>JAGSMX010000022.1:4827500-6178750 GCA_029286785.1 Meandrusa payeni
ACCCCGCCCACCAAAGCGCACAGGGGACCAGCAGACTCCGCGGCGTCGCGGACTCTGCCCCACCTACCCAACACGCGAGACGGCAATCGCCGGACCCTCTCGCGCGCCCCTCGCGCCTCGCGATCCCCGCACACCCGTCGCACCCCGTACTACCGCCGCGCCCGCGTAGGTCCCGCCGGTCGTCCAAGCCCCTCCGGTCTATCTGACGGATAGATCGCAGTGGGCGCGTGTACAATCGGCAATGCCCACGCCAAGCTGGTGCCGACACTAGCTGGCGATAAAATCCGCATACAGGCGGAAGACGCGGAATCCTTCCGCCAAGTCACTGCATTTATGCAGCAGTGCAACATTTATTTCTATACTTACGCGCTCCCGGAAGAGCGCACCCTGCAGGCGATTATCAAAGGATCCCCGCAGAGGTATCAGTTGAAGAGGTCACCGCCGACCTAAAGGAGCAAGGCCTCCCAATAATTCATGTACACCGCATGCTCAGACAGCGGAACAAGACCCTTTAGATATGGTCCAGGTCACCTTAGAGCGCACCCCGAGGGCAAGCGCATCTTCGACCTTAAATCACTCTGCCGGTTCGCGCGTATCTCCGTAGAGGTACCGCGCAAGACAAACTTGCCCGAACAATGCCATCGCTGTCAACTGTACGGCCACTCGGCGCGCAACTGCTTCGCGCGACCCCGATGCGTCAAGTGCCTAAAGACCACGGCACCCGCGATTGTCCTCGTCCAAAGGACAAAGCCCTCCAGACGGAGGAGCCTGCTTGCGTATTGTGCAAGCAGACGGGCCACACGGCCAACTGGAAGGGGTGCCCGAATGCTCCCCAACGTAAACGGCCGGCCGTTAAAACCGCGCCGCCGCCGCCAAACGTACGCCGGTGCCGCCACCGTCCGCGTTCCCGCCACTACGACCTGCGTGGCAGTCGCCGCTTAGCTATACAGCGGCGGCCGCAGCGACTACCCATTTCGCGC
Source organism: Meandrusa payeni (assembly GCA_029286785.1). Taxonomy (NCBI): domain Eukaryota; kingdom Metazoa; phylum Arthropoda; class Insecta; order Lepidoptera; family Papilionidae; genus Meandrusa; species Meandrusa payeni. The sequence continues at coordinate 4,828,481 of JAGSMX010000022.1, forward strand.
CACTTACGCGCCCGGTGCCGGCTTCGACCGCACCGACCACCACTCGCCCGAGCCAGGCACGGCAATCCGCGCCTCAAACCAGAACGTCCGACATTCCCGCGGCCTTCGAATCACTGAACAACCTATTTAGTTCAGTGAACATCGAAGACCTTATAGGATTTGCCAACGAGTATGTCAATGCGAAGAATCTGGGCTCGAAAGCAGCCCTCATTCTTAAATACCAACACGTCCTTATGGCGTTGCGATGACTCCCGCAGCTAGAGTCAAGCCCGTTCGTTGACCGTCGCGTTTTTAATGCGAACGGGCTTAGGAACAAAGACGAAGTCGCGAACTTCGTCCGCGAACATCAAGTCGACGTAATGTTAGTGCAGGAGACATTTCTCAAACCCTCCGTTCGTGATCCGAAGATTGCGAACTATAACATCGTTAGGAATGATAGAGCCGGCGCCCAAGGCGGCGGCACTCTCATTACTATAGGAGGTCCTTGCATTGCGTTCCGATCGCCACGCCGCGTTTAGCGCACCTCGAGGCCTCGGTCTGCCAGCTAGCCATGACAGGCCACGCCCCTATCACATTTGCTTCGGTGTATCTTCCTTGCCACCGTAGCAAAGAAATTCTCAGATCGGACTTCGAAGCTCTCCTCTCTCTCGGAGATGCTACGATTTTAGCCGGCGATTTCAATAGCAAGCATCCTCGGTGGTTCTCCCGTATGACCAATCCGCGCGGGCTGGCCCTCGAATCTCTGGTCGATTCTCTCGACTTCGAGATCGTGGGACCACAAGAGCCCACTCATTTCCCACATAATGTGGATCACACACCGGATGTCTTAGACATTGCTATTCTCCGTCATGTCACTCTCACAGTGACCAACCCGTACGTGATTCACGAGCTTCACTCGGATCACCGCCCCGTACTTCTGCGGCTTGGGCCCTCAGCTCAAACCGCCCCCCAAACTAAAACCGTCATCGACTGGCACAAACTTGAGTCCCAATTGAAGATGCCAGCTCCCCTCACTTAGAAGCGTTTCCTGAGAACGTAGATTCTCCGCTCAAGACCAATCTCGCTGCGCACGCGCTCACGAGACACATTCAGACAGTCATTACTGACTGCTCCCAGGAGGTACCGGTCATTGACGATCAGCGATGGGTCCTGCCCTCTGAAATCCGTGATCTCATGAGACGTAAGAACGCAGCCGCTAGGGCTTACGATCTGTACCCTACCGTGCGTCACCGTTGGCAGCTACATAAATTACAGCGTGAGGTGAAAACACGCATAGCTGCCTATAGGAACGAGCGGTGGAACAGTACGTTAAGCGAAATTCGTCCTTCCCACTTGGAATTTTGGAGTTCACCAAAATCACTCAAACGCGACCCCGACCATGGGATGCCACCTCTCACCCGTCCCAATCTCCCGCCAGCTTCACTGGACGAGGAGAAGGCCGAGTGTCTGGCTGACAGTCTCGAGTCTCAGTGCTCTCCCAGCGCCCTTCCGGTCGACCCCGCCCACCTCCTCAGGGTGGAGGGTTTGGTCGAACGGAGGGCGAACGAACCAATCCGCGATCCCGTTCCACCGATTACGTGTACCGTGTGTTAAAAATTTGCGTCCCCGCAAAGCCCCAGTCTAGACGGCATACCTAATCTGGTTGCCAGACGCCTTCCAGAGAATATTATACGCCTTTTAGTTATAATATTCAACGCCGCCATTTCACAAGGCATCTTTCCCAACGAGTGGAAGGAAGCCGTAGTGATAGGGTTCTTCAAGCCCGGCAAAGTGCGCACCGATCCCTCTTCTTATCGGCCAATTAGTCTCCTCTCCGTTCTGGGAAGGTGTACGAACAGCTCATCTTAGCTCGATTACGCGCCTTCATGGTTTCGCGAGAGCTTCCTATCCCAGAGCAGTTTGGCTTCCGTGCCAAACACTCGTGCACCAACAGGTGCTCCGCATCACGGAGCACATACATGCCAAGTCAATCATCGGCATGCACACGGGAGCCATCTTCCTGGACGTGGCGAGGCATTCGACAAAGTCTGGCACGCCGGGCTCGTATACAAGCTGTACGAGCTCGAGGTGCCGGACTATCTCGTACGCACAGTACGAGACTTCCTTACAGGTCGAACCTTCACGTACCGCGTCGAGGGAGTGCGCTCCACTCCTCGTCCCGTTCGCGCCGGAGTACCGCAAGGCTCCGTGCTAGGTCCAGTCCTATACACGCTCTACACCAACGACATCCCGCGCTCACGTAGAGCGGAGCTAGCCCTTTTCGCCGACGATACTGGCATATATGCTTCGGGGCGTTCCCCCGAAATTATTCTCAAGAAACTCCAGACCGCGGCCAATGCCTTAGGGATTGGTTCCGGAAATGGAGGATCGAAATCAACCCGGCTAAGAGCGCAGCCATGTACTTTTCGAGACAAGCTAGGCGTAGCCCTCCGTCTCTCCCCAATATCCAGCTTCTCGGTAGTCCCATTCCCTGGGTCACCGAAACTAAATACCTCGGTGTACTTCTGGATCCGAGACTCAGCTTCGGACCGCACGTAACTCGAGTTAGAACCGGGCTGCCCACGTAATGGGCCGCCTATATCAATTAATCAATAAAAGAGTAAAATGTCCCTTCGTAATAAGGTGACACTCTACAAAGCAGTAATACGTCCCGTTATGACGTACGCGAGCCCGGTCTTCGCGCATGCCTCCCCGTCATATTCACCGACTCCAGGTTATCCAAAATCGTTTTCTGCGACGAGCCACGGGTGCGCCGTGGTTCGTACGCAACCGCGAACTACATGTCGATACAGGGCTACCGACGATAGCCCAATTCCTTAAGCAGGCATCTCGACGGTTTTCGAGACTGCCACCAAACATTCAAATAAACTTCTTGTGAGTGCCGCCACTTACAAGGCTATCCCCACTTGTAAATTCAGACGCGTCGCCCGGAGGCCGAGACATGTCCTCGACGATCCGGACGATGTGATCACCGTTACAGGCTAGATCTCTACAAAGCCACAAAGCGTCCATCCGCGACCGTCGGAGGTTGCGAATAATCCTTGCGCGATACAAGCACTTCATGGGGAAACCCACCCTCTCGATAGGATTAGGAGCGTTGCTGGAGTTTCTTCGGCCACTTCTCCCAGCGCTAACGCTTCCCGAAGTGGCATATATGTTAGTTTAGCTTTGATTGTCCCAATAGATTTTGTTAACAAAATAGCTACCGACCGAGTCGTGGTTCGGCCCTCTCGGGCGCCCTCGAATCGGATTGCTAACGCGTAATAATGGTAACCGTCCAAGCCGAGGTTACCCCTCACCGGGGAGACCCTTGTGTCGAGTTACCACCTAATAGAGGTTCAGGCTAAGCGATCTAAGAGCTATGCCACCTCTCAATCCGGTGAAGCAGTAAAGGCCAGCTTCTCTGTGCCAACTGTGATAGTTCGTCAAAAAAAACCAATGAAGCAGTCATTAAAAGATATAAATAGTTTCATAGATCTAAAAGAACTAACTAAAAAAAATCTCGGTGTAGTAGTGACAACCATATAAGTATTAAATTTGCATCCAATATGTGCGCCACGAATGGACGAATAACTCAATATTACACCAAACGATTTCGATGATTTATTATCCGTGAAATAGCAAAATGCGTATCATAGTAACCGTCTAAGGCGAGGTTACTCCTCACCGGGGGATCCTTGTATCGAGTTACTAGCGATAGAGATTCAGGCTAGGCGACCTAAGAGCTATGCCACATCTCAATCCGGTGAAGCAGTCAAGGCCAGCTTCTCTGACTAATCTGTGTAGCTCGTCATTAAAAAAAAACCGATGATTCGTTTTTTTATTGCAAAGGATGTACTAAGAGTCGTTTGATAAAAGTTTGATTAAGTTATGATTACTTTTATGTCGTAATATTCCTACGACAATTCGTAAATACAAAGAAGGCGTCCGCATAACGTTTGATTCAATTTGAAGTCGATTTTTGTTTTTGCTAGTAATTTTTTTTTTGAAAAGAAAGCTATCAATATTTCTATTTTTTTTCAGAAAAAATACTAACAATCTTGTTAAACATTCCAACTAAGCTTAAGCTTGTGCTAGGACATGGGTCACGTAAATAGTCGAATGGTGGATTCGAATTCACGACCTTACGATTCGCAGGCCGTACCCTAAACCATTAGGTTATTGACGCTTCTAAATAATTGACGCTTAAATATACTTTTCGTTCGTAAATATTCCATAACGACAATGTAAAAGGCATAGGGCTGGCATTTGATGGTCTATGATGCCGCTCAGAAACACCTACTTAAAGGAATGCTCGTGTGTTGTCAACCGTTTCATAGCAGCGTCAGTTCTGTAGATTTATGACTGGGAATTTAAAACTAGGTAAGTATATAATGACAATGAGCACGAATGTAAAACAAGAAACAGGATAAAACATAATATAATAATGATATCTTGGTAACAACACAGACTCCGTGCGAAGTAACGTTTGAGTTGAAGTCGGTTGTTGGTCGGTGTTTTAAGTCGTAATATATATTTATTATATCTTATATCCATACTATGTTGATTTACGAACACACCAACAATGTAATTTCACACAAAATGTTTCATGACAACCGTTAAAACACTCGTTTATTGTTCCAAATACAAACCTCAAATGACAAAGCACACTTGTAATACATTGAGACAAATTATACTTTTAAAGGTCGTTTGTCATCTTTTATGAGTCATTACTTGATGGAATACAGACAAAATACCTCAGTGAAGGCCGTCTTCAAAAAAGAAGGGTAGCTTGGTTGAAAAATATCTGTATAATTAATAATTATTGTCCCTATACATCTCCCTCTATTAAGTCTAAGGACATATATCAATCGGTAACCGTCCAAGCCGAGGTTACCCCTCACCGTGGGGACCCTTGTGTCGAGTTACTAGCAATAGAGGTTCAGGCTAAGCGACCTAAGAGCTGTGCCACCTCTCAATCCGGTGAAGGAGTCAAGGCCAGCCTCTCTGGCCAATCTGTGTAGTTCGTCATTAAAAAAAATATATATCAATTATATTATTACTAAAATTACTAACATTCTTGTTAACCATACCAACTAAGCTTATGCTTGTGATAAGTTCACGTGTGGCGCTTTTTTTTTTTTTTTTTTGTTCACGCGGGGGAATCTTTTTACAGACCATCCTCCGGTACCCTGGGTGGGCCCGGAGGGATGTGTGGGACTCGGCCTGGGCAGCCCCTACCCACTAAACCTTCCGCGAATGCCATCAGCCGTTATGAGCGGGGTGCCCCGGATCTGTCAGCAACAGGACACCCCAACGACCGGCCGGTCCCGGCAAAGACCGGACTTCATCCTCAAAGGGACTTCTCCGGCACTCAGAGAAGTCCCGACGACTTCAAAGCATGCTGGGGCCAGGTACCCATCCTGGCCCCGCTTCCAGGGGCGGCAGAGGGAGGCGTTCATAACGCCTCCTGCGCACCCCGATACGTCGCCTGCGGAGGGAGCCTCTGCGCTCCCTCCTGACCCGCTCGTCAGCCTCCTTCTGGGACATGACCGTCTCACAGAAGGAGGCGACCGCCGTCCAAGACCTGTCGCTCGAGACCATCGCAAGAGCGAGGCTCGGAAGCGACAGGTCTACACCACCGATGGCAGATACCATGTCATGGCGCTGCGCTGCCCATCTCGGGCACACCTCGAGGGTGTGCTGGGCAGAGTCCACCGCAGCACCACAAACATGGCACCGCTCATCGGCCTCCCGATGGGCCGTCCGACACAGGTAGTCCCCGAAGCACCCATGCCCCGTGAACACCTGCGTCAGACGGAAGGTTTGCGCTTTCTGCGCATCCAACGCTTTAGGACCGGGCGCAGAGCACTCGTCGTACGAATACCGTACGAGTGATGCGCCAGGTCCTCCTCCCACCTTCGGCAAAGTGCCACCTCTCCTAGCCGACGGATCCGCCGGACCTCCTCTGGCAAGGGTTCTCTCCGAGGCCCTCCTATCCGAGACATAGTCGGACACCTCGGCGAGAACCCCTGCCACGAGCTCCCACGGCGGATCGCCGGCCAGCGAGGTAGCTGCCGCCCACGAGACCGTACGGTACCCCCGAATGATTCTGACCGCGACAACCCGCTGCGCCCTGCGCAGCTGAGACAGGTTGCCGCGGCTCAGATCACCCGCCCAGATGCCCCGCACCGTACGTGGCCATACTCCTACAGACCCCAGAGTACAGCCTCCTGCACACCGCGCTGGGTCCTCCGAGGTTCGGGAGGAGTCTTCCCAGCGCGGCTGCCGTCCTCAGGACCTTCGGCCCCAACTGTGCGAAGTGGGGTCCGAAGGTCCATCCTCCATCGAGGGTGAGTCCCAGATATTTAATCTGGGAGCTCACCCTCACCCTTTCTCCTCCTATGAGGAGGGTGGCACCCGAAGGGGTCGCTACGCCCGTCCTGCGGAAGAGGAGGGCTTCGGTCTTCTCCAACTTGACCCGAAGCCCTAACCTCTCTATGCGGCTGACGACGAGGCCTACTCCCACCTCCGCCAGCCGCGCCGCCTCCTTAAACTCCTTTCCCCGGGAATATACGAGGGTGTCATCTGCATAGCAGATGACACCCATCCCGGGGAGGAGGCGACTCCGCAGGACCCAGTCATAGCCGATGTCCCACAGAATCGGCCCCAACACCGATCCTTGTGGGACACCGCGCTTGGCTTCCCTCCACCTTATGGACCCCCTCCGGTCCTCGAATGCCACCCTCCTGTGGGAGAGGTAGGCGCCCAACAGCCTCCTCAGGTACAGGGCACTTCGAAGTACTCGAGTGCCACCTGTATCACTGAGTGTGGGAGGCTGTTGAAAGCGTGGCGATGTCTAGTGACACCGCCAGCACTACCTCTCCCCGACGTCCCGCCTCCTCCGTCACCGCCCGCAGGCGCCTGAGGGCATCGACGGTCGACCGGCGGGCCCGGAACCCGAATTGGTACTCATAGAGCTTCGGGCCCGGGCCTTCCTCAATATGTCGGACGAGGCGGCGAGCCACGACCCTCTCCAGGGCCTTACCCGCCTCGTCCAGCAACACAACCGGTCGAACCGCCGAAGCCGAGTCCGGGGGCCGACTGTCCTTCGGGAGAAGGCACAGCCGACCCTCCTTCCAGGCCCTCGGGAACTGTCCAGACCGCAGACAGCGGTCAAACAGCTCCCGAAGGCCCTGACCGAGGTGCACGAGGGAAAGGGCCAGAACCTTTCCGTGCACCCCGTCCGGACCCGGTGCCCTCCGCTTACTCTGGAGGCAAGTCAGAATTGCCTCCATTTCAGCCTCCGTGACGGGTGGCGAGACGTCGTTGACGTCCGGCGTCTGCCGAGCCATCCTGGGGGGAGTATACCCCGCGGGGGCGTCGGGGAAAAGTTCCCCGACTATCCTCCCCAGGAGCTCTGGCTGGAGCACTCTGGTGAGAGGGGCCGACTGGGTGCGGAATTTATCCCGCACCCTTTTATACGGCCGGCCCCAAGGGTCTCTATCGAGACCCTCCACCATCTCCAGCCAGGCAGTCTCCTTGGCTCGGCAGATGGCCAGCTGCAGGATCTTCTTTTTCTCCACGTAGACCCTGTACAGCCGACCATCTCTCTCCACATCCTGGGGTCGGCGCCGCCTGCTTCGGGTGTAAGCCCTTCGGGCCCGATTGCAGGCGACGCGGAGGTCGGCAATCTCTGTCGACCACCAGAAGACCGCCCGCCTAGGGGGGCGACGCCCAACGCGGGGCATGGCCGCTCTGCAGACGTTATTTAAAACGTCGCAGAAACGGCCAGCCGCATCGTCCACCCCCCCTACTTCGGTCGGCGGGAGGCCCCAGCGGCCGACAATGGCCGCCTCTATTGCCAGTTCCCGGTTGAGCTTGGTGAGCGCCCAACGCGGGAACCGGCTTCGACCCCAGGATTTCGACGCCGGACGTCCGGAGGCTGGAGACACCTCGAACCTTATATATTTGTGGTCCGAGAGTGTCTCCACTTCCGTTTCCACCCTCCATCCCTCCACTTGCCGTGCGACGGCCGGAGTGGCGAACGACAGGTCTACCACTGAACCTCCCGATCGCCGCACGCATGTGTGGGCTGTCCCCACATTGAGGAGGGACAGCCCGGCAGCTAGCGCCCACTCTTCCACCTCCCTCCCTTTAGGGTTCGTGCGGGGGTTGCCCCAAGCCGTGGACTTGGCATTGAAGTCCCCCAGCACGAACACCTGGAGGGGCGCTAGCTGCCCCACCACCGGCCCGAGAGCGTCGAGAAATCGCTCAAGGGCCGGCAGGTCGCGGTTCGGAGAGAAGTAGACTCCGACCAGAGCCACCTCTCCCCGAACCGCCGCCACGTACCCGTGGCCCCTCGCTTTAGGTACGAGGGGCGGGCCTACTCCAGGCCTCACGGTGATCGCAACGGAGCCATCCAGATCCCCCACCCAGTAAGGTAGGGAGGGGACAAAGTACGGCTCCGAGATCACCGCGAGATCGACGCACCACTCCGCCACGGTCTGCAGGAAGAGATCCTGCGCCGCGGCTGGTGGTTGGCGTTCGCCTGGAGTAGGTTGAAGGATATCAACCATCAACCGGACATCTCAACGTCCTCGAGCTCCCGGCCCGTTGGGGTTGGGCGGGGAGCTTTCCACGGGTGGATGGGGGGCGGCATGACATGCCCCCCATTACGTGGCTGGCAGGCCTGCCCGCATCGGCGCAGACCGCACAGTGCGGTGGCGCCGAGCAGGCAGCTGCCTTGTGCCCCTTCTGACCGCAGCGATAACACAGATCGCTGCGGTCGACCTGATGGGGGCACGTGCCAGCCACGTGCCCCAGACCCAGGCATCTAAAACAGTGCCTGGGTCTTGGCTCCAGGAAGTGGAGGTGCACTCGGCTCCACCCACCGCGATGCTACCCAGCTGCAGCAGCTTTTCGCCGCTACAGCCGGGCACTCCACGAGGCGGAGCCCATCCCTTGCGGGCCATTGCCGGTGCGCATGCTCCGGACAATGACCTGCGCGGCAGTGCACCCCCCTTCCCGTGCCAACGCGGCAGTGAGGCGGTCCACGGTGGTGGTGTCGTTTAAGCCCGTGACGCGCATGTCTGCGTTTTTCACGGGCCTCGACACCTCCACGTCCTCCACGAGGACCGACCTCAGGCGGTCCGCCAGCGCGTCGGCCTTGGCCGAGCTGGTGGCACCTGGCACTTCAATAAGGCGCGCTCCGGTCGCCGACTGGCGGATCCGGAGCGGCCCAATACCCAGCTCTGCCAGGTCCACCGCTTGCTCGGCCTTTAGGAGGGCCGACGCGTACGTGACTCCCCTTGTCGCTGCATCAGGCCGTAGCTTGATCACTACGGCCTGTGAGCGGGGGAGCACGATGCTGGGCTTTTTTGGGCCCTCTGCCTTCTTCTCAAGCGGGGCCTTCGCCCCGCTGCCGTCGACCGCCTTTTTCGTGGACGCCTTGCGGCGGACCACCTCCGTCCATTCCCCCGGGTTGTTCCCCGGGGTCACGGCCGGTGCCGCCGAAGCGCCTCCCGACGCCTTGGAGGTGGAGGGCCCAAACGGGGTCCACTCGACCCCCGTTGTCCCTCCACTCTTCCCTTTTCCCTTCCCCTTCCCCTTGGACCTGGGGGGGGGGAAGGGCAGGGAACTCCTCCATCCCTTCTTCGTCCTGGGACAGGATGGTTCCCTGGCTGGAGGGCTGTCCAGCCGCTACCGCCACTGCTGCCCGAGCCTCCTCCACGGCCGCTCTGGTCTCCCTCGCCAGCGGCCTGTTGTCGCCCGCTAGTGGTGGGCGGCAGACCTTCTGCGGGAGCCAGGACTCCAGCTCCGAGAGGCGACCATCTATCAGGTTACCCACTAACCTGGCGATGTTCCCCTCTAGGACCTGGAGTTGATCCCGGCTCATGGGACTTTCTTTAACCCCTTCCGACTCTCTTCGTACTCCTTGCGGTACGCACGGACCTCCTCCCGAAGATTGGCCACCTCCCGTTGGAGCCGACTGTTGTCGGCTCTGAGGCGGCGCGATTCCTCGGCCTCCGTGCGCACCACAAGGGTGTCCAACACTTCTTTAACGAAGGACGACGCTCTCTTTATTTTATTAGAGTATCCCCTTTCAGGGCAGTACTCTTCCCGGTCAGCTCGAGTATGACCCCGAGCTGACCCTCCATACTGCCATAAGGTCCTCAGGACCCATGGACCCTAGGTCGGAAGGGGTTCTACCTCCCTCACCTCCTTCACCTTCCCGGCTTCCCCTTCCTAAACCTGCTCTCCAAACCCGCCGCGAATGCAGCCTCCGTTTCCTCCATTTTTTCTCTCGCAGGGCCACCCTTGCTTTCGCAAGGGTGTTCAGGACTCGCGAACTCCCCTTTTGGGGAGGACACCTTCCTTCCCCTTCCTCTTCCCCCGCTCTTCCCCTGTCTCGGTATCGGAGCCAGAGCCGGCCGACACCTCCGAATACAACCTCTTCCCGTGGCACAGGTCCGACTCTGACAACGATGTCACCGACACGCTCCCTAGCGGCCTCTGACTCTTGCTGCCTTTAGCAGTAGCCGTCGACCTTCTCACCAGCGGCTCCCCATCTGAGTCGCTCGTTCCGTCGTCAGAGAGAATCACTCTCCCCTCATCGTAAAACTCCCCCTCGACGACGACCGACCCCCGGATCCTCCCGACTTCCTGTCCATCCTGCAACCTTACCACGCCGACCGAACAACCAAAATAACAAAAAACAGTAACAAAAACAACCAACAATAACAAAACAACAAGATAAAACAACGAACAAGATAAAACAACCCCGATATAAAACAACCCCTATAAAAAACAACCCCTATATAAAAACAACCCCAAGATAAAAGAAACAACCCCCAGATACTAAAAACAACCCCAAGACCATAAACAACCATAAACCCCGACTACAAGTGGAAAAGCACACTCAAAGACACGACATGACCAGACACGACATGCGCAATGACATTTTTCCACGTGTGGCGCTGTGGCAGCCTCGGTACATGCTGAGACGATGTCCATTGTATACATTTAACTGTTTTTTTTTCTTTCTAGTAGTAGTCGGATTTTTCTCGATGAGGAAGGCAATGGAACTAATCCATACAGCCAAATCTTAAGTTTTACCCCATTGAACTACACAGATTGGCCAGAGAAGCTGGCCTTGACTGCTTCACCGGATTGAGAGATGGCATAGCTCTAAGGTCGCTTAGCCTGAACCTCTATCGCTATTAAGTCGACATAAGGGTCCCCCCGGTGAGGGGTAACGTCGTCTTGGACGGTTACGCGTAAGGATTCCGATCCGAGGGCTCCCGAGAGGGCCGAACCACGGCTCGGTCGGTTGCTATTACACGGATACTCTAGGGACATTCAAAAACTTTTTTTTGTTAACGGGGAGGAAATCTTCGAAAAGATACCCCGCCTTCTGGGGGGAAGGCAGCGGTTATGTGGGGTTTTTACCCACTAAAACCTCCCCGGTGGCCCTTTCCTCGGTGCATGACGAGGGGCTCCGGGATCTCCAGTGGAACGCACCGGAGCCCCTCTGCACTGTGCTCAAGAAGAGCACGTCCCTTGTGCCCTCACAGTGCAAGGCTACACGGGCCAGCCGATGTCGCCTTCTTCCCGGGTCCACCTTAGCGGACGACAAAGGCCCCCACCCTTGTCGCCCAGTGAACCCGAGGCCCCTTTTAGTCGCCTTATACGACAGGCAGGGGATACCGTAGTCTTATTCTTGAGAGCCCAGAACTACAGGGCTGAAGGGACATTCACAAACTAAACTAACTACTCGTATGAGTGCCAATTCGAGAAGCGTTGGCGCTGGTAGAAGAAGTGGCCGATGAAACAAGTTTCACACTTTTATATTAAGTTTTATAGACAGCCAATAGTATTTTAATTAATTTATTGTTCTTCATTTATCTTTCTTTTTCTATGTGTGTCATATTTTGTTTGTTACGAAGTTCTTGGGCCTATATTTTCATTTTTATTTTTTTTATCTATGCTAGTGGTATAAGATTTTTAGTCTTTCTGACGTTACGCTAATTTTACAACACTGAAATATAATTTCCATAGTAAATGTTATCCGGTTACAATAAGATTATTAAATCTTTTATTTCTCACGTCAAAAGACGTCACGTCTCTTTACAATAACACTTTATCTTTAATGAATATTAATTAGTTGGGTTTTGTTTTCAACATTCCAATTGAAGCAAAAACTCGATAAGTTAGTTCTCTAACACAGTAAACTTATATTTATAAAATTTAACCTATTTCTTTGGATTTTCTAACGTCTAAGCTAGGCCGACCCTATATCTCTTAACCTCTTCCAGAAATATAATTAATAATAATATTTCTTTCGCGCAAATATAAACATATACACACAGAAATGTGAAGTCCCTGACTCCAGAACTACGTACTAATAGAACTGTGATTCAGAAGTCCGTGTCTTTTCCCATTTACAACGCATAAATGTTCCGAAAGAATCTATTGTAATATACATATTAATAGGTGTTTGTGCTGTGTGTGGGTGTTTGTGTGTAGTGTGAGGTTTTTTTTTAAAGAAAGTTAGCAATATTTCTTTTTTTTTATTCAGAAATATTACTAACATTCTTGTTAACCATTCCAACTAATCTTAAGCACTTGCAGTGCTAGGAGATGGGTTCACGTCAATAGTCGAATGGTAGATTCGCTATTGACGCATGTAATGCAACTCAACTCAATATAAAAATTGACGCACCAAACTAGTTGATAAGCCCAGTACTGGATTTATAGAATTAGGCTAGGAAGGCGAACGATATGGTCTCGTGTTGCTTTAGCACTGCGTGGGTGCTGGGGGAGCGTGGGTCGTGGTACTTCTTCCCCTGGGACGTGCTTCGGCCCAGTGCTGAGGGTCGCCAATGCATGCATCGCCGCTGGAGATCTTAGAGCCCCTCCATGCACCGAAAATGGCTTCCTAGGGGGTTTTAGTGTGTAGAAGAATGTAAGGGTTGATAAATACAAAGAGTATCTTTTGAAGATTTCGTCCTCGTAAACACAGGCTACTCATAAAATCGTATAATGGAATGTTTGTCGATTGAAATATTGGTAGGTTTATAATTTCAGCTCTGTAGTTCTGGGCTCTCAAGAATAAGACTAAGGTATCCCCTGCCTGTCGTAGAAGGCGACTAAAAGGGGCCTCGGATTCATTGGGCGACAAAGGTGACGGCCTTTGTTTTCCGCCAAGATGGTTGACTTCCGACATCGGCAGGCCCGTGTCGCCTTGCACTGCGAGGGCACAGGAGGGACGTGCTCTCCTAAGAGCACAGTGCAGAGGGGCTCCGGTGCATTCATCTGGAGATCCCGGAGCCCCTCACCATGTACCGAGAAAGGGCCGCCGGGGAGGCTTTAGTGGGTAAAACCCCACATAACCGCCGCCCCCAGAACACGGGGTATCTTTTGAAGATTTCCTCCCCGTGAACAAAAAGTTTATATTAATCCATAACTCCGTAATAATAATAATGGTAAGTGGTAATATTAATTTTATTATTACACACTTAATTATTATGTTACTAGGTCAAAATACGAACGAACAAATATAATTTTCGTTTATAGAGATAACTTTTTACGACTGTGCATGATGTCAAAGAAAAATTACCAACTTTTTTTCCTGTTAAATTGTAACCCAGTATTTTCAGAGGCATTCGACACACCTTAAGTGAACGACGCGGCCGTATAACCTCCTTAGTGAATAAAAATGGTTTTATTTAAATAACGTCTAGTGGAAATACAAATTAATATACGTTGCTTAAATAGGTAACTGTTGACAATACATGTTAAATGATACGAAGAGAAAATTAATTAAAAAAATCAAAATGGTGATAAAAGTGCAAATGGACCAAATGACCCCGGCAGTCAGCAGATTTAGGAGTATAGCATCACAGGTGAGGTTTTTTTATGGAGTAATAACTATTCCATCTTAGAAGAAACTTATTTTTTTTTACGGCGTTGGGAAATCCCATCATTTTTAAATTCAAATCAACTTTTGTTAATAAACATTTCTGTTTTCTTGGACCTTACATATACAACAAAATTAATAGAATATTAAATATTAGAGATAAAATTTATATAAAACGAAGCATGAAATTTTAAAGTGGCTTGAAACACTAAATTATGAAGGTTGTGGGAATATGTTAAAAGTGGTCAATTGAAAGCACTCACACACTCACCGACACACATACAGACACACCCGCCCCACAAAAAATACAATATTAGATATATAAATAACCATGGGAGGAAGGACTGCCACCTATCGCACAGGAAATTCCTAGTTTAGGTGGCAGTAAAACTTAAATAGAACTAATTCAGTAAAAAAGTGTAATTAGTAATACTATTTGTTATAATTTTGTAAATTAATAAAGGATATTTATTTATTTTATTTATTTTATTTCCAACATCGGAATCCCACGGCTGAAAATCAGCATCGTCGCATCCTTGCCAATATGAAGAATATGAAGCCAATATTGGTCAGCACTTTCTGAGGCGCTGTCCAATATTGGCTTCATCTTCTATTTTTTCTGTTCCTTCCTTTAATTGTATTGTGTTTTTCTTTATTTTTTTTGTTTCTATATTTTATATAATTTCGATATTATATGTAATATGTTTGTAAATTGTGATGCCAATATAAAAAAATTATGTCTATGTCTATTTGGCAACAAACCGCTTACATGCCCATTATTTGCACAAATGGGCATGTATATACGGGAATAAGAAAAGAGAGATGAAAGAAAATTATGATGCAAAAGTTAGTGGCAGTATCGCTAGGGGAAATCCTAGGCAAACGTTTTTTTAATGACGAACTACACAGATTGGCCAGAGAAGCTGGCCTTGACTGCTTCACCGGATTGAGAGGTGGCATAGCTCTTAGGTCGCTTAGCCTGAACCTCTATGGTACAAACGTTTATTGGCCAGATTGGCATACTAGGAGGAACTACGGTGTGCCAGCACCGTGTAAAATAAAAATTCACAATCTCTGAGTATACCTCTTGGTCAAGGGTTGGCATTTTTGTTTGTAAAGAATGTAAAAAAATTTACAATTTTTTTTATTTTCTCATATTTTGATAATTTGATGAGAGATAAATCAAAATACAGAAGAGAGAATCAGCCAAATACAATTCAATTTATCTTCAAATGTAATTTTCTATTCAATGTTTTATTTTTTTATAATTTGATATTGATTGACATGTGACGGCTGTAGTATGGACTGTGACTCGGAAGGACTATCCGAGATGGATGTGTGGCGCAACCAGGCGGAACAAAATACGCAACGAATTTATGCGAGGAAGCTTGGGTGTACGCGACATTGCCGATAAGATGTGGGAGAGTAGTGCAGCGATGGTATGAACACTTTAAGAGGAGGCCACCTTACCACGTAGGGAATCTAGCGCTACAACTTTTCCTTCCCTGTCGAAGATCCAGAGGAAGATCCAAAACAAGGTGGGAGAGTGTCGTGTGGAAAGACATGAGGAAGTGCAATATTTCCCGCGAGGACGTCGGGGACAGAGCAAAGTGGAAGCTGCACCATGTAGGACATTGGTCCTACAAGGGGAAAAGAGTATACCACCGGATAACCAAAGCACAACTCAACTAGCAGTTAGTAGCAGGAATCAAAACGATCAAAAATCGACAACTGTCACGCTCGTGAGCGTTCATTTGGTGTAGCAGACTCTTGCCTCGGAATAATTGAACTTTAAAGTCGATGAATTGGACTAGTATCTAATTATAATTAAGAAAGACTTAAGTTTTTTTTTTGTAACAATAGGCATAACTACTGACTTATTCTAAATTCAGAGTTTTATTGCCCCTTGTCCTTTTTAATCTAAGTATAGTATACAGTATGCCTATGCTATTTCTAGTTCCCCTAACGTGGATAGGTTAGGGCAGTTTTTCTCCCATGCCTTTCCTCTCATCCTTTATATTTATTACACTCTTACATTCAACTTGTTATACACAATTTATTTCTACTTACACTTATTTTTATTATACAATTTTTCTAATTCTAGTATACTCTTATTCTTTTACTCTTTCTTATGATTATTTCTTTTTACATTTCTAACATTTAGAAAGACTTAAGTTGCAACCAACTAAAAAAAATGGCTAATTTGATAATTAAAAAGAAATATCTTTACATTTTGGCAAGAAACAGCACGTGGCAAAGATCGTCGAAGTGTGATATAGCTAGTGCTAGCATGAAACAAGTTGCAAAAAACCGGTTAGATTACATTTGCGAAATCGTTTTACACCACACCGTTATCTAAACATATAAAAGACTACTCTCCGGTGCTATTTGAATATCTATATTGTTTTTCGTTCGGGGGCTCAGCGCCGAGTTTCAGGCTAAGCCATCTAAAAGATGTGCCCCCTCTCGAAAACCTGATGAAGTAGAAAGTAGAGAAGCCCCTACAGTTTCTCCAGCTAGTGGTTTCCTCTGAATTGTAAAGCTATTTGAATGTTCTGATAGTTTTCCGAGCTACTGACCGAGTCGTGTCTCGTCGTTCTCTCGAGCGCTCTCGGGTCAATGCTAACGCGATTATTGTAATCGTTCTCCTCACAAGTCCCAACCAACTTTTCATAAATGACGACGGCACTACACTCAGAGGATGAAACGCAGGAGTACAATATAACTTTAATTTGCACTGGGGTGATCTTGGTACTTGCGATTTTGTCTACCAATTGCTTAACAGAAGTAAACGAAAGGAACCTACCACTTTTAAAATAGATTAAGTACCTGTATGACCGATTTTTTGGTTTATAAAATTCTTATTTAAAATAGTATTTTATATACGAATTACATAATGATGAAGTATGAAATATTTTTCTATACAAGACAATTTTTTATCAACAATTATAAATAATCAATTTATTTACTTGGTCCATCCAGCCTCAAATCAAATAAATGGCTTAGTTTTGCTTAACAACGGCCGAAGTAGCATTAGTTTTACGGTATCGTTAAAGCTAGCTTATCAGCTCATAATATTGCATCGGTGAGGGGCTCCGGAATCTCCAGAGGAACGCACCGCAGCCCCTCTGCAGTGCAAGGCCACAAGGGCCAGCCGATGTCGCCTTCTTCCCAGGTCCACTTTGGCGGACGACAAAGACCCTTGTCGCCCAATGAACCCGAGGCCCCTTTTAGTCGCCTTCTACGACCGTAGTCTTATTCTACGAGCCCAGAACTACAGGGCTGTAGCTAGACGGCTATTCTAATCCTATCAAAGTATTCGATAAATACTTATCAGTATTATCAATATGGTAGAAAAATAATATAAATGTTATTCTTGGGAAAAAAACAGCTATAAGATAAGAAATTAACTTTACCTTCTGGCTAATTGGTGCTAAAATTTAATAAAAAAAACTTTGTCAAACTGAATTACACTATCTTGTATACAATAATTATCCATGCAGAAAGAGATCAAGAAGCAAAAAAAATTAATACCGCTTACAACATGCGTGTCCATTGAAGGTTATGTTCATATTTGGTAAAGGGTGGCCCATAAGTCCTTTGATATGAAAAAAATTATTAAAATAAAACTAATTACATTATGAATTAAATTTTTATTTACAAAAAGCTTAAAAACGGGAATTATTTTTGAAAATAACATCTTCTAAATGTAATCCGTTGCGATCACGGCACTCTTGCAAACGACGCCTAAAATTGTCGATGACTGCGCGGCACGTCACTGCTGAAATGCTTGTCATTTCTCTGCGGATGTTTTCTTTTAGGGCCTCAATTGACCGCGGGTTTGTGTCGTATACTTTAGCATTAAGGCAGCCCACAAAGAAAATCCATCGGGGTCAGATCTGGACTACGTGGAGGTCAGGAAATGTCTCCTCTCTTAGAGATCACTTTGCCAGGAAAAAGTTGACGGATAACGGGCATAGCAGTGTTAGAGGTGTGAGAAGTGGCCCCATCCTGTTGAAACCACATCCTGGCATTAAAGCCTGAAAAGTTTTGCAATTCTGGTATGAAAAACTCTTCGATCATAGCCACATATCGCTCCGACGTAACAGTAACTGCGCGCCCTCTGCCATCCTCAAAGAAATAAGGCCCTAGGATACCATGGGCTGACATAGCGACCCAAACAGTCACTTTCGGACTATGTAAGGGCTTCTGATGCTTAAGTTTTGGATTGATGGAGCTCCAATAGCGGCAATTTTGTTTACTAACATGCCCGTTAAGATGGAAATGAGCCTCGTCAGAGAACATTATGTTATTGAAGGAAGTAAACCGATTCAACATTTCATTCGCATAATTTTGTCTTAGAATACCGTCAGTTTCCTTTAATTCTTGAACCAACTGAATTTTGTAAGGGTGCATATGTAAGTCTTTCTTCAAAATCCGTTGTAACGATGTCCTGGATACGTTTAATGCTCTGGTGCGCTTACGAGTTGACTGTGTCGGATTTTCGCGAATAGACTGTGTCACTGTGTCTATGTTTTGTTCCGTACGTTACGTCCTTGGGCGACCCAACCGCGGTTTATCTAACGTCGAACCGGTCTCCTCGAACTTAGCAACCCAGTTCTTAATCGTTTGAAGAGTTGGAGTGTCGTCAAAGTTGTGTAAACCTTTGTGTTCTCGAAATTTACGCCGCGCAACGGTTGCCGAATTGTCGTTTTATAAAACTCGCGCACACAAAACGCACGGTCCGCTCCGGTAAAACGTTCCATCGCGACTAAATTCCCAGAAACCGAAGTTACTCCCCCCGCTTCCCCTGCACTGCTCACGCGCGCCCTCTTCGTTTTATTCAAATTTTACTTTTCAAAGGACTTATGGGCCACCCTGTATAATATTTATCTACGCGTGTCTACAACAAACGGCTCAATGGATGGCCTATATTTAGGAATTAATCTAATGAGATGAATACACATGACTTTTATGAATAAATTCTAAGTAATATAAATATAATGATGTCAAGGATCTGTTATATCGTGATCTTCATGTATTTGCTGCAGCTCACGAGGTCAAATAAAATTACTTTAAAGAAACACCCTGAAATTGGATGCCCATATGACAAACACACTACAAGAGAACTACCCTAGTAATTTTTTCTTGCAACATCGTGTTCAACACTACTTGACGGCGCATGAGTAAATTTTGTTGGAAATTATTATTTGTGAATGAAGCTGAGTTGTCACTCGGTCATAACGTCGGACACTAGAGAATTTTTTGCCAAACTACACAGATTGGCCAGAGAAGCTGGCCTTGAGTGCTTCACCGGGTTGAGAGGTGGCATAGCTCTTAAAGACTTTATCTACCTGGGACAGGTTATACAGCTTGGCCCTGGTAACTCAAGAACAGCCCTGGAGTTCTGGGCTCTCAAGAATAAGACTACGGTATCCCCTGCCTGTCGTACAAGGCGACTAAAGGGCCTCAGGTTCACTGGGCGACAAGGGTGGGGGCCTGAGTCGTCCACCTAAGTGGACCCGGGAAGAAGGCGACATCGGCTGGCCCGTGTCGCCTTGCGTTCTGAGGGCACAGGGGGAGGAGTAACCTCCCTCCCGGGACGTGCTCTCCTTGAGCACAGAGTAGAGGGCTCCGGTGCGTTCCACTGGAGATCCCGGAGCCCCTCGTCATGCGCCGAGAAAAGGGCCACCGGGGAGGTTTTAGTGGGTAAGAACCCCACATAACCGCCGCCTTCCCCCCAGAGGGCGGGTCTTCTTTCTGAAGATTTCCTCCCCATCAACAAAAAAAAGGGTAACTTTAAGAAAAAGATCGATAGAGACATTCGGCTGGGTTGGGCGGCATTCGGAAGACTCCGCACCATCCTCACTGCCTGAAGACGAAGGTCTTCAACCAGTGCGTCCTCCCAGCCATGACTTACTGTGCAGAGACTTGGACTATGACCGTTGGGCTGGTGTACAAACTGAAAGTCGCACAACGAGCGATGGAAAGAGCTATGCTCTAAATGGTATTTCTCTAAGGGATAGAATCCGAAACGAAGAAATTCGACGGAGAACAAAGGTAGTCGACATAGCTCTTAAAATCAGCTAGTTGAAGTGGCATCTGCCGAGTCAATGACGGCAGATGGGAGAGGAAAGTCTTGGAATGGAGGCCGCGCATGGCTCGGAGAAGCGTAGGGCGCCCTACCTCCAGATGAACCGACGACCTTGTAAGGATAGCTGGAAGTGGCTTGATGCGGAAAGCGGAGGATCGTATGTGGTGGAAGGCATTAGGGAAAGTATATTTCCAGCAGTGGATAGACACAGGCTGATGATGATGATGACGATAGCTCTTAGGTCGCATAGCCTGAACCTCTAAAGGACCCCCGGTGAGTGGTAATCTCGACTTGGGTGGTTACTATGTTACACATAAGCGTTAACTCGCGACCGTGTACTCGGTCGCTTGCTATTTCAAGGATCATAAAATACGTCATAAAACTATTAACGGTTTTTGTTGTGGCAAATTTGTATATTCATTTCCATTGTTTTTAATTATTCTTAATTACTATAAAAACTGAAAGCTTAATTACCAGAAAATATGAGCACATTGTAACAACAGTTTTATGACAGAATCTTCCACTTCACTCTGTATTCATACATCTTTGTAAATTAGTGTAAAATTCATTATCCTTTATGAATAGTGGAATAATAATTTTAAACATCTGTTAAGAGTTTACCTTGTTGCCGTTTAATTTAGTGTACATTTACTATATAAAAGGAAGAGATACTAAATTCGGTTCGATTTATGTGCCTTTATAACTCTGTCATTTATTAACAGAAAGACTAAGGTTACTAAAATAGCACTGGGCAGGACATGTATGTAGAATGAAAAATAATAGGTGGGCAAAGCGACTAACAGAGTGGGTACCACTGAAAAAAAGAAAAAGGAAGACCATTTAAAAGGTGGAGAGATGTCTTCAAAACATATGTGGATCCCAGTGGATGCAGGTAGCACGGGTTAGGCAAAGATGGAGAGGTTTGGGAGAGGCCTAAGCCTTAATGGCGACTACTATAAACCTTTAAATTAAATTTATTAAGCTGCATGTAATTTGTAGTAGCAAATAAAGGCTAATTTTTTTTTCATTTATCAATCCATTTGGAAATTTTGAAGCGTCAATTGTGTCAATAGTTTATAGTGCGGTCTGCGAATCGTAACGTCGTTCTAAGTAACCACTGTACTATTGACGTGAACTATCTCTTTTTTTTTGGTGGGGGAAATCTTCAAAAAGATACCCCGCCTTCTGGGGAGAAGGCGGAGTTATGTGGGGTTCTTAACCACAAAACCCTCCCGGTGGCCCTTGCTCTTCTCTCCCTGTACTGTGCTCTCGGAGAGCACGTCCCGGGGGAGTTTAATCCTCCCGCCCTGTGCCCTCGCACTGCAAGGCGACACGGGCAGGCTGATGTAGTTATCGGGGGATTGAAGTAATCGGGGAAAGACAGAAGCGGGAAAACTATTCAAGTCCTTTAGTGTACGAATAATGAGAAACTAAGTAAAGGCTTTCCAAAAGAATGAAATTCAGCAGTAGGTCTTGAAGTCCGATGGTGGAACGGGGACGGGGGAATTATATCATATCAATTCCTGAGCACTCTGCAAACTCTCTCTCTCCACTCTCCTGATACCTTACGCCTGTGGTGCTCAAGACTGAGTAGAATGGTTTTTTTTATTATTCTTATATTGCAACCACAGACCTGTGTCCGTGCTCTTTTCAATACACTTAAATTGTTTACTCTGCATTTGTTAAAAGTGCCATTTCTACAGTTACTATTTTCCTTATTTTTTATATATATATAATGCCTGAATTTGGAGGAGGCCAGAGATCGTTTCGGGTTCACGCGTCGCAGACGCCCCGCTGCATTGCTATTAGCTTCTCCGCGACCGCTGTGTCCCTGCTTCTCATGGCCATTTTCAGGTTGTAGTCCACTATCCTCTCCCTTGATGCAGCGGAGTAGAATGGTTTTAGCTGCGTCACCAATCAAAGATAAAGTACCAAAGATATACCAGGATCTCCTAAAAGTCGAAGATAACGAAAATCTCCCATTCATTTCACTATTATTTCATTATCATTTCACTATTAACATTTCGAAACGTCAGTATATTGTGGTAGAATCAACTAGAATTTATTTCAATGTGAAACAATGCTTAATACAACGTAATATAATTATTAGCCAGGATAATATGGGGCAAGTAATAGTACAAATTAGGCTTCTATACACTAAACATTTCCATTTAAAACCTTGAGGAGATAAACATCGATTGTCACCATCTCAGTATCGTTCAAATGGAAACATGAATTCCAAGGCAAATCCAAATGTTTTCGTTAAGATAGAAATCTTGAAGACAATGAACCGCTATTTCCTTGTCTTCATCTTAATGGACGGCTACAAATAGGCAGAGTGTGCTATTTGCTAGAGACGTGTCATTATGATACAATTCTATTACTTATATCAATTATCATTCCATCATGACCAAAAACGTCAACGGTATCCCATAGTGATATGGAAGAAATGGAAAAAGACTACTAGAACTGGAAAATATCGACCATTATGATACCAATGAACGTTCTTTTTATTCTAAATTGTTTTGGACCATGCTGTTGTAGATGTTTTTGGGGACCGTGATCATTTAAGACATCGTAAGTCACCGCTTCCTTCGAAGTCGAAGTAAAACAGTACACTACACAATCAGAGGACAGACAAAAAAAATCTAAAACGTGTGAAGTCTGCCAATCACTAGCGCTGCGTGACAGACTACCCCTTATAGCCTTTATACATAGAAGGACTGCGCTCAGCAGCGGAACATATGTGCAATGCATAGGCTATAATTGTTATAACTAACACTTCGTTTGTTTGTTTTCAGATCATTTCATCGCTGTCACAAAATTTCCTTCTACTAGATCTTGGAATGGCGATAAGTTTTCCAACTATCGCATTACCAGTTTTACTTAATGCTCGTGAGGGATTATCACTTAACGATATACAAGCTTCTTGGTTTGGTAAGTATGTAGTTAAAGTTACGGCCTAGCTATGTCCTACTGTTGGGCACAGATCGTCTCTGTAAAGAGAGTATGGGACGGCGAATAATGGCGGACTTCAAATGTCTTAGAAAATTGATTGACAAATGATATTATCATAATGTTTTCGTACCACTGTCGATTACGTGGTAAATGGGCACTTAAAAATGCAACAAACAGATTCATTGGTGCCAATACCGGGGTCGAATTCGGGTTACTAGCATACTATACAAATTGAGGATATCGCCCGGACACTGAGCTACTAAAATATCCCTAAGGTTTTTAAACCAGAAATACCCTTAATTCATATAAGTATTGAGACACCTGAGGGTTAATTTTTGGTTAAAGGAAATGCTCATTAATATAAACAACGGCAAATGTTTCTTAAATTAATTTTTCAACTGACTTCAAAAGGAGGAATTTGTCTTCAATTTGTCTGTATTTCTTAATTTTTGTTTGTTTGTTACCGCATAATTTTGGACTAGGTAAACTGATTTTTATGATTCTCTTTTTATTTGAAAGCGGGTGCTTCCCGTGTGGTCTCATTTAAATTTCGTCCAATTTTGACACTTGGATTCATGAGAAAACCATATAAGTCTTAAAGCACCAAATATATGCGCCACAAATTGACAAATAACTCAATATCGTGCCAACGGATTTCGATAATACATTTTTTCCATTCAGTCTTTATTTTTTACAGGCAGTCTATCATCTTTGACACAACCTTTTGGCGCTTTTATATCTGGGCCCATCGTGGATTACCTCGGCAGGAGAAGAGCTAATTTTTTCGTGAATCTACCCCATATCATAGCCTGGATTCTGATGTACTATTCATGGAATTTGCCCTCACTCTTTTTGGCTAATGCCTTGCTGGGACTTGGGACCGGCATAATGGAAGCACCAATTAATGCATATGTGGGTGAAATTAGGTAGGTACAAGGGTAAAATTCAAAGTCGTAGTCATGGTAAAGACCGTGAACTGTAAAGACGCCGTTACAGAAGTACGATGTAATACGATTAGTTGCGCCTATCGGAGTGACTAAGCATGAAATTAACTACGAAACGGTTTTGGCAAACGACAATGTTTTTCTATAATTTCGTTCGACTAAGCGAGTGCCACGGTCTTTCCGGATGTTAAGTTGATATGAAAAGATTTAAGAGGTTTCGATGTTAAGACCTACTGGCACAGCTAATGCCTATTCACTTTAAATTAATTAATTGTATTGATTACCTCCTCCTCACGAAGTCTCATATTTTAAGCACTTTTTAAGTCCAGCAGCCCTGACTCACTCAACTCGATTGTAAATTAAGGCTATAATGTAGGTAGGACTATAATATCAATGTATAAAAAAATATTATGCGATAACTGGTGCTTTGATTTGATTTCGTAACATTTATTGTGTTCTGCTGAAGCGTTTTGCGCCTTAAAATAAATTAGCAAACCATTTGCTTTAATAGATTTAGTTGCTATTTGTATTTGGTAGGAGTGAACCGTTTATAAATTGAATAGCATTTTTTGTTTTATATTTGTAAAGAATATACGTTAGACTAGAGTGGTAGTACAGTAGCGTAGTAGAGAGGCGAGTCTTGATGATCAGCTCATCCAGAATAGAGTCATTGGTGCGGCGCTCAGTCCATGAGACTCCTTCCATTTTGCGTCAACAACACATTTCAAATGCGTCTATCTTTTTCTCACACGATACCTCCATGTTCAGGTTTCCGAAGCATACGAGAAATGGAGAAGTGACCTGTGTTTACAAGACTGAAAAACATTAAGCCTTTAAGCTGTTAAAACATACTGTGTATCAATGGATATATCTGTGGATTTTCAGCGAGCCGTCAATACGAGGTTCCTTGTCTACTTTCACTCAACTATTCCTCTCGTTTGGGACATTCGCAATGTACTTCCTTGGTGCGGTAGTGGACTGGCGCAGCGCGGCTGTGCTCAGTCTTGTGGTGCCCATCAGTTCCATGGCTCTAGTATTGTTGGTGAGTCTGATAAGACATTATCTCAATGCCTGAGCGTTTGTTTTTCGGGTTTCAAGGATTTTAGAACAAATACCATACTTAAGGTGCTTTTTAATATTTGGGGAAATAACCTATATGGTTTTCTCATGGATACCAGTGTCAGAATTGGACCAAATTTAAATGGGATTACATGGAAAGCACCAGCATTGAAATAAAAAAAGAATCAACAAAATCGTTTCACCCAGTCAAAAGTTATAAGTTAACAAATAAAAAAAATACAGACGAATTTTGAGAACATCGTCCTTCTTGAATTTGGTTGAAAATAATAGCTTTCGGCAGTCTATATTACACAATATAGCTAAATGTTTGCTTTACGTATAATTACTTTTAAATAGATTTTAAGTCTTAGATGTTAGAAGCGTAGCTGGAGTTTCTTCGGCCACTTCTTCTCCCAGCGCCGTAGTCGTGGTTCGACCCTCTCACCTTCGGATCGGAATACTTACGTGTAACACAGTAACCGTCCAAGTCGAGGTTACCTCTCACCGGAACGACCCTAGTGTCGAATTACTAACGATAGAGGTTCAGGCTAAGCAACCTAAGAGCTATGCCACCGCTGAATTCGGTGAAGCATTCAAGGCCAGCTTCTCTGGCCAATCGGTGTAGTTCGTCATTAAAAAAAATAGATTTTAATATTTTGAGTATGTCTATGGTTTGATAATGTGTACGTGGGTGAATGAAATAATTACTTGAAAAATCATATATTCCAGGTACCCGAGACGCCAGTTTGGTTGCTGTCGCGCGGTAGAGAGAAGGATGCTTTGGCTTCCCTCTGCAAGCTCCGCGGTTGGACCACCCCTGAACACGTCAGGGAAGAGTTCGAGCAACTCGTCGACTATAGTAAAAAACTGCAAAACTGCGTCATATGCTACAAATTGTATAAGAAGGATACTCAGAATTGTGAACATTTTACAATGAACCCAATCAGAAGGTAACAAGGACATATTATGCTAAGAACATAACTAAACGTAAACAACAGACTGACCTCACTGCTCTGCCGTCATTCAGTTCTTCCCCACCCCTTAGATGTTAGGAGCGTTGCTGGAGTTTCTTCGGCCACTTCTTCTCCCAGCGCCAACGCTTCCCGAAGTGGCACTCAAAGTTAGTTTAGCTTTTGAATGTCTCTTAGATTATCCGGCCCTCTCAGGCGCCCTCGGATCGGAATGCTTAGGCGTAACATAGTAACCGTCAAGCCGAGGTTACCACTCACCGGGGGACCCTTGTGTCGAGTTACTAGCAATAGAGGTTCAGGCTAAGCGACTTAAGAGCTATGCCACCTCTCAATCCGGTGAAGCAGTCAAGGCCAGCTTCTCCGGCCAATCTGTAGTTCTTTCCCTTTTTTTCCTTTTGCACATATTTTTGTTTTTTTTCATATATTTTTAATTATTAATTATCGTTTAATTTACTTAACTTATATTAAAAACTTATTGTACGCAGGACTTACTGTTTGTGACTCTCCTCCTCTCTACTCCTGAGGTACACTGTACCTAGTTCAGGAAACAGAGCTCCTGTGTAAACAACATGTTTGTTTTTGAAATTTTAAGGTTTATGTTAGTTACACATTTATATTATTTGGGTTTTTTTTTAAAAGAAAGCTAGCAATATTTTTTTTTCAGAATTATTACTAACAATCTTGTTAACCATTCCGACTAAGCTTAAGCTTGTGCTAGGACATGGTTCGCGGCAATAGTCGAATGGTCGATTCGAATCCACGACCTTACGATTCGCAGGCCGTAACCTATTACGCCCTAAACCATTAGGCTATTGACGCTTGGTTAATTGTGATTTTGGTGGAGCTAATAGTTTAAAATAAAATTTTAATAATTTAAAGTTGAATTTACTTTTGATCAGTTTAATTAGGAATCAGATCTAGTTAGTTTGAGTTCTAGTTTTGCATTTTGTTTGCAGATCTATGATGAAGTTCAGATGCGTGATGCTGGCAAAGGAAACCCTCAGACCCTTGACTTTTGTCATGGTCTACTTCTTGTTCTACGTCATGAGTGGACTCACCCCCATCAAACCTAACATGGTCAACATTTGCGGCGCCTTCGGTATGGCTCAGGAAGGCAAAGATATTGTTGTAAGTTTCTTCCCAATTTCTCAATGATCTCATTTATTTAAAGAACAATAAGCACAACAATAAATAAGATCAATCACATCAAATCTTTAAAAAACCACGAATAGTTATCAATCAATCAATCAATCAGCCCGTATCTTAACACTGCTGGGTATAGGCCTCCGATTTCGCACGCCATTTACTTCGATCCTGTGCTGCCCGCAACCATTGCGGCCCCACTGCCCTAACGATGACATCCGACCAGCGGACTGGTGGTCTGCCCACTAATCTGTATATTGTATTCTCGCAATCCTAGTGTGTGAGTTATGCCTAATCATTCCGATCCGAGGGCGCCCTAAAGGGCCGAACCACGACTCGGTCCCTTGCTATTTCACGGATAATCTAAGGGACATTCAAAAATAACTAACTTTGAGTGCCACTTCGGAAAGCGTTGGCGCTGGGAGAAGAAATGGCCGAAGAAACTCCAGCAACGTTACTAACATCTAAGGGGTGGAGCCTACCCATAAAATAGCGGTAACGCGCAAGGATTTTTGGAGTGCTATGTCAACAACTGAAACCAATTTATATGGGACCTAAATAAAACCAAATCCTACCGAACAAAATGTCGAAATTATTTGAAAAATAAAGACGCTAGTGAACAAAAAAACGGAGGAATTTTTTCTCTCTCTCTCGTCTCATTGAAGTCGTTTTAAAAGTATATATATATATATATATATTTGCTATGAATATACTATTTAATTTAATTTTCGTTCACAGCTATACGTCGGGATCATAACTATATGCGCCAGCATTCTTGTCATTGCCCTGATCAGGAAAGTTGGTAAACGGAAGATGGCGATGACCTCCATGCTGGGCACAGCCATATCTTGTACTGCTTTAAGCATATATGCCAGAAATTATCTGGACGACACTGTATTCTCCTACGACACGAATACATTTCCAAAAGAGACGAGCTACGTTCCTCTGATAATGTTTTACTTCCTGGCAATCTTCACTGGATTCAACCTGCCATGGGTATTAGTTGGGGAAGTTTTCCCATTTAGGTAAGATAATTGAAGGTATTTCATAAATATAAAAGCAATTATAAACATGGACGAATATGATGTCACTGAACGATCATTTTCAACCGACTTTATAAACGGAGGAGGTTCTCAATTCGATTGTACGTTTGTTACGTCATCTTCGAGAACTTTCGACTGGGTGGATCGATTTGGTTTTCGTCCAGTTCTGATAATGGCATCCATGAGAAAACCATATAAGTCTTAAATTTGCATTTAGTTTGTGTGCGGCTAATGGACGAATAACTCAATACCACGTCAACCGATTTCGATTATTCTTTTTTTATTGGAAAGGATTTACTTCAAAGGTAATTTGATTAGGATGTGATTAATTCGATTTTATATTATTCCTATTCTATTTGAAGTCGGTTTTTGTTTTCAGTCGTAAATATATTTGTTTTTGATGTAATTGTAATAGCAGATTTGGGACCCAGAGATCGATTCGAGAAAGGCCAGACCTTTTGTTTGACGAATGTAAAGATTAGTCAGAGAAAATGACCTACACCCACAGCGTGTTTGAGGAGTGGCATAGCCTAATCATCTACATCATGGAATGTATACCATTTATTTATTTATTTATTTATTAAGACACACCAACAGCATTACACAAGCATACATTGTTGTAATAATCAAGTTTACAAACTAAGTCCTGTTGTGTATGCCAATTACAGGTGTACACAACATTCGCTATACCATAAGTATAATAGAAGCTGGGTACAGTAGGTATTATGAAAACAAAGTACAAGGCCGAGCAAACGTAATATACCGTATAAACATAAAAGATACATGTGAACGCATCTTTGTATTACCTTGTAACGTTGAATAAAACCGGTTTGATGTGAAGAAACATTTGATCATTTGATGAAAATTTTGTAAAATTTAATACGCAGATATTCTTGGTGTTGTTAATTAAAATTGACGTTTACAAAAACCAACAAATGTCTTCCAACTGAATCAAAAGTTAATTGCTATTACGTGCGGATCTCAATTCGTGTGTATTTTTTTATGTTTCTCATAACTTTCGACTGGGTGAATGTTATTTTTTTTTAATTCTTTTAATTCTAAGAGGGCGTCTTCGTATTTCAGATAAAAAATGAAACATACAAATCGGTTGGCGTGACGCACATACTTAATAAATCATAATCTACATCTAAATAACATTACATACCATACATAACATACATCTAAAACCTATTAGGACGTCTAAAACATTACTTATATTTAAAAATAAATTGAAATGCTTCTTAACTGAGTCTCAACGTAACCACGCCAACATCAATTACGACAAATCGTTTATATAAAACTATATTTATGTTATTTATTATGTAATTTGTTTATATATATATATGTAAAGAAAGTATAACTATATATTTATGCATATATATATATCTATAGCTGCTTTTTTAATATATACATTTATGTATAATATTTATGAAAGAATGTACACTATATTAATACACAACCGAATGGTGTCCGCCTTAGTCTACACAGGTTTTTTGGCTGAAAACCAGCGCTGTGCTACATGTGTGAGCACAGCACATGCTGAAACCAACCCTTTTCGGCACAAATTCTATTTTGTTCTTTTTTATGTTGTTTCTGTTTACTTTTGTTTGTTGTTTTTGTCTTGTTTTACCTGTTGTTTCTGTGTTCTTGTGCCGAATAAATGTTTTTCTATTCTATTGTATTCTATTCTACTTATGTGGTTTTATTATGGCTGCCATTCTTAGAATTAAAAGATTTCAAATAAAAAGGAATCATCAAAATCGGTTCACCCAGTCGTAAGTTAAGAAGAACATAAAAATACACACGATTTGAGAACCTCCACCTTTTTGGAGTCGGTTGTAAAGTGTAAAAAGGCGGACCTAATGCTAGTAGACTTCTACCAGACTACCTTGGGGTTGTGTAGAGACGAAGTAACGGGTGCCAGCTTAGAGAAGAAGAAAAAAATAAGAATAATATACATTAAGCGTCTATAGGTCGTAGGTCCTAATCGACCATTCGACTATTGTCGTCTCATGGCTTAAGCTAATGGCCTTTTTGTATTTTACGCGGGGAATTCTTTTTACGGACCATCCTCCGGTACCCTGGGTGGGCCCGGAGGAATGTGTGGGAATCGGATCTGTCAGCGACAGGGCACTAACGACCGTCCGGTCCCGACAAAGACCGGACTTCTTCCTCTAAAGGGACTTCTCCCGCAATTAGAGAAGTCCCGACGACGCCGAAGCATTAGGGGACCAGGTACCCAGCCTGGCCCCGCTTCGGATACGGGCTTACGCTGGAGGCGTTGGTATTGCCTCCTGCGCACCCCGACTCGCCGCCTGCGGAGGAGGAAGCCCTGGGCTATCCTCCTGACCCGCTCGTCGGCCTCCTTCTGGGACATGACTGTCTCGCAGAGGAGGCTACTGCCGTCAGGACCTATCACTCGCGAGCATCGCGCGAACGGCGCTCGGGGCGACAGGTCCACTCCACCGATGGCAGATGCCAGATCGTGACGCCACGCCGCCCATCTTGGGCACACATTATTGTTAACCATTCTAGCTATTCTTAAGCTTAGTTGCAATGGTGAAGAATGTTAGTAATATTTGTGAAAAAAAATTGCTAGTAATCTTTTTAAATAAAAATAAAATAAATATATGTATATAAGTGAATACATGCACATATAAATACATTCATTCATTGTTGCCAACAGAAGTCGTGCTTCAGCTCAAGGCATTGCAGCAGCCAGCAACTATGTGTTCACCTTCCTCGGTGCGAAGTCACTCATAGACTTGGAGATTCATGGCCGGCTGTGGGGCACGTTCGCGGTATACGCAGCATTCGGCTTCGTGGGCACAATATTCCTGTACTTCTTCCTGCCAGAAACCGAGGGCATGAGTCTAGAGGATATAGAGGTTTTCTACAACGGCGATAAGATTCAGACTTTCGCCAACGATCCCGTCATAAATACACTAAGGAGATTGAAAAGAAAAAACGTAGAACTTTGAATCTAAAATTAATTAGAAAGCAACATTTATTTTTTATAACAGGTTTTTTAGGAAAGCTAGCGTAATTTTTTTTTTTCAGAAATATTACTGACATTCTTGTTAGCCATTCCAACTAAGCTTAAGCTTGTGCTAGGAGATAGTTCACGCCAATAGTCTAATGGTGGATTCGAACCCATGACCTTACGATTCTTTAAAGGTTGTAATATTTACTTATTTAATACAGGAAAAATTACAGCTATTCAATGCTTCTTATAAAATTTACAGATATATTACTAGTTTAGGAGATAACAAGTTTTCACAAATAAGTTAGGAACAAAACGATAAAGATAAACAAACTTAGGTAACACAGGATTGGAAAACAGCATCATGGTCTCGCATCAAAGCCTGAAGACGAAGGTCTTCAACCAGTGCGTCCTCCCAGTTATGACCTATGGTTCAGAGACTTGGACTCTAACCGCTGGGCTGGTCCACAAATTGAAAGTCGCACAACGAGCGATGGAAAGAGCTATGCTCGGCATTTCTCTAAGGGATAGAATCCGAAACGAAGAAATTCGACGGAGAACAAAGGTAGTCGACATAGCTCTTAGAATAAGCAAGTTGAAGTGGCAGTGGGCCGGCCACATCTGCCGAGTCAGTGATGGTAGATGGGGGAGGAAAGTCTTGGAATGGAGGCCGCGCATGGGTCGGAGAAGTGTAGGGCGCCCTCCCTCCAGATGGACCGACGACCTTGTAAGGATAGCCGGAAGTGGCTGGATGCGTAAAGCGGAGGATCGTATATGGTGGAAGGCATTGGGAAGGCCTACATCCAGCAGTGGGTAGACACAGGCTGATGATGATCATGGTCTCGCAGACAGAAAATTCACTAAATATACTTATAAAAAGCTTACGTATGGAGGCATCACTGACGTGAAATAGGTCGACTTTATTGTATTTCTTACAAAGGTTATTGAATTCGTTACATGCTCTGATAAAATAGATATTAAGCATATAGTTTGCATTACTAGGTGTAGTATATATTGGACAGTTGAATCGCAGACTATGAGAAGGGATAGAAAAGTGTAACTTGTTAAGTAGTTGAGGACAATCCATGCGACTTTGAGCAATACTTGATAACAATACGATATCTGCTGTGCACCGACGAGTGTGCAATGGAACAAGTTGAAGTCTTGAACATGTTTGATCATAGCTCTGCTTACTAAATCTGAATTTGGAGCTCATATGCCGAATAAATTTCTTCTAGATCGACTCGATTTGTTGATGTATATATTATAGTGAGGATTCCAAACTTGACATACATTTTCTAAATTGCTTCTAACTAGCGTAAATAACCAAATAGTGATGTTACTTACTACTCAGTCTAATTTACCACATAACAAATCGATACCCTTGTGAATTCCTTCGTGGAACATTACAAGATATCTATTATTTTAGAAATATCATAAAGATTATTATGTAAGTTCTACGTAAGGTGTATTATTATGTAAGGTTGAATACTTTAGTATATAAATAAACTAATCTAGATCTATATTTATCTATGTACTAGCGCACCCGGCCCGCATTGCCGGGCTAGATTTTGCTTTATTTTATTTAAACAATAAACTTACGTCATTAAATATTTAATTTAACTCTCAAAATATATTTAATTATTCATTTCTCTCCGTATTCATTCTCTTCTCATTCACGGGTGATGTATCATTATCTACACCCATGTACATATCAGTAAATACAATATCATTCTTATCATTTAGGGATTTATTATTATACTTCAATATACGTCAACGTGGTTCATAATGACATAAATACACACAATGCATGTGTCAATACAAATTTGGGTTATAAAACAATAGAATATCATTATAGGAAATAAAAGCTGCACTTGACAGTTCAAAAGAGGAGTACTCCGACCGAAACCAAACTTTACAAGATAGGCCAGGTAGATTCCCTGTTAGCACTGTAGTTCTGGGCTCTCAAGAATAAGACTACGGTATCCCCTGCTTGTCGTACAAGGCGACTAAAAGGGGCCTCGGGTCCACTGGGCGACAAGGGTGGGGGCCTGCGTCGTCCACCAAAGTGGACTCGGGAAGAAGGCGACATCGACTGGCCCCTGTCGCCTTGCGCTGCGAGGGCACAGGGGGGGAGGGAGCAACCTCCCCCCCGGGACGTGCTCTCCTTGAGCACAGTATAGAGGGGCTCCGGTGCGTTCCACGTGAGATCCCGGAGCCCCTCGTCATGCACCGAGGAAAGGGCCACCGCGGAGTACCCCACATAACAGCCGCCTTCCCCCCAGAAGGCGGGGTATCTTTGTAAAGATTTCCTCCCCGTCAACATAAAAGATTGATTCTCTGAAAGTTTCATTGAAATCGGTCCAGTCCTTTCGGAGTCTATATATATATATATATATATGGAACATACCCACACACTTTTTCTTTTATATTTATATATAGAATATTATTGGTTAAAAACAAATAACTACCGCTCGAAAATGTGTAGCGTCAACAAAACCCGCCTGAACAAATATTGAAGCCAACATTCTACAAGCGATCAAGGGCGTTATATAAGGAGAATGACAAAGGTTAAAAATGATGTTTAAGTCAATACAAATAAGAGTGGTGAGTGGTGGTTCAAGTTAGTGAATATTTTAACTATATAATATTTCGTTGTTGAAACACAACTCGATGTCAACGTGTAAAATGCGGGAAACGCACTCATAAATCCATTGGCCGTTCTTTTGACGAACACAGATTAGCCAGAGAAGCTGACTTTTACTGCTTCACCGGATTGAGAAGTGGCACAGCTCTTATGTCGCTTAGCCTGAACCTGTATTGCTAGCAACTTGACACAAAGGTCCCTCCGGTTTTAACGAGTGTACACGTACAAAGCAAAATTTCTTTATATTATCATTATCTTAAATTTCAACCGACTTCAAAAAAGGTGGAAGTTCTCAATTGGTCTGTTTGTTACTTCACATTCAAAGTCGGCTCACCAAGTTTCAACTAAGTAAGCTGATATGGATGATGCAGAGATAAGAGGTGAAACGTAAAACCTTCTTTGTCAAATACAAGTATATTTATGAGCTAAAACAAAAACAAAAACAGACTTCAATCGTAGGAATATTACGTATTCGGAACCTAACCAAACTTTTATTATATTTTAAATACTCTTCAAGTACATCCTTTCCAATAAAAAATAAGTCATCTAAATTAGTTGACGTGATATTAGTCCAATTGTCACGCATATATGTAATGCAAATTTAAAACATATTGTTTTCTCATGGACGCCATTATCAATTGGACCAAATGGGAAGCACTAGCCTTCAAAAAAATAATCATCGAAATCGGTCCACCTAGTCAAAAGTTATAAGGTAACAAATATAAAAAAAACATTTACGAATTGATAAACTAATGTTAGCTGGCAACACATGAGACCCAGCGATTGTTATGCATAATAACTACTTCCAATGATATCTTATTGATTTACCTGAACCTTATTGTATCTTAAATTCATAATTAATAATTTAGTTGATCGTCACATGAACTTGGCATTTTAAACAATAGTTGTAACTTTATAAGTTCGTAATCTGACTTCTAATTAATTTTGCATAAAGATTGTGAGGACGCGCAGTTGTGACGATATTCGTTATAAATAATTCTTTGTACAACGTTACGCTGTCTTAATAAAGCGAGTGTATTAGTTTTTGGACTATTTTATTCCACGAGACCAACAAATTATAACACAATTTTTTTTAAGTCGGTTGACAAAATGCGAAACTGTTAATAATCATAAGATTACGTATAAATTTAGTAATTTATATATTTACAAATTGCATTCACTCACTTTCGTAAGGCGTAAACGTGTCGTTTTCAATTTTAGTACTTTATTAAAAAAATTATTGGCCATCGATAAGATGATTTCTACAAAATGTGAAATTCATATCAAGATCTTTTTTATGACACTTTCAAAGTGAGTGCTTGACCGCGATCCACCACCTGATGATAAATGGAAATGCATTCCTGAATAAGTAAGGCGCAAGCTTAGTAAATAAATGCCTATTTACTCCACTCGTGAAAGAAAGATATAAAAGAAGTAAGAAAGAAGGAAGAAAGTATTCCAGTCCTTTGCTGTATAATGAAAGATGAAGAAAAACGCTTTATTTGGGATTGAGGGCTTGAGGGATCTCTACAACAAAAGGATGTAATCCAACAATGAGTCTTGAAGTCCTTTAATCATTTTTTTTAATATAAGACTAGCGTACTCAGCCCGCTTCGCCTGGATAAATTTTGCTTTATTTTATTTAAACAATAAAACCCTTATAATTAAATATGTTACGGTGTAATCATTGAATATTTATTTTAACTGTCACAATATATTATTAATTTAAAATATTAATTTTTCATCGTATTCATTCTCTTCTCGAGCGGGTAAAGATTTATACCTACCTACACCCATGTATATATTACCTACACCCATGTACATATCAGTAAATACAATATCTTGTCATTTATGCATAAACATATCGGGCTCAAGTTAATGTCAGAATGTACGACGTATGGCTTGTTTGACAGTTCATAAAGAGGAGTGCTTCGATTGTCTACTTTACAGGATTACTCGCCAGGTCAATCTGAAGATTCCCTGAACGTTTCATTGAAATCGGTCCAGCCGTTTCGGAGCCTATAGGGAACAAACCCACACACTTTCTCTTTTATATATATAGATAATTGAGCTCACTTAATTTATCCATAAAAACTTTAACTACACACAAAAGTTTTAAAGATAAACTCTTTATTACAAACAGTAAAATAGGTATAATTAATTTAAGTAAAATTAAAACCTAATTATGACCCTAAATGACCCCGAACCCTGTGAAACCTAAATCTTTCCAGGTAACCCTGTAGAATAGGAGAGGAAAAATAAATAATTATTTAGCAGGGTAATAGGCAAGTCAAGAATAAATAAATAACAGTAACAATTATTTATAATAATGACAAATCTATTTATAACTCTTGTAGTATTAATATGTAGATAAAATCACAACAATAGTGATTTTGAAACATAACACAGATAAACATAAAACAACGCTATCGCCGCGCCATCGTACACAATTTCGAAATACCGAATACACCGGCACGGTACCTAGTATTACGTTGCGAGCATTGACCGAACGCAACAGACGTATTCGACGACGTAAATAATTTTACCGCCATTTTCGTGTCGTGAAAGCGAGCAAAATGTCGTAATCGTCATACATGTACACGAACTGAATTTGTTTTCTTGGTGTTTTTTTTTATTAAATAATAATGGTGCATTCACTACAAGAACAAATCACTATTCCGGTGAGCCGAATACGTTGCGTCGCTTCCCAGGTTTGTAAATTTTTATGTAATACAATTTTCTTTTATATTTGCTGAAAATATGGTTTTATTTGATGTTATACATATCATTACAGACAGGCCGACATGTTTCGCTTATTATAATTAAGCATGCAAATTAAAATTTATTATAATTTTTAATACATTGTCAATCATAACATAACTATGAGAACAGACATTTTCAACAAAGAAATTCGGAAACACTATAAATTTTTAAAGCATTAAGGCTTGTATTATCTTGTTTTAAATATTAATCTATTTAACATTTTTAATTCTATTGGCACCTTATTACTTATTTTTACACAAATAATTATGCAACTTTTGTCATATTTTATTAATTTTGGAGTTTCTTCTAAAACAAGCCTGTTTAAATCTCGTTTATTACATGAATTCAGATCCTTTGCATTTTTTTAACATTGATTCATTTTTATGGACAAACATACAAATTTCATTTTTTTTTAATGACGAACTACACAGATTGGCCAGGTAAGCTGGCCTTGACTGCTTCACCGGATTGAGAGGTGGCATAGCTCTTAGGTCGCTTAGCCTGAACCTCTATCGCTAGTAACTCGACACAAGGGTCCCCCCGGTGAGGGGTAACCTCGGCTTGGACGGTTACTATGTTACGCGTAAGCATTCCGATCCGAGGGCGCCCGAGAGGGCCGAACCACGACTCGGTCGGTAGCTATTTCACGGATAATCGAAATTTCAGATATATAATATATAGTGAAGGTAGTGGTAATAAATCTTTTTGCTTATAAGATACCTTGATTGCTGAGGTGGCAACCCAGTTTGTTTTATAATGTGATTTTCAACTGGCTCCAAAAAAGGAAGAGGTTCTCGTGTATGTTTTTTATGCCTCTTTTAGATCATAACTTTGGACTGAGTGATGCGATATTGATGAATCTTTTTTTTATTTTAAACCTGATACTTTTCATGTGGTCCTTTCCCATTTCAATTTGGTTAGAGCAATACATAATTGAGAGCCTTCATATTTTTAAAAGTCTGTTGAGAAATAAAAAAGTGTATGGATGAATATAATAAAAATTGTACACTGTATAAGTATATTTACGAGTGAAAACAAAAATCGATTTCAAATCGATTAAGTAATCGTATTAATTCTGATAATGGCGTCCATCAGAAAACCATACAAGTCTTAAATTTGCATCAAGTATGTGCTCGACAAATGGACGAATAACTCAGTATCACGCCAACCGATTTCAATCATTCATTTTTTATTCAAGGGTTAGGGTAGTTTGATGAGAGTTTGTTTAGGTTCTGATAAATTCTATTTCGTAATTTTTCTACGCTAATTCGAAATTGAAGTCGGTTTTTGTTATTACTCGTAAATAAATATCTTATTGATTTCGTAAATAAAGATGTTCAGAATAAAGAAATCCAGAAGGACGTCTTAAAGGGTGAGAGAATGGGGGAATTAGATCATATAATTAATGAGTACACTTTCCAGAATGGGTAAAACACCGTAATCGAATAGAATAGAATAAAGTTTATTTGTTTGGTCACATACGAGTACAAAGAAACAAAACTAACCGAAAAAAAGAGAGAAAAAAGAACAGAAACAAAAATTACAAAATAAAAGTAACAAAAACTTAATGTGACCAAAACAAACGGGACGGGGCTCAGCGTATTGTTATGGAATCCCATAACACTGATTTTCAGCGCAGCTCCTCCCTCAACCCATAAGCTGATAGTGCCCGGACACTTGCTCTTACTAACAAGAATACATAAATATATATACATATGTAAATATATTACAATGTAATGTAATGTAGGCCATGCTACGGACGTGCTCAAGACTAAGAACATAATTGAAATAAAATTAAAAATAAGTTACTAAATAAATGAGTATAGTATTTTGTGTTATCTTAACTACTTCTGTGGAATTTATTACAGCTATATTAAAGACAAAGACACGTTGAAGTGTACTGGAACATTTTTATATCGTTGACACCGATTTAAATGATATAATTACAGTCTTCCCTTGTTGACTCACCGTATAACACAAACGACAAGTATATATTTACCAGTAAAAAGAAATCCATTTCAAACGAAATAAGAATATTTCGAAATATAATTATTCAGTATCTAACCAAACCCTTATCAAATTTCCTTTGAAATTTATTTAAATACATCCTTTCCAATCGGTTCCTCCAGTCGAAAGTTATGAGGTCTTCTCCTTGGTCGCCTCACTCTTGTCAGAGTGATCATGGTCCGGTAGGTTGGACAGCAGACAGCACCCACCGCACGACGTCTCGCCACCTCTGCCTGCTGGCCGTCAATAACACCTTCGTCGTTCCACGCCGGCTAACATGCCCAAAGAACTTAAGTATCCGCCTGTACGCTTGAGTAGATAGACGCTCATTGGTCATACCGTGCTCTTCAAGGATGGAGGCATTTGTTCGGAATTCGGTAGACGAAATCCCGAGCATCTTTTTCCAACACTACATCACCAGAGCGTCTATCTTTTGTGTTTCAGTTTGGCGTAGGGTCCATGTTTCGGCCGAGTAGAGGTATATGGTAAACACTAAAGATTTTAGCCTAACCTTATGAGGTAACCATCGTAAAAAAACATAACGAATTGAGAACCTCCTTTTTAAGTAGCTTGAAAATCAATACTTTAGCATCGAAATATATGTGTAATGAAGTAAGGAACAGTAGTATTAAGTTACGACTTGCGAAACATTAAGTTGTAGATTCGTATTCGCTTACGGACTGCTTTCGTAAACAATCTCCTAGTATAGGGTACTATTGGAATAATGAACGTAGTTGTAATCGGATTAGGATTCCTTCCAGAGTAGATCAACTGCCCAAGCTGATGCAATGGCGAGGATTGTCTAAAATATGGCCACAGATTTCAAACTTCTTGGAACGTTTTCATTCTATGTCAATCTCGTCAGTCCCGTCAGTCTCAGTCTATGTTTCAGTTATTTTTACTTTTATCCGAATTCTTATGCTTCTTTTTTCTGTCCTATGTATAAGAATCCACATTTACAATTATGTTTGTACACTACTTATAGAGGGACGGTGCACTTGAGAGATGGTAAAAATTCATATATCTTATAATACTATAAGTTTTTATTGCTCGCTTCAAGACGTTACCAATCTTGTCCATGATTTCTTCAATATATAAGGTACTCCCTCGAGTGTGGCCGGCTTTACTCTGTTTTTTTCTGATAATAATTCTGGAAGCGTGGATTATGGATTGTCACGTTTGAACTCCGGTCTTGTGTAGTAGAATATTGTTGTCACTTTTGGGCAGGTGTTACTAAATCTCATCTCGCAGCCTTGGACTCGTGGAAAGGGCTAATAGGTTAATTATAACCAATAGTTATCAAAAAATCAGCTGAAACCAATCAGCTCAGTCTTGAGCCCAGGCGTAAAGGCTGGCTAGTCTTTCGGTGTTTTACGGTAATGCATTTTGAAGAGCGTGCTCAGGAAATACATGATCTAATTCCCTATCTCAGTTCTGCCATCGGACTTCAAGACGCACTGCTGGATTTCATCCTTTTACAGCTAACGCCATAATCATTCACCATAGGACTGGAACAGTTTGCTCGCGTCTCTTACCCTCCGATTACAATGCTGGTGTTTTCAAGAACAAAGTGAATATGCATTTACTGAGCTTGTGATCCAGGACTGCTTTTCCACTGAACATCAGATGAGACCGTGATGAAGCACACAACTCACTTGCTTCAAAGTAAATAAAAAATACGACAAACATTAGATTAAAACGCAATAAAATCTGTAAAAATGCTTCTAGGTCATATCATGTATGCCGCCAAATTTTCTCCTACTGGACCTTGGATTGGCTTTGAGTTTTGCCACGATCGCATTGCCGAGTCTCCTTAACGCCAGCGATGGATTATCTTTAGACGAAACTCAGGCATCATGGTTCGGTAAGATAATTGTATTACTACCCTACTCCGAAGTGAAACTACAATAAACCTATTTTCAGGTATAAATAATTACTAAAAGCCACGATTAGTTAATTATATACTTTTTTGTGTTCAATATTATTATCAGCCTGAACGCTTTAAAATTTTTAAATCATTTATGACCTATTTATCCTGTTTAGGAACTTTTATTGACATACTCTTTCTAAATCAACTCGATGTTGGTATTGGTGGCCTCAAAAGGTGTTTCTTCGAACACTTGTGCACTTAAATATACCACTTCATCATCAATAAGGTCATATTTGACGTCAGTGTTCATTCTCCGTAGTACTTTCTTACTTGATTTTTTTCAGGTAGCCTTTCCTATTTAACACAGCCAGTCGGTGCGTTACTCTCAGGCCCGATAGTGGATTATTGTGGACGCAAAAGAGCCAATTTTCTGGTCAATATACCGCACTTAATAGCTTGGATTCTCATGTACTTCTCGTGGAATCTACCATCGTTGTTCATCGCCAATGGTTTATTGGGATTGGGAACTGGCATCATGGAAGCACCAATCAATTCTTACGTCGGAGAAATCAGGTACGTAAATGATGTTCTACATTCTTAATTATAATCTATATAATTAAATATCGAACAACTATGCTAGATGGCTGGGTCAGGGTCTAATACAGAAGACTCTTAGACATGCACGCATCGCCAGAGCCCCTAGTCTGCTAAGCCAATTGTCTTAAAAGACCGTTCAATGACATCACAGTTGTCCATTTTTGCTGGTTTTGGTAATCTGTTAAATCGTTTGTGCCGCTACGGTTTTCAATGACATGACACTGACACTGCAGTATTGTTTCAATTATTGCTATTTGTTAATTTCGTGCATAATGACATCTTCCTGCTACTAAATATGCCGATTCAATAAATTATTTAATCTTAAATAATCAAAAAATTTAATTAGAAAATTATGGTTTTGACACAATGACAATTGAAATGTAATAATATATGTCAGTTTCACTGTGATTTAATGTCGTTAAAAATAGCGGATTCTGGGCACATATTGCAGTTTTTTTAAATAAATCCACTATTTGATTATGACTAAGATAAAGTCTGTTCACTGATTAACCATTCTCTGAACTTCAGATAACAAAAAATATTCTAGTCACACCACTAGAAGTTAATTTTTTGTCTAAATATGAGATATAAAGATAAGCATACAAAAGTATTGACCTAAAACTAAAAATTATCGTTGATAACAATGCATCTTACGAAATTATCACCATTGAAACGGATTGACTATCACCATTATTGAATCGTCGATCTCTGAATTGGGTAATCGCTGTGGTTTTGAAACTGTGTATCGTATGTGAAACTAAAACAAATGTATTTATGAGTAAAAACCAAATTCAATTTCCATTAAAATGTCATCTCAATTAGAACGCTCCTTTTTATTTCAGAAATATGATGGTCATATTACAAAGGTCTGGCGCCTATATTCTTTTCCTTTTCCTACATTCGTGCTCGTCGTCCTTAAGGGAAACATACCTAGTCTTGGATAGTCCATCAATATCTCAATCTACAAGCATTCTTTCAGACGAATTTTAGATCCCTAGTATATCCTAGGAATATAAGGTCATATGCGAGCAATATTAATACGGAACCGAATTGAAACCAAATCCTTTCAAAGAAAAGAAAAGCCTTCAAAATAGATTTATCTTACTTTATTGTATTTCTATATAAATAAAAATGAATTGCTGTTCGTTAGTCTCCCTAAAACTCGAGAACGGCTGAACGGATTTATCTTATCTTGGTCTTGAAATGTTCTTGGAGGTCTAGGGAAGGTTTAGAATGTGAGAAATGAGAAATCTTAAAAATAGCCCTTTTCTATTTACCATGTAAACTTTTTCTAACTAAAATGTAGAATCAATTTGAAAGGTTCCTATAGGTTCCCACTGACCTTTTAGATTATTTTCCAATCAGGTTTGACCCCTAAGTTCGTCTCTTACTTTGAAACCCTCTGGCCCAGAAAGTTCGTGGAAGAGATTCTTTGGTCACCCGACCTGAACCCCACTTACCGCTCTATCATCAGGGGCTCTATGACAGTTCTGTTCAGGAGAACTTTTTGCCCTGACTATAATTTTATAGTCCCATAAACCTACCTACTTAGGTACCCTATTTACCTACCTATTTAGGTAGAAACAACAAAAATTGCCACATTGCAAATGTTTTTGACAGAACGAAGTCTGTTGGGTCCGCTAGTATATATATATATATACATAAATCTAATAACTGCTCTAATACATACCGAGACCATGTCCATCAAGTCGTCGTTCGCATCATGTTATATTTGTCCGTTCATTCTTCCTTTAATTGTATTTTGTTTATTTTTCTTTCTTTTTAATTTGTGTTTTATTTTGTCTGTTTGTATATTATGATGTCAATAAATAAAATGTCATGACTATGTGTCATGGAGTGGCTCCTCCTCTTTCGAAGTTGGTTAGAAAAGAATTTAGATGTGAAACTATGATTTCAGCGAGCCATCAGTACGTGGAGCTCTTTGTACTATGACACAATTGTTCACTTCGGTTGGAGTGTTCGTGATGTACTTCCTGGGTACCGTGGTGGACTGGAGGCGTGCGGCCTTGATCAGCCTCGTAGTTCCGATCAGTTCCATGGCATTCGTGTTCTTGGTAAGGGTTCAATAAGCTATTATAATTGGCGGCAAAAAACTCTAGCGTTAACCGTAAATTGTAGAAATTAATCATAGCATGCGCGACTTGTACAGTATTTTTATTATTTTCTACGTTTCGTTCCGCGCTATTATTTATTATTATTTAGTTATTTCAACCAACTAATCGCCAACTGTACTAATCGAGCAGCAGATAATGACTAAGGTTAATGGCAGAGCATTCGACTAAGCATGTGATAGTCAGAAGATCGACAAACACTTGCTTTATATGCGAGCCCAGACTATAATGTTAATACTGTTCACATCTCTGCGCCAGGATCTCCCCAATAC
Organism: Meandrusa payeni; assembly: GCA_029286785.1. Taxonomy (NCBI): domain Eukaryota; kingdom Metazoa; phylum Arthropoda; class Insecta; order Lepidoptera; family Papilionidae; genus Meandrusa; species Meandrusa payeni. Next base: position 4,871,864 of record JAGSMX010000022.1, read on the forward strand.
TAACTTCTTCCATTTGACCGTGTACAATGTGAGCTGCTTGAATCGTCTAAGCTCAGGGACTTTCCGATCGCCTTGACCCTCTGGGTATGCGAAGAGATGTCGGGGCTCTTTTCATTGTCTATCGCACTTATCAAGGGGAGTTTTCGGAGAAATTGTTCAGAATAATCAGAGTTACCGTATTCCATATTGCATTGACACCATCTCGATGGTTGGCATCCCACGAATGTACGTTTTTCGTGTAGTTTGTAGAATCAATTGTCATCAGCGGTGTTACCTAACCTAAACGATTTAGGTAACGAAAAGAGCCTACTTCTTTCTCAAAGGCCAGCATCGTACCTGCAGTTCTCATGCTGCAAGTGTAGTAGATGTTAACGGTCGACTTATGATCAGGATATGAGCCGTGACCTTCTTTCCTATAAAAATATTTTATCAGTTTTATTATAATTAATGTTTTATATCTTTTAAATGTAGCTGTCTTTAAAGAATTATGGTATATTCATATATAGTACATAATTCTATCGTATGACACCAACAATAGTTCAATGATTGCTTCTGAAGGTCAATTCACTTATTATAGAATGAGTCAATAATATATCGACGCCGGTTTTGATGTGTCGAAATATATATAAGTGTATTTTAATTTGATTTAATTAGATTATCATACTTCAATTAAGTGGATGAAATTGAAATTGAAATTGAAAATTGAATTTGAAAAAACATTTATTCGGCACAAGAACACAGGAACAACAGGTAAAACAAGACAAAAAACATCATAAACAAAAATAAACAGAAACAACATAAAAAAAAGAACAAAATAGAAATTGTGCCGAAAAGGGGTTGGCTCAACATGTGCTGTGTACACATGTAGCACAGCGCTGGTTTTCAGCCAAAAAACCTGTGATGCTGGAACTAGCATAGAGAAATGCATGCATTGGTGGTTAGGATCTGAATTAATTACAACCCTGAATACGAAGAAATATTTGTCATTCATTCATACCCAAATTTGTCTACTACAATAGTGGTTCTGGCTAAGTGATCTTACAGTAGTACCGCCTCTCTATCTGGTGAACCAGTCAAAATCATCATATCTGACTAATCTTCGGTCGTTCGTCAAAAAAATTCCAAACTGGTACGTTCACGAGAAGCGAGAGATGTGTGCTAGGGCTGTGGTAAATGGAAATCCGTCATATCTTAATTGCTTGAAAAGCAGACGTTGAAAGCTGTTTCTAACTAACCTGCTAGGGTTAGAAGAAAATGAGAGCTGTGTCTTCGCACGGTCTCCAATTTAGTACGATCCAAGGACATCTCTTTAATTTCGTTTTTCGTTTATATCCTACATAAACGTCGGTTAAGGGTACTCGCAGGACAGCTGGAAGGAGCTTGATCAGAGTGGCCGAGGATCGTGCTCAATGGCATGCTATATCCAGCAGTGGACTGTTGCAGGCTGATGATGATGATGAAGTAGAAGGTGTACTCCTTAGTTAATACTTAAACACTTTATATTTGTACTATATTTACAGGTCCCAGAAACACCAGTCTGGTTGCTCACGAGAGGTAGAGAAAAGGAGGCGCTTAAGTCACTCTGCTACTTAAGAGGCTGGACAAAACCAGAAAATGTTAGAGAGGAGTTTGACGAGCTGGTCGAGTATAGTAGGAAGCTACACAGTTGCGCAATCTGTTATCAAGTCGGCGATGAAAATGTTAAGGCTTGTGAACACTACAAAATGAACGCTTTTAAAAGGTAAATATGCACAAGGTGACAATATAAAGACTTTTTAATCAAATACCAAACCGTTTTATAGCACGATAAAATTAGTTACAAATTTGTTATTTAAAGAACTTAAAGAACTGTACTGATAATTCGTTTAAGCGCCACCTGTGATCGGAGAGTGGAACTACATGCTTAATAGTCGCGCTATCGGCCGCCATGTATATGACATACGTATACGTATGTGACTTCCGTTATATTATATATTTTTCCTATGGTTTTCGTCTCATATTTTTTTCAGTTCAGTTGCGCAGCAAAAAAATTAAAACATGATTAAATCCCTAAAGACAGTTTTATTCTATAGCTATCTATGTACATCTGTCACATCTATGTACATCACATGTCTATCCCTGTTTCAGATCTATGTACAAATTCAGATACGTAATGCTGTGCAAAGAGACTACGAGGCCGCTGTTCCTAGTGATGATGTATTTCCTCTTCTTTGTGATGAGTGGTCTGACGCCAGTACGACCTAACATGGTGAATATTTGCGGAGCGCTCGGCATGACACAAGATGGAAAGGATGTTGTGGTGAGTTACAGGGCTATTACGAATAATATTATATAAGCAAATCCTATCAGACATGTATGCGTCTTCATGTTTATTACCTTGACTCTAGTTACGACCAATGGGTAGTGCCAAAACGAGTTACTAATAGAATACTAGTACCTACAATAAAGTCAAGTGTGATGAGTTCAGTCTTACTCATAAATAATTCTTGCTCTTATTCATTTATTGTTCAATTTTCTGATTACCCTACTATTTATTTATTTATTTTACCTCTCCTGTCATACAGGTTTACTTTTGTTTTTTATTATGATGACAGATTGCCCGGAGAAGCTGGCCTTAACTGCTTAATCTGATTCTATCGCTAGTAAATCGTTACAAGGGTCCCTGGTGAGGGGTATACGCATCTTGGACTATTACTATGTTACGTGTAAGCATTCCGACCGGAAGGGCCCAACCACGACTCAGTCAGTTAACGGTTAATCTAAGAGATATTTAAAAACTAAACTAACTTTGAGTACCACTTAGGGAAGCGTTGGTGCCCTGAGAAGAAGTGGCCGAAGAAACTCCAGGAACGCTCCTAATGTGTGGGTGGGGCTTGTCCATGAAATAGCGGTAAAGCATGAGGATTATTACACAGAGGAATCCTGTAAAAGAGATCGTTTGTAGGGCATTATATGCCGCCATAGCGCATGTTTACGTTGTTTAATTTAAAACTTATTGTACCTATTTTAATGTTTACAAATATTATTTAAAATAAGGTTTCCACCCGGAGCCACAGGGACTATGCCACATGAGCTGTTTGATTTGAGCGGGAGCTTGCCACTCACGCAGAAATATTCATAATGGCCCTAGTGCATCAGGGCTATCAGCTATATATTAGTATTATTCTCTTCTTTCTAGCTAATGGTCGGTGTTATAACCTTCTTCACTAGTATTATAGTGGTTGCTGTAATAAAAATAGTTGGTAAACGCAAGCTTGCGATATCGGGAATGCTTGGAACGGCCATCTTCTGCGCCGCCCTCAGTATGTACGCCAAATTGAACCTTAGCGAGTCGGTGTACTCTTTCGACACTAGTACATTTCCAAAGGAGAAGAGTCACGTGCCGTTGGTACTATTCTACTTGATGGCTGCATGTACGGGCTTCGGAGTACCTTGGGTTCTGCTCGGGGAAGTATTTCCGTTCAGGTGAGTACATGTTACTATTTATTATTGGAACGAACATCTTTGTTGTGACTATTAAGCATGTAGTTCAACTCTCTGATCACAGATGGCGCTTTAACAAATAATTAATAAGTATTATTTTTTATGTAATTTTATATTGTCGATAAAAACAAAGAGACATGTTTTTTATTTTATTCAATAATTTGAATTAAATTTTTTTGCTTGATTTCTTTTGATTTTACGTTGTTATTTTTTAAAATATTAAACTTCAACCAGCAAAAATAAAAAAAGATAAATCAAAATGAATCAATTTTTTTTTTGCAAATTGTGTTGCTTCTATACTATCTAAGGAACTTGGTTCCTACCGTATTACCCATGACACCACATTTTCTTATATTTAGACTTATTGTAACACTTTAATTAAGATAAGAGACAGGGGCGGACGTGATGCTTTACTGGTATTCTCTACCAGTCAACTCTGGATGAGAGAGAAAACATTTTAACAGGTGCAATAATCAAGGTAAAGAGACAACGAAACATTATGATAAATACACATGCATTTAAACTCGTGAGCAAAAATAAATGGTTGGTTAAGAAAGTTTGAATAAACGAATATATATTGTGTATATTCCTATGTATATTTCAAAATTTCGTTAATTCTCTGATCTCTTCCCATATGTTTTTGTCTCTCTCACATAGGGTTTACTGGCAGAGAATGCCACGCCATTGTGAACCTTACGTATGCGTAACAATAAACATTACGATCACTTAGCCTTAAAGAAATATTAACTTATATTTCAGGAGCCGAGCTTCAGCTCAAGGTATTGCAGCAGCTAGTAATTACATTTTCAGTTTCCTAGGCGCGAAAACATTCATTGACCTGGAAGGAGGTATAAAGCTGTGGGGCACATTTGCCACCTACTCAGGGTTTGGTTTCCTAGGCACTATATACTTGTACTTCTATCTGCCGGAAACGGAAGGCAGGACGCTGCAAGAAATCGAGAATTTCTACAACACGGATAAATCTAGAACATTCGCTGACGATCCGGTTATTAATTTTTTCAAAAGATTTAAAAGAAAAAAATATTATACATAATTAAAGATTTCTATTCAACTGTTGACTTTCATTTGTGATTTGAAATGTATGTAATAACTTGTCAGTCTTGTATATAGTCCAATAATTAATACACTAGCTTTATTCAGACGGCATAACGTTGTACAAGGAATTATTTTAACGAATACCGTCACAACGGCGCGTCGAACAATAAAATCGAAATGTAAAATTTATTATTTCTGTGATCTATATTCTTATGCAATAAAGTATTCATTCATTCATTCATTCATTCATATTTCAAACAACAAGCATTCTTTGATATGATTCGATATGAAATTCTCTCGGTTCATCATTGGACCGAAAGTGCTTTATCGACAGAAATAATATGGGGATCTTATTGAATTCTGTTAAATACAATACAACTTTATGTAAAATATATTTATTATTGCGTCACCATTCCTACTTATTATACACTATAGAGTATTATTGTGCCTTACAAACTACGAGCTAAGCAGTAGGATCTTCAACTTTGGCCATGAAAAGCGGAGTTGTGAGCTGGTTGTCCCATAGTACAGCGATGAATGGTCTGTCAGCCGTGAACGATGTGCTGGGATCGTCGTAAGATAACGCGACTACAGATAACGAAGTTGCGGCTGCTGCGGAACCTCCGTTCTCGTCGATGGACAGCGACGCGCTGTGAACGCCTGAGCTGATCCGCGGCGAGACGCCCTGCTGGGAACCCATTCCTGTGAGGTCCGCTTCGGTACTGAACATTGTCCAAATGCCGAGCTGAAAAAAAATTTATATGTTACTTTAATTGACCAGCCATGGTGGCTCAGTGTCCGGGCGGTCGGTCGGTTGTGTGGTACGCCAGCAACCTGAGTTCGATCCCCGGTGCCGGCATCAATAAATTTGATGTTGCAATTTTATGTGCTGATCTACCACGAAACACCAGGGTACAAACCTATTGGGCTCAGACCTTCTCTGTAAAGAGAGTAAAAGGGCATAGTCCGCCACGCGGCCCTTGTGCGGATTGGCAGACTTATATGTCTTAGAAAAAAATTCTAAGATGGGCAGGTTTCCTCACTTTTCCTTCACCGCCGAGCTCGTGGTAGGATCCTGTATTAGTAAACGTAAAGGAGTAATTTTGGTTAACCGATTGATCAGGAAATTAAATTCAAAAAGATGAATCATCAAAAGTGAACATTAAACGATTCTACAAAATTTAAAATTCCCTGAAGACGAAACTAGTAGATGACTAAACCAATTACGACCAGTAACCAATTAAGACCGAAGCCAGTCTGAAATTTCATAACAAAAACAACTAACGCACGAGGAAAACCATTTTAAATTGTTTAATGCAATATGCAATGTAACTGACGCAAATGCAAACACAACGTTCCTTGTTTTCCCTTAACAAGTAAATAATTTAATTAGCAACTAATATCCAAATAAGCCGCCGATCGACTTTAGCCGTGGTAGCTCAGTGTCCGGGCGGTTGGCTCAAGTTGCATATTACGCTAGCAACCCGAGTTCGATCCCCGGTGCCGGCATCAATAAATTTGCTGTTGCAATTTTATGTGCTGATTTACCACGCGCTTGGGGGTGAAGGAAAACCTCGAAAAATTATATCTAATTAGCTTAATGTCTGGTTTACTATCGGGATCTAATAAAGTTGAAGATTTAACGTTAGCTGCCTCTGTCTACCTCGCTAGGCTTAGATGACTTGAGGACTCGCTTAAATCCGATTTAAATTATTTATATCGATATATTTATAAATAACCAGATATGGTATGTAATATTGTGTGTTACCACATTCCTACTATAACCATGGCAGCACCTCGTTGTAAAATTTTATAAACACGCCACGTTCACATGCCACGGTTGTTTTTTTTTGGGCTACGTAATTTTTTTTTTGTATACCAAATGATATTAAAACATACACATATAGTACAGTGTTTGGATGTTCTTTTAAGTATAAAATATATTTGTGCCAGAAAATCCAGCTCTAGCTTCACTATAGGTATCATATATTTGTCATAAAATAAATTTAAATAGGAACAACCTACTACTATATGGAAACTATCGATATATTTTTGCATTCCTATCTTATATATCATAGCATAAATATACCAACTTTACCCTATAACAGTACCTTATTAAATATTATACTATTAAAGCATCTTTTAACATATGAACCACCCAACTTACAGCATTCAAAACGGTAAGCAAATCGCTGTCCTGTTTCACGGTGAATCGAGGAATTTCCAACTTCACCTCCTTCGGCGACAGGTTTTGGTAGGAGTAGAGCTGCGGCTCCGTCAGCGATTGCAGAACATTAGACACGTGATTGCCTTGCAGGGGAAGAATAAATATCATCGAGTATTGACCGCCCTGAAACATTTTATTATTTGTTTGTGTCACAATTTACATAGACAATCGACTTACACAATTACTATATATTGACAGTAAACACTGACTCCACCAAATATTATTATAAATTTTGATCTGTAAAGTCTACCCAATACGGTAATTGTGATCATTTTAGGGGAAGAAACGTACTGAGGATATGCGAGTGGTTAATGCAGGCCAAAATACCTCTATCCTGTTGCTGACAGATCCGGGGCACCCCGCTCATAACGGCTGATGGCATTCGCGGTAGGTTTAGGGGGTATGGGCTGCCCAGGCCGAGCCCCACACATCCCTCCGGGCCCACCCAGGGTACCGGAGGATGGTCTATAAACAGATTCCCCCGCGTAAAGAAAAAAAGGCTAAAATACCTCAGCCTTGTAGTTCTAGGCTCGTAGAATAAGACTACGAAGAGTGTAATGCAGAGGGGCTCCGGTGCTTTTCTTACCTCAAATGGCAACACCAATACTTGAGATTTTAAAACAGGATCAACATCGGTGCGGAACGTCCTTCGCGCGTGCATAAAAGGTATTTGTTTCTGTATACCATCACCTGTAGTAAAGGTTTGGTTCGACGTTAATTCTCGTCGGAACTTAATGTCCCATGTTCCTTTAAAGTATACAGCGTTTACCAATACCGCTAGAGAATCAGGTTGCACAGCCTCTGAAATTAAAAATAAATCATTTTAATAAAATATTCATATTTTTGCCACCATTACTACCAAAGGTATAAATATTGACCACTTATACCGACCGATCTTTATATGGATCAAAAAAATTATCTAAATCCCTGAATTTAAAAATATTTATAGATTACTAGCGCACCCAGGCCGCTTTGCCGGGCTAGATTTTGCTTTATTTTATTTAAAACAATAAACTTACATCATTAAATATTTAATTTAACTCTCACAATACATTAAATTATTCATTCTCTTCTATTTTCTTCGCGAGCGGGTGAAGATCATTCACATCATCACCTACACCCCATGTACATATCAGTAAATACAAAATCATGGCGTATTGCTTGTTTGACAGTACAAAAAGTGGAGTGTTCCGATCGTCACTAACCTTTACAGTATTACTCGCCACGTCAATCTGTAATTCCCTGAAAGTTTCATTGAAATCGGTCCAGCCGTTTCGGAGCCTATATGAAACATACCACACACTATCTCTTTTATATATATAGATTTAAGTATATATCAATTGTGTATCAATAGTGTTTCGGGACATACATGGTCTTCATAATAACAAGAAGTTTGTATTTTCCTTTGAGGAGTTAATTTTGTATAGTCTTCAAAACGTTAGGATTTTGTACTTTTTTTTTTTTTATAATTTCTAAGCACCTGATGTAAAGTGGAAATGCAGTCCTGGATGGTAAGGCGCACTAGCTTAGTAAATGCCTATTCACTCTACTCTTGAAAATACCCACGTTGTAATCGGAAGGAAAGACAGACGCGGGCAAACTATTCCAGTCCTTTGCTGTACGAAGAATGAAAGACGAAGCAAATCGCTTCGTTCGGGTTTGAGGGATGTTCACAACAAAAGGATGAAATCCCGCAGTGCGTCTAGAAGTCCGATGGTGGAAAGGGGATGGGGGAATTAGATCATGTAGTTCCAGAGCACACTCTCCAAAATGCAATCTGTAGAAAACCGAAAGGCTAGCTACCTTACGCCTGCGCTCAAGACTGAGCAGATTGGTTTCAGCTGCGTCACCAAATAGCCCGCCTCTCCACCGAGTCCAAAGCTGCGAGATGGCATTTAGCTGCGCCTGCCCAAATGTGACAGCAGTATTCTACACACGACCGGACTTGAGCTTTATAAAGTGTTAAAAGCTGTCCCGCAGAGAAGTACGGTTGCACTTTGACCAAGATCCCAAGTTTTTTTGCAGCTATCTTAGCCTTAGACTCGATGATTCGTCCATAGTTTAGGGTCGATGAGATTTCAATACCCAATACTAATAGTTATTACTATAATTCAACAAGTATTTATTGAATTCTATACTAGTATAGCAACTGGGCAACTGAACTTAAAACTGAACTAGAAATTATAAAAATAAAAGCCAAAATATTGTTTCAGTAATAAGTGGGTTAACAGAGATGATATTTATACCATAAGATGCAGCGTTTTTCGAAGAACTTTCAGGTATATTGTATGCTATTCTTTTTCCGATAAAAGCTGCCGACCCGACTGTTCGGCACTCTTGACCGCCCATCGATCGGAATGCCATCGCGAATAAAATAACAGCTCAAGCTGTGCTACCTTCAAAAACACAGTGAAACTGTAGAACAAACGGCCAGGTGCCGCCTGGGTAATTAGGGCCGTTCGTTCAGAAAAAAAAATTGCTATTCCTCTGTCTATTTGTCAAATTCAATCGTCTGACATGAACGAATTCAGAACGTTCTCGTAGTAGTTTCTGTAGTCGGTTTAATTACCTGGAGCTAGTAGATCTTTAATCTTATCGTTCGTGTTACTTGCAACCCAGGCGTTGATGGTTCGTGATGTGAGGTAGGGATCGCTGAAGTCCATACGCTGGATATCAGTTCCGAAGTCGGTGATGGCACGCGTTTTAAACTTGACATCTACAAGAAAGGCGTTTGCTAGTATGATCCTGCTTGCTGTCTTCAAAGTGTTGCGTGGGTTGCGTTTCTGTTGAAAACAATTTACAATAATTTACGATGCTATTTTTTACATTTGATTAAATTATGGCAACCATCTCTCGAGTCTCTGCGTGGTTTTATAAACTGATTAGAGCGTTTGAACTAATCATCATCTTGGTCACTCTTGAGGCGAAATTATTACCTTCTTCTTATTCAATGTATATTTATATTATATCTCTGTTATTAATTTAATTTTCTTTAAATGTCTAGTTTACATCTTTAACTCATTTCTAAAATAGTATCTTTTCTACAAAGCTACATAAAATAAACATTACCGTTAATCGGGTAAAAGTTTTGAAGTTGACAACACTTTTTCTTTCACGCACACTAGTATTGTTGTTAACATCATACACACTACGATATTAAGTTTTTTTTTGGCCAGAGAAGCTGGCCTTGACTACTTCACCGGATTGAGAAGTGGCATAGCTCTTAGGCCGCTAAGCCTGAACCTCTATCAATAGTAACTCGACACAAGGATGAGGGTAACCTCGGCTTAGACTGTTACTATGAGCTATATAAATAATTAACGTACCTTCATAAAAGCAGTTATTCCTTTGAATAATCCCGCAGAGGATTCCGGCTTCAGTTGTAGCACTTGAGTGAGCTCCTGTTGAGTGTACCCTCGGGAACCTTGCTGCACTAGAGCCAACAATAGTGAAATGGCATACGGAGACACAACAGTATTTCCCGGAATATTTATTATCTGGAATCGATTAAATTACCTGTATTATTTCCGTGAGAAATCAATAAAACACAATGATATTGATTTAAATCTGATATCGCTTATTACAGTCGACATTCGAGTCATATATTAGAACAGGAAAATACAAACAACATCGCAAAATTGCTAAACCGTTTTAATGAATCTTCTAAATGCTAAGTGGTAATATCAACTTGTGAAGATGTTTTTTTTTTCTATAAACACTATATTTTATGCTAATGTTGCACGTTTAAATAAAAATAATCTTCCCTATTTTGTCGCGGTATAATCTTCATTATAAATCACCAAAATAGATCTGTCATTTTTAATATCATGTACTTAGGCGAAAGTTGTACTTGTACTTAGTATCTTAGCTTAGAACATGTTTCCATTTATAACAAATTGGTAAAACACTGTAGAACAGAGAACTTTATTAGCAATAAGCACTTTAGAACATATTTAGGACTTTCTTGTCGTTTGACGACGCGGTAGCTCAGAACTCTAGTCTGCTAGTTGCCAGTGATGTTAGTTTGAAAACAACCTTCAATAATCTTATTGTCACTGTGGTAAAATTCATAATCAACTAATTTAATTTTCTGACACGTACTTTCTTGATAATTTTACGAGTATTTGATAATGATTAGTTGATAGAATTAGAACACATTATTTCAGAATATGTCACTGTGTAACAATTGAAACAGTATTAGTGTTAGCACAACTAGCAGATTATCAAAACGATAATCAACCACTGTCATGCTAATGAACGTTCATTTTGACACAAATGGCTTAGCAGACTTGGCAGGCGTGTTAAGTTTCATAGTGTGCTAGCAACCGAAGTTTGACTCAGATGCCGACACCAATTAAATGTTAGTTGAAATACTAAGTGATGATTTACTTGCTTGGTGGCGAAGCAAAATCGCGGATTATGTCCTAATACTCTCTTTACAAAGAAGACTTTTGCCTAGTCTTCGTCCTAGGATTTACTAAATTACCTTAAATGGGATATGTCTATCTCATAGTCTTGACTTTGTCGGGAATGACAAAAGTCATTCCCGACAATGTCAAGACTATGAGATGTTCTATTATACATTTTAACTCACTGTGTGCATATTTATTATATTAATTTTACTTTGGTTTATTAACTTGTATAAACTGGAAACGTAAAAAGTGGCATCATGTATAAAACACTGTTTTTACGTGCGTCATAAAACTTCATATAGCGGGGTTTTTTTAGTAAACAAAGTTGCATTATATTAAAGAACGGCACTGACTAAAACTTACCTTAAACAATTTCAGAGCAAATTTGGTTATAGTCAAAGTCTCGTTGTTGTAAGTCGCTTTTTGGCTCGTTGGTCCTGTGCCATCTTGGTCGAATTTCGTCTGTTGTTGTGGTTGTATATTTTGTAGGTAATTTTGCTGTTGCCCTCGTGAAATTTGTTGCTGCTGCAAGTTTTGTTGGTATTGATTTTGTTGCTGCAAATTTTGTTGGTATTGATTCTGTTGATATTGACTTTGTTGCTGAATGTTTTGTTCATATTGATTTTGTTGTGGCAAGTTTTGTTGGTTATTGTTTTGTTGCTCGAAGTTTTGTTGGTATTGACTTGGTTGTGGCAAGTTTTGTTGATATTTATATTGTTGCTGGAAATTTTGTTGTGGTTTCTGATTCCGAACATTATAGTTGTTTTGTTGTTGTTGCTGCAGACTCTGTTGTTGCTGCAGAATCTGTTGTTGCTGCAGACTCTGTTGTTGCTGCAGACTCTGTTGTTGCTGCAGACTCTGTTGTTGCTGCAGACTCTGTTGTTGCTGCAGACTCTGTTGTTGCTGTGGCCTCTGTTGTAAGGTTTGTTTGTAATTCTGTATTTGCGACTGTGGGAATACCTGCTGTTCTTGTTGTATATTGGCCTGATAAGCGTTCTGTTGCTGACCTTGTGATTGGTATTGCGCTTGTTGCGCCTGCGCGTCAGCTTGATAACTTGTCACTCTCTTTTCAGCTCTTAATCTATTATTTGCATACGTTTGATCTTCAATATCGGAATACGCCCGAGAGGCAGAGTCGTCCCTTGCACCAAAATTGAAACCGACTTGTGGTATAACATTGCGCAAGTTTTCCGATATATACTGTTCTATACCAACAGTATCTGGATTCGAATAAAACGGATTGTGTGACTGTTGACTATCTACTTTCCATATCAACAATGAACAGGCAATTATTACTGTAAACAAAAAGATATTATTACCCCAAAACATGGATGACGTTGAATTAAACTATCGCAGAGGTTATAACGTCACTTCTTTATTATTTATGCTTCTCGGCAACAATTATTATTCATAAAAGCAATATACTTACGTTTTAGTATCATTACGGCACTCAAATTAGCACAGTAAGTAAAAAAAATATATAGAGATCACAATTTAAATATCACACACACAAACACTGTTTAATAATATCTAAATAATTTAACGTACTGCTCATATGCGCACTACCTCTAAGGTCCGATATGAGTGGAATGGCCACAAACAACACAATTCTCGGCATCATCTCAACATTCATGCGTTCAGTGTAATTAAAACTTTAAGATAAACCATTAAAGTTTAATTTCCAACGTACATCAGCTGCAAACGTCTCGTCCAAACGGCATAGTATATATGTCTCGGTTTTTCCATAGCAGCCTGTTTTTTTTTTGTTTTCCTGACGACTTCATGTTACAACTTTAACATGATATGTATTTAGAGAATCTGGTTTTGTATAATAATGCTCAAATCGTACATTACATATCTTGTTATTTGAATTTGGAATAGAGGACGGTCAAAGAAAACTATTAAATAAAAAATGTTTATTTATATTCTTATTGATGTCGTGAAATTTCCTTTAACTGCCAGTCACAAAAATACATATAAAAATTACATTTCATTTGCATTCATTTTCATGTCCTATCATATATGTCAAATTTAGTAATACATGTCCCATATTTTTTATATTATACTAAATTTAAGTTAATCACAACAATAGCATAAACACATTGTCTTATAGCTTTTTTATAGCAAAAAACAGCCTACATCTCTCCTAATATTTTGTGTACTGCCGTCTCTTATAAAACTTTACTGCCCTTTAAGAAGGTTCTAGGCTCTAACATTTTAAATTTGGAATAAGTGTGGAGAGACAAAGAACGACACAAATTTAACAATACAGAGAGCTAAAGCTTTGATGGAAGCTATAATATATAATATAATAAGAATGATCACTTGAATAATCAATTTTGATAATTTTTAAGTTCTTTGATAAGAAAGGAAATCTATTCTGATACACTAACAAGCAATTCAAAGTTTAAACATGATTTAAGAAACATTCTTAAATCCCGTGATCTCAATGATACATTTAATTAATTATATTTTCTAAAACTGTACCAGCCAGTCCAACGCACTTTATACTATAGATCCTTTTTAACCTCCATTTTATACATTAAATTCCAATTTTAAAACATAGTAAAGCTTTTTTTGTTTAAAAAGATAGTCTGCGGATCCCTTGTTATAATGCGATTACTGTAGACACATAAAAAATCTCCGACTGTTTTTGATGTTGTGCGTTTAGCATTTTTAAGAAGCCTTCGACCTTTTTAAGAAGGGTTATGCCTTCGGTCAGGGTTAAACGCAGAGATCCAGTTGGCATATTATTTCTATTATTCTTAATACTATAGCAGAAAATAGACTATTATACAATTTACAAATCTTCTGTATTAATGATCGACACGAATGTATTAATTTGCAATCATCTACATAACAATGATTATTATTAAGATAATGTTACTTATAAAAATAATAATTACTATTAGAATATATAATAATGATACCAGTTTAATAAAAAAAATGAAAAAATACAGAGACGGGACAACACATATGCAATCGCTAAGATATTCAAAAAAATCCCAGTATTAATATTATAATAATCGCATACAGACTGGCGAAGGAGTTCCGATATCTTTTTTTTTTAATTCCACTAGTACACCGACCAGTCTCAAGCTCACGTCACGGTCCGGCGTGATCGTTTTCCTCAATCATTCTTAGTCGTACACGCGGCAACAATGGCAAGATCGTTCGCAAAGTTCACAACCTTCTGAGCTATGAAGTGCGGACCTGCTCCGTATATGTCCAGGGCCGCTTTGTACTCGTACGTGATCTGTGAAACTGTTCGAACTGCTTTTCTTAATACCGAACATACCGTGCACATGTTATGCGCTTTCTTCTCTATTGCTTGAAAACTGAAACAAATAAATCAACAAATATATTCAAAGACAAAAACCGACTTAAAATCGAATCGAATTACGAAATAGAAATAATCAGAACCTAACCAAAATCTCGTCAAACCTTAAAGTACATCCTTTCCAATCAAAAATGAATCATCGAAATCGGTTACCGCGATATGGAATTAATCGTCCATTTGTCGCGCACATACTTAACCATAATCGTGGCAAGATTGTTTTTTGAGGAACAGTAAAAAAAATGTACAGTCAAAAAATATTAAAAAATACACGTGATAAAAATACGTATTTTGAAAAACCAAGATGTACTCTATTCTATACACGTTTCTTACGTACTAACAAGCCTAAGCTTATTTGGAATGGTTTACAAGAATTTTAAATATATTTGAGAAAAAAAAATATTGTTAGCATTCTAAAAAAAAGTCCTTATTCCAACTCCATCTCTTTTATAATTATAAATGTCACGACACTGACAATTGTGACATTAAACATTTGAATAATTATTATAAAATACAATTAAAGAATAAATTCAAGTAAATAGATTTTTTATCTGTACTTTACATGCATATTATTATTACATTGCTATGTTTAGGTTAATGCAAATTTAGGACTTATTTAATGGATACCATTGTCCTAGAATAGCTTTAAAAGCGAAGCGAAAGAATCGTTTCTTTCGTTGTGAAAGTTGAAAATGGTTGTAGTCATTTGCTTTACAATAAAAAACAGTTAAACTGATCATTGACGATTCATGAGGATGCATAAACCAGGTCACCTTGAATTGAAGCTTGTTTTTTAAATTGATGGACAACATTATTGAATGACAAAAATAGAATGTTGAAAGAATGGGTCAGCGCCATCTTAGAATATTCATATAATGTGTGACCTTTATAAATAGTACGTTTCCAGTGAAGATGATGATTATACCCTTACATCCATTGACATCCAAGCAAGAAATGACACGTCCTTATTTATCAGAGATGACAACGATGATATAAAAGGCGTTGGAAAACAGTGGGACCAAATAAAAACATGCGATGGAGTTTAAAAAATTGTCATATTTTTTATTTTAAAATATAAAAAAATCAGCCCAATTATCAATTTGGAAGCGGAGAAAAATGAGAAAGATAGTTTTAGTAACATTATCAATTTCATAAAACACCCTGTTAAGGAAAAAGCGCGTGAGTGTATTGCAAGAATTCTATAAAAGTGTTCGACTAATAAGTGTGATCTTCAACTAATAAGGACACATATTAAGATATCTTCCAGTGATAAAAATTTAATAATGACAAAGATCAAATGCCAAAGGTCATGAACGTTTACGAAGCGAATTTAATAATCAACAAAACATGAGAGCTTACAGGGGATTTCCGATTATAATGTGTATTGTGGCTATAATATTGGGTGTAGAATCTCACAACAGCATATTTAGCGTTTAAAGTATATTAACTACTGTTAGCTGGCAACACATGACACCCAGCGATCGTTATGCATAATAACTACTTCCAATGATATCTTAATGATTTACCTGAACCTTATTGTATCTTTAATTCATAATTAATAATTAAGTTGATCGTCACATGAACTTGGCATTGTAAACAATAGTTGTAACTTTATTAGTTCGTAATCTGACGATGATTGTGAGGACGCGCAGTTGTGACGGTATTCGTTATAAATAATTCTTTGTACAACGTTACGCTGTCTCAATAAAGCGAGTGTATTAGTTGTTGGACTATTTTATTCCACGAAACCTACAAATTATAACACTACATAAATATAAATGAATCGCTAAAGTGTATGTACGCGCATAATTACCAAACTACTGCACCAAATTTGCACCGTTGTATATAAGAATCTTTTATTGTATGTAAAATAAAAGATTATTTTTTTATTAAAAATCTGATTTTATAAAACCTCATTAAAGAAAAGTGAGTGACAGAATGACGATCAGTTATTAAGCCAACTAAGGTAGGATTAAAGGCAGTCAGCCCTGTAGTTCTGGGCTCTCAAGAATAAGACTACAGTATCCCCTGCCTGTCGTAGAAGGCGACCAAAAGGGGCCTCGGGTTCACTGGGCGACAAGGGTGAGGGCCTTTTTCGTCCGCCAAGGTGGACCCGGGAAGAAGGCGACATCGGCTGGTCCTTGTTTGGGAGTTTTCACACAGTTGTCACATTTGGGCAGGCGCAGCTAAATGCCATTTTGCAGCTTTGGACTCGGTGAAGAGGCGGGCTAAAAGGGTATTTGGTGACGCAGCTGAAACCAATCTGCTCAGTCTTGAGCACAGGCGTAAGGTAGCTAGCCTTTCGATTTTCTACAGATTGCATTTTGGAGAGTGTGCTCAGGAACTACATGATCTAATTCCCCCATCCCCTTACCATCTTACCATCCAGGACTGCATTTCTACTTAACATCAGGTGGGATCGTAGTCAAGCACTTGCTTAGAAATTATAAAAAAAATAATAATAATACGTGAGCTTAATAGTGAATAGGAGAGGAATGTAAGATGGAGGGATCTCGTGTACCATTAGCACAGCGAAGGTTGTAGGGGAGGAATTCCCTTGAGACGTGCTACGGATCAGTGCAGTGTACCAGTGCGCGTTCCGTCGAAGAATCTGAAACCCTTCCCGAGGATATGGTATCAAATCTGATGTAATAACGAGGACTGTCCGAAATATAATCGAAAATTGAGGATCTCAAAAATAAACTGCAATAAAATCCGAAAAAGTAATTTATTACAAACTCACACCATCAAATTATTTCGATTTGAGAGATGTGGTCATATTGCCAACAGATGACATCATCACGCCAGGGTTAACTATATATTACCCGTTCTCACCTTCCTAACCGGTTGGAATTCGCAATGAGTTCGAAGGAATGTTCGGATGAACTGTCAAGGATATAAAATATAAATTATACGAGTATAAACGGTCTCGTAAACAGACACAATCGATGACTGAAATAATAAATGAATAAATAGGTTGTAAGGCGAATGTATACAGCATAATTGCATCTAGAATTAACAATACTATATACAACAGTGGCATATACTCTAACAAAAGTTAATGTAACATTTAACATTAATGAAACTTCTACAATAGTAAATGGAGGGACTTTTTCAGGTTTCACTGCAAAAGATAAAGAAAGGATAGTAGTGATACTTATACCGTAAGATCGAGAGTAGTTCGGAAAAGGCTCGAGTAAGATTCTAGTAGTATGTTGTTTATATATGTGTACTGATTTGGAACCGTTTTTCTTGTTGTCGGGGAGGGAGGGGGGAATCTTCAACAAGATAACGGCGGCGACGATAGAAAGGCGGGGTTATGCGGGATTGTTATCCACTAAAACTCCCCCGGACGGCTCTTCTTTGATGCATGATGAGGTGGTCCAGGAACGCAGGCCCTCTGCACTGTGTTCTCAGAAGCAGGGGAAGTGCTTCTCAGAGTAATCCCTGCCCCCTGTGCCCTTGCAGTGCAAGGCGACACGGGCCAGCTGATGCCCCCGTCCCGGGTCCCCTTACCTTATCGCCCAGTGAACCCGTAGGAGGGGCCTACGACAAGCAGGGGATACCGTAGCCTTATACTAAGAGCCTAGAACTACAGGGCTGACTGAATTGGAACCTATAAGACATATAATTACTTACATTGGACATTTCTTAATTCGCAGAATAGAATCCCGGCAGCCTACTGCGATCAGAGCGTTGCGTACACTGGCGGCTGCGATTACAGATGGCAATTCAGTGCAAAATGTCTTGTCCACCATCAGCCCGCACATGCAGAGGAATGTTGCAGCCACTTCGATCTCACCAGGTCGAGCGTGGTTGGAACACCACGACAGATATGTTATAAAATCCTGTGGGACTATCGGTTGTCTTGGGAATTTCTGAAACAGTTATATAGTGGTTAAATCGTACTCTTCACGTACATATAAGAAATTTATATATGTAATAGCTGCGCTCCGAGGTGTTCTCTGTTGTTTAAACTATATAGTAAGTTTTTTTATTTTAAAAGGTACCTTTTTTTTTTTTTTTTTTGTTAACGGGGAGGAAATCTTCGAAAAGATACCCCGCCTTCTGGGGGGAAGGCGGCGGTTATGTGGGGTTTTTACCCACTAAAACCTCCCCGGTGGCCCTTTCCTCGGTGCATGACGAGGGGCTCCGGGATCTCCAGTGGAACGCACCGGAGCCCCTCTGCACTGTGCTCAAGGAGAGCACGTCCCGGGGGGAGGTTTCTCCCTCCCCCCCTGTGCCCTCATAGTGCAAGGCTACACGGGCCAGCCGATGTCGCCTTCTTCCCGGGTCCACCTTAGCGGACGACGCAGGCCCCCACCCTTGTCGCCCAGTGAACCCGAGGCCCCTTTTAGTCGCCTTATACGACAGGCAGGGGATACCGTAGTCTTATTCTTGAGAGCCCAGAACTACAGGGCTGGAAAAGTAGCCTAAGTTAATCCTTATTATATTAGATATCTGATAGTGAAAGTCCCGTCAAAATCAGTCCAACCTTTCTATAAATTAGCTGAAACACAAAACCCAGACCAAAATTATATAAAAGCTATTTTGGTCTAAGTACCGTATATACATTCATCTACATGTAGTATAAAGCGGTTATTTTAACATGACAAACAGACACTTCAATGTTAGTAATTTTTCTTAAAAAAAAAGAAAAATTGCTAGCTTTATTTAAAAAAAAAACTAGTCGGAGAGGCATTTTAAGAAGAAAAAGATAATAATAATAATCTACAGTATTAACTTAAGATAAACTATATTATTAAATATAAATACATATGAAGCAAAACATATAACAAAAAATAGATTTTGGTGAATTGACACCTGAACTACTGTACCGTCGCGGTTACCTAGACCTTCACGATACCAATTGTTGAGAAGCAGTTTATTCAGATCGAACGACAAACTTTTTAAACACTGTAACATCTTACCTATTTACACAAAAATAAAATACATCATGTTAAAAGAATATTTCTTTAATGAAAAAATTTTAACCAAAATGGAACATCCTATATGCACACGGTCGATATCGTCAAACCAGTTTAATACGATAGGTGCAAAAAATGTGTACGGCGAGCGCACGGCAAGATACATCGTGCCTAGATTAATTAATGAACTACCCTCAGATATAAGGAATTGTATAACTAACAAAAACATTAAGAGTATACTAAAAAGTTATTTAGGAACGCAAGACGGACGCTTTGGCGCTAGCGACAAACCATTGCGGTTTATATAGCGTTAAGTTATAAGTATATTCCTTTATTGTAAAATTTTATTTGAAATAAATAAAAAAAAAAAAAACCTAGGTAAGAATGCGCCCTTAAATAGAATTAATATAGAATTCAACTCTTATTCAAAAACGGACGATATCGACCTTTTTTCCTAGTATTAGTATGTATAAACAATCACTAATCTACAAATAGTTTTTTTATTAGTTAATTTTTAATTTCAAATTTAGTTTTATTTTTACTTTTGTGTTCTTTTTAATTTTATCTTAACATTGTCGCTCGCCAATTAATTGCTTGCAGTCCACGCCTATAACTGCGATGGCATTCACTTCACAACTTTTCACTGTTTTCATTGTGTTGGTGTAATAAATAAATAAACTAGGACGAATCGCCAGTGTCTCAAGTAATCAACCTTCCACCCTTAACATCGATAAGGTAATGTACAGTACAAGAAAACGAAATAAAGCTATTTAATCTCTATATATATAAAAAGAAAGTGTGTGGGTTTGTTCCTTATAGGCCGATAGTTCCGAAACGGCTGGACCGATTTCAATGAAACTTTCAGGGAATCTTCAGATTGACCTGGCGAGTAATCCTGTAAAGTTTGGTGACGATCGAAGCACTCCTCTTTTAGAACTGTCAAACAAGCCATACGTCGCACTTTTATTTTTAACATTAACTTGAGCCCGATGTTTTTGTACAAATGATAAGAATGATATTGCATTTACATGGATATTGGGAATGTACATGGGTGTAGGTAAAAAGTAGGTAATGAATATGGAGAGAATAGGAAATAATTTAATATATTGTGAGAGTTAAATTAAATATTTAATGATGTAAGTTTATTGATTACATAAAAGAAAACAAAATCTACCCCGGCGAAGGGGCTGGGTACGCTAGTTATTGTATAGAAAACAAAAAGATAATTGTTTATTATCCAATTTAACACGTGATTAATCAGTTATAAAACAAAATTGACAAATCGGACAAGGAACTAAACACTTACCAGCTTTTGTAAAATTGCTCTTTCCGCCAATGTTAACTCGATGGAGGTGAAGGCGTTGCCGGAGCACCTGACGAGTCTGGATGCCTTCACCCCCGGCCCATTGATCTTCTGAGCGATCCAGTAACACGCTGCAGATACCCTCTGCAGCATTTCCACCTGTACAGTGCTCACTGCCGCCACGGAGTCGAAGTACCAGCTCGCGGCTTGCACCGTTGCCGGGTTACCTTCGGGACCCTAATAATGTCAAAATAATAATGTCTTTTAAGCATCTAGATGCGAGCTTCGCTAGTATTTATTTTTGGTGGATCATGTTTTAACCGACTTCCAAAAAAGGAGGATTTTCTAAATTCTTCTGAATGTTTTCATTTGTATGTTTGTAAGCTGCATAAGTTTGGACTGGGTAAAAAACGGCTTGAAAAAAGTGTTATCTATGATTTTATAAGTGACATTTAAGTTTGTATACTCGAAAGGAAAACGTCAACGGTTTTCCCGAACCGAACTCAATGCCGTATGACCGGTTCAGTAAATGCTTATAACACGAACGCTTATAGACTTAATCGACACAATGTTGGTAGGAATGGCATATTTGACTTGTTTTTTTTTAACACAGTATTGGAAATGATAAACTTTTTAATTTAATTTTTTTTTTTTTTTTTATAATTTCTAAGCAAGTGCTTGACTACGATCCCACCTGATGTTAAGTGGAAATGCAGTCCTGGATGGTAAGGCGCACTAGCTTAGTAAATGCCTATTCACTCTACTCTTGAAAATACCCACATTGTAATCGGAAGGAAAGACAGACGCGGGCAAACTATTCCAGTCCTTTGCTGTACGAAGAATGAAAGACGAAGCAAATCGCTTCGTTCGGGTTTGAGGGATGTTCACAACAAAAGGATGAAATCCCGCAGTGCGTCTAGAAGTCCGATGGTGGAAAGGGGATGGGGGAATTAGATCATGTAGTTCCTGAGCACACTCTCCAAAATGCAATCTGTAGAAAACCGAAAGGAACGCCTGTGCTCAAGACTGAGCAGATTCAAGGCGTCAATAGCGTAAAGGCGCGGTCGGCAGAATATAAAATCCAATCAAACCGATTATAACAGTCAAATAACTAAATACACTAACTTGTTCTACAATTGTTAAATAAAATGTTATTAAATTAATGAAAATTTATAAAAATATATTAAAAGTAATACAAAACAAAATGAATTAAAAATATAAATATATATATTTTTGAATGTATGGACGTGTTTTCATATTTGTGACGTTTAAATTATTATTTACAGAAGACTGTAAAAATTAATTCATTTTTTAGATTAATTTGATAATAGATTTTTTTATTACCACACGTTTTCAACATTTGCTTCTAATAATTAAATAATACGTTTCGTAATTTTTTTATTACCACACGTTTTCAACATTTGCTTCTAAAAATTAAATAATGCGTTTCGTAATTTTTTTTATTATATACATAGTTACTGGAGCGCAAGTATCAGAAGCCACTTCACAGCCAGAAAGTGACGGTTTGGGCGGGCCATATTTCTTTGAAAATTCTCGAGGCATTTCAGTAACAATACCGACCGATATGTGACAATGCTGCAAGAGTTTTTAAGGCCAACTATTGCTGTTTCGCAAGAATACAACTCCCAGACTTGGTTCCAGCAAGATGGCGCAACCTGCCACACATCAAACGCTAGCATAAATGTCGTAAAGGAGATGTTCCCCAATAAAGTTATCTCGAAGAGAGAAGCGAACGAAGCCCTGACCTGTCCCCATCGGATTTCTTTTTGTGGGGGTTTCTTAAGGATAAGGTGTACTCTAATAAGCCGAGGACAATTACAAATTTAAAAGAAAATATTCAAGCGGAAATGGCCACCATATCAACAGCAACGTGTCGGTTTTCGAAAATTTTAGATTCCGCTTGGAAGAGTGTTTGCGGCCAGATGGAGAACATTTAGACGATGTCATTTTTAAAAAATAAATTGCGTTAGTAATAGATTAAGTTACTTGCTAAATAAATACTTCAAGTATTATCAGTCTTTTTTTATTTAAGTTTCAAAAGTGAACTTAGCACTGGCCCTCCCTGTATTACATGTGATGGAATACTCAAGATTCAGATTAAGTTCTCAATCCTCTCTATCATATATACATCAACAAAATTGAGTCGATCCTGAAAAAAAATATTCGGCATATGCGCTCCTAATTCAGATAAGATTTAAGATTCAGAATTCGGATATCGTATTTTATCAAATATTGCTCATAGTCGTATGGATTGTCCTGAACTACTTAACAAGTTACACTTTTCTATTCCTTCTCGTAGTCTGCGATTCAACTGTCCAATCTATACTCCACCTAGTAATGCAAACTCTATGCTTAATATCTATTTTATCAGAGCATGTAACGAATTCAATAACCTTTGTAAGAAATACAATAAAGTCGACCTTTTTCACGTCAGTGATGCCTCCATACATAAGCTTTTTATAAGTATATTTAGTAAAGTTTTGTCTGCGGGACCTTGATACTGTTTTCCAATCCTGTGTTAAGTTTGCGTATCTTTAGTGTTTTTTTTCCTAACTTATTTGTGAAAACTTGTTAACTGCTAAACTAGTGATATATCTGTAAATTATATAAGAAGCATTGAATAGCTGTAAGTTTTACTGTATTAAATAAATAAATAAGATTTCTTATAATTATTTTATCTATGCAAATAAATAAAATTGAAGTGACTGTTTATAATATTAAAATAACCGCCTTTGAATAAACGGTACCAAGTAACGGTAGACCAAAATAACATTTCTTAAAATTTTAACTATCTGAAAATTTTAACTATCTGTCCCGGCTAATCTTTGAAACTGCTGGATCGATTTTCACGGGATTTTCACTGTCAGATATCTGATATAATAAGGATTGTTGGGCTACATTTATTGTAGAAAAATTTAAATCAATAGTTCGCGCTTTGTTCGCAAGTAATTTTGCGGGTAAAGCCGCGGGACACAGCTAGTTTTATGTATAATAAGAATGGTTTAGGGTACGGACTGCGAAAAGGTCGTAGGTTCGAATCCAATATTTGACTATTGACGTGAACCATCTCACACGCTTAAGGTTGTTTTCACAAAGGTTGTGTCCTTATAAATTCCAGACCAAGCATGGGTAACTTAATATTTTTTTACTTACAATAAACAACTTAATTAAACAAGTTTTGATAGCGAGGTATAGTCGGTTTGACCCACGCTTCCTACCAATTAATTACTGAGTAGAAAAAAATAAAACGATCAAGAACAAGCGGCCAGTAATATTGTTTTTTTTTTTAAATTGCAATCTAACAAAACCGGTCTTTTACGTGGTTTAAAATGTCATGATATTGACGAAGTCGTCAGGTCAGACGCAAGCCGGTAGGTAGCTAATCGTTCGTGAGACACAAAGATAAGCCGTGGCAACTGTGTCCGGGCTGAGTTCAACCCCCGGCGTGGATACCGATGAATTTATTTGTTACAAGGACTGTTTCACCACACGCTCAGCAATGACGGAAACGTGATGAAACCTACTTAAAAAATTTCTAGCCAATGTAAAGTGTTCCGAATGTGAGGGCCGCGTGGCGGACTATGCTCTCATACTCTCTCTACAGAGAAAACCTATGCCCTATACAGCCTTTAACTTTATACAAAGATGGCTTATATCATCATTGACGCTGTTTCCAACCTTATATCGCACTATTCGTGAAAAAAAACGCAAATAATAAACTTGAACGGGCACGATGTCGCCTTCTTTCCGGGTCCACCTTGGCGGGCGACAGAGTGCCCCACCCTTGTCGCCCAGTGAACCCGAGGCCCCTTTTAGATTTCAACTTGCCTTCAACGACAGGCAGGGGATACCGTAGTCTTATTCTTGACAGCCCAGAACTACAGGACTGATATTTAAATTTACCTACAAAATAAGCTAAAGAAATTTTACTACAGAGATTTAAAGCACACTTTTTTTAATGGAAGGAAATGTGTTTATTCATTCTCGACGGTCAGGGAATGTTATGTTTATGAATGGAATGTTTATGTCGGGCTCGGCCTAGTGAAGGCCCCTAAAACTACCGATTAAAACCTGACATGACTGGGAGCATGGTGGGGCGAGATGGGCATTGGCATTCACCATCGCATACTTTTTTTTTTTTTTTGTTTACGGGGAGGAAATCTTCAGAAAGATACCCCGCCTTCTGGGGGGAAGGCGGCGGTTATGTGGGGTTCTTACCCACTAAAACCTCCCCGGTGGCCCATTCCTCGGTGCATGACGAGGGGCTCCGGGATCTCCAGTGGATCGCACCGGAGCCCCTCTGCACTGTGCTCAAGGAGAGCACGTCCCGGGGGGGGAGGTTACTCTCTCCCCCCCTGTGCCCTCGCAGCGCAAAGCGACACGGGCCAGCCGATGTCGCCTTCTTCCCGGGTCCACCTTGGCGGGCGACAGAGTGCCCCACCCTTGTCGCCCAGTGAACCCGAGGCCCCTTTTAGTCGCCTTGTACGACAGGCAGGGGATACCGTAGTCTTATTCTTGAGAGCCCAGAACTACAGGGCTGACACCATCGCATACTTACATTAACTTTCATCAACCAGTTCAAAAGGCAGGCACGATGGATACTGCTTACGACGGGCACCTGGCCGGGTCTTTCGGCGCTTAGTAGATATGGGAACAGATCGTTCGCGTAGTCTTTGTGTACGCGCTTCGTGTACAACTTCTCAACTGTGAACAAAGTAAAGTTAAATTAGTAGCTTAGTAGGACAAGTCAAAAATTAACCTAAGGATTTGACACCTAGACGTGTAGGCAGAGGTCACAACATTCACTTAGTGTAACTTTATCGATTGTGAACGAATTCATACGCGCTAATTTGCCGGTTACTAAGCAATTAAACATTTTTTTTATGTTTGCAATGTTAGTAAAATGCTGATACTATTATACAAAAAATATCGTTCCACTTTCGTCTTTTAGCCGTGTTAACTAATGAGTTTAAAAACGCGACAAGACACCGTGAAAGAGTTAAAAGGGCTTGAGAGCTTATGTACATTTATGTTTGTAATCTTAAAGATTTACGATGACGTTTAGAAAAATTGTTTATCTTATAAAAGATAGGAGATGAGTATGTTACATAGGAGATGGGTGCACGCAAGAATACGGCTCATGTAAGTGGTGCTGCCGCCAACAAATATCTACTTAACTTGTCACAGGCACCTTGACAATATATAACAATCAGTTCAGCATACTACAGGCATATTAGATAGGGGGACCTTCCTCTAGAACTCTAATAACGTTCACCCAAAACTTTCCTTATTATGTTACACACAACCACACATACACACAGACTCACACTATGTATTAATTATTATGTAAAATTAATGTATATCTCAGATTTGTGCACAATTTAAAATATTGGGTTTCCTTTAATACAGGTTTTCCGAGTTTAGGAGACAGGACAACATTATTTCATTGACCAACGCTGTGTATAATAAAGATATTATTATTATTATTTATTATTGAACACGACTCTTTAACATAGAATACTGATAGAACGTGTTCCGATATATTTAAAATCTTAATTATTTGGATTACATAAACGTAAGACACTTACTGTAAGCCGGTGGTTGCAGTTTATCTTGATAGTTCTCATCGAAGTTCAAACGCCGTTTGTATTTCTCTTCCCCTTTTCGTTCCGAAGGTCCTAACGGCGAGAGACCCTGCAGCTCCCGACTGTGTGGCCTTGTTAAACTTCGCTTTATATTTCTCACTCTATTCACTTCTAATGGCGACGATTTATGTGGAGTATCTGCCCTCTTCTCTTGCAACAAACGATTGGTCACTTTATTTTTAATGTCATTGTTTAAAATTTTCTCCTTGTCACTGTAGTCACTTATAGAAACCACACTGATGTCTTTATCGTCAGTTTCATCTTTAAATACTTTGTGATCCCAGTCGAGTTCCTCGGTATTCTCTCTAACAGTAACGTATTTTGCGTCTATCACCAGTGTATTCTTATTTTGCTTACTAGGTGCTACCTTTCCATGTATCCGACTAGATCCAGCTAGATTACTTGGGCAGTTGATAGTCTTCAATGGGATTCTTTGATGTTCGTTACGCGAATCACTAGTTTTTGATAAATGCTTCGGTAAAGATCCCACGCGCAATGGTATCCTTGAGTTTTCGTTCCATTTGATCACATTTTCTTTATCGGGCTCCATTTCTTTTTAAACAGCACACTTTTATCTAATATACGTCACTTTCAATCACCAACAGTGTTATCTAACGGTTTTATAAGCAAGCGTTATACATTTTTGTTATTAGGACAAAAGTACCCGCATTTTTTAACTAAAACAATTGCTACAGTAGATAATGTCGAACAAATTGCACATTCAGAATATAGATAATCAATGTTTTCAAAATTATTTTTTGATCTACTAAAAGAAGTGCAGAAGGGAAAGATATACATGTAGGAAAAAAAAACCAAAAAAAAACTTTAAGTAAGTGTAAGTATCCGATTGTTTAGAAAGTATAAAAGATGTATCCGAATGTGAGAATGAAGATGAGTGAACGAATGACGAGCGATTGGGAACGAAAGAGAAAAAAGAAAGATGGACATTACATTGCATTACGATTTGGAGTTACAACGTGGACAAACGAAGTGATATAATTAAGATGAAATAAAAGAAGCTTTTCGAGCCACTATTTGTGCGATTTTATTTATTCAGACTGAGCAATCCTCCTACATACATGTTTATTTTCTTTTCATCGTTTGTAATTGTAAGAAATAATATTATCTTTCGACGATCATTCAACGTAGCCACTTTTATAAGTAATCTAATTTAATACTTAAACGAGCAATTCTTGTATATATATAGACAGACATATACATTCTGTTTATTGGCATCACAATATAAAAACACATTACATATATTATACACATAAAAATTACATAAAATATAGCAAAAAAGAAAATTAAAAAGAAATACAAATAAACACAATACAATTAAAGGAAGGAACAGAGGATATGATGCCAACATTGGACTCCATCTTAGCATGCGAGGATGCGATAGTGCTGATTTTCGGCGGTGCCTAGGACTACTCAAAGTATATGTACTACCTTTATATGGAATTTATACCCCACTAGTAAATTCAGACACGTCTCCCGGAGGCCGAGACATGTTCTCGACGATCCGGACGACACCGTTGCACAGGCTAGATCTTTACAAATCTACAAAGCGTCCGTTCGCGACCGTCGGAGGTTGAGAAAAATCCTTGCGCGATATAAGTATTTTATGGGAAAACCCCACTCCCTTGATAAGATTAGGAGCGTTGCTGGAGTTTCTTCGGCCAGTTCTTCTCCCACGCTTCCCGAAGTGGCATATAAGCTAGTTTAGCTTAGATTGTCCCAATAGATTTTGTTAATAAAATAGCTACCGACCAAGTCGTGGTTAGCGCGTGGTTATTACGCGTTAGCAGTCCGATCCGAGGGCCTCGGATATATGGTATCCATCTTATCTTATCCATCTATCTATAATGGTAACCATCCAAGTCGAGGTTACCCCTCGCCAGGATGACCCTTATGTTGAGTATACCACCTAATAGAGGTTCAAGCTAAGCGATCTAAGAGCTATGCCACCTCTCACCGGTGAAGCAGTAAAGGCCAGCTTCTCTGTGCCAACTGTGTTAGTTCGTCAAAAAAAAGGAATTTATACAGAGTTTAATAAAAAGTATAATACAATAAATATAGTATAAATAGTAAGTAGATTTATGTATATTTTATACTATAAAATAATAGACGTACGAGTACAGAGCATTTTAATAAATGAATTCTAGTAAATATCGTTTTATTTGGGTTAAGGGTAGCAAGCGAAACGCAGAAGTGTACACTATCGTAGTAGACACTATCTATCTTTATAAATATATATATTTTTTATACGGTAATTGTATGAATATATATTTATATACATATACTTAGGTATTTGTTGTACGTTTAGCATATCTATATATATATTATTATTATTAATAGTATGTGTATATATTGATGAATGCGTATGTTTATATATGTGTATATTGTTGTTTTGTATTAAAATAAATATAATCACAGACCCACTAAAATATTTTAGACGAAAGTTTCTGTCCATACAAAGGTTGTCTGAATGAGGGTTATTTTACAAAAGAAAATGTTGATTATTTGAAAATAAATAATTTATTCTATACCATATCACAATTCACAACACTCACAAGAAGTAAAATAAATTATAAAAAAAAAACTTATACTAACTTAACTAAGCTGTGTACTTTTTCGTTATCAAATGCTTCTGGTTACAGATTAATTAAAAAAATACGATTCAAATTAAATTCGTAATTGCACAGCAAAAGTATGAAAAATGATTATAAGTTAAAAAACATAATCTCTAGCAATAACGTTGAGAGAAGATATCATCGGGGTGGGTTTAAGTCAGATTTAATCACTTAAGGTAATAATTATAATCTAACGGAGACAAGTCATTTCGTAACGTCTGTAGTACGATTACTTGACTTTTTAGGGTCATTAACAATTTTAAATTTCAAACGGCGTAGGTTGCTGCGGGTCGGTTATCTTTCCAGCTACCACGATAAGGTTGTCCAGGCGGTCGATGATATAGAAAATGAACGGATGCTCGATGCAGAAGCGACGTGGGGATCTCTCTTCGTATAATGGCGCGTTCTTGAATGATTCCACTCCTGGATTTGCAGCTGTAAGTAAAATAGATTTGAGATTACGTTAAAAAATCAAACACATACACAACTATACTGTTATTGTGCACACAAATCGTTAAATTCAATTTACAGCAACTTAGGGCCGCTTGTATCAAATAGTTGATCTACCATATTTAAATTACATTTTATAAATTTAGTAAGGAAACGTTAAGATTAATATATTAAAAATATGTTTTCTTGAAAATTTCGTTTCTCAAAAATTATTTCATCCAACCTGCGGTGGTGAAAACAAAATGTAATGGGCTCCTGCTGCCCATTGCATAAATAAATTACCTGATTAATATAAATTTCAGAAAAGTATCATACTGACATAATTTTATGCAATATTATTATGTAGTATTATTTGAAGTGGTTAAAATAGTATTTGTAGTGGTAATTTGAACTTTTTTTTGTGCTTAAATGTGGTTCTTTTTTTTAAATAATAAAACATTTAAGGCCATTTCCTTGAAATAAAAGCTATGACGCTCACTTGGACCTTGTTTCGCATATTGGATTATGTCAACTTCAACCGATACCATAGCGACAAACACGCCATCGAACTTATGGCGAAGCGGTTTGTGATTATATTATTTGAATCATCGTTATAAATAACTTATTAAAAAAACAGCTTCACAAGTAATCGAAAATCGATTATCGAAGGTGTTTGATATAACGGCAAGAATACATAAATGGAAAAACAGAAATGATGATACTCTTAAAAGTTACCTTTTCCAAAAAAAGAATGAAAGAAAAGAAAAAAAAATTGTTTTGTCAAAACAAGGCAAGTAAAATTGGATATTAGATAGGCGATAAATTGGGTAGTAGTAAGAACCTTACCAGACATTTGCGTGGAAGATGAATCAGCATTGTCAACGCGAACAGCGACATGCTGGACCAGCTCTTGCACAAAGAGTCCTTCATCCTCCGATATGCCAGATAATTCAGCATCTCGACTGAATATATCGCTTACTCCGAACTGAAAGAAAAGCATAGCATTTGATCATGTTTCCTTTTTAAGGTAAATAAAATTACACTTAGCGGTAACCCAATAAACTACGATACGTAGTTGTAAGATACAATAAAGTCAATAGCCTAATGTTTTAGGTTACGGTCTGCGAATCGTAAGGTCATAGGTTCGAATGTCACTATTCGACTATTGACGTGAACCATCTCCTAGCACAAGCATAAGCTTAGTTGGAATAGATAACAAAAATGTTAGTAATAATTGTGATTGATAAGAAATATTGCTAGCTTTCTTTTTTAAAAAACAGTTTTATCTACCTACCTATCTGGTTTTAACCACAATTTTATGACATTCATACCACTTATAACTACTATATATCCTGTAACTTATTTAAATGTCAAATTGGATAAAAAAAATCTATAGGACTACGTCAATCGAAAGAATTTGAAGTAAAAAAAACTCTTATTTTTTAAGTCAGAAAAATAGATTCCAGATGAGTAGTTAACAATATATTATATACTGAAACCTACTCCGAAACTCGCTATATTTGATGGTTCAACAATCAAGTTTATTCTTTCTGTAGTTTAAGCAGAGAAGGTTACAAAAGAGATAGATAGATAAAAAATATGTTTATGGAAATTTAAGAAAAACAGCGCGCAAAATTTACGAAGAACCAAGCGCGATAAACTACTTTGAGGAACGGACGCGTAGGTACTTAGTACCGCGAATATACAATGCATATAAACTAGCAGAAGACTACCTGCAGAAAATTAACAATAAGAAAAAATTTAAAACGCAACTACTAAGTACCTACGCTGCCGAATATTGTAAATAAATTAGAAATAAATTAGTGTATAGATTTATGGGTGCAGCTTTCGCCAATAAACTGCCCTGGCAGTTAGGCGAAATAAATTAACTAAATGTTTTTGAATATATGTATAATAAATTTTAAAAAAAAGATAGAATTAAGTTGTGCTCCTACTTAGCAAGATTCTCTCCAATAGAAAAAGCCACAGAGAAAATCTTAAAAAAAATTGAGAATGTAAAGTTAATATTATCGCTACCTATATAAATTCATTGGAATAGCGATACACAATTTTATAAAGGGCAACACAAAGGAAAAACAAATCAATCTGGCAAATTATAAGTAACAAGTTTCCAGAGAGTTCCATTTCGAATTTCGTATTGCTGTTTCAATTCTACAATACTGCATTAAAATTTCTTTTAGTGTTAGTTAGTTTATTTTTTTTATTAAACACTGATAATTTTGTCTCTTGTCTTTTGTCGCTTATTGAATTGCGTCGTTCTTGGAAGTAATGTATGAGACATTAATTCTAACAATAACATAAAATATCTTAATATTACTTTTCACGACTCCTTTAAAATTTATTCATATTTATATTACAGATGTTTTCAATTTATATAGGCGAAGCAAATTCAACGTTTCTTATCTTCGTATTTCATAACTTGTACATTTTAAGCTATAGCTATATTTTTAATCGCTTCGCTTAACTCTCAGTATAATATTATAGTTTATATTCAAAAGAACGATAATATTGTTAATTTAAACAATAACAATTTGAGTGGTATAAACGTTAAAGCTTCAATCGCCTAA
This sequence comes from Meandrusa payeni, assembly GCA_029286785.1. Taxonomy (NCBI): domain Eukaryota; kingdom Metazoa; phylum Arthropoda; class Insecta; order Lepidoptera; family Papilionidae; genus Meandrusa; species Meandrusa payeni. The sequence goes on from JAGSMX010000022.1 coordinate 4,903,926, forward strand.
TAGTTTGGTGTACAGTCTGCAGAAATAAATCATTTTCTAAACCGCCATTCGACTACTGACAACAAACGATCCTGATCCTAAGTTTTTTGACATTTGAAAATTACTAGGAATCTTAATAGAATTTAAAGTAAAAAGTATTAGAAATATGAAATGAACGTATATCACACCACATCTAATGCAATTCTTAGTGATGGCAATACAATTATCTTAAGTAAGCGTTCGACTTGACCATCTGTTAGGTTCGATTTTTTTTTGAAGAACAGACAGATGGCCAGAGAAGTTGGCCTTGACTGCTTCAACGGATTGTGAGGTGGCATAGCTCTTAGGTCGCTTAGCCTGAACTTCTATGGTTAGTAAATCGACACAAGGGTCCCCCTGTGACACCAATAGGTTCGATTACCAGCCGGTCTGTACTAATCTTAGGTTTCTTACTCACAAAAAATTCAAGTGCTAAACTGACACATGGGTCTTAATAAACTTGCTGTCTGATATAACAGGCTTTTTTTAGATCAATTTGGAGGACAATGGCAGCGCCATCTGTCAGTACCAACTCGGAAACCTCCATAAGCTAATGCACAACGCTTTGTTCGTTGACCCGAGCATCAGCTGTTTTTGACTTTGTTTCATTGCTGCGTTTTTTTTAGTAAAGTAACTAAATGAAACAATTCCATTTAGCTATACTAACATGATGGACCGTAAATAATGCTAACGAAACGTTTTAAAAATATGTTTTTTTTTAATTAGGATCGATTTTTTTTCTTCCCATCATCAAAGGTTACCAGACCATCACCGTTGTTAAACATTAACCTTAGCTAAAGCTGCAACTGGCTTAGTGGTCGTCTCTATGTAGAACGATGGCAGTGACACTTGAAGCTCTTCATCCATCATCGTCTCCTGGATCTCGGCGACAGGCACAGATGGTAAGTCCGCGATGAGACGAGTCAGGCCGTCTCGTGAACGCGGTACGACCACAAGTAACGCATATCTGCCACCCTGAAATTTAATAAGGTTTACCTTTATGATTTCGACTTAAATTACATTTGATATAAGCTTATAGACAAAAACATTCAAAAATATATGTCCTCAAGTCGCTTAATCTGAACCTCTATTAGCTAGTAACTCGAAACAAGGGTCCCCAGTGAGGGGTAACCTCGATTACTATTTTACGTATTAGCAGTCCGATCCGGGCGCCAGAGAGGGCCGAACGACTTGGTCAGTAGCTATTTATTATAGGCAAAATTGGCTAAACTATTAGGACAATCAAAGCTAAACTAACTTATATGCCACTTCGGGAAGCGTCGGCGCTGTGAGAAGTGGCCGAAGCAACCCCAGCAACGCTCCTAAACCTATCCAAGATATGGGGTTTTCCCATAAAATACTTATATCGCGCAAGGATTTTTCGCAACCTTCGATAATGAAATATATTTTATAATTGAATATAAAATGCTATCAATATTAATAAAACAATAATATTTATAAAATAATAAAATTAAAATAACTGAAATTTGAATTTAATAGTAATCAAAAAATGATTTAAAAGTTATAAAGATAAAAAATACATTAAAATTGTCTTTGAAAGCATTAAATAGAAAAGAAAAAGAGAACGAGAAAAACAAAATTCTTTTCTCTCCTCAAAACCTTGCGAGTCGATTAAAATAACTTGTTTATAGAACGTGAGATTTTATTCATTTATAACTAGCGGACCCAACAAACTTCGTTCTGTTAAAAGATTTGGAATGTGGCAATTTTTTGTTCCTACCTATTTTATAGTCGGGGCAAAAATTCCTGAACAGAACTGTCACCCTGATGATAGGGCGGTGTGTGGCGTTCAGCTCGAGTGACCAAAGAAGTATCTTCGCTTTCACGAACTTTCTGGGACCCACTAAAAAACCCCGACAGGGACGTCTGCCAGAAGGCTTCAAAGTAAGAGACGAACTTAGAGATCAAACCTGATTGGAAAATAATCTAAAAGGACAGTGGGAACCTAGGCGAACCTTTGAAATTGACTCTACATTTTAGTTTTGTATGGGAAATAAAAAGGGTTATTTTTAAGGTTTTCCCAGCACTTATTCTCATTTTTTACTCACCTTTTAAACCTTCCCTAGACCTCCACGAACATTTCAAGACCAAGATAAGATAAATCCGTTCAGCCGTTCTCGAGTTTTAGCGAGACTAACGAACAGCAATTCATTTTATATGTACAGAGATTTCTACTCACATCGTAAGGTAAGAGAAGAGCTTCACTATCTAAATCTGGAAGGGAACTGGTCTTAAAAGTACCCGTTGTTTTCATCATAGGCACTTGTTTCTTCACTGTATTAGATTTGTAAAAGACACCGTGCTCAACAACTTCAAAGGGCTGCTTCCAGGAACCCCGGAAGTACATTCCATTAAAGAGTAACATCAATGAATTGGATTTAGATGCTGAAAAAATCAATTTAGCGACATTACTTATCAAGTTGAATTTCTGATAATATATTGCTATTACAAAATAAAACCTACGTTTGCTAGATTTCTTGCCAACGCTATTAACTGAAACGATTGAAGAAATGTCATTTTTGTCGTGCAGAATTTTTAAACTTCTAGCATGATTTCTTGCTTCTACCGCTACCATAGTTTCTTCTTCATCGTCTAAGTCATCTTTCTCCTTTTTCGGATATGTTTTCACCAGCTTAATCTTCTCCTTGATATTCTTCGCTGGTTTCAATTCGACTTGTGTAATGTCTACTTTCTCAGGCGTGTCCTCCACTGCGAAGGAGATATATTTCTCCTCTATTTCACTAGGAGAGGAAGAGTCAGAGTCTTCCTTATCTTCACTATTGCTACTATTCTCTTCTGTAACTTCACTGTCTTTACTGGCATCATTTGGTTTTGTCAATTCCGAATTATATCTTTCCACAGATCGTACCTCAGTTAAGTAATATTCCTCCAGGATCTGTTTGTAATCCTCATTGATTGTATAGTTTTTGTAAATGTAAAAAAAGTTTTTCAATTCAGGCTGATTGTACTTGTACTCGTTTGTATTTTTTAATCTTTCCATCACATAACGGAACGTTTTTCTAGTTACATCTTGGTTTTCGGGCAAGTGCAGCGCCGAAACTAATTGATTTCTCGTCTCACCTTTAGCTCCTTCCGCGAGGATTGCAAGAATTGCAGCATATCCAAGTGGTGAGAACGCAATGTTTTTGTTTTCATCAATGTAACCCTAAATAGAAAATAGAAAATTAGACTCAATTGGAAACAACAGATATTTTCTTTATTTATTGCAGCTTAGCTGATCTCACTTAGATAAACAACAGCCTATATCCCACTTCGAAGACAGGCCTTCTAGCTTATAGATAGATATAATTTTTTCTCCGGCAGGTATTCTCACGCACCAAACACGTGATAAATCGAACCGAGAACCGAACACGGCTTGCTAGTTCTACGTACCTCGAGGCAAACGTCTATACACTGAGCTACCAGACTCTACGTAGATACCGCTACATTAAGACAGGATACAACAGTGAAATATGTAAACGAGATCTTGTTTATTTTATCAAATCGGTTGAGAGTTGCCAATGATTACATGATACCTCATTTTCTCAGTGACATGATTTAACTATTCCTCTAACATTGTGACATCAATGTATGAAGTTAATTTACTTCCTGGTGCTTACAAACTAGTATATGTAATCAGTGGAAAATATAAACTTTCTTATATAATTACCTGTAGGATTGAAGTAGAAAGTTCGTTCGTCGCTTCCCCGATGAATCTCGTGTCTTTGGGTTGATTGGATCTGCCTTGTCTTAACCATAGTGCGTTACTAAGCCCCACTGCCAACCATAATACTGAAAAAAAAATGTTTTTATAATAATATTTGTACAGTACTACAAATTATTATGGATTATGTTTTAGCTTATAATTATGGATGTCAAGTGATAACCACAAACAACTACTTGATCCAATATAATGTAAGAAAGACGCTGTTGGTGTTACTGACCACTTACTAAAGTATGGCCATTGACACCTCACTTACTAGCCGAAATACAGACGTATATATTTCCACTTTACCCAGGTAACACTGTTCATGGTACCAATACAACTGTTGGAATGAAACACTGTTTAAAAGTAAAGTTGTGAATATGTTTTCTTATTTATTTGCCGTATGTTATCACCAAATTTATTAGCATTCTTTTTAGCCATTCCAAAATTAATCCGGGAGATGTTTCTCGTCAATAGTTTAATTGTATATTTGAACATACGACCTTAGGGGCCACAAATCTGCTATTAAAATTGTGTCAAAATTAACGTTCGTCATGAACGTTAATTTCACCGTTTGGATGGTTAACATTTTTGCTAGTTACGGTTATCTGCTAAAAGATTGTATTAAATATTTTTAAATATTTTTTCGACTTTTTAAATGCATCGAGGATGGATATGGGTGGAATTTTAGTCAATAGAAGTCTCACATAATCGCCATCTTCTATTCGGCTATATCTTTCAAATATTTCCTTCTATATACCTAAAAAATATGTCAAGTGATTCTGCCATACCTTTAATAATCTAAAGTACAATATATAAGCTCTCAGTTATGGAAATAAAAATTAAGATAGAGATATATTAATTGATTATATCTTAATAGAAATAATCTACATATCAAGTAACAGTAATTAAAGTTCCGGACCTGTAATAAGTCCAGGGAAGCAAGGAAAAAAACCTAATGAAGTTGCTTAACATAAAATACAAATTTAATTTACATAGAGAAATCGATGATCAAGATATATCTCAGCAAGTATATGATCAAGACGGTATCCTTGCTAATGGTTATGATACACCGTTGCTAGATATCGATCAGAAACTGGTTCTAAAAGCAGAGATATCTCTAGTAAAGCCAGGTGAAAATGTAGGTCGCATTCGCATAGCGGTATCGTTGCATTCTACTTGAGAATGGCAACATATATATCGTTAAACACGAGACTTTAGCAATCATTCAACCTGTGACAAAATTAATTATAAATACAAACAATCGCACTAATCAACAAATGGATTGTAGACAGATATTAAAGATATTAATACATACATCTCTTGCTCCCAATCGTTATACAAATTGCATGTTTACGCATGGATATTACGTGATAATGCTATCATCGCGAATCACTCTCGAGAGCTTGGAGAAAATATATATACAAAATAAGTTAAAACATAACCATATTAATTATATGTAAATTGTTACATATAATATTTTTTTTGGACGAACTATCACAGTTGGCACAGAGAAGCTGGCCTTTACTGCTTCACCGGATTGAGAGGTGGCATAGCTCTTAGATCGCTTAGCCTGAACCTCTATTAGGTGGTAACTCTACACAAGGATCCCCCTGGTGAGGGGTAACCTCGGATGGACGGTTACCATTATTACGCGTTAGCAGTCCGATACAAGGGCGCCCGAGAGGGCCGAACCACGACTCGGTCGGTAGCTATTTTATTAACAAAAATCTATTGGGAAATTTTAGCTAAACAAACTTATATGCCACTTCGGGAAGATTGTTTTTTACACATTAATCTAGATATAGATAGACAGGGACATAAAAAGTTATATTAGTCATAAAATCTTTTTGAAACATGGTCGCTTTTAGAATCTCGTACGTACAACACGTACTTTGTACCCAGTCATTTCCTGTTGATATTTGATTACTACGAAATTTTAATAATAAACTTATCTGATGTTGGAAATTGTAACGTGTTATGAATACAGGGATGAGATGGTATAGTCGATGTCCGTTTAATTCTTTTTTTACGACCAAGAAAGAAGGTATTCAATTCGTCTGTTATTTTTTTAGATTTTTGCATTAAAAGGGAAATATGACAAATTTAATAAGGGAAAGAATATATTTACAAATATCGTCTATGTCTTTTTAATATACAAAAAAAGAAAAACGATTGTGCTTTCGACTACACGACTGAAGTTAAAGTTCATGTATATGTTTTTTGGGTATTAGGAGACCGCTTGCATTTATAATGAAAAAAAATTGTGAAATGGGTTAAATAGATCTACAAACTCTTTCTTAATTTAATAACAATCAATAATTGACAATTTTTCAGTAATCGATATTAAATCACATCAATTTTAATTAGTTCTTATTGATTTGGCATATTGTAAACAATAATTTAAGTGGTGAATTTGGGTAATACTATACAAACCCCTGCAATACGTATTAAGTATTACTCAAGAAGTGTCTTAAGTGATCACTTATTACTCTGAATTAAGTCCCAGGTACATTTTGTGCCATAGAAATTTCGAAATAGAATATCCCAGGTATGTAAGCTTGCACCAGAACTTCAGAAATATTACTATCCTCCTTGTTAACCATTTTGAGATAGTTTACGACAATAGTCGAATGGTGATTTTGAACGTACTAAGTGTTTCAGACGGTAGTATCACCATTAGGCTATTTTTTTTAAATGTAATTTATTTTTCATAAATACTAATAAGCTTGTTGCTTAGCACAAGCTAAAGTTTAGATGAAATGTTGAGATGTTTCACGTCAATAGTCGAATGGTGGATCCATTAGGCTGTTGACGCTTAAAGGTTATCACAGGTTTTATAGAATCCAGCCTTGTAGTTCTGGACTCGTAGAATAAGTCAACGAGGGTAAAAGAGGCCTTGGGGTTCACTGTGCGACATGGGAGGGGACCTTTGCATCCGCCGAAGTGGACTCGGGAAGAAGGCAACATCGGCTGGCCTGTGTCGCCTTGCGCTGCGAGGGCACGGGGAGGAGGGAGTAACCTCTCCCCGGGACGTGCTCTTCTTGAGCACAGTGCAGAGGGGCTCCGGTGCGTTCCACGTTGAGATCCCGTCATGCACCGAGGAAAGGGCCACCGGGAAGGTTTTAGTGGGTAAGAACCCCACATAACCGCCGCCTTTCCCCAAGAAGGCAGGGTATCTTGTTGAAGATTCCCCCCCTCCCCCCGCCAACAAAAAAGGTTTTACAAAATCAATGAATAAACTAAATACTCGGCAGTTGATTTCTTGTACAGAGTGATAAGGCAGCGAAGCAAGTGGTGTACCGTGCGCCGGTCACGGTCGAACGAAACGTGCACATCCGTACTTCTCGGCTTAGTAGGGTGACCGTAAAAATGTAATTATGGAGATATTATATTATAGAACTGAAGAATGCGTTGAAGTAAAACTTCTTTTTGAAATCAAGCTGTTGAATGCGTGAAGAGGGAGATATAAGTAAGTGATGGATTTTGTATCATTCTCTCTTGAACCCTCATATATGTATAATATATACATATAAGTAATTTTATCTCAGTCGTTTGGAACAATCGTATTTTTTAAAAGAACGCTAATTTAATATAAAAAAATATAAAACCCCTTAATAACCGTTCCAAATAAGCTTAAACTTGTGCAAGGAGATGATTCCCGTTAATTCAACGCTCGCCTTCCGGGACAGTTCATTATCATCTTGAAGGTATGCGCCCTATAACTGTTCCTTCCAATCCAAGAAATCAGTTGTCACCGGCAGTGTTCCCGAATCCAAACAACTTAGATACCTTCAACAAAACGAGCTCCTTACGCAAAATCCAGTAACGTCTGCAAATCCTACCGTGTTATGAATGTAATATACGTCACGGGCGACGGTTATCACTTAAGATTAGGTGAGCCGTATGTACATTTGCCGGATGAAAAGGCATCTGACTTCAAAAGGAGAAAGTTCTCAATTCCGCTGTTACCGCATAACTTTCCACTGTGTGACCCCATTTTGATGATTCTTTTTTTATTTAAAAGCTGCTGCTTTATGTGTGGAACCATTTGGACATTAGGATCCATGAGAAAACCATATAAATCTTAAATTTGCATCATGTATCTGCGCCACAAATGTACGAATAACTTAATATCACGCCAATCGATTTCTATGATTCATTGCTGTCGTATAAGTTTATATTTGTGTACTAAATGCCTGGTCACAGTAGTTGCGAGTGCAACGGTACCCAGTCGACTATGACTATGGCGCGCTATGCACCATGCATCGGAATGTAGCTAGTATGGATATTACCTTCTAATATTTTTATTTAACTCAAAATTAATAATATTATTGCAATTTCAATACTTCTTTTCGTACATCCATCTCTTACCGGAGGTTGGCTATCATTAACGCTATACGATACAAAAATGTATATATCTAAGAAACATGCCGTTCAGAACTCCGTGATAATGAAATCTGTAAAGTGTTTGAAATGTGGGCAATTTCAAAATAAAATGAAACCGCAACCAAATCCGTGAAAGCATTATTCATATTGTGTCTGGCTCGAAATGAAATGTACATTAATATACTCGTATTATATTCTTTGCAAGCTCGGATCGGAATTACGCATAAAGTAATTGCCTTTTCTTGTTGACCGGGAGGAGGAGGGAAATCTTAAACAAGGTTGGAGATTGTTACTCGCAAACACCCCGGTGGCCTGTGCACTGTGCTGTCCCCAGCATACTGTGTATGCATCGCAGTGTTAAGGCGACCTCGCCTTACCGGGTCCACTGTAGCGGACGACGAATGCAAAAAGTAACCGCCTGAGCCGAGGTTACCCCTCACCGTGGCGACCCTTGTGTCGAATTAACAACCATAGAGGTTCAGGCTAAGCGACCTAAGAGTTTTGGCCACCTAGGGAAGTATCTATCCAATAGTGGATGTTCTACGGTATTATGTAATACGTTGATTGTTAAATGCTGATACCATTCTTGTTATTTTATTTTACATTTCTCTTCTTTTACTCTGAATTTACAATACTTCAACTTTTTAGCACCTTACATAGTGTTTAGGTGTCTTGGAAACTAACCTTAGATAAATATATTAACAATTAAAAACGACAAATGAATCGGTCTGGGTATAAATTATTCATTTCACGGTAAAAGCCTGATGGTTTAGGGTACGGTCTGCGAATCGTAAGGTTGGAATCCGCCATTCGACTATTGACGTGAACAATCTAACACAAGCCTAAGCTTATTTAGAGTGGTTAACAGGAATTAAAAAAAAATTGTTAGTATTCTTAAAAATATATATATGTATATATATATATAGCAGCTTATTCCATACTATTCTAGCGACGTAATCGAGCCAGTAAAGCACATCTAGAGAGCGGTGAACGCACTTAACCGACCTACGATATTCTACTCGCGGATGCGGTAAACAAACAGTAAAACGGTCTATTTCATTCTACCTTACACAAGTAATGCGCGCTACTATAGTTTTGTACGTCTTGAGGTTATTTAACCGACTTCAAAAAAAGATGCTTGTTCTCAATTTTTATTGTATTATTTATTGTCAGTCCACTTATGGCGGTGTTATATCTGAGAAGGTATATTCAATTACTTCCCATGTTTTCATTGTAAATATAAGATTTGGGGTTCCGAAGATTCCGACCAGGGAACTACTGAAAGTCGTGTAGAAAAATAAGTAAAGATATTTTATAAAAAGTGGCAGACGAGCATACGGTTCACCCGATCTTAAGTGATCACCGTCGCCCGTGAACATCCACTGCATCAGAGTGCTGCAGGTGCGTTGACGGCCTTTGAGATAGGAGTAGGCTCGTTTCTTGAAGGTCCCCAAATCATAAACGTTCGGAAACACCGCTGGTGAAGTTGACATTGTGTGGAAGAAAGTATCGCGAAAAACGTACAGTCGTGGAACGCCTATCATCAATATGTTGGCGGTGGAATTTGGAGATTTAATACTAGGTAAATAATTTGACTGAGTAAAGAAAAATTGTGCGTAGTTGTATGTAATGATTTGAAGTCGGGTTTTTGCTTTTAACAGTAAATATACTTGTTATAACTCCACGTGATACGATAACAATGAACACAGATGTTAAATATCGATGTTTCCAAAACATGATTCACTATAAACAGATAATTTCTCACGTTTTCTTAATTTTATAAGCTTTCCGATTTACGGTTTTTGTAACCGACTCAAAAAGGAGGAGGTTTTCAATTCCACTACTTCGTTAAATGGTATAATAACACTTTGGGTAATGCATTCACCAGCTTATTCCCAAAATCAAGCGTGTGTAAAGAAGTTTACTTCAAAAATCCTAAGGGTTCATTTACCACGCACTCGGCGGTGAAGGAAAACATCGTGAGGAAACCTAGATGTCCTTTAAACATATGAAGTCTGCCAATCCTCACTAGGGCCGCGTGGCGGACTATACCCTTATACTCTCTTTACAGAGAAGGCCTGTGCCCAGCAGTGGGACATATATAAAGGCTATAACCGTAATCCTAAGGACCCACTAACAAAGAATACTTACATTGTTCCTGAAAATAACAGTTTATCTTATAGTAGAAAAACCTAGAGGTACTACTATGGAATATCATTCGATCGATGTTTTGTTGTTGTGTTATTGATTATGATATAAAGATCTCGTAATCAATAACACAACTCTGATAGTAAGATATTAAACACTAACTACTAACTACGTAAGCTTTTTCTTTGTTGTTCGTTGAAATCGCTTCAATATTACCCGGCACGTCTGGGAAAGCGGTTTCTAATTGCCTCTTTGTATAATACAATACTCATGTGACTGGCATCTTAAGTTTAGCATCATAATAGCAATCATTAACATTGTGATCTGTTTTCTTTTCGCACAAGATAAAGAAAACCATTACAAAGAACACGTTACTGTTAGCGTACCATTCATTCATTCCAATTAATTTTCTGCTCTGTTCATTTTAAAATGAATTAATTTTAATTGTAAAAAACATTTTTTTTTTATTTATTTCGTTGCCAGCCAGTAAAAGATAATTTTAAACTATACTTTTAAATAGCCGAACGTCATGATTGTCCGCTTTCCCTTAATAGTACACAAGACAAACATTACCCAGTTCCTAAGTAAGTTCTTACATTGTTTTAAACACACTAAAATGCTAATTAGACGCCATTAACAAGTCGCATACGATTCGTATGGACAAAAGCACGAATACGGTCATGGAGACTTAAATAAATTTTAAAATTAACGTTTCAAAACGAACAATGGATATGCAATTTCCCACTGTACTGTTAAGCCCTTGTGTAACGAAAATGTATTGTCAACTATACTATAAAAAAACTTTCTTTAGGTAATTAAGAGTTTAAAGTTTAAATATCTACGGAATAGTTGCCCATTTTCTCAAGCTTTCCGAATACTTTCGAGTAGCTGTCTACCTAATAATTGTTTGTTTTGTTTGTTTTTAAAAGAAAGCTAGCAATATTTCTTTTTTTTTCAGAAATATTACTAACAATCTCGTTAACCATTCCAACTAAGCTTAAGCTTGTGCTAGGACATGGTTCACGGCAATAGTCGAATGGTGGATTCGAACCCACGACCTTACGATTCGCAGGCCGCCCCTAAGCCATTAGGCTATTGACGCTTAAATAATGAAAGTGTACCTTCCGGCATCGTTACGTTTAAGTTAAATAATATATAACTAAAGGCATATATATTACGTACGAAATATTAACAAACTGCTAAATTGTTACTGGGAATTATTGTACTAACATTTGTCTCAACCGAAAACCTTTGAATTCTGACCCGATTGAATTCTGATCCGAGGGCGCCGGAGCCGGTCGAACTACGGATTGGTCAGTTGTATTAGTCGGATTATTACCCTACGACTATTTACGTGAATAGTCGATCAAATGGTCAAAAAGAGTACAATTTGTCAGCTATATAGAAAATACAACAGTTCTAAAGCATTAAGCAGCTTCTGCTATCACGCACGATATGGGAAAGCAATACAAGCAGGGCCGGATTTAGAGGTCTGGAGGGCCGGGACATAAAAGACGAGTGAACGACAAAATCATTGTTTGTTTTGTTTGAAAATGCAATGACAATAAATCCTTCAATTAATTCTCATTTTTTTTCTGATCTTTCTAAGTTCTAGAAAGATCAGAAAAAAATGTTCCAACAACTTTTTAATTTTTTGAAGTTTCGAAGCCTCTATTGTGTGGGCCCCTCTCTTGTGGATGCCTCGGGATTGTAGCCCCTGATACCCCTTCCCCTAAATCCAGCCCTAAATATAACGTCGCAAAATATGGTTGTACAGGTGCTTATACTTCTGCGTTTCGCCCCATAAGTGAGCTGGCTCAAAGACTTAATATCAATTTCCCGTAGCACATCTTCGATTAATATGGGCCCTGAGTCTGCTATTCACGTTTAATTATGAAACCGATCCTGTTATAGTCATATCATTTATCGTTGCATCATTATCAAATACTACAAATATTAATACACAGGATTGATGTTCCAGTGGTACGCCAGCGGTAAACCAATGAATCGGAATGCTTACGAGTAACATAGTAACCGTCCAAGCCGAGGTAATCCCTCACTGGGAGGAACCTTGTGTCGAGTTACTAGCGATATAGGTTCAGGCTAAGCGACCTAAGAGCTATGATACCTCTCAATCCGGTGAAGCAGTCAAGGCCAGCTTCTCTGGCCAATCTGTAAAGTTCGTCATCAAAAATAAAATCGGGCCCTGGTCTTCTATTAATAAGTAGACTGCATAAACAGCCTTATGTTTGTTTATCTTCTGTCTCTTATCCACTTCATTACAGTAAAATAGTCGTGAGAATATTTTATGAACCGATCATACATATGCAATGAAGCAACAATAAATTCGTCTCAGATTCATTCCCATATCGGTGATTCCATTCAATATTTTATTTTATTCTTCTCACGTAAACGTTTGGCGTTTTATTGTTCTTAAACGGATGTCACAAATAAATTTGTTTAAATAACTTTTAAGTTACTTAGAAGGTACTAGGTACTTCACCATTATTTTTACATTTACAATTCGCCTAGACTCTAAGCACGGGTCTTTCAAAAGCCGTGACACTTGTGTGGTGTTATATAATTATTTATCGAATTCAACAAGGGATTACACTCTTAAGCTAGACTTTAAGTTATGTATCTAATTTAACAAGAGGCTCTGTAACAAATTCAATGCGTCTCAAATGAAAATACGTCATGTTTACGAACGGTTTGTACGTACTCGTAAAGATATCCTCAAGAAGTCAATGTCGCATATTAATGTAACTATTTATTTCCTTCACATCATTGTGTTGGAATAAGATGAAAGATAAGGTTTCAAAGTAAAGACAAAGTATGTATAAACTAATAACAGTTATGTATATTATATATTATATAGCTGTAAGCAAAAATAAAGGGTCGGTTAAGAAAGTTAAGATGCAATCTAAAATGGCGGGTTGTTAGCGTACTATGCAACTTAAGCCAACCGCCGGGACACTGAGGTACCAGAGGACAGCTCTACTACGGTGTCTATGTCAATGTAATTTCATAGTATATATATTTTTATGTACGGATTTACACACGTCAGCAAAAATAAAGGTACGGAAAGTTTGAATATCTCGGAAGATAAAGACGCTAGCTAACTGAAATACATTATGCATGGTAGACAATTAAATATCCTTAAAATAAAATACTTTTATTAATGTATTTCTATTTCATTAAAACTTAAACGTTAAGTGTTGCCTCCACTAAGTACTAAAATTTAAATAAAAAATAAAACTTAATGAAAAATACTGTATTATCCCGGTTAAGTATATTACGTAAGATATTCTTTTTCGTTTAAGTTTATGTTTTTAATGGAATGTAAATAAATTAAAAAATATATTTTATTTCAAGGATATTGAATTGTCTATCGTGCACAATGTATTTCAGTTGTGTGGTGTCGGCTTAGAAGAGCACCACCCCCACTCTTCCCGTGGGTGTCGTATGAGACGACTATGGGACACATGCTTACTGGAGCACTGGCAAGTCACTGCACTCCCTGCCTCCATCAGTCGTATCGGTCACCCGATCCACTGATACTGGGAGGTTTGGGAACGAGAGAGTGGATCTACAGAAGCGCAACTGTTTGTTCACTATAATCTCATCGCGCGCAGATGACCTTTGCGAGCCATATCAGGGCTCATGCCCGAAGCTAGTAAAGGTCGCCATCACCGGTCACGGTGTTATGTATATATATACAGTTAGCTAGCGTCTTTATCTTCCGAGATATTCAAACTTTCCGTACCTTTATTTTTGCTCACGTGTGTAAATACATAAACATATACACATAAAAATATATATTCGAAATTACATTGACATACACACCGTAGTAGAGCCGTGGTAGCTCAGTGTCCCGGCGGTTGGCTCAAGTTACATAGTGCGTTAGCAACCAGAGTTCGATCCCCGATGCCAGCACCAATAAATTTGTTGTTGCAATTTTATGTACTGATTTATCACGCGCTCGGTGGTGAAGGAAAACATCGTGAGGAAACCTACATGTATTAGAACATTTTTTCTAAAGCATGTGAAGTCTGCCAATCCGCACTAGGGCCACAGTGCAGACTATGACCTTATACTCTCTTTACAGAGAAGGCCTGCGCCCAACAGTGGGACACATTTATTATATATATAAAAGCTGTAACTTTATCTTTAACACATTTTTACATCGAAGTTCATAGGCCTCATCTCATAACCCATCTCCGTACACCGAGCAGAAATGTTATCAATTATATTTTATAAGACGCAGGGAACTTACCAAGTAGTAACGGCCGCATTTTTTTCACCGCTCGCTCTTCTAATATAACCTGTGACAAAAAATGCATATCAACTCTAAATCTTCACTTCTTTACCAAACATTGTCTAAAGCGTGGCAAAATACATTGGTCGATCGAAATTTAACCGTTAAGTTACTAGGCTCATCATTACTACTATATAATAATAAATAAAATTTTATTGCCTCCCAAGTCTCGTTCTCCCAAACGAAAACCCCATTTTTAAAATTATTATCTTTTTATATACTGTAACTTGAACTTAATTTTAAAATTTTAAATCTGATTATATTACATAATAATGAAGTCTATACGTATCCTTGAAATGAAAGACTCCGTTTCTTTAAAAAAAAAATTATAGAAACAACATTTAATGTCCTTATTTCAACTATTTCTATATTTTTTATGAATGTTACGACACTGACAATTGTGACATTTAACATTTGAAAAAATAATATAGAAATACAATATAGAAATAATTTTATATACATTATACGCGTAAATCTTCATTAGTCAGTATTAACCATTACCATCTTTCGACTTTATCTTTACAAAATTCTTAATGGCCATGTTGACTGTTCGATATCGGTTATATTAGGAAAAATTAACTTCATCACTAAAACTAAATTTTTAACCTCTAATTAATTAACCTCTCGTGTCACTTAAACAACTCGACAAACATATTTGTTCCACCTCCAGCGCAAAAAACTAAACAAGTAATCGTTTCCTCATCAGAAGTTTGCACTATTACAATGACAATTTCTGCAACTTCAGAAGTGGATATTTTCAGCAACTCATTTATTAGTTTCAAAAATTTAATTGTAAGTAAATTCTCCTGACTGTATTCTGTTTGCTTCTTCTAGTTTGTACGCGGATGCAAATTGTAAATTATAATAGCACTGTTGGTCTATAATAACTTGTAAAAAATATATATAATGTAACATAATAGACAATAAGGACTGTGTGTTGCCACAATAAAGAGAAAAAAAATAATAATAATAAAAATCTTTATTTTCAAAAAAACAAACAAGTGTACAATGTTTGGATCTTCTTTTAAGTATAAAATATACTTGTGCCAATTAATATAAAATAATTGTGTGAGTGTGTGAGAGTGTGCTAATGTGTCAGTGTGTATAAATGTGTGTGTTTATGTGAAATTACGATAAAAATGTACAAGCAAAATATTATTGAAATTGGTATCGTAATATTGCCTCCGTATCCTCGTAGTCTATATACTCGTATTCTTTTCTATATACTAGATATCCTCCCCCGATTTACCAATTGGATAATAAACAATAGATAAATGCATGGAATCTAAATAATTTCTTACAGAAAATTATTTTATTTATTTTTTTTATATGAATCTTACAAATCAATGAAATAATCTTCTAAAACCTTCTCTAAATACGCTGTACATTACTAGCATGGCAATAAAAATGGCATGGCAACACTACTGAAACAAACATATTTATTAATTGCCTCAGATATTCAAAAATGTGCGCCACAAATGGACGAATAACTCAATGACTTCAAAGATTTCGTTGACAATTCATTTATTTGAAAGGATGTACTATTAGGGATGTCTGATGAGAGTTTGATTAGTTTCTGATTAATTATCTATAAATCTATTCTATCTAATTATCTAGCGTTTAACGTTTGATCGATTCGAAGTCGATTTATGTTTTTACTCGTAAATATACGTAATCCGAAACGAAAAGTAAGGAGTTTTTTTTTTGTTTTAATTTGGTGGGTACTTATTGCCGCCACACTCATCCTAAACGTGCTTAACGTCAAATTCACAAACCGAGTTATGACATCACGGTTAAAGTTGTCAAGATCAATTCAAACAGTCGTAAGGTCGTCAACGATGAGTACACACTTAAAAACCGATATTGTTTACTTTAAAACCGGCTTTTGGTCCTCTAACGCCTTAAACAAGTGGCAGCCTACTTCATTCCAATGTGTATAGAATTACAACATTTATAAAATTTTAAACAAACATGTAAACATAAATTATTAATTTAATAAATATATTGAGTATCGATGTTCACAAAAGAATCTGCCAATCGAACATCTATAATAAACTCGTAAGAACACGTTCGATGTTTTAAATTCAACTAAACGACTTTAAATAAAAAAAAACAGATTAAAGAAATCGATTAAACACGTTCAAAAAAGGAATATTTATTTCAAAAAATTCATTACAAGAAAAAGTTCGAAATTTAAAACTAAATGAATTTAAATAAAAAAAAAGACGAAGAGATTGCCTAGTATGTCCTACATATCGTAACGTCAACGACCGGCATTCATACTTACGTGTAAGTAGCAGCTGGCAAAACAAACACCAAATTAAAAGCTACACTTTGTTTTAATTTTTTTTTTTAAACGGCAAAGAGAACTAAGTATACGGCCACGCCTGCACTTGCGCCGCGCTTGATCGAGAGTGACGTGCGCGGAAGCAATGGTGGCGTATTTTATATCTAGACATTTAACAGTTAGGTTTGAAGGGACTACAACTAGTATAGAAAGTACATTCCTTTTTTTATATTTCGTATTATATTTTAAAAACGCTTTTTAAACTAGAAGTGTTCATATTAATCTTCAATTATTAAAAATAGATTGTAAATATAAAACACATACAATTTTAATTAAAATAATATATCATATATGTTTTCTAAATTATTACCATCCTATGGCTTCTTTGATTAATAAAGTTTTCTTGCAATATTGTATTTATTTATATTATTTTAAAAAAATAAGAAAGGAAATCCATCATATTTGCGTCTCTGGGTGAAGGGTGATTGTGCTTTTAAGTTGTGTTATGATTAAGAATCTATAGTATTGGTCAGTATTTTTCAGTAATTATCATAAAAATAAACTCTCGCGTCCCTTAAATCTGGCGGGGTAAGCAGGTCCGCTTTACACCAAGCTTATCCCAAACAAAACCCCATTTTTAAAACTATTATCTTTTTATATACTGTAACTTGAACTTAATTTTAAATTTTTAAATATGATTATATTACATAATAATGCTGTCTATACGTATCCTTGAAATGAAAGACTGCGTTTCTTTAAAAAAAATTATAGAAACAACATTTAATATCCTTATTTCAACTATTTCTATATTTTTTGTGAATGTTACGACACTGACAATTGTGACATTTAACATTTGAAAAAATAGTATAGAAATATAATATAGAAATAATTTTATAAATATTATACGCGTAAATCTTCATTAGTCAGTATAAATCATTACCATCTTTCGACTTTATCACCACTTAACATCAGGTGGGTCAAGCACTAGTTAATACCTATTAAAAATCGGTTGTTTCCAAATATGACAAGTATAATATGAAATAAAAACATGAAAATTATGGCGATGGACTATCCATCTGAATCACACACACATATGGTAAATAATAAGCTTGGTAAAAAGGGAACAAATACATCTTCTGTCCACCGCGTGTAAAAAGAATGTGGGAGCTTTTATAATATTAGAGAGAAATTTATTACATTTATGAATTACAATCTACACGATTATACATTATAGTCTACACTATTATACATTTTAGTCAACACGATTATACATTATAGTCTACACTGTTATACATTATAGTCAACACGATTATACATTATAGTCTACACTATTATACATTATAGTCAACACTGTTATACATTATAGTCAACACTGTTATACATTATAGTCTACACTATTATACATTATAGTCAACACGATTATACATTATAGTCTACACGTGCTATGAGAATCTGAAATTAATTCCAATAAGATTTAATGACTGATGTGTGTGTGTATATTTGGAAAATAAATAATACATGTTACAAAAATTGGGTTTTATTTAAATAAATAATTACCTAGGATAGACACCCCGAGCGTCAGTTGTATTTAGGATTCTTATATATATAACGTTTTCTATCTTACATTTAACTATTGGTAAATACTTTAAACTATACAACACTTTTCATCATTTATCAATATTTAAAATAAACCGTATCTATTGATTTTTAGCTCTTTGTTCTTCGATGTTAAGCGCGCGATATTATATGAAACGCGAAAGAAAACGAAGAAATATAGAAAGGTCGGCCTGAAAACATTAACAAGAGTCCTCATTAATTGTCAAGATACGAATCGAAGATTTATTATCAGATGAATTCTTAAATGTATGTGTTGAAAGGGAGATAAGTCGTAAATATTTTAAAAATAGCACCACGAAACATAAATTATTTAACAACTTTTCTAACAATTTCCTTCACTTTAATTAAGGGTACTCTCTACTCCCGATCCTTTTGCCACTTTGCTGTATAATAAAAACAGTAAATATAAAAAAAATGGCAGTCATTGGGATCTGGATTGCCGAAAGAATAGAAAATTTACTACTTAATTTTAAATTACCAACATCATTGTTACTCGGAACAACAAATATATATGTTAATATGGAAAATATTCAAACATATAACGCTATACAAAATCATGACAAAATATAAATAAATACAATAATATAACATTAGCATATCGGTGACGCGAACCGATAACATTTTCCAGTACCAATAAGTGATCAACGCGACTAAAAAAAGTTTTCAACTCCTCTTGAATCATTCAGATGATGTTGTGGCTTGAATGATGAAAGGTTGACTTTGATGGTAGGACATATTAAGTGGATGAATGAAGAAGAAATGGCCAAGGTTATTTATTCCGCAGAAGTGATAGGTGGGATTGATCGAGACCACTCTAAAAGAAAGCATATCAGACAGCTTACAAAGAGGGACATATAGAGTAGTCGTGACTGATACTGATGTAGGCGTAATGAAATAAACGTCTAAAGTCTGCCTACCCCTGGAAATAGCAGACGCGAGTGTAAATTATTTTCAGAGTTATTGAAATCATCATCATCAGATACTTTTGACGCATCGAGACACTCGTTTTCATTAAAAACGTGCATTGAATAACCATTAAAATAGATGCATCCAGCTCTCCTTCTGGGAAAGTGGTAATTCAGATAAGGACATCTTAATTTACGTCCATATACCGCACTAGATTAACTTAGCGTTCGACTCCATACAGAATTGGGATTCAAAAACAGGCACCAAATGATAGACGCCACGTGACCAACATGTCGATGTTTGACTACGTGTATTTTCGAGATTAATTTCTCATCACATCCAATTTCTACTTTTATTGCCGATACCTCTATAGTATGTCCCGTAGGACATCCACGGCTGACCATAGGTCTCCCCTAACGAATTCCAAAAGGACCGGTTGTAAGTGGCTTGCGTCCAACTGCATGCTTCGGCTTTTATAAGGTCGTGAGACCATTTCGCGAGTGAACGTCCTACGACCCACCAGCCATTTATCTGTTCTACGCGATACCCATAGCAAGAACTAGCTTCCACGGTGATACGATCTCGTAGAGGTACTCGGGGTATCTCTAGCACTTTTCATAGCTCGGTTTGCAACTTAGATCTTCCCTATAACGCACTTTATGTGTACATATATTACTTACATATAGCCCTTTAACCGTAACGTATACAGAAATAACAACCGATTTCAACCAAAGTTATTAAATTCCATATGCGACAGGGGATCGAATCATTTGTCATCAATGCTTAGCCACATAAGTATCTCCATTAAGAAATATATAAATATAACATTTTTATTTTTAAGTGTAAACAATTGAAATGTTACAAAGGGTCGTTAACCTTCTCTTACAACCCAAGATATAAAGGTATGTTTAGGGGTTGGTAGCGCCTTTGTCGTCCGGCAAAGCAGACCCGGGGAGAAGGTGACATCGGCTGACCGTGTGCAGAGGGGCGTCTAGGAGCTCCTCACCATGTAATTGGCTGGCCACCGTTGAGTTTTAGTGGGTAAAAACCCCACATAACACCGCCTTTCTTTTGAAGATTTCCTCCACTCCCCCCCTCTCCGTCAAAAAAAGGGGTTGGTAGCGATTAACAACAATAGGAAAATCAAGAAGTAACATGACGGACACATATAAATAGACTTGAATAGGTTGACCCTCAATACGATGCCGCAACATGATGTCATCTAATATAATAAATTAAATATAAATATTCATTAAAATATTAACTTATATATTACTTAACTTGTTTGTTGATAACATGTTATATTAATTATTACTAATATCCCGTATTGCTAATTACTTATAATCAATTTCATTAGTTAACATTTTAACAAGCAGGGATTGTCAGGATAAATCGACACTAACAGTTTATTCTAAGATACCTGCAATTACGTATATATTACGTTAAGTTTAAAACTAAATTAAAAAATATAAATAATAGAGGAGAAATAACTTTTAGGTGTACAAATAAGTTTCGCCGTTTTGAGAAAGATTTAAGCACAAGGTTTACGTTAAAATTTGTATATGACAACCAACCGGCTTGAAAATTAGTTTGTTCATTCTAGAACAACTCTAATATTAAGTTCGCATTAGCATCATATTTTTTTCTTCATCTAAAAATGTCTAAATTTGAGCCAACTAAGTATCATTAAGAGCCGTTGTAACTCATCGTCCGGGAGGTCGCCTCAATTTGCATAGTACACTAGCAACCGAGCTCGAACCCCGGTGCCGGCACCAATGAGTGTTGTTGCAATTTTATGTGCTGATTTATCACGCGCTCGGCGCTGAAGGAAAACAGCGTGAGGAAACCTGTATGTCTTAGAATTCTAAGACATGTGAACTCTGCCAATCCGCACTAGGGCCGCGTGGCGAACTATGCCCTTTTACTCGCTGTACAGATAAGACCTATGCCCAACTGTGGGACTTGTAGTATATATAAAGGCTTTAACTTTAAGTATCTATACATATATAGTAGCGGGAATTTTTATTTCTTTAATAAAAATAACTTACAGCTGGGTCGCATGGATTGCTCGTAAAAGACCAAGATCGCGGTAAAAGGCGAAACATTTACGAGTATGCAGGCAATATGCGTAATATACCAAAGGGGTAGAAAGTTTTCTCTTTACGTATTAATATATACGATACTTTGCATTTTACAACGTGACATTAACCTTCTTTCATACCCTGTAACATTAACTCGCATCGCAACAAAAGTATCAACACGACTTTCTATTTAGTTAAAGATACTCTCGTCTTCAGAAGTGTACTCATCGGGAGCATTCACGTGTACTTGTGTGCAATTTTTTTAATAGTGAAAGGGGCGAACGAACATACGCAATGTTAAGTAAGCCAAGTGTTAAATGTGACAGCAGAATGTTGTCGACCAGTTAATTTGTTTATTACTAAAAATTCTGATATATTTAACCTTTTTTTTGGAACGAGGTTCCTTACGGCAGGCTTTGGGGCAGATAGGGGATTTTCTGCGCAACCGAAGTGAGAAAAAATGTAAGGCTAAAACCGTAAGAAAAATATATAACGGAATTCGTACACGGCGGCTGATAGCACGACTATTAATCATGTAGTTTAAATCTATGGTCACAGGTGGCGCTTTAGCGAATTGTTAACAAGTATTAATATAATTTAATTTCAAGACGCACTGCAGGATTTCATCCTTTTGTTGTGAACATTCCTCAAGCCCGAACGAAGCGCTTTGCTTCGTCTTTCATTGTTTGTACAGCAAGGGACTGGAATAGTTTGCCCGTGTCTGTCTTTCCTTCCGATTACAATGTGGGTATTTTCAAGGTAGAGTGTATAGGCATTTACTAAGTTAGTGCGCCTTACCATACAGGACTGAATTTCCACTTAACATCAGGTGACATCGTAGTCAAGCACATGCTTAGAAAGTATAAAAAAATATATATTATTTATGTTAATTTAATAACGATAAACTCGCATCCATGGAAACACGCTCTTATGATGAGCCAGTAAAAAAACCCCAGTAGTACTCGAGTACTCACTCGCCATCCTGTTTAGAGTTTTCACGTTTTAATTCTATTTGAGTAAATGGCGAAAAATTACACTCGAGGTAGAATGTTTTTAGTGTTTTAATCAATAATTTCCTCCGGTGCGAGGTTACTTTACCTTCTGGGACATCCAGGTTTAGGTAGCCCAATTAAAACCAGAATAAGGTATCCTATACCTAGAATGTCTAACGTGCTATACCTATATATTTAATTTCTATACAAACATAAATTTACATAACCAAATCAAATCAATTAAACAGTAAGTTGCGTTACTATTAAACAAGTTATATTCGATTGAGAAGCGAACCTGTGACCGGTCACGTCGTCACAGCTTAGAAGAGTCCTGGTCTCCTTCTGCGAGTCCGTAATGACCCCGAAGGAGACACTCGAACGGGTTCGGGAGCGGGCCGATCCCGTTAAGAGATGGCGCAGGCGGACCGGCCCGCAGCCCTGTAGTTCTGGGCTCTCAAGAATAAGACTATGGTATCCCCTGCCTGTCGTAGAAGGCGACTAAAAGGGGCCTCGGGTTCACTGGGCGATAAGGGGGGGACCTTTGTCGTCCGCTAAGGTGGACCCGGGAAGAAGGCGACATCGGCTGGCACAAAGGGGGAGGGAGTAATCTCCCCCCCGGGACGTGCTCTCCTTGAGCGCAGTGCAGAGGGGCTCCGGTGCGTTCCACTGGAGATCCCGGAGCCCCTCGTCATGCACCGAGAAAAGTGCTACCGGGGAAGTTTTAGTGGGTAAAAACCCCATATAACCGCCGCCTTCCCCCCAGAAGGCGGGGGTATCTTTTTGAAGATTTCCTCCCCGTTAACAAAAAAAAAAAGCTTAGAAGAGTCACAGTCTGAGTGTGCTATACGGCCAGATCATACATGTCCCCTATGTTTCGTCTTATGTAACCGAAGGTTGGGCCATTGGGTGGAAAGAATCCCCATAGCTAAGTTGTGATACGTATAAAGATATATAGATTTCATAATGCATAACCACATTTGGGATCACGATCTGATTGAAGCTCACTAGACATCCCACTTATTTAGAGGCTCTTAATCCCGTTGTTGCATGAAAAATAACAAGTGTAATAACATGTAGGTTTTGTGGAATGAAATAGTCCAATAACTAGTACACTCGCTTTATTGCTACAGCGTAATTTTTCAGGGAATTATTTTAACGAATGCTGTGACAACTGCGCGTCCTCGCCATCTTTTTTACAAAAATTAATTAGAAGTCAGATTACGAACTAATAAAGCGATGTCCAACTAAATTATTAATTATGAATTAAAGATACAAAAGGTTCAGGTACATTACTAAGATATCATTGGAAGTAGTTATTATGCATAACAATCGCTGGGTGCCATGTGTTGCTAGCTAACACAAGCCAAGGTGGGCCACGGATATTCTGCGTAAAACAGTTGAAATTCGTACCCGCGAAGTTCCCTAACAGGAGTCGTATAAAATCCAGTTTCTTCGTTTACGTCCCGTCAATTATATTCCTGTTCCGTACAAAGTAGGCAAGATTAGTCAAGACGGGCTCAAACCGGACAGGTCGGTCGTCAGGTAGCTCTCCCGATTCGTCCGGTTCATCTAGCATTGTCTCATTTTAGTACTTATTTTGTTTCGACAGTCCATAAATATACGATTGTAAAATGATCGCCATTGAATGTATTTAAAAATAAAACCTCTACAAACGGAAATTCGAACTGTTATGGGTTAATAGTCATAGTTAATATTATAGTTAATAGCACAAAGTATATTCAATACTTTTCCAAACGACGCAGTTTTGTTCCACTGTCTGTGGAAAAAGCTGACAGCAAAAGTACTGACTTGTACAGTTTTACATTATATTCGAAGCAGTCTAATTCAGAACCTCGCGGAGCTCAGTTCTCACAAATTCAGGGATTCGGGAATCAGAGAGTTTTATTATTGCAAAATAAAGTCGTGTGAGCCACCAAGTAGTTTGTTTTTTAAACGACGGCCGCCTAACAGAACGAATAGCCAATAGACTACCACTGCAATCTGCCAGTGTCGCGGCAACACTTATGCAGCTTCTTCGGTGTTGTTCATGGGCCGCGGTGATCAGGTGAGCCGTAAGCTGGTTTGGTTACGAATATGAAAAGACGAAGCAAAGGGATGTTCACTTCAAAAGGATGAAATTCAGCAGTGCGTGTAGTCTGATGGGTGAACGAGGATGCGTTAATTCTAGAATATATAATTCCTGGGCACATTCACTCATGGGATCTATAAACTTACCGCTTTTCAAAGCGCAGAGTAATAGCTGCATACCCCGCTACAGTTAATAAGACATAGGCGGTTATAAAACGGGCAAGGAGATAGTGGATTTCATAGTACTTGTTCGTAGGTGGTAACCCAAAACAAAAGCAATACACATTCACACATTTGATAAAACTTGTTCATTATAATGTCTATAACAATTAACAAACGAAGTCCGGTTTCCTCAATATATAAATAAAACGCAGACAAAAAACCGTTTACCTGCGTGTCCCTGGCCTTCTATGTATAAAAGGTTCTCAATTCGTCTGTATGTTTATTGATTTTGATGATTATTTTATGAAAACTAGTGCTTCCCGTGTGGTCTCATTTAAATTTGGTCTACTTCTGGCAATTCATGAGAAAACCATATGTGTTAAATTTGCATCAAGTATAACCACTGCTGCTTCAGAATAACGCTAGACCACACACTACACAACAGTTACCAAATTAGAAGAGCTTCAACCCCGGACCTTGCTCCAAGAGATTACCATTTTTTTCGAAATTTGGATAACTTCTTGCAAGGGAAAAAATTCAACTCCGATGGAGCAGACCAAAGCGCCTTCAAAGATTTGATTGAGTCCCGTCCAAATAGTTTTTTTAATAAAAGGGATAATTGAAATACCTATGAGATGACATGCATAAATAGCAATGGTACTTACTTTGATTAAATAAATATATTATATTTTGAAAAAATCGAATTTAGGTTACTGCCTTACAAAACGCCAATTTCATATGTAAGGACCTAATATGTGCGCCACAAATGGACGTATAATCAGGCCAACCGACTTCGGTGATTAATTTTTTATTGGAAAGAATGTACTTCAACAGGTAGCTAGCCTTTCGGTTTTCTACAGATTGCATTTTGTAGAGTGTGCTCAGGAACTACATGATCTAATTCCCCCATCCCCTTTCCACCATCGGACTTTTAGACGCACTGCGGGATTTCATCCTTTTGTTGCGAACATCTCCCAAACCCGAAAGAAGCGATTTGCTTCGTCTTTCATTCTTCGTACAGCAAAGGACTGGAATAGTTTGCCCGCGTCTGTCTTTCCTTCCGATTACAACGTGGGTATTTTCAAGAGTAGAGTGAATAGGCATTTATTAAGCTAGTGCGCCTTACCATCCAGCACTGCATTTCCACTTAACATCAGGTGGGATCGTAGTCAAGCACTTGCTTAGAAATTATAAAATAAAAAATAAATAAAAAAAAGGTTTCATGAAAGTCTGGTTAGGTACTGATTAATTTTATTTCGTAATATTCTTACAATAATTCGGAAATAGAAAAAGGGCGACCGTGTGTAATAACGTTTAACGACTGACTTTATTTGATTTTAAATTTACTTTTACTATTTTTTAACGGCAATATTTTTTTATATTTTTTAACGACCAAATTTTTCAAATTGATTATCGTTTTGAGGGCAAGAATTAACTTGTAAGTAGGATATCATCAGGTGAAATCAGAAAGACTGCATGCCAGTTTTAGCTGGCGCCTTTCCAAATAGGGTGACCAGGCTTGCACTTGACTGTAGTGACGGGATATTTTCAATCTATTTTGTACAACTTCTTGACCATCGTAAAATGAGGAGGCAACATACATGCTCGGAGAGGCTTAGGACTAGGACAGAGGCCGTAGACTAATTTGCTGCTTCATCCCTAATCACATACGCGACTTAATACCTAATAAGCTTGACGAATGTCTCTTAAATAGATGACTATAACGACGCCACAGAAAGACTGGTGACAAGTGCGACGAAAAAAATTGAAAAGAAAAAATAAAAGAGTACAATTTAAAAATGGCCATTAGAAACAGGGACGCAGCGGTCGCGGAGTAACTAAAAACGATGCAACGTGGCGTCTACAACGCGTGAACCAGAGCATTCTCCAACACCTCCTTCCAAAATCAGGGTTAAAAAAAATGGAGTCACTGTAGAGGTAAGAGGTCTGTGGTTTCGATTTATTTAATATAAAAAACAGCTGGACGAAAATCAGATAGGAATTACTTTGCCTGTATACCCCGGTGCGCTTAAAAACACGTATGGGGCAATTTTTAAAATACCAAAAAATCACTTCAATCAACGTGATCAAGCACTTTCTTCGAAATAAAAACTTGCTAAAGTTTAAGTGTATATGCGATGAATAGACCCCCTGTATGATATGCGACGAAACAATCTCGGTAATAATTGTGCTATTACGATCCCTGCCTACCCCGCAAGGGTTAAAATGAAATGGGAATTCGATATTACGCAAAATCATTGTCACCCTACACTTTACGTTCGATACGAGTATTAAGTATTATTGTTCGAGTAACGCTTAATCCAATAAACGAGTTTTACTCAAAGTCAAACAGGACATTTTACTTTCTTTAAGAAATTTATTAATTAGCTTGGCGTTGGAACAGCCTGTAAGTATGTTAACGCCTTTATAGGATTGCGATATCAATACCAGCCTGGGAATGTTTGTGTGAATGTGTTTATGCAGTCATGTGGAGAGAGAACCGGGAAATAATCCGAGTACTATTTTTTAAAGTATAACCTCTTTACACACGCTTAACTTGGGAAGTAATTGGGTGAATGCGTTACGAAAAGAGTGATCGGGCGAGGCGAATGAAAGTTGAGAGTGAAATAATCCGAAAATATTTTTTTTATCCGAGCGTTTGTTACTATAGCTATCAGTCAGTTAGTAATAATATAATTGATAACTTTATTACAAACTGACTGATAGCTTTAGCAACCGACCGAAACGTGGTTCGGCTCTCGCATCGGAATGCTTACGCGTAACATAGTAATCGTCCAAGCTGAGGTTACCCCTCACCGGGGGACCCTTGTGTCGAGTTACTAGCGATAGAGGTTCAGGCTAAGCGATCTAAGAGCTATGACATCGCTCAATCCGGTGAAGCAGTCAAGACCAGCTTGTCTGACCAATCTGTGTAGTTCAACATAAAAAAAACAAATAAAGCAATGTCACTTTAATTTTAACACAATTAAGTTTATCAGAGTCAGGATTGAGATTACGAATTATGGAGGTTTCAGGGCTTCAAAGGAAGGGAATAAAGTTTTCGGACCAAAGAGGTTGTATTGCATAACCTTTTATTTAATAAATACCACAGAGCAATGCAATTATGAACAACGAAGTTCATCAATCAACGTATTAATAAAACACTAGTTGCTTGTGTAGCTGTGGCGTGTATTTCCTATTAGTACCCGAACGTTCCCGGTCGTTTGTCGTTGTTGTCACTGAAATAAAAAAAAAATATTTAAAGAAACTATACAGTGGCAGGTATTTATTTCGCGGATTAAAACCAATACTAACATCTAAGAATATTCAAATTGAAGAATACGTTATATCATTATCTATAAACTATTAAAATATAATTTAATTGGAGGCTTATGTCCTACAGTTGAAAGGTTGATGGTAATACTACAAATTATTTATTATATTTTTATATAATTTATATTATAATGAATAAAATTCCTTATGGGTATTCCTGCGGATGGGGTGTGAGCAAGATTTTCAATGTCTGGTTTAGATACAAGCCACTATTAGTAATTATATTTCTATAAATATTTGTAAATCATGATATACGGTGACTTGTTGTTTCCAATATATAATTTAAAGTTACGCATAACTAGTTTTATTTTTAATTTAATAATATTTATAATTTATGAAAATATTTTGTTTATCTATTATTGTATTGTATATAATATACATAAATCTAAAAACTATTTATGCACGTATCATACTGATTGTATTTTATATATTTTATTAGACTGTGTATAAATTCCAAGTAAAGGTAGTATTCCACGCGCACGACTTTGAGTAGTCCTGGGCACCGCTGAAAATCATCGCTGTCGTGTCCTTGCGACGGCACATGCTGAGACGGTGTCCAATGTTGGCATCATATCCTATTTTTCTGTTTCTTTCATTAATTATATTGTGTTTATTTTTCTTTCTTTTTTTGCTATAGTTTATATAATGTGGATAATATATATAACGTGTGTTGTGATGCCCATAAATACAATGTCTAATATTTTATAATAAAGAACTTCGTTCCTATCTGGTGTCCCACGATGCCAATCTCTTTGACAGATTATAAATAACAAAGAAGCTATTTGCTTCGACTTTAATTATTCGTACATCAAAGGACTGGTATAGTTTGCCCGCCTCTGTCTTTCCCTCCGATTACAATGTGGGTATTTTCAAGAATAGAGCGAATAGGCATTTACTAAGCTAATGCGTCTTACCATCCAGGACTGCATTTCCACTTAACATCATGTCGGATCGTAGTCAAGCACTTGCTTAGAAAGTATAAAAAATTGAGATTTGGAGTGAATGAATGAATGAATGAAAGATTAAACTAGATAAAAAGTTTACCCACCATTTTGAATTGGAACAGTAGTGTTAGATGTGTTCGTTACAACAGGCTTAGGGTCATCATAGGGTGACGGCTCCTCAACTTTCCCTTCAAAGAGTACCAAGCCCAATTTGTTGTCTCTGATAAAGAATACGAATGGGCGGTCAACGCGGATTTGCACACCGTTGTTAATGAGCGGTATGAACATGGCGGAGGAAGACGCTGCGGCGACTGTACCGGCCTCGTCAACAGCTATGTGGACCTTGTGGAATATGTTGTTAACTAGAGGTGAACTGCCGTTAAACATGCCGGATAGATCTGCCTTCGCCGTGAACAGCGTTTTGATTTTCATCTGAAATTTAAGTTATTTTGATGTAACAATTATATTTACTAGTAACAGTATGATTACTTGCTGATGCAAGTTAACAGCACCTAATGGACATTATTGTACTATCGTAAGTTCGTAGGGTCGATTCCACCATTCGACTATTGACGTAAACCATCTCCTAACTCAATCCTAAGCTGATTTGGAAAAGTTAGGAGGAATTTTCATAATATTTATGAAAAATATATAATATTTTTTAAATTGATAACTAAGACTTCGCATATGGTGGGTTCATTGCCATACACCGGATCTAAGCCCGATAGATCTTACTCCAGGCTGTCAAAATGCTGTTTCAATGAGCCATCTTACCTATGCCCACTCTCTGGCGCTTCGCGATCGGAATGCTTACGCGTAACACAGTAACCGTCCAGGCCAAGGTTACCCCTCACCGGAGGGACCCTTATATAGGGGATAGAGGTTCAGGCTAAGCGACCTAGGAATGATGCCAACTCTCAATCCGGTGAAGCAGTCAAGGACAACTCCACTGTGGCCAGAGATCTGTGTAGTTCGTTAAACAAAACCTATGCCCGTACTATTTATACCGTAAGAATTGGTGGAAAAGGCATAAAGGCATTTAGTTACTCACTTTTTTCGTCAAATATTTTTTTATTTCATCTTTTCTATATCTTGAATCAAGTAAACGGCTGAAACCGTTTTTCATGAAATTTAGTATGCAGGGTATTTCGGGAAACACGACAGACGAGATAGGATTCAATTTTTAGAAAATGTCGTTTTATCCGTATATCCAGGAAATGTTCAACGATCAGAGTCCAGATGTGGAGAAGTCGGATTTTTTCACCTCTTTTTCAAATTCCTTCTCTTGTGAGAAAGACTGTTAATAACAGCCCTTTGTCAACATATCTAATTCAAATAAGACACTTACTTGAATTTAAATAAGGATTTATGGAAAAATTACTTATCTCAATACTAACCGCTTGCAAAGTTTCAGCCATATCAGCTTCAAAATCTATAGTGAATTTTGGCAATGAAAGCTTAACGTCAGCCTGGTCCATGAGGCTGGAGATCTGTGGTAGACTCATGTACGGCAGATCTCTGAGGAGGGCATACACACCGTCTTGATCGTGCGGGACAAGCAGGAACATTGAATACCGCCCGCCCTGAAAAAATAATGTTCAACATGTTCTATAGTTATTGCTGCCTTCGGCTCCTAGCTGACTTACAAAGTGTCAAAGCGTCAGTAGCCTAATGCTTTAGGGTACGGTCTGCGAATCATAAACTCATAGGTCCGAATCCACCATTTGTCTGCTAATGCTAGGAGATGGTTCACGATAGAACCATCTCCTAGTACAAGCTTAAGCTTAGATGGAGTGGTTAACGAAAATTTAGTATAAATAATAATATGAGTCCAAACTATAACCGAAGTTCTTGAAATAAAAAAAAAACATTGTTGCAAAATCCGTTCATAAATGACGGTGCTATAAGTGCACAGTCATAAAATAAGGAATATTTAAGAGTAAAAAAAACTTCAAATCGTATAAAATTGATTGGATCCACGGGGAAGCATCAGCTTTCAAATTTAAAAAAATAAAATAAAATGTTCTGAGGTAACAATTATAAACAAATACAGTCGTTATGACAACCTCTTCCTATTTTGCAATCGGTTAGCAAGTATAATTACAATCAAACACAAAAATCAAAAAAAACAATCAAAAACAAAAACCGACTTCATATGGAATCAAACGTTAAACGTAGATGGTTTCTCTGTTTTTACGAATTATCGTAGGATATTACGAAACGGAATAAATCAGAATCTAACCAAATTCGCATCAAACTACTCTTGAAGTACATCCTTTCCAATAAAAAATGATACATCGAAATCGGTTGCCATGATATTGAGTTATTCGTCCATTTGTGGCGCACATATTTAATGCAAATGTAAGTGTTTGATTTTCTAACGGACACCATTGTCAGAATGGAAATTTAAATGGCACAACATGAAAAGCACCAGCTTTAAATAAATACATAATGATCAAAATAACTTCACTAGTTATGTGTTAACAAATATAGCAAAAGAAATACAGACGAATTGAGTTGAAGTCGTTTGAAAAGAAAACAAATGAATAGAAGAACGTCCTACTCGTCGAAGCGTCAATAGCCTAATGATTTAGTGTACGGCCTGCGAATCGTAAGGTCGTGGGTTCGAATCCACCATTGGACTATTGCCGTGAACCATGTCCTAGCACAAGCTTAAGCTTAGTTGGAATGGTTAACAAGATTGTTAGTAATACTTCAGAAAAAAAAAAATAAGAAATATTGCTAGCTTTCTTTAAAAAAAAATGATTTCTTTACATGTACAATGAAAGAAATCAAATATAAAAAAAAAACTTCTTTTTTTAAATCGCTTAAAAAGCCTCGCTTTATTATTGGTGTTTATTGTATAACACGTATAAGATTTCCAGAACGCGGAGTACTCGGAATAGACCATTTTTATATTGCACACATCTAAGTTTGCCAAACAAGCAAATAAAACCACGATACTTCTAAGTTTCTTTCAAGGTTTTCCTCTTTTATGTTTATTACTAAACATAAATACATTATAATTGGATGTTGCGGTTAAAATAGTGGTCTGTTTTTTTTCAAATTTATAATATAATAATAATAAAGACCTTTATTTCTTGTATGAAATGTATTATAGAATAAATAATAAACGAATTTGCTAATAAAGACATTAATTTAGAACCCAAATAATAAAAAGTGTAGTAATATTGGAATTTTGCAAGAACCCCTCCTCGGGGGAAGGTGAAGGCCTTCTCTAAACAGCTCCATTTATCTCTGTCTTGTCTTCTGCTAATTGTGGGCAGCAGGGGCCAGCTAATATAATTAAATCGTCTTCCCATCTGATGTGGTGTTTTATATCTTACGTTCAAACCCACGATTGGCGAAAACCAAGAAATAGTTAACGTAACGTAAAACTACAATTTCTTAAGCATACCTATTATTAAACAAAGACAGACTCATTCGGAAATACATATAAAATATATCTATATGCGCGATTCTCGTCTGATCGTCCACTCGGACCGGTTTCAGTTAGAATAATTTAATATGCGCGGTTTTTCTTTAACACAAAACTGGTCTTAGTCAAAAAATGTATTATGATCTTGACAGATCAGCGGTATTTGCTATTTAAAAGATAATGTTGACAAACCGGTGGTATTGGGAAAACCCTCAGTCTGACAGCGGCCACCATTTTGTTTACTTTTTTTACTAAGACCATGATGTGACCAGTATTTGTAATCAAAAGTTCCAGTCCTGGCTGGCAGATAACAATTTAGTTCCACAAGTACAAAAATAAAACATTTCAACTGTAATTTCAGACTATTTTATGGCGATGGGCTGGCCCCTGCCATTCTTAATAAAGGAGCTGATAATAACCTCAGCAGATAGTCATTGCTATCTCTATATTAGACAACGTGGGGGCTTAAATTTCTATTGTTTTGGTATATAATAATATTTACTCTTCTGTTATTCGGATTTAAAATACTTTTTAATTTTTGAATTTCAGACGTTTTGAACATTTTACAGCGGTAATTTTCACCTTTGTGACTTTTTTTACACAAGACCACCTGATATTAAATGGAAATGCATTCCTGGATGGTAAGACGCACTAGCTTAGTAAATGCATACGCACTCAACTCTTTAAAACACGCACGTTGTAATCGGAGGAAAAGACATACGTGAGGAAAAGACAAACTATTCCAGTACTTTTCTGTAACAATAATGAAAACGCAATCTGTAAAAGTAGTTTGGTCAATTTTTAATTATATTCAAATTGGTATATTTTTAATTGTACCTTTGATTTCCTAATTTTACCCAGATATTTATGTATTTTTTTTTATTTAAACTGCTGATCGTCCATGCCTTTTTTATTTGTTACATTTACTCCGTTTATAAAAGAGAGCTTCAACACTTCGCCTTCGCAGAGGCCGCTAACACCTTTACTTGATTATCGTGGTCTATCGCCTTCGGGTCACTGTTCCGAAACGCCATCGCGATGTTATAATCTTCCAGTCTCTCGTTGGTGGCATTCATAGCCCTATGGATGAACTGGGCTATGCCGTCATTGCTGCTGTCTGCGTAGTATGTGCAGCTGATCGTGTGACGAGATATTGCCACGACTGCATGGGGACACTGTTGTGCGGGTGTAGATATTCGTCATTGTGATCATTGGTATTACCATAAATTATATAAATACAACATTGAATTATTTAATTGGTCTGTCACAGATTTTATTTTTTGCAAGGCCATAGCGTAATATATGCGTCATCGTGTACTTCACTGTAACTCCCTGTGTTTCATCAATTTAATAGTAAGGGAAACCCCGTTAAACGTTTCTTTAGGAAAAGACCAGATGTTTCCCCATCAGCTTATGACGTTCCTCACCAAAAGAAACCTTTATGTAAGATTTAAAAACCTTATTATTATTATTTAACTATTAAAAGTAGTAACTCGTATTTTATAGCTGTCTAATAATTTAAAATACTACGCAATGTCACGAGTGCCTTTCACAATTAATGTCTTAAAATAAAAATCTTTTAGGAACTAATTAGTTTTATGCCTGCCGGGTGCTTGGATAATCGTAAGTTATATAGGACCCCTATCTATATCTAGCGTTTTAAATTTAAAGTACTGGTTATATGTTGCCAGATGGACTCAATTTCTTATTCTTTTTGACAGTTATTTAGTTTGATGTTTGAAGTCTTCAACATAGTACGCTATGGTACACTACGAGTATTAGCTTAATCGTCATATCTCGGATTGCATTTTAAAGAGTGTGCTCAGGAACTACATGATCTATTTCTCTCATCTCCGTTCCACCATCGGGACTTCAAGACGCACTGCTGGATTTCATCCTTTTGTTGTGAACATCGTCTTTCATTATTCGTAAGTTAAAGCATTGGAACAATTTGCCCGCTTCTGTCTTTCCCTCCTATTACAATGTGAGCATTTTCAAGAGTAGAATAGGCATTTTCTAAGCTGGTGCACTTCACCATCCAGGACTGAATTTCCACTTAATACCAGGTAGTATCGTAGTCAAGCACTTGCTTAGAAAGTATAAAAAAAATTGATCAGAAATGGGAAGTAGACAAACTGTTAGAAATCTGAAAACAATCGAGCAGCATGAGCGACGTTTATTTTCAACAGGATGGGGCTACATGCCATACAGGGTACGTGACAATCGATTTATTTAGCAATACCTTCGAAAATCTAATAGCCGAAATTCTAACGTTCCTTGTCCGCCTCGCAACTGCGATTTGACCCCGTAAGACTGGTTTTTGTGGGGAGCCGTGAAGGATAAGTTATCCTTAATAATCCTGAGTCGATTGGAGACTTAAAACATGAAATTAACGGCAAGATAGCCATTAGAACGAAGTTGTGTTTCATTCATAAATTACAAAGATGTTTTATAAATAAACGAAAAGTTTCAAGCACAAAACGGCACTCTGTTTACTTCTAGTATCGTGAAAGCGGACATGTCAGACAACAATCACATTTTTTGTGACAACTATTCAAATTAGCCAGAAGACGTTCACCGCTTTACCGGATTGAGAGGTGGCATAGCTTTTGGATCGTTTAACCTAGACCTATATTGCAGTAACTCGTTAAAAGGGTCCCCCCAGTGAAGGTACTAAGCGACCTAAGAGTTATGCCACCTCTCAATCCGGTGAAGCAGTAAAGGCCAGCTTCTCTGGCAAACTGTGTTAGTTCGTCAAAAAAAAAACAAGGATGACGCTAAAGGCCAAACTAGAGTAGACTTAGTAGAAAGGTGGGCCCTGGCAGAAAGAGAATCGCTACTTAAGGAGGATATCAAGAAGTTTCCGCTTACCTCATATGGTAGTTCAATCGCGTGAGCTCTCAGATTGTCAACATAGGCGTAATTGAGATCGGTCTGCAGCTCCATCATAGCAACAGGCTGACACACGCCATGGTTCCGGAAACAGGCGCTCTTGGTGTTTTCAGGATCGAAGGCGTGCTGCCAGCGACTCTTGAAGTACAGAGTGTTAGCGAGCATCATTTCTGATAAGGGGTCTATGTGCTCTGCAATTAATTATTACACTAGAAATAATTACAAGTATATTTACAAGTAAAAATAAAAACAAACTAAATATAATTAATCAGAACCTAACCAAACTCTCATCAAACTACCCTCGAAGTTCGTTCTTTCCAAAAGAAAATCAATCATCGAAATCGGTTGGCGCGATATTAATTTATTCGTCCATTTGTCGTGCATCGCAAATACTTAATGCAAAATTTAAAACTTATATGGTTTTCTCATGGCATTGTCACCGCACTGGAAGAACCAGCTTTGAAAAAAACGAATCATCAAAATCAGTTCAACCTGCCGACAGTTACGAGGCAACAAACATAAAAAAACATACAGACGAATTGTGAACCTCTTCCTTTTATGCTCCTCCTCGCGTCGGTTTCCTCAATGCTGAGGGTCGTGACCATCTCGTGGGAACAGTTTGTTTTAGTGATCCGTCGCCATTTTCCTCTATCTGCAGCCGTGCGCAGAGCATCGCTAACCGCCGTGCCTAGAGTGGTGCGGATCTGGTCAGTCCAACGTGTCGGGCTTCGACCTCGCGGTCTTGTCCGTCAATTTTACCAGTCACAACTAGCCTTTCTAAGTTATTGCTGTTTTTGGCAATGTGACCAAAGTATTCCATCATCCTGCGTAGGCATATGGTGGACAGCCTAGCTTCGATATTAAGTTCCCTCAGGATGGACACGTTGGTACGATGTGCTGTCCATGGGATCCGTAGCATCCTTCGCCAGCACCACATCTCAAAGGCATCAAAGCGATCACGATCGGCTTTCTTGAGGGTCCATGTCTCAGCTCCGTAGGTGAATATGGAAAACACAAGTGTGCGCACAAAGTAACTCTTTGTTTTAGTGATCCGTCGCCATTTTCCTCTATCTGCAGCCGTGCGCAGAGCATCGCTAACCGCCGTGCCTAGAGTGGTGCGGATCTGGTCAGTCCAACGTGTCGGGCTTCGACCTCGCGGTCTTGTCCCGTCAATTTTACCAGTCACAACTAGCCTTTCTAAGTTATTGCTGTTTTTGGCAATGTGACCAAAGTATTCCATCATCCTGCGTAGGCATATGGTGGACAGCCTAGCTTCGATATTAAGTTCCCTCAGGATGGACACGTTGGTACGATGTGCTGTCCATGGGATCCGTAGCATCCTTCGCCAGCACCACATCTCAAAGGCATCAAAGCGATCACGATCGGCTTTCTTGAGGGTCCATGTCTCAGCTCCGTAGGTGAATATGGAAAACACAAGTGTGCGCACAAAGTAACTCTTTGTTTTAGTGATATGGTCCTATCTTTCCATATTTTTAAGTTGCGCCATGGCCCCTTTGCCATCCGATTCTTCGCCTGATCTCGTTCTCGCATGAGCCATTACAATTAATGCTTGAGCCCAGGTATATAAAGTTGTTAACTACCTCCAAGTCAAGTGTCCCACTGAGTTCAAGCTTGCCTGTGCGATCTACGATTATTCCTTTTATGAAGTCGGTTAAAAAGGGGCAAGTAGTAACGGACGATTATCATTGCGCAGATGTATGGATGTGAATGCGAAAGAAGTAAGCCAGGAACTTACTTAGTGGATGTCCGTGATCTCTGCCTTCCCCATCGGGTGATAGGCGTGATAATAATAAATTTTATTTCAAACCAAAAACACAAACTAGTTCGATAATAGCCGCAGTAGTAAGAACTGTATCGCAGCTATTAACGCCCATCTCCAAACAATCTCCAAACAAAATTACAAATTTACTAAAATTAAAAACATATCATATGTAATTCCGTTTGAACGAGTGTGTTTGCGTGAGTGTGTTTGTGGGTACAGGGTTACGTGTGTTGAAGTGTGCGTGTGTTAGTGTATGTGTAGTGAATGTTTTTATTTATCACCGATACTTGGCACGATTAAAGAAATACCATGACATTGTAGAACATCCAGAAAAACTTCACAGTCTTTCGCATTCCAATTGCGTCCCAATGGCATCCATGAGAAAACCATATGTCTTAAATTCGCATGTACGCGACAAATGGACGAATAAGTCAATATCTCGCCAATCGATTTAGATGATTCATTTTTTATTGGAAAGGATGTAATTTATGTGATGTGTTTTTGTATTGTGATGCCAATAAATACATGTCTATGTCTATTTAAGAGTACTTCGTTGAGAGTTTGATTAGGTTCTGATTCCATTTCGTAATAGTCTTACGATAATTCGGAAATGCAAAGAGAGCGTAATAATATTGGACGTTTGATTCCATTTGAAGTCGGTTCTTGTTTTACCGCCTACCAATAATAATAGTCATTGGTTATTTTCATGACATGGGTCACGACTACTAAAGGCGGGTTATTGACCAGTAGGACATTGACGCCTTATCCATGCACAGAGCACAAATACCAAGTATTTACTTTGTTCGTAGTAATCCAGAGAAAGACGAGACAAAGAAAGAAAAGGAAAGAAAAAGGACGAATAAGGAAGAAACGAAAAACCAAAACTTCAATGGTTCGCTGGAAGACGGAATCATTAATGTGGTTAAAGATGAGGTTTTTTAGTCGGGGAGAGTTGAACACTCCACGGGCTGTACAAGCTCTCGGTGCATTTCCTGTTCTCGGACAAGAAAAGAAAAAAAGTATATTTACGAGCAAAATCAAATTTATTTGCCAATAATTGTAGAGAAATTACGAAATAGAATTTAACCAAACTGAGGCAAGTATACTTAATGCAAATTTAACACATATGGTTTTCTCATGGACGCCATTGTTAGAATCGGACCAGATTTTAAACAAATGGGACAACATGGGAACCAATTATAATCAAAATGAATGTTTGTCGGTTCATTTTTGTTACTTTTGTTAGTCTACTAGTTCATTGGTTTTCTATTGTTTACCGAAGGGCGCACCGTCGGCTTTCCAATTGTGTCGTAATCTGCTAGTTCTTAGCAGTTTGACGTATCGTATCTATTGTAAGTTCATCGGCATCCCTTTTCGGTAGTCTGCTAATATTTTGACAGTTCTTTATAATCGTTGGCGTTTCATTAGGATATCATTAATGACGATTACGCTACTGTACCTTCTGATCTAAATTGATCACAGACGGCCGTGAACATCTACAACACCAGAGGGAGCCAGTGTGTTGAAGATTTTTTAGTTAGGTGTAAATTGTATTGATATAGTTATACTTACCGGGCTGCGCTATTGTCCTAATAAGCCCTTTTGTGTTATTAGTGACCCAGGCATTTATGTTTTTAGCTGCATACACGGGTTCTCGGAAGTCAACAGTGAGAATATCTGTTAAATATACTTTATACAGAATTAACATAAATTCCTTCTTGACATCAGCTTTAGATGAGAGAAACATTGCGTTCGAATTCGTTAAAGTTACTCTACTGTCATTCACCTGAAAGAAAATGTTTATTCACTATGTACAGACGAACGAATAAATGAATAACTTTATTGCACAGCAATTAACATAACACATATGTTACAAAAGCAGTAGATTTTGGAATGGACAGAAATTTTACAGAATAGTCCACTAAAACGTGTTCTCTAGACGATTTCGCTGGAAAACAATCGAGCTGTTTATTGATATAATAAGAGAATATATGATTTTTTTCCTTATATCAACTTTAAAGTTTTCAACTTATCGATAATATGGGTTGAATATAGGATCGGGCGCACGAGCTGCTAAAGATCAGCTCCGAAAGTAAATCTATATCAGCCAAGCTCTCACTTCATTTTAGCCCTAGTGGGGTAGAAAGAGTCAGCTTTATTAGATCTGATATGTGGCAGGTTGGCAATTTTTTTCCAATTCTGGAAGCACCAGCTTTCAAATAATAAAATTACCATCAATAAATCGGTTCACCCAGTCGAAAGTTCCAAGATAACAAACAAATTTGACATACGAGTATGTTACAGACGAATTGAGAACCTCCTCCTTTTGAAATCGGTTGAAAAAACCGAAACATCAACAAATGGCGATTTCTTTTAAATAGCCTAGATGCTATATACAAGAAATCGCGAAGATATGGGCCCCGAGTCTACTAATTGTCTACAAAATAGGCTATAAAGCTATTATTTATAGTATTTAAGGTCATTGTTTTTTTCTACTAAAGTTTACCGATGGCGTACCACCGGCATGCCAATCATGTGTGCATTTGACATATTTGGTAATGATGGAATCATTATTGATATGACTGTAGTAAATTAGATAGATTTATAACATCACTAGCAAATAGCAGAATCGTGGCCGCGTTATGAGCTGTCAGCTTCTTAATTATTTTTGTATTTTTTTTTGTTCTGTTGATCTTTCTATACATAAATATAATACATCATTGACTAATTACATCTTTACCGGAATATATTAATGTTATAAAATACGATATTTTATAATATTTTTATTTAGTACTTTTCCAGTAGAACTTTCTCATAAATAAATGTTGGAAAAGAAATTTAATAAAAGGCAGAAATCAACTGGACATCAGGTCATATGCTAGAAATGAGACCCATGTATGATGAGTCCACTCCCTGTCACATTTGAGGCTTTATAAGCTTATTGCAAAGCGTGTACACCCCTACGATTGAAGATAACAGGTGAAATGAAGGGATTTTTTTCGTGTTTATCCCAATTTTTTTATATATTAATTTATTATTTATTTGCACACAATACAAAAAAAGATACAAATAGGCGGACTTAATGCCTGTAGGCATTCTCTGCCAGTCTATCTTGGGATTGTTTACAGACAAAGTAACGGGTGCAAGCTTTGTGAGAAAATAATAAATAAAAGAAAACTATAATAAATGCATGCACATACCTACTTACAAATAAATTAAATATATAAACATAATAACTATATATAATAATAAATAGATACAGATATATATATAATTATAGATGGATAGGGACAGCAATTGTCAAACTATTCCTTGCTTAGGTAAAGCTTCCATAGTAAATGTTTGAAAGTAGATTTAGTTCCAGCTGTACGTATATGTGTTGGCAGCGCATTCCAGAGTCTTTGCGTTAAAGGTTAAAGATTTATGCATAAAATCAGTATGACAGAAAGAAATATGGAGAGAATAAATCTCGTACTCTTTCAACTAAAATTCGATGTTAGTTACCATTATCGCTCTCTGTCTACGCCGTGAGGGTCATAAAACTTGAAAGCATTTTTATTACACTTACACGGGTAAAATAAAATCTATATATTGTAAACACGAATTGTAATTCCTTTACCTTTACTATAAATTGCAATTTATACTTTGCGCACCCTTGGATGAAGAAAACCTGTTTGTTTGATATACGCCAGAACAAGTCCCGGCAAAAGCGACAACATAATTGTAAATTATATGGAAAGTTCCATGAATATTTCTACAGATACACGGCTGAGATGATTTAGTGAAACAGGTTCTATTGAACATATTAAAATCTGTGTTGTGGCAGGCAGCATAGACTGCCATTGATTAGCTTTTTATCGTAAACAACCGCGAGACAACGCTCATGGTACTTGTAACTATCGAGTTTTAGTTTACAAGTAGAATTTAAACCAACCATAGCTCGTAACTCGTAATTAAGGAAGAATCCGGACAATTAGTACAAGCCACTGGGAATCGAGATCCCAGCCGTCAGTTCTGTGTCCCGCTGCTGTGCTACCACAGCTTCATCGTGTCATACCATCATCACATCAATAACACAAAAGATTTTAAGCTTATAAGAGGAGAACAACCAGCTGGAGGCTGACAGATTGGCCAAATTGGCTATTACAGAAGGCGACGAGAAATGTATGTTACCACTTTATACTGAAATTTTAGGTTTTTATAAAATAAATTGTTTTCAAAATTTTAAAGAATATTTTGATAAAAGAAGTCAGCAGGAAGATATATGATACAAAATCATACAGAGTTGATCTCCTCATTTGCCTTGGTTCCTGAAGGAAACATGTAGAAGATATATTACAACGGTGCACAGATTGAGGTCGGGACATTTTCCGGCAAAATTTTTTACACATCGGATGCGGAAGGCCGAGTCACCGAACTGTGATTTTGCAAGTGGTGGATGATGTGCACCACATAATGGTGGAGTGTGCCAAACATGAAGCGGAAAGAAAGTCAATAATAGATAGTCTACATGTTAGGGGGGCATATGTGGGTGTCTTCTTAATGCTGCTGTTTGACTCGACCTCAGAGGGAGTGATGAAGCTGGTGGCTATGGCCATACAACATTGATGACTTTCTTTCTCGCTTCATGCGACCAATGTGCGTGTGCGCAGTATGATGGGGCTGAAATGACCAAAAGAGCAAAAGTCCCCAATAAATTAAAAAAAACAACCAGCTGTTGACAATACAAACCTTTAACGCCGAAAGATATTCATTTAGCTGCTCCCTAAATTCGTTTTTATCTCCAGACAATCTTAGAGCACTACTTATTTCTGTCGCAGTAACGCCGTTCGCACCTTCCAATAGCATCGATAAAATGGACTTAACACTGACTGGTGATACAACAACATTGCCATTTTGATATTCGGTCGCGTGTTGAAGAAGTTCAGTATCGAAGAAATTAAATCGCGATATCTCAGGTTTTTGTCTGAGACATTCTGAGCATTGAAGGCTGGTAATAAATAAAACTGAAATAAAAATAGTCAATAGTTATGGTTAGGATGAATTGATAACTGTTATTAGTAAGATATATAATTAATATCTATTATTATATGATGTGTTAGGTTCTATTTTTGTACCGTCACAGAACCGATTGTAAAATATATATATATATTACACCATAATTTCATGATGGCGGATATTTTTTTCTTTGTAATTGATTTTTACCAAAACTATTCGTGACCCACAATTTTCGCGATCACCCTACGGTGACTCTAATTATCTATCTTAAATATAGTATGACCTTTGAATATTCATACATTTTTATCAAAACTATTGATGAACCCCTCAAGTTTCTCTGTTACTATGTTATTGATTCCCTATTAAAATTGTTTTTTACTAAAACTCGTCAAGTGAAATATCCTAATCAAGTAAAATTACCGTAAAATCAAACTTCACTAAGTTAATAAGAGATATCGTTGTATGCCTAATTATCGATTTTTAGCCTAACGCTTAGCTCTTCTCTTAGCATTTACTCTCTTACTCAAAATCTGTACCTCTTTTATAACTAAACCAGCGTACCCAGTCCCCTTCGCCGAGCTACATTTTGCTTTATACATAAATTATGCTATTTAAACAATTAACTTACATCATTAAATATTTAATTTAACTCTCACAATATATTAAATTATTAATTTCTCTCCGTAGCCATTCTCTTTCATTCTCTTCTCGAGCGGGTGAAGATCATGTACATATCAGTAAATACAATATCATTCTTATCATTTACAAAAACATATTGGGGTCAAGTTAAATTTAGAAATAACAGTACGACGTATGGCTTGTTTGACAGTTCAAAAAGAGGAGTGCTCTGATCGTTACCAAACAGGATTACTCGCCAGGTCGATCTGAAGATTCCCTGAAAGTTTTATTGAAATCGGTCCAGCCGTTTCGGAGCCTATATAGAACATACCCACACACTTTCTCTTTTATATACATAGATAATATATTTTACATGCATATTAAGGATTATAGATATTATGAAACATATATATCACTTGAAATCATACGTGAATGTAATTTTATTGACATCTTATAAATAAGTGAATTTTTGAATTCCTAAAATTTTACGTGCTATAAGAAGCTTCTTCAACATATTTTAAATAAAGATACCAAAAAGAAACTTCAAATTGTACAAATATAATCAACATACCCACGCATCCAAATACAGTAAGGAAGTTACAATAAATATACTTTACAGATTTAATCAAAGGAAATGCATGACACAAAGGTCGTTGATAATTATCACTCAATAATTAATATGAATAAAACGTGTAAATGTACTCACCAATAAAGGAAATCAATATCATCTTGACTAGATTGAGAGAGATCTATTTAAAACACTATTACGTTCATTTATAAATGGAAATAGTAAAATTCGCAACAGACATGTGTACCCCACGACCACTTGTTTTCGAATGAGGTAACGTTCACGGATAAAGCTATTAAACGTCACTGTTGTTTATTAAATCTGCTATAGCGTTTTTATTCGCTAAAGGTAAAAACTATGAATGACATTGTATAAAACCACTGGCTAGTTAGACTGGAAACGGATAAAATGAAATAATAACGTAATAAACGCTATTTAAGCTCGCTTGACAGTTTTAAAGTGTTAGAGAATGCTATTTTGTAGCGTTTTTCGACCGACTGCAAAAGGAGTTTCTCAATTGGTCTGTACTTTTTTATGTTTGTTATCGCATAACTTTTGACTGGGTGAACCGATTTTAATGATTCTCATTTGAAAGATTTGAATGATGTCTCAAGTAAGCAACCACAC
This sequence comes from Meandrusa payeni, assembly GCA_029286785.1. Taxonomy (NCBI): domain Eukaryota; kingdom Metazoa; phylum Arthropoda; class Insecta; order Lepidoptera; family Papilionidae; genus Meandrusa; species Meandrusa payeni. Next base: position 4,947,861 of record JAGSMX010000022.1, read on the forward strand.
GTTCCCCCCAGAAGGCTGGGGTATCTTTTTGAAGACTTCCCGTTAGCAAATAAAAAGGTACGTACTCAACAACATCGATAATATAATATGCACCGGAACTTCGTAATATAACTTTGGAAAAAATAATATCATTGTATTGATTTGAAGTTGGTTTTTGTTTTTACTCGTAAATGTAGTCGTTAAATTCGTAAACCATAAATAAATAAATCACTGTGTTAAACGCAAGAAATAAGTGTCAACCTTTTGGAACCCCATAGAACCCCCCATAGACTGTTGCCAATTTTAATCTGTGGTTACCCAATACCAACTTTAAATAGATAATTCTTCAAATTCCATTTCATTACTGCACGTTTTTCACGTGATTCATTACTACGTATAACGGTTCTATAAAATCTGGTATTGTTATCGGGTTTTTACGACCCACGACTTAACGACCTTCGGCTATAATAAACAGCTCATTTACCCTTACACAAAGGTGAACGTACCCTATAAATACACTGTCGTACAGTGAGAAAGGTGGAAAACCAATCCTTCACCTCTCACTCCGCTTATCTTCCTTCTGCATCACCCTCTTCGTGGTGCTGATTATCCCATTCCTATAGCCACCGAGAGGAACCTGGTCACCTTAGTAGCTGGACCTCCTACGCTCCTGTGGAGAGATAGCCGTGCTCACAACGCTACCCCCAGACGGATGGGACTGTTGCAAGGAGAGTTCGCTGTTAGTATCACGACCAAGATTACCACCTCCTCGGGACCCTTTTGTGGAATTACGAGCAATAGAGCCGACCTAAGAGTTATGGCACCTCTAAATCAGGTGAAGCAGTAAAAGTCAGCTTCTCTAGCTAATTTGTGTAGTTCGTCACTTCAAACGCAGCAGCAGAAATGTAAAGATAAATTGGGTATAGCTCCATTAAAAACATGTTTTTTTAATTATTAGTTTTATTGTTTATGATTTTAAAAAAAACAAAATGTCAAAACATATTACAATAGAAGCTCCTTATTCCGATTCCGTTTTACGCTGATGAAAAACATTTACAATAATGGAAAAAAAAATACTCTCGAATCCACACATATTTCAATAATAACAGTACTAGAAAACAAAGTAAACATGAATCGTGGGTAGAAATCGCCGTTTCCCTCCACTGGCTAAGTTTGTGACCTCTTCGGATAAATCTAAATCAAAATGGGTTTTGTCTGTGCGATAAAGGGCAGGGTTATGAAGACAAATAAGCATCGGAGATACACACAAAAGGATGACACAAACGACATCTGACGAGCTTGTCACCGCCTAGGAGAAATTATTAGGTAAATGATCTTACTGACGGAAGACGAGAGTATTATAAATATATTGTGATCAAAAATAAACGCTCTATTGAGACCGGCCTGTCATTACGGACCCAACAATACATGATGCCATATATCGTGCTGAAGGACTGGACCCAGTCGAGAGTATTTTTGGTCGACGTAACCTCGTGAAAGCCAAAACAGATAAAAAAAGCATGTATGTAAATTATATTTGATATATTATATAGTTATAGTGATAATATAGTTTTATGTAATAATTTACGTATATATTTCTTTTACAATATATTCGTCTCTATAAATTCCATGAAAACATAGTATTGAGCGCGCACGACTCTGAGTAGTTCTGGGCACCGCTGAAAATCAGCGCTGTCGCATCCTTGCGACGGCATATGCTGAGACAGTGTCCAATATTGGCATCATATCTTATGTCCTATTTTGTCCGTTTTTTCTTTCTATATCTGTATTTTTTCTGTCTTTTGATGTGTTTCAAATTTTGTTTGTAATGTATTCAAATGATGCCAATTATAAATATGTCTATGAAAATGTCAATATGTCTATGTAAATAAGTCAAAGTTATATGCGCTACTGTAAGGCAAGGGCCTTCTCTGTAAGGTTAGTATAAAGGCGGTGCTAGTGCGAATTTACTTTACAGGTGTTAGAAAATTGTATAACATGCCGGTTTCCTGCTGTTTTCCTTCGTCGCCGAGCGCATGGTAAATCAGCACTTCAAATTGCAACAAACAAATTCATTGGTGCCGGATTGATCGGTATAAGCCAGTAAACTAACCGGCCTCGTTCCACTTCATCTTATCTTACATTATAATTGATTTACCAAATGTGAAATTGGATAATAAACAATTGCATTATATGTCATTGGAACGAATTTGTAACTGAAAATTATAACGTTCTTCAGTAAGATCTAAAACATCCTGCACTTTAACTTTAGTTTAATTATCTTATTGTTTTGCAGTAGAGCGTGATACTAAATATGTCTCCCATTATCAGTAAATGACCTGCATGACCTAGTTTTGCTAAGATTTTTTTGAGAATCATGTTTTTTGATAATTAATACCAAGGTAAATAATTATATTTACATACGAATTACATCATAATGAAATGTGAATAAAATTTAGTCGTGACAACGTCTTATGAATTGATAAATACCGGATGTCATTCGCGCAAAATGTCCCGTTACGCTCGAGCTGAGAGTTCCCGTTCAATGTAAGCGAGAGTGCGGTATGAGAGAGATAGAGAACGCAAATTTGTGCTCAGCGAAGTAGAAAAAAATACTTTAATTTTGTTGGAATAACGTGTGTACCTAGGATACGTTGTCACGAATTTAATGTCCGAGCACCTTGCGCCCAGACACCTGGGATTTTTTGGATGATAGCAAAAATGCTGGCGTAAATCTTGTAAACGTAGTTGTAAAAAGTTTCCAGATTGTATGGCTCGTCTAACTCGCGTAGAACAGATGGCCGATAGGGCCGAAAAGTTCTCGATTATAGACCACGAACCGGCAAGCACAACGTAGGACGTCCTTCTAAAGCCCGCATCATTCAGCTGGATTCAAGTCACTCACAACCGGTCCTTTTCGCAATTTTTGGGGAGGTGTACAATAGTGGATGCCTTAACATATTAGGAGCTTTTACAGTATTTAAAGAGACAGATAACATACATATTGCTTAGTTAACGCTGTGAACGAAGTCTTCGCGATCGGCGATGTTCAACTGCCTACATAATTCAATGCTATTGTATTATGGGTACTGGAAAGCACCGTCAGTGAGGCTAGGATCTGTCACGCGACCCGTGAACAATAATTGTCTGGTGGCTTCGTCTTGGATGAAGAACAAGAAGGGCTTGTTGGCGACCAGTTCATAGAAGGACTCGTCCTCTCCGAATTTGTTTTCAAGAGTGATTTCTGTAAATAGAAAAAAAGCTTTGATTGTTTCCTCTACGCTTCACAGTGGATTTTTATTTCTGATTTATTTTGGTACAAAGAGTCTATTTATATAAAATAAGTTACAAAAAATAAAATTTTGACAAGGAGTACCCAATAATTTATATACTGATAGCAAATTTAAGCCAGTGAATACGTTAACATTTAAAAAGGAACAGAAAAACAGAATAGATAATAAGCGGCTATCAATCCGGTGAAGCAGTCAAGAACAGCTTCCCTGGCCAATCTGTGTAGTTCATCATTTAAAAAAAAAACTTCTGCTTGAAGTTGTCATCCGTGAACAACTTAACGTCATTCCGGTCAAACGAGATATAATAAAATCTGATTTTAATAAAAAATTCTTTTATTTTTTTTACCTACAAACATCTGTCAGTATCAACTCAGAAACCTTCGTGGACTGATGCTCAAAACTTTGGTGAAGATAATCAGATGATCAAATGCATAGTTTACCATTCTATAAAAGACATACAGACAAACAATCATTTTTATATTTATACTTGAAAAATATTACGATAAATGGATGGAAGCAAAGGACCATATATGGTGGAAGGTATGAGAAGACCTATATCTAGCAGTGGATTCAAACAGGCTGATGACACACACACATGATGTCTATTACATATAAATTATTTTTATTTATTTACATTTTCCTTTTCAGATCCTCGGCACACATCTCCCTGATAGACTAATAAGTAGCCTGTATTAGGGAGATATTGTACCTAACTTCGAGTTTAATCTAAGGAACTAAACATTAATACATGTGACACTAATCATTTGTGTGTGTTTGTGGAGAAAATAGTGTTCGTGGGTGCATGCGAGGATGTATGTGTGTAACATTTTATATTATAATTTTAGATATAATAACACACCAGTAGCCGAGTAAGCAACGCTCCCAACTTCATTAACTTCAATGCCATCATGCTGCAGGATCTTGGAGATCTTCAGCCGCTGCGACAGATGCTGACCGCGCGTGATACCGGGGAAAGACGCCGTGTCCTCGAATGCTTGACGAATGCCCATCTGCAATTGCGGAAACGTATAAAGTATATAATACTTCTAGTATCTTCATCTAAACATAAGGTCTTTTATTTCATTATTAATCTTCATATTAGTTGTCTTATCTCTTCAGTCAATCTCTTGTAGACATCGTTTTCAGATATTTTGTTTTATTGGAGAAGAAGGGTAAACTGGATCTTAAATAATCCAGTCGCCCCTTAGAATCAGTCACGATTATTTATTTCCCGTATAAAAAGACGTGTGAGTAATTTAGTTAAAAAACAATTTCTATCCATATATGTCTTAAATGAGAGCCGTGGTAGTTCAGTGTCTGGGCAGGCCCCTCAAGTTGCATAGTACATTAGCAATCCGAATTCGATCCCAGATGACGGCACCAATAAAATTGTTAGTTACAATTTTAAATCTATGCGCTCGATGAAAATATTCTTAGACATATCTTCTTCTTCTTTTGGTCATCTTCTATCGAAGGTTGGCGACCATCATGGCGATTTGAACCCTCGACACAGCAGCACGAAATAAAGAACGTGTGCTCTTATTGTACCATTATAATACCGCTGTAACAAATCGTATTTGGGATTGCGCATTATATGCCCTAGGTATTCCAGCTTTCGCCTCTTAATTGTCCTTAGACATATGACGACCACCAATCCGAAGTAAGGCTGTTGCTCTAATACTTTCTTTACAGAGAAAGCCTTTTGAAGCGTCAATAGCCTAATGGCTTATCAACCATTCGACTATTGCCGTGAACCATGTCCTAGCACAAGCTTAAGCTTAGTTGGAATGGTTAACAAGATTGTTAGTAATATTTTTGAAAAAAAAATTGCTAGCTTTCTTTTAAAAAAAAAAAACAAAAAAAAAACCTCTGCCTAACAGTGGGTCATTTAAAAATACTGACAGATATTCACGTAATTTATTAACACTTATTAACCATTCTACAAAGAATTAGTTCACACCACTAGTCGAATGGTGGATTAAGACCTATGAACTTACGTTTTGCAGAGCGTATCCTAAACAATTGGGCCATACACTTTACTTACCTCTCTCAGAACGCCGTCTAACAGTGAGGTGAAATCGAACTTGAACATCGGCAGGGAAACGTGGACCAGGGAACGCTGCATCCGTAACAACTCTGCCCGGAGATCAGTGAGGCCATTATACACTCGCGACAGTCCAGTCAAGGAGTTGGGAACTACGATGTACATGGCGAATTTGTTACCCTGAAAATTACAACACGCTTTTATTGATTACTAGCTGCGCATTAAAAACTATTCTTAAATTAGCCTTTTTTTTTTGTTAACGCGGGGGAATTTTTTTATAGACCATCCTTCGGTACCCTGGGACTCGGTCTGTGCAGCCATTGCCCACTAAACCTTCCGCGAATGCCATCAGCCGTTATAAGCGGGGTGCCCCGGATCTGTCAGCGACAGGACATATTCTAAAATTAGCCTAAGTTATTCCTACTTAGTGAAAGTCCCATCAAAATCGGTCCAGCCGTTCCAGAGATTAGCCGGAACAAATAGACAGATAAAAATCGTAAAAAAAGTAATTTTGGTATATGAACAGTGTTTATATTCATGGTTATTTTAATATTACAAACAGACACTCCAATTTTATTTATTTGTACAGATAACTATTTTCACGGATGATATCGCGTTTTATTTAATAATAGTTATAATATACATACGAGTATGTCATTTCTACATGCCCAAACCAACGAAACTATCGACGGTTCGGTATGGGTCACGTCTTCAATTACAATTATAGCAAAACGAACGTTCAGTGACATCATAGCTGTAAATTTGGCTAGTTTATGAGTCTAGCTAATTCAGTGATGCTACTATGATTCACCAATGGCTCACCAGTGATACTCGAATATTATTTCATTTGTATTTGACAATCTCGTACATAATGACATCTTCTAGTCGTCAAAAGAAAATATAAAATCGACTCGGATAGATTGGTCACTATCAATTTTGTACATTACAATTTTTGCAACAATTAAAATTGAATTAAAGTTGGTCGGTTGCTATATCAAAAATCAGTGGCAATAGCAGATTACAACAACGACAAGCAAGGGCATGTGCATAAACAATATTTACCAAGTACGGCATTCTGAGAATCTTAGCTTCGAACTTGGCCGACTCGGTGTAGTAAAACTTGCTTCTAACATTCATAAACGGGACCTCCTTGGAGTTGGTCGAGGTGGCGTAGAAATTGCGGGGAGTGGTAGCATTGAGGGGGAATTGGTACAGCCAAGTACCCTTGAAGTAGAGGGTGGTTAGGACTAACACTGCAACGTTATTCAAGTCATCTGTGAAATTAAAAAGAAATTTAATTTTGTTACTACACATTCTAGGAGTTCTCTGGTATATATTCGATAATCAGAGTCTTTTTATCAAGAGGGAAATAGTCAACAGATACCCCGCCTTCTGGGGGTGGTAATGTGAGATTTTTACTCAAATAAAAGGTGGCCATTCTTCAGGGACTTCAGCGAAACGGACCGGCTTCGTTCCGGAAACGTACGCTCGTGAGCAAAAATAAAGGGTCGGAATAAAGGGTCAATTAAGAAACTTAAACGAAAAACAACGTAAACTTTTTACGTTAACTTGGATAGTACAGTATTTTTATGGAGGCAATAATAAGTACTAAAATTTAAATATATCCTTTTACGTTCAAGTTTATGTTTTTTTATAAAATATAAATAAATTAATAAAAATATTTTATTTTATTTTATTTTAAAGATATAATTGTCTGTCATGCACAATTTATTTCAGTCAGCTAGCGTCTTTATCTTCCGAGATATTCAAACTTTCTTAGCCGGCCCTTTATTTTTGCTCACGGCTATATTTCGTTACATTATAGTTCTCAGTGAGTTGTAATTTGAATTTTGTTGTTTGTTTGTATTCGTTGTCTAATGAAGAATTACGTTCTTTAATTAATTGCTGTTTTTGAAAGTCAGTTGAACTGAATAACTTCTGACTGACTTCTCACATACCTGCGTTCATTAGATGGGGCAACCGTCCCTCAGTTGTGTTCGCAACCCAAGAATTGATAGCAATCGCTGCTTCCAATGGATTGCCGAAGTCTATCTTCACCAGATCTGTCTTGTAGTAATTCTGAGCAATGGCCGCGAATCGCTGACGGGGCTCACCGTCTTCTCCAATGTAAATCCTGCTTCCTAAGTTCATCACGTACTTCGATGATTTCGTCTGCGTTTTAATATTTCATTATATTAATACGTAGACCAATATTTTGTACCCCTTCTTACGAAAATTGCGCGGACCATCAAATAGACCCAGTCCAAAGTTATGAGGTAACAAACACAATAAAAATAGACAGACGGATTAAAAAAGTTTTCGTCTTTCGCTTTCTTCCGTGCATTTTTTTTGGACAATTAGCCTGAACCTTTATCGCTAATAAGAAGACACAAGGGTCCCCCCGGTGAGAGTAAGAGAGTAACCTCAGCTTAGACGGTAACTATGTTATGCGTAAGCATTTCGATTAGAGGGCGCCCGAGAGGGCCGAAGCTCGACTACGGTTGGTATTTCACAGATAATCTAAGGGACATTCTAAAACTAAACTAACTTTGAGTGCCACTTATGGAAGCGGTAGCGTTGACGCATCGATTGCTTGTAGATGCATATGGTGAGGATGCCTTAAGTGGTTTTAAAAGTTTAAAATCGGTGATTTTAACGTAAAAGACACAGATTGCAGTAGAAGGCCAAAAATTTACGATGATTCAGATTTGAAAAAACTATTGGAGGAAGATTCTTGTCAAACATAAAAGGAACCTGCACTTTAGAAGACATTTAGCAAAGAGGTTCAGGCTAAGCGACGTAAGATCTATGAGACCTCTCAATCCAGTGAAGCAGTAAAGGCCAGCCTCTCTGGCCAACTGTGTAGTTCGTCCTTAAATAAATCATTTAGCAAGTAGTTTCATATCGTTTAAAAATCACAATAAATATTATTTTTTTCACAAAAAACGGCTGAATATATTTGTACATCTATTACGAGGGCGGCACTGAAAATTTCGGGAATCAAGGAAGTGACACAACATTACTATTTAAAAATGTATTTATTGCATTTCGAAGTAATCTCCGCGAAATTTGACACATTTTTTCATACAACGGAACCATTCCATTCGAAACTTTCAAAACCAAGGGGGTTTGCAATTAAAAAGATTTGAATATGACAGGAATAGTGGAAATATTCCATTCAAGGATACTTTTAGTGCAGCCTATGTATAGTAACATTCGCGTGTATATAAAAAAGTTGTTAAAGATTGTCATATCTTGTTTCGATCGAAGTTGCAAGTATCCTGCTGACACCGTAAACAGGTTTACTCTCAATGTGAATACATCTTTATATAGAGCATTAAATTATCTAACATGTATCCGCTTATGTAATTATTTCCAGATACAATTTATGAGAAAAAAAAAGTTATTCTCTCGAATAGACTAAGCATTTATCGTAAATTGTCTAATGGGTCGTAATGTTGTTTTAATTACAAATAAAACGTAATGTTTCTAACGGTACAATAAAATGGACGATAATATTGACGAAGATGGATGCTGTGAATGAAATACGACGCCAAACAGGTCTACGGATCGTCTTTTATTTTAAAACAAGTATATTTAGGAGTAAAAGTCAAAAACCGACTTCAAATCAAATAAGAATATCACGAAATAGAATTAATCAGAATCTAACCGAGCTATCATCAAACTACCTTTGGGGCCGTCCATATATTACGTCATTATAAATTAGGGGGGGGGTTGGTCTGCGGATGACGGTAAATGATAGATAGGAGGGGGGGTGTTTCGAAATTGACGTCATTCTTATTTATTTATTTATATTTTATTGTTCACGTACAAAAGATTATTTCTACAAAGAAATTTCTTCCAGTACACCTAGTAAGTGAGACTGCAAATGTGAGAGGCGGCTTTCTCAAATCTGCAATACGACGATAGGATGATTGTAGGGGGGGAGGTCTAGAGTCTGAAAAAATCGATAACGTAATTTATGGACGGCCCCTTTGAAGTACATTCTTCCCAATAAAAAATAAATCATCGAAATCGGTTGGTGCGATATTGAGTTATTCGTTCATTTGTGCCGCACATACTTGATACTAAGTTAATACTTGTATGGTTTTCTCATTGATGCCATTGTCAGAACTGAATCAAATCGAACCAGACATGGGACCATACGGGAAGCACCAGTCTTCAAATAAGCGCTATACGGTTCAATGTGCGGTTTCAGTTAAGGGTAACGGGGCTCAGTAGCCACGCTTGGATGCCCAAGGTGTAGCTGACACGTCGCACCAGATTGGCTCTGGATGGTGGGACGTTACTTCTACCCAAAATTGTGCCCGATATATGACCACTAACTAACCCACTGTCACATAGTGTCTAAAATTCGCGATTGACGTCTTGACTACCAGATTTAAAAGTGTTGAAGAGAAGAAATTACATGCCATTTAATTTACCTGTAAAGAATCCAATATGCCGGCGAATTTCTTCCTAACAGCAACCCTATCGAGATCAAAACCGAGCACCGAAGCGAGTTCCAGATGTGTGGCTCCGGTGGCCGCTTCTGTCAGCACGGCCAGTGCCAGCTTCAAGCCCAGTGGAGACAGAAGAAAATTTCCCTCCGTAGTTGCAGCCACGCGCTAAAAACATAATACAGTGCAGAAATATATAGACACATCAATAATACATTTTCAAATATTTAATAGCAAAAACAAATACCGACTTCAAATCGAATCAAACGTTAAACGCTATTATGCACGCACGCCGTGTTTGTATTTCCGAATTATCGTCGGAATATTACGAAATAGAAATAATCAGAACCTAACTAAACTCTCATCAAACAACTCTTGAATTAAATCCTTTCTAATAAAAAAATAATCGTCGAAAACGGTTGACGTGATATTTATTTATTCTTTATTTACACACAATACAAAAAAGGTACAAATAGGCGGACTTAATGCCAGTAGGCATTCCCTGCCAGTCTACCTTGGGGTTGTGTAGAGACAAAGTAACGGGTGCAAGCTATAATAAGAAAAGATAAGATAAGAAAACTATAATAAATGCATGCATATTTAATATTCATACCTACTTACAAATAAATTAAATATATAAACAATAATTATATATAATAATAAATAGATACATATATAAATACATATATATATTTAATTATAGATGGATAGGGACAGCATTCCTTGCTTAGGTAAAGCTTCCATAGTAAATGTTTGAAAGTATATTGAGTTATTCGTACATTTGTGGCGCACATACTCTCTCAAAATCTCAAATTGGACCAAATTAAAATAGAAAATGGGACCACACGGGTAGCACCAGATTTCAAATAAAATAAAGAATCATCAACATCCCCCAATCGAAAAAACACACAGACGATTAAGGACCTCCTTCTTTTATGATGTCGCTTGAAAACAAAAACCGACATTTACCAACAGTTAAAATTAGAGTCCATTTAAACATTAAACGTTACTACGCGTGGACGCTCTTTTGTTTCCGAAATACTCGTACCATATCACCAAGGGGTGATATGCTACGAGATCTAAGGAGATGCTAGGAGCGTTGCTGGAGTTTCTTCGGCCACTTCTTCTCCCCAGCGCCAACGCTTCCCGATGTGGCACTCAAAGTTAGTTTAGCTTTTGAATGTCCCTTAGATTATCCGTGAAATAGCAACCGACCGATTCGTGGTTCAGCCCTCTCGGGCGCCCTCGTCTCAGAATGCTTACGCGTAACGTCCGCGTCCGTCCAAGCCGAGGTTACTCCGCACCGGGAGGACCCTTGTGTCAAGTTACTAGCGATAGAGGTTCGGGCTAAGCGACCTAAGAGCTATGCCTCTCAATCCGGTGAAGCAGTCAAGGCTAGCTTCTATGGGCAATCAGTGTAGTTCGTCATGAAAAAAATCGTCCCATAGTTATATTAAAACGTTCTGGTGACTATATTCTATAATATTTCTATTTGCATATACGTGCTCGTTGTCGTTAAGTACTTTCTAGTCTTGGATTGTAATAAACCTACTAATATCTCAATGAACAACCATTCTTTTAAAATTGCTTTAAATTGAATAAACTTTACTTAATTGAAAGCGATAAATATGAATGAAAGAAGAAATGAGAACGTCTACCTACTTTCATCATTTATTTGGAATCGGTCGGTCGGCTTTTCTTTTCTGAACCCACTTCCAAAAATAGCTTTATATTTTTTGCTCCAAGTGAAAACAATTGTATTATGACTCACGAAATTTGTCGGGAAGAGTCATATTTTCCAGCTTATGGTTAATTTGGTTATCGATAAAGAATTATTATCTTGTACGGAAATATTACTAATGGGATAAATTTTTTTGCATGTCGGTTCCGTTACTAATGCAATTACTACCGTATTTTTTTAAGCACGGTAATGTTTTGTTTTTTTTTTAAGTCTCTTAGATACGAATTAGATACGCTGATAAAGAATATAAAACACAATGCGAAATATTTGAAGAGATTAAATGTAATGACTTGGAACTAAAGTCATTATAACTAAATTTAATTAGAACTAAAGCAAATTCTCGGTGCATATTATTGCCCGCCGTTTTTCCTTGAATATTATACATATCACATTATCATGGGCGACTATAATTCTAATCTCTCATTGCTTCCCTTCGGTTTTAGGTCCTACCCACCACAAATTCGACGTGGCAGATTCCTTAATTAACTTAATTTTCGTCTCATCAGAGATGTTGACTTTCATAGCCAATTTTCAGCTTTTTTCTCGCGGCATGGACCTGCTTTTGTTCTTCTTAAAAAATTAAACCGCCCAAAGTAACACCGGTGACCTTATAACTGCGTAATCTATCTAGAGATTAGAGATTAAAGAACGAAGCTCTTCAACGGTATGCTTCTTTGGTCAATTGGAGTGATATTTTCGATGCAGACATTACTGATACAAAAGTCTCTTCAATTTAAAATACGTAATCTATTTGACAAGCTTGCGCCAGTTCGAACTTTTAGGCTGCAACGTTCACACGCCCTTTGGAGCGTCATATTCACGGGATCGGAAGGATCAGCTTAAAATTCACTTTAACTGCGAAGAAAAGTGAATATCAAATGGAATACAATTTCTTCTTTCCTTAACACAATACCATATTAATATCGGCACATTTAATTACAATTATTTTATAAATATTGTTGGAGCCGATTCCGAGAATCAGACTATATAGTACAAGAATTCGTCACTCCAACCCTGTAGTTCTGGGCTCTCAAGAATAAGACTACGGTATCCCCTGCCTGTCGTAGAAGGCGACTAAAAGAGGCCTCGGGTTCATTGGGCGACAAGGGTGGGGGCCTTTGTCGTCCGCCAAGGTGGACCCGGGAAGAAGGCGACATCGGCTGGCCCGTGTCGCCTTACTAGCGATAGAGGTTCAGGCTAAGCGACCTAAGAGCTATGCCACCTCTCAATCCGGTGAAGCAGTCAAGGCTAGCTTCTATGGGCAATCGGTGTAGTTCGTCATGAAAAAAATCGTCCCATAGTTATATTAAAACGTTCTGGTGACTATATTGTTGTCGTTGTCGTTAAGTACTTTCTAGTCTTGGATTGTAATAAACCTACTAATATCTCAATGAACAACCATTCTTTTAAAATTGCTTTAAATTGAATAAACTTTACTTAATTGAAAGAAATAAATATAAATGAAAGAAGAATTGAGAACGTCTTCCTACTTTCATCATTTATTTGGAATCGGTCGATCGGCTTTTCTTTTCTGATCCCACTTCCAAAAATAGCTTTATACTTTTTTGCTCCCGGTGAAAAAAATAGTATTATGACTCACGAATTCTGTCGGGAAGAGTCATATTTTCCAGCTTATGGTTAATTTGGTTATCGATAAAGAATTATTATCTTTGTACGGAAATATTACTAATGGGATAAAATTATTTGCACGTCGGTTCCGTTACTAATGCAATTACTACCGTATTTTTTTTAAGCACGGTAATGTTTTGTTTTTTTTTAAAGTCTCTTAGATACGAATTAGATACGCTGATAAAGAATATAAAACACAATGCGAAATATTTGTAGAGATTACATTACTTGGAACTAAAGTCATTATAACTAAATTTAATTAGAACTAAAGGAAATTCTCGGTGCATATTATTGCCCGCCGTTTTGCCTTGAATATTATACATATCACATTATCATGGGCGACTATAATTCTAATCTCTCATTGCTTCCCTTCGGTTTTAGATCCTACCCACCACAAACTCGACGTGGCAGATTCCTTAATTAACTTAATTTTCGTCTCATCAGAGCACCATGTTGACTTTCATAGACAATTTTCAGCTTTTTTCTCGCGGTATGGACCTGCTTTTGTTCTTCTTAAAAAATTAAACCGCCCAAAGTAACACCGGTGACCTTATAACTGCGTAATCTATCTAAAGATTAGAGATTAAAGAACGAAGCTCTTCAACGGTATGCTTCTTTGGTCAATTGGAGTGATATTTTCGATGCAGACATTACTGATACAAAAGTCTCTTCAATTTAAAATACGTAATCTATTTTACAAGATTGCGCCAGTTCGAACTTTTAGACTGCAACGTTCACACGCCCTTCGGAGCGTCATATTCACGGGATCGGAAGGATCAGCTTAATAATTCCATTTGATATTCACTTTAACCGCGAAGAAAAGTGAATATAAAATGGAATACAATTTCTTCTTTCCTTAACACAATACCATATTAATATCGGCACATTTAATTACAATTATTTCATAAAAATTGTTGGTGCCGATTCCGAGAATCAGACTATATAGTACAAGAATTCGTCACTCCAACCCTATAGTTCTGGGCTCTCAAGAATAAGACTACGGTATCCCCTGCCTGTCGTAGAAGGCGACTAAAAGGGGCCTCGGGTTCATTGGGCGACAAGGGTGGGGGCCTTTGTCGTCCGCCAAGGTGGACCCGAGAAGAAGGCGACATCGGCTAGCCCGTGTCGCCTTGCACTGCGAGGGCACGGGGGGGAGGGAGTAACCTCCCCCGGGAAGTGCTCTCTATGAGCACAGTGCAGAGGGGCTCCGGTGCGTTCCACTGGAGATCCCGGAGCCCCTCACCATGCACCGAGGAAGGGCCACCGGGTAGGTATTAGTGGGTAAAAACCCCACATAACCGCCGCCTTCCCCCCAGAAGGCGGGGTATCTTTCTGAAGATTTCCTCCTCGTTAACAAAAAAAAAAAAAGAATTCGTCACTCGTTTTAAGGTAGTAAATACATAATGTTAAACAAACTTCATACCTTTGTTAGAGACCAGTCAAATCTGTCAAAGTCTGCTGGTGCAGGGTTGTAGCTGTCCATGGACTCCAAGAGTGCGGGGTCCACTAATGTGTAGTTGAAGGGGATAATAGCGGCCACCTGGCCAGCCCTGGTCTGGGCTGGCTGGTCCCCCTGTAGCGAATCGCCGAAGATTTGTGTAATAATGTCCGACGTCAAATGTGTCTGACTCAGAGCATTTTGTATCAAATAAACTGAAACAAAAGATCAAATTGTAAATACCTCATTATTAATCACAGATATTGCTGTATTTTCTTTTTAGTTTTTGCCCAGTAGGACGCTACAGTTTCATCGGGTTTTTGAGGGGCGGTAAAGTTCTTAGGGCATTTCAGCCTAAACCTCTAATGGTATGTATGTAACTTATCTCAGTAAGATTATTTAATTTAATAATTTTAATAAAACGAGTAAAAACAAAAACCAAATTTAAATGAAACGTTGAACGCTATTTAGCTCGCCTATTCCTTTTTTGAAGTCTGTTAAAAATGGTAAACAAATTTTTCTAGAAGAACCATTCGGAAAATAACATGGATTTATTATCGATGATTTGCTGAACACTGTCCCGTTTGTTTGCATCACACTATAGTATATTTAATTAATTTCTTATTATTATTTTTTAGTTTTGTTCTGTTAGTATGTAGTTTTTATATAATATATCTTTCCATTTGTTGATGTGTGGTCAAACAAATGTCTATTTGAATCTATTCTACATAGTAAAATTACGTAATAGAAATTTACACATTAAGAATTTGGGCTACAAGTCTGCTAAACCAATTGTATACAAAATGAACGTTCATTGGCATCATTGTAGTTGATTTCTACTACTTTTAGTGGTCTTTCAGTTCATTGATACCGCTATGGTTCACCAATGGCCACGCTGGGCTGGCACGCCAATCCAGTGTGTTAGTATTTCTAGTATTAAGTAATTATGGAATGATTTTGATATTACTGTAATAGTATCGGTTTCATAATGGAACACCTGCTATTTAGACGCGGGGCCAAGGTTGTGCCTGCATCAAAATCATGACTGGCTAAGAATGTACTGAACGCAAATCCCAACGTTGAGGAAAACCACACAAGACTGCGTCAAATGAAATTCAAGTAAATATAAACCAGTCAAATAAACAGCTGGTTCTACAAGTTAGCTAAGGAATTATTATTAAAATTAAAACTCAAGCTGCGTCATAGTACGGACATGAAAAAACCATGATAATTTTGGCAGTGCAGTTCTGTGAAAAGCACATTTAATCCTAGCGGAATTCATAGAGAGAGCTTTTGTCCTGTAAGTCAATTTTCGAAAAGAAATATTTTCTTTTTTTTTTTTATTACTATTATTTGGCATTATAACAGAAATATGTATTACAACCCTAAATTTCTTCTACCACCAACTCTCATTTTTCTATAATACAAAAAAATGAATTTTAAAAATGTACTTTGGTGTTTTATTACTTTTATAGGCAGTCAACGTTTACAGCTCACATCCATACACGCAGTAAGTTACTTATTTATATATTTAGATTACCAAAACTATTCACTATAAATAATATACATGGCAAAACAACGTTTGCAAGGCCAGCTACTGTAACATAACCTTCTCCCGATGTACCTTATGACATGAGTGTCATGTCTATACCGTCTGTAATTTGTGTATTAAATGGTATCAAAAACAATGTCTCCCTATTTACCTACCACACCTCTTATTAATCTATATTAAATAAATTATTTTATAGAGGTACGGTAGGTATTTTAACGCAGCGGCGCGATCGTAACGGTTTTTCCGTAAGCTAAAGGTCACGTTATACATACAAAGATTATTCTCCTCCCATACGTCATTTGTAATGTTTTTTATTTTTCATGTTATCAATATTTTTTCATAAATATTACTAACATTTTTGTGTTAACTAAGTTTAAGCTTTTGCTAGGAGATAGTTCACGTCCGTACGTACGACCTTACGCAGACTGTGCTTTAAGCCATTAGGCTATTGACGCTACAAACGCTGTTTACAAGCATTTTCCAAGTTTCCAAGATTGCATTTCCCCTTATTCATTCCACGTATATGTGGACGTATACGTTTACATCTACGTTTACTTCCACTTCTTCGTACGTACACGTACGTACATGCGCGTACGTGTACATACTTGTACATAGGTAGACGTAGACCTTGACGTAGATGTAAACGTTTACATCTTTGTTTTCGCCGGTTTTCCTGTCTGGTTTTAATGAAAAGCGTTCCATATGTGACTGGTTGTGAGCCCATCGCCATACACAGGGCACAAATTTTTAGCAAGTTACTTTCTTGTACTTAAAAAATAGAAAAAAATGGCTACCAGTGATCTTAAATACTAAACATAATACGTATATAGAATTATAGGTATTCCAAGAACTATTTGTATATGTTATTTTATTGCATTGATAAAATACGATCCAACATGTCACTCTTAAAAATTTTAATCAAAAAGCAGTGATAACCTTTTTTTTTGACGGGGAGGACCTCCCCGGTGGCCCTTTCCTCGGTGCATGACGAGAGGCTAAACGGCTAGGCTAGGTTATCACTGCTTCAGCCCTGTAGTTCTGGGCTCTCAAGAATAAGACTACGGTATCCCCAGCCTGTCGTAGAAGGCGACTAAAAGGGGCCTCGGGTTCACTGGGCGACAAGGGTGGGGGCCTTTGTCGTCCGCTAAGGTGGACCCGGGAAGAAGGCGACATCGGCTGGCCCGTGTAGCCTTGCACTGCGAGGGCACAGGGGGGGAGGGAGTAACCTCCCCCGGAACGTGCTCAGTGCACAGGGGCTCCGGTGCGTTCCACTGGAGATCCCGGAGCCACTCGTCATGCACCGAGGAAAGGGCCACCGGGGAGGTTTTAGAGGGTAAAAACCCCACATTACCGCCGCCCTCCCCCAGAAGGCGGGGTATCTTTTTTGAAGATTTCCTCCCCGTTAACAAAAAAAAAATTACCAGGGATAAACGTCTTACCGCGAGTAACGGAATAAACGCACAGTCGCTCTCTTTTATCAACCGACTTCAAGTAAGGAGGTTCTCAATTCGTCTGTATTTTTTTAAAATAACAAACATATAACCTCATAACTTTGGACTGGGTGAACCGATTTTAAATATTCTTTTTTTTTTCGAATTCTAGTGCTTCCCGTGTGATCTGATAATGGCATCCGTGAAAAAACTATATATTTCTTCAGTATGTGCGCGACAAATGGACGAATAACTGAATTTCGAGGTAATTGATTTCGATAATTATTTTTTTATTGTAAGATTATACTTCAAGTGTAATTTGATGAGAGTTTGTTTGGATAGATAATTCTATTTCGTACGATAAGTGGGCTAAATAGGGGCGTCTGCGCGTAGCAACGTTTAACGTTTACTTGGATTTAAAGTCAGTTTTTGTTTACTTATAAATATACTAGTGTAGTATTAAAATATTTAAAATATAATACACACAAATTGTAAGTATTTAGCCCCTTGTCGCTTTAAAATATATATTTATATTAAAAATTCTGAACAAACGTATTGTACGTCTTGATATTTTCGATGATAGATTTGATGTCATATCAGTCCACGCAACCTTTACATGGCCTCGCGATAGTCCAATATATTAATGTATATTTTATTAAGAATCCGCAGATGATAACGTGAAGTAGTCCGACTGGATTTTATGATCACAATTTAATGATTTGAATCGTGATTACGTCATGACACGTAGGATAACAAGTGTTGATTTCGTCTCATTGGTGGCCCAAATATTTTTGAAGTAAATCTTCTTTACGCACTCTTGACTTTGTTAGTAAGCTGGTGAATGAGTTACGAAAATTGTATTATATTTTGTGTATACGTATATATCTATATGCATATATATAAATACATATAGATGGAGCTAAAAAAGTGTAGTTGTGTGGTCTAAATTACATTTTTTTATGACGAACTACACAGATTGGCCAGAGAAGCTGGCCTTGACTGCTTCACCGGATTGAGAGGTAGCATAGCTCTTAGGTCGCTTAGCCTGAACCTCCTAGTAACTCGACACAAGAGTCCCTCCGGTGAGGGGTAACCTCGACTTGGACGGTTACTATGTTACGCGTAAGCATTCCGATCCGAGGGGGTATACCAGGGAATTAGGAATGGGATTGGTTGAAATGTGTTTATGTAAAAAGATGTTTAAAATTGAAGATGTGGAGCTATTTCACACATTTAATACATAATTACTTTAATCGTACATTGGCTTGTGCGTCTGCGGTCTTTGTGGTATTTATTTACACACTTACATTTTATATCTTTCTGAGTTTTGTTAGTCAAAGCCAGCCTCTCTGACCAATATTTAAATTTTTCTGTACAAAATCTGCCAAAATATATTTGATTGTACCGAGCTAATCAATAACATATACTTTCGTGTTCCTAGCAGTTCTCAGCGCGTTCGTGATACATACACTCACAAAATGTTTTCTCCCATTATTACGGGAACCAACGCCGGTGAACGCGCTCCATTGACTAGGATTATGAAGCAGTACAATGACCATTTCGCCAACATTGATGTGTTATTTCTTGCCTTTTCCTCTTATAAAAAAACTTTAAAAAAGAAACTGGATATTTTAAATATGTGAATATAGATATAAATGCAGATCTAAAGTGTGTGTAGTGCTATAGACATTTTGTGGACATTATTATTATTATGTGGATAACGGTGTTGTTTACATATTTATAACTCTTTATACTTAATGTATTTATTATCTTAAGCTTTTAATATGTATTCGTTTGTTGTTCCAATAAAAAAATAAAAAAAATGTGTAGTTCGTCAAAAAAACGCCTGGTATATCTTCGATCCCATCTCCCCCTTCTCCATTTGCAAACCAAAAAAAATCCCAAACGATTCATACGGCGGTTAAGTGAATAAACATAAATCCAAAATTGTCTTCAATATAAATTTAATAAATTTCCCGCTCGAGAAGAGAATGAATACGAAGAGAGAGTTAAATATTTAATTATGTAAGTTAATTGTTTTGCAGCCCTGTAGTTCTAGGCTCTCAAGAATAAGACTACGGTGTCCCCTGCCTGTCGTAGAAGGCAACTAAAAGGGGCCTCGGGTTCACTGGGCGACAAGGGTGAGGGCCTTTGTCGTCCGCCAAGGTGGACCCGGGAAGAAGGCGACATCGGCTGGCCTGTGTCGCCTTGCACTGCGAGGGCACAGGGGGGAGGGAGTAACCTCCCCTCCCCCCTGTGTGAAGTGCTCTCCTTGAGCACAGTACTGACAACTTATTGATTGTATAGCTGATTGAGTTTTTATTTCCGATTTAGGTTTCGTAGGTTTTTTCCGCTATGTTGTATGTCTAATTGGTCAAAATAATACTAATAACATAGTAATAATATTTTAATATAGTTTTAGAGTAATAGTTCGAATTAGATTTAGATACTGGAGACCTGGATTTACCTGTTAGGTGGATGTTATATATCCTGTTCACACCAAAGGTACAGGAACTAAGAGGGGAATCATGGGAGGGGAGGGTATTATATAATATTCATTTACATTTTCATCGTAGACACATTTAGTGTTAGTGTTTTAAAAAGACTTGCCTTAAAAGTAATGTTACCAGGCCATAAAAGCTTCAAATAATAATAAAAGGACCTAAGAATGAGTCACAGATTGAAAATTTTAGATTTCGTTGACCTTTTTTGAATATAATTATTCTTTGTTTTTTGTTAAATTAGATAGTAACACTTCAGAATATACTAATCTAGACTTATATAAAAAAAATTGTGAAATTACAAAGGTATTATCGTAAATAAATTCTAATGCCAGAGTTAAATCAACAACAAGTAATGGAACGTGTATATATTACGAACTACATACTACAAACTATATCTATTATAACTTTATGTTATTGATTTGACTTTTAATTAAAACAAAGACATTAAATATAAATTACTTTTTTTTTATTTCTCCATTCGATAAATCATTTAACTTATAAGAAAAATATAAATATAAGCGACTCACCTAAAACAAAACAAAACTTCAAACTCATCTTGCAAACACTTATAAAACAAGGAAAAACCTACGATTGTATTAAAAAAAAACCCGCTCTCAAGGTGGCAATAACCGATGGACTGCGTTACTTATACAATATTACGTATGCATTAGTTGTATTTGTTATTTTAATCACATATATATACTTTTACAATGTTTGTCACTTGTTTTTAATTATTCTATACACATTGTCTCCGCAAGCACGTGCGCACTTAGCGAAGAGTTAAACGGTACTGACGATTTTAAGCTCGTGTTAAATGCTCTTGAATATAACATTGTGTCGTCACAACCGGTTTAACAATTTGTCCACGGCAAACAATGCAATATTAATGACAAATCTTTACTAAATTAACTAAATACAAACAAGGAAATCTTAATATAGTTATTTTTATTAGACTTTGTGTGCGTTTTGAATAGAACGTTCTTAATCCACGCTATGCAAAACGATAATGGCCTTTGCTTCGTAGCCTTCACAAGGTCAACTACGAGACAAAATAAGCTCGATAGTAACAATGTGTTCAGTATTAATATTAAAGGTGTTTAAAAATTACACAAGGTGTTTATTTTAGAAATCCAATAACATCTTAACGGAATGTTTATTTTTAGTATCATATAAAAAAAGCCGTGGTAGCTCAGTGTCCGGGCGATCGCCTCAATTTGCACAGTACGCTAGCAACCCGAGTTCGATCGCCGCTACAGAGGCACCAATAAATTTATTGTTGCAATTTTATGTGCTGATTTACCACGAGCTCAGATGAGAAAACCTACATGTCTTAGAAATTTTTCCTAACGCATGTGAAGAATGCCAGTCCGCACTAGGACCGCGTGGCGGACTATGCCCTAATACTCTCTTTACAGAGAATGTCTACGCCCAACAGTGGGACATATATATTATATATAAAGGCTGTAACTTTATATAAAAAAGTGAACGTATTACATGGAATATGTCCCGAACGTCTGAGAACTGATACGGTTTCAGTTGTTGCTAATTGACAATTTGCAAACCAAGGTCGATGTTACCAATCTGGTTGTAATTGAATCCAAGACAAGGTACATACTTGCCGAACTTCTTAACAACGACTAATCTGTGAAAAAGAGCTAAACACTAGAACATTTTAACATTGAAATAATCGATTTTCGTTCCTTTTTATATTCATATTGTACCTTTGATTAGGAGACAGAAAATCGATCCTGATTAAAAAAAACATAATATATTTTTAAAACGTTTTATTAGCAATATTTACGCTCCATTGTGTTATTATTGCTACATTTATAATGTAACGACAGTTTAATAAAATATACATTAATTTACTAAAAAAAACAGCAATGAAATACAAAGTCAAAAACAGCTGATGCTCGGATCAGAGAACGCCGGGACGCAGCAAGGCAGCGGCGCGGCGCTGATATCGAAAGAAGTGGAAAGAATTCTTCGGAAGCGGTCCCTTGATACCCAACATACATTATATAGTTAATTAACATATACTAAATAATATATTAAATACAATTTACGTACTCCGTACCCACAACAGGATTAAATAAATAAAACTAACTACAGGCTCCTTCAGCAGGGAACACCAAACAGCCGACGGTCAGGGAGAATGGGTTAGGAATCGGCAGACAAGACGCGTCATTATTATTAGGTTTCATATATACTATGAAATCAGCGTACGACACGGTATTCTCATGAAATAACGGCTTATCGCACATTCAACGTCTACGCACAAAGTTTTTCCTCTTCACCCTGCCCTGCGGCTTTTCCACATATAATCATCTATATAAATAAAATATTGGAACGTCTGTTTGTAATATTTAAATAGCCGCTTTTTATTCATGAAGCATTTGAATGTATATTCTGAACATATACCAAAATTATTTTTTTTTACAATTTTTGTCTGTCTGCCTGTCTGTTTGTTCCAGCTAGTCTGTGGAAAGGCTGGACCGATTTTAACGGAACTTGCACTGTCAGATAGCTAATGTAATAACGAGTAACTTAGGCTACTTTTATTTTATATAATTTTAATAAATAGTTTTTAATCGCAGGTAACACCGCGGGCCGCAGCTAGTCGTACATAAATCACAACTGTTAGTAAATTAACATTAACAAGAAACACGCATTACATATTCTATGAACTAAGTAAACAGCTAAGCAGACCTATTTTTACCCACACTTTCTGCTACTGACTTTTAAGTCTGGAAGTTGATGAATCACTACACTACATCTAACTTGAATGTACTTACCTATGTTGTTATGCTGTCGCGTTCCATGGATTCGCATATATCGTGTTTGATTATATCGTCGCTTAACCGCTCGACGTTCTTGAAGAATTTTGTCCCTATGGATACGAACAGACGCACAGAGTGTATGTCGATTCAGAAACAAAAAAGGGCGTTTGTTCGTATCCATAGGGACAAAATTCTTCAGAAACGCCATTTTCGTGCTCGTTTTTCGTTCGTTCGTTCATTAAAGAGTATACTAGTCCTGTATAGTCATAGACCTGTCAATATTTCAATGAACGCGCATTCTTCTATAAGAATTTTAGAAATTTCCCCGTACATTTTAGCGACTCAAGTGCCCATGTGAACAAATTGAGAATACATTGATAACAAATTAATATCAATCCCCTTACAATGATAAATTGGAAAATGGTTTATGACTGCGCTGAGCGCGCAAACATTAAACCGTTCAAATACAAAAGAAGGATACCCTCCTCCTTTTTTTTTGAAGTCGGTAAAAATTGTGTCAACTGTTCAATGACCTGATGATGCCTGGTTTGTCCAATGACGTACAACTGACACACCAATATTGTCTTTATTGTATTTAGTAAAAACCGACCGAGTCGCGGTTCGGCCCTCGGGAATGCTAATATAGTAACAGTCCAAGCCTACGTTATCCCTCACCGAGGCTAAGAGACCTAGGAGCTATGCTACCTCTCAATCCAGTGAAGCAGTTATGGGCAGCTTCTCTGGCCAATCTGGGTAATTCGTCAGAAAAAAAAAGACATCTTTGTTCACATGATATGTCCCAATCTCTGAAGCCTTTATTATTTTTACATTAAAAACTGCATCGGATAATAAAAAAATAGATCCTTTATTCACGTCGAAAAGTGTTTGCGAAACAATTTACACAATTAAAATTACGTTGTGTAGCTACTAAATGTCTTACTCACTAAAACCTCCCCAGAGGCCCTCTTCGGTGCATGAAGTAGGTCTCCGGGGTCTCCCAAGTATCGCACAGGAGCCACTTTGCACTTTGCCGTGAAGCACGTCCTGGGGTTACTCCGCAGTGCAAGGCGACACGAGACCACCAGTGTCGCCTTCTTTTCTGGTTATCTTAGTATCCTTTGCTACCCTGACTTCTCATAGACCAGGTCTCAGTACCATATAAGAATATGGAAAAGACCAGAATACTAACCAAGCACACTTTAATTTTGTTAGTACGTGACATCAATCGACATATTGAAATACACAAAATTACACTATTAGTTTCTACAATTATTAATGCTAAAGTTATTGCTTTCATTACATGTTATTGGACAATAAATACCGTTATTTACTAATTACTAAAAAAATCAAGTAATATTATAAATATGGAGGAAACATATTTTTTTGGGCATAAAATATACTAAATAAACATTATAATATTATTAGAAACTACAAATAAAACAAGTCACAAATTATTCATTTATTCTGGAATGTTCCTAGAAAATGATGACAGAAAGTACATACAATTTGGCATATTCGAGAACTTCATTTTGTAAAATTATAAATAAAATGTGTATATATATACATAAATACAGCTATCAAAAACCGTTGTTACGCTGCGGGTGATCCTTCGAGAATATAACAATTTCTTGCAAATTTCATCAACTTCGGTCCATCCGTCGGAATCCATTGGGGAAATAGATATCACTAGTGTTAGCTGGCAACACCTGACACCCAGCGATTGTTATGCATAATAACTACTTCCAATGATATCTTAATGATTTACCTGAACCTTATTGTATCTTTAATTCATAATTAATAATTTAGTTGATCGTCACATGATCTTGGCATTGTAAACAATAGTTTAACCTTATTAGTTCCTAATCTGACTTCTAATTAATTTTGTTTATAGATTGTGAGGACGCGCAGTTGTGACGTTACTCGTTATAAATAATTCTTGTACAACGTTACGCTGTCTCAACAAAGAAAGTGTATTAGTTGTTGGACTATTTTATTCTACGAGACCTACAAATTATAACACTAGCTAGAGTTAACTTGAGACCTGAGTGGAATGAGCCTCCCTCTCCCGACCAGCGCTTTCTTACCTTCGACTCGTCAATACCGAAATTGAAGCGTCAATACCCTTATAGCCTTACAAATAAACGTGGTATAAAGATAAACTTAGGAATAAATTAAGAATAAGCAAAATTTGTACTAATATACCAAGAATACGTTATACCTGGTATAACGTTGACGTTTTTGTTCATACAATCGTTATTCCGAAGTTATAACGACGTACACCCTTGTTTAAGTCCAGTATAACATTTAAAATACCACGATTTGTGTTTGTGTTCGCTCATTTAAATTAACTTATTGTGGAATTAAGGGCAATGGAGGAAGTAGAAACAGTAAATGACATAAATATCATTCAGACTCCAAAAAAAGTAAAAATATTTAAAAGATGGGAAAACCCTTTTGATTTATATGTCGATGATTAGTTTCGATTAAAATATCGGTTTTCTAAAAGTGGTATAATATTTCTAGACCATTTATTTGAAAGGTCTCTTACTATGGACAAGCGTGGAAGTGGATTATCTTCTGTCTATATATAGAGTATAGAATATTTTTATAACCGCCACACATTGACAGATACATTACTACACTGCTACATAGACTGCAATATTTTTTAGTATGGTTTATCTTTGATTGCGCTGTTGCCAACTCGTGCATTTTGACGTAAAGGAAGAATAGATAAACCAGATTGTGGTAAACTATTCTCAGCTTATTCTTAATTTCTTCCTGGTTTAACTAAACTTAGTTTAAGGGTGGAATAAATATGTCATAACTCATTTTTATTTGTAAGACTGTAATAGTATAGGGTACGGTCTGCGAATCGTAAGGTCGTAGGTTCGAATCCACCATTCGACTATTGACGTTAACCATCTCCTAGCACAGGCTTTAGCTTAGTTGGAATGGTTAAGAAGAATGTAACAGTAATATTTATGGAAAAAAAAATTGAAATATTGTTTTTATAAAAAAAAACACTGTTTTTTTGTTAGCAATCTCACAATTGCTTATTGATTATCGTTTGGTATCTTTATCTGATTGTATCAGTTTGGTCATTTTATGTAAACATGGGAAAGTCTTTGCTGATCTACCACGAGCTCGGCGGTGAAGAAAACATCGTGAGGAAATCTACACCCTTAAACAGTCTTTACAGAGAAGGCCTGTGCCCAACAGTGGGACATATATAAAGGCTGTAACTTTAAGTTTTAACCTTATGGGAAAGTCTGCATTGAACGAAAAAGAATCGTGCTTACATTATACCCGTAGAAGCGGCCATGATTGTTTTTAATTAATATTTCACTTCTGGCCCAAAACACATTATATAACTAAGATTATTTTTTACTTTATTTAAGACGGATAGAATCAAGCAAAAAAAATTTAACGAATGATTCTTTTTTGAAGTTAGTAACTACCCGTTACGTCATCAGAGCGATGTCTTAAGTTATCTCTTGCTGGCTAAACACAAATCATTGTATATATGTAATAAGGAGGAATAAAATTATGAAATTCATAGTTTATTGCATAGATTATTTATAATACAGTCGATGGGTTCCATGGCCACACAACACAGCTTAAAGCTCGACAGACAAAATAATATTATTGCTATTAAATTTGTTTATACTAGATATAAAATCGTTCGCCGTACAATACAGTAGGCAAACGACAGTCACGACTGTTATGTTTTGCTGGCTGTGAAAACGTCCTCGGGCGTATTGTTGAATAGGACGGTGAACACCCATAAATGAAGGCCAATCTATGAACAATAAAATTATATTACTGTTTGTACGTATAGAACCGTATACTGCATAATACCCTAGCAACGCAAGTTCGATCCGCGGTGCCGGCACCAATAAAATTTGTTGTTGCAATTTTATGTGCTGATTTACCAAGCGCTCGGCGGTGAAGAAAACATCGTGAGGAAACATACACATTTTTCTAAGACATGTTTTTTTTTATGCGTGTAAACTAGCGCTTGACCATGATCCCACCTGGTGTTATGTGGTGATATAGTCGAAAGATGGTACGCGCTAGTTTAGTAAGTGCCTATTCACTCTACTCTTGAAGGCTTTCACGTCGTACTTGGACGGAAAGACTGACGCCGGCAACTTGATCCACTGGTTTGTTGTACACACGATGAACGATGACTCAAATCGCTTCGCATGTGAAGTCTGCCAATCCGCACTAGGGCCGCGTGGCGGAATATGCCCCAATACTCTCTTTACAGAAGGCCTGTGCCCAGCAGTGGGACATATATAAAGGCTATAACTTTAACTTTAACTTTTGTACGTATATGTACGTCGTACTACGTATAAGACGTATTTGTAGTGTGTGATATCCGACTGATACAGGGTATTGGACACAAGAGGAATAGGATACGTATAGAAATGCAAGGTGGACACACAAATTAATTAAAAACATAAAGACATGGACAAACAGGAAGCACGGAGAGGTGAACTACCGGATGACACAATGCTTGACTGGCTACGGAGTCTTTATGACTTACACAACAAAGATTGGCAGATGTCAGAGCTAAGAGTGCACGATTTTTCAATTCACTTCTTCAATTCTTTTTTAATTTCATTTCAACCCTGTAGCTCTGGGCTCTCAAGAATAAGACTACGGTATCCCCTGCCTGTCGTATAAGGCGACTAAAAGAGGCCTCGGGTTCATTGGGCGACTAGGATAGGGGCCTTTGTCGTCCGCCAAGGTAGACCCGGGAAGAAGGCGACATCGGCTGGCCCGTGTCGCCTTGCACTGCGAGGGCACAGGGGGGGAGGGAGTAACCTCCCCCGGGAAGTGCTCTCTATGAGCACAGTGCAGACGGGCTCCGGTGGGTTCCACTGGAGATCCCGGAGCCCCTCACAATGCACCGATGAAGGGCCACCGGGGAGGTTTTAGTGGGTAAAAACCCCACATAACCGCCGCCTTCCCCCCAGAAGGCGGGGTATCTTTCTGAAGATTTCCTCCTCGTTAACAAAAAAAAAAAGGAGTGCACGATATATAACGATATTACATAAAATATCGATATATATATCGATATAAATATCGATATTATCAAATCATCTAATATCGATATTTATATCGATATATTTCATCCGATATACGAAATATCGTAAGAAATTAAATAAAAAGGAATTCCATTGTTTCTTTTATTTGTGGTTGACAACTTGAATAAAATATAACCCTTACTTGCGATTCAGTAGTATTATCGTCTATCTTCCTTTTCGGAAGCGGTCTCCTACTACCTTGTATATTGCCTGATACCACGTTAGCATATCCAAATTCGACAACCTTAGCCCCAATGCTTCCATGAAAAATTAAGCTTCCATGTCCTTTTACAAATAGAACCCAAATATAAAAAAAATCAGAAAACACTAGCTGGATAGACACAGCTTTCACTGCCCTTCGTTATACACACCGTCATACACCAGGCACACATTTTACCCAGTCGAAAGTAATGAAGTTAACATACATACTCCTTTTTTGCAGTCGGTTGAAAATCCGTAAAAATAATTCTAATCAATGGGTAGCATACGGGTAAGGGGGCGTCCATAAATTACGTGAGGTGATTAAGGGGGGGAGGGGGACGAGTCAAATCTCCTCTAATCTTACGTTGGAGAGAGGGGGGGTCACGGGTAATATCACGCAATTTTATTTCTGATTGAAACAAAAAAGAAATTATACTATTTCGGTCCATTTAATCCAGATTGTACACGCTTAAGATTTAATCTTAAGCGTAATCGTAATACGATTAAGATCATTTACTAATTCTTTCGAAAGAAAATAATTTGATTCATACTTCAAAGTTATACATTGACTGACTGACAAACCACCATATTTGTTTTATACCAAATAGCTCAATTTAATCTGAATTTACGGTACAGTGTAGCCCGTCCTTTGTTTTCGCGCCACTGTCAGCCGAACGCGCGACTCGATGAACGAGAGCGTACGAGCTGAGTGGCAGCGACACACGGACAGGTTCCAACCTGCTTTGTTTATTCTTGTAAATGTTTTACTCGACTCAGTGCATGTTCTTACTAAGTTTTTTTTTCTTTTTACAATAACAATCCAACGCGTTTATGTAAGAAACTCACATTTTGAAAAATCTCACGTGAGATTGGGGCATGGGGGAGGGGGTTGAATAAAATCTCAAGACATCCCACGTAATTTATGGACGCATGGAAATATTCAATAATAGATTAGATATAATAGAATTTAACTCACCATGTAGAAAATAATGAAGACCCTGAATATCGGGTAGCGTTTACTCATGACACCGAATCGTAGCGACATCTTGGCAAGCGTGGTGGTCGGCGAATAATTGTTCGTTCGCGAACGTGTCCGTACGTCGCCGTCCTGTACTTGTACCACACTGTGCAAGTTGTTGGCCCGAAGTGTATTCACTTCCGCCCTATACTTTGACTGTAACATTATTAAGTAAAATATAAAAAAACAATAAACTCTCCTGCCTTTTTAACTCTAGCGGTGTAGACAGAGACACGTTGTCCGTGAAATAGCAACCGACCGGGTCGTGGTTCGGCCCGCTCGGGCGGCCTTGGATCGGAATGATTACGCGTAACGTAGTAACCGTCCAAGCCGAGGTTACCCCTCACCGGGGGGACCCTTGTGTCGAGTTACTAACGATAGAGGTTCAGGCTAAGCGACCTAAGAGCCACCTCAGTCCGGTGAAGCAATCAAGGCCATCTTCTCTGATCATTCTATGTAGATTATCATTACAAAAAACATATTTTTTTTTGTATTTGACGATGTGGGAATGGGCGTGCCTTCAGTGATTACCGATGCTTGTCGAAAATAGCATCAATAGATAACAAGGGATTTAATAAAGCATTTATTGAGCGGCACCTGTAATTTATCTAGCTGTATCCTGAGCGTATTGTTGTCCGCCAGTAGACCTTCCAGCTTGCCCTGCTTTTGTACCAGCATTTGCGATAGATGTTGTATTCTTTCGTTTTCCATTGCTGCCTGAAGTGAAGAAATTATGACAATTGAATTTTTCACGCGCACTATAAACGCAATCCCCTAACGTCTCTCCTCATAACCATGCACTAATAAATCTATCTATCTGCACATTACAACAAACAGGGCACAAAAATTACAAAAGTCAGTGCTCAGATCAATCAAAACTCCCTAGATCAGAGGTCGCAAACTTGCGACTGAGAGCAACATGAAGCTCTATTGTGAAACGTTTATTTATACAACTAGTGTATATTACAATAGACATAGACATATTGTTTATTGGCACAAAACAAACACATCAATAAGACAGAAAAAAATAATATAAAAGATACAGTTAAAGAAAAAACGGACAAATAGGACATAAGACATGATGCCAATATTGGACACCGTCTCAGCATATGCCGTCGCAAGGATGCGGCATCGCTGATTTTCAGCACTGCCCAGTACTAACTAAAGTCGTGCGCGCCCATCAATACATTTAGATGGAATTTATATAGACAACAGGCAATAAGAGTACAATAAATATGATACATGTATAAATAGTTATGACATTAATATATAATAATGGAGATAAGTATATAATAGCCTAAATATAAACGCCGTGTAAGCCAAAACTAACAACTGTTACTATAAGAAATGATATTATTATTATATGTAAAATCATTATTATTATTATATTGTTGACAAGAAAAAAAATTGTGGCTATTAAAAAACTTTGAAAATTTATAAATTTACTCAAAAGGTTGCCAAACCCTTAGCCTGTGCCAAATTAGCCTGTGGGGAACGTACCTAACCGCGTAAACGCCCCCCGGGGGAGGGACGAATTATGTCGGGCCCTCACCGACTTCTCCACTGCCCTTCAGGCAAGGCGCACCCGAACACCTAAGGCGCGCCTTCCTCCGCAAGCGGGTGACAAACCCCCCCGAGTCGGTCACCTGGAGGCCGTGGGGGCCGGGAGTGCGAGTTTGACCTCGCCCACCCAGCCCCCAGCAACGGTCAAGAAGTTTGGCCCCGCCGCTGGCCAGACGGCCGCAGCAGGAGGGTCACCCCTCCCGCCGCAGCTCCTCCACGCCGCATTAGCGGTGCGGTACCGCTGAGTCGCGGGGGATAGGGAGACTGGCAACGACACACCAACACTCCTCTCCCCGCGACTCCCTCCAACGGCCACAGCAGGAGAGTCGCCCCTCCCGCTGCTGCCCACCACCGCATTTGCGGTGCGGCACCGCTGAGTCGCGGGGTATAGGGAGAGTAAGGTTGCCAAACCCTTTTTTTTTTTTTTTGTTAACGCGGGGGAATCGAGTTATTAACCATCCTCCGGTACCCTGGGTGGGCCCGGAGGGATGTGTGGGACTCGGCCTGGGCAGCCCATACCCATTAAACCTACCGCGAATGCCATCAGCCGTTATGAGCGGGGTGCCCCGGATCTGTCAGCGACAGGACACCCCAACGACCGGCCGGTCTCGGCAAGACCGGACTTCACCCTCGAAGGGGACTCCTCCGGCACTCAGAGAAGTCCCGACGACGCCGAAGCATGCTGGGGCCAGGTTCCCATCCTGGCCCCGCTTCGATTACGGGCAGCGAGAGGAGGCGTTTGAAACGCCTCCTGCGCACCCCGACTCGTCGCCTGCGGAGGGAGGGAGCCCCACGGCTCCCTCCTGACCCGCTCGTCGGCCTCCTTCTGGGACATGACTGTCTCGCAGAAGGAGGCGACCGCCGACCAAGACCTGTCGCTCCGTACCATCGCAAGTGCGAGGCTCGGAAGCGACAGGTCTACTCCACCGATGGCGGATGGCAAGTCGCAACGCTGCGCTGCCCATCTCAGGCACACCTCCAGGGTGTGCTGGGCAGAATCCACCGCAGCGCCACAATCATGGCACCGCTCATCAGCCTCCCGTCGGGCCGTCCGACACAGGTAGTCCCCGAAGCAGCCATGCCCCGTGAACACCTGCGTCAGACGGAAGGTGAGAGGTTTGCGCTTTCTGCGCATCCACCGCTCCAGGACCGGGCGCAGAGCACCCGTTGTACGTGTTCCGTACGGGTGATGCGCCAGGTCCTCCTCCCACCTCCGGCAGAGTGCTACCTCACCTAACCGACGGATCCGCCGGACCTCTTCAAGGTTGCCAAACCCTGCCCCAGATAATGGTAAGCTGGTAATGGATACTCATACCTGTGCAACGTCATAATCCGCTACATTTAGGGCGCTGACGTCCGTGGTGGGGGAACAACTACTCTCCCGGATATTGTTCAATTCCTCCTCCTTCGCTACCAGGGAAGAGCGCAACTTGACGATAGTTTGTCCCATATCTGTATGCATCTCTTTCAATTCCTGGAAACAATGATAATTACCAATGTATTACTTTATTTACGTGTTTTTTTAATGACGAACTACACAGATTGGCCAGAGAAGCTGGCCTTGATTGTTTCACCGGATTGAGAGGTGGCATAGCTCTTAGGTCGCTTAGCCTGAACCTCTATCACTAGTAAGTCGACACTAGAGCCCCCCGTGAGTGGTAACATAGTCTTGGACGGTTACTATGTTACGCGTAAGCATTCCGATCCGAGGGCGCCCTCGGGCCGAACCACGACACGGTCAGTTGCTACTTCACGGATAATCTAAGGGACATTCAGAAGCTAAACTAACTTTGAGTGCTACTTAGAGAAGCGTTGGCGCTGGGAGAAGTGACCGAAGAAACTCCAGCAACGCTCCTAACATCTAAAGGGTGGAAAACTATAGAAAACAACTCAACAACTATAGCCGTTATAAGCGTCAATAGCTTTCAGTGGTTCTCAACCTTTTTTACACAAGAAAAATATGTTTAAAAATTATTTACTTACGTATAATACTACTGCGTTAAATAGTTTATGGTAATAATTTTAAATGTACTACAAAATTAACAGAACGTTTATTTAATGTTTGGCGGCACGCTTTTAAGAATTTTTTATGAAAAAAAAAGTTTTTTTACATAAGTGCTAAATGGTCCTCTTGCTGATATCGAGGAAAGTTTGCTGATAAGGCAAATGTGTTAGGCTCTGCAAAATGCCTTAGAGACAACCAATGAAACTTCAAATCTCTACCGTTCTCGAGGACGTCACTCCATCGAATCTTACTCAGCAGTGGCCGCTGCCTGAACTCAACATCATAAAAGTTACAGCCTATATACATGGGTCCCAATGTCGGCCACAGGACTTTTCTGCGCGTTTGAAGACTTTAAGAAAGGAAACACAAAAATAGAAGCTTGAGGGAATTCGACTTATGACAAAGGGCGGTCGCAGCTTGTCATAAACATTAAATACCTTGTCTCTAGTTCCAGGAAAGACTCAAGACTCAGTTCAATTAATATACCAAAGGGTTTAGCGGCAGATTCAAGAGGAGATTGGGTTCTCGCGACGCCACCACCCACCTTCTCTAACGTAGCAGTGTCCATTTCAGCTCGAGTCCTGGCAGAGCGCTCCTCTTTCAAGGCGTCCCGCAGAGCGATGACGATCCTCTCCACGGCGGCGTGTCGCGCTTCCACTTCCGCCATAGACTCTTTCATTCTCTCGCTCTGTTCCTTCACTTGGGACACCTGCTCGGACAACTCATCTCGCTCGTCTCTACGATATGATACATGACAAATTTTAAACGTAATAAATGAACCGTCAATAGCCTAATGTTTTAGGGTACGGTCTGCGACACGTAATAGTAAATAATTAAATGGCTTAATCCACGATTCGGCTAATGGCGTTAACCATCTCCTAGCACAAGCTTAAACTTAGCTAGAATGGTTAACAAGAATGTTAGTAATATTTGTGAAAAACAAATATTGTTAGCATTCTTATAAAATATACATTATATCAATGGTAGAAAGCAGAAATGTCGCATCTAGAAATGTCTTAAATTACTTATTACTATCAATTTAGCAGAGCAGAAAGCCGCGTCGAATGGTCTAGGTCTCGTCTACATACCTAAATTTATTTTAGTAACTTAGACTCATTTGTTAGTAACACAACTAAACTAGCGCGTACCATCTTTCGACTATATCACCACTATAACACCAGGTGGGATCATGGTCAAGCGCTAGTTTACACGCATAAAAAATAAACATTATTACTAGTAAGAAATACGTTAAAATTTTGGCTAAATTAAATTATACTAGTCGCTTGACTGTGCTTACACAGTATTGATTTCTTTCTAGTCTTTCTTTTTTGTTCATTTTTAAAATGTATGAATTTTTAAAATAGCTTTACGGCTCACGTTTACACGTGATTTTATCGAGTTGAATATTTCGATATATTTCCACTCTCTACCGTTGATGTGATTACGTACACATCTTAAATTTTTACATAAAGAATACAAATGCTCTCGCGTCCATTAATTCCTTGCAGCGTAAACAAATGTAGTAAAAGCTATTCACTTCCCACTAAGCTTATTAGGACATATATATGTCAGTGGTAGAGCTCATCTCCATACACTCATTTTAACAAGTGATATTTTATAGTTATGAAATAGATTTAACATTGGAACGAGCTGGTTTAGATTCGAACTTTCACACTTCAAGTAAATAATGATAAAATTGATGACTGAACAAAAGATGATGGGCTAACAATCTATGTATAGATAAATAATAGGGCGAAGAATATAAAAATAAACATTCACAGCCCTGCACCCGAAGTGTAGGCAGAGACTTCCACTAAGTACAATCCTGTCACACATCTTTGGCTTCATTCATATCCATACATCGGCGCATACGAAATTGTCTTTTAAGGGTATTATTTACGGCAGGTAAAGAATACCCCCTTTTTAATCTATCGTCAATAAAAGGCGACCTCTAGTTGAATTTATTTTTCAAGCACCCACATGCTAAACACCTGTCGATTTTACTCAGCCAGTAGCAGAGAGTAGCAGACCATAGTAGTTTACTCCTTTTTAGACTCAATTAAAAAGTGACATGAGTTGCTTACTTTAAAGTTTTTATCTGCTTAATCAAATCCTTTGTATCCTCGGCCAAGTTAACACCATCCCTTAATCTTTTTATTTCTTCGTCCTTAGCAAATAGCATACTCTTCACTCTTAATTTGTAACTCTCCCAATCGTTCTCTAAACGTCGACACTCCAGCGTGGACTTCTCTATGCTGCTTTGTAGTTCTTTGATAACACCTTGAGAGTGTCTTAGCTCGTTCTCCATTTTAGATACAGCCGCTTCTTTGTTACCTAATTCTTCCTTTATTATTTTACATCTATACATATAACATTATAATTAATTGAATTAAAAATTATATATAATAAACTTATATATAACTAACTGCATCCTGCAGTGTTAACCATGATTAAAATTATTTATTTAAAATTTCTAGCTATCTGCCAGTCAAAGTACAGTGAAAATCGGTCCAGCCACTCCAGAGAATAGCCGTGACATACAGACAGACAGACGAACAGGCAAAAATTTTAAAAAATGTTAATTGTGTCTATGTACCGTATATTCATATGCATGTAGTAAAAAGAGGTTATTTTAACATTAGAAACAGATACTCCATTTTATTTATTTTTATGTATAGATTGGCATTGACAACATTCGAAATACAAGTGATTAAAGCAATTTAGATGTTTTAATAATTAGCATTCTTCAATGTTAAATTTACTGCTGGTCAGTCACAATCCAAGACTTGGTAAGTATTCCTTACAGACAAAATTACAAGAGTGGAAATTGTTAATGAGATAATGATGAGACGAAGGTAAATGTGAATCCACAACCCGTAAAAGCTAAAAAGTGTGACTGTAAATATAGAATATTTTAGGTTGATAACGCATCTGTAATTTTTAGTAGGCGATTGTGGGTGACGTGATAATTTACGATGTGAGCCAAATGATTATTTGCCCTTTCTCGTTAAAAAAATGATAGCAACATTGATGATTTTTTTCAGTTTATAATTGGCTATACTTCTCTACCCCATTCTATGTATAAGAATTGAAGCATCAATAGCCTAATTGGTTTAGGGTTACGATCTGCGTCATGTGCGATAACCATATGGTCGTAGGTTCGAATCCAGCCCTGTAGTTCTGGGCTCTACTAAGACTACGGTATCCCCTGCCTGTCGTAGAAGGCGACTAAAAGGGCCTCGGGTTTACTAGGCGACAAGGGTGGAGGCCTCTGTCGCCCGCCAAGGTGGAACCGGGATGAAAGCGACATCGGCTGGCCTTTGTTGCCTTGCACCGCGAGGGCACAGGGGGGGAGAGAGTAACGGGATGTGTTCTCCTAGAGCACGGTGCAGAGGGGCTTCGGTGCGTTCCACTAGAGATCCCTGAGCCCCTCGTCATGCACCGAGGAAGGGCCACCCGGGAGGTTTTAGTGGGTCAAACCCCACATAACCGCCGCTTCTTTCTTTTTCTTTTAAATCTTTTTGAAGATTTCCTCCACATTAACAAAAAAAAGGTTTGATTCCATTTCACTAAGCAGAGTAAAGAAGAGTATAAATAAATATAAATAAGACTATAAGAATTATATGTAGTTAGATAGAGTATTGAATAAGAAACTAATTAGAGTTAGTAAGAATGTAAAACAGCAATAAAAATAGAAAAATAAGAATTGTAATAATAATAAGATAGATGATAAGAGTGTTTTAAAAAATATAGCTTTAGTGCTAATCAAGAGATGAATGAAAGCGTAGAATAAATAATGTCCCTAACCACCCATGTTGGGGGAACTAGAAATAGACTAGGCAAAAAAAAAATCCATTTGACTATTGATGAGAAACATTCAACCATCTCCTAGCACAAACTTAAGCTTAGTTGAATGGTTAATTAAAATTAAAATAGGTTCAAGTATGATAATACTCACTTCTCCTCCAGCTGTCTATTTAAGCTTCTAAGCTCAATAGCTTCCGCCTCCATTTTTTGATTATACTCCTTGCTCTTAATGTCCATTGAATTAAGATCCAATAATTTATGTTTCAGCTGATCTAACTGTGATCTTAACATGTCATTATCCGACTGTAACTTATGAGGATCTAACATAGCATTGCTTTGTTCATATTGCGTGAGATCTGAAATTTGTAAAGACAAAACAAAGAAATTCATATCTAACTTACTATTAGTGGTAACTTCCAATTTTTTTCATTAGAATATTTTGAACATATATGTGTATACTACACACATACTACTACCACTGAATTACAACTACAGATTTAGGTAATTGTAAAGAAAATTCTGGATTTACTTACTAAATAGATTTTTACTAACCATCTTCAGTTTTCCGTAACTTTTCCTGCAAATCTGAAACTTCTCTGTTCATGACGTTTATTTCATTTTTCAATATTGCATTTTCCACTTCAAGGTTTTGCAATTTATATACATTATCCCTGTGCAGTGAATTAACATCCCCCGAAAAACTGTTCCCTTGAAAAAAAAATGTGTGTAGTTCACATGCGGTAGAAGCTAAATCTTCAGTAAATTACAAATAGCAAAACATTGCCAAGTTTTTTAATTATTATATTCTATTACACATTTTATTTTACATAATAGTAAACCACTTTGACTATGACACCTTTTCCCAAGACCTCATAATGCACAGGCACACATAAATAAACAGAAAAATGTAGAATGCTCATAACAGAGAAAATACTTGGTTTGGCTTGGCAATATGCCGTTTGATAGCAGGACCATTATTGTAGTAAATAACCATACATATTTTCAATTCTTTAGAATGACATAGATTTTTTTTTAAATAATCATACAACATTTAAACTGGCATTAAAGAATATATTCTTAATTCATTTACACAAATACTTCACTTTTATAATATAGTAACACTTTAGGCCCACAATGGTAATTAACCATGAAATGAAAGCTTTGATTACTTTGAGTTTCAGACTTAAGATCAGAAGAGGGATTTATAATCTATTTTTAAAAGCCTTTGGCTTATATCTATGTAGGAACTTCAACAGCAAAATATAAATGGTTGCAGAAAGGCAATGACCATGATGTAGATTGAGTATAGAGCCACAGTGAGTTCACATTAATAACTTAATATTAAAAGTCATACTTCTTTTCCGCACGCCATATGGTTCCATACCCCATTCAGTAGAGTTCTTTTCAATTCCAGAAAATCTAGGGTTAATATGTGGTGAAACAGACCGCAAACCAACTTTTTTCACTGGGGGTTTCTTCTTTAAATGATCTAGTGTACTTATTTCACTCTCTTTGTTATGTAAATGCATGAGAGGAACATTTAATTTTTTTTTTACAGGAGATGGACTACGTTCCACTTCGATTGGAAACTTTTTCAATGATCGTGGTGATGTGCGGTTATTTGGATTAACGTTGTCATTTCTTTTGGTCTGATTGAGGTGTGGCTGCGTAACGCCGCCCCTGTCTGTTCATCTATATTGTTCAGGAGACTCTCCGCCTTGCCGGCGAGTTCCGAGAACCATGCCATTGAAAATATTTATTTTGAACCTGAAATTAGTCATTTAAAAACAATAACAAAATAACTTTGTCTGAATTTCCTGATTTTAATTTGATGATTCTGCTTCTCGTACACTTACAACTAAGACAATGTGATTTTGGATTTACGTAAACGTTTTGCATAATTTAGGAAAAAACTAAATTCATCACTCATAATAATTTGTGATCTTGTTTGTATAATATTGACAGTTCCAGGCTGATTGACATTGACACGTAAACGTAAACAGTATGTTTACTAAGAAAGTGTCGAACGCGTATACTATGTAGGTTTATAGCAGTGATTCCCAAAGTGGTCTTTAACGACCCCTAGGGGTCTATGACAACCTGCAAGGGGTCTACGTCAGCGAAAGAAAATTTGGGGGTCCACGATAGTGGATCTCAACACATACACTGATAGGACCTATTTACCTATTTCTCACTAAAAATATTGACTTATTGCTTATGTTATTTTATTTATAGTTTATTTTATGTTTATTTAATGTTACGTATATTTTACATTAGTTTTAATTTAAATTCAATTAATAAATGTATAAATTAACAAATGTTTTTACTTTAAGTTTTTAACACTAAACTTCACTACAGATAGAAATTTACAGAAAATCAATATCAGGTATGTAGGGGTCTACCCAACACAGAAAAACATGGCAAGGGATCTACGACACAAAAAGTTATTATAGGTTCGATAGTGGAGAAATATCAAATTTACAAGTCCTCTCATGTCTTTTCTTAAGTTCTAAAAAGAGAAATGGCCACCTCTTTAAGTCTAGATAATCAAAAAAATAAGAAAAGTAATTATGAAAGTGTACTGCGTAGGCGTGTAAGAATGCCTTTGATGAATATGTAAATAAAAATGGCTAAAACTTTTTCGCTGTTTAAATGGTACAAATATCTAAAACAAATCCTCTCAAAACAATTATATAGATATAATCACAGAGTAAAAAGCCTTGTCTGTCCTTATAGACGAAGGTACTTAGAGTTAACACTAGATAGGCGGATAAATCATAAGCAATTCAATTAATAGTATTTATGTGAACAAGATGTATTTCGGAACAAACCTTTGTTAAGTAAATCTGTAAAACGTTCTTCATTTAGTTTGATCATCTTACCAACAAACTACACTATACCTATACACTATTGTACTATATTTTGAATACTATAGCTTTTTTTAACGTTTCCTATGATACGGTTAACATTCCGATCCAAAGAGTGCCCGTACAACGGCTCGGTCGGTGGCTCTATCATGGATTAAGGGACATTCAAAAGCTATTCTAAGTTTGAGTGCCACTTCGGGATGCGCCTTCCTGGGAGAAGTGGCCGAAGAAATTCCTGCAACGCTCCAACATGTGTGAGACCTGCCCATAAAGTTGCGGTATCGCGAAGTAGTAGCGATATGTGACTATACCCTGCGTTATTATTGTCGTTGTATTGGCCAAATTACTTTGTATAATCTATGTTAATATTGATATGATTGACGGAGAATGACGTATATTTTGTTGTTATTTGAAGATAATTGATAAGAGTTAAATAGTAGAATTAACTAATGGCTTAATTTTATTAAAAATTAATTATAGATGACAGTTTAACTTTCGGCTTCGTTGTACTAATAACTTCGAACATGGACTTTGAAAGTCCTGACGTGGAAAAAGACTTTCCTGGTTTATACGCCTCGGAAACTGGCCGAAAAAGTAATGAAAGTGACTGTAAGTAGCTGGGATGTGATATCTTTATCTCATTTAATTGAAGTGATTTGTTCTAAATAAACTTCAAGTGGTTTTAAAAAAAAATCTCTCAAGGAGCTTATTTAATTCCTGTTACAAAATTCAGCGCCTACTTTACATCCCTTGCTAAATACCACCATAATCCGTACCAAACTATCCCCAATCCGTGCCTTAACTTCCTGGTAGGAAGAGATTACTCATTTCTATTTTATCTGGTCTAGAGACAGGCTCGTTTCTCACGTTTGTTGTTATTTATCTTACATAGAATATTATTAATCTTGTTGATACATGCTTGCTTAGAAGGCAAATTATTTTGTCTCTCTTTGTTTATTCACAAGATCATATATACATACCAGTATCTACCCACATTTACCATACCACATGTCCAAACCACCATAACATTCTTTCCTCAAATATGCTGTGGCATAACATAATCTATCAAGCCAAATTTTTCCTATCGCCTATTTTTCCTATATCCATACAGTTTCTAATTCTGTCTTTCAGAGACACGCCAAGTTTAAATTTTCAGTCTTTTTTTATGTGATTGTGGTTGTTATATCAATTAATATATTCAATTTGAAAAATGTATAAACTTATTGTGACTGCAGATTATTAAGGATAAGATAGGAAAGAAAACTACATGTTTATCTCAATATTATATAACATTTATAACTTTGAAGTTGGACCGTGTGATTGTGATTTGTGTGTGATGTTAGACAGAAATTTTGTTCTAACATTGTGCATACATCCCTAACCACCCACGTTGGGGGAACTAGATATAGCATAGGCAGACTATGCTTAGAGGAAAAATGACAAAGGGCAATAAACTCTGATTCTAGCATATAATTCAGTAGTCATGCCTGTTACAAAAAAAAAAAAAACATTGTGCATTTAAATATAAGTGAGCTTCTGTAAATGCATGATGTTCTTACATACAGGAAAACCATTGTGGAATTTTGTGAAGTTTTAAATTGTCTGCTGAGATATTGGAACTAAAAAGTTTGCTTACATAGAAACAATGGTCTGTGCCATACTTTAGTAAACTTTCTATGAGTTTCTTTTATTTGTGGTTATTATGTGGTGCAAGATTCATTCTGTTGCATTTAGTAGAAATAAGCCCAATGAAATGTTTATAGCTTTACTTTCATTACTATCCTTACCCCACTTAGTGGTTATTTTAGAAGCATATATGAGCTTATTTCTCTGATTACAAAAGATAAAGAACTGATTTTTTAGTTAGTGATGGAGCTGACCATGAAAAACCTAGTAAAAAAGATTTATTGGGTAGACGGAAAGATAAAAAAGAATCTAAGAAAGATAGGGGTTATGCAGCACTAGAAGGGGAAAGTTCCCCTGAAGAGGACACTGACACTAAGTAAGTACTATATGTTATAAATATACATACATTTATATACATTATTATATGTGGATTGAGGCCACAAAAAGAAGCCTTACTCAATTAGAATCCCCAAGAGAAGTGCAATCTTGGTTGTCACTATGAGAGCTGGTGCCACACAGTTGCAGGCTAGGCAAATATTATTGGTAACATGATACATTGACAACATGGTACATGCTTAGTTGTGATTGAATGAGACCAGAATCTGATATCAATTTTATGTATTTCTAACTTCATGAATTGCTTTCAGAAGTCCCTCAAAATCGAAAAAAACTAAATCATTTAAATTTCCATCCAAAAATAAAGAAAAGCGCGAAAAGTCCCGTGACAAAGAAAAGGTTGTAGAAGATTTGTCGAAACATAAAGAACTAAATGAGAAGGAAAAGAAAAAAGAGAAGGAAAGGGAGAAGGAGCGAGAAAAGGAAAAGAAGGAAAAAGAGAAACGCGAAAAATTAAGAGAAAAAGACAAAGTAAGTGTTGCTTTATTTTATTTGAATTAATTGTGTTACTCAAGTTCCATATCAATGGTCCAAACTAACACCACATTACCTAGAGGTCATGAGAATGTTCTATCGCTGTTTCATTCTCAGATATATAGACATATTCTCGACGCAGATATTATGTAAACATGATAATGAGTAATAAATGCCTGAATGACATTATGCATAACTAAATGTTTTATGCATGTAATTTAGCAGATAAAGGTCAAAAGGTGTTTAAACAGTTTTATTTACATGTCATTTTACAACCACGCTGGATGATACGCCGTAAGATTTTCATTGAATCTTGAACCTCCAGAGTTTTTTTATCACCATCCAAGACCTTAACCAGAACGTAACTGGATGTTAAGAGGACATCATCGATTAAAAGCGAAGTTAAATGGCTATTTAATTTTCTCTTCCATCCACCCACATCGTCATGGAACGAAATAAACACTGTTAATATATATATTGACCGTGGTTATTTTCACCCCCTCATCCTTATCCCATTGCTGTACGTATAATGCAAGTATATTTACAATTAAAAACAAAAACCGACTTCAATTCGAAACAAACGTTAAACGCTTTTACGCGCAGACGCCCTCTTTGTATTTCCGAATTAATTAAGAAACTAACCAAACTCTCATCAAACTACCCATGAAGTACATGCTTTTCAATAAAAAATGAATCATCGAAATCAGTTAGCGTAATCTAAAGTTTAAGACCTACATGGTTTTTACATGGATGCCATTGTTACAATGGGAAGGGACCACATGGGAAGCCTTGAGATAAAAAAAGAGACATCAAAATCGGTTCACCCAATCCAAAGTTATAACGTAAGAAACATTAACAAAACATTTAGACGAATTGAGAACATCCTCCTTTTTTGAAGTCGGTTAAAAGGTTCTGGGCTCTCAAGAATAAGACTACGGTATCCCCTGCCTGTCATAGAAGGCGACTAAAAGGGGCCTCGGGTTCACTGGGCGACAAGGGTGGACCCGGGAAGAAGGCGACATCGGCTGGCCCGTGCGACTTGAGCCTTGCACTGCGAGGGCACAGTAAAATCCCAAAAAAAGATACCCCATCTTTTTGAAGATTTCCTCCCCGTTAACAAAAAAAAAAGGCGCCATGTCTACAAAATGTACGGCCGTAGCTTCGAATCCACCATTCGACTATTGACGTGAACCTTCATAGCACAACTTTAAGTTTAGTCGGAAAGGTTAACAAGAATGTTAATAGTATGTGAGTAAAAAAAATATTGCTAGAATTCATTAAAAAAAATGCCACTCAGTGTGGTGAAGCTAAGACTTGGCAAGGTTGAGGGACGCATAGACCATGATGTTAAGAAGATAGTCCATGTTAATAAGCAAGTAATTATTTAGTAACTAGCGTACCCAACACGCTTCCCCGGCTAGATTTTGCGTTATTTTATTTAAACAATAAACTTACATCATTAAATTTTAATTTAACTCTCACAATATATTAAATTCTATTCTCTTCTCGAGCGGGTGAAGATCATTACCTACACCCATGTACATATCAGTAAATACAATATCATACCCGCAGTAGTAATATCATAGTAAAGCAAAGCTGTATTTGACAGTTCAAAAATAGGAGTGCTCAGATCGTCACCAAACTTTACAGGATTACACGCCAGTTTAATCTGAAGATTCCCGGAAAGTTTTATTGAAATCGGTCCAGCCGTTTGGGAACCTATACGGAACAAACCCACACACTTTCTCTGTTATATATATAGATTGGGTTACAGAGACTTTTTTGTTTTATTTTTTACCTTTTAGATATTATTTACGCGAATATGCCATTTATGTATTCTGGCTTTATTATTATACTTAACGGTGTATATCCAAATTTCACGGTTCACCGGGTCTCTCGTGGCTTATGCATAAATTCGCCGCTAAGTTGTTGGACATTGCGACCTTGATGGGTAAACACTTCAACAAAGAGCGCTCGTTCAGTTGCCGTTTGAAATCGCGACATGCATCACCTGCGCAGCGTTTTTACTAAGGTGTCTATATATTTTGATTACGTGTCTCGCGATCCATTTCTGGGTTTCATTTCACAATCTGTGCCTGATGACAGTTTTTTTTTTATCTGTGCGATAATTTTTATCATACCAGCCAGTGTTCGTTATAAATTAGATACATCGCTGAAGTGTTTTAATAAAAACAAAACAATAAAATCTTCGTCTATTTATCGATACAATGTTTTTATAGGAAAAAGAAGAAAAGGCGAAGTTCAAATTGGAATCGAAAGAAAAACTGAAAGATGATAAGAAAGACAAAGTTAAGGATAAGGAAAAGGAGAAGGTGAAAGAAAAGGAAAAAGAGAAGGTGAAAGAGAAAGATAAGGACAAGAAGGATAAGAAGTTAACTAAAGTTCCTTCGACGGTGACTTCGGGAGTGCCTTTTGAGGAGATTTTTACATTGGGAGGTACATTGAATTTAATTTATAATTATGCTTACCATGCTGAGGGTAATTTTTGTAAAAAAAACACGTGCTTATTTTGATTGGTATGTCACATATTAAACTTTTTTTCTTTAACTTTGTCTCCCTCGCTCGTGTTTTAACCCAACGTGGGTTCTTGAAGAAAATTTATTATAAATGTCATTGTTTAAAAT
The DNA here is from genome assembly GCA_029286785.1 of Meandrusa payeni. Lineage (NCBI taxonomy): Eukaryota > Metazoa > Arthropoda > Insecta > Lepidoptera > Papilionidae > Meandrusa > Meandrusa payeni. Next base: position 4,992,406 of record JAGSMX010000022.1, read on the forward strand.
TTAAACATTTTAATATATCAAATCTATATAAAAATAAAAAAATATAAATAAAAGAATGTGTGTGTTTGATCCGTATAGGCTCCGAAACGACTGGAACGATTTCAATAAAACTTTCAGGGAATCTTCGGATTGACCTGACCAGAAATCGTGTAAAGTTTGGTGACGATCGGAGCACTAGAGATGACTTTTAAAGATGTCAAATATCGCTTTTATTTACTATGATACTCTATTGTTTTATAACCAAATCTGTATGGACATTATATAAAGTATATTGAAGTATAATAAATCCCTAAATGATAAGCATGATGTTGTATTTACTGATATATACATGGGTCATCTTCACCCGCTCAAGAAGAGAATGAATACGGAAAGAAATGAATCATTTAATATATTGTGAGAGTTAAATTAAATATTTAATGTTTATATAGAATAAAGCAAAATCTAGCCAGGCGAAGCGGGCTGGGTACGCTAGTGTTTATATACAACTAACTTAAATTGTATTTACGTTTCATAAGTAAGAAAAACGTCTTTAAATAATTTGATTATATTCATCAATTCTTACCTGTCAATTAAATTGCCGCCTCAGCCAGGTAAACGAAAAATGTTTTAACAATTTTGTTAGCGTATTCGTTGCCATTTTATTAGGCACTTTTAACACTAGAGTAATTTGTGCTCGGTGCACCCACAGGGAAAAAAGTAACTTGCTAAAATTTCTTTATATTGTATGACGATAACCATTTGCACAGGTGACTTCGTTGTTCTAAAATTGCGTCCGAAATAACACAATGCTGTGTTCGTACACATGTTGAACTACTGTTACTTCGACATGCTGGTTTTATTCGACAGACGTTTTATACGTTCGGGTTTAATTTCCAAAAATTTGCTCTTATGTCTAATTGCTTGTACCTCAAAACAATTTTTTCCTATTGAAATTAATTGAAATGCCATCGCCACAAACGCGAACCCAACTTATTAAAAATTTATCGTAAACGAAGAAAACAAGCACATAGACTGAGATCTAGTCCGAATTTTTTATCTCAAATCTTGCTCTCATCTCAAAAAACGCAAAATAACGCTCGCTCGGCGGTTTTTAGCTCCACATACTCGTATATTAGGGCACTCTATAGGTACCAGTATAAATAGTGACTATAAGGGAATACGACAATAAGGCTGTACACACAATTTATGCTTATTATTAAACAATATGCCTAATGTAGCTAATAATATCAGGATTAGACCGGCATGTGGCATCTCGTGACATCGCCCAGGAGATGGGAGTTAGTCACCAAACCATTTTAAACCATCTGCAGAAGGCTGGATACAAAAAAAAGCTTGATGTTTGGGTGCCGCATGACACAAAAGGCGGAAGGGAGATATTTGACAACCTATTAAATCGCCGCCTCAGCCAGGTAAACGAAAAATGTTTTAACAATTTTGTTAGCGTATTCGTTGCCATTTTATTAGGCACTTTTAACACTAATTTGTGCTCGGTGCACCCACAGACTTCTACAGGGAAAAAAGTCACTTGCTAAAATTTCTTTATATTGTATGACGATAACCATTTGCACAGGTGACTTCGTTGTTCTAAAATTGCGTCCGAAATAACACAATGCTGTGTTCGTGCACATGTTGAACTACAGTGTTACTTCGACATGCGGGTTTTATTCGACAGACGTTTTATACGTTCGGGTTTAATTTCCAAAAATTTGCTCTTATGTCAAATTACTTTTTTCCTATTGAAATTAATTGAAATGCCATCGTCACAAACGCGAACCCAACTTATTAAAAATGTATCGAAAACGAAGAAAACAAGCACATAGACTGAGATCTAGATCGAATTTTTTATCTCAAATCTTGCTCTCATCTCAAAAAACGCAAAATAACGCTCGCTCGGCGGTTTTTAGCTCTAAATACTCGTATATTAGGGCACTCTATAGGTACCAGTATAAATAGTGACTATAAGGGAATACGACAATAAGGCTGTACACACAATTTATGCTTATTATTAAACAATGTGCCTAATGTAGCTAATAATATCAGGATTAGAACAGCGTAGTAAGGGAATGTGGATGTCATGACCAGAATCGAAAGAAGTACGGCCCGGTGAGGCTAAAAGCAAAGATAAGGGAAATAAAATTTATATTTAGCGTACAAAGACTGGATTTGTAGTTCCCGTATAGTACAAGCAGGGCCCCCGAGTCGGTAATTGCCAATGACATTCCACTGTAAAGCCGATCAATTACAATTCAATTGACATTGTGACAATCACTGTAATATACTAATAACATTTGTGAGTCGTGGCAGCTCAGTGTCCGGGCGGTTGGCTCAAGTTGCATACTGTTGCATACAAGTTGCAGCCCTGTAGTTCTGGGCTTTCAAGAATAAGACTACGGTATCCCCTGCCTGTCGTATAAGGCGACTAAAAGGGGCCTCGGGTTCACTAGGCGACAAGGGTGGGGGCCTTTGTCGTCCGCTAAGGTGGACCCGGGAAGAAGGCGATCGGCTGGCCCGTGTAGCCTTGCACTATGAGGGCACAGGGGGGGAGGGAGTAACCCCCCCGGGACGTGGTCTCCTTGAGCACAGTGCATAGGGGCTCCGGTGCGTTCCACTGGAGATCCCGGAGCCCCTCGACATGCACCGAGGAAAGGGCCACCGGGGCGGTTTTAGTGAAGAAGGCGGGGTATCTTTTTGAAGATTTCCTCCCCGTTAACAAAAAAAAAAGTTGCATACTACGCTAGTAACCCGAGTTCGATCCCCGGCGCCGGCACCATTAAATTTGCTGTTGCCATTTTATGTGCTGATTTACCACGCGATTTTATTTCCACCATTAGTTATTTGCCACCGCAGTGAATTAAACTTGTATTGCTAGCACAAAGAATCGCCCGATATTGTGCTAAATGAATCAATCATTAATTTTCTAGGTTTATCGTTTTATTTTTCCTTTTATAAGCACTTACTAATAGAAGCTATACAATAATAACTATGCGAAAAAATTCAATTACACTCTTGTGTGTATGAGCCCTTACATACATTTTTGGGTCACGGATCATCAATTAGCAACTTAGGTTTCGCTCTAATAGTCAGAATTTATTTTGATGTCAATTCACGCTGTCTACTTGATATTTGAGACTAGCAATTTTTCACTAAGTCACATTAGGTGTTGAATGATTAAAACGTGTGTTTTATCTGTGGCAACAAAATAAAACAATGCCGGTTCAAGGCGACAGATAACACAAAGGTTTCGTAATGGCAGCACGGTGCGACATGTAGCCGTGCTCCTGTCCTCAATTTTTAAAAAGTAAAGATGAATCCATTTTCAAATGGCTTTCCAATTAGCGGTAAGTTGACATTGTTTCTTCTTTTGTATTGTTATTTTGTTTTTGACAATATTGCAACGTCATCCTTATAGAATTCCTAAGAAGTTTTGTATAAGCCACATAACTACGGAATTATCTTTTGTTTAAACTGTAAAACTCAGCAAATAGCACGGGCAAGAGCAATTATAACCTAATGGCTAAGCAATCGACTTACGAACTGACAGTTGAAAGTTCAAATCCTAGTCGGATTTTGTCAATGAATTTAAGTTTTTCTTAAATACAAAAATCCTTTAAATTCTTTACCTAATCACTTGCTGAAAATTGTATACATATATACATGAATATGTGATAGGCTCACCTCCAGTCAAATACGGGACCTAATAAGCTCTGAGAAAAGATAGCGATAGCTGTCACTGTTGGTTTAAGAGGGCGTGAAATCTTTTAGTTTTTTGAATGCCCACTCTTCCCAGGACATGGGGATACTTTAAAACGCGACTTTCCAGTATCCCATGGAATAAAAGCTACACTTATCTATTGATCTATGGTAGCTCAGTGTCCGGGTGGGAGTCTCTCGTTGCATAGTTCGCTAGCATCTTCAGTACGAACCCCGGTGCCGGCACCGATGATGATTATATAAAACCGATGATAAAAAAATAAATTAATTGAAACACCTGATGTTAAGTTACAAAAAGATAATATCCCCTTGATATCCGTGGATTGTTGTTTCCAATATTTTCAATATTTCATTATATAATATAAACTTTATACGTTTAATTATCATATTATTTATTTTATTTTTTGGCCTAATAATATATTTATTTATGAAATTTTTTCATCTTTTAATTTATTATATAAAATATATTTTAATCTCATAACTGTTTTATTCATGTATCATATTTATTATACTCTTATTGTCTGTATAAATTCCATATAAAAGTAGTATTGCGATCATGGGGGATCATCTAACTTACATTTTCATTTTCATCTTAGACGTAAGAAATTAGTGTATGTGTTTTAAAACGACTTGGCTTAAAGGTCTTGTTACCAAGCCATAACATATTCATCGTCAAAAGTAGTATTGCGATCATGGGGGATCATCTAACTAACATTATTATTTTCATCTTAGACGTAAGAAATAAATGTGTTTTAAAAAGACTTGGCTTAAAGGTCTTGTTACCAAGCCATAAAATATTCATCGTCAAAAGTAGTATTGCGCGCGCACGTCTTTAGGTAGTCCCGAGCACCGCTGAAACTCAGCGCTGTCGGATCCTTGCGACATCATATGCTGAGACGGTGTCCGATATTGGCATCATATGTTATGTATTATTTGTCCGTGTAACTTTCACTGTATTCTATTTATTTTTCATTATTTTTTAGTGTGTGTTATATTCTGTCTGTAATTTGTTTTTGTATTATGATGCCAATAAATAAATGTCTGTCTTAATGTTGAAATTTTTAAAGCTAATTTAACACGTGCTCTGCGCTGAAAAGGGAAACATTAATAATAATAATAATGTCCGAACAGTCCCAATAGTGCTATCTACTACAGGTGTCGTACCAATTAATCCATCCACATACTTGCAGTTACAAAAAGCCGTGATCCTCAATACATGCCGTCTCACACGTAAATTCCTTAATTCTGACCCTATCTAATTTTATATAATTTTATTACAAGTACTTGGCTTCGGCCCGTACCAACATTTTCACACTCGAAAAAGAGGAGATACAACAATGTTGTAAACACCATAATAATAATAACAAATAACCGCCATGTGGGATGTGGATTCGACAATCATTGTCCCGATAGTCGTTTCTGCAAACGGTCTCATAGCGAAAAGTCTCGAACAACATCTTAAGAGACTTTCGCTAGATGGCTGAATCAAGGGTCAGAGACAGAAAGCAGTACTCCTGGACACGGCACGCATCGTCAGGAGGTTTCTCTCTATGTCGCCCTAACCACCGGTTGCTTGAGTCCTGCTTCGTTGCCGGTGGCACACACTAGGTTAGGTTTTTATAATGTTTTTGTATTTTGTGTATTTTACTTTTTATATAAATATTATAAAAACTTAACCTAAGGATTCAAAATAAATAAAAAATAACAAATAATAAAGATCTTTATTTATAACCATAACAAAGTTTATACAGTAAAGTTATAGTGTACGCAATAGCAACATTAAAACAAAGGATATTGTGTCGCCGCTATTTACGCTCACCCTCCAAACAAATTTTGATTACATATTAAGATTTAAATTTGAAATAGGTTATTTTTTTTCCTTAGAATAAAATACTTGAGTAGTTATCTATGTGACTGAGCATTTTCGTGTGTGTGTGTGTTTTTCAGTACATTCGTAGTTTAGACTTAGAAGCCACTTTCTTACTTTTATTTTACATTCTCGTTGAGACAGTGAGTAAATATCTAAATCTTTGTTTAACCTATTCATATATAGATGGACTTAAATAATAGTAATTTCTATTTGCAATAGCTAGACCAGATATAACACGGTCGCAAACATTACCTTTTCTACGTCTATTACCCCTGTCTTGCAACTCGAATGTGGTTTGTGAATGTTTGCGTAAAATGGTTTTGAATATAAACATTTTTCTTACAGATAATACCTTACATAAACTATAGAGTTCATCAGTAGGAAAACGAGATGGTTTAGATGTCAAAACTTTTAAGATGACTCTCTGTATTATCTAAGACATTCTACATGTCTTAGATAATTTTCTAATACATATGAAGCCTGCCAATCCGCACTATAGCTGTATGGCGGTCTATGCCTACACATATATGTAATTTTCCCATTTCTGTCCCTATAGCCATCTATATTTAGATCTATGTAGTTGTATATATATTGTTACTCATAATAATTATGGTAATGCTATTAATTTATCCATATGGTATATATGTTTATGTATGCTTATTTTTATGTATATATTTGTGTTATATTATATTTGTCTTATTTTTTTTCTCTATACAACACTAAGGTAGACTGACAGAGAATGCCTTCTGGCACTAAGTCCGCTTTTTGTAAACTTTTATTGAGTGCAAATAAAGATTAAATAAATATATATGTAGGCTGTAAGTTTAACTTTTTTAAAGTCTGTCAATCCACACTAACTAAGAAGCGAGACTAAGAGAATATAGGAGTCGGAATAATAGAGGGCCGCACGTAATAGCACGTTTTCGATTTGAAGTCGGTTTTTGTATTTACTTGTTTTAAGTCCACATTGCCATTGGACTAGCATTAATAGAATCTGTTATCAACAGACAGTCGGAGTTTGTCAAGCCAACTATTATATACGACTAATTAGGTTTTTCGTTTTAGTCGCTCTGCCTATATTCGGAGTGCCCCTCCAGCAGTCTGTGGAACGTTCGAGATGTCACGATGATACTTTGCTGCCACTATTGGTACGCGATAGCATCGACTACCTCCAGGTAAGTTGTATATTTTAAACTACAATTATATATACGGGTAAAACAAAACCAACCGACTTCAAGGTAGGAATATTACTAAAAAAAAAACTTAATAAGAACCTAAACAAATTTTCATCAAACTACTCGTAGAATAAATCCTTTTCAATAAAAAATCAATCATTAAAATCTGTTGGCGAGACAGTGAAAACTGCCCCGAAATGCCGGGGTATGGTGTCGCTGGGTACGTAATTCATGACGCCGCTGCCTCCTCTCGAATATGCCCTCATTAGCCCACTCCAATTAACGATGCAAGTATTTAGGTGTCGGTAAATTTAGAACATCGAACAGTAGGCAAGCTAAATGGAGTCTTCTACGATGTGACATTTTTAGGATGTTGCGTTGATTAAAGAAAGGTGTAACGTGACTTCGGGGTTGTATTGTAAAGCAAAAACGAGCGTAAGCGTTTTGTATTCGCTGTACTACTTTGTCCGTTCTGGCATACAACCTCGGCCCGTAAACTGTATCGGAATAATTTAGTTTGGATAATATGAGAGACTCCACCAGTTGAACCCAAAGCTGCTCACTTAAATATTGTGGAACTTTATATAAAACTTTTAACCTGTAAAAACAATTTTGGACTATTTTCAGGATATGATTTTCGTAACGTAAGTCACAATCTATCTCTAGACATAAGTTTCGGGCTTGGGACACCCGTTCAATACTCTCAGATCCTAATTTTACTTTACAGTCTAGAGGCAATTTTTTTAAATGGTTTATTATTTTATGGTATTTAGGTAATGGAGCATTTATGGTAATGGATTTACCATTTACTATGCTAGTTTGTTGTTGTTCGTCAAAAAAAACACACTGGTCACATAACAAATCTGCGACACAGTTGTATAATAATATCCTTCACGGTTGGCCGCCCACTGATATCGTTTATTTGGCGGCCATGAGCCCCCGCACTTATTCGTTGATTTCGTTCGTTGCATCAAGTTACTTTATAAAAAGATTACCGATAAACTCAGAGGATTGTACAACGCCACCGTTCTTAGATCGCTGCTAAGGTATACTTCTATTATGAATAACCAAGCAGAAGGTCAGGAATAGGGACAAGCCAATGACATGTTTATAAATCCAACCTAATCGTAATCTACGTATAAAAAATTTTGACATGTAATTTCAAATTGATTATGTATATTATTAATAATGATTGAAATGTATCGGTATATTAAGAATATGTCATTATTTACGTGATTAACCAATAGCAACGATTGAAATTACATCAGTGTCAGTGGTACGCCAGTGAAAGTTTTGGCCGTTTTTTGTCAAACAAATAATATTTATTGTGACTGATTTGACTTTTAAAGTAAGTGCAAGTTCCTTTTCCATTTGAGACGAATCTTCCTCCAATTACTAAGCTATTGCGCCTTACCATCCAGGACTGCATTTCCTCTGAACATCAGGTCGTATCGTATATCGTAGTCAAGCAAGTTAGGAAGTTTAAAAAAAAAAATTCTCCAAATCAGCATCCTCGTAAATTTTAGGCCTTCCACTGGGATCTTTTTCTTTATCTTTTACGTCAAAATCACCGTTTTTAAACTTTTGATATCATTTAAGGCATCCTCATTATATGCTTCTATGAGCAATCGATGCGTCTCAGAAGCAAATATTTTTACGAGCCGCCATTCACCCCATGGGAACTAACTATTTAATATTAATTTCTCAGGCGCACGGTTTGAAGTCCACTCAAATCTACCGCACGGAGCCGGACAAGATCAAACTGCAGCAACTTCGGAAGCTGTTCACCGACCGTGGGCCCACATTCCCGTACCATTGGGATGTTCCCGTCGCGTGTGCTATGCTCAAGGCATTTATCAGGTATACCACGCTTTTAATTTATAAACATGTATTTTTACGAGTAAATACACCGCGTACATTCATGCGTAGAGGGGATGGCAACCTTGAAAAGCTGGTCATCGTTGGCAATACAGAAGGCAAGAGAACAAGAGGCCGAATCCACAAAGCGTCCATCTGACCGCTGGAGGTTGGGAATAATCCTCGCGCGTTACTGCTATTTTATACGCAGGCCCCAACCCTTAGTTGTTAGGAGCGTTGCTGGAGTTTCTTCGGCCACTTCTTCTCCCAACGCTAACGCTTCCCGAAGTGACGCTCGAAGTAAGTTTAGCTTTTTAATGTCCCTTAGATTATCCGTGAAATAGCAACCGACCGAGTCATGGTTCGCCCCTCTCTGGCGCTCAAAAAGTTTTAGTTCAAAAACTTCAAACTCTATTCATAAATGTGACTTAACCTTTACTTTATTCAGTGTCGATAGCACTTAGTGACGCGCGCATGCGCTTTTATGTACATATGTACTTACAAGCGAGCACGTTGTAAAGACCCACGTAAACACCTACACACAGCTAGATTAAGGCGCATTAAAACCTGTTAATGTTGTTCATTTATTCCTCGTGACATATTGACGTGATTAATGAGGAATGCAATGCGATGCCATCCATTAAAGCGCTCATTCATAATAATATCTTGATACTTTTAAGTACCAAGTTATTACTCCATAAATTATTAATCATGACACCGCGTCTTGCTATTGGGAAGACTTCTACCAGTGCGTCCTCCTAGCCATGACCTAAGGTGCAGATACTTGGACTCTGACCGTTGGGCTGGATGGAAATAGCTATACTCGGAATTACTCTAAGGGATAGATTCCGAAACGAAGAAATTCGACGGAGAACAAAGTAGTCGACATAGCTCTTAAAGCCAGCAAGTGGAAGTGGCAGTGGACCGGCAACATCTGCCGCGTCAGTGACTCGGCAGATAGATGAGGGAGGAAAGTGTTAGAAAGGAAGCCGCGCATAGGCCGGAGAAGTGTGCCCTCCCTCCGGATGGACCGACGACCTTATAAGGATAGCCGGAAGTGGCTGGATGCGGAAAGCGGAGGATCGTATATGGTGGAAGGCATTGGGAAATGCCTACTTCTAGCAGTGGATAGACACATGCTTATGATGAAGAAATTATTAACACTCATACTATGAGTATAGTTAAAAGCCGTGGTAACTTAGTGTCCGGGTGGTCGCCTCAAGTACAACATACTAACATATAGTAGCATAATACGCTAGCAACCTGAGTTCGATCCCCGTTGCCGGCGTAAATTATCTTTTTTTTTTGTCAATTTACCATGCACTGGGCGATGAAAAAAAACATCATGTGGAGACTGGCATCTGTTAGAATTTTATTTACGTCTGAAGTCCACTAATACGCAATTGGCCCGCGTGCGGACTATGTCCTTACAATCTCTTTACAGAGATGGCCTGTATCCAGCAGTGGGACATGTATAAGCTGTAAATTACACAGAGGACCTTTTCAACTTCTGCGCATTAACGGTCAGTGCTAGAGCTATTTGCCGTCAACTATATATTACTATAGAAGGTATATTATATTCCCAGCGAACTCCCAGATTCGATTCTCACGCAAGAGTTGCACTGTCAGTTCGAGCAAGCGACTGCCATAGCCGAGCCGCAACGGGAGGCCGCCATGGTGTTGTTGGTCGCCAAGCTGCCCTCCTGCAACTACAACTTGCTGGCCTGGCTCATGACACACTTTGCGAGCGTCGTGGCCAACGAACAGGTTTGTATACCGCACCATTTATACCCACGAATCTACGCTTATTAACCAGAGAAGCGTAGCTCGTAGGACGCATCCTGGACCTCCATTACGTTGTAAACAACAACTAGCAACAGCAACCGACCGAGTCGTGGTTCAGTCGTTTCGGGCGCCTTCGGATCGGAATGCGTAACATATTAACCTTCCAAGCCGACAGAACAGTGACGAAAAAACTGCCACTGCACGACAGCGTCCAACATGCTGTAGTGGCGATATCTCGACACACCGTCAGCTGTGTCTATTATACAGATGACTGTGACGGCGCCACAGGAAGACTGATGACAAGGGCAATGGCCGCATCAAGGGAGAGGATAGTGGACTACCGAGGTTACCTCTCACCGGGGTGACCCTTGTGTTACTAGCGATAGAGGTTCAGGCTGAGCGACCTAAGAGCTATGCCACCTCTCAATCCGGTGAAGCAGTGAAGTGAAGTTATTCAAATTCATACATAATCGTCTTTTAATGGTACAAGATTGATTCTCACTAGTAATTGAAACTTTGTTCAAGTTTTCTTTAAAAAATATGGTCTAGTTTAAAGCAATTTTTTGTCGAAGCTGATCGCAAGAGTTTCACCTGATTGGGAGATGGCAGAGTTATGTGGTTAAGCCTGATCCTCTATTGCAAGTACCATGGTGCAAGGGCCGCAGACGTCCGAATCTCGACTAAAGGGTTCCACACATTAACAGTCCGCCGGCCGATATTGGTCTGTCAGTTAATCGCAATAGACACACTCACAGTTTTCTCAAAGGTTTTGAAGTGAGTGGGCAACATAGACCTTTGACGGCTGGCCACCTGATACGGCCAGAGTCTGCAGGCAAACTGTCAATGTGTAGCTGAAGAAACTCCGGTAACGCTCCAAATATCTATGTCTACTAATGTCTTTAAATCGCGTGAATCTGAATACTTTTTACTCAAAAAATTACAAACTGGTATATATATTGTCGTTTATTTATTCCATGTGTATGTATATTATTATATTTATATAGAAGTATCTATATATGTATATGTATATTTATTTATCTATATAATAGTTTTAAAACGCTATTTCTAGCGGCACTACGCTTAGCCTGCTCTTAACCACTAATGGTTAGCTGTAAGAAAATGCTAAATACCATTAAGTTGTAGTATTGCGCGCGCACGTGTTTAGGTAGTCCCGGGCACCGCTGAAAATCAGCGCTGTCGGATCCTTGCGACAGCATATGCTGAGACGATGTCCGATATTGGCGTCATATGTTTTGTATTATTTGTCCGTGTAACTTTAACTGTGTTTTGTCTATTTTTCATTCTTTTTTAATGTGTGTTATATTCTGTCTTGTCTGTTTTGTATTGTGATGCCAATAAATAAATGTCTATGTCTAAGTTCGACTTTGTACATATTCTTTGGTGCAATAAAGGATTTATCTATCTATGGGTCTCAAGCCTAATTGGTTTAGAGTTAGTTTTTACTCATAATTGTTGGATGGTGTTTACATATGGATGTTTTGAGCATCGGTGATTATAGAAAAGGTCTTTGTTATATTCCAGGCAAACCAAGCGAACATTCAAACGATTGCGAACGCCATGGGACCAGCTCTTAACATGTCCCTCAATCTGCTCGCCTATCTCGTCACGAAAGCAGAAAAACTTTTCCCCAACGTCACCCTTACCAAGTAAGTTGTAATATAGTTTATTAATGTTTCTGCAATAAATTTTTATTCCAACACTATCATATAACTTCTATTTTAAATTATATTAATAACTAGCGTACCGCTTCGCCGGGCTAGATTTTGCTTTATTTTATTTAAACAATAAACTTACGTCATTAAATATTTAATTTAACTCTCAAAATATTCTCTCCTCGAGCGAGTGAAGTCTACCTACACCCATGTACATATCAGTAAATACAATACCATTCTTATTATTTATACAAAAACATATCGGGCTCAAGTTAATGTTAGAAATAAAAGTACGACGTATGGCTTTTTGGTTTTCAAAAAGAGGAGTGCTCCGATCGTCACCAAACTTTACAGGATTACTCGCCAGATCAGTCTGAAGATTCCCTGAAAGTTTCGTTGAAATCAGTCCAGCCGTTTCAGAGCCTATATGGAACATACCCACACCCATTCTCTTTTATATATATATATATATAGATGATTAATAAAAATATATAATTTATAATAGCGCCATCTATCTAAACTAGTTGACACTAAAAATCTCGCGCTTTAATTTACGTTACGGATATATTGTTATCTAAATATAATAATATTTACCATCAAAAATTAAATTAATTATTGCAAGGATGGTGGTGGTAACACATACAACATGTATGCATTAAAAAATTTAATTAACATGTATGTAACGTGTACGTGGGTGCGTAAGTGCGTTTGTGGGTGCTGGCGTAGTCTTGCATCTGTTAGTCTATGCCTATTATTTTAGATTGAAGAGATGAAATAGAATAAACATAATTTGGAATAAAAATAAACAACATAAATTCCATAAGTTTTATTCAATCACTTATCGAAGTCGCCTTGCACTGCGAAGGCACAGGAGAGGGGCGGGAGGGAGTAACCTCCTCCTCCAACAATACATGTCAAACTTACAATAAAATGTCAAATATCTTTACAGGTATGTACCACCGCTCCTGTCTATTCCGCCTGATTTTCCGGAATCTGCAGCCGAGATGAGCGCCGAGCTGCGAAAGCAGGAGTCCCTACTCAGTCAGATACACGCCGAGATGCACGCCGGCTTCATAACCAGCGCTCGGGACCAGCGGCTGTGGGAAGCGCAGAGAATAGTCACCCAACTCAAGGTAAATAAATGAGGCAAGGTCCATATACGAGTAAGTACGTACAGACATAGACATAGCCGACCGCTGAAAAGCGCTGTCGGTCCTTGCGACGGCATATGCTGAGACGGTGTCCAATATTTGCATCATATCTAAATACCTACATACAAATAAATTAAATATATAAACATAATAATTATATATAATAATAAATAAATACATATATATAAGTATAGATGGATAGGGACAGTAATTGTCAAACTATTCCTTGCTTAGGTAAAACTTCCATAGTAACTGTTTGCAAGTAGATTTATCATCTCATTTCTCTATTAGTTCCCTGATATCACTTGGCAGAGAATAGACCTGTATTCTATTTATTCTAATCGTATTTTTTCATTTCAGAGGAAACTTCGGTCCGTTCAGAAGTCCGTAGAGCCAAATGCCTTACCCCAACAACCATCTGTAGAAGAGAAACCGCCTGAAGACGAAGTTATAAAAGACAACCAAACAAACGACACTGTTACGCAAACAGACGGGGAAACTATAACTCCATCAACAGACGCTTTCCAAGACACTAAAGAATCTCCAAATATACCTGATCCAACTTTCCCAGTGGAATTCGAAGACAACTTCAGTTTCCAAAATACAGAGATCAAAGAGACACCCGAAGAAGAAACACCGCCAATAGAGCCGGCAAAAGAGAAACCAAAGTTGACAGAGAAAGAGTTAAAAGTACTAAGACTTGAATTGGAGAACGCGGAATATTTGCAACTGAAATCGCTATTACAAGCCAAAATTAACTCTGAACAATTCGAAATTGTGAAACTGAGAAGTCACGTGGCGCTGAAGAATAAACAGGAAGGCAACACGCAGGGGAATAGAGAGACGAAAGAGAACCACACAGCAGAGGAGCAAGAGTTAAGGCAGAAGTTGATGAAGGAGAATGCAATGTTGGAACAGAAGAGACTGAGTCTGGTGAACCAGATATTTCAAGAGAGAGTCGCTTGCGTTCAACTAAAAATTGAATTGGCGATGAATGAAATACTATCAAAGTCCTAGATGTTTAAGAGTGGAATGCTATTTATTGATTTCTGAATTCGTCTATATGTTTTTTTTAAACTTCGACTTAAAGAATGTGGACATTTTTCGGACAAAATAGCTTTTAACCTCTTCCAAAAGGACAAAGAACAAAATAGCCTTTATAAAGAGGATAAAGAATCAATTTAAACGTTTTGTCTTCTTGTGATCTCCGATAAAGACATCGGTGCACAAATATGGGACCTAGGACAGTTGGTGAACTACAGATAACGATTGCCGTCTCTGTTTACCCTGTTTATATAAAAACCACGTGAGAGCTGATCCTATTTATAAGATAAGGAGCATTTACATACACAGTGCGGTTTATCATGAAATTCTACTTATTTCATCGCAAAGTGAGGTTGGAGTTGACTAAGAAAAATCTTTTGTTTATCGGCCTTCGATACCTAGACGCCAAATAGTATCCATAAATGTGTAATTGGCTTGTAACCAATGAATTGTCGTATTTCGGTTTTTAAGTGCAAAAAAATCACTTTTTGTGTCCGGTGTATGGCGTAGCCTTTCCACATGTCACATATAGGATCTATTAAGCTTGGTGTAAAGCAGACAGCGATGTCTGCCTCTGTCTACCACGCTTATATATAATAATAGAAATTACATGTCGACGTAATATGCTTACAATTAATAAAAAATAAAAACAAATCAACCATTTGTGTTTTTTATTTTTGAAATTAATTTTTAGGCGCATTATAAAAAATTGTGCTTATAAATTTTTTTCAAGTGCTGTTATGTAATAGAGGTTAACTGTCCGTATGTATTATTTATTAACATAAATAAAAAAATATTATTTCGTATAAATCAATTTTTTATTTCATTTTTCAAATTCAATTTGAACTTTATTGACTGTGTTAACTATCCTTTTATTGTAAATAATTGTTTGCATGGAATTAAAAACAATTTTTTATTTAAACCAAAGAAGTATAATTTCTCACACGCGTCTCACATAAGTACAACGACCGAGAAAGAAAACAGGCGATTTCGACTGTTTTCTTTCTTCGGCCACATAGCTTGGTCATGCCATAGCCATGAAAAGCGGTTGGCGTCAAAAGAAGAAGCAGCGGCATGGTACCCACTAAATAGACGGACTCAATTATCCTGGTCCAAAATAGAATAGTGGTGAATGGTCACGACCCTCAGGAACGATACTGACGGGAGACGAATTCTAGAATCGTCGTAATATAAATAAAATAGCCTTTATTTGCTACTACAAAATAACTTGCATTTTAAAATAATTTAATTTACAGGTTAGTAGTAGTCGCCACTGCGGCGTAGGCCTCTCCCAAACCTCTCTATCTATGCCTATCCCGTGCTATCTGCATCCACTGGGATCCACATATGTGCCTTTCCTCCACCTTTTAAACGGTCTTCCTTATTTTCTCTTTTTTTCCAATGGTACCCATTCTGTTAGTCGTTTTGTCCACCTGTTGTTTTCCATTCTACATATTATATGTCCTGCCCAGTGCCATTTTAGTAACCTTAGTCTTCCTCAATGCTCACGTCTGGCAGCCATATGTTAGGCACTGTAATATTTTAGTTTCATATATATGTCGGCACGTCGCCATTTGAGTGATAAAATGAGCCACCGATGTCACTGGCGTCCATGATGATTTTCACAGATGACAGATTACGCGCAATGGTACAACCGCTCTATGCGACCGCCACCGTAGAAGTGTGTCATATCGCTCGACCGGATGGTAAAACGTTGACTCCATCGAACGCCGACAGATGGCGACAGCGTTCCGTGTTTGTCCCAAATGTAGCCAATGTCGTTAGTGTGCCAGTATCGCGTCGGTTACGACATATATATATTTATGCTTATATTAATTGTGTTATTATTCATTATTTCTTTCAAAATATAGCTGCTTCAAAATTTTGTGCGTGAACAAAATGTTTTGTTTTCAAGTCCTAATGGTTTTTTTTTCTCTAGACATACAGAATAAAAACACCTTATCGTCGTCATTTTTTGACAACAATTATTATGTCGTTTGGTATATAAAGGAGACAGTAGAGATATAGGCCCAGGTGTGCATTTTATGTTTATGTGAAAAAATAAAATTTTTCATTATATTGAGCCGTGATAGCTCAGTGTCCGGGTCCGAGCCAACAGCTCAAGTTGCGTAGTAAGCTTGCAACCCGAGTACGATCCCCGGTGCCGGCACTAATAAATTTGTTGTTGCAATTTTAGGTGAAGATTTATCACGCGTTCGGCGGTGACGTCTAAGGACTATGCCCTTATACTCTCTTAATAGAGAAGGCCTGCGTCCCACAGTGGGACATAAATATTATATATATATAAAGGCTGTAGCTTAAATGTATTCCGCGGTGTATCCAAAAGATATCATTATCATTGATTTTATATCATTTCTGACGTATTATATTTTATCAGATCAGAAACAATCGATTAGATTAAGAGCGAGAAAATTACCGACCGATATAAGGAGTTATAGATTGAAAAACAAGTCGTTTTTTCTTATTTATTCAAAATTAATTATCACAGTATAAATAAAATACGCTCCTGGCCCAAAATTGCGGATTACTGATCATGTAGAAAGGAAGAATGAGATGAAGAAAGTTTCTTTCGCATAAGGGTGTAGACGTGCTTGTATGTATTGATTTAGTAAATCCTTAGTCTATTTTTTGGAGATAACCCCATCTCCAAAAAATAGACTAAGGATTTGCTGGAAATACCGCTGGTGACAGCTGATTCCACAGGTCTCTAATACATTAATTTATGGATCATAGACGATAGAGGCAATGCGACGTAAGATTTCCCCCCCGTCAACAAAAAAGATTTTTTTTATTAACGGGGGGAAATCTTCTACAAGATACCCCGCTTTAGAAGCCCACATAACCCTGCCGCGGAAGTCGGGGTTATGTGGGGTTTTTACCCATTAATACCCCCCCGGTGGCATTTCGTCGGCGCATGGTGAGGGTCTCCGGGATCTCCAGAGGTTACTCCCTCCCCCCCTGTGCCCTCGCAGTACGAGGCGACACGGGCCAGCCGATGTCGCCTTCTTCCCGGGTCCACCTTGGCGGACGACAAAGGCCCCCACCCTTGTCACACAGTGAATCCGAGGCCCCTTTTAGTCGTCTTCTACGACAGGCAGGGATACAGTAGTCTTATTCGACGAGCCGAGAACTACAGGGCTGAGGGCGACGTAAGACCTGTGCCAACTTTCAATCTGGTGAAACTAACAGAGTAGTTCTGGCTATTCTATGTAGGTTCGGAAACAAAAACCATAGATTAAGATTTAGAATTCATAGTGTCCGTGAAACACCTTCTGTCTTTGTGATTGCTTGTTTAACTTTTTCTTTATGTTCCATTTTTTTAGGGATAGATTTACCAAATTAGTTGCATATTAATCCATTTTATGTAACCTACGTGTTGCCAGTTGAAATATTTCGTATCAACAATTGTCTTGAAAAATGTGATATAAAACACAAAAAATAGAAAACATTTTCGCTTATAAAATAACAAGGTGAAGCGACCATTTCGTGTATGTTTCGTGATCGATTTATCATAGTTGCATGTTCATTGATAATATTTTCCATAAAAGTAGAAATTTTATCGTAGCGTGTACATTTGCAGACATGCAATTAATATACCAAAAAATCTACCATTATCTAATACGCAGTTATAGCCTTGTCGTTTAGCGTAGTACTTTCTCACTCCTACACTAACCCCGATGGGGTTTTATGTTTCTGGTTTACGCTCTTTTATGTTGAGAACATATTTTTGTAAAATGTATGGCCACTAAATGGCTCACGATCTGTCAAATATAAGACGCAATTATCGGAGCGTAAAGTGGCAAGCCTTTACTGTGTCTGTCCAACCGGTTAAGAAAAGGACTTGAAAATTATATTTTCCTTATATTAATTACTTACCTTTTTAATTACCCAGTGTTGGATAAAAAATATTTAGGATGACATGTCAATCGAATAGAAGAAGTATGTAATTAAAATCAACTTTATATCAACACTAACACCATCTCTAAAATACGCTTCATCTTATGGCATATCTCCCTTATATTTGATTCATGCCTATCTGCAGTTTTTGCATGCATTTGTAAAATGTAACAAGAAAAAGTATCCCAAAATGCATAACTATCAGTATGTCTCTTAAACCCTGGATATGGGACGGCGTTTAGTATGGGATGCTACATGCGTGGATACTTTGGCACCGTCACATCTTCCAGAATCTTCTGTTGAGGCTGGAGCGGCCGCTACCACTGCCGAAAACCTCAAGCGGCGCAATTATAGTAACCTCGATAGAGGTTTCATATTTGAGCCGTTTTGGGTAGAAACTTTGGGTCCGTGGGGTAGTAGTGCACACCACCATTTTAATGTGATAGCTAAGAAGTTCATCATAATTCACACATCTGGTGACCAGAGGGCTGGCTAATACCTTGCACAGAGGCTAAGCATTTGTTATACAACGTGACAATGCTACCAGCCTTCTGGGCACGCTGCTAAGCGACGGCGGTTTGGTTTTGTATATATTTTGTAAAATACGTATTATATTGTAAATATAAAATTATGTCAAAATGTAGATTATCCCAAAATTAATAGTATAGATCATATACATATAATATAACAGGTATTAATACTATATATATAATTTATAAAACGCTTATTTCTTTTATGATTATTATTTATTTTCTTTTATTAATTTAATAATTATAAATTAAATCATTTTGATAATTACCTAAGATTGGTACCGATACTTATTTATTTGAGTTTCCGTAATCGATAATTAGTTCTACTCATTACAGTCTTATCATAATGACCCTGACAATTCTCGGAGATTGTTTCTAACAGAACTAACGGTTTCTGGACGGCATACGGTGTATGTATGCGGACATCATCTGACGATATTATTGAACGGCTCCAGATTCGGCTAGTCTCGAAATAGCACGCCATCACGAATAGGATGATGGACCAAGAAGAGGTTCCCTCGCAGGGAATGCTTCACCCGATTGAGAGGTGGCATAGCTTTTAGGTCGCATAGCCTGAACCTCTATCGGCGACACGACCCAATCTAGTTTTCTACTAGGCTTATTAGTGGCGGCATTTACTAGAAGTTTGTTAGAATGTTTGGTGGGCTTTTGTCGGTAATCTGAATTACTTGTAACTTATGGATATGTTTATGGGCGGCATGCGTGAAGACCGGGCTCATAATGGGACGTATATCTGCTTTGGAAAGTGTCACCTTATTACTAAGGGACATTTTACTTTTCTTATTAATATAGGTGACGTAGGCTGAACGGTTCCTAACCTGATCTACATGAAGGCCGAAGCTGAGTTTGGGATCTAATACGACACCTAGGTATTTGGTTTGTGTAACCCATGGAATAGGGGTACCTAGATGTTGGACACACTGAGATGGAGACTGATACGCCTCGTGCGTGCTCTTAGCCGGGTTGATTTAGGGGAACGCCCCGATGCATGGATGCCGGTATCGTGTCGGTTGCTATTTCACGGATAATCAAGGTACTTTGGAGAGGTAACAGCTATCTAGGCCACCTCTCAATTCATGGAAACAGTTAAAGTCACATAAAAAATAAAACTCAACATTTTCGTAAACATGTACTTTGTTGAATTATCTATTAAAGTGTATAAGATATTATGAGACATGATCATATTTGCGAAGTACGAAAATAACTCTGATGCAGTTTTTGTAGAGGCGCTTTAGTTTGTTTAGATTTGCGTAACACATCTGCATAATAAACTACCGATAATTTTAATGTCTGAACAACAGAACACTACCAAAGTAATGCAGATAATATATACGTATATACTTTGTTTCACACGAAAAGCAAATACAAAGACAACGATCATAGTTATAGTAAGGTTTATTGCACATAAAAAGAACTACAGTGGTACCTCGACATACGAGTTTAATTCGTAACCTTGCTCGTGTCCCAAAGCAATTTTCCCCATTGAAATGCCATTGCCATTTGATTTTTGTTAAAGTACAAAAAAGGCGAACCCACTTATCAAACACACAGACTGAGGTCTAGTCTGAGGTGGGAGACAACTGTTTATAGTAAGGACTCCAGGCAGTATTGTGCGATTCCTCGCATTGACTCTTCTCGTAACAAAAATCACTCGCTTGGCGACTCGACTCGTATATCGAGGTACTGTAAACTGTACATGCATCAGGCCTAGAGGCAAAGCGGTTCGATTTACAATCTGATGGTCGTCGGTTCGAAACCTAGTCGGCTATACTAATAAATTGTTTTCGGTATTTTAAGTACAAAAAAATCGCTTGCTAAAACTATGTAAATATGTCACCTAATAACCGTGGTGCAAAGCTGAGAGCAAAAGCTGTCATTGTCTACCCCGCTAGGTCAGTTTTCCGGGAACCCATTGCTCTTATACAAATTGTTTAATGCATGGAATATTACTTGTTATATCAATTTAACGCAAAAGTGATCTTTTCATAGTAATATGGTTTCCCACTAAACCAAAGTTTTATTTAAAATAATGGCTCTTTGGACAAATTTTAATTGTGTATTGTACTGAGAAGGACGTGAGGTTATGTAATCTATTTCAAGTAATCTATTGGAGGATCATGCATTGATATAAGTAACGTAAGGAATAAGAAAAAACCGGTTAGGTGTCCAACCCTTGACCATTAGATCGTAAATGTGTAAAAACAATTTTATTTACGTTAACCTTAAAATTATTACATATATACCCATTACCACTAAAAGAATGTAAGACACATGTTACTGAATGGCTCCAAACCCTCTCGTATGAATTTACAGAAGATCTTTTAAAACCATAATAAACAGTCAGAGTAATTCACTCCCTTCATACTCGTCCCTACACATACAGTCACTCTTCAACACACGCAACCTTTTACACACAAATACACTCACACACACAAAACGATAAAACTAAATTACGTTATAAGTTGGTAATTTTACTAAATTTTTATTTAACTGTTTGGAGATGGGCGTTAATAGCTGCGACACAGTTTTTACTACTGCGGCTATTATCGAACTGGTTTGTACATGAATTTTTGGTTTGAAATAAAATATATTATTATTATTATAACCTCTTGAGTTAAAATAAGGCAAAGGCATCCTTGCGACAGCATATGCTGAGACGGTGTCCGATATTGGCATCATATGTTTTGTATTATTTGTCCGTGTAACTTTAACTGTGTTTTGTCTATTTTTCATTCTTTTTTAATGTGTGTTATATTCTGTCTGTGATGTGTGTTTTGAATTGTGATGCCAATAAATAAATGTCTATGTCTAAATCAGTAACAAGTAATGATTTAAACATAATTGTTACAAATGTAACACTGTTTATCGTCAATAAGAAGTGTATCGGTACATTATTGCGATATGTACGTACTTATGATGATATCTAATTGATATACGAGCGATAAGACCAAGACATAGTTATACAATTAGGACGCCGTTTACTTGCCGGGTATATTTTCATGTTAATAAAAGATATTATAAACGGTTTGAAATCATTCATTCGGTATTACGTGATCGAAGGTTACAAATTGGTCCGGTCAATCTAGACCAAAAATTTAGGAGTCAAGGCGATAAGCAAATCAGTGAAATTGTTCTAAACATAATTTTAAATAAAACTGTTTACGTTCCCCATCATTCTCGTGTTTGGAAAAAAAACTTACATTGTAAAAACGCGCTAAGTACACTGAAATGAAATGAAATGAAATATTTAGTTTACTTTTTTACACACACTTACATTTTAAATTACCGGCATGCACACAAAATATTGGAAACATATTATCAAATGTAAAACACATACTATATAACAAATTCCACAGACACTTTCTCACTTAGTTTTCGTCCTTCGGTACACATCTCCCTGCTAGACTAATTGATAGCCTGTATTAGGGAGATGTTTGTACCTAAGTCCGAGTTTATAGACTAAAGTTTGTTATATAGCTTTTGAGTATTCGTGTGTTTTTGCAAAGAGTAGTGTGCGTGGGTGCATGCGAGAGTGTGTGTGCGAGTGAGTACATAAGAGTGAGGATAATTTATTTTATGCTATGCAGAAATTTGTCACACTGTCTGATAGGTATCGTGGAAACGTGTGCATAATATGACGAAAAAAGTTTTTGAATCTATAACGGAACGGTGGCTCGTTGTAATAACAATGTTTATATCTTTTTTTGTAGATAATCTACAATTTTTGTCTAGGATACTTTTATGATAAAACTTACCGTTAAGCTGAAAATCGCGAAAACATATATATAATAATATAATATAATAACAATATAGTTTTTTTATTTCGCTTCCACAAAGGTTACATATTGAGTTACATTATATAAAATACATTATTAAGCCTCCTTTGTGAGAGACTGGTATCTGTACTAGGTTGCCCTGTCAGACAGAATACCAGACCCTCTGCCGCGCGTTATACTTATATCTAGTTTATGTGGTTAAATAAATAAAGCTACTTACTTGAATGTAGTATAAATAAATCAGAATCAGAATGGTGTTTGCCTTTTATGTGTGCGGGTGTTTCAGAATTAGGATATTGTATCTAGAAGGTTTTCAGTATCATTGTAATTAAAAGTCTCTAACCAAGCTGACAGTTCCAATTTGCATTTGTATTTAGAAAGCGAATATATACTTATTTTATTAATATTGTTATATAGGTGAGCGCCTAGAAAACAGAAGAATTTATGCGAATAGCTGGTCTTAAAAAGTGGTTTTCGACAAATTATATTGTTAGATCTTTTTACTGTTGCTAGTGAAGGAACAAATTTAGTAACAGAGTGTTGTTTGAGGACAGTATAGAGAATATAAAGCTGTCTAACAGTAAGGACATTAGCAGTTTTGTATACATCAAACGTAGGATGGAAGAATAATGTATTGGAATGGAATAATGAATTAGTAAATTTATTGATAAATTATTTATGTAGGTAATTTATTTGTATGTGTATGGCATAGTCCTTGTTTGTTTCAGAGAATGATTCTTAAAATTGCACTCAATAAAACTAGAATGTTCTCGACCTCTCCTCTTTATAATGAAGCAATAGTTCTCAGCGTCCGTAGAGGTTCAGGCTAAGCGACCTAGAGCTATGCTACCTCTCAATCCGGTGAAGCAGTAAAGGCCTGCTTCTCTGGCCAATTGTGTTAGTTCTACCAAAAAAAAAATTAGCATCCGTTTAAATATATTAAAAAAGCACTATGACCTTGACCCTTATACGAATATCAATAAAATACAGTTACTAATAGGAGACGTTACGAAGTACTCATGCCTGTATCATCCAAAACGTTCTTTGCACAAAACTGTTATACCTTTACTATTAACAAATTGTATAATAAAATAAATAAATTATTAAATACAACTACACTAACAAAGGTATATAAACTGTCAGCCCTGTAGTTCTGGGCTCTCAAGAATAAGACTATGGTATCCGCTGCCTGTCGTACAAGGCGACTAAAAGGGGCCTCCGGTTCACTGGGCGACAAGGGTGGGGGGCCTGCGTCGTCCGCCAAGGTGGACCCGGGAAGAAGGCGACATCGGCTGGCCTGTGTCGCCTTGCGCTGTGAGGGCAGAGGGGGGGGGGAGGGAGTAACCTCACACCCCCCCCCGAAAGTGCTCTCTTTGAGCATAGTGCAGAGGGGCTCCGGTGCGTTTCACGTGAGATCCCGGAGCCCCTCGTCATGCACCGAGGAAAGGGCCACCGGGGAGGTTTTGGTGGGTAAGATCCCCGGCGGTTATGTGTGTATATAAACTGTTTTGTTATGCCTAACTGTCCAAGGGGGTGAGCCAGGAGACTCATAACAAAAGTATATACTTCGTTTGAGCTCCTGACTTCCACATCCATCTATTGTGTTATGTAATTGTATTAAAACTGTACTATGTAATGTGGGAGTAAGACAAATAAAGATTTTTATTATATATTATATTACTATATATTTCCTGTCCATACACAGGTTAAAGGAAATCGCTCTAATTGATAAGGTCTTCCCATTTTCTTGTTTGATTTTGGTGTACAATAAAGTTACATCTGTCTATCTATAATCAGAAATTGCTGACGTAATTCTACTAAATTCATTCATTACACTAATTCTTACATACTAGATCTAATAAGCCTTTGTCCCTGCTAGGGCAGTACGTAGGAGCTTATCTTCCCATTACTAGATGTAATTGGCGGTCTCTTTGTTAGTTAAATTGAACTTAAATGTAGTATGATGACACTAGATCGTCGATTTCAGATCGTTGACCCTGACCAATTGCCCTAAAGATGATTGACTGATTGATGCTGTTACCAGGGCATATTACGTAACAGACACCTACATGTTGCGTACTGGTGGCCACTATGAATATCGCCTTGTTAGATTTTTCTTTTAAATTGTTAAACAACCTCGAGACTTACCGTAAGTGATCACCGCCTCCCACAATTGATATTTATATAAAACCATATATTCTTTAACTTCAACTGTAAGTCAATAGCTCAATCATTTAGGGTACGATATGCAAGAATTAAGATGGTAGATTCAGTTCAGTTATTGGATTATGCCTTTTCCCCTGTATGCAAAATTTTATAGTAATAGGTTGAGTAATTAGATTTCAGATGGCATATTTTTCCCACTTATCGTATTATTGTGCATAATTCACATTACGTCTATATAAATTATAGCCATGTGTCTGTCCGATGTGTAAGCTATATTATTGTAGTGTCATCAAAAATATTTAATCGATTTTAGGGTGTAAGAAAATGTTGTAACCGTCTACCTTGTTAGAGTTAAAAGGGCGTAAGAGCTGTATATCGGAAATATTGGTTTTATTCTATTAAATTGTGTACAATTAGGATGTTACCTAACTTTTTCTATGTCTGACTCAGCCGCCTTATTATTATATATTTATTTATTGCATCACAAAAAGTAAAAAACCCGCCAACATTATGCGTGGTTAAATCAATGAAATTAAATATTACAAATTCAATACTCCACATGATGCTGTATAATCTATATAGTAGCAGTGAGATAATGGGGTTATTTGAAAAAAATAGCCCTAAACTTCATCAAGATGCATCAAAGGATTTCGTCCTTTTTTAAACGTCCCTCAAGCCCGAACGAAACGCTTTACTTCGTCTTTCATTATTTGTACAGCAAAGGGCTGTTAGAATAGTGTCCCCGGTCTGTCTTTCCCTCCGATTACAATGTCTGTTTCCAAGAGTAGACTGCAGAGGCATTTGTTATACTAGTGCGCCTTACCATCCAGGACTGCATTTCCACTTATCGTGGTCAAGTGGCTTGGAAAATATAAAAAAAGTTTTTTATTGTATAAGAATGTTACGGAACCTGTTTAATTGTATAAGCTTCGTATCTTGTTCATATCTACCTTATACGCTGAGTTGAGAAATTCATTGGGAGCGGGCCACGCACACTTAAAAGGTCGAATTAAATTATGTTCCCATAAAGAAGTGATTCAGAATTTAGAGCACGGTCTAATTGTTTGATCGGTTTTACACACGACATTTTACGATTGCCGAGTACTAACCATAGCGCACAATTCTATTTTTTTTTCAACATATTACATTAGAAAACGGGGTATCTTCTTGAAGATTTCCATCGGTCAACAAAAAAAAAGAAAAAAAAAGGCGGTTACTCCAACCGTGAATACCGCATACGTGGGCGCCCAAGAATGCCTATGTCTAACCTTCTCCCACGCACTATCAACTTGTGGAATCAACTGTCGCCAGCGGTGTTTCCGAATGTTTACGATTTAGGGACCTTCAAGAAACGAGCCTATTCCCATCTCAAAGCTCGGCAACGCACCTACAGCTCCTCTGGTGCTGTGGATGTTCATGGGCGACGGTGATCACTTAAGATCAGGTGAGCCGTATGCTCGTTTGCCACTTTTCATATAAAAAAAAATATACCGGACAACCTAATTCACGTAGAAATCTCATGTACTTATGTATTCCAAGGTAAAAAATTTGCGGCATACCGGTCACGCAAACTTGGCAACTTCGTATATTGAAACAGTCCAACAATTACTTAATTAACTTGACCGTCGAGTATTTTACTTGCAGCGGCTCTACTGACATTGAAGCTGTATTTGTTTTACAGTAACATTTTCAGGCCATTACGG
Source organism: Meandrusa payeni (assembly GCA_029286785.1). Classification (NCBI taxonomy): domain Eukaryota; kingdom Metazoa; phylum Arthropoda; class Insecta; order Lepidoptera; family Papilionidae; genus Meandrusa; species Meandrusa payeni. The sequence continues at coordinate 5,018,786 of JAGSMX010000022.1, forward strand.
TTTCACTACGAGACTTCACCGTTATCTTAGTTAACCGTATATTTTTTTAAAAAAGAAAATGAGCAGACGAGCTTGCTTGCTCTAAGTGCTCATCTATTTTTTAAATTAAATATGCCAACAAATGTTCACGGTTCATTAAAGTTATTTTTTAACCAACTTCAAAATAAGGACTTTCTCTATTCGTCCGATTTTTTTAAAATCTTTGTGCGTTTTTTTTGACGAACTACACAGATTGGCCAGAAAAGCTGACCTTGACTGCTTCACTGATATGAGAGCTGGCATAGCTTTTAGGTAGCTTAGCATGAACCTCTATCGCTAGTAACTCGACGCAAGGGTCCCCCCGGTGAGGGGTAACCTCGGCTTGGACGGTTACGCGTAAGCATTCCGATCCGAGGGAAACCGAGAGGGCCGAACCACGACTCGATCGGTTTCTAATAAAAAATACAGTCATTATTGAATATAATTTGACAATTAAAATAGATTATTCTATTATAGAGTCATTACTTTCTACAACTAAACAATTGCGTCTTATATTTAAAAAGAATTCGGTATTTAGAATTCTAGCTATAGCTAAATATATGAACGGTAATACGATTATAAAAAAACTGACACGGTGAATCAAAGCGAGCATCATTTCACGATGAACCGGCAATTGTTTCCGTTCACTCCTTTCTCTTTTCTCTGTCTAATAGCCGGTAATCGCCACACTATGAGAGAAATCAACACAACACAAGTACACTCGTGAGCAAAAATAAAGGGTTGGTTAGGAATGTTTGAATAACTCGGAAGATAAAGACGCTACCTAACTGAAATAAATTTTGCTTGATAGACAATTCAATATCTTTAAAATAAAATAAAATATTTTTATTAATTTATTTACATTTCATTAAAAAACATAAATTTAAATGAAAAAGGATATCTTACGTAAACTTGGATAATACAGTATTTTTCATTGAATTTTTTTTTTATTAAATTTTGGTACTCAGGGTCGCCACATGGACATAATATTTTTAATGCCTTATTTTTGGTCAGGTATATAGTATGCCAGTATGGTTGACAGCAATTCATTTCTTGCAATACAGTCTACCGCCAACACACACATTCGAGTCTCCTAAACCGATTGCGTACAAAATTAACAACTTATAATGTAATTTAGTTTAATCGTTTTGTGTGTGTGAGTGTGTTTGTGTGTAAAAGGTTGCGTGTGTTGAAGAGTGACTGTATGTGTAGGGACGAGTATGAAGGGAGTGAGTTACTCTGACTGTATTATGGTTTTAAAAGATCTTCTGTAAATTCATACGAGAGGGTTTGGAGCCATTCAGTAATATGTGTCTTACATTCTTTTAGTGGTAATGGGTATATATGTAATAATTTATTTACTTTATTGTACAAAAGGCACTTAGGATGTAAAATTGATGTCTAGCGAAATCATTGTAAAGTGCAGGTTCGAACTTGAGAAGTGAATGTTTTCGAATTACTGCGTGTAGAATGAAAAGTTGCCGAACAGTTAATAATTTATAAAAGGAATACAGTTCACTAGTTGGAAAGCGGATGGGTCTAAATGAAATGATTTTTAATACACATCTCTGTGCTCTTTCAAGACGCAGGAACATACTTTTATGGGACCCGCCCCAGACGGTGATGCAGTATGTCAAAGTTGATTGGACTAATGCATAGTAAACCGTTTTTTTAGTGTAGATAGGTCGGCACTGCATCTAAGTTTTTTAAACAAAAATATTAATTTACGGACTCTTGAAATGGTTTCCTGAATTTGTTCCTGCCAAGACAGAGTGCTGTTATTTATATTATACATAAATTTATTTTAATGAAATGATATGACCAAGGGAGTGCCCTCAGTTCGAGGGCACTCCCTTGGTCGCATCCTCCAGCATTGGAATCCTTGGCGTCGATATATCGAGTGTCGTTCAGTTTCGTGGTCACTTGGAAGGCAAAGCCAAATTGGCCTCCAAAAAACTTGGCATACTCAGTAGAGCAAGACAGCATTTCACGCCTGCCCACCGTCCGCAACTTTACAAGGCACAAGTACGGCCTCATATTGAATACTGTTCGCATCTCTGGGCCGGGGCTCCCCAATACCAACTTCTTCTGTTCGACCTTGTACAACGTAGAGCTGCTCGAATAGTCGACGATCAGGGTCTTTCGATCGACTCGACCCTCTGAGTCTGCGAAGAGATGTCGGTTCTCTTTGCATCCTGTATCGCATTTACCATGGGGGACATTCTGAGGAATTGTTCGGAATCATCCCAGCTACCGATTTCCATTACCGCACATCTCGCCAGAATTCCAAATTCCACCGCCACCATCTTGATGGTTGGCGTTCAACGACGGTACGTTTTTCGCGTAACTTTCTCCCACGCACTGTCAACTTGTGGAATCAACTGTCGCCAGCGGTGTTTCCGAACGTTTACGATTTAGGGACCTTCAAGAAACGAGCCTATTCCTATCTCAAAGGTCGGCAACGCACCTACAGCTCCTCTGGTGCTGTGGATGTTCATGGGCGACGGTGATCACTTAAGATCAGTTGAGCCGTATGCTCGTTTGCCACTTTTCATATATAAAAAAAAAAATATACCGGACAACCTAATTCACGTAGAAATCTCATGTACTTAAGTATTCCAAGGTAAAAAATTTGCGGCATACCGGTCACGCAAACTTAGGCAACTTCGTATAATGAAACAGTTTAACAATTACTTAATTAATTTGACCGTCAAGTATTTTACTTGCAGCGGCTCTACTGACATTGAAGCTGTATTTGTTTTACAGTAACATTTTCAGGCCATTACGGTTTCACTACGAGACTTCACCGTTATCTTAGTTAACAGTATATTTTTTTAAAAAAGAAAATGAGCAGACGAGCTTGCTTGCTCTAAGTGCTCATCTATTTTTTTAATTAAATATGCCAACAAATGTTCACGGTTCATTAACGTTATTTTTTAACCAACTTAAAAATAAGGACTTTCTCTATTCGTCTGATTTTTTAAAATCTTTGTGCGTTTTTTTTTTGACGAACTACACAGATTGGCCAGAAAAGCTGGCCTTGACTGCTTCACCGGTATGAGAGCTGGCGTAGCTTTTAGGTGGCTTAGCCTGAACCTCTATCGCTAGTAACTTGAAACAAGAGTCCCCGGTGAGGGGTAACCTCAGCGGACGGTTACGCGTAAGCATTCCGATCCGAGGGCGCCTGAGAGGGCCGAACCACGACTCGATCGGTTGCTATTTCTAATAAAAATACAGTCATTATTGAATAAAATATAATTTGACAATTAAAATAGATTATTCTATTATAGAGTCATTACTTTCTACAACTAAACAATTGCGTCTTATATTTAAAAAGAATTCGGTATTTAGAATTCTAGCTATAGCTAAATATATGAACGGTAATACGATTATAAAAAACTGAAACGGTGAATCAAAGCGGGCATCATTTCACGATGAACCGGCAATTGATTACGTTCAATCCTTTCTCTTTTCTCTGTCTAATAGCCGGTAATCGCCACACTATGAGAGAAATCAACACAACACAAGTACACTCGTGAGCAAAAATAAAGGGTTGGTTAAGAAAGTTTGAATATCTCGGAAGATAAAGACGCTACCTAACTGAAATAAATTGTGAAAGCTAGACAATAAAATATCTTTAAAATAAAATAAAATATTTTTATTAATTTATTTATATTTCATTAAAAACAAACTTAAATAAAAAAAGGATATCTTACGTAAACTTGGATAATACAGTATTTTTCATTGAATTTTTTTTTTATTAAATTTTGGTACTCAGGGTCGCCACTTGGACATAATATTTTCATTAATTCTTTATTTTTGGTCAGGTATATAGTATGCCAGTATGGTTGACAGCAATTCATTTCTTGCAATATAGTCTACCGCCAACACACACATTCGAGTCTCCTAAACCGATTGTGTACAAAATTAACGTTCATTGGCATCATGGCAGACGATATTTGCTAGTTTTAGTCATTGGTGTCCCTCTGGTTTACCGATGGCGTACCACTGCCTCGCCAATCATGTGTGTGTTAGTAAGTCATTTGGCGTATTTAGTGACGTTAAATAATGCGATTATAATGATAAAGTCATATATCGGTTCCATAATGAACGGTCACTGAAAAATGGCAGTTTACGGGCCCTGTAACTTTACATTGCTATTTAAGCATCGCTAAATAGTGGCGTCAAACATCGTTCTTGATTAGCACTGTAATGTTAGTAGAGTGCCCAAGTTTAACTGCCATACTGCAATCGAACTTGTTACCTCTTAGGCACCCTCCCATCGGAATGCCATCGTGAGAGTAACCTACGTCGAGGACTTTTCCTCGGGGCCTTTACGCCGAGTAATTCTCTAAAGTGGTTCAGGTTGGTTCCTCTCAATACCGATGAATCTGTAGAGGCCACTTGGCTAATCACCGTAATTGGTAATGGTGGCGGAGTGGTCTTACGCCTAGAAATGACTAAACTATATAAGCCCAGTATTAAAACGTCCAATGTATTACAAATTCACAAAAATGACAATCTCCACAGCCGCGGTAGCTCAGTGTCCGGGCGGTTGGCTCAAGTTGCATAGTACGCTAGCACCCGAGTTGGTGCCGGCACCAATAAATATGCTGTTGCAATTTTATGTGCTGTTTTATCACGTGCTCCGCGGTGAAGGAAAACATCGAGAGGAAACCTACATGTCTTAGAATTTTTTTAAGGCATGTGAAGTCTGCCAATCCGCACTAGGGCTATACTCTCTATAAGCTCTTTACAGAGATTGCCTGTGCCCAGCAGTGGGACATATATACTGTAACTGTAACTTGAACTAACTTTAACCATATCCACAAAATCTTACGCGACAATGATTTGTTGTTTAAATCTTGTGCTTGAAACATTTAACAAACATAATATAAAGCGCTTCGAAAACTGTATTGTTTGTAGTAAGTATGATTCATGAGTCTGCATCGGTAGCATAAGGTAAAATAAACTGGTTATAGTGTAATGTTTATCTTAAGGCGAGCGAGTTTCGTGCAGCGTCGTTCTGGTACAAGATAAATAAAATATATGTAAATTCTAATTTATACAGAATTCAAACTAACCTTGTTATCTTTTTTCAGAACCTCGTGCAAATAAACCATCTTTCCTTCTGAGACATATGTTTAAATGTTGAAAAAATCTATTACTTGGTTTTACAATATATTGTGTTATTAAAATCGCCATTAAAAATTTGGTAATTTTATTTCGAAAATAATTTTTGGCCACGAGAGGCAATAGAGGATTCATTACCCCTTACATTTATTATTTGATATTTATTATTTTTAATTATTTTTATATATGTTAGTTAAATGTTGAAAAAATCGATTACTTGGTCTCGACTAAAAAATTGGTGATTCTATTTTGAAAATAATTTGTGGCCAAAGGGGGCCTCCACTCGTCTTTTATACTACGGGTCTTCCAGACCTCTAAACCGGCCCTGGCCAATACACTACAGTGCATATGACAACAAATTAATGCTATCATAGAAATAAAACAACATTACAATAAAAATATAACACATTTTAAAAAAAGAAAAAAAAAATACAATTAAAGAAAGAAAGAATGGTTATAATGCCAACATTGGGTTTCCCGAAGTGGCACTCAAAGTTAGTTTAGCTTTTGAATGTCTCTTAGATTATCCGTGAAATAGCAACCGACCGAGTCGTTATTCGGCGCCCTCGGATCGGCATGCTTACGCGTAACATAGTAACCGTCCAAGCCGAGGTTACCCCTCACCGGGGGGACCTTTGTGTCGAGTTACTAGCAATAGAGGTTCAGGCTAAGCGACCTAAGAGCTGTGCCACCTCTCCCGGTGAAGCAGTCAAGGCCAGCCTCTCTGGCCAATCTGTGTAGTTCGTCATTAAAAAAAAAATGCCAACATTGGACACCGTCTCAGCATCTAATATCATAAAGCAGACACAGCGCAGACTACCCAATTATTCTTCTTAGTCGGTATCGCTCTTGGCGTATAATAATAATTTACAATCTTACCGAACTATTATTCAAATTTCATCATGATGTAATTCTCAGTTAAATTTAATTTAGGAAAATACAATATACCACAAAAATCGGTCATCATGAGATGTTTATTTGTATATATTATGTTTATATATATATACTTTGGTTGCCATTACAGGACCTAATTTAAAACAAGCTCTTTCTAACAAAAACAAACTAAATTCGTTCATAAATGACACCGCTATTAGTGCACAAGTATTATAAAAACACGGACTTATTGATAACCTTCACCTTTTTTTTTAAATTTTAATAAATAGCAACACTACATCTATGTAATTTTATATCCCTTAGATCTATCCATAGAAGGTTACCTTTCGTCATTGTCAACGTTGCATAAGTCGGAACTGTGTTAACTGTGTAGGCATTAAGATGTGTGCTAACTCGTCTAAATGTCGCAGGTACATACCTACTACTACCTACATGGATGGACAGGCACGGCACAACGACCATATATGCATAGAATAGTCCGAACTTGTATGCAAATTGAATGACATCATAGTCGGGTTTCATCGTTATGGAATTTTCGCCACAACAACGCTAGAGATACGTAAAAAAATTTCAATGCGTCTACGTCACGTTTGGGACAAGACAAAGACTACAATTTACAATTGTGTCATAATGAATATGTCGACGCTGGCCATTTTCATGTCATTCATTTTTTTTGTCTTTTTTTACATCAAAAAAAAAGACGCGTCGAATGATATATGACTTGTTACAATAAGATGAAAAATAGCGAAAATAGGATTTTCAAAATGGACATTTCTTTTATTTTTTGTACCGTAAAACGATGTAAATAACAAGAAAACTCTAGGTTAATACCGTGGTATAATACTTATTTAACATAAAATAATAAATATTGTGTCCAAAAACGACAGCTCTAGGTCTACAAACACGAAAGTTATAACTTTTTTTTTTAAAGTTGAAATGTTTTTCAGCTCCAGTGAACAATTTCATTTTTGTGGTTTACTACGTTTTTGTTTTCCAACGTCGATGTAGTAACGTCATAGTGTTCGTTTGGTACTACTTTTGGTAATCTGCTGGTTGACTTAAACATATTCCCTTTCCAACAAAAAGTTGGATCACAAAATTTTTCTACTAAAATTGTTTTATCATAATTTAAGTGGGACTAGTTAAACTATTTTCGTATTTAAAATCCAAAATAATTAAGCCACAGGCGACATATTTACGATGTCTTTATTCCAAACATATCTTGCTTATTATGATAATTTCTGTGAGATTTCCTCGAAACTATCATTTCTAGGATAAGTAACGACTTGACAAACATCTGCTATTTTTTTATACATTCTAAGCAAGTGCTTGACTACGACTCCACCTGATGTTAAGTGGAAATGCAGTCCTGGATGGTAAGGCGCACTAGCTTAGTAAATGCCTATTCACTCTACACTTGAAAATACCCACAATGTAATCGGAGGGAAAGACAGACGCGGGCAAACTACTCCAGTCCTTTGCTGTACCAATAATGAAAGTCGAAGCAAAGCGCTTTGTTCGGGTTTGAGGGATGTTCACAACAAAAGGATGAAACCCACTGACACAGACGCACTGCGCGTCTTGAAGTCCGATGGTGGAACGGGGAAAAGGGAATTAGATCATGTAGTTCCTGAGCACACTCTCCAAAATGCAATCTGTAGAAAACCGAAATGCTAGCTACCTCACGCCTGTGCTCAAGACTGAGCAGATTGATTTCAGCTGTAGTTCAGTTGATTTTATGGTTTTGCAATGGCTTACCACTGAAACAACAATGTTGTTTCAATTATTGTATTTTGTTAATCTGTTAAATTATGCACGAGATTAACAAATTATTGTATATCTTCGAAAAATACTGATACATCATAAATAATTAAAATTACATGTCAAAAAATTAAATTTGTAGATTACTGTTTTTGGCACAATTACAATTAAATTGTAGATATCATCGTGAAACGTCGTTGGCAGCAGTCTCGGGGACAATTTATTACACTTAGAATATTCTTTTCAATTCATTTTTATGGTAGATTTAATCGCAAATATACGTTTTGTGTAACAGAACGCTGAAACTGCGGTTTGAAGTCAACACCAAGTTTCAACAGCTCTGTGACAAGGAGTGCAATATGTACCGCAGACTCTAAAACAGTTTCATAATAATTTACCACATTTTAATTACAAAACAAGTAATTAGGTGAGGGCACAATAACAGTTTGAAACGTACTTAGCAAAGACGTAATTAAACAACGGTACTTAAAGTTATAGCCTATATATTATATGTATATGTCCATTGGGCATAGGTATTCTCTATAAAGAGAGTATAAGGGCATAGTCCACCATGCGGCCATAGTGCGGATTGGCAGACTTCACATGCCTATCCTCACGATATTTTTTTAATACACACAGATTAACCAGAGAAGCTGACTTCTACTCTTTTACCGGATTGAGAGGTGGTATAGCTCTTAAGTCCCTTAACCTGAACTTCTAGCTAGTAAAGTTAGTAACTCGGACGGTTAATATGTTACGCGTAGGCATTCCGATCCGTGGGATATTTCACGGGTAACCTAAGAGACGTGCGTTGGCGCTGGGAGAAGAAGTGGCCGAAGAACCTCCACGATATTTACCTTTACCGCCGAGTCTGTAAATCAGCACATAAATTTGCAAACAAATTCCCGCACCGGGGATCGAACTCGGGTGGCGATTGAATCAAGTTGCATAGTACGCTACTATACAAGTCAATTGTTTACAAACATACTTACAGACAACTTACAAAATGTACATAACAAGGAGGAATTCAACAATGAGGATATATAATAGAGGAAACATAACATAATAAAGGAGGAAAAAGGACAAATAATAACTTGATTTTGCACTTATAATACTAATAATCAAATACGTCGTAATTTACACAAACAGTAGGTGTTCGTGCCCAGCATCAATTAATATAACACATAATATAAGATTGAATTTATTTTGACGTATGCTTAAAGTCCGTTTTAAAACATATCACAACAGAAGCATCGAATTTAATTTCACATCTGATATTGCAACTCTAAGAAGATCTAAAACCAACAATTATATTTACGACTAAAACAAAAAACGATCAAGTCAAACGTGAAAATAACGTTTTATTTCAGAAGTATTACAGTTACAAAGTTCTTTCACATGTAATTCATATCTAACTTCCACATTCGTACTGGTTGTTGTAAATCTAGCAATATTCTCTATCTACACGTATACTTCCATACGGTTTTAAGAATGAATATACCTAGGAAGGTAAATCGTAGGAACCCGAGGTTCAATGCCAAAAAAATATATAATACTGGACATAATTGACACCTAGCTATTTCATTCTAAAATAAATCAAATCATTCCAAATGTGTTTTGGATTAATTGTATTTGAAACAAACATTATTTATTTATTTATTTATTTATTTAATTTACAGGAAGATCAACAGCAATAAAGTTTACAAAAAAGATACAATAATAATTAAGAAACAGACTGCCAATAACAGATCTTCGCGAATACGTACATTAAAATAAGTAATTAAAAAAACAATCTTTTATAACTAAAAAGTTCGAATCGAATGAGCCCAAACTCGGGTTGCGTCGTTTAATTACGAAGTTCCTGTGGCCAGCTTCCAGCTCCATCATCAGATCGGCTTTATGTTATAAAATTGTATTGTCATCGGATTTTATAAATTGATGACAATACAATATTACATGACATTTATAATGCGTGCAAAATATCAGGTCACTCGGAAACCGGGAAGCGAATCTATCTTGCAAGATTTTATTACAGACCGTCAGATAACAAAACAAGACAGTAAATAAAAGCTACTAAAAGTACAATCTAGTTGAGAACCTTCCTATTTTAAAGTTGGTTGGAAATCTCAATTATAAAAAAAAAAGTTCATCCACTACATTTCAGTACATAATAATGCTTCATAACTCGTAAACTCTATAACTTGAAATTTGGGCCTACAGATTAAAAAAAAACTCACGTCCCTTTGACCTTAGCAGGGTAGACAAAAACAGAGAAGTAGAGGGCGACTAAAAGGGACCACGGGTTCACTGGGCGACAAGGGTGGGGGCCTTTGTCGTCCGTTGAAGTGGACGCGGGAAGAAAGCGACATCGGCTGGCCCGTGTCGCCTTGCACTCCGAGAGCACAGTGCAGAGGGGCTCCGTTACGTTTTACTGGAGATCCCAAAGCCCCTGAACTATGAACCGAGGAAGGGCCACCGGGGGGGTTTTAGTAGGTAAGAACTCCACATAACTCCGCCTTCTCCCCAGAAAGCGGGGTATCTTTTTGAAGATTTCCTCCCGTCAAAAATAAGTTTATTAGGACTCACCCCTTGTCACATATGTGATTTAATAAGCTTGGTGAGAAGCGGACAGAGGGTTGACAGATGTTCTACTGTTTATTTAGGTAATGAACTAAATTAGAGAAGAAATTTATATTTATGAAATTGGTAGTTATTTGTGTTGTCGTCTGTGCAGCCAGGAGCTGGCGATGATAATTTATCGCATACTTGTACCTTGTCTTTAAAAAGAACTAAAAAATTTAACGAATTGAGGTACATGTTGTATTATACGTCTTTGAAATGTAACGGTGTCGCCAGTACTATAAAATCTGCTTTAAAATTTCAGTTTGCGTTATTAATAGCGTCTCTTTCACTATGGGAGACATCTATTCCTAGCAAAGGACTGTTATAGGCCAATAAATCGAAACATTTGAAAATTGTCTTACATCGTACGACATTATTATCACATTTACTTTTATCTTACAGGAGATAATATGTTTTCAAATCTTACAGCATACAATGAGATAATATCTTATTTAAAATAAACACAATACCGCTATATGCTATGAATAATGCTTCCGTTTTTAAAAACTAGTTACGTAAAATCGGAAATCAACTTTCCAGGTCTAGATTAATCTATTTTTTATAGGGAAATCTAGATCTAACAGAAAGACATTTTTAAAAGAAAATAACCTTTTACGTCCTATTAAGGAAAAGGGGTGGACATAAAAATATCAAAATCAGTTTATAGGTGACGGTGAGAGACGAATTGATTACCTCCTTTTTAAATCGGTCTTAAAGTTAACTAACACTATTAAAAACTAGCGTACCCACCCCGCTTCGTCGGGCTAGATTTTGCGTTATTTTATTTAAACAATAAACTCATATAATTAAAAAATTTATTAAATTATTCATTTCTCTTCATATTCATTCTATTCTCGAGCGGGTGAAGATCATTACCTACACCCATGTACATATCAGTAAATACAAAATCATACCCGTAGCAGTAGTATCATAGTAAATAAAAGCTGTATTTAACAGTTCAAAAAGAGCCGTGTTCTGATCGTCACCAAACAGGATTACTCGCTAGATCAATCTGAAGATTCCCTGAAAGTTTCATTGAAGTCGGTCCACCCGTTTCAGAGCCTATATGGAACATACCCACAACACACTTTCTCTTTTATATATATATATAAAGAGAAAGTTTGATATGGGTATGTATATATATATATATAGAAATTCGTTATCTCACTTCATCCCTCAGGGTCAAGGGCGTGAGTACTTTAATTTATTTATTTATAATTGTGTAAAAACATTGCAGCAAGTACATTTTAGGTCAATCAGAACAAACTGTGATCCTTGACATTTTAAAAGCAGGTTATAATGCCCTTGCAATTTTAACGAAAATACCGGTAAAATGTATTCAGAAATTATTTTGTGCAACGTGAAATATATGCCAACACAATTATTAATGCGGCAACTCGTGTTTTACGTAGGTACGTGACCGTCTTGATGGGTAACATAGTGGTCCCACAACCCGACCACGGAAACCTAGCCACAAAAAAAGTTATGAATTAGAGTCCCTGCTAAGACTTATAGCGTTAAATAAATGGGTCGGCATTATTAAGGAATGACCATAACATCACAGTACATCTGCATGAAATGGAGCCTGTATATGAGATAATTTCAGAGAGTGAACTGTTAAAAAACTAGAAAGGTGTTTGGTGCTTATACGCGGTGACCACTCTCACCGTCCCAAGTGTGTTATTGTCACTGAATTGTCACTATAAAACCGACCAATTAAAATTCAATTACTACAAGTACAAATCTGCTTCAATAAATGAATCATCGAAATCAGTTTGACATTGAGGTATTCGTCCATCTGTCGCGCACATACTTGATGCAAATTTAAGACATATAGTTTTCTCATGGATGCCATTGACCACACAGAAGCACCAACTTTCAAACAAAAATCTTCAAAATCGCTTCACCCAGTCGACTACTATGAGGTTACAAACATTAAAAAAAACATACAATAAAACTTTTAATTTTATTATTAATTTTGGACATAGGCCTGTGGCTAAACTTAATATAAGTGTGACTGAATGCGCTATCCCGTTGCCTTTATTTCGTAAAAATAATAAACTGTAGGTAACTTAAGTGCATATTACCATACGAACAATGTGTACGCATAACAGTCTTTGAAACGTAAGAAATAACGCTTAACCTAAAAACTGAGTGTAACATCGCCTCAGTTAAAAATTACCGTAACGGTTGTATGCGGTTTACCTCGTTACTATTTTTAACGATCACTTATTATAGATACCTACTTAACTCTAAATAGAATAAGGTGAAAATCGGAACAGCGTGAGTAATTTTCGCTCCGCTAGTAAAAAGAATATTTCGTTTAAGAAAATATAAATAGGCATTCGTAGCATGTTACATTAATTTCATTTGAAACTATGACACTGTCTACAGCTATTTACAAGATAACATTAGACTTTTTGATTATAATAACCGCTATATCTTTTAATCATCGAGACAGAACTTCAGATACCTTCGACATCGTCGTAGACACTTTGCTTCATAATAAACGTTGCCATTTTCCTATTTTGTGGATTATCGTAGGTAACGATCCAGCACTGTAGCTCTGGGCTCGTAGAATAAGACTACGGTATCCCTTGCCTGTTGTAGAAGGCGACTAAAAGGGACCTCGGGTACACTAGGCGACAAGGGTGCGGGCGCCCGCCAAGGTGGACCAGGGAAGAAGACGACATCGGCTGGCTTGTGTCGCCTTGTTCTGCGAGGGCGCAGAAGGGGAGGGAGTAACCTCCCCCAGAGACGTACTCTCCTAAGACCACAGTGCAGAGGGGCTCCGGTGCGTTTTTGTTCTTGTTCCTTCGTTCTCACCATGCACCGAGGAAGGGCCACCGGAGGTTTTAGTGGGCAAAAGCTCCACATAACCGCCGCCTTCCCCAGAAGGCGGGGTATCTTGTTGAAGCTTTCCCCCGTCAACAAAAAAAAGTTAACGATGATCATTTAAGATCATGTGAAGAAAGTCCCAAGCTCATGTCCTCCGTATGCTATAAAAAATAAAAAACAAATAAATGTTTAAATTTGTATGGGAATAGATTATGAAAATAGCATTGTATTTTGATGTTGAATTTACACCTAATAACTTATGATACTATTTCGTAGTAATTACATTCCAATTTAGTATTTGGAATTCTCATTTACTTGCCATTTGTAATTATTAATAGGAATATTAAATCGTAATAAATAATTGACGTTAATTATAGCAGCACAGACGAGTGTGCAATGATGTGTTTAATTATAAATCCTACTCGTTAGTAAATATTTAAATATGGAACGCTGCGAAAAGCAAACTTTGTAGTCGTTTATTTAATATACCAAAGATTGTCAATTAAGTGCAAAGTCTCTCAACCGTATCGTATTTGGGACGTTTGTTTTATTATTCATTATATAATGGGCGCTCGGCGATCGGCGGCGGCCGCCCGCAGTCGGCTTTCACTCAGTCCGCTATTAATTACCAGTACGACTGTGTTCGCTCGCCGCTATTTACTCAACTGTTTCCAATGCTTAAAGATAAAGAAAAGGCTAAGCACTGCGCGCACCTATCTTATCGGAACCACTCTATTGATCAGTCATCATTATATCGCGAACGGCTCGCCTTGTACGGACGACCCGACCACCTTTATTGACCAATTTAACGTGTAAACGTGTACACTTTTATAGGCGCGATGTTACCGGTGAAGTCATGATGTGTGCCGTACGAAAATAGAAATACAGTGGTTAGCAGGAAAATAGTATCAATAACAAAAGAATTGTGGTTTGTAATCGAACGGAAATGGCGGCCAAATCGCCTACGGCCAGTGTGAAGTCGCGGGAAATCATCGGAGTGGAGCAGTTCAGTCAGCGGCGCGAGGTGTTCGACAAGCACGACACGGTGTTCATGCCTTTGCCGTCGCCTACGACGCCCACGCCCGCGTACAAAGAAGTGGAACCAATTGTTACGTCGAATCACGGAAAAACAACTGCCAATTTCAAACGCAACACGCCACTGTACTCCAGCATGCGCGAGACGAGGAGCGAGGATCGAAACCATTTCGAGTTTCGAACGCGGAAGTATTCTGACAACTTCACTTCCGAACTGAATCAAAGTGATGATGTGGACTACAGAACCAGCATGACCGAGAGAACTCGGCGCCTTTCAAAGCTTCGAAGAGATTTTTTGAACTCCAATTTGCACGAGCCCAGTGCAAGCCCGCAGTTCCAACGTGCCGGTGTGCGTGCTTCGATGCCAACTAATAGTGGTTCGGTGGTGAAATATAAAATCGAAAGTCCTAATTTGTACAAGTTTCCTTTCGCGGAGCCATACTCCACACCGACTCCGGTACGTAGAGTAGTTGTTGAATTAGGACCTTCTGAAGTTGATGGGAAAGAGAATGAAGACCCGGAAGTGAAGCCTAGACACAAGAGCGTGCCTGATCATAAATTGTCACCAAAAGTTGACCATCAGAAACTTTTCGAAGAATTAGTGAAACGCTATTCCCCTCAACGCAAGCCTATTGACTGGTCTATCCCACCAACTCGACCGAGAGTCGTGGCCTCAGTACCTAAATCAATTTCAAGCGGGACTGATAGTCTTGATAGTGAGGACAAGAAAACAGTGGATGAAAAAGTTAGTACTGAAAATGATGATGTATTTGAAAGCAAAAAGATTGAGCCAGAAATTGCAGAAGACACAAAAGAGCCGGGTGTTATACAAGAAAATAATGTAAAAGTTATTCAAAATGGCCCTGAAATAATACTCGAAGACCAGGTGGAAAATGGTAACGTATCAAAAACTTCCTTAACAGAGTTGGAAGAGAAAAATGACAGAGTTCCAGAGTTGTCAACACTGCAGCGCCAGTTAAGCAAAGAGGGTAATAAACAGATAAATAATACTGACTTAACAATCCCAAAACTAATAGAGAAGATAACTGTGGAGGGTGAGAAATTAGAACATAAAACGACAACGGGCAAAAAAGTGAAAAGAAAGAGAAGTTTCTTAGACAAACTTCTAGGTCGTAATAAGACAAAATGATAAGGCAACAAACATAGATTATTGATATTGCAAAGTTGCATTGCAGTAAAATGAACCTGCCAAAGATTAAAACAAGATTACTTTATAGTTACGGATGAAATGACGTCAACATATATGTAATCTTTCTATTTTAGATATATATATACAAAATTATTTTACAGTCGATATTGGTAGGTATTAATCTGACAAGAAATGAAGGCCAAACTTCTTTTTTAAATTTTATCTAAATGCAATGGGTGGGTTATCAGTAACTGATAATATATGTGCCATGTGACACTCCCTATCAACCAAACTATAATTCATGTGAAGAACATTTTAAACTCTATGTTAATATTGTTGTAGGTATTTATTAACTGCATAAAATTGTCACTATTCGGTCTGGAAATTTCCTGTAACTGTGTTAAGTTTTTATTCACTTTGTATAAAATATATTTGTAAATATTGTTTTCATAGCATTACACGCGATAATTAATTATTATATCTCTTGTAATTTTCCAAAGGAGGACATTCAAAGAGTATTTTGCTTATTAAATGTTTTTTTTTAAAAAAGGTAGTTTTATTGTATTATAGTCATTTTGTTTCGCACAGAGTAAGGCAAATCATATGTATAAGTTATTTTTTTTTAATAAGGCAAAGGCATTACATAAAAATACATTATAAATTATCAATTTTACTTTAACCTATTTTATTGTAGGCCTATTATAGCTGTACACAGTATTTATTAGTTCTATTAAATTTTATTATTTTATTTACTCCCATTTTTTTGTCGTTATTATGACCCTCGGTCTAACAGCGAACATCAAACACAAAAATATTTTATAACACTGTCGTACCTATGTTGCCAGAAAAAGGAAATAATTAGTAGTTTTAGTTTAGAAAAAAGTAATATAACTTTAAAACGATAACACAATATGGTATAGTTACAAGTTGAATTGTTATCACAAACACGGATCTTTATTCTTTCACCTTGCAATTTTTGCAACCGTGTCTCGAAGCCTTGAGAACTAAAAGAATATGCTGTCTTGCATTGCATATGAATATATTAAAATAAATACACATTAAGAAAAGTAAAATGATTGTTTTTTTATATTATTCTTGTTATTTATAGATAATATATTAGTTTATTTATGTAGTATAATTACTAAAATTACTTGGATATTCCAAGTCCTTTTAACCCTTTTTTAAGCGGTGTAGACTTAGATATAAATCGGTCGGTTTCAGCAGTTTTGAGGTATTTATGTATGACAGGTGAAGAACCTGTCACCATTAAGTATTCCTTATTACTACTACTATACTTAAATTTATATAATACATATAATTAAACATATTTTGCATTGAATGTTTTGAAATTATATTCTACTTTGCAAATTTTATTACAGCGACATCTACTGATAGTTAACAACACTGATTGTATTGATGCCTACATATAAATATTAATTGTTGGTGCATATGTTCACAGTTAATTATTATGAAACCCATATAGACCGTCCCCCTTTACCACCGAAAGGCCGCATTAATCCACTTTAGTGCACCTAAGAGGGTAGGAGTGTAATAGTTTCACCACTGATAATTGACGGAAAGATTTCACATTTATTTATCTACCCTTGGGTTTTCATGATAGCATGATATTATAATTGTTATGGAAATCTGTATGTGGGAATTTAATTGACCTTCGATGAATACTGATATTAACTAAATACCATTTGGGCTGAATTGTTTAGTCAATGTCAAATTCAAATTAATTTTGTTATCTGTACAAGCAATAAAATGTGTATACATAAGTATGCCAAACTAGTGAAATTGTAGTTCCAGATATTATGTACAACTGATATAAATTCATACACATATTTAGATAAACTAGAAAAACCGTATCAAATACTTGTAAAATTTTATTTTACTCATGTATTTGGTATTATATTTTATATTTATGTATATTGGGCACAAAAATTTATTTAATATCCTTGTCTAGTCTTTTCAATGCTTCTTCGAGGGTGAACAAGTGATTGTCTTCAATTCCGGGAGCAATTTCCCTCATTGCTTTTGCCAGATTGTACACATACTCCTTGTTAGATCCACTGGGACCAGTGCAATTGATAACTTGCTTTGCTATGTCTTCTATTGAAGCTGGACCTGCAAATAACAACAAGTAGATTATATTACAAAACTATCACCTTAGTCTTCTTTATTCAGTCTTCTAGTCTATATAATGAAGAAAAAAAACACTATAATCAATAGAGTATTACTGCTGTTTTTATTTACATAAATACCTATCCAAAAACCTTTTAAATTATTGAAGTATACAACATAATGACATATATGTTTGTCACTTTAAATAATTGACCTATGATTACATCAAGTAATAATTGTTAACTGTTCCATTAGTAATTAGTAAAAACATTTTAAAAACAACAGCATTGTACAACTAAAATTAGTTCGATTTTTACCTGCATAAGATTCATTTTCCTTTGAGGCTACATATAAAGTTAACAAAAATGGTTCAACACTCTTATCTCTCGGGTAGAAGGTAACAGTTTTCTTACAATAACCATTTTTTTCTCTAAAATCTAGATGCTTTGTCACATTATCAATATTCTCTGCTCTGATTTTATATGCTACACCCCACACTGTGTTATTTTGATCCTCGCTTGGTACTAAGGTGACTACTCTCCCTGGCTGGAAAAACAGAAATTTTATATTTTTAAAAATTATTATACCATAGTAACTAACGACCTCACTATAGTGGATTCAATTCTTAATTTGCTTCTACTATTGAGGTCACAAATTTTATATGTAGTCATTTTATATATAGGGTATTAGGAGACCACTTCCAAAAACGAGAGACAGACAATATATAAGTACAGTTGCTACTTGAGTCAACAAATGCCAGGTCACGGAGTGGCGGCCGCGTCTACGATTTTTTTTTTAATCAGGATCGATTTTTTTTCAGTCCCATCATCAAATTTGTCATTAGTACTATTGCCTGTTTTCGTTTTCAGAAGCGGTCTGCTAATACCATGCATGTTTACATTAACATCAATTTCAAAAGTCTAGGACTGAAAAGTTTTGGGGAAATAGTGATATCAATTGCTGTAAACAGCAGAACCATTGTAAATTGCAAAAGAGACGTCAATTTGTACCAAAATTGATGATTATTTTAATTTAATATAGAGATCTGATTTCAAGTAAGATTTTCCACTTATTGAGGTTAAACTTAAAAAGTTCTACTGTTATTTAACTTGCCCTTGACTGAGTTTTAATTAACATTTGCTATAAACAAGTAACTTGACAAGTGATGAACAATAATTGTGGCTTATCTGTGAAGAGAATGAAAGATTACATCATTAATAACTTAAAATCAATGCCAAGAATTATGGTGGTAGCAAATGCAACAGAGCAGCATCTGAAATTGAAGAGTATATACAACCTTTTTCTAAGGTTACTAACATAAACTAATTGCTATAAATTCTCACCTTCTCAGGTATTCCTCTATGATCAATACTGTGCTGATAAAATCTTCTAAGGTAACCTTGTATATAGCCTACAATTTTATATTCATATTCAAAGTCTACTTTCCAAACTAAGGACCCGTATCCAAAAACCCACATAGTATATAGGAATAAATGGTAGTTAATTACTTATATATTAATACATTTGAAATGAAAGCAAAAATTGTTATATTTAACTATTAATTCTAAAGTTTATTAATTTATAAGCCATTTTGACAAGGATAAAGTCGAAAACTCAATGGAATCTACATTGAAATCAATAAAACATGAACAATCAGCTGGTGTCGATGACAATGACATTGACATAACAAGACCTGACTAAGTAACAAGACCTTTAAGCCAAGTCTTCTTTTAAAACACACTTATTTCTTACGTCTAAGATGAAAATGTAAGTTAGATGATCCATGAGTCCCAGCGCCATTTTTTTTAAATATTGCATTCCACGATTGGCACGAAAGATATTATTAACTTCAATCGAAGTACTACAGGTACTAAAGTAAGGTGTGCCCTGCACATGAGAATTGCTTTGACACCGGTGTTAGACGGGGGGCATAAACTAACCTTAATTGGAGGGAAAATAATACATGTATCATTTATTAATAGAATAATTGATATATTGCAATTAACTTTCTTTTTAGTGAGAAATGAGTAGCTTAGTTTTCAGTACCCTACTCATTTCTCACTAAAAAGAAAGTTATTTGCAATATATCAATTATACTATTAACAAATGATACATGTATTATTTTCCCTCCAATTAAGGTTAGTACCATTATTAAACATCAAGTTAATATTTATTTATCTATCTATAAAAAAGAGATTTCCATTATTTATTATTTCCATATAGTCATAACAATATTTCAGGAAGCATAGAGCCTAGAGACTTGATATTTGAAACGAGATAAATATTAAAATTTTTATTTGGTCTAAGAAAGAACCTTTATGGTGTCGTGAACTATGTCGTCTGGCCAGTAATGAAACTTGTATGGCCAGTACGGCAAACACTAAGATTTTCCCATTAAAGTAAAATGGAAAAAGTAAGCTTAATTATCCAAATGGAGCAACTAACCGAACCGTGGCCCTTTCAAGATAGAGCCCTTTGACCCAATTGATAGACCCAAACGATTCTCCCTCAGGGACCGAGGTAATAGATTTATCTAGAAAGAGCTTTAGGTGGAGTCCCTCAAATACTCGGCCACCACTTGACAAGCATGACAACTTGTAAAAGCCCGCGAGCTAACATCGGTAATTCATCACAAGGGAAAATGGACATTTTGCCATTGTTGCTAAAGAAATTAAGGTTTCATCATGGAATAGTGTTTCTGTGTGCCAATCTATTATGTACTTTTAGTATTTTATCTACCTATATAATGTACTCCTTATTCATTCTTATTGTATCCTGTAATGTGGAAACATATAATCCCTTTTTATATCAGATGATCATTTTGTGACCTTTTAATGATGCTAGTTGAACAGAAAAAAATGAAGAATAAAATAAATCGGTATATTAGATAACCACGTTAATTAAAGTACAAGAGGATTATCGACACTTCATACAAAATCTCTGAATAAAACATACAAAATCTGCCAATATCCAAGATGTAGGTGACATCTTAGATATTGGCAGAAAGTTTATACCTATTGGTATTCGTAAAAAAATGTGATTAATGGCGGCTAATGCCAATAAAAAAATATCAAGAGAATGTTTCATGAAAACGGGATTTAACTAATATGAGTTATATGCATTATTAGAAACATAAAAACAAATATTATTCATGTCGTTTCATATAGCCAAAAAGCTTTGTAGGGATATAGTAAATACAGCGCAAGATTTACCATGCGGGCAAAGGTCAAAATTCACAGACTATACTAATAAGACTAAATTAACTATACAAAATAAAGATCCATCACCATTCATTGTTATTGAAAACAAAAGGAAAGTTATCAAAAATATTGTTCTGAAGAGGAAGAGTACTATTGGTACCGATAAATTCGAATATCGGAAAAAAATATATAAGAAAAAATTTAGTGACAAGTCATTAAATACCATAATTTCAGGTCCATTAACTTCTAACATTGAGTGTTTAACAAACATCTGCCAACGATACAAGTGCAATCATAATAGGAAACTTATTGAAACAAATACAAAAAATGTGCAAACCTCATTAATTCATATACTATCACAAGCAGATAAAGCATATCATCATTGTAGTGACACCATATCATGCAGTACACAATGTTTTGAATTCTTTACATCTAAAAATATCCAAAAACCAAGGCTTAAAGAAAGCTACAATAGACCCCTCTACATTGGAAGCTCATCTGTTAGACGCTGGGCATTGTCAAAATATCCTTCAAGGGGACCAGATTTTTAATAGTGCATGGTAACGAAATTATAATTATGGAAGCTGATGTAAAGAAAAAATACTATAATTCAACAAGTAATAAATACTCATTGAGTTACTTCATTGCATTTTAATGTTCAAATTCACATGTTTTAATTTCTTTTAATATAAGGAGAAAATAATTAAATATCTTCAACTTGTTTATATAAAATAATGGACTAAGTTAAATCTAAATTAGAACCATGTACATTGGAAATTTGTGCTATATGTTGGGCAATGTCAAATCATACAATGAGCAGCTCAGATTTTTAAGTAATAATTATCTTACATTTTTTTTTATGATATTGCAATGTAATAACTATTGGTGAAAGTTATTGCAAGTAAAGGAAAAAAAAACCAATTTCTCCAATATTACAAATAGTAACTGCAGAATTACTTAGCAGAGTCTAAATTTTATGTGCGTATTATGTAGTGAAAATTAAAACTTATGGAATTTTAAATAATTTTCTGCAGAGCTACTATTTCAAGATAAAATGCTTGCCTAATTTAGTTTCTGTAAAAAAAAAATTGTGCCAGTGTAAACAGAGTAAATAAAACATTACAATGAATTTTTTCATAAAAGTGTATTTCTAATCCAGTCCACATCTGCATATAAAATAATTTTTTCATCTGGTTTTGTACCTAAAAAAATAATACATTATAACAATTGAGAATTTTACAAGAAAGGAGTTAAATGTAAATTATCATATTTGGCCAGAATCAAACCAATGCTGGAGATCATACTTCCACCATACACAATTCTCCACATTCCACGTGAAGCCACTTCCAGCCATATACTGTATTTGTTATATTAAAATAAGTAACAAACTTCCATTAGGTGCATAGAATAAAAACTATGCTTAATAATACATTACAAATAATTTAATAAACCTTGGGCAACATCTAATGATGATGTAGACTTGATAACCCATTGCAAAAAGTAGTACTATAAGGAATGCAAAAATTTTATTTAATTATTTACTAGTATTTCCAAACCTTATCCAAATTATTGTGGCGAGGAATTCATAATGCAACCATTTTTATAAAGTACTTGAATATTACAAATATGACTTGCTTATATGATGCTCACATGTTTTGCTGTGCTGGGCTCGCGGATTGTGGCTGAACCTCCAAATTCTTTATGAGTTGAGCCAACCAATGTTTAGTGGAATTATCCTCTTGCAAACACGATGTAAATGTGGTATCACGCAGCTGATCCGGAAGACATTGTCTTAGCGCCTCTCTAGCTCTTGGATTGTCGGATAAACGGAGATAACAACGGACAACATGCTTCAGTAAACGAGCCGATGGATCTTTTGCCAAAGACAGCACCATTTTACCAAGAATCATTGCTACATGGGAGAATCTGTCATATGTTTGACATATGTAGCACAATCCGCTGTCATCTAATAAAATTTTTTGAAGTATAAATGTGGCCACAGTTTTGGAGAGCTCAGATCCATTTTCCATGATACGTAAGCATAGTGGAATAATTTCTGTAGTCAAGAGGAAAGTTATCACCTCCTGTTCATCTGTCTTTACTAAGGCACCTATAACACCTAAACTAGTTAAGCGTAGGTATTCAAAAGGGCGAGTTTTAGACACAGTATGCAAAAAAGGATACAGGAAAAGTGGTACGTGAGCTTGCAGAAAAGCAGACCTAGTTTCTGGATGAGAAGCTACACATTGCATCAGAGCTAAAGCGTTACACACACGATTACTTTGATGGGCTGTAAGGGTCGGAGGTATCATTGCAACATAAATATTAGTGATTTCTTGTAATAAAGCGGCGATAGTACCAAAACTATGCCATAACATGGGAGCCAAATCCTGCACAACCTCTCTTTTCTTACTTAACTCCAATAAAGCATTTTCGCGACTTTCAGGGTTACACAGCTCCAAAATCCAGGTGTATACTTTCTCCCTGTCAACTGCCGCTTGCATAGTTGTTTGGGCCGGGCTTTGTTGTGCGCTCATGTTATTTTATTGTATGCACCCTGCAATTTTTTATAAGCATAATAATCTCTTTTAACATGATACAGTTCAGTTCAATCTATTATTCTTTACGGATGCATTCATCAATAATTTTTAATTAGTGAGAAATAATCCAGAAATCTTTATAATATTATGTGTGTACAAGAAATAATTAATAAAAATAACACGCTAGCACTCCTACCTAACCGTAGACAATGGAAGTCATTAATAAAAGACAAGTTGAGAGCAAAGGTACCAAAGAGTTAGATTTGTTGATGAATATTTTATGGCTTGGTAACAAGACCTTTAAGCCAAGTCTTTTTTAAAACACATACACTTATTTCTTACGTTAAAGATGAAAATGGTAAAATATAAGTTAGACGATCCCCCCCATGAGTCCCCGCCCAAAGAGTTAGACAGTTTTAATCATAGATAATACAAAAGAAATTAACCATTCAGTGCTTCCATTTATTTCTAGCAGGCAACGTGAATTGTTATTTGAAAAGATACTTAAATTGGTCTTGCCAGCATAATTTGGTCGATTTCTAAGTTTTTCATTATTGTCATTTTAGCTGTGGAACATTCACTACTTGAGATAGGCCTCCCAAACGATTTCCAAAAGAATTGGTTGTAAGCAGCTCGCATCCAGGTATAAAAAAACGAATGTGAAGTAACAACGCCATCTTAATGAAATGAGTTTAAATCTCAGATAATGTATAGTCTAAAAATTTAAAATTTTGTTAAAATACATAAAAATAAGCGAATACGATACAAATATTTATATCATAATAAATCACCGATTTATTACCGATTGCCATAGACTAATATTTAGGTGTCTGACGACAACTTTTCATTTTCACAACTGTCAATTTCGCAAATTAAAAAATTGCTGTAAAGTTTGTTTTCATCTTTTAGACTTTTTCTTTAGAATTTATTTTTAATAACATTGTAGTATAAAGCAAATTCTTTAAAAAGCAAAAATCATATCTACTAATGCATATAGTTTGCTTTATACAGGAATATCCATTTTGCTGGATCTTCTAATGGATCGTAAACTTCATAGTTATACTTGAAATACATTTAGTGGAAACTTGGTATGGTTTGTAGCTAATCATATTAAATGTCTATAAATTATTAAGATATCGTTTGAATTTCAATTTCATTGTGTGTGATAATATTAAATTAAGTGTAAATTGGGTGTATGACGCCATTATACTGCGTTAACAAGAAGATAATTTTAAATATTAGTCACCTGGATTAGACTATAATTGAGCAAGGTTATAAGAAGAATCAATCAACAAACATGATTAATATATGTTATGATACCAATGTTTTAAAAGTTAGGGATACAGTAAACAGTATATGAGTTAGTGACTGAGCTACCACAAAATCCCTTAAATAGATGTATTTAATATGTAATAAGATTGTTATACAAAGACCTGAAAAGAAGTGAATATGAGAAGAAAGTTACATATTTTTTTTTGTAAAACCTTACATTTACATTATCCAATAAGTTAGGCACCATAATTAATTATGGTCTGTTTGTATTATGTTCATAAAGATTATTTTTGGCTAAGTATTATAATAAGTATAAATTACACACATTTTAATATCACAATGTATATTTCAGAATCATGGAGGTAACTCACTCATTGACATTAAATGAATCTGCCCTTCAACAGTTACCTGATGACAAAAAACCACATTTCATATTTGAATGGCTCCGTTTTCTCGACAAGGTTCTAGTTGCAGCTCATAAGGTGTGATTATTTCTTTATTTTCTAGGAACAAAATTTGTGTGGTATTTACATAATAAAAACCACAGATACATCTCTCCTTTCATTCATAACAACCTTTCACCCAATCCAGTCTAGTAATACCTATTTATGATATGCCTCTTGAATTATACATACACATTAGAAAATTGTTATAATGGCAACCAACCCTTGTATGGTGGCTCTGCTGCTAATATTAATTACTAAGATAATGATAGTGTAACTGTTGTAGCAAAGCATCCATTTGTGGCTGTCGAAGGTTGCGAACAATCCTTGCGTGCGATATAGATATTTTACGAGAAGGCCCCACCCCTTGGATAGCCTTGCTAGAGTTTCTTCGGCCACTTCTTCTTCCAGCTCCAACACTTCCCGAAGTGATATAAGTTAGTTTAAGTTAGGCTGTCCCAAATAGTTTAATAAATAAAATAGCTACCGACCAAGTCGTGATTCGGCCATCTCGACGCCCCCGTATTGGAATGCCTCCGCAGTCCTCTGTCCAAGCAGAGGTTACCCCTCACAGGGGGGACCCCTATGTGGAGTTACTAGCTAATAGAGGTTCAGGCTAAGCGACGTAAGAGCTATGCCACCTCTCAATCCAGTGAAGCAGTCACGGCCAATCTGTGTTTGTCATTAAAAAAACTGTTGTAGCATAGAACTGCTAAAATATATAAACAACAGTAATTAAAATATCGTAGTTTTAATAATTAATCCCCACTGTACCACCTGTGTAAGGAGTCAATAGCCTAATGGTTTAGGGTATTGAACTTGTCATTGTGCCCTGTGAATTGTAAGGTCTTAGGTTCAAATCCACCGTTCGACTATTGATGTGAACCATCTCCTAGTACAAGCTCAAGTTTAATTGGAATGGTTAACAAGAATGTCAATAATATTATGCTGAATGTTTGTTAATTGTGAAAAGTATACATGCATAGTATTGTTTAATCTGCTTAAGATCAAAAATATTACAGTTTTGTACGAGTGTTTGTATTTTATTTAGTGTAGAATTAATTATAAGTTTTCTGTTTTTACTCATAAATATATTCTATATCATTAGGGATAAATTGATGTATATTTTCAGGTTTATAATATTTTTTTTCCATTACAGTCTGATATCAAGAGCTGTCAACAAAAACTAGTAGCTCAACTTGTTAGCTTACTAAGAGAATCACTTGGCGCACCTGCTCGTAGACTACTTGCAAGATGCCTAGCCACATTATTTTCAGTGGGCGACACCTTTCTTTTGTTTGATACAGTGAATAAATGCAATGACATAATTAAAGTGAAAGATGATTCACCTTCCTATTTACCCACCAGACTGTAAGTAACAGATTAAAAATTGTGTTAAAAAGTTTATAAGTAAAAAAAAAAATCAGTGAAGCTGTGGAAATCATTACAAATTTACATACCATTGACTAAGAATATTACAGACTTAATACCATTTAGGTGTTCTATATTGAACATCTAGAAGAGAACTTGTCTAGCAGGATAGCTTGACTTCTCCAAGAGATCAATGTGGGCCACCTTTGGTTCAGTGCTATATACTGTCAAAGAGCTTGATTACTCATAACACTTTGTTTTCTATAACTGATGTTGTTAGACTGCATGATATATTTTTCCTATAGTGCACTTGACGGCAGCTGTATATTGGGTGATCTAACATGTTTTTTTAATTAATTAAGCAAGTGTTAGTATAGCATATAACAGCCCTGTAGTTCTGGGATTTTAGAATAAGACTATGGTATTCCCTGACTGTCGTAGAAGGCGACTAAAATGGGCCTTGGGTTCACTGGGCGACAAGGGTCTTTTGTCGTCCGCCAAAGTGGACCCGGGAAGAAGGCGACATAGGCTGGCCCGTGTCGCCTTGCACTGCGAGGGCACATGGGGAGGGGATTAACCTCGGGACGTTCTCTCCGAAGAGCACAGTGCAGAGTGGCTCCTGTGCGTTCCTATGGAGATCCCAGAGCCCCTCACTATGCACTGAGGAAGGGCCACCGGGGGGTTATAGTGAGTAAAACCCCACATAACCCCTCCTTCCCCTAGGAGGCCGAAGATACCCCATCTTGTTGAAGATTTCCCCACATCAAAAAAAAAGTAGCATACACAAGAGTTAGACAACACAGTGCCTAGCAATTCATCTTTCATCAATTGCCTGTTGCGAAGTTGTTATATTCTTATGACCACATGTTAAGTGGTAACTTACCATTTAAATTTTTCTTGATAAACATATTTTGTATTTTTTCAGTGCTGCTATCTGTTGTTTAGGAAGTATGTATGAAAAATTGGGCAGAATGATGGGACGGTCTTATGAGGAGACTGTTGCCACTTTAGTGAGGTCTCTCAAAAGTTCCGAGTCTCAGACAAGATTGGAGATAATGATTACACTGGAGAAGGTAATTTCATTAAAAATATTATCAACTTACAATTTGACTTCATGTTTAAAGTTTTATTTGTATGATGTAATAATAATAAACTTCAATTAACTACTAGGTTGTATGTTGTCTATATACAAAAAATAATATATAAAAAAGCAAATATCAGCCATTTTGAAAAGAATAGTGTACCTGGGCTAAATGGATGTGAGAGTATATTATTCATTCTATTGCCAATAATAGCGTCAATAGACTAATGGTTTAAGGTACGGTCTGCGAATCGTAAGGTCTTGGGTTCCCATCCCATCCGGAATCCACCATTCGACTATCGATTTGAATCATTTAACAGAAGCTTAAGCTTATTTAGAATAAAGATATTGTTAGCATTCTTTCTTTAAAAAAATATCAAAGATTTTTGTAAGGCTTATTTGTTTTTAGATCTGTGTGGGTATGGGCACAGCAGCGGGGCCGGCGTTGCGGGAAGTGTCGCGTGCGGCGCGCACCGCGTTGTTGAGCGAGCGCGCGTCGGCCGTGCGTGCCGCCGCCGCGCATGCGCTGCGCCGCGTGCTGCCGCTGTTGCGCCTCGCGCCCGCCGACGTAGACGCCATCGCCGCTGCGTGCTTACGCGCTGCACATCCTAGTGACTATGCGCTACGGTGAGTCCGTAAGCATTATTCTATGAGTGTCGGATCGTGGTTACCATCAAGGTTGCATCTGGAGCGGATAATATTTTTACTAATGTTTTGTTTATATGGCAGTAGAGCATTAAAGATAATTGATATGTAAATTTATTTTAGCTGTGCTGTGGCAGAGCTCCTGGGTGCACTAATAGCTGCCACTCAAGCAGGAGAAGTTGCCAATTCAAATACCAAGATGAAGATGGGCATGCAGGGTATATATTCTTCAATATCGAACTTTCTTTGCTGAAATGCTCTCTTGCTTTACTGAATACAGTTATCTACCAAATTATTGTATTCAGTGTTTAGCTAATATAAACATACATTTTCAGTTCAACAAAGTAAGAAGGATCCACAAAAGAATGTCGTGTCTTTGGACGAAGCTCTGAATCTACTGATGGGTGCATTCCTCAGAGGCGGTACATCGTTTCTAAAGGGTGACATTATCAAGTCCGGTTCAGGGGTTAATAGAGAAGTACGAGTTTGTGTTACCCATGTGAGTATAATTATATTAAAACTAGCGTACCCAGCCCGCTTCGCCGATCTAGATTTTGCTTTATTTTATTTAAACAATAAACTTACATCATTCAATATTTTATTTAACTTAAAACATTAAATTATTAACTTCTCTCCATATTCATTCTCTTCTTTTCTCTTTTCGTGCTGGTGAAGATCGTTACCAAATCCATTTACATATCAGTAAATACAATATCATTCTTACAAAAACATATCGGCCTCATGTTAATGTCAGAAATAAAAGTATGACGATCCCCTATCATTTTCCTGCTGTTGCATCAATAGCACAACCACATAGAATACCGCAAGTGTGGATTTATGTATTATATGATATATATATTGATTCCATTGCCTACAAGCCTTGGTAACTAGGCGAAACGCAGGAGTATAATATTCCAATACTGTTCAGGGTTTGGGGTAAGATAAAGTTAAACCCTTACTTAAGATTGAATGTGTATTTTTTTGGGATAAAATACAATAATTAGGATGAGGTGAATAGGATGAGTAAGTCCGCGTAATATGGCTTCTAATCACTGGTTTGACAGCAACATTTCTTTCTTTGTAATGTGAAGTTAAAACGTTGACATTAAATTTTTATTCGCCTTGGAGTTCGGTGTTTAATTTCGAAGAAGGCCATGTTCTTCAAGAGTTCGGCGCAAACATTTGGTAGGATGAGTAAGTTTGGTAGGATGAGATGAGTAGTAGGATGAGATGAGTAGTAGGATGAGTAAGTCCGCGTAGTATGGCTTCTAATGGGCACGGGATACTGCGCGGTGTCACTATTATGATGACCTAAGTTTATTGTACGGTTATTAAACCCGTACAAATACTTCACTGTCATTTAGTATTTATTATTTTTTTTATATTTGTGATCAACCTACGCTGACTAAAGCGAGATGAATGAAATAATAACTGTAGATAATATTAGAAATTTAATTAGCAATAACAATACACAAGAAATATTTATAAGAAATTGTATTAAAAGTAATAAATAATAACAAAACATAATTATAAGTAGTAATAATATATAGATAATTAAGAAACAAGTATTAGAGAAATTAAGGAAAATGTATTTAGGAATAAGAAGCTTAGAAATTAGTTTTATATAAAGTAGATAAATTATAAGTAAGTAATAAAGTAATAGTAGTAAGGGAGACAGCTCCCTTTGTGAATGTGGACTAGACGAAGGGACTCCTAATCACCTTTTTTTCAATTGCCCCTTATTATCTTCTTCCCTCTACGACCTCCTTCCTAATGATATCCCGCGCCCCATAGACTTCAAATCCCTACTATCTCTTGTTAACTCTCCTTTTGTTTATATTTTATGTTCATTCCTTCACAAAAATAACATTAGACTTTAGTTTGTCTGTCTTTTAAACCACTAACCCTATGTTTATATTGTGTTTGTTTCTAATGTTTTAGACTTATCAACAGTGAGCATAGCGCGGAATTGTCTCAGCAGTAACCACACGTACTTCCTTATAGTTTAGATCCTTGTCCGTCACGAAGCCCGCTTCTTACAGCAGTTTAACGTACGCACTTCGACATTGGCGAAATCTATATGGAAACGCCATTAACAAAAACAATCAATCAATCAAGTAGTAATGTAAAGATAAAAATACCCCCAGCCAAACACACTGGGGAACAAACACTGTAAGAAATCATCAAAAAAAAACCCTACGCTGACTGGACAGAGAATCTGACCACGACAGTTTCACCGAATTTAAGAGTTGGCAGAGCTCTTATGTTGCTTAGCCTGACCTTCTATTAGGAGCAACATGATGCAAGGGCTTGAGACTCAGCCCTGTAGTTCTGGGCTCTCAAGAATAAGACTACGGTATCCCCTGCCTGTCGTACAAGGCGACTAAAAGGGGCCTCGGGTTCACTGGGCGACAAGGGTGGGGGTCTGCGTCGTCCACCAAAGTGGACCCGGGAAGAAGGCGACATCGGCTGGCCCGTATCGCCTTTCGCTGCGAGGGCACAGGGGAGGAGGGAGTAACCTCCCCCCGGGACGTGCTCTCCTTGAGCACAGTGCAGAGGGGCTCCGGTGCGTTCCACGTGAGATCCCGGAGCCCCTCGTCATGCACCGAGTGAAGGGCCACCGGGGAAGTTTCAGTGGGTAAGATCCCCACATAACCGCCGCCTTCCCCCCAGAAGGCGGGGTATCTTTGTGAAGATTTCCTCCCCATCAACAAAAAAAATAAAATAAAAAAGGGCTTGAGACTGGGATGGTTACTGTAGTCGCGTTAGTATTCCGAGAGATCCGAACCACGACTCGGTATATTTTATTGGGTACTATCAATACATTCAAATGGCTAACTTTTAATACCCTAACAAAATACCACTTCCGGGAAGCGTTGGCGATGGGAGAAGAAGTATTTTGGACAGTTTTGTAATACTTAACTTTACCATTTATTTATATGAATTTATTCTCTTTCAGGCTTATGTGATTTTCGTGCAGAACATGGGTGGTGTATGGTTGGAGCGTAACATGACAACATTCCTTACACATGTGCTAGATCTAGTCGCTAATCCTAAAGCTGCCAGCTCACATGTAGATGCTGTTTATTCCAGGTATGTAAGTGTGGGAGCGTATATTATATTTAAATTGTATATAATTAATTTATAAAAATTCCAAATTTTTGGGGAAAATTATTTTGTGTGTCCACACTGCTCGGGAGCGTGAACAGTGGCGGCGAGCGCGTCGACTGCCGTGCGGCAGTTGATCGCTATATTAGAACGCAACTACGCGTCGCTTTTGCTCGCAAAATATTTCCTGATAATTCCGCTGTGCTTATCCTATTCTGTGCCTTCTGCTATCCTGTGCTTACTTCTTAATGCTTGTAACTGTTATGCTTTCTAAATTGAAATAAACAGTGAACATTAAGTGCGTGTGTTCGTTATTGCTTCCACGAACCACACCACACTGGTGACCCCGAAAGGAACACGAGAGGTAGCAGCAGTACTGTAAGCTAAACATTTTAATTATATTTTATAATGTCGCACGTGGATGGAAGCAAAGACGACGGCCGCGGCGATGGCGCGTGCGCAGGTATGAGCACAGTTACACCTTCCGACATTTGCCGCGTTGGAATGCGACCGCCGCCATTTTGGCCAGAAGAACCAGCCGTTTGGTTTGCACAACTAGAAGGAAATTTTTTACTATCGGGAATTAAGGACGATGCCACAAAATTTTATTACGTGACATCAACATTAGAGCAAAGGTATGCAGCAGAGGTAAAAGACATAATTGTCTCACCACCGGCAAAAGATAAATATGAAAAATTAAAAACAGAATTAATAAAACGTTTATCTGCGACACGTGAAAAAGAGGTGAAGCAACTGCTTATTCACGAAGAGTTAGGCGATCGTCGACCGTCACAATTTCTCCGACATCTACAGCACCTTGCTGGGCCTAGTGTACCTGACGATTTTTTAAAAACAATTTGGACCAGCCGCTTACCTAGTAGTATACAAACGGTAATTGCGTCACAAACTACGTCAGACTTACAGGCGCTAGCAGACTTAGCTGATCGCGTACACGATATTGTACCGTCAACACCTCAAGTCGCCGCCACTCAATCTGCACCTAGCCCCGCAGTAGAGATGATGGCTAATCAAATCTGCGAGCTGACAAAGCAGGTTCAAGCTCTTTCTACACACTTCTACAGAGCAAGACCTACGGACCGAAATCCTAGAAGTTCCAGAAGAAGTGCCCGTAGTTCCAGCCGTTCAAGACTAAACTGTAGCAAATATCCTACGTGTTGGTATCACCACAAATTTGGCAGCAAAGCTAAAAAGTGCATCAAGCCTTGCGACTTAAAGACGGAAAACTACCAAGGCGGTCGATAATGGCGACAAACGACTGCCTGGCTACATCTGGTCGCCTCTTTGTATCGGATCGAAAACGAAGATGCAATTTTTGGTCGACACTGGGAGTGACCTATGTGTCTTCCACGCTCCTCCGTTAGCGAACGCCGACCAAGAACGGGTACCAACTCTACGCTGCTAACGGTTCAATCATCCATACCTACGGTTACGCGCATCTGGAACTCGACTTAGGCTTACGTCGTACTTACGCATGGCGATTTATTGTGGCAGACGTCACGAAGGCTATTATCGGCGTCGACTTCTTGTCCTTCTATGGTCTTACAGTTGACTGTCGAAATCAACGCCTTATAGACAACACCACTACACTTTCAACCAAAGTATCGCCGGGTATATCGTCGAACATAATTTCTTCAGTGAAGTCACTGATCGGCGATTCACGTTACCACGACTTACTCCGCCTATACCCAGAAATAACGCGGCCATCTGGAACTCAACGAGGCGTGCCACATAGTACCATCCATCATATAAGGACAACGCCAGGACCTCCCGTATCTTGTTCACCACGTCGTTTAGCACCAGATAAACTCAAAGTAGCGAAAAAGGAATTTGAAGCCATGATCAACAACGGCACAATAAGACCTTCAGAAAGTTCGTGGTCTTCACCACTCCACCTAACACCGAAGAAAGAAAATGGATGGCGTCCGTGTGGAGATTACCGAATGCTGAACTCTCGTACGATACCTGATCGATATCCAATTCGGCACATCCACGATTTCACGCATAACATATCTGGTTGCCACATTTTCTCAAAAATTGACCTAGTCAAAGCGTACAACCAGATTCCAGTAAATGCGGAAGATATACCTAAGACCGCAATAACAACCCCATTTGGATTATATGAATTTTGCTTCATGGGATACGGCTTGCGAAACGCCGCACAAACTTTTCAGCGTTTTGTGGATGACATGACTAGAGGAATGGATTTCTGTTATGCTTACCTGGATGATTTTCTCATTTTCTCCAAAGACGAGCAGACACACATAAAACATCTTGAGATATTATTCGACAAACTCAAAAAATACGGGATTGTCATTAATACATCCAAGTGTGTTTTCGGAGCAAGAGAGGTCACGTTCCTTGGCTACAAAGTTTCAGCTGAGGGATTAAAACCACTTGAAACAAAGGTACAAGCAATTCAAGATTACCCAGTACCAAAGACAGTACGAGAACTTCGTCGATTTCTCGGGATAATTAATTTTTATCGAAAATTTACACCCGATGCAGCGAGAATTCAAGCACCTTTACATGCACTGCTAACAGATCGAGTTAAAGGTTCCCATCCTGTTAACATTCTCAACTCTGCATTGACAGCATTTAATGATTGCAAAAAGAGCTTATGCAATGCTGCTCTGTTAGCGCATCCCGATGAAGATGCAAGATTACATACTATCGTTCAAAACATCCAACCACAGCCAGCTTCAAGGCACGGTAAAAAGAGCACATTTGTGTTCAAAGACCTAGCCACTACATCCATGTCTATCTTAGGAAGACGCAGTCAAAGGACCTTTACAAGCTGCGTATTCTGGACCGTATCAAGTCATACAAAGAAACGAGAAGGTCTATAGAATATTACTGAGAGGGAAACCATCTTCAGTGTCTATAGATAGACTAAAACCAGCATACCAACTCGCTCAAGATGGTTCCCAACAGACATGCCCACCAGAGCGACAACCTTCTGAGAAGGGTAAAGAGAAGAGGACACGTTCAGGCCGCACAGTCCGATTCCCTGATTATTATCGCCCGTAGGACGGTCTCTGGGGGGGAGTAGTGTGGGAGCGTATATTATATTTAAATTGTATATAATTAATTTATAAAATTCCAAATTTTGGGGAAAATTATTTTGTGTGTCCACACTGCTCGGGAGCGTGAACAGTGGCGGCGAGCGCGTCGACTGCCGTGCGGCAGTTGATCGCTATATTAGAACGCAACTACGCGTCGCTTTCGCTCGCAAAATATTTCCTGATAATTCCGCTGTGCTTATCCTATTCGGTGCCTTCTGCTATCCTGTGCTTACTTCTTAATGCTTGTAACTGTTATGCTTTCTAATTTGAAATAAACAGTGAACATTAAGTGCGTGTGTTCGTTATTGCTTCCACGAACCACACCACATAAGTGAATAACATAACTCCAACAACATGCCTTAATAATGTGTCACAAAGATATACAATCCATTATGGAGATGTTGCCATTCAGGCTATATTTCTGTCTACAACAAGACCAAAAATAACATTTCAGTCGCAACAGCTGTTGGCGGAGCTCTTTGATCTCTTACAAAGAAGCGAGACGACTTCTACAGGCCTTTATTTTCTTGCATGTTAAATCAAATTGAACATTAGTTCACTAAAAGAGAAATTAGACTTATTTATGGATGATTTTGACAACAATGCCAAGGGTCAAGAAAGTTGTTATCCTTTTGTGCACGATACAAAAAAAAACTAGAAGTTTTCTGGAAGTAGATCGCCATTATAGGTCCACTCGCTGCTTGATTGATTGTTTTTGTTTATGGCGTTTCCATATAGATTTCGCCAATGTCGAAGTGCGTACGTTAAACTGCTGTAAAAAGCGGGCTTCGTGACGGACAAGGATCTAAACTATAAGGAAGTATGTGTGGTTACTGCTGAGACAATTCCGCGCTATGCTCACTGTTGATAAGTCTAAAACAATAGAAACAAACACAATATATACATAGGGTTAGTTGTTTAAAAGACAGACAAACTAGAGTCTTATGTTATTTTTGTAAAGGAATGAACATAAAATATAAACAAAAGGAGAGTTAACAAGAGATAGTAGGGATTTGAAGTCTATGGGGCGCGGGATATCATTAAGGAGGTCGTAGAGGGAAGAAGATAATATGGGGCAATTGAAAAAAAGGTGATTAGGAGTCCCTTCGTCCAGTCCACATTCACAAAGGGAGCTGTCTCTAACGTGTAGCTTAGCCAGGTGGACGGGGGTACACGCATGCACTCGCTGCTTATCCGGATGTCGAGTCTTATGCTAAGTCATTAACACATGTACAAGAGCCAATAACTTAATGGTAACTTATCTTTACAGAAAGTGTATTAACTACATATTACGCAACACCTTGGGCAAGATGCTCGGCGAGAAAGCGCAGGCATCAGCGTGTCGCGAGATCATACAAATTGTTGCAAAGCAAATGAACAGCATTGACTTCAACCCGGAGAATGCAAAAGACTGTAACCAGGTATTCATTTTAATGTCTTCATAATTGTGCAATGACCAGTAAAACCCTACCGTTTAAGTTTTTAACTTTAATTATTCCTCCTAGGATTGGCTTCTAATCAGTGCCTGGGTCTCTATTATAGTAAAATTTCATTATACAATTTTAGTTGATGATTTACCACATGCTCGGTGAACGAAAACATTTATTTATTTATTAAGATACACCAACAGCATTACACAAGCATACATTGTTGTAATAATCAAGTTTACAAACTAAGTCCTGTTGTGTATGCCAATTACAGGTGTACACAACATTCGCTATAAAGAAACGTAACGATTTTATTATTAATACTTACAAAATATATTATTAAATGATAAAGTAACAGGAATATAACTACTAAATTAATTAAATAAGCCAAAATCACTGCACAATTTTTAACACGCAAGGTCTTCCGCACACTAAGGTGCGGAAGACCTTGCGTGAATTAGAAAAATGTCAACCGACGTGGACTTAGTGTTAAGAAGGTTATATGTAGCGGAAATCCTTGTGAGGAACCTGCATTTCAGAGAAAAATTTTTGAGGCATAGAATGGTAGCAAATCCTTACTGAGACCGCGTTTATGTCCTAACATTCTCATGTAAAACAAAACATATGACCAACAGTGTAACAAGTGAATAAAAAGCGAAAAATTTTTTTTGGAATAAAACAATTATTCTTGAGAAGTAATGGTCTATTATTCAATATTTCGCACATTGTATAATACTAAAGAAATAAATAAATACAAAAATTTCAGGAGACTTTGTTCAGTCAGCACCTTCTAGTCTGCGCACTCACAGAAGCAGGTGAATTGGCGCAGCAATTGGGCACTTCTGTGCACAATCTTGTCACAGACACATCCCTTAATATGATAGACACGATATTTACGGTATGTTCGCCACATTTGTGATTACATTACTTCATAGCCTTGTACAGTGATTCTCAACCTTTTTTTTTGTTGCGGCACATATTTAACGATTTCAAAATTTGGCGGCACACAAAGAAAAAGATAAAAATTATTTACTTACTACAACAATATTAACATTATTATATATTTGCAAAATTTGGCGGCACACTTTTGAAATTTGGCGGCACAGTGGTTGAGAATCACTGGCCTAGTATATGTTATCATATAAGTTGTGTATGTTATATTTACTAGATATTGCGTATGTGTTTCCTTCAAACTTCTCTGCACATAATTTCACAGACCTATAGCACTGTCCCCAAGAGAGACTATCGTTTCCCTACCAACCTTGATGTACTAATTACTTTCCCTGCGTTGAAACGGGGACAGTAAATAAAAAGCAGTCAAACTAATCTTATCCCAATTTCACTATTACGACTATAGTATGTTATTGTAATTCAATTATTGTTATCCTGTCAATTATGCAATAGGAATTATAGTCGGCGCGCGAGTTGAATGCAGATGAGGTATAGAGTGTAAATTTCAATTAATAATTATACTTAAGACACATCACTATCGCATTCCTGACCACTGCATTCAACTCGCGAGTTTTGATTATAGTTTGTTTTCAAGTTGGTTGTAATCTTCATTGACTTGTAGTAGTTAATGAATATGTTTATTTACCTTTGCGCTATGTGGTTATTGTCATTCTGTACGTGTTTGTCATAGGTGCTACAACATCCTTGCGTGGCAGCTCGCCTTGCAGCAGCTCGGTGCTTACGAGGCGTGTGCGAGGCACTGCCCGCGCAGATAGCCCCTCTGCTGGACCGCTGTGTTGACGCACTCGATGCTGCTCGTCCAACTCCGCATCACATCTCCGGTACATGCAGTCCACATAATGTATACATACTAAGTCAACACTGAACCTTCGAGTATTTACCGAAGTGGCACTCAAAGTTAGTTTAGTTTTTGAATGTCTTTTAGATTATTAGCCGAGGTTACCCCTCACCGGGGGGACCCTTGTGTCGAGTTACTAGCGATAGAGGTTCGAGTAAGCAACCTAAGAGCTATGCCACCTCTCAATCCAGTGAAGCAGTCAAGACCAGCTTCTCTGGCCAATCTGTGTAGTTTGTCAAAAAAAACTTTCGAGTGTGTTGATATATATGTAAGCTGTTTCTTTTATCCAAATATATTTGTAGGTTACTCGGCGGCACTGGCCGCGATTCTCGGCGCAGTACGCCTCTCACCACTGGGAGTGCCGCACGGCAGAGGGAAGGTAGCGTTCAATGCCGCTGAACAGCTGCTTCGTTCAGCCGGCCAAAGCAGTCGCCTGACAGCTGCCAGGACCAATGCTGGATGGTTGATTGTCGGCGCAATTTGTACTCTGGGTAAGGTTTAAAATGGGTTATATTTTTTGCTCTTTACGCTGTTTCGTTATAGAGTATTCTATTAAATAAATGTTACATTTGAAATAATACTTTTTTTTGTTAACGGGGTTGTAGTAGTATTGTCTCAGCTAACTTGTACCAATGAGTTTGTTTATTTTTCGGTTTCCTACACACAACAGTCTATGTGTCTGGATATAGGATTCTGCTTCCTGTTAGATTTTTGAGATCGAGCTTGGCAAATAGCGGGTGGTTTAAAAGACATATTTTTTTAGAAGGGTAGACAGAGTTCGTCTTGTCTCCGCTTTCCAATAAGTAAATTAGCTTGGCAAGCCCATTATTTTTTATTAACTCCAAGCACAAATTTTGGTTATTTTTAGCGTTTCAATTAATTTTATTTATAAGAAAGATGTCAAATTATTCTATCTTTTTGAGAATACAAATATCCGGTCTGGTTATCAGGTGTTCCAGTAGTACGTGGCTTGTTGCCGCGTATGTTGCTTCTGTGGAGGAACAGTTTTCCGCGCTCTGCCAAAGAATTGGAATCCGAAAAGGCCAGGGGTGATGCATTTACTTGGCAGGTAAAAATTCGGTCCTTATCACATGTCTAGTGTTTTTCTATGAGCCTATATTTGAGGGCAATCAAAACAAAAACTACTGTAAAGGCCTTCATAATAAAACTTTTGTATAAGTATAAGCCAATGGGATTCGTACCTTCCGGCTCCATACTATAAGATCATAAAGTTGAACGCTTAGTCACTAAACTAGCGGCTCTTAACGTGTGTTGCAAACAACCGAGTTTGTCGCGAGGTAGATAAATGTTGTATATTTATATATAAAAGAGAAAGTGTGTGGGTTTGTTCCATATAGGCACCGAAACGGGTGGACCGATTTCAATGAAACTTTCAGGGAATTTTCAGACTGACCTGGCGAGTAATCCTGTAAAGTTTGAAGTTGAACTGCCAAATACCGCTTTTATTTACATTGATGATATTCTATTGTTTTATAACCCAAATTTGTATTGACACATGCATTGTGTATATTTATGTCATTATGAACCATATTGGAGTACAATGGAGTATATTGAAGTATATTAAAGATAATAATTAGGATTTTGAAGTAGTCAAAGTAAGTTATAGCATTGCGAATGTATCCGTTTACTAATGCTGCTGATATGTACATGGGTGTAGGTAATGATCTTTACCCGCTCGAGAAGAGAATGAATACGAAGAGAAATGAATAATTTAATATATTGTGAGAGTTAAATTAAATATTTAATGGTGTAAGTTTATTGTTTAAATAAAATAAAGAAAAATCTAGCCCAGCGGGCTGGGTACGCTAGTAATATAATAAATGTACCATCCTCACACTTCAACTCGAATATTTTGCATGTTGCATGTTAGTGCGTATTTGACTAAAGAAGTTGGTTAATTGTTGTACTAGAACAGTGCTTCCCAACCTCTTTTCGTTTATGGATACACTGCCCCTGATAACTTTTTTTTTTGTTAACGCGGGGGAATCTTTTTATAGACCATCCTCCGGTACCCTGGGTGGGCCCAGAGGGATGTGTGGGACCGAGTCCCACACATTCCGCCCCAAACCTTCCGCGAATGCCATCAGCCGTTATGAGCGGGGTGCCCCGGATCTGTCAGCGACAGGACACCCCAACAAATTAGAAAGCGAACGACATGCGTCGCGCGTTCCCGTCCCGGGCTGGCGCAACGTAGCCATTGTTCATTTCTAAACTGCATAATAATATAAACACTTGTATGGCGCCGCACCATTATATATTTTATATTATTATATTTATATTTTATATATATAGGGCGTCGCGGATCTTGACAGCCTTCGGTGCCCCTGATAACTACCATAACCATACCTATTACTAAAATATCTCGTCTTAACGTTTGTTGCCAATCTTAACTTTAAACTGTCTCTAGTACTGTATCTAGTCTTGTTATCTATAGAGGGTTACTGTTACAAGTGCAAGTAATTTTCACGTACCCCTAATGCGGTACTGCGCGTGCGCGTACACAGGAGCATTAGATTATCTTTGCCTTTGAATGACCTGTAAGTTTGTATTTTTATGTTCTAAATAGAAATTACTGATTGTTTTAAGGTGACATTGGAAGGGCGCGCTGGTGCATTGTCTGCGCTACATAGCCTTCTCATACATTGTCCTTCGCTGGTCAATAATGACGACACGGCTAAAAGACTCACACAACCCATCGATGGAGCTATTGCCGTTCTGACTAAGTAAGTTTCAAATCATTATTT
Organism: Meandrusa payeni; assembly: GCA_029286785.1. Lineage (NCBI taxonomy): Eukaryota > Metazoa > Arthropoda > Insecta > Lepidoptera > Papilionidae > Meandrusa > Meandrusa payeni. The sequence continues at coordinate 5,059,109 of JAGSMX010000022.1, forward strand.
TTACTTCCCTTAGAAGGCTGTGTTTGCTGTGATTGGCGGGATTTTAAACTTGGGAATATTTCTCAGAAATTAACATTTAAAGATATAAAATTTGCCAACAGATGGCGTTGTACTGTACTACTTTGCTGTATGTAAATGCAATTTTGTTAGCAGTTTCACAATTAGATGCTGCCTTTTTGTTCCCGGATTTTAAAATAGGCTGTAAATTTTTGAGTATGGCAATTCGATATAACTAAGTATCAAGTGAAATGAATTCTATTATTAAAGAACAGATTAACTTGTTCGTAAGATGTAAAATATATGATATTATGAATATTTTAATTATATGTCACAGTTATTTCCATCATGCGGTCTCCTATAGCAAAATATCAAGTATTTTTTCATTTAAAAATATATCGTATTCATAATCTTTACCGTACAGTGTGGGGACCGTAGTGCGTAATTATGGCGGAGCCCTAAAAGCCCCAGCTGCGTTGCTTCGGTTGCGTCTCTACCAGGCGTGCGGAGCACTAGGTGGCGCCGGTGCTCCCGCTGCGCCGCTACTCCGCTTGCTGGCCGCAGAACTGGCTGGCTCAGCGGATCCCAGTGGTGCCAACGTAGCTACTGGTACGTACAGCATACACGTCACACATACGCTAGTGCTATTTCGTGGGACGTGACGTAATAAACATAGATTTGATAATTTCCAAAATATCATTAAACACAAATTTGCCTATCCGTAAATATATGGAAAAAATAAGCTCTCACCTTTTTATCTGGGCGGGGTAGAAAGAGCCAGGTTTTGCTGTCCACTGTTCTTCAAGCTTGCTAGGTCTATATGTGACTGGTAGTGAGGCCATCGCCATACACCAGGGCACAAATTTTTTGCATGTGATTTTTTGTAGTTTTAAAACGGAAAAACGGTGATTCATTGGTAGAAGACCAACACAGATTAAGCGGAACTGCTCATCAACTGGGTTATAGAAGGTTATAGATTTTAAATTAATACATGAAAAATATTTTGATATTATATACATAGAAAAAATCTTTATTCATCCGTTTTTTATTTACATTGTGGTAATACTCAAACAGTCAAGGTTCAAATTGATTGGACATTTAATAAATGTTTGAGCACTATGTAAAAATACACATTTTCTATAATTAGTTGTGACTGTTATCTAAGGGATGCTAAGAAGCGCTCTGCATCCACGGGACACTATACTGTTGGGGGAAGAGAGTTGGATTTATGACACTGATCATGCCGAAATAGAAGAACAGGTGAGTAGTATTATCTTATATGTAAAGTAAGTAGCGTTAGCCTAGTGGCTAAGCGGTTTAGCCCTGTAATTCTGGGCTCTCAAGAATAAGACTTTGATATCCCCTGCCTGTCGTAGAAGGCGACTAAAAGTCGAAGTTAGGCTGTCTCGGGCGCCCTCGAATCGGAATGCTTACGCGTAACATAGTAACCGTCCAAGCCGATTATCCCTCACGGGGAACCCTTGTGTTGAGTTACTAGCGATAGAGGTTCAGGCTAAGCGACCTAAGAGCTGTGCCACCTCTCAATCCGGTGAAGCAGTCAAGGCCAGCTTCTCTGGCCAATCTGTGTAGTTCGTCATAAAAAAACCTGAGACTGTTCACCGGATTGAGAGGTGGCATAGCTCTTAGGTCGCTTAGCCTGCACCGCTATAAGAATGAACGTTTATTAATAAGTGGTTGTACTGCCAGTTGATCTCTCCGCTGAGTGCGAGCGGGTCGGGCGCGCTGGAACACGACCCGTGCTGCCTGTACCGACAGGTGGCGGGCGCGCAGCCGCTCGGTGTTGCCGTCATCGACGCCTCCGTGGTGCTGTTCCCGCAGATATTCTCCAGGGCTGCCAATAAGCACAGGTGTGTGGAATCTCTTTCACAATGTCATAAAATATGAACGTTTTCAACCGACTTCAAAAAAGAGGTTTTCAATTCGTCTGTATGTTTTATTTTGATTATTCTTTTTTTATTTCACCGCTGGTGCTTCAAGTGTGGCCCAATTCTGTCAATCGTATCCATGAGAAAACCATATAAATCTTAAATTTGCATTAAGTATGTGCGTGACAAATGGACGAATATCTCAATATCACGCCAACCGATTTCGATGATACGTTTTTTGTTGGAAATGATGGGCTTCAAGGGTAGTTTGATGAGGGTTTGTTTAATTTGTCATTAATTCTAATTCGTTATATTTCTACGATAAATCGTAAATACGCTCCATAATAATGTTCAATACGATTTGAAGTCGTCTCTTGTTTTTACTCGTAAATAAACTTGTAACGTAATCTAGAAACTTCATGCTGCTTTTCAGTACTTTAGCCCTACCTGCTTATAAACAGCAACCGCTATCGTTTCCAATTTGTCATACACAATTTCACATTGGGCACAAATTTTACATCGATTCAATGCGAATAGAGGCGAAAAATCTGTTAAAATTTCTTTGATATTTCAATTGATTTTATGTAATCACATTTTGCAATTTTCAGACAACAAATGCTAGAACATTTTGCAGAATGCATAAAAATGTCAAAGGGTGCACGACAAGAGGCCATCCAGATCAACGTGTACACCGCTTTGTTGCTGGCACTGCGGACTCTAGCTGAGTTGAAGAGCTCATTGGGTCAAGAAGCCGTGAAGAATATTGCCACTGAACTCATCATTGTAAGTTAACAGTTAGACTATGTATTAGTCAAATGTTTCCTTTTAATTATATACTTCTGACTGAAACTACGGCCCGATTAGTGGCTTATATCGGGTTAATAGATAATACAGAGCAATTACTAACATTACTGCCAATTGGAGAAGTGCTGGCGCTAGAAGAACGGTCAGAAGAAATCCCAACAATGCATGCATGTAACACTGCTAAAACTTTGTCTTTTTACTAATTAAATATATATAATAATTTCCTAAATTTCCAGAATGGATTATCGTCGAACAGTGCAACAGTTCGTGCTGCGGCCGCTTCGTGTGCTGGCAGACTGTGCGGCTGTGTTACTGAAGCTGACTCTCAAGCGCTGAGCGACCGTGTCATAGCGCTGGCAAGGACCTCCGTTAACAGGCCTGTGAGGGCGGCCGCGGCTGCAGCAGTGGGCGCTGTACAACGCGCTAGAGGTGCTGCGTCAAGCGCTACAGCGCTGCCGGTGCTTCGAGCGCTGGCGCAAGACTCGTCCGCTGTCGAACTGCAGGTGATATCTCAATTTTTCATAAAGTACAAACAATTAAAGTAATAACTACACTTAACTTATAAGTGAACAAGAGCGGCCCTATCGCTTCCAGGCAACTGGAGGGGTATACAGGAGAGGTAAAATAAATATATAGGGAAATAAGAGAAGTGAAGAATTAATAAAAATTAAATAATATTTATAAAAAGGACAGAGCTTGATTTATCTTACAAATAAACATAAGCAATACATACAGAAATATAAACTTACATATTATACATTATAAGCAATTTCTTGCTTGCCTAACATTAAAAAAATTTGGACAAAAGAAAAGAAATATTACAATACAGAACGTAGGTGCTACAGTAGTTGGCAACTGAGTCGCAGCAGTTTACGCCACCTCGAGACACAAACAATATAAATACAAATTAAACTTATAATTATGTACATATTATTAGAAGACAAAAGATTTAGATAAATTATTGTGCATGTGTGTGTGTACGTGTGTGTATATGTGTGTGTGTACTCAATGTGTGTGCATCACAAGCATCCAGACATAATTGCTTCAGTGTCTTCATAAGTTAAATCTGTTGTTCATAAATTGTTTCATAAATAATTAACACTGATCGTTGTTACTGGTTGAATCCTCAAAAGGAATCTTACATTACAAGATCTTATCCTACGGTGTTAAAACTTATTTATTGTGTTTCTTATTAGACACAGCGACATCTGTCATCTAGTGTAGATAAATTAAATTATGACATGGTTATGTCAAACAAATTATATACAATGATACATATTTATGGAAAACATTTAGCAAGCGACTTTGCTCCGAATATGGTTATGCAGCCTAGACGTAAAAACGGTGGTTTTCAGCATGTATATTATATTCATTTTTTATGAGGTTTAAACTAGTGCTTGAGCACAATCACACCTGATGTTAAGTGGTGATATATTATTTGGTGGTGGTAATTAAGAAAATATCACAATGATAAGATCTTATTGAGTAATATTACAAATATTATTTGCTCTGATTACTGTTTTCACATATAATAGGCAACAAATAAGCATTCAACGTTCAAGTGTTGATGTGACCATAAGGTTTCTCACTGCTCAATTTTTATCAATAATAAAATATACTTTTACAGGTGTGGTCGCTCCATGCGCTCTCTGTCCTGGTCGACGCATCGGGCCCCATGTTCCGCGGCCACGTGGAGTCGACCCTCAATCTGGCGCTGAAGCTGTTGTTCTGTTCACCACCATTTCTGGAAGACCTCCACCGAACCATTGGACGGCTGCTATCTGCTTTAATCACCGTTGTTGGTCCTGAGTTGCAAGGTAAAATTAATATTCTCATAAGTGTAATCCGGTAATTGTCTTTAATTTCACCATCACCAACAAAAAAATAATATCGCGAATGTTTTGAACAACGTGGTGATTTTAAAAAATGTGGAGAAACCTGTATTGGCTCAGAAACGTTGATGATGATTGAAAAGTCATTTATCTCTCCTGAAATCAACTATACATTTTCCCAGCTAACTTAACGCAAAACATTGTAATCCGTGAAATTAATATTATACTTTAACTTTATTAACTTTATTGATATCACAAAAACAACCATGTTACGTATACAGGAGCTCTGTCTCCTGAACTAGGTACAGTGTACCTGTATCACAGGAGACAGTGCCTTCCAGAGTCACAATGTACAGAGTATACGATGTTTAATATAATATTTAATAACATTTGCGTTTAAACAATCGGTAAAAATAATATTTGTAAAATAAATTAATGAATCTTTAGTCATATTAGATCAAAAATATAAAATTAAGGAAGAGCTGGATAATCTGGCACAAGTAAATGTTTTATATCACTTGATTGTTTAAATTTAAGATTTTTCTATTTATTTATATTCTTGTTTTATGAAACCAACACAGTGGGCGGCGGTGCGGTGAGCCGGTTCATATGCGCGTGCGCAGCATTGCAGGAGTGCAGCGGTGGCGGTGCCCGTGCGGAGAGTATAGGCTGCTTGCAGCAGTTGCAGATGTTCTCGCCGCGCAGCATCAATCTGCACCCCCTCGTGCCGCAGCTCTGCGTGAGTATTGGTCGTGCTTTTGTAGAATTACCTCAGTGATAAAGTATACTGAATAGACTGCATTTGTTACTTTTTTAAATAAAGCTGGCGTTGCTTTTTTTTCAGAAAATATACTAACATTCTTGTTAACCATTCCAACTAAACTTAAGCTTGTGCTAGGACATGGTTCACGTCAATAGTCGAGTGGCGTATTCGAACCTATGACCTTACGATTCGCAGACCGTAATCTAAACCATCAGGCTATTAACGCTTATATATGTTATTATATCTGTCAATATATTTAACGTTATTCATTTGGTTAGAAGTGGGATATAACAATTCATGGCAATAAAAAATAGATTACAAACAATAGATTATAAAATTACCCCTTACTTAAAAACAAATCATGGTGCTTTGTAAATTTACTGTATAGAGTTAAATAACCCGTGTAGTAATTTTTATACTACACGTCTATCTAGTTTTGTCATTTTCCAATACAGTGTGTATTACACACTTATGTTTATATACTCCATCGAAGGTGGCCTCTTCACAACGGTCACCAAGCGAAAGACGAAGAGGAAGAAGAGCCAGGCGGCCGCTTCCTCTCCGTCTGTGAGCCCCACACCGCCCACGAAGGCACACAAGGGGCCAACGGACTTCGCCGCATCGCGGACCCCACCAGCCTCCCTATCCACTCCCCGTGAGAACGAGACGACGGACGCCGGAACGTCTCGCCCTTGCGCCGCAACACTTCCCGCTACCGCGTCCCGAGCCCCAACCGCGAACCGCGCCTCCACCGGACCGACCGCTTCAAACGCGAAGCCCCCTCCAGTATATTTAACAGATAGATCGCAGTGGGCCCGCGTACAATCAGCCATGCCCCATCGTAAATTGGTACCGACACTAGCCGGCACCCACATTAGGGTACAGGCGGAAGATGCCGCCTCATTCAGAGATCTCACATCGTTCATGCAACAATGTGACATCTATTTTTATACATATGCACTCCCAGAAGAGCGCACCCTGCGGGCGATCGTCAAGAGGATTCCCGCAGAAGTTACGATTGAGGAGATTATTTCGGATCTCAAGGGACAGGGCCTCCCAGTCATCAGCGTCCATCGCATGCGTAGGCAGCGCAATAAAACGCCCCTAGATATGGTCCAAGTGACTCTAGCTCGCACCCCCGAAGGAAAACGCATATTCGACATAAAAACATTATGTAGGTTCACACGCATAGTTGTCGAAACTCCGCGTAAAACAGGCTTGCCCGGGCAATGCCATAGGTGCCAACTTTATGGCCATTCCGCACGCAATTGCTTCGCGCGCCCCGGTGCGTTAAGTGCCTTGCGGACCACGGCACTCGCGACTGTCCCCGTCCCAAGGACAGAGCCCTCCAAACGGAAGAGCCCTCCTGCGTCTTATGCAGGCAAATAGGCCACACGGCCAACTTTAAAGGATGCCCCATAAGTAAATTAAGCAACGTAAACAGCCGGCCGATAAAACCGCGTCGGCCTCAAAACGCCGACGGTGCCGCCACCGTCGGCGTTCCCACTGCCAGCTCCGCGTGGCAAACGCCGCTCAAATTCACCGCGAACGGCGCCGCCGCCGCGGCTACAGTACCTACGCCCGCCCGCCCAGTGGCGGTACATCCATCCGCTCCAGCGCAACCGTCGGCGCTCACGGCACCTAACTCGGATACTCCCACGGCTTTCGAGGGACTAAGTGCGGTTCTTAAGTCGTTCAACATAGACGAACTCATCGCCATCGCGAACGAATATGCGTCGAAAACGGATGCAGGCGCACGGTTAGATGTTATACACCGATACCAGCACGTCCTTATCGCGTTAAAATGATTTGAAAGCCCCGTTCGCTTACCGTCGCGTTTTTTAATGCGAACGGGCTTAGGGAACAAAAAGACGAAGTCGCGAACTTCGTACGCGAATATCAGGTCGACGTTATGTTAGTGCAAGAGACTTTTCTCAAACCGTCTATGCGCGATCCGAAGATCGCGAATTATAACATCGTTAGAAATGATAGAGCCGGTGCCAGAGGCGGCGGCACCCTCATTTACTATAGGAGGTCTTTGCATTGCGTTCCGATTGACACGCCGCGACTAAAGCACCTTGAGGCCTCGGTCTGCCAGTTAGCCATGACAGGTCACTCCCCAATAACCATTGCTTCGGTATACCTTCCGTGTCACCGTAGTAAAGAAGTACTCAGATCTGACTTCGAAGTTCTCCTCTCTCGGAGACGCTACGATTCTAGCCGGTGATTTTAATAGCAAGCATCCTCGGTGGTTCTCCTATAAGACTAACCCGCGAGGGCTGGCCCTCGAATCTCTGGTCGATCCCCTCGACTTCGAGATCGTGGGACCACAAGAGCCCACCCATTTTCCGCATCAAGTGGAACATACACCGGATGTCTTAGACATTGCTATTCTCCGCCATATCACCCTTACAGTAAGTAACCCGTGCGTGATACACGAGCTTCACTCGGATCACCGCCCTGTAATTCTGCGGCTAGGGCCTTCAGCGCAAACCGCTCCTCAGACCAAATCCATTATCGACTGGCACAAACTTGAGTCCCAATTGAAAGATGCCAGCTCCCCTCATCTAGAAGCGTTTCCTGAGAACGTAGATTCTCCTCTCAAAACAAATCTCGCAGCGCACGCGCTCTCGAGACACATTCAGACGGTCATCAAAGACTGCTCCAAGGAGGTACCCGTTGTGGACGACCACAGGTGGGTCCTGCCTTCTGAAATTCGTGATCTCATGAGACGTAAGAACGCCGCCACTAGGGCTTACGACTTGCACCCTACCGAGCGTCACCGTAGGCGGCTACGTAAATTTCAGCGTGAAGTTAAATCACGCATAGCCGCTTATAGGAACGAACAGTGGAACAATACGTTAAGCGACATCCGCCCATCACATCTGGCATTTTGGAGATTACCAAAATCGCTTAAACGCGACCCGATCCGGGGATGCCACCTCAATCGTCCTAATCTCCGCCAGCTTCACTGGACGAGGAGAAGGCCGAGTGTCTGGCTGACAGTCTCGAGGCTCAGTGCTCCCCAAGCACCCTTCCGTCGACCCGCTCACCTCCTAAAGGTAGAGAGCGAGGTCGATCGTAGGGGAAACCAATCCGCGATCCCGTCCCACCGATCACGTGCACCGAGGTTGAGGATATATTAAAAAATCTGCGTCCCCGCAAAGCTCCCGGTATAGACGGCATACCGAACTTGGTAGCTAGACATTTCCCCGATAATATCGTACGCCTACTGGCTATAATATTTAACGCGGCTATGACTCACGGCATCTTTCCCAACGAGTGGAAGGAGGCCGACGTCGTAGGGTTCTTCAAACCTGGTAAGCCGCGTACTGAACCTACTTCATATAGACCTATTAGTCTCCTCTCCGTTTTGGGGAAGGTATACGAACGGCTTATCTTAGCTCGATTACGCGCCTTCATGGACTCGCGAGAGCTTCCCATACCCGAGCAGTTTGGCTTCCGTGCCAAACACTCATGTACTCAACAGGTACTCCGCATCACGGAGCACATTCACGCCAAATCCCTAATTGGCATGCATACGGGAGCCATCTTCCTGGACGTGGCGAAGGCATTCGACAAAGTCTGGCACGCCGGGCTTGTGTACAAACTATACAAGCTCGGGGTGCCCGACTATTTAGTGCGCACATTGCGCGATTTTCTTACTGGCCGAACCTTTAGATACCGCGTCGAGGGAGTGCGCTCCACCCTCCGTCCCGTTCGAGCCGGAGTACCACAAGGATCCGTGCTCGGTCCCGTCTATACACGCTCTACACTAACGATATTCCGCGCTCACGTAGAGCAGAGCTAGCCCTTTTCGCCGACGATACCGGCATTTATGCTTCGGGGCGTTCCCCGAAGTCATTCTCAAAAACTCCAGACCGCGGCCAATGCCCTAGGGGATTGGTTTAGGAAATGGAGAATAGAAATCAACCCGGCTAAGAGCGCAGCCATGTACTTCACGAGGCGTCTTCAGTCTCCACCTCGTTGCGTCCAACTTCTAGGTACCCCTATTCCATGGTTAACACAAACCAAATACTTAGGTGTCGTATTAGATCCCAAACTCAGCTTCGGCCCTCACGTAGATCAGGTTAGGAACCGGGCGGCCTACGTTATGAGTCGCCTATATCACCTCATTAATAAGAAAAGTAAAATGTCCCTTAGTAATAAGGTGACACTTTACAAAGCAGTTATACGTCCCGTTATGACGTACGCGAGCCCGGTCTTCGCGCATGCCGCCCATAAACATATCCATAGGTTACAAGTAATTCAGAATCGTTTTCTGCGATGAGCCACGGGTGCGCCGTGGTTTGTACGTAATCGTGAGCTCCACGTTGACACAGGGTTACCGACAATAGCCCAATTCTTTAAGCAGGCATCTCGACGGTTTTTCGAGACTGCCACCAAACATTCTAACAAACTTCTTGTAAGTGCCGCCACTTATAAGCCTTCCTATACTAAATTCCGTCGCGTCGCCCGGAGGCCGAGACACGTTCTTGACGATCCGGACGACGCGATTACCATTGCACAGGCTAGATCTTTACAAATCTTCAAAGCGTCCATTCGTGACCGTCGGAGGTTGCGAATAATCCTCGCGCGTTATCGCTATTTTATGGGCAGGCCTCACCCCCCTAGATGCTAGGAGCGTTGCTGGAGTTTCTTCGGCCACTTCTTCTCCCAGCGCCAACGCTTCCCGAAGTGGCACTTAAAGTTAGTTTAGCTTTCGAATGTCCCTTAGATTATCCGTGAAATAGCAACCGACCGAGTCGTGGTTCATTCCTCTCGGGCGCCCTAGGATCGGAATGCTTACGCGTAACATAGTAACCGTCCGCTGAGGTTACCACCGGGGACCCTTTGTGTCGAGTTACTAGCGATAGAGGTTCAGGCTAAGCGACCTAAGAGCTATGCCACCTCTCAATCCGGTGAAGCAGTCAAGGCCAGCTTCTCTGGCCAATCTGTGTAGTCCGTCAAAAACTTATGTTTATAACAACTTATGGTATATAATTAATTTATTTGAACATAATGCATAATAGAATGTCATTACTATAGCAAACAGACGTCCTCGGAAGTCTGTTAGTTATGGTTTTAGTATGGATTTTAACGTTTAAATTATGCTTGGTCACTGTTCCCAGCGAGATCTGTCCAGCTGTGAGCTGGCGGTGAGGCGAGCGGCATTATGCTGCTTGAGGCAGCTATCGCAGAAGGAGGCGGCGGAAGTGTGTCGCTATGCCATGCTAGTTAAAGATCATGTTCCCGCGAAACCCTACTGTGGTATGTGAAACTGTTTATATTTATAACTAAAATATTTCTAAAGTATTACCCCAACATTATTGCTACATACATAATTGTTACTGTTTTGGTATTGTTTTTACACAGTGGCTACAGATATTTTTGGTAAGAAACGTGTTTAGGCTATGAAAGAAAGTGAGAAAGAAAATGTGTGCTCGCACCTCTCTCTTTCGCCTACAGTAATATACGAAACGTAACTCTGTCTTCACTAACTTATATCTCCTTCTCAACTTCCGTTCGCCACGTCCGATCAAGCTTCTCGTATCGATCTCGTCACACATTCACCAGCTTATTTCCTAAGTCGTGCGAAAAGAATTGAATTGAACTTGAATATTGCAGCCACTTATTATGAAATTCGGCAGGTGTGACAATAACGGAGAGCGGTCTTCCGGGCGCGTTGTTCGCTTACTTGGACACAGAGCGGGACCGCACGGCGCAGTCGCACGCGCGCGACGCTCTCACGTGCTGTCTGCTGGCCGGCGCCGGCGCACGGCTTCTGCGCGAATGGCTGTTGCTCGCCAAGCGCGTCATTACCTTGCGTCTGGGTAAAATACATTACTTATACCTTTATTGTATATTAAAATCAGGTAGGATCGTAGTCAAGCAAGTATAAAAAAATCTAATATAAAGAAAATAATGTAAAATGTATCTCACATTATATACATACACGAAATTGTTGGATAGTACGACATTATCGCAAAGAGCGATCTATTCCAGCTATCCTGTGTATGGATAAAACAAGACAATGACATTCAGCCCTGTAGTTCTGGGATCGTAGAATAAGGCTACGGTATCCGCTGTCTGTCGTAGAAGGCGACATGGGCCAGCCGAGGTTAGTCCTAAGGGAACCCCGAAACGTGTTTCCGAGAGCACAGTGCAGAGGGGCTCTGGTGCGTTCCACTGGAGATCCCCGAGCCCCTCACCATGCACCGAGGAAGGGCCACCGGGAGGATTTTAGAGGGTAACGACCCCACGTAGTCCCGCCTCCGAAGGCTTCCTGAAGGTTTTCTTCTAGTTGAAGATTTCCCTCCCCCGTCAAAAAAGAGGATAATGTTATCTAGATACACTATAATTAATCTATACATTATATTAAATAATCTGCACTAAATATGCCTACATAAACGTTATTAATAAATATACTTATGTATATATATATATATATATTACTTCACTAACTGTACACTTGTTGAATACATTCTAGAGCAATGCAACACAGCAACACATTATAGTTTTTTGCTCACTGCTGGACATAAGCCTACCCTTTGTCTTCCACCGTCGTCGGTATTCCGGAGAAGAAAACGTCAACGCGCCTGCATTTCAAAATTTTCTTTTTCTTTCCGATCGGCTGTAAATTACTTGATAGACCTGGCTGGTGCATGGTAACTTCAGTTAGGCAATCAACAAACTGTGTATAACCTTTTCTACTAATTGTGTCCAAATAACTGTCCAGACACTTTATTTATCCTTAATGACTTAGTAATTTTTCCGTTTTGTCAATAGAAGACACAAGCAATCAAGAAATAGATTTTGATGGCGAAGGCGATGACGATCAAGCGGAATTCCACGCAGAGTCTGAGCAATCAACACATCCCGCTATTCAGCCGAGATGGTCAACAAAGGTAGACAGTAATGCACAAGTAATCGCAATACCTAATATCGACACTAATTAATAAACTCCCATTACAATTAAAAAAAGACATTAATAACAAAAACATTAAAACTATTTAAAAAATATATCTTTTGTGACATATACAGCAAACAAAAATAGTAGGAATAGCCTGTATCGAACACCCACACACATTAAGGCGTCTTCGCGTAATATGTGTGTGTGTAGTGGTCGTGCTTTTGTAGAATTACATCAGTGATAAAGTATACTGAATAGACTGCATTTGTTACTTTTTTAATAAAGCTAGCGAAGCTTTTTTTTTCAGAAAATATACTAACATTCTTGTTAACCATTCCAACTAAACTTAAGCTTGTGCTAGGAGATGGTTCACGTCAATAGTCGAATGGCGTATTCGAACCTACGACCTTACGGTTCGCAGACCGTACCCTAAACCATTAGGCTATTAACACTTATATATGTTATTATATCTGTTTGGTTATGAAGATAGAAGGATTTACCTGTCAATATATTTAACGTTATTCATTTGGTTAGAAGTGGGATATAACAATTCATGGCAATAAAAAATAGATTACAAACAATAGATTATAAAATTACCCCTTACTTAAAAACAAATCATGGTGCTTTGTAAATTTACTGTATAGAGTTAAATAACCCTAAAAATTACTACATGTCTATCTAGTTTTGTCATTTTATAACAACTTATGGTATATAATTAATTTATTTGAACATAATGCATAATAGAATGTCATTACTATAGCAAACAGACGTCCTCGGAAGTCTGTTAGTTATAGTTTAATATGGATTTTAACGTTTAAATTATGCTTGGTCACTGTTCCCAGCGAGATCTGTCCAGCTGTGAGCTGGCGGTGAGGCGAGCGGCATTATGCTGCTTGAGGCAGCTATCGCAGAAGGAGGCGGCGGAAGTGTGTCGCTATGCCATGCTAGTTAAAGATCATGTTCCCGCGAAACCCTACTGTGGTATGTGAAACTGTTTATATTTATAACTAAAATATTTCTAAAGTATTACCCCAACATTATTGCTACATACATAATTGTTACTGTTTTGGTATTGTTTTTACACAGTGGCTACAGATATTTTTGGTAAGAAACGTGTTTAGGCTATGAAAGAAAGTGAGAAAGAAAATGTGTGCATCGCACCTCTCTCTTTCCCCTACAGTAATATACGAAACGTAACTCTGTCTTCTCTAACTTATATCTCCCTCTCAACTTCCGTTCGCCACGTCCGATCACGCTTCTCGTGACGATCTCGTCACACATTCACCAGCTTATTTCCTAAGTCGTGCGAAAAGAATTGAATTGAACTTGAATATTGCAGCCACTTATTATGAAATTCGGCAGGTGTGACAATAACGGAGAGCGGTCTTCCGGGCGCGTTGTTCGCTTACTTGGACACAGAGCGGGACCGCACGGCGCAGTCGCACGCGCGCGACGCTCTCACGTGCTGTCTGCTGGCCGGCGCCGGCGCACGGCTTCTGCGCGAATGGCTGTTGCTCGCCAAGCGCGTCATTACCTTGCGTCTGGGTAAAATACATTACTTATAACTTTATTGTATATTAAAATCAGGTAGGATCGTAGTCAAGCAAGTATAAAAAAATCTAATATGAAGAAAATAATGTAAAATGTATCTCACATTATATACATACACGAAATTGTTGGATAGTACGACATTATCGCAAAGAGCGATCTATTCCAGCTATCCTGTGTATGAATAAAACAAGACAATGACATTCGGCCCTGTAGTTGTGGGATCGTAGAATAAGGCTACGGTATCCGCTGTCTGTCGTAGAAGGCGACATGGGCCAGCCGAGGTTAGTCCTAAGGGAACCCCGAAACGTGCTCTCCGAGAGCACAGTGCAGAGGGGCTCTGGTGCGTTCCACTGGAGATCCCCAAACCCCTCACCATGCACCGAGGAAGGGCCACCGGGAGGATTTTAGAGGGTAACGACCCCACGTAGTCCCGCCTCCGAAGGCTTCCTGAAGGTTTTCTTCTAGTTGAAGATTTCCCTCCCCGTCAAAAAAGAGGATAATGTTATCTAGATACACTATAATTAATGTTCATTCAGTTCATTATATTAAATAATCTGCACTAAATATGCCTACATAAACGTTATTAATAAATATACTTATGTATATATATATATATTAATTCACTAACTGTACACTTGTTGAATACTTTCTAGAGAAATGCAACGCAGCAACACATTATAGTTTTTTGCTCACTGCTGGACATAAACCTACCCTTTGTCTTCCACCGTCGTCGGTATTCCGGAGAAGAAAACGTCAACGCGCCTGCATTTCAAAATTTTCTTTTTCTTTCCGATCGGCTGTAAATTACTTGATAGACCTGGCTGGTGCATGGTAACTTCAGTTAGGCAATAAACAAACCGTGTATAACCTTTTCTACTAATTGTGTCCAAATAACTGTCCAGACACTTTAATTATCCTTAATGACTTAGTAATTTTTCCGTTTTGTCAATAGAAGACACAAGCAATCAGGAAATAGATTTTGATGGCGAAGGCGATGACGATCAAGCGGAATTCCACGCAGAGTCTGAGCAATCAACGCATCCCGCTATTCAGCCGAGATGGTCAACAAAGGTAGACAGTAATGCACAAGTAATCGCAATACCTAATACCGACACTAATTAATAAACTTCCATTACAATTTAAAAAAGACATTAATAACAAAAACATTAAAACTATTTAAAAAAATATGTCTTTTGTGACATATACAACAAACAAAAATAGTAGAAATACCCTGTATCGAACACCCACGCACATTAACGCGTCTTCGCGTACTATGTGTGTGTGTGTAGTGTGTGAGTCCGTTTGCAAAAATGCTAGCATCACGGACGTTCACGTGTCACGACGGATTGTTCACTGTCAATATTACTAATATTTTGGAGTAATTGTGCGGGAACTGACTGTTGAGCATATGGACAAACCTAATATAGGTTTTTACAATGCTCCCTAATTTTTATTTGTAATCTTATGTTTAAAATGTATTAAATATATAAATAATTAATACATTTTAAACATAAAAAAATGGTTTGTAATGAAATTGACACAACAGTGCTAGTATAAATAAAATTGATTGGCAGTCAATTTGACTTGTGGGAGAAAAGGCAAAGGAGCATGCAACTGATAGGATGTGGCAGGAGCCTGCAATTGAATAGATAATTGGTCTGTTCATATGTTAACTACAACACAAGAATACATGTAGATGGTCGCCCTTCAATAAATAAATATTAGGCTCTTTTGAATATACCTAAGGCGTATAGGTTCGCAAACTAGTATATTACTACTTTTAATAGTATTTTTCTTTTAACTCCAGGTCTTTGCTATGGAATGCATTCAGAAAATCATGGGAGCATGCGAGGCTACAGGCGACAGCGCGCACTTCGATCTCGTTAAAGCAAAGGAGAAGCTGCAAAGCGATCCTAACGGTATGTTGTAAATATTTGATTCCTCACTCTTGAGCACCCTCGCGTACAGCGGTCCAATCCAAGTTTTCCTCCCTAGGACTCTTGCGCAAAATTACGTAGAATAGAAGTTTAAACTGAGCTATTTTAGAGCTTAGCCTCCTCTCAATTATTTTTTTTGACGAACTACACAGATTGACCAGAAAAGCTGGCCTTGACTGCTGCATTGGATTGAGAGGTGGCATAGCTCTTAGGTCGCTTAGCCTAAACCTTTCAATACCCGATTTTGTTTTATTACTTGTTAAGCGCAACCACAGACCTGCGTCCGTGCTCTTTTCCAATGTACTTTAATTGTTTACTTTTGATTTATTAATAGAGTGCTACCTCTATAGTTACTATTAATTTTATAATGATGATAATGATTTTTGGATGTGGTTTTGGAGAATGCTCTGGTTCACGCGTCGCAAACGCCCCGCTGCATTGCTATTAGTTTCTCCGCGACCGCTGCGTCCCTGCTTCTCATGGCCCTTGTCACTAGTCTTCCTGTGGCGTCGTCGCAGTCATCTGTGTAATAGACCAATTCAATACCCGTTGAAGTTATAGGCAGTCGTTGTACCAAAAACATTAAATGTGTTAACTCTTGGTATTCCAAACAATGTATTATTACGATTTCTTTTTCAGGAGACTATCTGTCTCTCCACCTCTCGGACTTAGTTCGTATGGCGTTCGTGGGGGCAACGGGCGAGTCCGACGCTCTGCGACTGTCCGGCTTGCACACGCTGCAGATGATTATCCAGCTGTTCGCTCGAGCACCGGAGCCCGATTTCCCCGGACATTTGCTTCTTGAGCAGTACCAAGCGCAGGTTAGTATAGTTATTCTTATGAGATTCTATATGAGTTCTGATTCTATTTACAGAACTTTAAACAATGTAAATAATAGCTTTAGTGATGTTTGTTTTGCACACGATTTAACAATTTTTTTCAGTAAAAACGGTAACTCAAATAAAACCAATGTGGATTCATTCGACTGTGAAAATCTAGAAATTTAGTTAACCACTTTATAAATTTTTATAAGTATCAACTTTTGACTTTTATCTATTTGGCATAACACATTTATTTTTTTAAGTCTATCAGTCAGTTATTTAAATCAAATAATTTATCTGTAATTATAGTTGTAGTGAACGTAGCCTAGTCCATAATTAGGATTAGGAACTTACACATTATATACAACACTATGAAATCTTCTCAACAAATTGGCAAAAGAGATATAAAAGCTGTACACATGTCTTAAAAGTTTGACGACTACGTTGGATTACGTGCAGGTGGGCGCGGCGGTGCGTCCCGCGTTCGCTCGCGATACGGCCTCGCACGTAACGGCGGCAGCTTGCGAGCTCTGTTCTGCCTGGCTCGGGTGCGGCGTTGCACGAGACATAGATGACCTCCGCAGGTATCATGGACATAATTATAGTATTATTAAACACGTAATAAAAGCCAAATTATAGATAGTTCCACAAAAAATTGCTATAGTAACTTGCTGTATCCATCTTGAACAATATGAATTCCAGAGTTCATCAGTTGCTGGTCTCTAGCCTGGACAAATTAAACAAGAAAGGAAACACTACGCTCATCTACAACGAAAGTATGGCGACGCTGGAAAAACTGTCTATATTAAAAGCGTGGGCAGAGGTGTGTCAATGTACAGTTCTAATTCGCTTAAATATACATCATTAACATAATAGTGTTTCATTTCTATATGAATCCAATTCTCCAGGTGTACATAGTGGCAATGGTGAGCAACGACAGCGCCCCAGGCAGCTACGTGAAGCAACTCGATACCAAGCCATTCAACAACAAAGCTGAGCTGGCCAAGTGGCGGAATCAGGTACAGAATTTATTGTATTTTATGATTACATATAAAAAAGCTGAATGCCTAACCACAAACACCGATAGCCTAGTTAGTGGCTCCTGACCTATAGTTCTGGGCTCGTACAATAAGGCTACGGTATCTGGGCGACAAGAGTGGGGGCCTTTGTTGTCCGCCGAAGTGGACCTGGAAAGAAGGCGACATCAGCTGGCCCATGTCGCCTTGCACTGCGAGGACACAGGGGGGAAGGTCAATCCCTGACGTCAAGAAGCAGTCATAAGGCACAATTGAAAAGAGAACTACTCTTTTGGGACCTTATTTTTTTTGCTGAAGTTGGAGTTTAATATTTTCTATCAAAAATTTAATTAAAATTGAGTCTTAAATTTTTACAGGTGCTACAGAACAATAATCAAATAGACAATGCGAGTCAAGAGGAAGAGGATGAAGAGTATGGTGAATTTGAATCTAAAGGGGAGAGCCTACTCAAGCTGGTGGAACCAGAGCTGGAGAGTTTGGGCGACAACTGGCTGGCTGCCTTGAAAGACCATGCCTTGTTGAGTTTACCTCCAGGTATGTTTTGTTTCAGAAGTGACTTTTACAATGGGATATTCCAATGTTTATAGTCTTATATCAAAAGACTTGGATCACAATAGTATAATTGGGCGACCATACACATATTTAATACATAACTAAGGCACTGTTTATAGTTTTAGGTACCTAGAGATTTCTCATGTTTCCAATAATATGTTATAATAATAGCCATAATTTATTATATTTGTGTATTTTATTATGTATTTAAATAGCAGCCTAGTGGCTAAGCGCTTCGGCTTACGATCTGATGGTTGATGATTTGCCATATTTTGAGTTTTCAAGTTCAAAAAATCATTTGCTAAAAAATTGTGCCCTGCGCGTATATGGCGATGGGCTTATGTACTGTTAAATATGGGACCAAATAAAATTGTTTAAAAGCGTAGAGATAAACATCTCTGTCTACACCGCTACGGTTAAAAGGATTTATAGGCAGATACTCATAATTTCTCACATTTCACACGATAAAATAGGTGCTATTTATTTAAGTAAAAATTTAATAAAACCTAATTTTTTTTTAATGATGATCTACACAGATTGGCCAGAGAAGCTGGCCTTGACTGCTTCACCGGATTGAGAGGTGGCATAGCTCTTAGATCACGTATCCTGAAATTCTATCTCTAGTAACTCGACACAAGACACAATTTCACGGATAATCTAAGGGACATTCAAAAGCTAAACTAACTTTGAGTGCCACTTCCGAGACCTAAATGCGGACAATGGCGGCCTTATCGCTATAAGCGCTATATGTACTCCTTCCAGGAAACTCTATAAGATAGGAGAAGTAAAATAAATAAATGAATAGCAGAGTAACTAAATGTAAGAGTTTATATTGTTTCAATATGATAACTAATCTCGTCTTTGTTTCCGATGTGCGCAGAGTTCGCTTCTCAGCTCCCGCACGGCGGCGGTGCTTTCTACTCTGCGGAGACGGCAGAGGCGTCGCGTGCGCACTACGGGCGCGCCTGGCCTTCGCTGCTGTACGCCGCCTCGCTGCGCTACAACTCCAACTTCAGGGACATCCCCGCCAACAACACAAACCGTAACTACCACCTAACAAATTGTCACCTATGCACAATACAAAACCTATCATTTTTTAAAAAGAAAACTATCAATATTTTTTTTTTCAGAAAATATTACTAACATAATTGTTAACCATTCCAACTAAGCTTAAGCTTGTGCTAGGAGATGGTTCACGTGTCAGTCGAATGGTGGATTCTAATATACGATTCGCAGACCATACCCTAAACCATTAGGTTATTGACGCCTCAAAATTCCTTGCGCTGAATAATATCACCATAAGTTATTCAGTCACTTTGCATTCGACCGCTATATTGTGCGTATTTAATTTTACTCACGTTTTTTCTAGTATCAATAATTGTTTTTTAGATTAAAATTTTTTGTTAAATTATTGGTCCTTCGAGCATGACTTTTTCATGCACCTCAAATCGTCCACATGATGGCATTTGAATTGAAATGTAATTAATAAGAAAATTGTTTATTTTAGAAGACACTGGCAACGTCGTTGACAACAGATCAACTAAGACTGAAAATGGCAACTTTGAATTTTTCGAACCAGTTGATGAAAGATTTCATCTACTTTTCGGTAAGATACATTTTTAAATTTCTTTTTCTCATTATATTTAATTTGCTATCGGAAGCTGTTACCGTTGTTCCATTTTTTACGTACAAAAAAATTACTGCCCTACTAAAAACGCATTTAACAAGTTACTGGCGAACAAATATACCAATCGGAAGTTGGGTGAACAATCACTAGTCTATCGTTATTACATAAGAACCTATTTGATTTCACTGGCATTTACCTTATTTTAATATTCGATTATTCATGAATATTTACTAATTTTATTCTGAAATGAATATTCAAAACAGATTATTTTACTTTTCTAGGTATATGCATGGAAGCACTGTGCGCACAGCGCGACACGAGTGATAGGAACACGGTGTCCGTGCTTTTGTCTCTGGTCACTCTATTAGATGCCCCGGAGAACAGAGCGCGCTTGCTGAAAGACAGGTAAGATTGTAGTTACGTATATATGTTATATATGTCTGTTACGACAGTTACGATAAAAAGCATTTAAGTGAGGAGATGTAATAATAATAATAATAACCGCCATGTGGGATGTGGATTCGACGATCATTGTCCCGATAGTCGTTTCTGCAAACGGTCTCATAGCGAAAAGTCTCGAACAACATCTTAAGAGACTTTCGCTAGATGGCTGGATCAAGGGTCAGATACAGAAGGCAGTACTCCTGGACACGGCACGCATCGTCAGGAGGTTTCTCTCTATGACGCCCTAACCACCGGTTGCTTGAGTCCTGCTTCGTTGCCGGTGGCACACACTAGGTTAGGTTTTTATAATGTTTTTGTATTTTGTATGATATTTTTGTGTATTTTACTTTTTATATAAATATTATAAAAACTTAACCTAAGGATTCAAAATAAATAAAAAATTAATAATAAGCCATTTAATCGGTTAGACAGATTACAACATATATACAAATTAACACAAGTTAAAGCACAGTTAAAATGAAAAAAAATATATATCACTAAAGACCCAAAAGGTCCGATACACAAGGCTACGCCGAACCGAACAGGTTCACTGCTCAGCATAATGCTGATTATCCGAGGACGGTAAATCAGCGCTGGTATTCTGCAGAAACCCATTTTAAGAAGCAAACAAATGTCAGTAGCAGAATTTTAACAAAGTACGAATAACGTAAAAGCAAGTAAAACACCAGGGAAACATAAATTGTATATAAAATAAAACAAAATAAAATAAAATGGGGAGTTAAACAAGTAAACAATGTAGAAGTTATTTTTTTTTTATTGTTTATTTAAATACAACAGTTTACTGGCTAAACTTGTTCGTAGCAAGTAGATTCGTATGGCCTACTTAGCAGGGTACACAAAAACTGCAATCGCTGTGCGTGACAGGTGATGAATCTATCGCCATATAGCGCCACTGAGCACACATTTTAGCATGTTGTATATAGTGTTTTTTTTTTTATTATTATTATTAAAGCGCAACCACAGACTTGTGTCCGTGATCTTTTCTAATGTACTTTTCTAATTGTTTACTTTGGATTTATGAATAGAATGCTACCTCTACAGTTCCTTTTTTTTATATATAATGCCTGATTTTTGGTGGCGTTGGGGAATGCTCTGGTTCACGCGTAAACGCCCCGCTGCATTGCTATTAGCTGCTCCGCGACCGCTGCGTCCCTGCTTCTCATGGCCGTTTTCTCCCTTGATGCGGCCTGTATAATGTGTATATAATGTTGTAGTGTACCCGTTCCATTTACAGGGCGTTGGCGATAGAATTGTGCCAAATAATCCATCGGACTGGACTCACTCAGGAGAGCATCGAGGCTCTTCTATTAGCAGCTGATGTGCTTCAGCTAATCATTGTTGGGGCTAAGGAGCAGCTGCACGCCAACATGCAAGCGAAGATAAGAGGTCTGTGACATTTTAAACACCTTTTTACTAACTTGACTGTAATACTTTATTAACGAACCAAACAATATCTATACAAGTGAAAAAAGCTTTTTACTAAATACGTATGAATGTATAAATGATACTTATATAACATCACTGACAGATAGCTCATGCAATAAGAAGTAATTGGCTACTTTCTTTTTAGAAAAAATTAAATAGTTTATAATCGCGGGTAATACTGGGGGGTAATCATTACAACACCGTAAGGTGGTCTGACGACAGCAGACATGAGGGACACGATATGCTTACAACCGGTCCTTTTGGAATTCATTGGGGTTGCTTCCAAAAATGGATGTTCAACTTCTAATATGATGATGATGAATATAACTGTATCACTATAAGTGAAAACTCGCCCAGTTATTATTTTTAACATTTCAGAGCTAGCACCAAACTCGTCGGACGGCAATATACCACAATCTGTGCTGGAAGTTGTCCACACCCTAGGAGAAGGTGGCCCTACGGGTGATCTTCCGCCCACGAAATCCGTCGTGTTTGCATGTCTGGAGGCATGCGTCTGTTTGCTAGTGCGCAGACTGCCGGCCCTCAGTCCGCTTAAACAGGAAGGCACTGTGGGTGTGATCGGTGTACCCAAGGGCCTTGGTGTCCACGGAGATACGTTGCTGGTGAAGAGTCTTGCATCTATGTCCGAATTGACGTCCCTCACGAGTCCTCAAGGTGAGTGATATTGAAATATGTATCGTAAATATTTATATATATATGAATCTAATTCAAGTGCAAACACGTTATTTATTTTATTTTTCTTTACTTTCTAAGCAAGTGCTTTACTACGATCCCATCTGATGTTAAGTGGAAATGCAGTTCTGGATGCTGAGGCGGACTTGTTTAGTAAATGCCTATTCACTCTACTCTTGAAATTACCCACATTGTAATCGGAGAGAAAGACCGACGCGGGCAAACTATTTCAGTGCTTTGCTGTATGAATAATGAAAGACAAAGAAAGGCGCTTAGTTCGGGTTTGAGGGATGTTCACAACAATAGGATGAAATCTGCAGTATCATCAGAATCCTGCAGTACGTCTAGAAGTCCGATGGTGGAATAGGGATGGGGGGATTAGATCATGTAGTTCCTGAGCACACTGTGAAATCTGTAGAAAACCGAACTGCTAGCTACTTTACGCCTATGCTCAAGACTGAGCAGATTGGTTTTAGCTGCGTCACCAAATAGCCTCTTAGCCCATCTTTCTACCAAGTCCAAATCTTCGAGATGGCATTTAGCAGCGCTTGCCCAAATGTGACAGCAGTATTCTACACATGACCGGACTTGAACTTTATAAAGTGTTAAACTAGTGCATCTTACCATCCAGGATTGCATCTCCACTTAACAGCAGGTGGGATTGTGCACATGCTTAGAGAGTATAAAAAAATGTCAATAGCCTATTGGCTTATAGCGTTGGTTAACAATACAACGCCTCGTATCTTCATCCGGTAATATGCGCGCACACAAGTTCAAATATCTATAACGTTAGAATGCACACATTAGAAGAGAGAGTAAGCAATAGCACAAATTGCACCTTGCAGGTTATATCGTATAGACGTCTGTCTCTATCATTTTTCTCTCTTTTTAGTATCGCGTTTTCGATTCATCGATTTTGAAATCATAACTGTATTGAATAAGTTATCATTTCGTAAAACATGTTTTGTGTTGTTTTCAGGCGCTTTATCTCTATTACCAACAATATTATACCTGGCAACGGAGATTTTGAAAGAGAGCAAAGGGGACCCGATACTGGCGGAGGCGGGCATCCTGCTGCTGCAGCAGGCCGCGGAGTGCAAGTGCGCCAGACTGCAAGAGGACACACGACAGCAACACGCGCAGCTGCTTCAGAGCGCGCTCGCTAAACTCGTCGACAGCGTTAAAACCGGTACGCGATACATACGTCATGTTTAGTTATTATCTGTGTTGACCAGTCACACGTTCAACTACAGAATACAATGAAACCAGATACATACAGGAATGTGTAGTTTATTTGGCAACAAAATGAATGATCGTAATAAAATACAATGCAACGCAGAAATGATACAAAAAGCGCGATAGATGCCTCCTCTTGCGCAGCTGTCAAAACGCACTCACTGATATACAGATAAAAATGACGTGCTGTTTGTTATATAAATATATATGTATGTAGCCTAACTAGGTGTAGCCCTATATAAAAGTAGTATTACGCGCGCACGTCTTTAGGTAGTCCCGGGCACCGCTGAAAATCAGCGCTGTCGCATCCTTGTGACAGCATATGCTGAGACGGTGTCCGATATTGGCATCGTGTGTTTTGTATTATTTGTCCGTGTAATTTTAACTGTGTTTTGTCTATTTTCATTCTTTTTTAATGTGTGTTATATTCAGTCTGTGATGTGTCTTTGTATTGTGATGTCAATAAATAAATGTCTATGTCTATAGTCGTAACTATCACATCTTACTATCATACCACATCTAGTCTCGACTTTAATCCAGGAATGGGAACATTAAAATGACTATCTATCTGTCCGTAATTATTTATCATAGTTACTTAACCATTGCTATGCAACCATATGCGAACCGTATCTATAATGTTCTTTTTATTGATATAATGCATTTTGTATGCATACTTTTAGAAAATAAATAGCATTCTATACTCATATTTGTATTTAAATTATGTGTGGGAAATTTCATATTTTTTCGTCCGCGAAATTTTTGTATGCAGATACAACAAAGTTTTCGCTTCACGTATTAATATAATAATATTTCGGTATGTCTCTTATTTTTTCCTTATTGATTACCAATGTGTCTCTCACCTAAATGTTTACTACCAATATGTTTGTTTCACCCACAGACTAGTCGAGAATGCTAATAACGCATTTA
This sequence comes from Meandrusa payeni, assembly GCA_029286785.1. NCBI lineage: Eukaryota > Metazoa > Arthropoda > Insecta > Lepidoptera > Papilionidae > Meandrusa > Meandrusa payeni. The sequence goes on from JAGSMX010000022.1 coordinate 5,083,575, forward strand.
GTTTTTGTGAACCTTAGTTTAGTGTTACAATCAGTGTAACAAATAAATATTTACGTTGATCGTTTGCTTGTGACATTGCAGAAGACGCAGAGCAGCGTATAGAGGCGATCACGGGCGCGCGCGGCATGGCGGCGGTGCTGGGCCGTGCTGCGCCGGCGCCTGCTCTGCACTACCCATGCATAAACCACTTCCGACAGTGTCTCGACACACGCGACAACGACGTACGTGTCTACTCCGCAGCACATCCACCTGTACAATTTTACCGCCTCTCTATCCTAGCTTTTGAATGTCCCTTAGATTATATGTTACCCATACGTTACGCGTAAGCATTCTGATCCGAGGGTGCCCGAGAGGGCCGAACCACGACTCGGTTGGTTGCTACTTTCCGGATAATCTAAGGGACATTCAAAAGCTAAACTAACTTCTAGTGCCAGTTCGGGAAGCGTTGGCGCTGGGATAAGAAGTGGCCGAAAAAATTCCAGCAACGCTCCTAATCCTACCCAAGGAGTAGGGTTTTCCCATAAAATATTTATATCGCCCAAGGATTGTTCGCAACCTCCGACAGTCGCGAAACGCTTTGAGAAGTTATAGCGATCTATTTACCCGTAAATATACTTGTAACTAGAAGTATGAAACATGTCAGGCATTCGCGTCATGCTGCGGGGTGCTGCGCGGCGTGTGGGGCGGTAGTGGTGGCAGCAGCAGTGCGGTGTCGTGGTGGGCGCGGGCTCTGGGCGCTCGCGTGGTGGCGCGCGCGGCCGCCGCCCGTCGGCCCACGGACGCGGCTCACGTGCGTGCCGCCCTCGCCGCCGTCACCGCACTGGACGAGCTGGTCGCTGCTGCACCGGAGTCTGCGCGTGAGTATAGTAAGACAGGAGCAAGGCAGAGATTAATCTTGATATTTCTTCCATTGCACTCTCGTTGGTGCATAGCGGATATCGTATTATTATCAATTATTATAAATGACGAAACAAACCAAGAGGTTAATACAGCCTTTATTTATTGCGTTGCCCTAACAAAATGACTGAAATAAGTATATATAATAACTAAGATTAGATTAGATATATTTGCAAACTTAAACATTACTAAAATACTAACCTAACTTAAATACTAAACTTTTGAACTTCAACGTATAAAATTTTCCTTTCGCTGCTTGCAGAGGATCCTCATAGAGGTAAGAGTATTTTTCATTTAAAACTCTTACCATACATTGCCGTTAAAGTTAGAGGGAGTGTATTTGTCCGTCGGCTAGTTATTGAACAAAAATTATTGTTCTCGACTTATATATAAAATAATTTAGTATGTGTATAGAAATTATATTTAATCCCAACCTCTACAATTCAAAAGAAAGTTCTGTTGCCTTGCTTTTAATAACAAAATCTCTATTACTCGAAACCTCAAACCTTTATCATTAAGATAAAAAATAAGTAATTGACAGATTAAAACTGTCCATAACTTGAAATATTAAATTGGACCTTGTATATCTGCAACATTTGCTATATTTGGAAAAAAATTGCCATAAATTAAATTGGAACGTTCGTTGTAGGCAATTTTTTGTCATTGTTTCTTAGAATATTTTTATTTATATCAGCCTTTAGTATCTCAAAACTAGTTTTACACCTTAACCTATACAAGTCAAATAATTCCAAACTCCATATAATTCGAATGTTTTTCCCTTGTAGTTCGACTTTCAGAGATTACAGTAATTCTTGTATATAGAATAGAATAGAATAGAAAAACATTTATTCGACACTAGAACACAGAAACAACAGGTAAAACAAGACAAAAACAACATAAACAAAAGTAAACAGAAACAACATAAAAAAAGAACAAAATAGAAATTGTACTGAAAAGGGGTTGGCTTAGTATGTGCTGTGCTCACACATGTAGCACAGCGCTGGTTTTCAGCTAAAAACCTGTGTAGACTAATACGGGCACGATTCGGTTGTGTATTAATATGGTATATAAACTTTCATATATATTTTACATAAATATATATATTAAAAAAGCAGCTATATATAAATATATAGTTATACTTTCTTTACATATATATATTAACAAAAAAACATAATAAATAACAACAAAATATAGTGTTATATAAACGATTTGTCGTAGTTGATGTTGGCGTGGTTACTCAGAAGCATTTCAATTTATTTTTAAATATAGGTAATGTTTTCGACATCCTAATAGGCGGGGGGATGTTATTCCAACATTTTGACGCCGCATATCGAAAACTGCCACGGAATGCAGTAGACTTGTGGGTTTGTATACTTAACTGGTGCGAGCGCTACTGGTTGTTATAGCGGCTTGTCTCCGAAACCATAGTGAGCTTTTTGCACAAATAAGAAGGCCTTTGAAAGTTAACAACACCAAACAGGAGGCATGCGAGGTGAAGTTTACGTCTCGACTTCATTTTTAAGATACAGTTCTTATTTAAAAAAAGGTGTAATATGGCTTCCCAGGGGGATGCTATAACAAAATATATATGTTATAAGCAATTCGATATTATCCAAAATATGTAAGTAATATTGTTTTAATTCATATCAAAGGTATCCAAATGTTACGGATGCTGGTGCCGATAGTGATCTCGTACCTGCGCGAGGGCGGAGAGTTGTCAGCCGCGGCGCCGCACGTGCGCACTCTTCACGACTTTGCCCTACATTGGCTCATGCGCGTAGGCCCCAAGTACCCACAGGTAACCGACACACATACATTTAAAGACTTACATATTTCAATTAAGGCAAATTTGAATGCGGTTTTTATGATCCTAAGCAATTACTTAAAATCATATAAGGCTAAGACTTGCATGCACAACTAGCTGGTGTGTTGCCCATTTGAGAAAACCTTGTTTCAAATTACTGAGAATAGAGGTTTGCGATCTAAGATTTTTTTTTATGACGAACTACACAGATTGGCCAGAGAGGCTGGCCTTGACTGCTTCACCGGATTGAGAGGTGGCACAGCTCTTAGGTCGCTTAGCCTGAACCTCTATTGCTAGTAACTCGACACAAGGGTCCCCCCGGTGAGGGGTAACCTCGGCTTGGACGGTTACTATGTTACGCGTAAGCATGCCGATCCGAGGGCGTCCGAGAGGGCCGAACCACGACTCGGTCGGTTGCTATTTCACGGATAATCTAAGAGACATTCAAAAACTAAACTAACTTTGAGTGCCACTTCGGGGCGATCTAAGAGCTATTCTATTATATATCCAGTGATACAGTTAGAGCTTTTCTGGCTAATCTGTGTACTACGAGTACACAGTCCGTATAGTACGTTCGTCAAAAAAAGTTGCTTCTATATAAATAACACAATTTTAAGTAAATATTGCTTCATTTTATATATGTTCTTGATTTTTTTTAATTTGGTGATTGATTTTTATTTAAGTACATAAAAGTATTTAAGAAATGTAGTATTCTAAAACATAACAAATAATATAAAAAAAACAGTAATTCTTTTTTAAGGAAAAAAAATGTCCCTTTTTTTCGACAATAAAACACAGATATAGCATAGATATAGCACAGATATAAATATTTTAAAAAAGTTTATTATTATGGGTAGTAGTAGTTAATATGGTTAGAAGTCGTTAAAGCGCCCTCTGTGACCAGAGAATTTTTTTTTATTGTAACAATAGGCATAACTACTGACTTATTCTAAATTCAGAGTTTTATTGCCCCTTGTCCTTTGTAATCTAAGTATAGTATACAGTATGCCTATGCTATTTCTAGTTCCCCTAACGTGGATAGGTTAGGGCAGTTTTTCTCCCATGCCTTTCCTCTCATCCTTTATATTTATTACACTCTTGCATTCAACTTATTATAAGTGACCAGAGAGTTAAACTACATGCTTAATAGTCACGCTATCAGCCGCCGTGTAAACGACTGTAACCTCCCCGGTGGCCCTTTCCTCGGTGCATGACGAGGGGCTCCGGGATCTCCAGTGGAACGCACCGGAACCCCTCTGCACTGTGCTCAAGGAGAGCACGTCCCGGGGGGGGAGGATTCTCCCTCCCCCCCCTGTGCCCTCATAGTGCAAGGCTACACGGGCCAGCCGATGTCGCCTTCTTCCCGGGTCCACCTTAGCGGACGACAAAGGCCCCCACCCTTATCGCCCAGTGAACCCAAGGCCCCTTTTAGTCGCCTTATACGACAGGCAGGGGATACCGTAGTCTTATTCTTGAGAGCCCAGAACTACAGGGCTGTAACGAAACGACTGTAGCTCCAAGCCTGCCGTAAGTAACTTCGTTTCAATAATATATATATAAATATATATTTATATATATTTAAAAAAATGTTTCAGGAGTTCAAAACCATGATGCAACAGTCACCCGAGCTCCGTACCAAGTTGGAGAACGCCGTTAAGGCAAACCACAACAGCCGCGCCAACAGGCAGTCGCAGCCGCACAGGCCCGTGTTCGACTCCCGACCCGCTAAGCCCACCATACAGCTGAAGACGGACTTTAGCGACTTTAGGTAAAGGACATACACAATAAAAATAAGCAAAACTTGACTTTTACGTAGTATGTATATAAAGAGTACGTACAGTACGCTAAATATATACAGAACCTCGACATACGAGTTAAATTCGTTCTTTAACCTTACTCGTTTTTTGTGACGAACTACACAGATTAGCCAGAGAAGCTGACGTTGTGAGGCGGGATAACTCTTAGCCTTAGTCTAGCCTCAATCTCTATTGCTTGTAATAAATAAATAAACTCGACACAAGGCTCTACACGGTGAGGTGTACTTCGGCTTGGACGGTTACGCGTTTAGCATTCTGATCTGAGGGCGCCCGTGGGCCTTGCTCGTATCTCAAAGCAATTTTTCCCATTAAAATTAATTGAAATGCATTAGCCACAAATGTTTTTATTAATTGTACAATTAAAAAAAGGAAAAAACGCAAACTTTTCTTTAAAAAGTGCTTCAAACAAACAAGGAGACTGAGGTTTAGTCTGGGATGAGAGCGACTGTTAGAGCGGTGTATTGTGCGATTCCTCGTATCTTATTCGCTCTCATCTTAAGCGCAAAATATCGGTCGCTCGGCGACTCGTATCTCAAAACACTCGTATATCGAGGTACCACTGTATATCGTCGATTAAATGAAAAATGACATTCTATTAAATTTTAAGATTAGATTATGACTAAAAATTATTACTGTTAACAATATTTTTATATGTATAAAAGACACTAAGAAGTTAAACTTGAAGCTCACTAGATGTCGCAAGAAAGTGTCTTTTATCGATATAAAATATTGTTAACAGTAATCATTTTTAATAATAATCTAATTTTAAACTTTGAAAATGTCATTTTTCAATTTAATCAACATTACATTGTACATTTAAGTCATAGGACCTGAATGACCGAGCTTTGCTCGATCTCTTTATATAGTGATTCTTAGCCTTAACTGAGTAACTGCACGATCTGATTGTATTCGATTCCGACTGTAATGTATTTTTTGACGTGAATATCGGTTACTTTTTAGAGCTGGCTAAAGGAAGCTGTCTCTAATGTGTAGCTTAGCCAGGTGGACGGAGGTACACGCATGCCCAAGCCTTAACCTGCAGATCGTGCTTGTGAAGCGTTTGTTTTTAAAATTGCTGAACCAAGGCCGGATGGGAATTGAGGGTTGGACTGTAGCGTAGTGTTTACCTTTGAAAGAACTAGTTCGCTGCCAATGAGTGCTCCAGGATGTGAAAAGGCGTTATCTTGCGATCGGAATTAGATCATTGGGATAAACCCTGTAATGGTCTATACAGCCAGTAGTTGTGGCATCGTCCAAATCTGACAATGACATCTACTATATACAACCATGTAAGTCTTTTTCCATCAAATAATTACCCAACCGATTTCAATGATAAATTTTTATTGGAAAGGATGTACTTTGAGTTTGATGAGAGTTTGTTTAGGTTCTGATTAATAATATTTCCTAATATTCTGACAATAATTCGTAAACACAAAGACGGCGAATGCGCTTAATAGCGTTTAACGTTTGATTCAATTTGATGTCCGTTTTTTTTTACTTTTGCTCGTAAATATACTTGTAATAAAACCATAATAATGTAATAAAATAAAATAACTTATGATTATCGTATGAATATATATTTTTTATGGGTATAAACTAGCGCTTGACCATGATCCCACCTAGTGTTAAGTGGTGATATAGTCGAAAGATGGTACGCGCTAGTCTAGTAAGTACCTATTCAATCTACTCTTCAAGGCTCCCATGTCGTACTTGGACGGGAAGACTGACTTCTATTGTACAGGCTTAATTTATTCCTTATTTTAAATTCTAATTCTATTCTTATCTTACCTTAAAACGCTTTTGTTCTTTTTTTTTTAATCACGAACTGGCCTTGACTGCTTCACCGGATTGAGAGGTACCACAGCTCTTAGGTCGCTTAGCCTGAACCTCTATTGCTAGTAACTCGACACAAGGGTCCCCCCGGTGCGGGGTGACGCTTTTGTTCATATTTGTGCATTTCATTTGTTTTTTTATTATGCGTATAAACTAGCGCTTGACCATGATCCCACCTGGTGTTAAGTGGTGATATAGTTGAAAGATGGTACGCGCTAGTTTAGTGAGTGCCTATTTACTATACCTATATCTTAGGAACATATTTGTTTGATCCTTGCTATTGACTGAATATTGCTTTTATTTATCTCTTTTCGTAAGTAAACTAAATAATATAAAATGTATACTATGAATGAAATTTACACACATTATACTATTACTGTTATATTATTATAATTTTAATAATAGGAGTAAAGTTTCTGCCGTTTTATGTCAATAAATAATATTTACTGTCAAAGTGTGATATTAAACGATGTGAGAATGCTTGCCGAGTGACTTCTAAAGTGCAAATTCCTTATGCATTTGAGACTAATCTTTCTCCAATAATTTCTCCAAATCTGAATCCACGTGAATTTTTGGCCTTCCACTGCGGTTTATTTAACATTAAAATCAAAATTTTAAACTATTGAAACCACTCAAGCATTCCTACTTATATGCTACTACGAGCAATCGATACGTCAAAGCTGCAGATTTTTAATTGAAGAACTAAAATTTATCGCATATGACACTTAGTTGGCTCCAATTTAGACATTTTTAAATGATGCTAACTAATTTTACTGCCGGTTACTATCTTTTTTTTTTTGTTTACGGGGAGGAAATCTTCAAAAAGATACCCCGCCTTCTGGAGGGAAGGCGGCATTATGTGCGGTTTTGTACCTACTAAAACCTCCCCGGTGCCCTTTCCTCGGTGCATGACGATGGGCTCCGGGATCTCCAGAGGAACGCACCGGAGCCCCTCTGCACTGTGCTCAAGGAGAGCAAATCCCGGGGGGGGGGGAGAGGTTATTCCCTCCCCCCCTGTGCCCTCGCAGTGCAAGGCTACACGGGCCAGCCGATGTCGTCTTCTTCCCTGGTCCACCATAGCGGACGGCAAAGGCCCTTGTTGCCTAGTGAACCCGAGGCACCTTTTAGTCGCCTTCTACGACAGGCAGGGGATACCGTAGTCTTATTCTTAAGAGCCCAGAACTAGAAGGTGGGTATAGTCTTAAGACCGAACAACTATGTATGCGAAGATGTATGGATGTGAATGAAAATTTGTGTGTAAGGCATGTGCTAAGGTCGTTAATCTCTGTCCACCCCTTTGTGTGACGGGCGGGAGTGTTTATGTTTAAATTCTCACATGTTGCTTACATATCAGTAATGTTTTGACTTCTTACAACTAGTAACTTTTGAAAGCATTTGTAAGCCTCTATAGTTAAGTTAGGATTTTGTCTCCCCCATTGTTTTATTGTGTAGGGTCCTAAGAAGTTAGTAGTGCAGTGTTTTTAACTGTAGTAACATAATTATTGCGTCAATTAAAAAAATCCTTTTAGTAAACACTTTACTACTATCAATTTCTTTTTGCCTTTAATTTTTATTAACTTGCTTTAACATAAAGTTACTAAATGATAATAAACTATTAATATAATGTTATATTTAAGTACATAAGTAAAGTTTAAGCAAGTTATAGCGTAACGGATCCAGACGGTTTGTGGAACTAATCTTGATGAAAAGTGGAAAGCGAATGCAGTCTCTGTCTACCCCGGTAGGGTTAAAAGGACGTGAGACTTTATATTTAAGTGTATACACATACTTTGATGGCTAAACAAAGTAATCAAATTTAAATTATTTCATGAATTTTAAATCATAGTTTTAATTTATTATAGACTTTGCTTAGTAATTAAAATTTAATGCGATAAAATCCATAAATTATTTAGTGTTCCGTGAATGTAAGAAATCTAAAAATATATCCAAAGCCTCCAACATGCTAAGTTATTATAAGTTATTTATATAAATAGCAACTTCTACTTTACTTTCTACAAAGGCTAAATACGTAAGAGTCTTCATTTTCTTATTTATGATTTTATATATATTTTTAACTGCTTATTCATCTTCAATATTGATTCATTCATTAATTTATTTGTTCACTCACTCGTTCACATTTTTTCTACTTACATACATTTATGTAGGGGAGCAGTCTGAATAAATAAAATTTCGCAAATAGTGGCTCGAAAAACTTCTTTTATTTCACTTTAAATATATCACTTCGTGTCCACGTCGTAACTCCTATTCGTAATGTAATGTAATGTACATCTTTCTTTTATCTCTTTCATTCCCAATCGCTCGCCATTCGTTCACTCATCTTCATTCTCACATTCGGATACATCTTTTATATTTTTAAATAATCGGATACAACATTAAGTTTTTTTTTCCTACATTTATTTGTCTCCAATGAACTTATAACCAAAATTGATTCTTTCATTAAGTCATTCGATCACTCACTCGTTCACACTTTTTACCCTCACACATTTATTTATCTACATACATTAATTTATATACAATATTGATTCTTTCATTAATTCATTCGTTCACTCACTCGTTCACATTTTTTATACTTACATTTATTTGTCTCCAATGAACTTATAACCAATATTGATTCTTTCAATAATTCATTCGTTCATTCACTCGTTCACATTTTTTTTACCTTCATACATTTATTTATCTACATACATTAATTTATATACAATATTGATTCTTTCATTAATTCATTCGTTCACTCACTCGTTCACATTTTTTATACTTACATTTATTTGTCTCCAATGAACTTATAACCAATATTGATTCTTTCAATAATTCATTCGTTCACTCACTCGTTCACATTTTTTTTACCTTCATAAATTTATTTATCTACATAAATTAATTTATATACAATATTGATTCTTTCATTAATTCATTCGTTCACTCACTCGTACACATTTTTTCTACTTACATTTATTTGTCTCCAATGAACGTATAAACTATATTGATTGATTGATTCATTCGTTCACTCGCTCTCTCCCAATTTTGTATCTACATTCTTTTAAGTTTACATTCAAGTATCATAGCTTAGTTATTAATTTATAAATCGATATTTCGTATTATTTTAATATAATTTAAAGATTCCGTATTTACGTTAATATCACTTGCTCGAATTTTGGCTCGCACTTAGTAATGTTAATAGGGTCTGTCTACTCCACTTGGTTACGTGAGCGTTTATTTATTTCAAGTATATTGCCTATATTTTTAATAATTATCTTGAAGTTAGCTACATTTTAATCGAAGTGAATAACTTTAAGATATCTTAATCGCTCCTTTGAGTTCATAATTTAAATAAGTAATTAATACATACTATGAAATACTAATTATTCGAATACATATAATATAATATTGACAGGTGTATCTAAAGATGCATCTATAACTTAGATGTAGGAAAATTTAAGCATTGGTTTGCCGATCTTAGCTGTGATAGGAAATATATAGACAACTATATACAAATACATATATACTATATTCGTTAGTCCGTTTGCCAAATTATTGTATGAAGTTGATTTACTATAGAGGGATTGATCGAAATCTGATCATATAACCCTAAGCAGAAATTTTATATAAATACATTACTTACACAAAAGTATACTAAAAGTTAAAAAAAGAACAGTGAAATGGAATGAAATAATAAAGTTAAGCATCCAAGTGTCAAAGTTACTTTGACCACACGGTATCCAATTGAGAAAAGCCAAGAATACGATAACAATATATAAAATACACACGCAGACAAATTGATATCTGAATTTCTTATCTTCTATTATGTATCCTCTAAGTTTTCGTACTTCATGCATTTTAGTGACAGTACTTTGCCATTTAATATGCAATAACTACGAGTATTACGTGGAGTATAAAGTATTTCACTGCCTCACAATTTCGGAAGTAAGAGGCTACTAAGGCTGAATTTTATAAAGTGTACTTTGACTTAGCTTAGGCCAAGCTTGCAAGTGTTACTCCTCTGAGTGCCGGAGGAGTCCCCCTTGAGGGTGAAGTCCGGTCTTTGCCGGGACCGGCCGGTCGTTGGGGTGTCCTGTCGCTGACAGATCCGGGACACCCCGCTCATAACGGCTGACGGCATTCGCGGTAGGTTTAGTGGGTAGGGGCTGCCCAGGCCGAGTCCCACACATCCCTCCGGGCCCACCCAGGGTACCGGAGGATGGTTAATAAAATGATTCCCCCGCGTTAACAAAAAAAAAACAAGCTTGCAAGTGTTCCTGCTTAGTGAAATCTCAGCATTAAAATGTATAGTCCTTCGCGTTAATCTAGAGCTAAGATAATGCATACAAAAATCCCAGATGTCTGTCCGCGAGGCCCTCGGACGTTAAATTCGTGGCAACGTGTCCTAGGTACACACGTTATTACAACAAAATAGAATTTTTTTTTCATCATCACTGAGCACAAATTTGCGTTCTTTATCTCTCTTATACCGCGCTCTATCGGCAATTCGTTTCTATCAGTATTCATTCTCTTCTCGAGTGGGTGAAGATCATAACCTACACCTATGTACATATCAGTAAATAATATGATTCTATATATTATTTATACAAAAACATATGGTTAAGTTAATGTCAGAAATAAAAGTACGACAAATGGCTTGTTTGACAGTTCAAAAATAGGAGTGCTCCGATCGTAACCATACTTGACGGGATTACTCGCCAGGTCAATCTGATGATTCTCTGAAAGTTTTATTGAAATCGAATCGAAAGAGCCTATAAGGAACATACCCACACACTTTCTCTTCTATATATATGGATAAGACATTGTCACGTCAAAACGTTCTTATTTGCATTATATGTTCGTGGTAATTGGTATTTTAAAAACACAATATGCTTAGAATTATGTAAGTATCAGCTAAGCCAACTTTGCTAAGTATAAGTCACGAAGCAAAGCATTTGCTCAGTGTAAGCTGAGAGCTAACTATGAATTTCAATACAGACTTAACTAGTAACGAAAGCTTGAGCAAAGTAAACATACTCTTGATAAAGTTCAGCCTCAATCTTACCTATAATTATTAAGTGTTAACATAACTATGATTAATTTCTATATTTCAACCTTGTGTATTTATTATATTGTAGCGTTGAAATGTTTTCTTTTAATACATCAAATATACCATGTAACTAATATAACTCGTGTTTTATTTCATTCCTTTATAATCACAATTTCAATAATCCACATTATCGTATGTAGCAGAAGGTACAGTTGACACAAAATGTAACCCGTGATCTAAAGACATGAAACTTTGTCTTTAGATCATGGATTACATCGTTTGGACCTAATTCCCTTCCTTTAAGACCACTACAAATAGAACGTACCGGTTCGATGGTTTTGAGGTATATTTTTTATTAGAGGATTTTATATTGGACCCTAAATCCACATGCTCTAGTGTATTACACAGGTGTCAATGGCCAAATGCAGGGCTCTACAACCTACAGCTCTTTGCATATGAAACTCTATTGTACCAACTTTTTTGTTTTAAAAAGAAAGCTAGCAATATTTCTTTGTTTTCAGAAAACATTACTAACATTCTTGTTAACCATTCCAACTAAGCTTAAGATTGTGCTAGATCGTTCACGTCAATAGTCGAATAGCGTATTCGAACCCACGACGTTACGATTCGCAAACCGTACCCTAAACCATTAGGCTATTGACGCTTCAAAATTTATTTATGCAAGTGGTGTTTATTATTGGCAAGAAAAAAATGCCTACTTCAAAACTGAAATTTTGTAAATTGTTATTTTTTATTTTTTTGGGGTTCAAAATGTTGTCCTGACCTTATTTGCAAAAGGTAATGTCGTAGGTTCAAACTATTGGTCTATTAATATGAATGGTTTCTAACGCAAGATTAAGCTTATTTGGAATGGTTAAAAAGAATGTTGGCAACTTTTGTAAGACAGTTAATGCATTCTTTAAAAAAATTGGCAGTCATAGAGATAATAAAATTATCAAAAAACACTCCGAACAACAATTATATACAATTTTTATATGTTTTATTTATTATTCAAATATATAACCAGCTGTGCAAGATTATGCAGAAGAAAAACATTAGCATAGTGGTGATGCGGCCCTATAAGATTTAACCCTACCAAAAAGTACTCAACGCGGTGAAAGAAGATTTCACTTCAAAAAGATGAATGAAAATAAGGTCAGTAATATACCTGCAGTATATTATTTAGAAAAAATAGACGTCCGACCTAGTGAGATGTCAAATTTCTACTACCTACTTCACGCTACTTGGTTTTAGTTACCGAAGGGCGGTATTGAATGTACCTGTATCAGCAATTAAAAACAAGAAATATTTGGGAAAAATATATTTCATTTTCAGTACATGTTCTAATTCATTGTATATTATCTGTGGCGTTGTCACGTGGACGACGTATCGATAGTCATCGACTCGTCGTTTGTTACCTCCGACAAATCTTTCTGAATGTCCGCACCATCGCTTTCTGTCACTTGCGATGGTTTTTCTGAAAACAATAAAATTAAATTTATAAAATACCTTTATATTGATTGTTGTATTTAATATAAATTGGAGGGCCTGTTTATACGGTTACATACACCAAAATTATGTTTTTTTACAATTTTTGTCTGTTTATTCCGGCGGCAGATAGCTGATTTGAAAAGCTTTTATTTTAGTAAAATGTTATTTTTTTTTTTTACCGCGGAGCGCAGTTGGTAGTAAATAAAGCCTCTGTGTGTATGTTATCATCATCATGGACATTTTGTTGAATGCGATCGATGCCGTGGTTAGAGATGCTCAATATATATCTCAAAGATCCCAAAACTTTTTTTGATAGAACCAATAATAAGTCGATTATTTTAATCGATTCATAAATATTATATATCGACACAAGTTATAATCTATCGATATATATAAATATATCGAGTTTTCCACCCGTTAAATTGAAGAGTTGCCGATGCATAGGTATTTAGGAACTATGCTAAAAATACCAACTATATTATATTAGTGTTGAGTCGTAACACCTCTGGTAGAAGTGGCCATTATATAAGGGAAACAGTTTTGCTATAAATTAGATTTCCTCACTCCTGATAAACATGGGCGGCAGTGTGGCGAAAGTGAGATATCCCGTGTGGCCGGTGGTGCTGGACGGCCACGCGCCCACCACGAAGCTCTTCTCACTGCCGGGCTTCTCCTCCACCGGACATTCCGAGCTCTGAAAGTTAAATTAGTATTCTTTTAGTAAATGTGAGTAAAACACCCGGTGGCCGTTCCTGGATGTACGGTGAGGGGCTCCGAGATCGAACGCACCAGAGCCCCGCTGCACTGTGCTCAAGGAGAGCACTTCCCGGGGGGGAGGTTACTCCCTTCCCCCCTGTGCCCTCGCAGTGCAAGGCGACACGGGCCAGCCGATGTCGCCTTCTTCCCGGGTCCACCTTGGCGGACGACAAAGGCCCCCACCCTTGTCGCCCAGTGAACCGTATGCTTGTGTCATAAGATCTCGCTCTTCCATATCAAACTTATTATATTATACAGATTGTTATATATTTTTTTTTAATTAATATAGAGAGCACGTTCCGGCGGGCGAGGGGGGACGGTGGGAGGTTAATTATTTACACTTCAGCGGACGACAAAGGCTCCCACCCTTGTCGCTCAGTGAACCCGAAGCCCCTTTTAGTCGCCTTCTATGACAAGCAGGAGACACCGTAGCCTTATTTTACGAGCCCAGACTGCAGGGCTGAACGCAATTAATCGACTAAGCCAAGGTCCCCGGCCCAATAGAGGTACAGGCTAAGCGACCTAAAAGCTCTGTCGCCTCTCGAATCCGGTAAAACTCAGGTCAGCTTTTCTTGCCAAGCAGTATAGCTTCTTCACAAAAAATAATACGTAAATATATATATATAGTAAAGAGAACAGTTACAAGGTAGTGCCCGGATAGGAGAAACTAGTGTTCCTAGTTCTTGAAGCGTCGGTAGTTAAGGATACGGTCTGCGAATCGTAAGATCGTGGGATTTTTTTAAGAATGCTAACAATATATTTTTTCGTAAATATTAACATTTTTCCATAATGCGAATTCGAACCCACGACCTTACGATTCGATCCACCATTCGACTATTGACACGAACCATCTCGTAATACAAGCCTAAGCTTATTTGGAATGGTTAGTAAGAATGTTAGTAATATTTTTATGAAAAATATTGGTAATTATAAAAAAATGTGTTTTGGTAGTAATTTTTTTTATTATTTCCTACTGACTAATCTCATTTACAAATGATAAGCTTTTACGTCAACCCCAAGCGGGATAGACGGGGCAGTAATCAAGCTTATTACGTTCTATATGTACCAGATGGTGAGGCCACCACCGTACACGATTTTTAGCAAGTAATTTTATTGTGTGTGTGTTTTAACTAGCTTTAACTATCAAATTATTCTAAGCGAAGTAAATAATAAGGAAATACCAAGCTATAAATTCTCTTATAAGTTACCTTAAAAGCGTGCGGCAAAAATATATAACAGGCTTGATTTATTTTTATGTACGATAAGATTCATAAAGCTGCCACCGCTACACGGACGGACAGTTATAATACATGTAAATGCAAACGTTTAAGATTGTGAACGGACTATGATAAAATGTGTTAATTTACGATGTTGTTCTGTTAAATGTGTCGATAACAATATTTAAAAATCAATAGAATTATGTTTTTATTGCCTTACAAGTGTTACTATCCTTAAAATTTATTTTCCAATAAAAAATGAATAATTGAAATCGGTCAGCGTGATATTGAGTTACCCGTTGATTTGTGCCTCATATACTTGATGAAAATGTAAGACTTATATGGTTTTCTTATGGATCCGATCGCCAGTATTGGACCAAATCTATTAAATGGGGTCACACATAAGCACTAGCTGTCAAATAAATCTCTTCTTCTTCGTTCCCTCACTGCTGAGGATCGCGACCACGTACAAGCAGCCTCCATTGAGTGCGGTCATAGGCCGAGTGGACCGCACGCTGCATGCTTCCTCCCACCGTCTTCATGATCGTGTGCGACCATTTTGTAGGCGCCCTACAAAATGGTCGCACATGGTTTGCCGTCCATTTTGCCTAAGATGATCTGCTTCTCCAGACAGTGCTTGGAAGACCGCAAATAAATAAGAATCATTAAAATCGATTTAACTAGCCAAAAGTAATACGAATTGAGAATTTCCTCCTTATTTTGAAGTCGGTTGATAAGCAACAATCTTTTTTTATGTCAAAGCAATACTAGCTAAAGTACTTCTACTACTAGCAAGAACTTCTTAATATAATTATAGTAGTTTGAAAATAATATTGATCGCGTATTAGCGTTAAATGCCTTAGCAAAATTTTCTAGCACATGCAGGTTTCCTCACGATATTTTCCTTCACCGAGCGCTTGGTAGATCAACACTTAAAATTCATAGGTGCCAGCACCGGAGATCGAACTCGGGTTGCGTCGCGTACGCAACCTGAGGCAACCGCCCGGACACTGGCTACCACGGGTTTCGACTATAGATAATAAAAACTCGAATATAATATATAATTGGGATTTTTCTAAAATAGAATGTAGCGTTTAAACCATCAATCTTTGACTTACACTTTGACCTACAATTGGCCAGAGAAGCTGGCGTTGACTGCTACACCGGACTTACAGGTAGCATAGCTCTTAGGACGCTTAGCCTGAACCTCTATCGCTAGTACTCGACACGAAGGTCCTCCCGGTGAGGGGTAACCTCGGCTTGGACGGTTACTATGTTACGCGTAACCATTCTGATCCGAGGGCGCCCGAGAGGGCCGCACCACGACTCGGTCGGTTGCTATTTCACGGATAATTGAAGCATAAGCCTAAAAGATAGATTGCATATATTTTCATAAATTTATAGATACATAAATCTACATTGAATCACATGTTTTAGATATCAAGTGGTCGATGACCAAGCCCGGCACGGGGCACGGGCCCAACCAGTAATTATTTTAAGTGTCAATAAATAATAAAGTCGGTCGGGCGTCTGAGTGCCCGTCCATCTTCTTATCTCAATTCTTAATGCGCCTCTTTGCCCCTCGTTCCTTTTTATTCTATAACTCGTTTTACTTTACTTTCGACATGTCATCAAGTGGGAAGTTAAATTTTGTGTTGACAGCGTGAAGGTTTTATGTTTTAATCTGAATTTTTAATGTTTTTAATCCGCTGGTATTGGGAGGTTGTTAAACAAATTCATTTGACCTTATCCAGTTTATGTTCAACTGTATTTAAGAGTACACAGAACGTATAGATAGAAATATTTCAAATTCAACGATGTATATGTGTTCGATCCGTGGTAGCTCAGTGTCCGGGCGGTTGCCTCAGGTTCCATAGTTCGCTAGCAATCCGAGTTTGATCGCCGGTACCGGCACCAATGAATTGGCTGTTGCAATTTTATAAATACCACGTGCTCGGCGTCATACATTTCCTAGAATTTTTTTAGGACATGTGAAGTCTGTCTATCCGTACTAGGCGTACGCACAGTGACGGACAGATCTCTTTACAGAGAAGGCCTGTGGCCAACAGTCGGACATATATAAAGGCTGTAACGCCATATGTGTTCTATCGTTAGTTGCCAGAGAGGTCCAGGTGGACCCTAAGGGGTCCACGGGAGACTCGACGGGGTCTAGGTTAGCGTGACAATGGTCTGTACTGTTTCACCGGATTTGAGAGATGGAAAGTGAGGTTCACGTCGCTAGCTAATTTGAGCTGCAAAATCTGCCAAATCTCTTATTCGTAGTAATATTTTAATCGACGAAAAAAACAGTTAACGCCTACGTTCCGAAGGTCGAGGGTTCAAATCCCAGTCGAATTATACCAACGAATTGGCGTTTCTTCGGTTTTTTAAGTACAAAAAATCACTTAGAAGATTGATACCAGTATAGCGGTAGGCTCAGCACTTGTCACGTGTGGGACCTCATAAGCTTAGTGAAAGAAAGGACGTGAGAGCTTATTATTAGAAAGTGGGAACCGCATAGCAATTCATTATCCCATAATGACTCCAAAAAGTCAGCAGTGTCCCGTGATGTTGCAGCGTACTCGAAATACCTGTAGACCAGTTTCCGTGCTGATAACAATCTGCGAGCGCTTAAGTGAAGAGGCTTGTGCTCGTCGGGTAATTAAGTGCTCAGCTTCGTAGAGATTCTACGAGACTTGTGGTAGTTTTTATAAAAGCACCGTCTGGTGAAGTGATTCCTCGTTTATCACTGTATATATAGGCAGTGGGAATCGTTAAAAGTATATTCGAAATTGTAACTTATATATTTTTTTAACTGTCATGTACTTACGGACTTACTTGATTCTGTATAATCGGATTAAAAGAAATTCGAAGATGTTGACTAAAAACAAAAACCTAACTTTAAATCATATCTACGCTAAAATAGGAACGTCTTACCGTCAGTGACGCATTAAAGGTTGTGCGTACGCGCTCTTTTATTTCCGGAAGTATCACAGTTTTTTTGAAGTCGGTTTAAAGTAAGGGAAGGTGCTGGGGCTGGTAGAAGTAGAAGAAGAAACTCCAGCAACGTTTCTATTATTAATATAGAAAAATAGGACAGCCGTAGGACATCCACTGTGGAACGTAGGCGTCGCTTAATGATTAACAAAAGGACCAATTGGAAGTGGCTTGCATCCAGCTTCGTCTCGCTGTCTTTATGAGGTCGTCCTTGCAGGTGGAATTTCGTTACATTCATAATTTATTAATTAAGAACGTGGAGATTAAAAATTTATCCCAGCTTATATAATATTGCTTACGTGATATAGTTAATCCATGCATCCCGAAGTGGTATATAAGTTAGTTTAGCTTAGATTGTCCCAATAGTTTTAATTATAAAATAGCTACCGACGAGAGTCGTGGTCCGTCTAAACCGAGTTTACCCCTAACCGGGGGGACCATCGTGTCGAATTACTAGCTAATAGAGGTTCAGGGTAAGCGACCTAAGAGCTATGCCACCTCTCAATCCGGTGAAGCAGTAAAGGCCAGCCTCTTTGGCCAACTGTGTAATTCGTCATTAAAAAATAGTTAATCCCACTCGCCTCTTTATACCTTCAGGGTGTAAACATGACTCAGTTTACGTACATACTGCGTCAGTCAGTGTCATTGAAAATTGTGTATAATAACGCCACGGTCTTTGTTATATCCAGTCGGTAACATTGTGATTACACTGTAAAATACGGAGACAGGAGTAATTGAGACGCAAGAGCTCCGACAAATTTGCACATTCAAAATTATTATCATCGATAAGTATTCCCAGTACGGCAAAACCGGCACCGTTTCGCGCCATGCGCACTCGAGCAAGACGTCGCTTCGGAGAAATGCCGCCGTCTGCCGATTGCGAATAAAAAAAAACAAAATGACAGCTGTCAAAATTTGCGACAAAATGCTTGCATTATAACAGATACGTGTAAATATCGATGTAACAACTCACGATTAAAACACTGTACGAATGCAGTTATCATGAGAGGTACAAATTGAAACATTTGAAAAAGATATTTATACGAAAGTTGGTAATGTATTTATCACCTAAACACCGGTAGCATGAAATATATAATATTTGCCGCCATTAATCATGTATGACGTCATTTTATGAGACATAGAAAAAGCGTAAACAAAAACAATATTCAAATCAAATCAAACGTTACACGCGAACGCTCTCTTTTATTACTTTTTGTTTGTTGACGGGGGGGGGAAATCAAATAAAAAAAACAAGGAGAGGAAGGCGGGGTTATGTGGGGTTCTTACCCACTAAAACCCACGGTGGCCCTTCCTCGATGCATGGTGGGGGGCTCCGGGATCTCCATTGGAACGCACTGGACCCCCTCTGCACTGTCCTCTTGGAGAGCACGTCGATATATATATAATTCGTTGAGTGCGCGAATTTGTGTGTAAGTGTAGTAAACTATTCCAGTCTGGATGTTCACATCAAAAGGAGGATATACAGCAGTTTGCCTTGTAATACGATGGTGGAATTAGATCATGTCACTCTCCAAAATGTATTCTGTAAAACACCGAAACGCTAGCCACCCTACGTGCTTAAGTCTGGGCAGATTGGTTTCAGCGAGTGCAAGTTGGTGTGACAATACAATGATGTATATTCATAACCTAGTTACATTCCCGTGTCGGCAGCCAGTTTGAATCGAATCCGCTTATTGTGGAGTTGTCATCGAGGCTCTTTTGTCCGTATTTTCCGCAGTATGTGGATAGTGCACTGCTGTCATAATAATATTCACCTTTGTGTCTCCAGTCGGTGCGCGTATTGAAAACATACTCTATTGAAAGTCAATTGCATCGATATTCTATTAGTGTTTTGTATATTCCTTAAGTGCCTCTAAACACATACTTAACATCATAATAAATTATTTGCATTAAACTTGAATCACCCACACAAATATTTCCGGCAGTATCACAGTTATTTTGAAGTCGGTTAAAAAGTATACTAACAGTATTGTCATTTCGGGTAGTGCTGGAGCTGGTAATAATAATAATAGTTGTCCACACCGTGACTGTGACGGCGACCCTAACTAACTTCGGGCATGAGCCCTGATATGGCTTGCGAAGCCGAACTTTCTCTTAAATGCTCGGTTGCAAGTGGCACAATATAGCTGACCGGAGACATTATAGGTGTAGTTGTAGAAGGACTTGGGGCGAGATTTCCTTTCGTGGCGTTTTGCACGCACTCGCACTTGTCGGTCTGTATGTTACAGACAGCTAGATGACGCTTCAGCACGTCTTTGTAACGCAGGTACTGCCCGCCGCGATTGCGTTTTCCGGCTGAAAGCTTGGAATATAAAGCTGCTTTTGGCAGTCTACAGTCGTCCATACACCAAACAGGGCGTGCACCATCTTAGCTGACCTTTCATAAGCAATGCCTCTATGCCGGACATGCGGCGACGAAGAACTTCCGTGTTAGGGGTACGATCCTGCCACTTTATGCGCAGAATAATGCGTAGACATCGCAGATGAAATTTGTCCAATAGTTTCTATTAGCCGTAGGACATCCACTGTTGAACGTAGGCCTCCCTAAAGATTAACAAAAGGAGTGGCTTGCATCCAGCTTCGTACTTCTGTCTTTGAGGTCGTCCTTGCAGGTGGACTTACGTTCAACGAACAAAACTTGAATCACTTTTCGGAATGTGCAAATACATGGCAAAAACGCACTTAGCAATTTCACTAATTCTCGGGATGGGTTTTTTATGCTGGTACTCCGCTTTTTTTGTTGTTGCTTCGCTCTCCGGAAGATGTGGCGAATCATGTCTGCCGGCACTTTCACTAGGCACAGGGCTCAGTTGAAATAAAGCATACAACTGCTTAAGCTATAAAATATTGAACACAAATATTGCTGATAACATCTCTGGACAAGCGGAATACTATAATACCATAAGCCATTTAACACGTTAAAGCGTTCATTATTTAAATGTGTGAGCTTCCGAATTGACATTCCGCAGATATCGGCCGCATCCGATGCACGGAGACCTTTTAAAATCTTTATCTGTTCTCTCAACGCACTTGGTTGCCGGCTTGTAAACACGTTTAAGTGTTGCCACATCCGTGTATTCACGGGTCCAATCTCATCGGGAGGCAGATAGTCGGTAAACTGACACAGATAGTTGTGTTTTTTTGCATGTCTATTTTAGAACCATATAGCAATACCATTTGTTTTGGATGGTGCATCCATAGCGGAGCAATATTGAGGATATCCTATTATATGGGCTTTTTTATGATCGTCTGATCACCGTCAACCATGAATATCGACAAAACCAGAGGAGCTGCAAGTGCGTCGTTGGAAATTGAGGAAGGATTAAGATTATTTCTAGAAGGCCTCCAAGCCGTATCAATTCAGATACACTGCTGATGATAGCTAATTCCACAAAAGAGAGTGTAACTTAATAAGTAACACAGCCTTTATATATGTCGCATTGCTGGGCACAGGCCTTCTTTGTGAAGAGAGTATAAGGGTGTAGTCCGCCACGCCACGCCACTAGGACCGCCGAGTGCTGATTGGCAGATTTCACATGTCTTAGGAAAATTTTCTAGGACATGTGGGTTTCCTCACGATGTTTTCCTTCACCGCCGAGCGCGTGGTAAATCAGCACATAAAATTGCAACAACAAATTTATTGGTGCCGGCACCGAGAATCGAACTCGGGTGGCTAGCGTACCATGCAACTTGAGGCGACCGCCCAGACACTGAGCTACCATGGTTCTGACTATCCGGAAACAGCTACCACGGCTTGTATGGCTCTAGTTGATAGTGTGTAGAAGACAATTACGTGAAAAATGTATTATTGTGGAAAACCCACCATGAAGATATGAGGATATTCCTCGGAATACTCGCCGTGGAAAATGGGATAGAGAATGAATAACTCCGACACCTTCCTAGACTTATAAGAGTCGATCGGGAGGACCTTGGTCATCGATGAGTAGCTCTCCGCACGAATATATTTTCCAGCCTTGCTTATTTCGCTGCTGCTTCTTTGATGTTTCGGGGGTATCAATCAGACACGCATTTAACCTCTTATACTTCGAGTAGGGTTACCAAATTTTGTGGTTCACAGGAAACGACAAATGTAGCACTAGTTTCAGTTGTCACTGTTCATTACGATAATCTTATATTCAGAGAAAATGTAGATTATTATTTAAGTCATCCTTTTCAGTCTTTTCATAGGGATTATGGTCTCAAATGTGACAGACGGAAAACCTATGTAAATATCTTGTAGGAACTATACAGCAACTTGTGAGATTGTCACCAGAGGTGTTCCCGAACCAATAGATTACTTAAAATCAGGTGAGCAGTAAGAGTGTCTGTCTCTATACCTATAAAAAGGCACAATTTTAAAGAGTGTTTTTTGTTAAGAATTTAAAGGACAAAACTCACACGGTTTGGTTTTTTGTTACAGTTCATTACTTTTTTTTTTGTTCCTGGGGAAGAAATTTTCAACAAGATTTGGGGGGAAGGCGAGGTTATGAGGGATTTTTACCCACTTTTTAGTGCGGCCCTTCCTCGGTGCATGGTGATGGGCTCCGAGATCTCTAGAGGAACGCACCGGAGCCCCTCTGCACCGTGCTCTCAGAAGAGCACGTCCCGGAGGGGACGTTACATCCCCCCTCCTCTGTGCCCTCGCAGTGCAAGGCGACATGGGCCTGCCGATGTCGCCCAGTGAACCCGTGGCCCCTTTTAATCGCCCTCTACAACAGGCAGGGGATACTAGTCTTATTCCTGTGAGCCCAGAACTACAGGGCTGATCACTTCATTACTTGGATAATGTTTATGTTAAACAAATAGTCTCCTTTTTGTTTTTAGGCAATTATTGTCACCCTATCTCTGACGTTAAAGGACGTTCCATACACGCTAAGGCACTGAGACAAATCGTTTGGCCGGATTCATTTGTTACTTGTTAATGGTTACTGTGATATCGATTTGAGATAAATTGTTAACGTTTTGCGGTTACATTTAGCGACAGCTCGAACCCCGAAACATTACGACGCACTTCTGTTATTATGTCTACATATTTTAGTTGTTATGGCAATTACAGAGTTTATATGATAAAGGGGATTCCAATTACATTCGGATAAACGTACTCCTTCTTGCCTATCTTGTCGATAAACCTCCTTCTAGGGTAGCGTAGGGCACAAATGTTAGCCTTTTCATGTAAGTGTCAATCACATCTCACTTTTTGGAATGAACAACTCTGATCAGTCACAAGTTCTCTATTGTTTTCCCGAGTTTTTAAAATTCGGCTCAGCATTTAGGTCGCTTAGCCAAACTTCTTCAGGGCAAAATTAGGCACAGCGGACCTCAACATGGAGCTCGGCTAGGGCGGTTAATTTAATTCCGACCCGACGGCGCCTTATCCTTTCACATGGTCATAATAATGCGACGGCTCTTTTATGACATAAAATATTATAGCACCACAATGATTATGCTTTTCGCTGCCTGATAACAGACTGTGATACTTACACTGTTTCCTAACAATGTTTGAGGTTTACTTCTGTAAACAAGGTCGTGTGTGTTTCGACGTACTTTCAAATCACCGAATTTCTTAGTCGCTTTGCTGTCATTCTTTGTATTTTACTGTAAGTGTAAGTACTGGAACTAAAGCACCTTAGTTTTGTAAGTGTGTCACTAAAAAAATCATACTAGGAACAATTTTTGTTCGCTGCATTGAGTTCCATTTATGGACATATTCTTTATTATCATAAATAGGAAACACACCAAAAAGACAGAAAAAAATAAAATAAATAATACAGTTATTAAAGATAAAACAGAAAAATAGGACATGAGATAGTAAGTATATGCCATCGCAAGGATGCGACAGCGCTGATTTTCAGTGGTGCCCGGGACTACCAAAACCGTGCGCGCGCATCAATACATTTACATGGAATTTATACAGAAAACAGACAACAATATGTAACAGAACATGTTCAAATACATTAAAAGTCGTTTTTAATTAACAAAAATGTAACTTGATAATTGTTATAAGGCACTCCATTCTGTCTATCCACGGTTGACGGCCGGACCCCCCGTGAATCAATAATGCGATTATACGAACCAATCGATCGGTTAACAATCGATTCCATTCTTAATAAGCCTAGCACTTTCACCCGTATAAATGTCATATCTTACGGGCGTTATTAAAGGTATACCGATTATAGAGATGGGACATTTATAGACATGCCTTGATGGATAATATTTTATATTTATAAAAAATAAATGGTAAATTATGTTCAAAGTTTGTAGTTGGTAGTTATTATTCTCATAATTGTTATCAATGCCTGGACTTTTTTTTAAGTCAACATTTCGTACTAAAAATCCAAGTCCATTTTACACATTCAAGTAATGTGTACAATTATGGAGCCATGACTGTACAATTATATAAATAAAATATTATACATAGACGAATTGATAATCTCCTCCTTTTTGAAGTTGGTTAAAATTATATGGCGATTCTATAGATTTTTAAACACATGTATTGAAAAATTAACATAATCCTATGGGCTTTCTGTTTTGTTCCATTCATTTTGTCATGGTCATTTGGTTCTAAATGCGACTCAAAAATATAATAAATGTTTATCTGTTCGACGTCAATACTTTTTGACGTGAAACAAGTAGCGTCAAGTGTTACTAGTACAATGTCAATAAAAAGTATAAAATTATTATATTTAATCAATAATTTAATAAGAATAAATTTAAATACTTCGTTCCTGCTACTGATTACATGATGATTTAATAATATTAGTATATATTAGTATAAATTTAATTTATTAATATATTGAAATATAGTAGTATAGTAAAATCATCAAAGAAAAGTTTCAAACTAATTGTTACAAATATTGCATAAGGTAACCCGGGTTCCAATCCGCAGTGGTAAACTTTTATTAAAAAATCTTTTAGTATAAATTTGTGTTATAATTTGTAGGTTTCGTGGAATAAAATAGTCCAACAACTAATCCACTCGCTTTATTGAGACAGCGTAACGTTGTACAAAGAATTATTTATAACGAATACCGTCACAACTGCGCGTCCTCACAATCTTTATACAAAATTAATTAGAAGTCAGATTACGAACTAATAAAGTTAAACTATTGTTGATGCCAAGTTCATGTGACGTTCAACTAAATTATTAATTATGAATTAAATATACAATAAGGTTCAGGTAAATCATTAAGATATCATTGGAAGTAGTTATTATGCATAACAAACGCTGGGTGTCATGTGTTGCTAGCTAACATTTGTCTTAATTTTTTTAAACATTTTTTTTAAATGCCATTTCTTTTATAATAATGTATTTTTATTTGATATATTTATTTTTCTAAACAACGCAATAAAATTTAAAGATACTTCAAACTAAAAATTTTCTAAAAAAAAATAAAAATTGACTCCTTTTTCATGATAACATTTGACTATTACAAATTTCGGACAGTTCGAATTATTTTGGCCTTTACGGCCGTTCAAAAATTGCCATAGCGGTCGGTGTTTCACGACCACAAGGCGGGGTATTGGTAAAGTTTTCAACTAGCAATAATCGCACCTCGGATAAACCTCATTGGTTACGATATTGCCTCTGCGCAAAGTTGTTGGAACAAATGTATTCGGTCGGTGTTATGTTTAGTGCATTGACAAACGTTGCCGCGATGTTAAGTACTACTAGCGCCATCTGTAGGAGTATAAAGAAAACTTTAAAAATCATACGGATAACCAAGGATGTTAATTGATATTTTTTTATATTTCATTAAAAATCTATAATTATAATTACATTTATATTTATTTTAGTAATAAATAAAAAATATACAATCTTAAAAAATATGCTAAAACGTACATCATCCAAAGCCCAATTATGGAATTTTTTTGCATAGTTAATTTATTAATTTATTATGTAAAATTTAATAAAAAAATTACATAATTAAAATAATTCAATTAAAATTCAATTGTCACTGAGCCAAACACCGTAATTTAGTATTTTTTTTTATTTTATGTCATTTTTAACTGATTTTATTGGTAATTTGTTATTCATTAGTTGATTGCAATCTATAAGCATAATTTTTTTTTTAAATTTTGAAGTATAAGTCGATTGGAATTGCTAATGGCATACAATTCCAAATGACGTAATTTAGTTTGAATCCCATTATTTGGAGTGATTCGCATAATATAATTATGTGTTTGCTTGAGGAGAGAGATTTAAGTTTACGCAGTAAAATTGAACGAGAAGTTTACGTTGAATGCTAAATGTCTGTTTTTTCGATGTTTATCTTTTTGAGGTTATTCATAATGTTGAGTACATTGTGAATGAGTTAATGCAGCTTTCTTTTCTTATAATTTCTGAGATGCAAACCATATGCGGTTCAATGGAGAGGTCATTGCAAATTGATTCATGTTTAGTTCTGGTGCGGTGGAATATGGGACAATGTTTTATTAGGTGGATAATGGATTGGGAACTTGAATGGTCGGCATATTAAGATGTCATTATGTGTGCAAATAGCAACAATTACAGCAAAATTGATGTGTCAGTGGTACATCACTGGAAAAACAAAGTGGCTAAAGTTGTATTATATTTTAGAATATTTTGAAATACATTATCATAGGAAGAAAAGGCATTTGAAAAATTGTTTTAATGTAGTTTAAAAATTTTACAACTAATTTATAACAGAAGTCCCTAAAAAAATTAACCGAAAGAATGGATTGAAGAACCCGGATCTCTCATTGTAAATTTGCACAAATTATTATTAAACTGAACTAGCAAACTGTATGTACCGAATATTTATATATAAACGGTACATACATTTAGTTCGTTTATTAAATTATGTACTGAAATTTAGTTAAGTTTGTGTCCTTAACTGCGAGTACTAATTTACTTTAAAAATGTTGCAAATTGAGCGTCACAAATAAGCCGATCAATAAGTAAAAGGAGATGAATTTTATTCATAAAAACTGGATAGTTTTCGACTCCCTCGATGGACGAGCGTCGCGCGTCCGTCGAGAGTGTAAAATGAACGTCTGCGAAAATGCTCGAACGTCCCCGTAATGCTTTCTCACCGGAACGACAAGGGAGGGGGTGTCACGTCCCGCGTTCGTGGACGTTATTGTCGGGTCATGACGGTCCCGTCTTTGTGTCGGAGATCGGCTGAGCTTGCGATTCTCCATTGCTGTCAACATTTTTTTTATTCCGTTGAACATTTAAAAATATTTTACAAGCGATTTCAAAGAAAAAGGAGGTTCGTCCGCATGTTTTAAATTCCGTCGCGTCGCCCGGAGGCCGAGACACGTTCTTGACGATCCGGACGACGCGATTACCATTGCACAGGCTAGATCTCTACAAATCAACAAAGCGTCCATTCGCGACCGTCGGAGGTTGCGAATAATCCTTGCGCGTTACCGCTATTTTATGGGCAGGCCTCACCCCTTAGATGTTAGGAGCGTTGCTGGAGTTTCTTCGGCCACTTCTTCTCCCAGCGCCAACGCTTCCCGAAGTGGCACTCAAAGTTAGTTTAGCTTTTTAATGTCTCCTAGATTATCCGTGGTCCAACCGACCGAGTCGTGGTTCGGCCCTCTCAGGCGCCCTCGGATCAGCATGCTTACGCGTAAAATAGTAACCGTCCAAGCCGAGGTTACCCCCCACCGGGGACCCTTGTGTCGAGTTACTAGCAATAGAGGTTCAGGCTAAGCGACCTAAGAGCTATGCCACCTCTCAATCCGGTGAAGCAGTCAAGGCCAGCTTCTCTGACAAATCTGTGTAGTTCATCATAAAAAAAAATCCGCATGTTTTTTTATTATTTGAAAGCTTCTATTTAGTTCAATTTTGACCATAACTATCAATCACACCAACCGATTTCGATGATTCATTTTTTATTGGAAAGGATGTACTTTAGGACTAGTTTTATTAGCTTCTCATTAATTCGATTGCGTAATTTTCCTACGATAATTCGGAATTAGCAAGAGGGCGTGCGCGTGTTTAACGTTTGATCATTTTGAAGTCGGTTTTTTTTTACTCGTAAATATACTTGTATTATATTAAATTACGCAAGAAGACTTACTCCTCCAAATAAATAAAATTGAATGTCTGTTTGTAGTACTAAAAGAATCTATTTTTACTACATGCATATGCGGTACATATACCAAAATGTAATTTTTTACAATTTTTGCCTGTCTGTTTGTACGGCATTCCGGCTTACTCTGGAACGTCGGGATCGATTTTACTGGACTTGGACTGGCAAATAGCTGATCTAATAGGGAGTAAATTTCTTCAAGCCCTGCAGAAAACTGTCTTAGATATACGAAATGTGACTCTTTTTCTATATGTTAGCTGGCAACACCTGACACCTAGCGATTGTTATACATAATAACTACTTCCAATGATATCTTAATAATTTACCTGAACCTTATTGTATCTTTAATTCATAATTAATAATTTAGTTGATCGTCACATGAAGTTGGCATTGTAAACAATAGTTTAACCTTATTAGTTCCTAATCTGACTTCTAATTAATTTTGTATTAAGATTGTGAGGACGCGCAGTTGTCACTGTACTCGTTATAAATAATTCTTTGTACAACGTTACGCTGTCTCAATAAAGCGAGTGTATTAGTTGTTGGACTATTTTATTCTACGAGACCTACAAATTATAACATATATTTACTAACTTACATCTCCCTCTCATCTTCCGTTCGGCTCACTCGATCACACTTTTCGTAACGATCTTGTTATGCATTGCTTCCCAACAACTTACCACCAAATCATGCAATCAATCATGAAAAAGTTGTACTCCAACAACTGAATGTTGAAAAATAGTTTATAAACAGGTAACGGAGATATACACGAACATAAAGAAGTGACAGACGAAATGAGAACCTCATCTATTTTAAAGAAGGTTAATAGCGAATTATTTCAAAGACAGATAGACAGATAGATAGTTTGTAATTATGGGAATTCCTCAAATAAGAGATAAGGTATCGTACACACATTAAATCTTTCGTATTAGACATAAAGCTGCACACGTCATATAGATGAATTATTCAGTATTGGATTCAAGATAAGCAGATAACCTCAGTGAAGCATTCACATGTAAACACATAACTCATGTACGGGTGGAATTTGCACGGTTAAATGCAGATGACGACAACGCCTCATTTAATCGTAAGAGCTGTAGTTAACTGCTATCTGTGCCTTACATTGTTATACGAAATGGATGGAATATTTTTAAAAGAATGCTAACATTATTTTTTTCCCAAATAAGTTTAAGCTCGTGTAATAACTTGAAGGTTTTGTGGAATGAAATAGTCCAATAACTAGTACACTCGTTTTATTGAGACAGCGTAACGTTGTACAAAGAATTATTTTAACGAATGCTATGACAGCTGCGCGTAAAAGTTAAGTTATTGTTTACAATGTCAAGTTAATGTGATGAACAACTAAATTAAAGATACCATAAGGTTCAGGTAAATCACTAAGATATCATTGGAAGTAGTTATTATGAATAACAATCGCTAGGTGCCATGTGTTGCCAGCTAACACTTGAGTTAGGAGATGGTTCACGTCAATGCTCGAATGCTAGATTCGAACCCCCGACCTTACGATTCGCATACAATACCCTAAAGCATTAGGCTATTGACGCTTCATATCTTATATGTATTATGAGTATATTTCGAAGTTCACGCGTCTACATTCCTTTTCTTCTTCCACATTAGTGTTCGTTGTCGTTAAGTAGTACTTACTTTGTCTAAGATCGTTGTAAACCTACAAATTTCTCTTAATTTTTCTAAACGATTTTACGGAGTTCCTTGGTATATCATCGGCACGCAAGTTCTTATACCGATAAAATTTACATGGGGCTTAATTGGAACTGAACCTCCCGTCAAAATTTACACATGAAGTTACGTAATTCAACGTCTAATAGTGAGTGGTTGGTGTTTGTATGACAACATAAAAAAAAATAATAAAAAAATCCAAGCATCTTTTGACTCCTTAATGGTTAAGCAGTTTGGCTTATTGTAGTCGCGAGTTCGAATGTGAATTCTATGTTGTCTTCGTCTACCCCACTTGGGTAAAGGTGACGGGATACATATAATAGTATGCTATTAACAATGTGTAATTTACAGAACGGGCTATGTTGGGAATTTCCCTCCGTGATAGGATCAACAATGTTGAGATACGTAGAAGGACAAAGTTGACCGACATAGCAGTAGCAGTCGCTAAAAGAAAGTGGAAGTGGGCGGGCCACATATGCCGTAGATTTGACAACAGGTGGGGGAGAAAGGTCCTAGAATGGAGACCTCGAACTGGGCACAGAAATGTGGGCAGACCACCGGCACGATGGACGGACGACCTAAGAAAGGTGGCTGGCAAGGGTTGGATGCAGAAAGCACAAGACCGCAAAGAGTGGAGTTCTATGGAAGAGGCCTACACTCAGCAGTGGGTGGCAAGAGGCTGAAAAAGAGAGAGAAGAGAATTTACAGAATACATAAATCATTATCAATACTGTTTATTATATACGAAATAAAATAAAAAAGAGTAATTTTGTGTCGGCGACAATGGAAACTCTCCAGGTCGGCGGTCGGAAGCGATGTCGTGACCCGATCTGGTTCACCAGTTGCGACGTAGACTCTTCAATGAGCGACAGTTATTCACAAAATTCAACTTCCATACAAAAACAGGCCGTTCACTAAAATCTGGCGTGAAAGGTACGGATCTTTGTTTCCTTGACCGTGCAATCACGCCATTGCTTTGATATAAATGTTTTTGTTCTGGAATAAGGTATTATTTTTTATTGTAAACGAAGCAATACCTATTTAAAACAAACGCTGTTTTGCTAGTCGATGTCGGACTATAGTCGTTGGTTAGATTACAAATTGACTTTCAACAAGTACATATACAAGCAAAAACAAAAACTTCAAGTCAAATCAAACGTTAAACGCTATTACGCTCAGACACTGTCTTTGTATTTCCCAAATATCGCAGGAATATTACGGAATATAACTCTCATCAAACTACATTTGAAGTACATCCTTTCTAGAGTTGAGGTCCCTAGTCCCTAGTCCCAGCTACCGATTTCCATTACCGCACATCTCGGCAGAATTACAAATTCCACCGCCACTATCTTGATGGTTGGCGTTCAACGACTGTACGTTTTTCGCGTAACTTTCTCCCACGCACTGTCAACTTGTGGTATCAACTGTCGCCGGCGGTGTTTCCGAATGTTTACGACTTAGGGACCTTCAAGAAACGAGCCTATTCCTATCTCAAAGTTCGGCAACGCACGTACAGCTCCTCTGGTGCTGTGGATGTTCATGGGCGACGGTGATCACTTAAGATCAGGTGAGTCGTTTGCCACTTTTCATATAAAAAAAGGCGTATTTGTCGTCACAGGTAAAATACTAGGTAAAAAAATATAACAGGTACGGGTGACAAGATATCACCCGTACCTGTGACAGTGATTTGTAACAGGTTTAAAATACTCTATTCAGTGACAGATATATCATAGCAGTGATTATTATACTACGCGTGACGCAGTCACAGTTCGGAAAAAAGAATAAACCTGTCCCCGTCACTCACGTGTACGTGTTAGAAAGGTAAGACAGGGATGCACTTATTATTTTTTAATAAAATCGCTCTTTAACTCCATCTGTTTAAGTACTACTTACTAGGAGCAGTAACTGTTGACACGAAATATTTTTATACCTAGTCTAGTTTTAAGTCATAGTCACCTGTGTCACCTAGTATTATGATTTACCTAGTATTGCCCAACTCTAATCATTTTCAAAAAAAAATTAACCATAGAAATCGGTTGGCGTGATATTGTGTTCATTTCAGTTCAGTTCATTCGTCCATTGGTGGCGCACATACTTGATGACAATTTAAGACTTTTATGGTTTTCTCATGAATGCCATTGTCAAAATTAGACCACATTGGAAGCATCAGCGTTCAAATAAAAAAAAGAATCATCAAAATCGGTTCACCCAGTGGAAAGTTATAGGTAACAAACCAAAAAACATACAGACGAATTGAGAACCTCCTCTTTTTTGCAATCGGTTGGAAAAATACTATGACAGTGTTTTATACGTAACTACACTTTTTTAAAGTAATGGCACGAAATTTTGCTACCATTATCAGTACAGTTCTAAATATACAATATCTTTGCTAGGAGTTGGTTCACGTCAATAGTTAATTGGTGAAGCCATGCCGTGTGGTGTCGGCTTAGAATAGCACCACCCCCACTCTTCCCGTGGGTGTCGTAGGAGACGACTAAGGGACTTTATACTGTAATATGCCAAAAGTCACATGCTTACTGGAGCACTGGCAAGTCACTGCACTCGCTGCCTCTATCAGTCGTATCGGTCACCCGATCCACTGATACTGATTCGGGAACTAGAGAGTGGATCTACAGAAGCGCAACTGTTTGTTCACTATAATCTCATCACGCGCAGATGACCTTTGTGAGCCATATCAGGGCTCATGCCCGATGCTCGCCGTCACCGGTCACGGTGTGGACTATATATATATATAATTGGTGAATTTGAATCTTCGACCTTACTTTTTCAGACCGTACCCTAAAAAATTAGATGTCAATAACAATTGATTTATTAGAGATTTATGGGACGGAGGAAGTTGAACAGTTGAGCCGTTACGTGTAGCTGTTGCGTTATTTAATTACTAGCCGAAAGTAACACGCGAATCGATGTCGACCGGTAATCGGAGCGAACATGGGGGCTTATCATGTCTAACAAAAGCCCGCCGTATTGCGAGCCTGTAACACTGAAATCGAACAAGGCGAGCTATCGACCGAGTGAGAACACGATCGATAAGATAAAATCGATATTATGACGTTATCTCGGCCCGAAGCAAAACGCCCTGTTGTAAGAAACTGACAGACGACGTGCGTTTAATGAAATAATGAAAGCGTTTTATATACTTTCATCAAACTGTGTACGTCAATCATTACACAATAACTTTATCATCACAATGTCATCGGTGTACGTGTCAGTTGTTAAGAGGAAGTTAATGTTTTGTATGGAAACTTTTTTATTAGTTGTATTATAAAATAGTAGACTATTATGTAAGCATACCTCAGGAAGTGTATATTTTTTCAGCCCTGTAGTTCTGGGCTCTCAAGAATAAGACTACGGTATCCCCTGCCTGTCGTATAAGACGACTAAAAGGGGCCTCGGGTTCACTGGGCGACAACGGGGGCCTTTGTCGTCCGCTAAGGTGGACCCGGGAAGAAGGCGACATCGGCTGGTCCGTGTAGCCTTGCACTATGAGGGCACAGGGGGGAGGGCGAAACCTCCCCCCCCCGGGACGTGCTCTCCTTGAGCACAGTGCAGAGGGGCTCCGGTGCGTTCCACTGGAGATCCCGGAGCCCCTCGTCATGCACCGAGGAAAGGGCCACCGGGGAGGTTTTAGTGGGTAAAAACCCCACATAACCGCCGCCTTCCCCCCAGAAGGCGGGGTATCTTTTCGAAGATTTCCTCCCCGTTAACAAAAAAAAAAAAGGAAGTGTATATTTGCGCCTATACTAGCTAGAATTTCGTACCGCATTGTATTAATCTCATAGCTATTTATACAAGCATCATATTTACTGTACTCTTATTGTCTGTTGTGTGTATACATTCCATCTAAATGTATTATTACGCGCACGACTTTAGGTAGTCCTGGGCACCGCTGAAAATCAGCGCTGTCGCATCCTTGCGACGGCATATGCTGAGACGGTGTCTAATTTTTTTTTGACGAACTAACACAGTTGGCACAGAGAAGCTGGCCTTTACTGCTTCACCGGATTGAGAGGTGGCATAGCTCTAAGGTCGCTTAGCCTGAACCTCTATTAGGTGGTAACTCGACACAAGGGTCCCCCCGGTGAGGGGTAACCTCGGCTAGGACGGTTACGGTCGAACTTCGAAGCCTGGCTACGTAGAAGGAATGACGCGCACGTCACCTACCGCCTGACACAGGTACTCACCGGGCACGGGTGCTTCGGTGAGTACCTGAACAGGATAGGGCGCGAACCGACCGCGCAATGCCACCATTGTGGCTGTGACCGGGATTCCGCGCAGCACACGCTAGCCGTGTGCCTCGCGTGGGAGGCGGAGCGGCGGATCCTGGTCCAGCATATCGGGCAAGACCTCTCCCCGCCGGCGGCAGTAGCGGCTGCGCTGGCGGGGAGATCTAAATGGAAGGCGCTGGAGTAATGACCCAGAAGGAGACCGCAGAACGGGATCGGGAGAGGGCCGATCCCGTTCGGAGATGGCGCAGGCGGGCCGGTGGCAGACCGGCCCGCAGCCCTGTAGTTCCGGGCTCTCAAGAATAAGACTACGGTATCCCTAAAAGGGGCCTCGGGTACACTGGGCGACAAGGGTTGGAGCCTGCGTCGTCCACCAAAGTGGACCAGGGAAGAAGGCGACATCGGCTGGCCCGTGTCGCCTTGCGCTGCGATGGCACAGGGGGGGAGGGAGTAACCTCCCCCGGGACGTGCCCTCCTTGAGCACAGTGCAGAGGGGTTCCGGTGCGTTCCACTGGAAATCCCGGAGCCCCTCGTCATGCAGCGAGGAAAGGGCCACCGGGGATTTTTTAGTGGGTAACAACCCCACATAACCACCGCCTTCCCCCCAGAAGGCGGGGTATCTTTCTGAAGATTTCCTCCCCGTTAACAAAAAAAAAAAAAGGAAGTGTATATTTGCGCCTATACTAGCTAGAATTTCGTACCGCATTGTATTAATCTCATAGCTATTTATACAAGCATCATATTTACTGTACTCTTATTGTCTGTTGTGTGTATACATTCCATCTAAATGTATTATTACGCGCACGACTTTAGGTAGTCCTGGGCACCGCTGAAAATCAGCGCTGTCGCATCCTTGCGACGGCATATGCTGAGACGGTGTCTAATTTTTTTTTGACGAACTAACACAGTTGGCACAGAGAAGCTGGCCTTTACTGCTTCACCGGATTGAGAGGTGGCATAGCTCTAAGGTCGCTTAGCCTGAACCTCTATTAGGTGGTAACTCGACACAAGGGTCCCCCCGGTGAGGGGTAACCTCGGCTAGGACGGTTACGGTCGAACTTCGAAGCCTGGCTACGTAGAAGGAATGACGCGCACGTCACCTACCGCCTGACACAGGTACTCACCGGGCACGGGTGCTTCGGTGAGTACCTGAACAGGATAGGGCGCGAACCGACCGCGCAATGCCACCATTGTGGCTGTGACCGGGATTCCGCGCAGCACACGCTAGCCGTGTGCCTCGCGTGGGAGGCGGAGCGGCGGATCCTGGTCCAGCATATCGGGCAAGACCTCTCCCCGCCGGCGGCAGTAGCGGCTGCGCTGGCGGGGAGATCTAAATGGAAGGCGCTGGTCTCCTTCGAGTCAGTAATGACCCAGAAGGAGACCGCAGAACGGGATCGGGAGAGGGCCGATCCCGTTCGGAGATGGCGCAGGCGGGCCGGTGGCAGACCGGCCCGCAGCCCTGTAGTTCTGGGTTCTCAAGAATAAGACTACGGTATCCCCTGCCTGTCGTACAAGGCGACTAAAAGGGGCCTCGGGTTCACTGGGCGACAAGGGTGGGGGCCTGAGTCGTCCCCCAAAGTGGACCCGGGAAGAAGGCGACATCGGCTGGCCCGTGTCGCCTTGCGCTGCGATGGCACAGGGGAGGGAGTAACCTCCCCCGGGACGTGTTGTCCTTGAGCACAGTGCAGAGGGGTTCCGGTGCGTTCCACTGGAAATCCCGGAGCCCCTCGTCATGCAGCGAGGAAAGGGCCACCGGGGATTTTTTAGTGGGTAACAACCCCACATAACCGCTGCCTTCCCCCCAGAAGGCGGGGTATCTTTCTGAAGATTTCCTCCCCGTTAACAAAAAAAAAAAAAGGAAGTGTATATTTGCGCCTATACTAGCTAGAATTTCGTACCGCATTGTATTAATCTCATAGCTATTTATACAAGCATCATATTTACTGTACTCTTATTGTCTGTTGTGTGTATACATTCCATCTAAATGTATTATTACGCGCACGACTTTAGGTAGTCCTGGGCACCGCTGAAAATCAGCGCTGTCGCATCCTTGCGACGGCATATGCTGAGACGGTGTCTAATTTTTTTTTGACGAACTAACACAGTTGGCACAGAGAAGCTGGCCTTTACTGCTTCACCGGATTGAGAGGTGGCATAGCTCTAAGGTCGCTTAGCCTGAACCTCTATTAGGTGGTAACTCGACACAAGGGTCCCCCCGGTGAGGGGTAACCTCGGCTAGGACGGTTACGGTCGAACTTCGAAGCCTGGCTACGTAGAAGGAATGACGCGCACGTCACCTACCGCCTGACACAGGTACTCACCGGGCACGGGTGCTTCGGTGAGTACCTGAACAGGATAGGGCGCGAACCGACCGCGCAATGCCACCATTGTGGCTGTGACCGGGATTCCGCGCAGCACACGCTAGCCGTGTGCCTCGCGTGGGAGGCGGAGCGGCGGATCCTGGTCCAGCATATCGGGCAAGACCTCTCCCCGCCGGCGGCAGTAGCGGCTGCGCTGGCGGGGAGATCTAAATGGAAGGCGCTGGTCTCCTTCGAGTCAGTAATGACCCAGAAGGAGACCGCAGAACGGGATCGGGAGAGGGCCGATCCCGTTCGGAGATGGCGCAGGCGGGCCGGTGGCAGACCGGCCCGCAGCCCTGTAGTTCTGGGCTCTCAAGAATAAGACTACGGTATCCCCTGCCTGTCGTACAAGGCGACTAAAAGGGGCCTCGGGTTCACTGGGCGACAAGGGTGGGGGCCTGAGTCGTCCACCAAAGTGGACCCGGGAAGAAGGCGACATCGGCTGGCCCGTGTCGCCTTGCGCTGCGATGGCACAGGGGGGGAGGGAGTAACCTCCCCCCCCGGGACGTGCTCTCCTTGAGCACAGTGCAGAGGGGCTCCGGTGCGTTCCACTGGAGATCCCGGAGCCCCTCGTCATGCACCGAGGAAAGGGCCACCGGGGAGGTTTTAGTGGGTAAGAACCCCACATAACCGCCGCCTTCCCCCCAGAAGGCGGGGTATCTTTCTGAAGATTTCCTCCCCGTAAACAAAAAAAAAAAAAAAGGTCGGTTACGGTGTCTAATATTGGCATCATGTCTTATGTACTATTTGTCTGTTTTTTCTTTAACTGTATCTTTTTATTTATTTTTTTCTGTCTTTTTGATGTGTTTTTTTGTGCCAATAAAGAATATGTCTATGTCTATTTTTACGTGAATAAATTTTAAATTTCTAAATTTCTGAAATACTTTTTAAGGTTTATATGTTCCTCTCGGCATCACGCAAGCGGTGTATTGTTATGTTTGTTCGTGTTTTGTTGCCTCACGTATAAAATAACAACAATAAATAACACAACGATAAAACCTCTTAACACAAACACTATTTGAAAACCGTTTTTCTGTTGCGAAAGAAGCAGTATATGATTGACATTTATGATGACTTTTTGAAGTTGTCATTCGTTGGCTGATCAACTGAACGTAATTCCAGTCAACCGAGGCTTTATAAAATCTTATTGTAATAAAAAAATATTTTACATACAAACCTTGTCCTAAAAATAACAAACACAAACATGTAAGGATCATCCAATTTGGTGCAGTAGGGCAACGCACCATAGTCGCATCCCTCAGTTATGAGGTTACGACATAGAAGAAGAATTTGTTTTACCAAACTGCCAGAACAGTTTATTGGCGAAAACTATACATACTCGTAACATACAATAACAAAAAGCATATACAATAAATACTAATACATACTACACACTATAATTAATCCTATATACATATAATATCTAATTTATTTACAATATTCGGCAGCGTAGGTACTCTTAAAATCTATCAGTTTTAAGAATTTTCAACTGCATTTTAAGTCTGTGAGTCACCAGTAGATCACAACCTACGTAACGATAAGGTTCCGATGGCAATCTTCATTCAGTTCTATCGAGCTCGAATGTCGACCAATAATATTAATCTGACCGTTCGCCCGGAGACAATGGGGCCGAAGTCGCTTATTAATACTTTCGCAATATTTCGCATTGTTTCAATTTGTTTAAGAGTTTCGACGGGGGCGTAATATGACATGTTACCACGTAATTAGAAACTTTCGCTTACGTGAAATGTTGGTAATGGTTTTATATTAATCATATCTATGGGCGCAAATCGCCTAGTATCGAAAATACTGTTTTGATTTATCATTTTAATCAAATTTGCAATAACTACGCATTAAATAAAAGTTCAGCGCCATCTGTGATGGGACTGTGTAAGAACGATATTTGTTCATACGAAATTAACGTAATCATGTTAAATAAATCATTGAAAGTTGTGTTAAATTCATTTACATATTTATTGTGAATATTTAACTATATTTCATTAATTATTTGTAGTTATTTTATTTGTTTGTTACAAAGGAAGTCAAATATTCCGTAACGGTTTGACTTATTGAGAGATCAATATAAAAACGACTGTATTTTGTAATGAGGTGACATTATCATACCGACCGTCGTGATACAACAAAGCAAGCCGACATTATTGTATCAACCGCCGTGATATAATAAACCAAGCTAGCAAGCGGAATCTGCAGTGGGTACTTCATTATGGATTCCGAACACCAAACCCCTGGCATAACGCTGACATATCCTATGGTTGTACGAGATTATCGAGGATAAGTTACGTAACAACTACTATCAGTAGTAGTCTTTTGTGTTATTCCATTTTGAAGGATCCATGCTGAGCTTTTCAAAATCAGTATGTATCAAGTAACTGAACGCCATGTACTCTTAGCATAGAGAAAATAACTGTCCCCGGGCAAAATGCTGGTATGTTTATTTCTTTTTTAGTCTACAGTATCGTTGTTACATCTCCGGAACGTCTTACCAAATGACGTCAAAAGAACGCTTATTCCGTGTTCATTAATTACATTTTTAAGAGATTACTTCGTTGTCATTATTTACAAGCATAGAACGTATAAAAAAGCCATGGTAGTTCAGTGACAGGGCAGTCGCCTCAAGTTGAATAGTACGCTAGCAACCCTAGTTCGATCCCCGGTGCAAGCGCCAATAAATTTGTTTCGGTGAAGGAAAACATCGTGAGGAAACCTATATGTCTGCGAATCCGCACTAGGGCCGCGGGCTATGTCCTTAATACTTTCCTTATAAAGAAGGCCTGTTTTTTAAATCAGGTTAGTAACTGTCCAAGCCGAGATTACCCTTCACCGGGACCCTTGTGTCGAGTTACTACCTAATAGAGGTTCAGGCTAAGCGACTAACTTAAGTAAGAGCTACGCCACCTCTCAATCCGGTGAAGCAGTAAAGGAGAGCTTCTCGTGCAAACTGTGTTAGTTATATATCATATATATATCATATAAAATATATCAGGATCGATTTATTTTCCGTCCCATCATCAAAGGTGCCAATAGTACTATCGTGCCTTCGTCTGCGGAAGCGGTCTCCTAATACCCTGTATACACGATTCACATTTCATTTGGATATTTCGTTAAATCTCTGATCTGTTCTAACGTGAGAACCTACTCCTTTTCAACCGACTTCAAAAATGGAGGAGGTCCTCAATTCGTCTGTATGTTTTTTTAATATTTGTTACCTATAACTTTGGGGTGGGGGAACCGATTTTGATAATTAGTTTTTTGGTTGAAAGCTGATGCTTCCCGTGTGGTCTCATAATTTGATCCATTTCAGTCATCTGGCATCTATGTGAAAATCATGAGTCTTTGAATAGATCGTCCGCACGTTGTAACCTTTAATGATAAAGTTTGAATCGTCAATAGCCTTAATGGTATAGGGTACGGTCTGCGAATCGTAAGGTTGTGGGTTCAAACCCACCATTCAACTATTGACGTGAACCATCTCCTAACACGAGCTTAAGCTTAGTTGGGATGGTTAACAAGAATGTTAGTAATATTCATGAAAAAAAAATCCGTCAATAAATTGACAGAAACCGACTTTAATTTGTGTGTTTACATGTAAATATACTTGCTTGAAGTCAGTTGATTATTAATAAAAGTGGAATAATTAAAGAAAGTACCAGGTGGCGGCAGCTTATAATTGCTACCATGTTAAATGTAGCAGCTTATAAATTGTATCGAGCAGAGACAATAGGTTCGGAACGGGTACTGGATCGGGGTCAGGGCAGGTCACGAACCGACGCCGTCGGATTTTGGCTCACGAGCTACCTATGAGCTTGCAAGATGCTTGCGTGTAACCTCTTAGGGTTGTCTACGAAACTAACTCATTAACTGTGATTTTCATATCATAGTACTAGCGTACCCAGCTCGCTTCGACGGGCTAGATTATTCATTTCTCTTCTATTCTCATCTCGAGCGGGTGAAGATCATTACCATGGGTGTACCATGTACATATCAGTAAATACAATATCATTCTTATCACTTATATAAAAGCATATCGGGCTCAAGCTAATGTCAGAAATAAAAGTATGACTTGTTTGACAGTTCAAAAAGAGGAGTGCTCCGATCGTCACCAAACTTCACAGGATTACTTGCCAGGTAAATCTGAAGATTTCCTGAAAGTTTTACTGAAATCGGTTCAGCCGTTTCGGAGCCAAAATGGAACATACCGTGTGGGTTTTTCTTTTCATTTTATATACATAGAATAGAACCCCTTTAATTTAAATTTGTAAGTAAAAGACCTCCCTAATTATAACCCTTCCAACTAAGCTTAAGCTTTTGAGATGGTTAACCTATGGATGCTTCGGACCATACGATTCGCAGACTGTACCCTAAACTATCAGGATATTGATGCTTCATATAAATTGAAAGTTAAGTTTCCCAAAAGAAGAATAACTACAAAACTTATCGAGCATTAATTAAGAATGGTTTTAGACCAATTGTAATATTGAACGTGCCATTACAACAGCTTGTAATCGTATTAATCTATAAGCTATTGTTGTAATTGTCATTCATTAATAAACCATTGGTAAGTAATGTTCGACAATTAAAGCAATAAATTTAAATTAATTATCAAACGAGAACGTAATACAATGTTATTCTCACTAATACAGTAAAGCCTTTTTCAACCGTCGTTTATTTAAGACAATGATCAACGAAATAACAGAGTTAAGGTTCAGGCTAAGAGATTTAAGAGCTATGCCACCTCTCCGGTGGAACTGTCCGGGTCAGCTTGTCTGGCTAATTTTTAATTTATTTATTTAATACATTTTACAAATAAAATTTACACTATAAAGCGCATCCCAAAAACCTATCCCAGGTTTGTCTGGATGCTCACCATTCAGTCCTTGTCCATTTTTATAGTAATAGTGATTTAAAAGAAAATACCGCAACACCTCGTCACGAGCCGTTGCGAGCATCTTTTGCAAATGAACGCACACACCCATCGTAAGCGAAGACGCCTCAATGCGTGTGAGCGTTCGATACAGGCTGTTCGTTTCTGGTCGTCACAAAAAACTCGTGTATTTTAAACTACACCACTGAAGCAAAACTTCTTTACCTCCATCTATATGTATACATAACATATTGTTGTTAGGACATTTGCGTTTTTTCCTGACAGGATTTAATTGTATTATTTTTGCACCCGACTTCACACTTAATCCGTATAATTTTTATATGCTTTGAGACCTCATATAGTAATGTGTGTGAAAAATTTCATTTAATTCTACGCAGTAGTTTTAGATTGGTGCCCTTTTAAATATGGAGAGCGATAAGCAGAATTTTCGACATATCTTTCTGTTTTACTACAGGGCAAATATGCTGTTGCAGGGCAGAAAGAAATTGACCGACGTCTGTGGAGAACGTACGAGTACGCAGTCGGTCACTACAAATTTTTTTAGACGGTAGAACCTTCACCTCAAATGATGAGGTCAAAACCCACCTTGATCAGTTTTTTTGCCAACAAGGACTAACAATTTTATGGGCGTGGAATTATGGTACTACAAGAAAGATGAAAAAAGGTGTTGGACCAGAACAGCCAATATATAATTTTTTTTTTCAGAAATACTGCTAACATTCTAGTAAACCATTTTCAAATAAGATTAAGCTTGTACTAGTTCACGTCAATAGATGAATGGTGTACTCGAACCCTTAGGCGCGACTCTTTGCGGACCTTACGTTTTGCAAACCGTACCCTAAGCGTCAGCTCAAAAATTATGTTTCTTTTGTGACGAATTGTTGATGCAAAACCAATCTGCTGTCATTTTCAAACGACTTCAAAAGAGGAGGTTCTCAACCGTTAATCTGAATTGTTTTGAAATCGACTTCAACAAAGGATGAGATTCTGAATTCGTGTGTATTTTTTGTGTTTGTTAGCGCATTACTTTCGACTCGGTGAATCGATTTTGATGTTTGACAGTGGAATCCATGAGAACACCATATAAGTCTTAAATTTGGATCAAGTATGTGCGCCACAAATGGACGGATAACACAATATCACGCCAACCGATTTCGATGATTCAATTTTTATTGGATGGATGCACTTCACGGGTAGTTTTATGAGAGTTTCGTTAGATAATCCGTAAATACAAAGAGGGCGTCCGCGTGTGTGAAGTTAGTTTTCGTTTTTGCTCGTAAATATATTTTTAATATTAACGCCGAACTTCGATTGTGACATTAAATAAAAATCGGACGGAATGAAAACATCCCGCTCTTTTGAAGTCGGTTAAGAATATACAAAGTTTTATTTTATCATATTAATATCTAGATGACTAAGAAGCTAGCAAGATCTACGAGTAGGCACGGTCTCGTCCGCGCCACGGTTGTTATAATTAACCGCGCCGTAATAAAGTTGTCAACGTGTTGACTGCTTTCATTCCGGCTCGTGATTCGAGCCTAATAGTTTCCAACGTCCACCGCCTGCCCACGTGGCATTCCATTGTCCGTTGGATCGATCGATCACAATTACGGATGTAGTGCTTAATCATGTTTATTCAATTAATTAAAATTATTACGGTCAAGGTGAATTCTATTGTTTCCAATTTGAAGGTCCCGTGAAAGAGTCCATATGATGCAAAAATTTGTTTATAATTAATTGTAAATTTAATGTGTTTGCGTACCGAGCCGGTAACCATACAGACTGCATTATTCAATTACTGAACATACAAAGGCGAATCGAAGCGTCAATAGCCTAATGGTTTAGGGTACGGCCTCCCCTTAGATGCTAGGAGCGTTGCTGGAGTTTCTTCGGCCACTTCTTCTCCCAGCGCCAACGCTTCCCGAAGTGGCACTCAAGTTAGTTTAGCTTTCGAATGTCCCTTAGATTATCCGTGAAATAGCAACCGACCGAGTCGTGGTTCGGCCCTCTCGGGCGCCCTCGGATCGGAATGCTTACGCGTAACATAGTAACCGGGACCCTTGTGTCGAGTTACTAGCGATAGAGGTTCAGGCTAAGCGACCTAAGAGCTCTGCCACCTCTCAATCCGGTGAAGCAGTCAAGGCCAGCTTCTCTGGCCAATCTGTGTAGTTCGTCAAAAAAAAAAAAAGGGTACGGCCTGCGAATCGTACGGGTCGTGGGTTTAAATCCTCCATTCCACTATTGACGTGAACCATGTCCTAGCACAAGCTTAAGCTTAATTGGAATGGTTAACAAGATTGTTAGTAATATTTGTGAAAAAAAAAAGAAATACTACTACCTTTCTTTTTAAAAAAAAAAAACGACGATGTTAATTCAACGCAAGGGAATTAATAGTCTAAAAAATAAGCTCGCACTTCATTTTAACCACAGCGAATTAGGCACTTAATAGGACCCGTTTACGACAGGGGCGAACAAATAGCCCTACAAACTCTATTTGTGTTTTTCAGTAATGTAAAAGTCTACAGCTATATGGTTTTAAAAAAACAGATGATTTAGAAATATAGCAACTAGAGTTCGATCCACGGTGCCAGCGCCAATAAATTTTTTGTTGCAATTTTATGTGCTGATGTACAACGCGCACGGCGGTGAAGGAAATCTTCGTGTGAAAACCTACATGTCCTAGAAAGTCTTTCTAAGACATGTTAAACAGCACTAGAGCCGTTGGCCGACTATACCCTTAAACTCTCTTTGCAGAGAAGGCCTGTACCCAACAGTGGGTCATACATAAAGGCTGTAACTAGTTTTTTTATGACTAACTTAGTGTGTTATTGCGAAGGAATCTTATGTCTAGGTACATCAGCCGTTACTAAGCGCTATAGAATTCTCAGGCACGGTTAGATACTTTAGTTATTACTAAGACGTGAAGAGAGAATACTGATACAATTGCCTCTTCGAGAAGCGTTAGTGTTAGCAGGAAAAGTGGCAGAAGAAACTCTAGCAATTCTTCTATCATCAATAGAGAAAAAGACGGTCGCTGCAAGTGATTGTTTTTCACACTAATCGGAGAAGAGGATTGTGTAAGTGTAAATATTTATATGCCTTTACACTAACACAATCTTATATTAATATATGACTTATATTAATAAATGAGAAGTTTGTTTTGTCAGCTTTTACTGCAAATACTACTAACGGGATTGTTGGAGGTATGAAGAGCCGATAGACTGAGTGGACTGATATAAAATAACAATTAACTTTATAGTACTGTATATACTGCTACATAATAAAAGGATGAGATACAAAACATCAAAGTTTAATCGAGTCAAAATTAGTACGTACTCCT
The DNA here is from genome assembly GCA_029286785.1 of Meandrusa payeni. Classification (NCBI taxonomy): domain Eukaryota; kingdom Metazoa; phylum Arthropoda; class Insecta; order Lepidoptera; family Papilionidae; genus Meandrusa; species Meandrusa payeni. The sequence continues at coordinate 5,128,064 of JAGSMX010000022.1, forward strand.
ATAGGAATTTTTCGGGGTAGTGTCGGACTCTAACCGGCTAAAAATCTTCACACGGGGTATCTATCACGTTCGACAATATGTACGAGAGTCAAGGCATAACATCGAGCAGATCTTCAGCAACGCCCGGTCACTTTTCGGATTGCACGGGCCTACCTTGCTCGTATAGTCAATCTCACTAAAAACCAAGATTAGTCTGGTAAAGTCTCTGGTGTTTCCAATATTCGCTTATGGAGCAGAAACTTGGACCCTCAAGAAGGCAGACAGATTTCATATTGACGCTTTTGAGATGTGGTGCTGCACAAATGTGTCAATTCTCCGGGACTCCCACAGTCACCGTCAAGCTGTTAACGGTCTGTCTCCGTAGGGTTTTCGAATTCTTCGCTCACGTAGCCAGGAAAAACGATACACTGGAAACACTTCTGGTCACAGGCGTTGGACAGACCAAATCAGCAACAACACCAACACGATAGTCCACGAGGCATTTCACACCGCCAAAGACTGCAACAGGTGGAAAGCGATCGCCCGTCACATAATTCGTGGAGGTCACGACCCTCAGCAATGAGGAAAACGACGCAAGGAGGAGGACCTCGCTCGTACAGGGATAGATATGATGTCTTTAAGATGCAGTGTGTCGGAAAAGTATACAGAATACAGTGTCATTTACCTAGAACCCATATTTTTTTGAATACAAATTGATGACTTTCTAATACAGATTCCTTTAATTCGATCGACATGTATTTCTATTATTATCCAATTTGACAATTGACAACATCGAGGGCGTATCACCAGCAATCTATAAGTCAATTTTACCTCATTGTGTGACAAATTGTGTAATCGAATACAAAACAAACGATTACATAACCTCAAAACGGACTATATAACAACACCCGCAGGCGTCGATTGGTTTACAAGGGAATAAATAACCGCATAATTGGAATATAATGTCCCTACAATCGCATTGTTCCTATACTCAGTTGGTTGACTAGTGAGTCACAGTGTTAAATCGACTTACAAATATTTGAATATATTAAACGAATTGATTATGCTGACCGCATTAAATCTATCTATACTAATGAATAGACGTATCGTTACGGTTTACTTGTAAAAATTACAGCATTGCTAGATATGATTATCATCTTTAATCTATGTCTATCCACTACTGGAAATAGACCTTTCCCATTGCCTTCCATTTATGATCATCCGCTTTCCGTATCCAGCCAAAATCCTTATCGCTTTTCCGACCCATGTGCGGTCTCCTTTCTAAGACTTTCCTCTCTCATCTTTCGTCACTTCCGCTTGAGAGCCGTCGGCCGTAAGAGATGTAGACTATATGTTTCGTAAATAAAAACAGAAGTCGGCTTATGATTCTTTTTAAAAGAATGCTAAATTTTTTCACATATATTACTATATAATACGAGTTTATTCCCGTCAAAAACCTACGAACTTTCGACAAGCAGACAGACAGTAACGCAGATATTAACCTATACCATTAGGCTATAGATGCTTAAGTCATAAAACCCCTGATGAGAACCTCTCCGTTTTTAAAGTCGACTAAAAAATAACTTATATATACAATCAAGTATTACCAACTATCCGGTTTTCCTCTCTTAATCAATGCTCTGAATTAAGACATTAGCGGTTACCCCCGAGGCGACAGGCCGACACCGCGGCAATAAAACTAACGTTACAGCGAGATCTAACCGACAGCATCTGTGTACAGCCCGCGGCCGATTGGTTGCAGTTTAAAATATACCTATTAATATAGGTTTCTATTAACACCAGGAACTGATGACGTCGTGATAGTAATAACTGGGTTAATAAATAATATGAAGTTTGTTTTACAATTTCTAACTCGATTTGCGTAATCCTTGATCCATATTGATAAATAGTGAGAACGATTTGTGTGTCGGTGCGTGGATTGACCCTCTTGAGAATTTTCAAAATATTTTCACCGATTTCGATTAAAAAAGGACTAAGCAGAAAAGCAATTCCGCTTGGTCCTTTTTTAATCGACTTCAAATGACGTTATTTTCGGTTTTTAATTCGTCATTTATGAACCGACACTTTCAACTGGTTTGGTTTCTGGTTCCATATGACTTTTGGTGGCATAAGACTTTTGGTTCTATAGGTATACCACGGAACTCTTTGAATACTTCTTTTGTTGTTTTAGGTATTAGTATCCAAATACTAAGTAGGTACTCTTAATGGGCAAATGTGGAATATGAGGATATAGGCGTCAGAACTTCTTAGTATAACTAAGATACTTCGGATTCTGTTAAGTAGCGGCGTTTAAAGCTTGATGCGTCATTTTTGATTTCTAGTTTACAATTGATTGCTTAAAGTTATAAGATGACAGGTCGTAAGCACATCATTATCAATCAGGCACAAAGTTTTAGCAAGTGCTTTTTTTGTGCATTAATCGTATTACGCCATATTTTAATGCTTGGAGTTTACTGCGTCATTGCCTCGTATGACGTCACATATATCTTGCTGACGATGTTTACTTGTAAGACACTTCACTATACATTTTCACAGCTTTATTTATTTTTTTTATTTTTATTTGATTGTTTCTTGAGAGAGGGGATACACTGTATAATGATACGGATACGAATGATTTTCCACCCTTATATGGCTGTTTATATGCAGTGCATCCCTCTCTTATATACGTCTATATTTTTACTTATGTACTTGCATTTCATTCACACATGCGAGCCAATTTTATTAAATAGTGTTTCTTTTTCGCATATTTATGCATCTCGCTTACAGATGCATACTAAATATTAAAATATTATTATTACTTCGTAATGTTGTTTATAAAACAATTAATTAATTCTTATAACATATAATATACATAAGAATTGAAAAGAGACACTCGTTGGTACAAGAACACCGCGGCTCGTTAGGGTTGCGACTAGGTGACAGCTAACAAAGCTCAACAGAACGTCATGTCGGGAAATAAACGAGACGCGAAAATAAAGCGGCCCCGTGTCCCCGTTCGGTGCCCGGGCGAGGCGCTCGCGCTCATCTCGATAGCGGCCGCTCGTGGGAACGGTTCCGCGGCGAGCGCTAATTTATGGCCCGGCCCTATGCTACATGCGACTGACGACTATATCCACGCTAGGGTTACCAAAAAGACAGCTGTTTCGGGTGCCTAAAATGCTGCATATTCCATGACAAAATATATGATCTATCAAATAAAGTTCAGGATAAACGACATAAAAGCTCTCTCTCTCGCCTCTCAAATCCGGTAAAACTGTGTAGTGTAGCTTCTCTGGCCAATCAGCGTAGGTTCGTCACAAAAAATATGTGAGAAAACACCTTTTGAAGTCGGTTAAAAGACATTATATTATCCGGGACGTTTTTTGGCATACGTCACTTATATGGTAACCCTAGTCAAATCGTCTCCGCCTCGTAAATCCGTACTGCAAATGAGTATTCGAACCGAATTCTGGTGCGACGTCTAGCGTTGTCGCGTGCTATAGTGAATTATGCGGCCGTTTTGTTGCTTGCACTCCCTCTTGTACGAATGTACAGGTATATATGATGCTATGGATTCTGTTGTACCGGTGATGTAAACAGCATGGAGGTTGAAGAACTTGGAAGTGTCCTTTTGGATAAAAATACAGGTAAGTTACTAATAGGATCAACCCTCTAGTAGTTCTGGGCTCTCAAGAATAAGACTACGGTATCCCCTGTCTGTCGTAGAAGGCGACTAAAAGGGGCCTCGGGCACAAGAGTGGGGCCTCTGTCGCCCGCCAAAGTGGACACGGAAAGAAGGCGACATCGGCTGGCCCGTGTCGCCTTGCACCGCGAGGACAGAGGGGGTGAGGTAGTAACCGCCCCCCTGGGATGTGCTCTACTAGAGCACGGTGCAGAGGGGCTCCGGTGCGTTCCACTAGAGATCCCGGTTTTAGTGGGTCAAATCCCACATAAGATCTAGGGCTTTCCCCCCAGAAGATCTAGGCGGTTCGGCTCACGATCTGATGTTTGACAAAAAATGTGTGGTCCGTGTATGGAAATAAGCTGTATTACACGTGTCACCTAATTAGCTTAGAGTAGAGTGGACAACGAAAGTTATCTCTATCTATAGGGGTCAAAGGATGTGATAGCTTATACATGTACTATTATTTATTTAATTTCCCACATTGGCATCAGATTTTGTGGAATATCTGTGGTGTTGTGTGGAATCGGAGATTCATAACACTTTTGCGTTTCTCCCGGAGAGCCCGGCTGTCTTAATCTTATTAAAAATCTGGTGTTGTTTTTGTCCGTGTGTGATATTGACTTTAGTGACGTCATAGTTGTTGATTTTTTTGGTTGTTGTAACACTATGGGTTTCCGAATATACCACTGAAACCCGAATATTGTTTCAATTTTGAAATTACATCTTCCAATGTAGCTGTAACCTAACAGCTACAAACTATATATATTATTGTTGGGCACAGACCTTTTCTGTTAAGAGAGTATAGGGGCATAGGCATGGCGGCCTAGTTTAATTTATCTATCCCATCAGGACGCAAAGCATGACCGCTACCCAAAATATAGACTAAAACTATAGTATCAATGTGACGTTACAGTGTTGCGAAATGACGAATTGCTTGCGATTTGAAGTACAGCGCCTATCCTTTCTCGTGCACAATTAAAGATTTATTATAAAATAACCCTTCACGGCGTAATGGATATCTTCACGGCGTGTTGCGCAAGGGGCACGTCGCATCAAGTAATATTTCATTCGGGCTGTGTACAGTAAATCAGATTACTAAATTGAGTCAAAGCGCTCACTAAGCAGCGCATAAATAAACACCAGCATGTGCAATGAATGCACGAACTCTGTGCCAACGTTCATTGTATTCTAGAACTACCTACCAGTCGGCGTATTGCGAAAGAAACTTTTAACAACGTACGGCCAATTTTTTCAAGTAAAACTTGTTACGCACGCTTGAGTGAAAACTTTACAAAAAGTGTGATTGGGCGAGGCGAATTGAAGTTGAGAGGGAGGTATAAGTTAGTGAAGATAGAGAAAGAGAGTTACGGAGTTACGACACAACGTAGGACTATTGTTTGTATCACAAAGTAGGAGCAAGAGAAAGAAGTGCGCGCGTGCATTTCTCTAATACTTAAAACAATTGTATACATTATATTTTATGTATATATTATACATATAAAGAAACTTTACTTCTGTCGTGTGGTCTAAAGCACACTCGTTTTATATCAAGCTTCAGACATCGTTTTTCCGATGGTTCAGTAATAGCGATAGGGCCATTACTATTGCGTCATAAAACATCGTCGTGCAATTAAAATACGAATACTAGTTGGTGTACTAATAAAAGTTTTACTGCAAATAAACATTTTACAGTAAGATAGAGCGAGTTTCGCAGATGAAACCAATTTTTTTATAGTTTAAAACAAAGAGTATCAACAATCAAACATAAACCATCATCAAAAAATCATCAACAAAAAAAAACATAATCCGACATCAACTCGAATCTAATGTTGAACGCTACACTCGAACTTTTATTTCCGAATTAACATAGATATATAATGAAGTTCTAGCGTCTTTCCTGAAGTGGCATATAAGTTAGTTTAGCTTAGATTGTCCCATATAGCTTTTATAAATAAAATAGCTACCGGCCGAAGTCGTGGTTGAATGCTTACACGTAACATAATAACCGTCCAAGCCGAGGTACCCCTCACCGGGGGGACCCTTGTATCGAGTTACTAGCTATTAGAGATTCAGGCTAAGCGACCTAAGAGCTATGCCACCTCTCAATCCGGTGAAGCAGTAAAGGCCCGCCTCTCTGGCCAACTGTGTAGTTCGTCCATAAAAAAAAAACTAGCGCCTGTCTTCTTCCACATCATGCTCGTTGTCGTTATGGACTAATTACCTAGTCTTGAATTTTTATAAACCAACCGGTATTACAGTGTACAAACGTTATTCGTTACGATTTTTAGGAGATCATATAGAACAAAATGCGTTGTATAGATCTCTTAATTCCAACGAAATCCTTTCAAACATTGAAAAATAAAAAAGGAATTGAGATTCTGTTTTTCCGCAGTTTTACATTCTCTTTATATCAGTTCTTCAATTGTTTCCCAATACTCGATCCCAAAAGTTCGTTGTCCCAGAAACGTCTGCAAAGTTTAGAACAAACGGATCTCATTAAATGTGTACGAAGTTTAACGTGTAAGCTTCGGCCGTCTACACATTAGATTCAGGTCTTTGTACGTTGACAATGCGATTGAATAATTGGAACTTTTCTTATTCTGTATTATAGTTACAGATACATTTTTTGTGTGTAAATAAATAATCACAAGTCATTTTGACACATACACAGAACTTAATTAATTTCAAATTCTTTAATAAGTTACAGGATTTTGTTAAAAAAAATTAACTCTATTTTAAAAAAATAAAAAGAGGGATATCGTAGTGAAGTGGACACATATTAAATTTTTCCGTTGCCCCATGTTATTGGAATGTCGACGGACTTAAATCGTCATAAAATCTATATCTTAGGTCTGCATAAAAGGTCAGTAAAAAAACTGCTATTCTTCTGGTGTTTGTGATCAATCTTTTGCTGTGGACATTCCTCGAATTTGAACGGTGTGCTTTGCTTCGTCTTTCATTATTCGTATAGCAAATGACTGGAATAGTTTGCCCTCGTCTGTCTTTCCCACCGATTACAATGCTTAATCACTTAAATACACTCACTGTTTTCAAGTTCCACCATCCAGGACTGTATTTCCATTTAACATCAGTTGAGATGCATGATCGCTTGTCATTTCTCCTATTTCAAACACATCATATTGTTTTGTGGAGTAAATATGTCTTGTCATAAGCTTAGCGTCCTGTTATTTTTATATATTAATAGTATAAAATAATTATATATTAGTAGTTTAATAACATAGGTAGTTCATTAAAACTGAACATCTGAATTGCAGAAGAATCTAAAAATGAGAAAAAGCCAAGATAAGAAATGTTTTATAGAAATAAAAATGCTAAGAGGAAGACGTGCAAGTAGAAATAATACATCTAAAAGAGAAGAAGGATGGAGGAAAACTAGATGAAGAACGAATGGACAGTGGAAAAGGACCCTAACTTTCAACAACCTAAGGGGAACGATTAAAGTTGCCAGTTTAGGAAACCAAAACAAAAGAAGTCGCTTGTTGTAAAAAATATTTCGATCGTGTTCCCTGCAGTAGGTTAGCATAATGGATCAAGGCTTTTCAGTTTGGTATATGTTGGAATGGTTTTTAGATGGATGAATGTGTGTGATGGGATGTTGCGTAATAGGTTTCCTTAACATGTATATATGTATGTATGAGTTAGCGCTTTAAATGCAAGCTATTTTACGGTTCTTAATTTCATCCAACAAACACAATAAAACATATCTAGATTTTTCTCCCACAAGCATGGACCCAGTAATCTGTAGCGTGTGTCGCCGTTGTAAACGTCCACACTCGGCTACACACCCGTATTTTGTACTGGCTTGTACATAAGCCGAACTATGTAAATTTAACCGGGAAACCATAAAGTTGGACGCTGTTTTAGAATCATTGCAGCTTTAGCGTTGCTTACTTAAGTTAAACGGAGAATTTTGCTCTATTAAATTGCACTATAGTAAATTATTGCAGTAAAGAGGTTAGTACGATATGGGACAACGGTGAACAAACATTTTAGAAACACAAAGGTGACATAAGAATTGAAAAAGTGTTGTGTTAGATGTTCGAATCTTAGTGTAAGCTAATGAGTTTTCCGTTTTTCTGTTTATGACGTACACAGACTTTATTTTTTTTTAATTTATGCATAGCAAGAGGCTCATCACCCATATATGGTGGTCTAATAATATAATGAAAGTTCAGTGACATAGTTGTCGATTTTCAACGGACTTTAAAATGGGAGGAGGTTCTTAATTGAGAAAAAGAGAAAAGAGTTGAAATTTTGAAAGCTGGTGCTTCCAATGGGTACACCATTTCAGTTGGTGTAGTTCTTACAAAGGCATCCAGGAGATAACCATGTAACCGTCTTCAATTTGCAGTATGTCAGCGACAACTGGACGAATTACTCAACACCACGCCAACGGAATAGATGTACTTCAAAGGTAGTTTGATGAGTTTGCTTAGGTTCTGATTAATTCTATTTCGTAACATTCCTCTACTATTTGAAGTCGGTTATTACTCGTAAATATATTTGTTTCTAGTTTTGGTAATTTGCTTGTTTAGTTGTGCCACCACGGTTTTCCAATGGCATAACATTGATATTCCGATATTGTTTCAGCTTTGGAATGAACTACGTTCGTTAGCCAGGACGCCTCTACAGTTTCACGTTTTTTTTTTAAATAAAAAAAAAAATAATTTTTAATTTTGAGGATCAGAATCATTAAAAATAAATCGGAAAAGACGTCGTTATATTGAAGTCCACAAAGTTAATTAAGAATACCGACTCATAATTTTTTAGAACGTTATATTTAGAACAACTAACATTGATGTTATATTTTTTGGCAGAATAAGAATCCAGTAGTAGTAGTTAGTAAAATCAAGATTTTAAAAATTCTGTTATTTTCAACAGTGAACAGGCAACATCTTTCTTGCATCATAAGCTACAACAATATAATGAAAGTAACCCTAATATAAGAAAATTTAATTTACCGTACCAGAAGTAAAGATATTACAATCGTAACTTATTTAAAACATAAAAGTCATCGATATTTCAAATGGAATTGAAGATATGCGCGTATTTGACAAACTTTCCTATTACAATCAATATTGTGGTCGTAAAATATTTTACAAATAGCTCTGCGACATTTTGATTTCGCATATATCGCGAAAACTTTGTATTAATGACGATGATAAATATCAATTCGGGGTAGGAATTGAAGCATCGTTCGATATTATTTCGAATGGAATTTATCTGTTAATCTAAGAGCATTAGAGGTTTCTATTACGGAGGCCTGTATTAAGGTATCTGATTGAGGAGCGTAGACTCAATATATCTTTCCGGGCGTTAATAGCGTCGAAGTATCGTCTACCCTATTATTTTGTCAAGCGGCGAATTTATAGATCGCTGTAGTAACGGTAAAACAGTATCGGAGTACTAGGAACATTCGCCGATGGTGTTTCAAAGGTCGACCGAGATGTTCGCGACACGGGCCTTTACAGCTTGCAGATGCTATCTGTGAAAAGTGAACGGAATTGGGGGAAAGTGTGCTAACGCTACGAGAAGTCGTTACGGGAAATTATTGCGATTGGTTATTGCTTGAGAAATTTGAAATTTATCAAGAGAATTTTTAAGTATTTTCCACGACTAAACCAGTAATGGTGGAAGAACAAGGCAATTTTGTTTTTGGATGATTTTTACACTGGCAGCTTTTACCGTTTCATTTGTTTTAAAGGAGTCCGACGTTTTAAGATGTTCAGCCTATTTATTGGGTAACTAACACAAATATGCCCGTAAGAGAGACTTGGATTGAGACGTCACCACAGGCGCGTTAGCATTCTCAGTTGAGGGCACCCGAGAGAGCCATGGGTCGATCTGCTGCTTTTTTTGGTATTTGGGGTGTACGGATTACTTAAATAAGTGTGGGCAGCGGCAATTACTTAACGTCAAATGAATTCCTAAGATAAGTCGGAAATACAAAGAGGGCATCCGCGCGTAATAACGTTCGAAATTTGATTCAATTTAAAGTCGGTTGTTTTTTTTTATGGTAAATATACTTGTATACACTATAAAGTACGTTGGCCCAATGGTTCAAAAACAAAAGACTAGGAGCGACGTCAAGAACTAGAAACCGCTGACGAGCATGTGAAGATGGATATATGTACAAAAAGGGAAAAATGAAAATCCATAGATGACGGCCTATTTTGAATTTTATTTCTTTGTTTGTTGTATTAAAATTTGTTGAAAATTACTTTTGGACTAGAGAGAAATGTATCCATTTCATTACCAACTGTACTGTAATTGTATACACATGAATAGAGCGATATACATTTCCCGCGCATTACCACATTGGTAACGAGCAATTTCACGGCGCGAGCGCATCCTTTAAGCGCGGCTGTTCGGCCGCCGCCATCTTGGCACGCCACAGAACTGTTGCGTCACACTGACAACAATATGGAGGATCGTGTTACACTGCCCTAAATCTCTTTGTTACTTGATTCGCGTGTACCAGCTGTCTGGTGAATGCCTCTTGTGTCTGTTCGTTTTAATATATCTGTAATGTTGAATCTATGGCAGAGTTTAATAAATTATTTTGATCGATCTCTTGACGTGCGTACCAAGCGCTCAAAAACAAAACAGACTTCAGAATGCCCTCTTTTATTTCTGAAGTAGCATAGGTATACTAAGAAGTTCTTGTGTTTCGGCCCTCCCGAGCGCCTATGGTTGAGAATTAGAGTATCCGTCTAAGCCGAATTTCCCATTTGAGGCCTCTTGCATCGTGGTGTTGTCAATTGAGGTTCTGCTTCTGCCACCTTCAAATCCGGTGAAACTGTTGCATTGGTTCTCTGGCCAACCAATCAACGTAGGTTCGTCACAAAAAACTAAGATTTGGAGCATAAATTCTCTTACGTTTTCCACATTCGAGATCGCTATTTGCTTGGATTGTTATCAACCTACCAATACTACACAATCACTCATTCTTCCATTCGATTTAAGGACCTCAGGTTCGGAAGATATATCCACTAAACTCTTAGGCTAAGATTAAGGAGTCTACTGGAGGACAAAAGGACGTAAAGCCAATTATTATGTTATAAATACATATAAATAACATGGCAACATAGATGCTCAGGAACAAAGGCCACGGTTCGTATTCCCACATTACTTACTGAAATGACTGATCGACTGGGGCGTTACGTTCATCTTGCTGTGCAGTCTAATATGTCATGAAGACAGACGTTTAGACTTAGTTTATACAAGAAAAAACTTAGTACAAATACAAAAAGAAAAGAATTCACTTACAATTTCATATAATCATTTGTCAACATAGTGCCGAGCCGTGGTAGCTCAGTGTCCGGGCGGTTGGCTCTTGTTGCATAGTACGCTAGCAACCCGAGTTCGATCCCCGGTGCCGGCACCAATAAATTTGTTGTTGCAATTTTATGTGCTGATTAACCACGCGCTTGGCGGTGAAGGTAAACATCGTGAGGAAACCTACATGTCTAAGAAAATTTTTCTAAGGCATGTGAAGTCTGCCGCGTGGTGGACTATGCCCTTATACTCTCTTTACAGAGAAGGCCTGTGCCCAGCAGAGGGACATATATATTGTATATATAATATAAAGGCTGTAACTTTAACTTATTTGTCAACATATTCTATGTCGTATTATTAAGAATATATACTTATTGCTATATAAAACAATAAGAGTATATATTTAATTAATTGAAGGCTTTTATTGTTTACCAATGTAAATAAAGATAATGTATACTGAAGATTATCTTACACTGATACTATGTCTGTTAGCTTTGCTCGGTATTTGGTATTCGTGTTTTTTTTTAATTAAATTTAAAAAGAATTACATAAATATGAAATAGTGACAATTTTTTTCGATCTTATCGACAAAATGATAAAAAATATGATGTGGTTATTTAAATAAAAAATCACAAGTGCAATTATTTTACACGAAAACTAATAAATTGTCAAACCAAACACTCACTGGCTTAGTGTTACTACGCCAATAGCCTAGCAAAGCTATTTACTCGACGCGAAGACACCGGCAAGAGCCGGATTTAGAGTTCTGGAGGCCCCAGGGCATAAAAGGCGCCACAGATTATTTTAATAAAATTACAAATTTTTAATTAAACAATTTACTGAAAACCAAGTGATAGATTTTCAATTTTCAACATTTAACAAACTTATATAATTTATTAAAAGAGCCACGAAGCCTCTAATGTGAAGTCCCGTCTCTTGTGGAGGCCTCATCTAAATATGGCCCTGCCTCTTAATAATTTTAATGAATGATTAAATTTAATGAAAATATTTGGAGATTATATTTATATGAAAGATATTCTTTCATATATTTATATTTCATATAAATATATGAAAGAATTCCTCGTTTACAGGTATACGATGTATTTATAACTAATTAATAATTTTATTTCGACATTATGTTTCTATTATGATGTAACGAAGGCTCTAGTATAGAATAACCTAATGAAGGTATTAAGATGTCCGTGTGAAATAAAGAACAACGCATTCGTTCAAACAATGCAGCATAGAGCAAGCTGGTACAAGGCCACAGACCATAATCGAGACAGCGGTGTCCACCAATCATTGAGACTAGCTGCCGCCACCCGGCCGCTATGAACCCCTTGACCTTATTCGGCAGCCTGGCGAAGATACGACTGCGTTGGGACCCGATATTATCATAATCGAATACTTGAAGTTTCTTCTATGATATACGCGTGAAGGTATGTTTTTAAATTGCGGATAACTGAACACTTTTCATTCAAACAATAAAAATGACGAAATCGAAAATGTCAAACATGTAAATGCTGGACATAGACCTCTCCAAAAGTATGCACGATCTTCAGCTACTTTCATCCAACTCCTACCAGCCGTCCTGCGAATAACGTCACTCCACCTAGTCTTAGGGCGTCCCACTTCGCGTTTTCCTCTCTTCGGTCTCTACTCAAGAGCACGTTTCGCATAACGGTTGTCCGTTCTACAGCTGATATGACCGGCCCATTGCCTACTTCTATTTGCAAATGCAATCGGTGGGCTATGTCGATACCCTTGTTCTCTTTTGAATCACCTCATTCCGGATCCGATCGTTCAGAGAGATGCCGAGCATAACCCTTTCTATAGCTCGTTGAGCGACTTTTAGGCTGTGGACCAGCCGTATCGTGTTTCAGCTCCAAACGTCATGACGGGTAGGAGGCACTCTTATTGAAGACATTGTGGTATAGAGGACGAAAAGACCTGACGCAGTTTCTTGGAAGGCTACCCAGCCTAGCTGTATTATTCTGTCGACTTCCTTCTCAAAGTTGCTTCCATCTGAACGCAGAAATTGCCCGAAGTGAGAGACAACTTCGAGAATATTATACCAGCAATAGTCTGAGAAGCTGAGCTCGAGTGTTTCACCTTAGCTTGAAGCTCTAGTTGTTCAAACTGTTATAGTAGTTTAGCAAACAAGGGTCGCCCTCGTTAGAGGTAAGCTCGACTTAGCCGACTATTATTATACGAGTAAGAATTTCGACCTGAGGGCGCCCGGGGGCCAGAACCACAAATCGATATCGTATTTTAGCCGCACTACCCGTAGCCTTTTTTGTTATCTGGGAGGAAATCTTCAAAAAGATACCCCTCCTTTTGGGTGGAAGGCGGCGGTTATGTGAGGTTTTTACCCACTAAAATCTCCCCGGTAGCCCTTCCTTGGTCCATGGTGAGGGGCTCCGGGATCTCCAGAGGAACGCACCGGAGCCCCTCTAAACTGTGCAACGAAGGCAAGGTGTGACAAAGGCCCCCACCCTTGACGCCCAGTGAATCCGAGCCCCTTTTAGTCGCCTTCTATGACAGGCAGAGGACACCATAGTCTTATTCTACGAGCCCAGAACTACACACACTACAGGCCTGAAATGATTTTTAGACCAGACACAACCCTAATATATTAACTTAGTTCTAAATTCAAATTATTATTTTTTTATTATAAAAATGATCCACTATAGGTTGTGAGAGAAGGCTATATCGTAATTGTGTCATTAACTTTAACATTGGAACTACAACAGACAGAGCCTATTTCTCGCGTGAATAATTACACAGCGTATAGTGTTGGCAGTGCCCTAAGACAGTTAGAGAGCGTACAACAAATGCGAGACACTTCTTAAAGGCTTTTGTAACGAGCAATTAAAATACGTTCCGTGAAATTGAATGTAAAACGACTGTCGTATATTCGTATCCTAGACTATTTGTAATAAAAGCTTGCTTCATTTTAAATAAGAACATAGAATTAATTTTCATACTCCGTAAAACATAACGAAATAGATGATTACAATTTTATATATTTAACTAAAAAGATTGTGTATCAGTAGAATACCAGCGTTGACTTCATAGCTAACAACATATGGCCCCATATCTGCCATTGACGTTTTTACAGTGTTATTAATTATCGTTTCATCATTACCAAATACGTCAAATTCTAGCACACACACAATTGGCATGTCAGTGATACGCCATCGGGAAACCATAGTCTACGGTGGTAGTAATCGGTAATGCAAAAGATTATTGGTACCATAAGTTTATCTTGTAAGACAACTTAAACTAATAAATATGGTGAACATTTGTCAGTTTTAGATTTTGTATGATAATAATGTCCAATGATGCCAATGAACATTCATTTTGCATTTATAGCTGACAACCTATTTTTTTGTTAACGGTGAGGGGGGGAGGAAGGGGAATCTTCTACAAGATGTCCCACCCTGCCGTCCGGAAGGCGGGGTTATGTGAGGTTCTGACGCACTAAAATCCACCCGATGGTCCTTTCTCGGTGCATGGTGAGGGGCTTCACCTCGCAGTGCAAAGCGACACGGGCCAGCCGAAAAAGGCCCACTCTTGTCGCCTCGTGAACCCAAGTGACGCCTTCTATAACAGACAGGGGATACCGTAGACTTATTCTACGAGCCCAGAACTGCAGGGCTGGAACTATAGCTGACAACCTAGTCGATCCAGCATTGCGAGTATATTTAGTTATTGTTTTTACTTCTTCCTATTATTAAAGCTTTAAACTAAGATTTTTTGGATTGATTTAATGGATTATTATTAATGTAAATATATGTAATATATTATTAATATAATTTATCTTAATTTCATGATAATTAAGTCTTAAAGAATTTACCAGGCATTTAATTTTCAAAGCGTTTTTTACACTTAATTACACTTTACCCAAGATCATTGATTATACCCGAAAATATATTATCGACGGCATTTTATCTTCCATATCCGTAGAACAGAGTAATGCATTCCATTGTGTCCGAAATTGGTGTTCCTTCTTATATGGGATAAAATAGTGCACTAGACGGTAATCTAATGCAGTTAATTTATGAATGTTAGGGCGAAAGAGCTTGGCTTTTAGCTAGATTTTAAAAAGCTTTACTGTATTTCCCACGGATTTTGTACGCTAATAGTGTTGCTACACGTTTCTTATCGACAAAATATTCAAATTAATAGTGTTCTCATAATGTACCATAGATAGATAGATACATAAATTCTTTCTTGCATCAAAATAAATAGTACAAAGGTGTACTTGATGCTATTTAACAATTTCTTCCAACTAATAGTTTAAGCATAGACTGTAATAATTTACAGTAACAAAAGTTAAAACAATCCAATTCGACTTAGGTTAGGTATATCTTCACGGATTTTTTGGCCTCTACAAAAACCTCTACAAGACTCTGGTTTTTTGTTTTTTTCAAATTTAATTTAAGAACTGATGTTATTTTAAAAGAACATATTATTAACAAAGTACTTTTATATTTTAATTGTGAACGCGCACATTTTCTACGGTTTCGAAAACAACAAAAAATCCCCACATATTGTTTTCTTGAATAACAGTAAACTGTACGTCTATTTAATCTGTCACTTAAAGGCACAAGTTTACAGACAAGATGTTATCGATTAAAATATCGATAATCTTGATCGATCGGCGCTCAACACTACATATTTCGCTACCGTCTGCGAAACGTGACCGCTCGCGACAAACGGCGGGCGTGATGTTGCTGAACGGAGAGCGATACGTCTTTGATACTGCTGTCTTGTAAACCTATAATGTTACACTAATATCCACCTTATATAATATACTTATAAAGTACATATTAATATAATAGAGGTCTGCAACTCCAAAAATTTTTGACTAAAATTATGCATAATGAAAATGTCTTAATTTATAAATAAGCCAACGTTGTGTTAACAGAGCTTTCGCTTTCCACTTTTCGACAAGCTTAATAGGTTCCATATGTGACAGGTGACCTCATCGCCATATTTCAGGCACAAATTATTAGCAAGTTTTTATACTTAAAAAAAACTTAAAAAATGGCAATTCATTGCTACAAAAAGACTGGGGTTGGAACTCGCAACCGTCAGATCGGGATCGAAGACTGTTTAAGATTTTTTAAATCAAAAAAGGAAAAATTGGGATTCCACCAGCCGTTGCATTGCTTCCTTTCTTCTGAAAATTAATAAATTCTCCTTGTAATTCAATCCAGAGAAGTTGTAAAAGTTAAAAGAAAAAGTTAAAGTTATAGCCTATATATTTAAATTCCATTGTTGGGCACAGGCCTTCGGTATAAAGAGAGTATAAGGGCGTAGTTCGCCACGCTTAAAATATTTTCTAATAAATGTAGATTTCATTCACGATGTTTTCCTTCACCGCCGACCGCGTGGTAAATCAGCACATAAAATTGCAACAAAATAATTGGACATCGAACTTGGGTAGCTAGCGTACTATGCAACTTGAAGCAACCGCCCGGACACTGAGCTACCGGCTCTTTGGCTTTCGGCTTGTTGTTTTGTATTAAAATAAATATAATCACAGACCCACTAAAATATTTTTTAGACGAAAGTTTCTGTCCATACAAAGGTTGTCTGGAAGAGATCGCTCTTAGCGATAAGACCGCCCATTGCGCATGCAATGACCTTGTCTAATGTAAAAATTGTATTTACTATTTCTGTGATGTATTTTGTTTTTAATTGTTGCGCAATAAAGAATATTCATTCATTCATTCATTCATTCAAAGTCCTTGTCATAAAACAGTGGTTTTGATCATAAACAGTTGGTTGTTGTATGTGACTTAATAAGCTTTTAATTCTACTTACCAGGGTAAGTGCTGCGACAAAAGTTCCAATAGTATATATCTTAAAGAATAATGATGTCATAGAATTCTCGCAATTAGATCGGGTATGCGGTATGCAAATATCGCTATAGTAGTCGAAGTAGTTGTAAATACTTCACGAAATGGTGTTATTCATACTGATCCATTGATATATTGCTAGTTAGCTTCATAATGGGCCCCCCGCGTATCGGAGTTGCATCGCAATATCGACGACGGACTACTTTTTCCGCTTCGCTCCATTTATATAGTCCCCCGGTTGGCCGATAAATCAACGCTTTAAACGCAATTTTATACCGATTGAATTCGAAACACGCACCGCAATTGCGACGGTGGGGACAGTGCGCCCACATTGGGACAAGCGGGGGCTTAATCTACGTCAGCCGTCGCTGAAGATGTATAGTTGTATTCACGTTCAGAGGAGATCCGCATAGTCCAATTATCGAATCTAATCCGTCCGCAGTACAGCCATTCATGAATATTGTCATTCAAAAGCAGTGGAAATTTTCTGTTATTTATTAAACGGGTTACTTTCATTTAAGGCCCGTTTTAATTTTCATTGGTATTCGAAGATACGTAAGGTAGGCTACAGAGAGTACGTGCGAGAGTAACTTTGACTTTTTTTTTTATATGAAAAGTGGCAAACGAGCATACGGCTCACCTGATCTTAAGTGATCACCGTCGCCCATGAACATCCACAGCACCAGAGGAGCTGTAGGTGCGTTGCCGACCTTTGAGATAGAAATAGGCTCGTTTCTTGAAGGTCCCTAAATCGTAAACGTTCGGAAACGCGTATCGTAAAAGTTACGCGAAAAACGTACAGTCGTTGAACGCCAACCATCAAGATGGTGGCGGTGGAATTTGGAATTCTGCAGAGATGTGCGGTAATGGAAATCGGTAGCTGGGATGATTCCGAACTATTCCTCAGAACACTCCCCATGGTAAATGCGATACAGGATGCAAAGAGAACCGACATCTCTTCGCAGACTCAGAGGGTCGAGTCGATCGGAAAGACCCTGATCGTCGACTATTCGAGCAGCTCTACGTTGTACACGGTCAAACGGAAGAAGTTGGTATTGGGGAGCCCCGGCCCAGAGATGCGAACAGTATTCCATATGAGGCCGCACCTGTGCCTTATACAGTTTAAGGCGGTGAGCCGGCTTGAAGTACTGTTTGGCCCTATTGAGTACTCCGAGTTTTTTGGAGGCCATTTTAGCCTTGCTCTCCAAATGACCGCCAAACTGGACAACACTCGAAATATCGACGCCCAGAATGCCAATGTTTGGCTTGGCACAAAGGTGAGTGTTTCCGAAGAGTGGTGATGCGACAAAGGGGGCTTTTTTGGCGGTGAACGCGCAAACTTGAGTCTTAGAAGGGTTAAAGTGTACTAGATTTAGTCCCCCCCAATAGGAAATCTTCACAAGGGATGATTCGATTTCAGACACAAGTATGTTCCGACACTCGTCGACGTGATCCCGAGAGATATTGCTGCGGCCGAAATACAGTGCATCCACGGTACTGTCATCCGCATAGTAATGAATGCCACTGGCATTGGCTTGGACCGGACTTTACGGTCGATCGGTAACGAGGACGAATGTGTAAAGTACATGCCATAAATTGGTGACTATTATATTTAGCAAGTGAAAGAAAGCATCCGTGCGTAGCAGTAGTGCTTTAATCTGCCACTGACTGTACGACGATTTGAGGGGTTCTATGTCGGAAAACCTCCTCATGGAGCACCTGCCTAGGGCGTAGCACCCTGGTAGCGAATAATCCGATGTGAGGGCTTGCTCTGGGCGTCCCTCTGATTAGCAGAAGGCGCGTCAGAGGGCGAACGAAAGAAAAAGAACGTGTGCGGGCCCGGTTTTCATTAACACTGTCGGATCCTTCACATCACTTTAATCCTAGTGAACTAGACCACCATACTTCTTATGTTGGATGAACTCATTACCTAAATTAATAAGTTTATAAAAGAACAATTCACATCTCCGTCTTCCTCGATAGGGTTAAAAGGTACCTTATTATCTATTTTTATTTCAAAAAGGATTTATTAAACGGACACAAGTGAAACACGACCCAATTGTGTAACAAGATGGGAATGTTACAGATTTAGTTGTGATTTATGTAGTTTCGACAGCTTAGTAAAATCATAGCAACACACCGAGTGCGCATGCGCGCCTGCAGGTCACCGGTGACAAACTATTCTAGACTAGATCTTTAGGTATTTTGTCGAGCCGGTCGATAAAATAGCAATTTTAAGTGGTTAGTATAGACTAGTTATCATTTTAACTGACATATCTAACGATATACAGTAAGTCGGAGTTTCTATTGTTGAGTAGTACTAGTTTTTAAAAATCGCAATATTAGATTCTTACTCACTAAAACCCCCCAGCTGGCGCACTTCGGTGAATGGCAAGGTGCTCTAGTGATCATCAGTGAAACGCACCAGAGCCCCTCTGCACTATGCTGTGTAGCACGTCCCGGAGGAAGTTACTACCAACCCCAGCACTCTCGCAGTGCTAAGGCAACACGGGGCCACCAGTATCGGCTTCTTCTCAGGTGCACTGCAGAGGACGAGGACCCCCCCAACCCTTGTCGAATGTGAACGGCCAGATACTTTAAGTAGTCAGGAGTCCCTTTCGGGTTGTAAAAGTGAATTGCCATTTTTTGTTACTTGCTAAGAATTTCTTCCCGGTGTATGGCTATGGCTCAACTCTTGTCATATATACGACCTAACAAGCTTTTGAAAAACGGATAAGTGGTCTCTGTTTAAGTTGGTTAGGTCTATTAGTGCTAGGATTAAAACAGACTGAGAACTAATATTTTCTTATATATGTTTTGTTTCAAAGAGAGTCGTAAGTAACGTACCCAGTCTAATATAAAATCCCGTCCAGGTAATGGTCACCAGGCTAGATGGTTAGCACAAAATCAGCCCGCTGACCTCACGGCAACTGACACATTAACTTAGCGCAAGTTAAGACGCGTCAGGGCCCGAGGATCGATCAGGCCTAACAAGCCGATAACTGACAGAATACCTCGCTCCAATATACAGGGGTTGCGACATAAGCAGTCCTACGCGCTACACACACGCGTGTCCTCTACCGTGCTTGTTTCACTGAGTAATCATGACGTGAATAAGGCGTTTAATTTATTACAAGTATGATAACGAATAATAACAAAAACCTTTTTTATTTAAATTTTAGTACTTAGTGTTGCCACCATGTGGCGATATAATAAAATCTAAATAAATATTAATGAAAAAAACTGTATTATCCAAGTTTACGTAAGATATCCTTTTTCGTTTAAGTTTATGTTTTTTTAATGAAATAGATATAAATTAATAAAAATATATTTTTTTTGCTTACGAGTGTATATATTTTTAATTTAATCTGAAATTTATTGACTGTGACGACTATCCTTTTCCAGACCATTTATTATAATTCTTGTAACTAATTATTTGCATGCAATTAAAACCTATGTTTGAATCATGCCAAAGAAATAACTTCTCGCGAGCGTACATACACGCGCGCATTTTTAACAGATTCAGTTCAAATATATAAAGAAAACTCGCCGTTGACTCAGAAGGGTGGGCGAGAGTTTATGAATGTATGAATGAAAAAACCTTACCTTATGTTTCAGGAACGATAGATCTCTGACGGCCACATTCCTCTTGGTAACTTTAAGCTCGCTCTGCAGCACTTCCATGGTGGCTATGTCTTGGAAGCCGTGCTCTTTAAGTGACAAACACGTGCGCTGAACTTGTTCTATGCACGGCGAGAACGAGCAAAAGCGACCTCCTGTAGACAATGCGACCATCATCAGTTATGAAAACCAAGAGCATATATTTGCAATTAAAAACAGAAACCGATTTCAAATGAATCAAACGTGACGGATTAATTTTAAATGCATACTGCGGACCATTTTATTTCTGTAATAAAAAAAAATGATTACAGCCTATATATATGTCCTACGAGCTGCAGTAGCTCAGTGTTCAGGCGGTTGGTTCAAGTTGCATAGTACGCTAGCAACCCGAGTTCGATCCCCGGTGCCGGCACCAATAAATTTGTTGTTGCAATTTTATGTGCTGATTTACCACGCGCACCAAGGAAAACATCGTGAGAAAACCTACATGTCTTAGAAAATTTTTCTAAGGCATGTGATGTCTGCCAATCCGCACTAGGGCCGCGTGGTTTACTATGCCCTTATACTCTCTTTACAGAGAAGGCCTGTTCCCAGGAGTGTACCATTCCAACAAAGCTTATGCTTGTGCTAGGAGAAGGTTCACGTCAATAGTCGAATGGTGGATTCAAACCCACGACCTTACGATTCTCAGACCGTAACCCCTTAACCATTAGGCTATTAACTTTAAATTGTTATAGTATCAATCAGACCACTTTATAAGTTTTTTCGTCCGATAAGTATATTTATTATTTTGGTGACCTTATTATTTTGAATTGCTACGTTATAATATACTGTACCTTTAAGGATGTACTATTATGATATACTGTTATTTGACGCCGAAAATCTGATAGCAGTACTATAATCTATATTTAATACTTATAGTTCAATTCAAGTCTAGTTAAGTAAAACTTTTACTCTTACTATGTCATAATCCCCGTCGGTCATACATACCTATTATTCGTAAGCCATCGTGTCCCGTTACATGTGCCTTATTATATCATCCACGTGCTACACATTCTATAACAGTACCAGTTTAAAAGAGCCCCCCGCGGCGGAGCGCCCGCGCCTGCGCCTACTGATTGGCAGAATGAGTGACGTGGAACGTCCTTATTGGTCGATAAGATGTGACAGATAAGAGCACCGGAGCGCATTAAAGCACCCGATGTCTCCCCGGACGGTTTTCGTCTTGTAGAAAGAAATTCAGAAACGGTATCGCCGCCACAAAAACTTAGCGCCGCTATCTGGTCATCTCGTTACCGTCATGGGAATGGAAACAACTGTCGGGTATCTCCCCGAGAGGTATTTTTAATCGTTGCCTCTTTTAACCGACTTCAAAAGGAGGTGTTTCTCATTTCGTTTGTGTTTTATTTTCTTCAATGTTGTTCAAGCTTCGTCATTTTTGAACTGATTTTTTGTACAAAAGGGTTTAGCTTTTTGTTTAAACATATACCATGGGACGCAACGCAACGCGGGTCGTCTACAAGGTTCAAGGGAACCTCGCAGGTAGGGGCCTCGGGGTATGGACCCCATTACCCGGGTAATCAGCGCAGGGGGCGACTGGAGCAGTCCTTTACCGTTTAGGACGGATTTTTTAGGAACTCCTTAAAATCGATGAGATTGAAATATTGGTAGGTTAATGCCATTTACCTCTACCCCATTCTCTTTTTCTTGGGAGAAGAAAGAGAATGAAGACCCGGCATCTTCATTCTCACTTCTTAATAATAATTATTCTTCGGAAAATCAGACAGCATACGTGCGTAGCAGCGTTTAATCCGTCATTGACGGTAACATTAACGTTCATTTTTAGCATAGATTTGATTTTAATCGTAGATATAGAAACGTAAATAATTCCGTCATTGTACCAAAATATATGAACAAAGGCGAAGTTAATGCTTGTTTTCTCGCTTTATTTTTTAGCGTAGATTTGATTTATAGTTAGTCTTTGTTTTTACAATATGCAAAACTCGTCAGCATTTTTTAATACTAAATAGGCTCACGTTTGACTTCTATCTTGCTTGTTGGAAGGCTAAGATGAAGCCTAGGGTGGAGCACGTGAGCCTATAAGGCGTCTGTTCACATTGGACTTGAAGATGTCCAGATTGTACCCGTGAGGAAAGACTGAACGCGGCAGAGAGTTCCATTCCTTAGCCGCATAAGGAAGGTGGAGGCAAACCGCTTCGTGTGTATTGATGGAATGTCTACGACATAACGGTGGAACTGCTCGCCGCGCCTAGTCGTTCGGTGATGGAAAGGGGATTGAAGTGTAAAAATATTACAAAATCATTGCATTCTGTACACCCTAGATCCTGTTAACCCAGTTCCCGTGCATCGGATGTCGCGTGACAGGACGGTGTAACACCACTCTAACAGATGTATTTGCATAATACCATTCAGTTAATGAAGCCGTTAAGAATCGGCGTATGAGCTCGACTATAAAGGTGGTGAAATATGTTATCTTAATGTATCAGTAGTCACGTGAAGGGCCCGCAGTTGTAGACCCATACGAGTATAACGTCTGTGTTTGAAATTAATTAATAGAAGATTGCTGTCGGATAACGCTTCTGCTTGGTGTTATATGTATAAATTATTCATTGTTAACGCTGACATTATTATTTATGACGGACTGTAAAAGTTAAGGTAATAGGTTCGAATCAGGCACTTGAATGTTATTTTTAATAAAAGCGTCAATCATCAGTATACGAGGAAGGCGGCCAACAGAGAGAAAAGGTGACGTGTTGTGGGGCTTGCCACCAACAACTGAAGTGACGACCTCGACCACTCTGTCAAGAGTGAAACCGACGAAGAACAATAACATGCATGCGTGTTTAAATGGGACTGGTTAAAAAACATTTGTTGGAGTAAAGAGGCAATTTAGCAATATAAATCTTTATTAGAGAAATGGTGAAGAGAGGATGATAAGAGGAAGTCGCCATTTTTATGGATTTTGTCGCAGATATGGAATCCCCGATTTTTCCAACACAGAGGTTCAGGTTAAAGAGTACGGCCACTTTTCAAAAACACTGTTAAATTTCCTGGACAATCAGCGTGGGCCCTTCCCAAAAAAATACAAAACTTAAATCTCTTAGATGTATTGGTAATTCCCAACAAGATGTAATATGTTTTCAAACTTTTAAGGGGAAGAGTTAAGTGAGGAAAAAGCCCCTGACAAATAACTTGAAAGAAGCCAAGAAGGGGCGTGCCATTTTAGGGCCAAAAAAACTACAAGATCTGGTCTTGGGCGAATCTCTCTAGGTTTGTATGTGTTTGATCTTTCTGACATAAAAAATCATTTCTGGAAGTCATGAGAGGACTTTCAAATATTAACCTCTTAAAAAAATCTTAATAAAAACTTCACTTATTCTGGTTTATCAATGGCGTTACCATCGGGCTGAGGATGTGCATTTAAGGCAAGCTACAATACCACTATAACGTGTTGGAAAATTAAAACAACTAAACATTTAAAGGAAACGTAATACAAAACGTTAAACATCACTATTATCGCATTTAAATACCATCCGTAATATATTTACCGGTTAAATATTAGCTAAACAACGGTTAAATATGTAAATGCAATAAGTTAAGGGTTAACAATGGACGTTAGTCATCCTCTAGGGCTTACGACAGAGTGTAGGTCACGGCACAGGAATGCCGCCTAATTGACAGATTAGTAAGGACATCAATTGGGTTTGAATTATGCGCGGCGACGTTGGTAAATTTAGTTTTATTGCCTACTCCATTGTGGTTACCGCTCCGGTAGTTTATCGTGTGACCTTTGACACAAGCATTGTGTAATGTTTGTTTAATATTTGCGCCGCATTCTGCGTTGTTTTTAAAAGTAAAACTTATTTACGCACGCTTGTTGACGCGGGGAGTAAGTCAGTGAATGCGTTACGAAAAGTGTGATCGGGCGAGGGAAAGGGAGGATAAGATGGGAATATAAGTTAGTGGAGATAGAAAGTGAGAGGGTTACGTTTCGTATATATTTAAGACTATATTATATACTAATAACCAACTAATATATACTAAATGATGATGAGCATACTCAATGGAGACTGCTTATATGTGATCACGAAAAAAAAAGAAGAAACTATCACCTTATACATCGTTTGCAGTGACAGTTTTTCGACCACGCTTCCCGAAGTGGCACTCAAAGTTAGTTTAGATTTATGATGTCCCTTAGATTATCTTTAAAATAACCGACCGAGCCCTGGTTCGGTCCTCTCGGCCGCCCTCGGAATGCTTAAGCGTAACATAGTACCCGTCCAAGCCGAAGTTACCGCTCACTGGGGAAACCCTTGTGTCAAGTTCAATAGAGGTTCAGGCTAAGCGACCTAAGAGCTATGCCACCTCTCTCCTCTCCCCAATCCGGTAAACCAGTAAGAAGCAATTTCTCTGGATCTTTTCGCTTAAAAAATAAGATAAGTTAATATAAGATAATAATAAAATAATCTATTGTAAATTAATTTAAGTAGTCGGCCAGTAGTAGCTTTGTATCGCCAAATCTTAGATTGACATGAAACAGACTTCAAGAGAATTGTAATAAATAGAAGCGACATATGAATTGACCTTTAATATACCATGTTGCGTTATATTACAAATGCGAGAAACTTTGTATTTTCGATATTTCCCAATACGGACCCATTTACTATGGGAGCAAACTCAGTCAGCTGATATTTGCGGGGCGAAGGGGTCGTTGACCCGGATCGGTTGCCTGGCACAAAGCTCCGGTGAGGATTTGCTAAGACAGTATCATCGGCTTCACGATAAATTGTCTATACAATTTCGCAATGCCCCCGTCCTTGGATAATTCAATTTACTTAGCTCAATAAGGATAAATATGTCGTCAAATCGTCCCTCTCCAATTGTATTTTATTTAGTTAATGATTTTATTAAAATCTACATTCATAAATACTAAACAAAGGATTTCAATTTTGAAAAAGGAATGAAAGGAAGGAAGGAAAATTAATTAATTTAAAATTTTTAAATTAATTTTAAAATTTTAAATTAATTAATTTTTCAACAACATAGAGAGATCGGAATGTCAAGTAGATGTCAAAATTTAATTTAGAAGAAAAGAAAAAAAAGCAATAGAGATCTTACTACCAAATTGCCATGGTTATGCTTCTGTTAAAGGAAAGCAAATTTTGATTTTTAATTCGTTCAAAATGTTCGGTACGGGAACAATTAAATCTTATTCAAAATTAATAATATTATAAATTTGTTGCTTACTTGTTTGTCTATGTTTTGTTTAATCACGATAAAACTTTTAAATCACTGGACACCAAGCATTTTATACACGAGAAGCTTGAGAAATAGATAATTTTTAAGTTAAAAAAGTTAAAGTACTACTGCCTCAATATGTATGACCCACTGTTGGACACAAGTATTTTCTGTAAAGAGTGTATATGGACATCCACAACGCGGCCCTAGTACGGATTGGCAGACTCCATGTGTCTTAGATAATTTTCTAACATTCACCGCGGAGGGCGTGGTAAATCGGCACTTAAAATTGCAAACAAATTCATTGGTGCTGGCACCGGGGATTTAACTAGGGTTGCTAGTGCGGTATACAAACACAAACTCAAAGAAGAAGACGTGGAAGGTCAGGATACAGATACACAGCTTAGTTAATCGGATATTATTTTTTATTTTATTTCATGAATGTAAATAAAAACAAATCAACAAAACAATCTGGTTGCCTGTGTGTGCACCTCGTGTAATAACTTGTAGGTTTTGTGGAATGAAATAGTCCAATAACTAGTACACTCGCTTTATTGAGACAGCGTAACGTTGTACAAGGAATTATTTTAAAGAATATTGTGACAACAACACGTCCTCGCCATCTTCTTGTTACAAAAATTATTTAGAAGTCATATTACAAACTAATAAAGTTAAGTTATTGTTTACAATGCCAAGTTAATGTGATGAATAACTAAATTATTAATTACGAATTAAAGATACAGTAAGGTTCAGGTAAATCACTAAGATATCATTGGAAGTAGTTATTATGCATAACAATCGCTGGGTGCCATGTGTTGCCAGCTAACACTGGTTATCCACAAGTTCGATCGTGTTGATTGTTTAAGTCTTACAGAATATAGATTTTACAATAGAAAGATACAGGGAAACAGTTCAAACTAAAAAATAGAAAACATGTGTGAGACACTTAGTGATAAGTGTTAAAAACACTAAGTGTTTAAAAACGATTGATCAAGAACTGTAAGGTTTTGTAATAAACGGTTTCACAACAAGACCCTTTGTGCCACAAGTACTGGCACTGGCATTATTAAACAATAAATATGGGTGGGCCAAATGATAGGCCTCGTTATCGATGATAAACAGTGTATAATTATTTCACCGCAGGATACTGGCCCCCAGATTCTATGTAAATGTTAACAAAATACTCACTTCCTTGCTGGCCAATCTATCAATAAACTGGACACTTTAACAATTACACAATTTCACATAAAAATAAACTTTCTTGTCTAATGAACTCAAGCAGGAGATAGACAGAGACTGCAATCGCTATACACTTTTAAACAAGCTTAGCAGGTGACAGGTCCAACCCAAATCTTATATATATATATCGGGCACTATAATTAGCAATTGATTATTTTATAAAAACTCATTGTTAGCTGTCTGGACTTCTGACCAATAAGGTCATGAAGTCGAATACTTATTAATCGAGTCGAAATTATCACTCACTAGTTAATTTTAGAGCCGTGGTAGCTCAGTGTCCGTGCGGTTGGCTCAAGTTGCGTAGTACGCTAACAACCCGAGTTCGATCCCCGGTGCCGGTACCAATAAATTTGTTGTTGCAATTTTATGTGCTGATTTACCACGCGCTCGACGGTGAAGGAAAACATCTTGAGGAAACCTACATGTTTTAGAAAATTTTTCTACGGCATGTGAAGTCTGCCAATTCGCATTAGGGCCGCGTGGCGGACTATGCCCTTAAACTCTCTTTACAGAGAAGGCCTGCGCCCAACAGTGGGACATATATAAAGGCTGTAACTTTAGTTAATTTTAAAAGGTAGAAGTCGTTTATAAATACGGTTATAATTTATTTTTTTGACTGCTTCACCGGATTGAGAGGTGGCACAGCTAGGTCGCTTAGCCTGAACCTCTATTGCTAGTAACTCGACACAAGGGTCCCCACGGTGAAGGGTAACCTCGGCTTAGACGGTTACTATGTTACGCGTAAGCATTCCGATCCGAGGGTGCCCGAGAGGGCCGTACCACGAGTCGTTTGGTTGCTATTTCACGGATAATCTAAGGGACATTCAAAAGCTAAACTAACTTTGAGTGCCACTTCGGGAAGCGTTGGCGCTGGGAGAAGTGGCCGAAGAAACTCCAGCAACGCTCCTAACATGTAAGGAGTGGGGCCTGCGCATCAAATAGCGGTAACGCGCAAGGAACAGTTATAAATATAAGATGGACTTGTACGTGTTTTAATCCATAGCGGAGTATCGATACAAAATAAAAATATCAAAAAGGATATACACGTTACAAAAATTAAAAAATCTTCTCAGAATAAGGTGAGAAATAAATTAATGAGAACATTTAAACTCCATGAGTCACACAGTACGCCAGGGCAATAGGATCTACGCTCAGCATGAACAAAACACAAAATCGTTCATTTCGAGTCGTTTTATATCAAGAGACTCGTCCTTATTCTAAATTTATTATTCCATGTTAAAGAAAATGTTTTGCTAGCTTCCATTAATGCTTCAGTTCCTTTGCTCACTTCAAGATTAAACTGTCGAAGATGTAAATTATATAAAACCTGTGATGAAAAAAATTATAGCATTTGCTTAATCTGAGAATTTAAACCAGATAAATCTGAAACCCGGACAGTTTCAGTATTATCGTAAACTTAACACTAGGCATCCAGACGCACAACATAAAGAACATTGCATCCAAAAAACTAGTTGAAGACATAACAATAGTACACGATAGTGAATCGAACCAAATCGATTTCGGAGCGATACTAAGTCTGATATAATTTAAAAAGTTGCATCAGGAGTAGGCGATCAATGGATCTGGTTGCGTCAATGGCGACGTAACGTATTGTGTCTCGGTTGCCCGGAGTCCCGTCGGCAACAATACTGGACACGCCATTGATGTATTAGTCGAGATAGCGTAGCGGTGAAATCATATGTGCTTGATTCAGGGCTGCCAGCTTGTGGTGATTTTGACTTATGAACAATAGAAAACTTACATAATTTGTAATATGTGTGGAAAAACTTTTGTACCTGTAGCCGGGTGGCCTCAAATTGCTCAGCAATTGTTTACACACATAGTGAGGATAGTTGCATGACCTTCGAAATTTTTCTGAAATATGTGAAGTCTGCACTATGGCCGAGCGACAGAAATTGTCGTTTGTAAAGAGAGGGATGTCAATACAAAATATTCTTTTTACAAAGTAGGCCTGTACCCAAATGTGGGTTATAATTATATTGTTGTTATATTGTTGTTGTTACTTATATGCTTAAGTTCTTTGAGCGCCACAGGCAGGTCCCCAAGCTCCGGGCGGTGTACTGGTGGTCGGAGGCCATAGAGCAGCTATGCGAGGACTGCTCACGGGCCCGACGCCGGTACACCAGAGCCCGTAGAAGAAGGCGAGCCACAGCCGACGAAACGGCGAGAGCTTATGCGGGTATAGAGGGTGCCACGATCGCGCTCCAAAGCGCGATCAAGGAGGCGAAGGCTCGATCCTGGAGCGAACTCCTCGAGGAGCTGGAGAGGGACCCATGGGGGCGCCCGTACAAGATTGTACTGGGCAAGCTCAGACCTTGGGTCCCTCCGGTGACGGAAACCCTGGATCCTACATTCGTGGAGAGTGTGGTAGACACACTCTTCCCAAGGATCCAGGGACCCAGTTCCGCACCCCAGCGATGCCGTCGGACCGTACCATCTGGTCCGACGAGCTGGGGTGACCGCCGAGGAGTTGATCGAGCCACGGGCGCTCCCAGGGCCCGCAATACAGCACCCGGTCCAGACGGGATTCCCGAAGGGCTTGGGTGCTGGCCTCGCCGCCGGCCTGAGGGGGAGATTCTAGATTTACGCCTTCCCAGCTGTCTGGAAGTCGGAGTCTTCCTTCGGGCTGGAAGGAGGCTAGGATGGTGCTGATCAAGAAGGACGGTAGGGATTGGCGGAGTTCTCGGCGTACCGACCCATATGTCTGCTGGATGAGGCGGGAAAATTATTCGAAAGAATAATTGCCACCCGCCTCAACTCGCACCTGCGGCAGGTAGGCCCCGACCTGTCGGAATGCCAATATGGCTTCCGGCAGGCGCGGTCGACCGTTGACGCGATCCTCCGGGTCCGTCAACGGTCGGGGCAGGTAGTGACCCGGGGTGGCGTGGCGTTGGCCGTCAACCTTGACGTTATCAACGCATTCAACACGCTGCCCTGGGGAGCGATTAGGAGGCATTGCGTATCACCACGTGCCTCCCTACCTGCAGCGCATCGTCGGGGCGTACCTGCATGGCAGGTGCATCCAGTACATGGGTCGGGACGTGTTCCATCGGAGGAGGTGAACTGCGGGGTTCCGCAGGGTCTGTGTTGGGGCCCCTGCTATGGAACCTCGCATATGACGCGGTCCTTAGTCGGTCTCCCTGCCGGTGTGAGTGTCGTCTGCTATGCAGACGACACGCTACCGCGTCCGACGGGGAGGATTTCGATAGCACCATCCGGCTCGCCGAGCTTGGTGGCATGCGTCGTGGACAAAATCCACGAGCTGGGTTTACGGGTAGCGCCTCACAAGACTGAGGCGCTATGGTTCCACAAGCTCCCAAGAAGGCGGGAACCGCCCAGCCGGTCGGTTCGCGTAGGTGACGCAGGTCCGGGTGGGTCGGAGATGAAATATCTCGGCCTCACCCTGACAGTCGCTGGGGCTTCGAAGTGCACTTCGACCGCTTGGTCCCCAAGATCGATAAGGCAGGTGCTCTGCATAGACTGCTGCCTAATCTTGGGGCCCCAGGGAGGGAGTCCGCTGCCTGAGCTGGTCTCGTGCGATCCATGGCTCCTCTACGGGGCGCCCGTGTGGTGTAACCGCTTCACGGAACTGGCGCCGCTTTAAATAAGGTTCAGGTAAATCACTAAGATATCATTGGAAGTACTTATTAAGCATAACAATCGCTGGGTGCCATGTGTTGCCAGCTAACACTCGGTGTCCACAAATTCGATCGTGTTGATTGCTTAAGTCTTACAGAATATAGATTTTACAATACAAAGAAACAGTTCAAACAAAAAAAAAAGAGACATGTGTGAGACACTTAGTGATAAGTGTTAAAAACACTAAGTGTTTAAAAACGATTGATCAAGCACTGTAAGGTTTTGTAATAAATGGTTTCACAACAAGACCCTTTGTGCCACAAGTACTGGCACTGGCATTATTAAACAATAAATATGGGTGGGCCAAATGATAGGCCTCGTTATCGATGATAAACAGTGTATAATTATTTCACCGCAGGATACTGGCCCCCAGATTCTATGTAAAAGTTAACAAAATACTCACTTCCTTGCTGGCCAATCTATAAATAAACTGAACACTTTAACAATTACACAATTTCACATAAAAATAAACTTTCTTGTCTAATGAACTCAAGCAGGGTAGATAGACAGAGACTGCAATCGCTATACACTTTTAAACAAGCTTAGCAGGTGACAGGTCCAACCCAAATCTTATATATATATATCGGGCACTATAATTAGCAATTGATTATTTTATAAAAACTCATTGTTAGCTGTCTGGACTTCTGACCAATAAGGTCATGAAGTCGAATACTTATTAATCGAGTCGAAATTATCACTCACTAGTTAATTTTAGAGCCGTGGTAGCTCAGTGTCCGTGCGGTTGGCTCAAGTTGCGTAGTACGCTAACAACCCGAGTTCGATCCCCGGTGCCGGTACCAATAAATTTGTTGTTGCAATTTTATGTGCTGATTTACCACGCGCTCGACGGTGAAGGAAAACATCTTGAGGAAACCTACATGTTTTAGAAAATTTTTCTACGGCATGTGAAGTCTGCCAATCCGCATTAGGGCCGCGTGGCGGACTATGCCCTTAAACTCTCTTTACAGAGAAGGCCTGCGCCCAACAGTGGGACATATATAAAGGCTGTAACTTTAGTTAATTTTAAAAGGTAGAAGTCGTTTATAAATACGGTTATAATTTTTTTTTGACTGCTTCACCGGATTGAGAGGTGGCACAGCTCTTAGGTCGCTTAGCCTGAACCTCTATTGCTAGTAACTCGACACAAGGGTCCCCACGGTGAAGGGTAACCTCGGCTTAGACGGTTACTATGTTACGCGTAAGCATTCCGATCCGAGGGTGCCCGAGAGGGCCGTACCACGAGTCGTTTGGTTGCTATTTCACGGATAATCTAAGGGACATTCAAAAGCTAAACTAACTTTGAGTGCCACTTTGGGAAGCGTTGGCGCTGGGAGAAGAAGTGGCCGAAGAAACTCCAGCAACGCTCCTAACATCTAAGGGGTGGGGCCTGCCCATAAAATAGCGGTAACGCGCAAGGAACGGTTATAAATATAAGATGGGCTTGTACGTGTTTTAATCCATAGCGGAGTATCGATACAAAATAAAAATATCAAAAAGGATATACACGTTACAAAAATTAAAAAATCTTCTCAGAATAAGGTGAGAAATAAATTAATGAGAACATTTAAACTCCATGAGTCACACAGTACGCCAGGGCAATAGGATCTACGCTCAGCATGAACAAAACACAAAATCGTTCATTTCGAGTCGTTTTATATCAAGAGACTCGTCCTTATTCTAAATTTATTATTCCAAGTTAAGGAAAATGTTTTGCTAGCTTCCATTAATGCTTCAGTTCCTTTGCTCACTTCAAGATTAAACTGTCGAAGATGTAAATTATATAAAACCTGTGATGAAAAAAATTATAGCATTTGCTTAAGCTGAGAATTTAAACCAGATAAATCTGAAACCCGGGCAGTTTCAGTATTATCGTAAACTTAACACTAGGCATCCAGACGCACAACATAAAGAACATTGCATCCAAAAAAACTAGTTGAAGACATAACAATAGTACACGATAGTGAATCGAACCAAATCGATTTCGGAGCGATACTAAGTCTGATATAATTTAAAAAGTTGCATCAGGAGTAGGCGATCAATGGATCTGGTTGCGTCAATGGCGACGTAACGTATTGTGTCTCGGTTGCCCGGAGTCCCCGTCGGCAACAATACTGGACACGCCATTGATGTATTAGTCGAGATAGCGTAGCGGTGAAATCATATGTGCTTGATTCAGGGCTGCCAGCTTGTGGTGATTTTGACTTATGAACAATACAAAACTTACATAATTTGTAATATGTGTGGAAAAACTGTTGTACCTGTAGCCGGCCTTAGAATTTTTCTTGAAATATGTAAAGTCCGCACTATGGACGAGCGACGGAAATTGTCTCGTTTGTAAAGAGAGGGATGACAATACAAAATATTCTTTTTACAAAGTAGGCGTGTATCCAAATCAGTCAATATCCGCGAAAGAATCTTGGCTTAGACCGTTATTTTGGCGGACATCATTAAATGTTGAAAAACGTGTCGTAAAAGAATGTTCTTAATCAGAAAAAAGAGTCTTCGGAAAGGACGCTTTGGTTGTGCAGAATGAAAGAATAATAAATATTGCGGAATTGAATAACAGAGTGGGTAGTGACAGTAACGACTGAGACTTTCACACTTACATTTTAGACTTAATAATATCGTAGATATTGGCGACTTATAAAAAAGAGGCATATGTCACATGACACGGCAGTATGGATATATGTATATAATATAGCCACTAGTGTGGTAGTATATAATATAGTTACCAATAGTAACTAGTATGCTACTACTACCGATAGTCACTATATTGTTTCATCTATTTGGGTACCCTACACAGGTCCCACCAGAATCATCACACGTGGTCACCTCACTCGCGCAGAACATAATGAGGTCGGCACACGCACCGCATTGTTCTTGCGATGGGGCGATTGAAAAATAATTATCTCGATACACTCTCCCAAGACCCTTTGTTAATGCAATACGCATCGATATGCCCCTCAATCCTAATCGAATTTATTTCTATCGATTTCATTAAATACATAGTTGAAAAAAGTGAAGAAATTAGAACTAAGGAAGCTACGATAGATTGGTTTAGAGAACAAATATAACTAAATAATGAGATACTTAAACTTGCGATGTGGCAGTTACCTCAGGGTCTGTAAAAACTGGTAAAGCGGAGGTTATCATTTTTCGAGGAGATTAACTATTATGACCATTTAGACATTCTAAAAGGAATAGGGCACATTTAACGGAAGTAAACCCATCCCAGCGGAATTTTATGAAGGTCAGCAAAAGCGTCCCAACCTTTATCTAAACGCATTCACTACTCCTCTGTATTGTAGTCGTTTGTGGGTAGCATTTATTACTCAGTATTAGATGAGCCCCATGTTCGTTTTTTCTTATAAAGAAGAATTGAGATTTTCTATCCAACATCTATATATGTGTTACTTTCAATTTTTCAGTTTCAAAAATAATTTGTGGTTTTCTAATACTCTTACGTACGACGATATTGAGACGGATGCTCGAAAAATATGTATATATAGTTATTTATTTTAAAGATAGTAAAATTCATAACATAGTTCGGTATATTTTCAACGGATACGCAAAGGTGAAGACGGGTGAGTGTGTCATGTTTGCGCGTTCAATTACGGCTCTAGGATATTTTATCTTTTCAAACAATCTTAAGGTTGGAATGATAAGTCCTGACATCTCGACCGATTTCCCTCAATTTAACAGTAACTATTAAAACATTTTGCGCCGCAATGCCGGAATCGAACCATACAAGTTCTCAATTGTCTTTCACTCTCGCCTTATCTGAAGCAAATCATCGATACAATCTGCGAGAAGTTTGAATAGTGTTAGAAATGCAGGAGCAGTCGTAATAGATTTGAAATAAAGCCTACTCTTCATTATACAAATCTAGGGCTTTGATTTGTGGCACAGATAATTAAGTAAATAGACAGAACAAGTCAGATTTTTCGTAAAATTTAAAAACGGTGCTTAGCCACAATACGTTCCGATGTTAAAAGGAAACGCAGTCTACAATGGAACAGATCTCTATAAAAAGAGTTAGGCTATAGTCACCTCGCTTACCGGAAGCAGAAGTGATATACCTCATGTACATGTATATTATTATGCGAGTCTCATCTGCGCATTACAAAGTGAGCCCCAACAACTTTCAGGGGAAGTTGTAAAAAACGTGTGCAGTAGTATGTTTGGTTATTTTATCAATCACAAGCTCCCAAGCAGATGAAATTGACTGGATAATCTATAAAAATTAAGGTTAAATTTATTTAAAATTTATTGCAAATTATACTATTTTAAGTAAATAAATGCAATAATTATTTATTTTTTATACATGAAAACCTAGCATGAAAAAACAAGATCCTGCTGCGAGCATCTAGTCGGGAATTTATAATGAACCACGATAGCATTAGTAGTTCAGTATTCTATTCAACAATTGCTAAAAATCAAACCTGTTCATGTTATTTTAATATGGTTTTAATATTATTTGACTCACTTGCTCATATTTAAAGATGTTTTTCCACACACCAAAGAAGGTACACATTATTTTCTTCCCTTTTCTTGTTACCAACTCTTACGAAGAAGATGCAGATTACCACATCTCGCAAAGCCTTAGCAAGAACACGCTAAGATAGATATGTTTTAAAAATGGAATGTCATTGCCGTCATTGTAATATGGGGCTACGTATCACATGCCGGATAGAGGATACCGTCAGCATAGGTGGCTTGTGCAAATTCCAAACCGCACGGAACGTCGCCGGGGTGGCCGTTCGCCGGACCGCCCCCGCCCGGGGCGAGCGCCGTCTCATGTACGTAATTCAATGTTAAAGCGCGAGGATTGTCTTAGTGAGATTTAATAGTCGTGAAGGTTTTATTGCGTCAATTGTTTCGAGATTTTGGCAAATTGCCTTTTCTTTCTTTCTTAAGAATAAGGACAATGTGTATCATAAAGCAATGCAAAGTATACAAAACTGTTGCTAGGCCAACAATGCTATATGGCTCTGAATACTGTGACGCTAAGGAAAAAATAAAGAAAGTATATATACCTACTATTACACTGGAGTGAGAAGTAAATGTTTGAAAAAGGCACGCTAGGCGAGTAAAGGCGAAGGACAACGTGAAAAGTGTTCGGATAGTACGAAATGTATGCAAAGATGTATTGGATGTAAGACAAGCGGAACGTGCTAAGATCTTGCAAAATGGAAATCTACAAACGCTGTCTACCATTCTGTTGGCATTTGTAAGTGCTTTCTATAACGAAACTAATTGGATTCCTGTAGAATAAATATTTTTCGATACGAAATGCTCATCAGAGGGTAGATGTTTCATATTACCGGGAAGTCAGTTCCTTGCTGAACGCATTTCGATGCCGGATAAAAACGGCGAGTTCCAAGTAATGTGCGTTCAATTAATTTAAAGGAAACATTCGTTAATTTTATTAATGCACGTCCAGTCTAAATCTACGATCGGTGCCTCGATTTTGATCGCGGGCGCCTTCTCATTTTCGAAATTAGCAAATGAGTAAAAAACAAACTGTTGAAAAACCGCCAACAGAGCGGACGAGATAAAGAAATATACGAAGAGGTGCTGCGTTCGAGAAGCAAGATAACACCATTAACGCCGGGGATGTTGGTGAACAAAACAACGGAGAGAGACAGAGAATGCCGATCCAATTCTAAAACGAAACATATTATGAGGCGCAAATTTTAAAATCGAACTCTATTAAAATGAACTTACAGGTCATTTAACAACAGCACTCAATTGGTTTTATGATGTCGGTAACGTGGTAGATGGTACAATAGCATCTGCGAGTGCGTAAGGGACAGTAAGCGATGGCGATGATAGCGGAATGAGTGGAGTAAGCTTTTCTCAGCCACCCAGCCAGCAACATAATTAATGATGCTCGTGTCGCAGACGAATTTATAAATTGCCTTTATTCCGTTTTAACAAAGAGTTGGACATGCGTGATAGGACTGATACGGTATCAACGCAAAAACGACATAGTTATGTTTTAATATATTTTTTATCCAAACACGCAAATGAAGTAATCGTGAAATTTACTTAGTTATACTTACTTACCGTCGGTAGCAGTAACAACTGGTATAAAATAGTTAATAATGGATTTTATTTGGATGTTAATGATTATACTTAGAAATGAACGATTAGATGGATAAAATTTTATCTTCGACTTTTTGAGCAATTTTAACTGCTCATGGTCCCAAGGAAAAAGAGTCAATGAAAATTAAACAACGAGAAAATGTGTAAAATGAGTTTTTCTCTTGGAGATATTTTTGTGGTCATTTGAGATAAGTTAGTATCACTGGTCAAGTCAACGTCTTACTCGACGTAAGACGTAACCTTGAAGAAAAGTGATATGCCATGACTATCACTACGTTTAATTTCGCCAACTTACAGTTAAAATTTAAGAGTACGTATCAATAAGTTTAGGTCGATAGACTTAATTTTTTTCACTTATGTCTCATGAAAAGAGACCAAAAATAAAATGTGCCATTTTTGAGTTTACATATTTAGTTTAAATAGGAAATAGGTGTTTTTTTACGCTTTCCTTATAAGCCCTAATAGATTTGATGATTCCCAGGTGTAGTATCTCTATTATCTATTTTAAATACTTTTTATGATGTTGTTAAGCTGCTTTTATTTAATTTGATTTGCTGAACTTGCTTATTTGATTTGTTGATATGCATGATTTGTTGAAAGAAGTTTGTCTTCATCGTGGATCTTCATCAATATATCCTCCTCCTCCTTGTATCTATTTCCTCATTGCTGAGGGTTGTGACCTCCACGAATTATGTGGCGGGCGATCGCTTTTCACCTGTTGCGGCCTTTGGCGGTGTGAAATGCTTCGTGGACTCTCGTGTTAGTATTGCTGATTTGGATTGTCCAACGCATAGGGCTCCTCCCTCTTGGTCGTCTTCCAAGTACTTTGCCTGTGACCAGGGGTGTTTCCAGTGTATCATCAATATATGGGAAACAATTATTGCAATTATCTTTGTAAATCTTTTAGTACGTAAGGATGTGTTTGTTATCTTTTTTACATTAGTGTCTTTAGTATATAGTCACTACTCATCGATGAGATACTGTATGATTCCTATAAACGATTTCTATACAGCACTGTAATTCATTTTAGTCTATCGTATACCAAGTAACAATCGGCGCGCATCTATTCCCACATTGCAACCAATAAATATTCTCAAATTCGATCCATAAATATGAAGAGAATGTTGCAGTGAGAGAGCATTATTTGCTTCGCATGTAATAATGGCATATTTAGTGTGCGATATCGTTTAATACGGCGAGCTCGGGGATAAATCTCGACCGGGGATCTAGCGGCGGGCCCCCTCGCCCCGCCTCCGTGTAACTCACGGTTATCTGCCCCGAATATTGTTAATCAGTGTATCATTAGCTCTGGAGCGGCGCACACTACCTCATTTATTGTACAAGATTTCCGTTTGGTCTTTTAAAAGTTAAGTACTTAAAGTACCAGCCTTTATACATGTCCCACTGCTGGGCACAGGACTTCTCTGTAAAGAGAGTATAAGGGCATAGTTTATACATGTGTTTAACAATTGTCTTACGTACGGCATATTTCCTCAAGTCTTTAAAAAAGCGCTTGTACACCCTATCTATAAGACTGGGGACAAACAAGAAATCGTGAACTATAGGCCTATATCTGTATTGTCGGTTTTTTCAAAAATACTTGAAAAGGTACTAAACAAAAAGACTTCTGTCATACTTAATTAGTAGAAATATACTCAGTGAAAATCAATACGGTTTCAGACCTGGTAAATCGACAGAGGATGCTGTTGTAGAACTCACAGATGCGATTAGCAAGAATATGACCGAAAAATACAAAACTATTGGAATTTTTAGACCTCTCCAAAGCCTTTGATACTGTTTCTGTGCCAATCATGTTAAACAAATTGGAACAGATAGGGTTAGAGGTATCGTTCTCAGTCTTTTCAAAAGCTATCTTAGTAATAGATCTCAATGTGTTCGTATTGGACGTCTTGTCAGTAAAGATGAACTGATTACTTTGGAGTTCCTCAAGGCAGTGTTCTCGGTCCTACATTATTTCTTATATATTTAAACGATCTCTGTAAACTATGTTTAAAAATTGTAAAATCATAGCATATGCTGATGATACAGCTCTACTTATTGATGGAAGGACTTGGTCCGAGGCAAGAGAAAATGCAGAAAATGCATTATCCGTAGTTATAAAGTGGCTTTCTGCCAATCTTCTGTCCCTAAATTTAGATAAAACAAAATTTCTACCTTTTGCACCAAAATTAACTTCTCTTCCTGACTCGCAGCTTAATATAATTGCCCATAATTGTGACAACAGTAGATTTCAGAACTGCACTTGTATAAATATCACGCGTATAGACTGCATAAAGTATCTCGGAGTATTAATTAATTCCACCTTAACCTGGCGGGAACAGATTGACTCGTTGGTATCTAGACTAAGAAAACTGATATACGTTTTTAAAAAGCTACGAACATCCGCAGATTTTTCAACTCTAATGACCGTATACTCTTCCCTGGGTCAATCTATAATATCATATTGCATCGTAGCTTGGGGTGGTATTGGAAAAACTCAACTACTTCGTCTAGAAAGGGCCCAGAGAGTGATCTTAAAAGTTTTGACCT
Source organism: Meandrusa payeni (assembly GCA_029286785.1). Lineage (NCBI taxonomy): Eukaryota > Metazoa > Arthropoda > Insecta > Lepidoptera > Papilionidae > Meandrusa > Meandrusa payeni. The sequence goes on from JAGSMX010000022.1 coordinate 5,167,334, forward strand.
CTAAACCATCTCGTTTCCTACTGATGAACTCTATAGTTTATGTAAGGTATTATCTGTAAGAAAAATGTTTATATTCAAAACCATTTTACGCAAACATTCACAAACCACGTTCGAGTTGCAAGACAGGGGTAATAGACGTAGAAAAGATAATGTTTGCGACCGTGTTATTTCTAATCTAGCTATTGCAAATAGAAATTACTATTATTTAAGTCCATCTATTTATAATAGGGTAAACAAAGATTTAGATATTTACTCACTGTCTCAACGAGAATGTAAAATAAAAGTAAGAAAGTGGCTTCTAAGTCTAAACTACGAATATACTGAAAAATATTTAAACACTAAATTTTATACACTTGTCTAAATTTTTTAACATCAATTCAGCAGACGCGCGCACACACCCACACACACGCACAGACACACACATGCGAACACACATACACACAAACACATACACACGCACACACTCACACAATTTCAAAGGTATTTTATTCAAAAAAAAAAAAAAATATGTATTTGAAATCTTAGTATGTAATCTAAATTTGTTTGGAGGGTGGGCGTTAATAGCGGCGACACAATATCATTTTTATTAATGTTGCTATTATCGTACACTATAACTTTACTGTGTAACTTGTTATGGTTTTAAATAAAGATTTTTATTATTATTATTATATTATTATAGTCCGCCACGCGGCTCTAATAGGGATTGGCAGACTTCACGTGTCTTAAATAAAAGTTTGAAAAAAGACATGTAGGTTTTCTCACGATGTTTTCCTTCACTGCCAAGCGTTCATTTTTAATTGGAAAGGATGTACTTTGAGAATAGTTTCTTATAAGTTTGGTTAGGCTCTGATACGTATCGGGGTGCGCAGAAGGCGTTTCCAACGCCTCCTCTTGCCGCCCCCATGTCCGATAAGGGCCAGAGTCGTTCACCTGGCCCCAGCATGCTTCGGCGTCGTCGGGACTTCTCTGAGTACCGGAGAAGTCCTCTTTTGAGGATGAAGTCCGGTCTTTGCCGGGACCGGCCGGTCGTTAGGGTGTCCTGTCGCTGACAGATCCGGGGCACCCACTCATAACGGCTGATGGCATTCGCGGAAGGTTTAGTGGGTAGGGGCTGCCTAGGCCGAGTCCACACATCCCTCGGGCCCGCAGGGTACCGGAGGATGGTCTATAAAAATTCCCCGCGTTAACAAAAAATGGTTAGGCTCTGATTAATTTTATTTAGTAATATTCTTACAATCATTCGGAAATACAAAGAATGCGCGCGTAATAGCGTTTACCGTTTGATTCGATTTTGAAGTTGGTTTTGTTTTGCTCTTAAATATACTTGTTTTTAAATAATGTTAGCAATATATTTTTTCACTAACATTATTAGTAACCACTCTAAGCTTCAGCTTGTGCTAGGAGATGGTTCACGTCAATAGTCGAATGGTGAATTCGAACCTACGGCGTTACCATTTCGTAGACCGACCGGCAATAAATAATAAAGGTTTTAGTGGCGGTACTTATGATCTGATAGTAGTTCCATATCCATTCGGCTTGTACCAATAAATGTTGTGAAGAACCCACAGAGAAGCTGGCTTAGTCGCTTAGCTTAAATCTCTATTCCTAGTAAATCGATAGTTTATGTAAGGTATTATCTGTAAGAAAAATGTTTATATTCAAAACCATTTTACGCAAACATTCACAAACCACGTTCGAGTTGCAAGACAGGGGTAATAGACGTAGAAAAGATAATGTTTGCGACCGTGTTATTTCTAATCTAGCTATTGCAAATAGAAATTACTATTATTTAAGTCCATCTATTTATAATAGGGTAAACAAAGATTTAGATATTTACTCACTGTCTCAACGAGAATGTAAAATAAAAGTAAGAAAGTGGCTTCTAAGTCTAAACTACGAATATACTGAAAAATATTTAAACACTAAATTTTATACACTTGTCTAAATTTTTTAACATCAATTCAGCAGACGCGCGCACACACCCACACACACGCACAGACACACACATGCGAACACACATACACACAAACACATACACACGCACACACTCATGCAATTTCAAAGGTATTTTATTCAAAAGAAAAAAAAAAATTATGTATTTCAAATCTTAGTATGTAATCTAAATTTGTTTGGAGGGTGGGCGTTAATAGCGGCGACACAATAACATTTTTTATTAATGTTGCTATTATCGTACACTATAACTTTACTGTGTAACTTGTTATGGTTTTAAATAAAGATTTTTATTATTATTATTATATTATTATAGTCCGCCACGCGGCTCTAGTAGGGATTAGCAGACTTCACGTGTCTTAAATAAAAGTTTGAAAAAAGACATGTAGGTTTTCTCACGATGTTTTCCTTCACCGCCAAGCGTTCATTTTTAATTGGAAAGGATGTACTTTGAGAATAGTTTCATATAAGTTTGGTTAGGCTCTGATACGTATCGGGGTGCGGAGAAGGCGTTTCCAACGCCTCCTCTTGCCGCCCCCGTAATCCGAAGTAGGGCCAGAATGGGTACCTGGCCCCAACATGCTTCGGCGTCGTCGGGACTTCTCTGAGTACCGGAGAAGTCCTCTTTTGAGGATGAAGTCCGGTCTTTGCCGGGACCGGCCGGTCGTTGGGGTGTCCTGTCGCTGACAGATCCGGGGCACCCCACTCATAACGGCTGATGGCATTCGCGGAAGGTTTAGTGGGTAGGGGCTGCCTAGGCCGAGTCCCACACATCCCTCCGGGCCCACCCAGGGTACCGGAGGATGGTCTATAAAAAAATTCCCCCGCGTTAACAAAAAAAAATGGTTAGGCTCTGATTAATTTTATTTAGTAATATTCTTACAATCATTCGGAAATACAAAGAATGCGCGCGTAATAGCGTTTACCGTTTGATTCGATTTTGAAGTTGGTTTTTGTTTTTGCTCTTAAATATACTTGTTTTTTTTTTAAAGAATGTTAGCAATATATTTTTTCACTAACATTATTAGTAACCACTCTAACTAAGCTTAAGCTTGTGCTAGGAGATGGTTCACGTCAATAGTCGAATAGTGAATTCGAACCTACGGCGTTACCATTTCGTAGTCCGACCGGCAATAAACAATAAAGGTTCTAGTGGCGGTACTTATGATCTGATAATAGTTCGATATCGGCTTGTACCAATAAATGTTTTGAAGAACCCACAGAGAAGCTGGCTTAGTCGCTTAGCTTAAATCTCTATTCCTAGTAAATCGATACAAAGGTCCCCACGGTGAGGGATAACCTCGGCGAGCAGCTAATTATTACGCATAAGCATTCCGATCAGAGGACGCCCGAGAGGGCTGCCTTTCGGTCAGTATTTTTTCCCCTGATAAACTAAAGAACATTTGAAAGCTAGCTAACTTTAAATGCCACTAAGGTGAGAGCTTATAAACATTTAGCATTATAAATATTTAAAAACTCCACCGTGTACGCCGGGCCCGAAGTCCTAAGCCGAGCAGATGGTGGTGGGTGCGCGCGATAGCTCCATAGCGCACACCCGCGATATAGATAAAGCTAACGGGGAGGCGCTGCTATAAATCCAAAAAACGACCAAACACAATCAACTCTGTCCTACTCGCGCACGAGAAAAAACTAACCCCTACCCGCGACTTCTCGCTCTTCGTATAGTAGACGCGTGAATTATTGGTACACGCATAACTTTTCATGTAAATTTTTAAATAGTTCTATTTATTTAATCACAGTTAGGCTAAAGAGAAAAGTGACAGAAATAGCTCATTTTCACTAAATTAATGCACGAGGAAGGCGGCCATCAGAGAAGATCGGTGTAGCTTGCCATGAACACCTGAAGTGATGATCACAAACACTCTGTCAAGAGTGATACGGATGAAGAAGAAATTACTAAATCCTGGCGTCTACATTATCTTTTTCTCTTCTTCTTCGACATTTGTATTTTTTTGTTACTGTGCGCGCGAGTTGAATGCAGTCGGGGCGTGAGGTAAAGAGCGGGAGCGCTTAGTAATAAAGTTGCGATCCCATGTTATTTATTTGACTTTAAAGTCCGAGTCCGTCAAGTTTGTATTTGCCTACAGCTATTACATTTATCGAGAGGTCTTAATAAAATGTTCCAACTGCCAGTCGCGACACGCGTTCTAAATTCAAAAACAGAAAACGAAACATTCTAAGAAAAACGGTCCTATATCTTTGTCTGTACACGGATAATTACATAATTCGGTTATTCAAATGCAATGGCCAATTCTCACCGCGCCGACTATATGAGCAATAAAGTATTCTACAAGTGATACAAGAATGTACGCCAATCGGCGCGCCGGATCTACCTCGTTGCTTTAACTTTATAAATACTACGCTATTTATTTCTGGAAATCAGCCGTGTTTCATCAATATCGGTTTGGGTATTAAATATTTTAGAGGAGTTCCCCCTTAATATAAGTCAAGGAATAATGTAATGTTTTCCTTCACCACCGAGCGCGGGGTAAATCAGCACATAAAATTGCAACAACAAATTTAATATATTGTGAGAGTTAAATTAAATATTTAATGATGTAAGTTTATTATTTAAATAAAATAAGGAGGCTGGGTACGCTAGTAACATATAATTGAAAACACAAGATGGACGTTAAGTTTAAAAGGAGCGTGTAGTATTTAGAATTATGTGTTCTGTCCTATTGAAATTAGCAAAGTTAATGCATCGATTAACTGTTAGATTTGTACTGTCGACTTGAATGTGAGCTCGGTCATTTGTCAAACTTTATACGCAAATAAGGCTCAGTCCAAGTTGAGACTATCGTATATCACACGCTAAGCACTCGGTGGCGACAGTGGCCTCATGTTTCGCCGACGCGACATCTTGCTACTTCCATTTACGCATCGCATCGCGGGGAAGATGCATGTTCATCTGACCCTTAATGGAATATGAGTAACTTAGGGTTTGTTTTTTTCAAGTTTCCATTCCCTCTATGCCTAAATTGCGAGCGAGTACCGGGCATAACGTATTTGAGAGAAGCTGACTTTTAGTGCTTTACTGGATTGAGGTGCCATAGCTCTTAGGTCGTTTAGTCTGAAGCTCTATTCACAGTAACCCGACACAAGGGTCCACTCGGTGAGGTCACCTCGGTTTACTATGTTACTATGTTAAGCGTAAGCATTCCAATCCGAGGGCGACTGAAAAGGCCGAGCCACGGCTCGGCCGGTTGCTATTTCACGGATGAGCTACGTGTCTGGCCTGCTTGGGTTTAAAGACATGAGAGCTTATAAATTGTTATTTAATATATATAAGCTCTCACGTCCATTAACACTAGCAGGGTCGACAAACATGGCATGACAGTGCACAGCTTTGGCTATCCATTTTTCACCTAGCTTATTAGGCACCAAATGAGACATGGAATTTTTTTAGCATGAGATTTTTTTGTAATTAAAAAACCGAAAACTTGAATGAGTAAAAATTACAACTGTACAACACAAAAGCAAAGAAAGATCTAACAACAGGACATGATGCAAACATTGTCACCATCTCAGCATATGCGACAGCATATATAGTATAGGCATAAGGCCTAATTTTTCTTCTTCTTATACTATTAATGATACTATTGTAATATAAATACATATTTCAATTGTTGATACAAGAATCTCACATACATTTTGGTTTGTGTAAGTCCATGGTTTGTGTCACAGAATTATTCCTAATTTGTACACCAGTCTTCCATTCCTGAAGATAATTAATTTATATGTTAACGAAATACTGTGGAACAATTGTTTGTTTGTATATAAGTGACTCAACGTTACATAGACTTGTACCTAAGCAAAGCATATTTAATCTGTGGCATTTCGAATGAAACGTTTTAGAGTTATCTCAGCGTCGGTCTCGGTAAATCATTAAGGGACGTGCCAATGCCTCGTTCCCCGCTACCGAATCGAATAAGGCAAATGAAATTCATTCACACGTTCGTCAAGCTTACAGATGCCTTATTAAACACATCGCTTGAATCGATTCTGTAATCTAAACATCGTCCGATTTATGCATCGATATTTTCGATTGGAATTAACACTAACTGTTCCGTTTATGCATTCGATCGATTCGGTTCTAGAATAAATTTATTCATGTTCTATTTCGCTAGCGGACAGTGTTTTATACTAAATTTATTTTCGAATCAATTCGCGTTTTGTTATATTCTCTGACTTCTTTCATAGACGATGATGCATTCTTCTAGTATTTTTAATGTAATTTATACCTTATTGTTTGTTTGTCTTAAGCTTGTTTACACAATGTTTTGAATACTTAGATTATCGTTTACGTTTTTCATAAACTGAAAACGGGGCGATGTAGGTCTCCAGAGTAACCGTTTAAACCGAGGCCCTTGCATTGTGTCGCTTCTAATGGAGGTACAGGCTAACCAACCTAAGCTCTGCTAACTTTCAAACCCCCAGAAGCTGTTGATCAGCTTCTGTATTCTATGGCGCGATGGAGAAAGTCGACGGGAAAGTCTATTTTTAGCGTAATGTATGTAATACATGATTTTATTTGACATTGCAAATGTTCATTAGCGCGATAAATGCTATTATGCGAGATAAAAGGATAAATTTTCCTACCAATATCACAACTGTAGTCATTCTTCCATACGATGTTTAGGCGTTCCGGTATATATCGTTGAAACCCAAGGTACTATGCCAACAAGGACAGGACCTAATTGAAACTAAATCCTTTTTTACAAAATAAAATCTAAATCGTAAATGACGGCGAGATGAGTGTAGAAAAATTAAAAAAAATACAATAAAATAATAAAAGGACTGGAAAACGATAGTCAAGACAGTCAATAAAGTTTTTATTAAATTTGAAAAATAAATATTATATTAAATAATATTATTTTAATTTATATCAATAAATAACACGTACGGATAGTAACGTCCACTGAAGCTTCAACCTGTTATAACCATTTTTTTATAAATTTTATAAGTATAACGTCAAAAACATAAATTTGCACTTTTTGAAGTCGGTTAAAAAGGCGAGTGACCACCTGACGGGGGGTGCACCGCGTGGGAACGGTTCCCTAATTACCCAGGCTCCAGATAACGAGTCTAATTCGCGGGCTGCGTGCGCCGGCGCCCTCTCTCACGCACGCATTGTCTTCGGTAATTGCCGATCCTGTTCAATTTGTTGGATTTGTTGCCTCTCCGCGCTGTGATTCCTTTAAGTGGCCTCTTACGACTGCTAAATAAAACGCATCGATCGCTAGCTTCCTTTGGTGTTAGGGCGATTTACTTTTACACTCGGTAGTGATGATAAAAATTCTCACAGTCTAATTAAACCTTAATAGCCACTCGCTATACAAACTTATTATTTAAAATATTTAAATTTTCTATATTGCATGCCTTTATGTTCTACGTCAGTTCGGTGAGACTATCACAATTTTATTTAAAACTAGCGTACCCGGCCCGCTACGCCGGCCTAGATTTTGCTTTATTTTATTTATACAATAAACTTACATCAGTAAATCTATACATCGCGCTATAACTTATCTTAAATAACTTCAAAATCCTTAATTATTATCTTTAACATACTTCAGTATACTTTATTATACAAGATTATACTTCTATATACTCCATTGTACTTCAATATGGTCCATAATCTCATAAATATACACAACGCATGTGTAGTAAATAAAAGCTGTATTTGACAGTTCAAAAAGAGGAGTGCTCCGATCGTCACAAGACTTTACAGAATTACTCGCCAGGTCAATCTGAAGATTCCCTGAAAGTTTCTTTGAAATTGGTCCAGCCGCTTCGGAGCCCACACACTTTCTCTTTTATATATATATAGATTTAGTTAATATAAATCAATATTCTATTTTATAATCGCAGTGTAGAACCGCCGAAAAGAAAAGTTTTTTTGAAGTAAAACTTCTTTGCGCACCCTTATTTTTTTTAAACGCTGTGATAGTTGCCACACTGACGTAGATAACAAAAGCTTTCGAGGTTAGATGCGCAAGCGCAGGGCGTTACGCCCCAAGGCAGCTGATGAAGACATCACGCCGCGCGCCAATTGATTAGTTGCGTGACGACCGTTGAGACTCGCGGACGTGTTATTATGCGACGTTAGACACGCGCCCGGGATAGGAACGTTGAGAGTTTGCTCGAATTATGAAAATTTCACAGGATAATTTGTTATGGAATATAATTAATGTAAATTTAAACGAAGCTGCTATTTATGCCACTATTAACAGGGTCAGGGTCCCCGGTGAGGTTAACCTCGGCTTGGACGGTTACTATGTTACGCGCAAGCATTCCGATCCGAGTTCGCCCAAGACGGCCGAACCACGACTCGGTCGGTTGCTATTTCAATAATCAAAGGGACATTCAAAAACTAAACTAAGTTTGAGTGCCACTTCGGGAAGCACGTAGATATCGATAAATCATCCAAACGATGGGTAGATCGATGATGGATCGTAGTTCCATTTTAAATAGGTTTTAAATTAGATCCTAATTTACCAGATAGAATTACAGACTTCTCGTGATACAATATTCAACATCGGGCAAAAAAATTGCTACATTGTAAAGTCTCAAATAAATGGTCAATGGTTTTAATTATCGATGGGAAAGAAAACACTGAAGTAATAAACTCGTTCAATTACGGGAATATTTCAATGGGGTATTACTGTCGAAATTGCCTCTTTTGTTTTGATTGAATCTACAGGGTTCACATCAATCTCCTTAATACTAAATATCATTAGTAAAATAGTACATAGTCTGATAATTATAATTTTTTTTCACAAATAAAATGGAAGTGTCTGTTTGTAATATTAAAATAACTTTTTACGCCATGCGTATGAATGTTAAGGGTGGTTAAATTTTAAGGGCCGAGGTTGACAAATTATTTAGGAAACAATTGTGATAATTTTTTATGGTTCAATTATGTATGGAACAAAATATTAGCCAAATGGCCGCCGCCACCTCGGCGGCACACCTCCATACGATGGTCCAAATTTTCAATGACGTTGAGGCATAATTGAGGTTTTATGCCGTTAATGTGCCGAACTATCTCATCCTTTAAATTATTACTGGCTTATCGTCGTACACCTTTCCTTTCAAATAACCCGAAAGAAAGAAGTCCAACGGTGTCAAATTACATGATCTTTGCGGCCAATTGACATCGCTACCACGTGAGATAACACGACCATTGAATTTGTCGCGCAAAAGAGATTGCGCGAAAGAGAATTCTTATCATTCACGATGCTTGGAATGGTCAGGAGGCTAGTTCTTGAGTCGATTGCACCTTGTAAGTATGTAAATGCAAGTCTTTATACATAATGTTCATCAACAACCAGCGTGGAGGTGCAATTATTGGGCACGATGACGAGTCGAGGTGGACGGCTATTCAGCCACACTATCGCGAACAGCAGCAATATTTTGTACAGTACACGGGTACGAGCATCCACTGGTGTTTTCACATCTCCGACAAACCAGGTTTGCTTAAATTTTTGCACGATTTTTGCGATTGTACGCACATTTGGACGATTAAATTGACCGAAAAAAACACGAAGTGAACGCATATGCATTTTCATTTGAACGCACATTTTCATAATAAGCCTGAATATCTTTAACGCGTTGCTCGATTGCGTATCTTGCCATAATTCAAACTAAGATAGCCTGACATTGAGAAATGTCAAAGGAAATGCAGAAAAAACTTGACGTTTAGGTGTGGTTCACATTCAACATCGGCCCTTGAAATTTAACCAGCCTGTATAAAGGTAAATATACCAAAATAACATTTATTACAATTTTAGTCTCCGTGTCTATTTGTTTCGGCTAATCTTTGGAATGGCTGGATCGATTTTGGCACATTTACTGGCAGATAGCTGATGTAAAAAGTAGTAACTTATTTGAGAAACCATTTAAATAGTTTTTAATCATGGCTAACATCGCGCGGCGCGGTAGTCCTATATATAAATATATTTTCCAACAGTTTTAAACGTCTTCCAATAGTAAGCAGAGAACTCAACAATGTTTTATGGTGCAACAGTGCGTCGGTACGGCGCGGCGTTAAATATTACAAAGTTTAAACACTGTTATTAGAGGGCCTGCCTACTATTACTAGAATATTTGTAATCATATGTAACTAGTTGTGACTCCCGGCTTTGTGCGCAATTTTTACACGTATCGACGCTGGAAAGCTAAAACGTAGTAAGTGACACATATGGCCATTTTCACTTTTTTACATAGTTGGAATCGGAAAAAGACGCGTCGAATGATATATGACTTGTAACAATTAGATGAAAAATAGCGAAAATAGGATTTTCCAAATTGATAATTTTCTTTTATTTTTGTATCGTAAAACAACGTAAATAACAAGAAAACTCTAGGTTAATATCGTGGTATAATACTTATTCAGCACAAAATAATAAATATTTTGTCCAAAAACGACAGCTCTAGGTCCACAAACCCCTCCTGAATAATAAAATAATAAAATAATAAAAATATTCATAAAATTAAATCCAGGAAGCCCCTCGTCATGCACCGAGGAAGGGCCACCGGGGAGGTTTTGTGGGTCAAACCCCACATAACCGTCGCTTTCTCCCCAGAAGGCAAGATCAAGAAGAAGGGAAGATCGGTCCAGCGATTTGAAGTTATGAGGTAACCAACATAAAAAGACACATAATCCCAATTCGTTAGAACCTCCCTTTTTGAAGTCGGTTTGAAATAGCAGTACAAACATACAGAAATAGTGCACGACAGTTAGATAGGTAACGAGTGAGCAATTCATACGCGACTGTGGAATAGCGTGTCTCGGCCCATTTGCCGGCCGCAACACCGTCGAACGCCCCGGGACAGAGTTGAATGGGGATTGTTATAAAACCTACAACGCGTATTAATTGCCTACATAAATGATTTTAATGCGAGACATTAATTTAGACGTTATATAAAGCTTGATGTTTACTCACGCCATTTATGAACGAAACGCTAGAATGTGATAGAAATTATAAGAACGAATTTTTAGACAAATGTATTAAACGCTACAGCGTGCGGACGATCTCTTTTACTTATATACACTTGTCTAAAACTACACCAAATTGAAATGTGACCACAAGTTAACCACCAGCTTTCAAATAAAAAAAGAATTAACAAAATCGGTTCGCCCAGTCTAAAGTTCTCAGGTAACAAACATAAAAATATAAAGTCGAATTGACAACCTCCTCCATTTTGAAGTCGGTTAAAGATAAGATGCTGAGCCGTGGTAGCTCAGTGTGAGCCGTGGTAGCTCAGTGTCCGGGCGGTCGCCTCAAGTTGCATAGTACGCTAGTAACCCGAGTTCGATCCCCGGTGCCGGCACCAATAAATTTGTTGTTGCAATTTTATGTGCTGATTAACCACGCGCTCGGCATGTCTTAGAAAATTTTTCTACGACATGTGAAGTCTGCCAATCCGCATTAGGGCCGCGTGGCGGACTATGCCCTTATACTCTCTTTACAGAGGAGGCCTCTGCCCAGCAGTGGGACTTATATATATAAAGGCGGTAACTTTAACTTTAACTTTAAAGATAAGATGAATTTAGATTAATTTCAGCCGGCCCTATTTCAGTGGCTGGGTTCACATGGCTCACTTTAGACGAGCGAAGCCTTGCCTCTTCGTGGCACGACAAGCCAATAACCCGTTTATGACTAACTTACTGCAAGGGCCCGCAGTGATTACTACTCTTGATAGGAAACAGTGATCTGGGTCTCACGTCTGCTATTGTCACTGAATTTTCACTGTGACAACCAAACAACTACAATTCAATTATCTTTGTGCAAGAAACCTTTATCTACTAATTTCATAATAATCGTATAGTGGCCGATGGTTATGGAGTGATTTAATTGAAATGTTACGGTATATTGAGATGTCATTATGTACGAGATTACTAAATAGTAACAATTGGAACAATATTAGTGGGTCAGTGGCACGCCATCGGAAAACTATAGTGGCAAAACTGAACTAGCAGATTATGAAAACTTGGAAAAATTGACAACTACTCGTATATAGTTACTGAACGTTTATTTTCACACAATTTTATAACCAGGCTTTGGGCCTCCTATGTAAAATAAATAAAATTGGAGTGTCTGTTTGTTATATTAAAATAACCGCCTCTTATTACATTCATGTAAATGTATACACCGTACATATAACAAATGTTGTCTGCCAGTTTGTTCCGTTAATTCTGAAACGGCCTGATTTTGACAGGACTCTCACTGCCAGATAGCTGAAGTAATAAGAAATAACTTAGGCTATAGTACTAGCGTTAAAATATATTACCTATTATATTGCTGTGAATTTGTCCACAGCTGAACGGTTAAACCATTTGCTCCATATATCAATTGATTTAAAGATATATCACACAAGTAACTTGACTACGTTGATTTAGAATGACATGAACAAACATCTTTACACCCTGATACGCTGGTTCTTATGTGTGTGTTAATAAAAGAAATAGGATTAGATTTTATTAAAAAAATTTATATAAAACCAAGCATGAAATTTTAAAGTGGCTTGAAACACTAAATTATGAAGGTTGTGAGAATATGTTAAAAGTGGTCAATTGAAAAGCACTCACACATTCACCGACACACACCCGCGCGCACACAAGCACACACACACGCACATATAAAAATATGATATAATTACAATATTAGAAATATAAATAACCATGGGAGGAAGGACTGCCAACTACGAGTATCGCACAGGAAATCCCTAGTTTAGGTGGCAGTGAAACTTAAATAGAACTAATGCAGTAAAAAAAGTGTAATTAGTAATACTGTTTGTTATAATTTGGTTAATTAATAAAGGATATTTATTATTATTAAAACAATCACGGAAGACATAAAGAATATTATTATTATTAGCATCTAGAAATTGGAAATGCTCAAGGCGTCCACGCGTAAATAGTCCAATGGGATCCGAATAAAAACGACTGCGCCTAAGCCGTAAAATAAATTTCCATGCAAACAGAGTTTATTACATAAGCGACGCAATAGTAAATAATCGAGTAGTGGGTATAAATTACTCGGCAGCGGACAGGCGCATTTGCGGCGACGTCCGCGAATATTGAAACTAAATCATTTGTACGTGATCCGAACTCCATTCCTTACAAATAACCGTGCTAATGAAGTTTGATTAAAAACTTAATTTGTACAACACGAGCTTATGAGAGCTTTATTACGGCTAATTGTAATAAGCTATTATAAGCGTTCTGAACAGTTATTTTTTCGAATTGACTAGTTTGATCAGAGGTAGCAGAGCTCATAAGTCGCTTAGCTTGAACCTCTTTAGGGGTTAACGCTAATCGACTTATGAACGTTAAGGTGCAAGTCCCTGCGAGAAGGGTTTGGCCGTTGCTCGGTCATCAATAGCATTCCAATCTGAGGGCGCCTGAGCGGACCGGGACCGGGAATCTGTCGTTAGTTTATTGGAAAATGATGACATTTATTCATACAGCTAACTGGTTTTACGTTCTACTTCGGAAAGCGTTAACGTTGTGGATAAAAATTCCAAATATATTTTGATATGTTTTCCATTGAAAATACCAATTTAAACAGTCGACACGACACGACGGAATATATATTATTTAGTTCCATCTATAGTGTGTATAAAATACATTGTTCAAGAGAGAAAGAAAATATGTGCTGACACCTCTCTCACATATATAATATATCTCCCTCTCAACTTCCGTTCGCCTCGCCCCGATCACGCACCATTTTACTTCTCAAGTCAAGTAAAGAAATTTTATTTCAAAAAATCTCATCTGTTATTCACTTTTGAAACAAGAGTGAACGGTGGTAATTCAGAGGCGAGCGTGACAAAAGAATGGCATTTGACACTCGGCAACGAGCGGAAATCCTTTATTAAAATGACAATTAGATATTCAATTAAATATAGAACAAATGTATAGGAGCCGTAGGCGCAGTGACGTGTATCACGGTATGCGGACCACGGGGCGCGGCGAGTCAAGGTAAGGGGTCACAGAGAGAAAGGCGTCGGCTCTAATGTCTATATTAATTTTATTCTACCTCAGTTATTAATAGCGGGCGTAAACAAACATGCGTGAGTTGAATTCCACACATGTGTTTCTGACCTGGCCGCTGTAATGCCGTTTGGCAGTTGGACGGCTGAAAAATGTACTTGACACGCTTTGCATTGGACAGTTCTTACTGTTACTGTGTAAAATAAATATGTTTGTTTTAGTGAATGGTAGCAGGGTCATTAATATACTTCTCTTTTTTTTTAAATTAAAAGTACCATTTTTTTATCAATTATTTCTAATATTCCTGATAACCATTCCAACTAAGCTTAGGCTTGTGCTAAGAGATGGTTCACGTCAATAGTGGATTTGAAGCTACGATCATATGCGTTAACCTTAACCATTAAGCTATTGACACTTCATTGTAAATATTGTATCTAATATATTTAAACGAGGAATTCTTGTCTAAATATACATATATAATCTAGATCTCGGAAACGAATATATCGATTTTAATGTAATTTTGTATGCAAGTTTTGGGGGAGAGAAATCGATTTAGGTTTCATTTTTATAAAATGTCGTTTTAACACATAAACATACAAAATACACTTCTGTATGCTTCTGATGCAAGCAAAAACAAAACAAAACAAAATCAAAACGTTCTACTTTAAGATCTTATGGCCGGAGGTTTGGACCTCAACGATCTTGTATTATTGAGTTTGTACTCATATACAAAAAAGCAATCAATAAAAATAGACTGAAAAAGATATAAGATAGCATATAACAAGCTATAGCAATTATTTAGCGACATGGCAAGGGAAATAAGATTATCGCCAACGCCATATACCCGACACGAATTTTGCCAAGTGATTATTTGCAGGTAAACATCTGAAATAACGGAAACTCCTTGGTACAACCTTGGTAGAAATCGAAATTATAGATCGTAAAATCAATACAGGAACTAAATAAATTAAAAAAGTCAAACAATTTAGACAATGTGCAAGATATAGAAGCAAATTGGAAACACTTTCTTCTAGTATAAACGTGGTTGGCTGTATAGCGGATCTACTAAAACCATGATACAATCATTGTAGCCGTTTCCATGATCGGGGAAGTACCACGACCTCACAGACTACACGTGTGGCTTGAGCAGATACAAATACAGGAACGAACAAAACTACAATTAGTAGTAAAGTAGTATTGCGCACGCACATTGGGTAGCCATGGGCCCCGCTGAAAATCGGCGCTGTCGCATTCTTGCGACAACACATTCTGAGATTATTAGAAATGATATTGACAATATTGGCTTCATGTTCTATTTGTCTGTTCCTTCCTTTAATTGTATGTTTTTAATGTCTGTTATATTTTGTCTGTAATGTGTTTGTATGTTATGAGGCAATAAATAAGGGTCTATGTCTATGTCAATTAACCTTAAACATAACAGAATCACAATTCCGTTATTATAATTGTTTCAAAATGACTGCTCAATGGCAATTTTCTAGTTTAGCCGTGCCTCTGACATTGTTTCAGTATTTCGATCTACGGTAAGATACAATTCTAGATTTGGCAATACGATGCGATATCTTCAAAGTAATTAACATGTATTTTGACAAGATTTCTAAACGATTGTGACAGTAATCCGGTAGAACGCAATAAATATTTAATGAAACTATATACGGATTCAAATCAATGATAACGATACGACTAAGTCACCTTAAATCAGTTGTTCTATTATTGAATCGGTGGTATCGATTTCTCGGTACATTAAATCGGTATGTCTGTCAGATCTAGATCAGATATTTCCCTCAATAAATTGTTGCACCTAACTAATTATATTTAGATTAAAATGCCAATAGTCTGAATTCGAGATGTGAAATGGAAATCAAACGGGCTCGTGATATACGATTGTTGTAAAAAGGATTTTAATATCGTTAAGCAGAAATTAAAATTGAAACGTCAAAAATAATTACATTTGCTGCTATAATTTGCATATTAACCAACCCTTTCTATTTATATGAATTGGGTAAATAGCATCTTAACGAAAAGTGTAAAGAAACGAACCCTTAAAATCGGCGATGCATCGCACGCTGAGATTAGGACCAAAACTGGCAACATTTCATTAATTCTTTCTTGATTTGTTTTATATCTAAAGTTAGCCTAAATTCGTAATTTCACTCTGATTACAATGTGGGTTTCCATAGCGTGTCTGTTGTACTATTATTGTTGTACCTGATACAACAATAATAGTACAACGCGTGTCGGACTATGGTCTAATACCCTCTTTACAGAAAAGTCCTGTACCCAATATTGGGAATATATTATATACACATATTTATATTCTTTTCATATATTGAATATATAGAATTTTTAATGTCGCAATTGTTGCCGTGATATTTTAAGAGAAATATGCTGAGAGATCTATAAGAAATATTAACTATGTCTTTCATTTTACCTTAAAATAAAGAAATCTAGGACACATATATATATATATATATACATGTTATGTGAAATTAGGTATATAAAACTTTTTTGTTTTCAACTTTGAACAGCAAATGTCCCATAATCGACGTGTTCGACAAACAGAATATATCGACCACGTTTAATATTAGGTAATAGGAATTCTATTCACAACGGGCGGCCAAGTTGTAATTCAGTTAAGCAAACAAAACGCCGGATTAGTCATATGCCCTATTGTCCGTTGCTGTCGCTCTCTGAGCTTTATCTTAATTGACTTCGATTTGATTTAGTAGCGCAATATATACAAACACGATCTGACAACCCCCGAAATTTGATATCAACTTTATACTATCGTCTATAGATGTCAAAATTGATATCCATTACAATTACTCAATGTATATTATAAGATGGTATAATAAAAGTAATTACAAATTTAACATTGCAGTTGACGAAATATTTGTGGGCGCGTTATCAAATGTTATGACGAAGTATCTAAACAAATGACTGAGTGCGTTCGATGGAATATAAAAGTTGGTCGGCGTGTCCGCGAGTGGCGCCCGGGGCGACAAGTTATGTCACATGGCCATTTCATATATGACACGTCTGGTCATAAAGCAACAAGGATATCAGATGGTTATCTCGCGTTAGGGTTCGATACGAGTTGAGAAGTCTACGGGTTGTAGTGCCGTCGCTGTTCCTTGATCGTTATCTTTAATTATGGGTTTTTTGCAATTAAACTTGCCTCGGAATGTGGTGTTGGTATATTAATTCAACAAACGCAACCTTGTTTTCGGCGCAGCGAAGTGTCGGTCAATTCTGTCGGCGATTTATACACCTTTGATTGCGTAAACTTATTTCGATGTGGTTGGTGTTAAATATGCAATTTCAATTGCAAGTATCATTTCATAGTATCATATACTTCACGGAAAATATTTGCAATCCAAAATAATCTATACAAATAAATAAAATTGGATTTGTATAGATTATTTGCAATATTAAAATAACCGCTTTTTACTACAAATAATAGATATGGTAGATATACTAAAATATAATTTTGTACAGCTTTGTTCTGTCTGTATTTTCCGGCTAATCTTTGCAATGGTTGGATCGATTTTGACGGGACTTTCACCGGCAGATAGCTAATTTAATTTTAGAAAAAAATAGTTTTAATCACGGTTAACACGCACGTTAAATTAAGAACACTTTGTAGTGATTCCACATTGACTAAAATTACGGTTACGGAATTTTTGTTGCGATCTGAAACCAAGATCGACACCAGACCAGACAACAACTTTGACAAGGGATGTCAAACGTCTTATTCAACCACTCCACCTCAGTGATAAAATGTTCGAAAAGGTGGAAACTCTAAAATAAATTTACACTTCTTTTATTTTACTCTGCAAATCACATTCTAAGCAATTCTGTTCTCATTCACCAAGATCAATGTAAATTAACCGTTCCTAAAGTTTCTGTAATAACTTACAATAGTGGTAGGCTGTTCATTTATCAATTGGTGGTTAACGTACTTATCTAATTAATGCCCGGTTCAAACGCGAGGTAGAGACAAATCGATTGAATTGAGGTGCGCGTGCGCAGCCACTTAGGATGTTACTGTATTGTAAATTAAAGTAAATAATTTAAGTAAAACACTTAATTTTTATGTCTGATATCTAAAACTGCAATGAACAATATTTGT
The DNA here is from genome assembly GCA_029286785.1 of Meandrusa payeni. Classification (NCBI taxonomy): domain Eukaryota; kingdom Metazoa; phylum Arthropoda; class Insecta; order Lepidoptera; family Papilionidae; genus Meandrusa; species Meandrusa payeni. Next base: position 5,185,456 of record JAGSMX010000022.1, read on the forward strand.
TACAATAAAACATTGGTCCACAAGGGAAATTATCCGTGCGGTTGTTCTAGCTCTTCCTGTTGCACAAAAGGTGCTATTTTTCACCGAAAGATAACGTCCCAACCACGACAGGCGAGCTAAGGAGCTGTCCTATTAAAGTTTAGCTTGTTCAGTCCAGACCACCATGGTCGGTGGTATTTAGTTTCATTGATACGTCTCGTTGTGCAGCCGGACATTTGTAAGTGTTCTTAATGCGCCGATTACGGCTAAGTACCCTGATGTGTTTTAGTGTCTGAAATATCACAAAACCGAGTGTGCTTTGGGACCTGGATTATTTAAAACGTTCGCGTTTGTCGTGATGTGACCGCGCTTTGATTTCTCGTGTTTATGCGCTTTGTATGTTTCTCTTTGATTTCGTGGGAGCGTTTGTTCTTCTGCGAGTTTGCAATTATATTCCTGTTTAGGTATCTCAGCCGCATTAGCAGCTTAAGAAACGAAAACTTAACTAAATTACACAGTAGGGACTATATACAATGCTTGTCTTAGGAGGGCCTCGCACGTCCCTTAGGAGGGATAAAACAATTAATTTTTATGGGAGACAAAAAAAACCATATAGAATATCAAATAAAGCTTAAATCAGGCAGCAGTAAGCTTTTGTGTAATGTGTAATATACCTGGAATCAGGAACTTACAAATTTGAGTCTGAATATGGACTATCCCCTGTAGAACAAATTAAAAATCCTGATAGAGTTCTGGACCTCTCTCTGGTTTAGTAGGAATAACATAATATTTTTGGTTTAAAATATTATTAAAATGTTAATAATAACCCAAACCTAAATATATCATAGGGTCTGGTGACTCATATTGAGATAAAATTTATACAAAATATTATGCACTAAATCCTTGTCCGTAACACGCTTCATATGTGCTACTGCTGGCCACAGGCCCACTCTGTAAAGAGACTATAAGTGCATAATCGGCTACGCGGCCATAGAGCATATTGGACTTCAGATATCTTTCAAAATCTACTAACAAATCAAGTTTGTTTGTTATGTGTTCATCAATGTTTTCTTTTACTGCTAAAACCGCGTGATAAATCAACACTTGAATTGCAATAAACAACTTCATTGGTCACCGGCACCGGGGTTCGAACTCAGTTTGCTATCGTACTATACAGCTCTAGACGACCCGGACAGAGCTACAACTGATCTAGTAGAATAAGTATCACGTCTATCCCTTAGTATAGTTATTAGCATAGATCTAAATATATTTTATATAAAGTTGTTATAGACGATAACAAAGCTGCAGGAGAGTCGGCTGACAACAATCTGGCTAAAGAGGATGCCAGATCGGGCAAGATGGAGAAGAAGATCTTAGAAAGCCAACCCTGGACCAAGGACAAGCCTGGCCTAATGCCAGGAAAAAGAAGAAGAAGAGCTAACAAGTTATCACTAATGAGCCACCAACACCAATAAAGTAGAATATTGGTGAAAAATAACATCAATTGTTATAAAACGAATCAGAGCAATCCTTTCTACGAACGGTACATTCATCCGAGGCACAAAAGTGGATGTACTTTTACTCTATTTATTGTGTGCCCTTTGTTAGCTCACGGGTCATAGCGTCTCGGATGACCATTTATTAATAGGACATATTTGGACAACGGCTTGGACGTGATAAATACTCCTATAGAATTCTATGGTCACTCAAAAAGTGCCTGTTAGTCTCGCTTGTGTCAATACGAGCATATCAAAGTGGTATTGTGTCCGTCTCTAATGTAAGCATACGCAATAATAGTCTTAGGGATGTGTAGTTTTAAAGTGTAAAATATTTTGCATTGTACGTGTATAGTGTAATGATGACCGCAGTATCAGTTTGATAAACCAGAAATTCTTGTCGATGTCGTAATCAGTCGCAAACACTTCATATCTAACCCTTTGTTGGTGGCACTATGAAAGAAAATTCAAAATGCTTCATTCAATGTAAATTAAGTGGAAAAGATGTGATAGAATGTGACATTGATTTACCTTATTAAAATAATGGAAGTGAAATTTGGCATGAAGTTTAAATTATTGTTGCAATGATCATTTATAATTTGAAGAAAAAACGCAAGCTAGCTTGCAGTTTGGACATATAATTCTTAACGACAAAAACTACCAGCTCCACCTCATTATACAAGAAAACATCCAGGGTAAACGACCACTTGGAAGAAGACGTATTTCGTGGCGTAAGAATCTCCGAACATTCAACATGAGCACAAATTCCTTGTTCTGTTAAGTATAAGTTGCTGTAAGCCTTAATGATAGTCAACTTCTGGAAAGAAATGGCACCTCAAGAAGGAAAGTCATTAATGAATGACGACAAGTTTTACTCTGTATATTTTGTTAGCATTCTTAAAAACAGTGGCAGAAGCACTATTGTGTGAATGGTGATTATTGTATAACCAGATCACCATAATTTCATTCTTTTTAACTTGCACAGCTCTAATTGTTTTGTTCCACTGCAATGGAAGCGCACCCTAACCAATGCAAAACTCCAACAATTCCAGTATATAATTAGCAATCGTCCTACAACAAAATATACTACTTACACAACATAAATTACGTCAGCGGTACTATTTATTTGCATCTAATATGTTATTTGTATATTTGATACTAGTATATAATCACCATTGTAATATATTGTAAAGAGCCCATTAAACGTTATCCGTTTGATCTTGTAATAGCGTCAGAGGTTTTAGTATTTTAATAAATTCCTAATTATTTAAGCGTCAATAGCATAATGGTTTGGAAAACGTACTCTAAGACAGAAAGATTGTGGATTCCAAATCACCATTCGTCACCATCGTTTTGAAATAGTTAAAAAATAATGTTAATAAAAATTGTTAGCATTCTAATTTTTTTAAATGCGCTGACTGAATGACGTACGCAGAGACATGCTCTCCAACAATCTAAAGAGATGCCAAAGAAGTGGGCAAATTGGAGGTGAAGATCGTAATGGACGGTGAGTAACGTGAACATTTTCTGAACGCATCGTAAGGTTTTTAACATTAGAAATATTCGAAAATTCTTGATGACAAAAGCAATCACATTCGAAATGCTTTTAAAAACAAATCAAAGCAAAATACAGACGTGTAAACAAGAAATTCTAATCCGCCGTGTTAATTTGGACCAGAGATATTGAAGAGATGGAGCGACATGGCCAGCTCAGCTTAGCCAATTAACAAGCCTACCTGCTAAAGATAATCGGAAGAAAATAGGCCAGTTCTTGTGTATTTACAACCATTGTTACAGACGTAAGACAGAAACACGTTAGATTTTGTATAAGTATATAGACAATATGTTTTATAAATAGGGTTACCACAGGGTACAAATTTACGTCCTACACTGTTGCCCCATGACGTGTAGATATAGATATAGACATATTCTTTATTGGCACAAAATAAACGCATCAAAAAGACAGAAAAAAAGATACAGTTAAAGAAAAACGGACAAATAGTAGATAAGACAAGAACAATGCCAAATGTTTGACACATATATACAAAGTTAATTCATGACTAAAAAAACGACAAAGGACACTACGCTCAAAATGGATGTAAATGAATTTTTCTTACTGTCAGTGACGAATTAAACGGTAAGCACGGTCGCTGTTTTATTTCCGCAGTAGGATAGTAATATTACGAAGTTATAACGCCTACAATTTGATTCTGTTGTGAAGGGGAACTTATCTCGTATTACTTTATCATAAACCTACCAATATCATAATCAACTTATCTCATATCTTACAACCATAATCAACTTAATATCATGTTAACAAATTAACATGAAAATTATTTATTTATTTATTATTATTTATTGAAAATAATCTAATTAATAAAACACTAGTTCGAAAGAACCGAGAAAGGTATCTATGATTCGGTCCCGGAAAAACAAACCCTACTTGAGGTTCACACTCAACAATCCAAGAGCTCGGTCGCTTCTTCAAAAACTAACTAGTAAATAATTTCGTATAATAATGGCAATTACCGATAAAATTAACAACGTTACGCATGCCGAAAAAAGGTAATTGCGAATGAAAGCCAGCCCTAAATCCATTTGCCTAATTGGTACCGAACCACTCTATATCGATGTCAGATATGCATCGCGAGGCGATCAAGTCCAATCGCCAACAAACGACACATTAGCGGTCGTCAGTTATCCTTGAGAGTGCTCTCGGCTGCCCCATTGTTGCACGACATTTGCGCCGTGCTCGCATTCTTAAAGCGGATAACTTAATGTCCTCTATTAATAACTAGCGAGATTCGCACGGTTAAAACTAATTATTTATTGACACTGACTACACTGAAAATCCATTTTAGGATTTGCGCAAAATCCGTTCTTGGTGAACGTCTACGTCGTTAGATGAGTAACCATGATGAGTCAATGAGTGTCTTCGCTAATATACTTATGGATATAGCTCCAAAACTAATGAAGCGCGTTGTTTGGGATTTAAAATTCAATTCTCAAATAATTAACTTTAAGACAGAATAACTTTATGCATCCGTCCCTATTCTAAGCGATGTATACTATAGTTCGGTGTTCAGATAGATAGGTTATTTTATTTCTGCTTATACTGCAAAAACTACAGAAGGGACAAATATAATACTTATACCATAAGACGCTGCATATTTTGGAGAAGGTTCTAGTATATACTATTTTGTTGATTACTCAAATGTGGCAATATTTTGGCTTAAATATTAACAGGCTGGACCGAATTCCACAACTCGGTCGGTAGCTTTTATCGGAAAACTATCATTGAAATAGCTTTAAATGGCTCTTCGGGAAGCGTCCGATGTTCATTGAAGATTAGAACAATTACTTGTTAATATTCGTGCGAATAAATCCACCTTAATGGCCATTTCGACAACCCTACCCATTACAAAGAGTTAGACCACTTTCAAAACGATGTATCGATTCTCAATCCGCTATCTAGTTCGGCACAAGCAAATTTAATGAATAGAATCGAATAACTTACAAGGCGATCGGAATAATCGACACCGAGTAATCAGATTGCAATCGATTCACTCGATTTATAAGGATCCGAGTTGTTTCCTGCCGCGTATCATCGATACAATATCTAGATCATGTTACTACGGTTTACAGATGTAATTTGTTCTTGCCTCTTAACCCTGATATATGGATGTAGGATAACTACTCGTTATGTTACAATCAAATACTAAATTTATTTAGTCATTAATATATTTTTTTAAATACAAAATAGGAAATAGGCTCACGTTTGTCTTCTATCTCGCTTGATGGAAGGCGGAGAGGAAGCCTAAGATGGAGCACGAGAGCCTATAAGGTGTCTGTTCACATTGGACTTAAAAGGTTTCCAGATTGTACCCGTATGGAAAGACTAATCGCGGCAGCATTTCTAAATAGATTTGAAGCGTCAATATCCTAATGGTTTAGGGTACGGTCTGCGAATCGTAAGATCGCAGGTTCGAATTCACCATCCAACTTGAACCATCTCCTAGCACAAGCATAAACTTAGTTGGAATGATTAACAAGAATTTTACTACTATTTCTGAAAAAAAAAGAAATATTGCTAGCTTTCGTTTTATAAATAAAATACAAGCATATTTACGAGAAAAGACAAAAACGACTTCAAATCGAATCGTTAAACGCTATTACACGCGGAAGCCCTCTTTGTATTTCCGAATTATCGTAGGAATATTACGAAATAGAATTAATCGGAACCTAAACAAACTCTTATCGAACTACTCTTGAAGTAAAGCTTTAGAATAAAAAAATAATCATCGAATTTAAAATCGACAGGAATAACAGCACTTTGAGTGCACCAGCATTTAAAACAATAATAATATACTCTCCTTTTTTGAAGTCGGTTATTACACCGCTCTAGCCACATAAACAAGAGGCTCAGATTTGTTTCGCTACGACACTAAGCGTCAGTAATTATTCTAGAGCGCCTTTCCACACAGTCACAAGCTGCAAGATGGCATTTAGTACGTGGGTAGATGTCAATAATCTACACACGAATATTTATAATCAATATTAAATTGATTATCAGAGCACGTAATGCCTATGTATATAGTAGCAAATTCCTACCTCTCCTAAAAATTATGCGCAGCAAATTACAACGAGCTATAATAAATTAACATTGTGCGTCCATATTTAATTCAAACTGTTGATTATAAATTGAATGCAATCATTATTAAATGCGATCGGCACTTTTGAAATTTCAAGTTGCTGTGTTTGTTTTAATTATGCATATTTTAAGTTAAATCTTAATTAATAGCAGTGTTGGCCAAGTGGCTAAGCGGTACGATTTGCGACGTAGTAAAATGTCTTTTTTTTCGGTTTTTAAGTTCTAAAAATCACTAGCTAAAAATTGTGCCCGACGTACGGCGACGGGATGACCCTTGTCGCAAATGGGACTTAATAAACTTGCTGAAAAGCTAATAGCGAAAGCTGTCTGCCTACCCCAGTAAGATTACAATAGCAAAAAAAGATCGTCTTCAAATCGAATTGGACGCCCTCTTTGTATTAAATGGAATGGAAATAATGAGTACCTAACCAAACTTTTCTTAAAGACCCTATGTCTTTAGTCGTAATCTATGCCTTTGATCATGTGATGATATTCTGCAGTGTTGTGCATCAGTCTACGAAGGTTTCCGAGTTGTTACTGATAGATGGGGCTACTGTCCAATAAATGAAACGTGAATAGCAAACGAACAGCGAATGTCCTCCCAATATTGGTCTTGTCTTTCCTTCAACTTTATTTTAGTTAGTGGCGTAACAACGCGCGCAGGATAAGGCTAGTTTTATTATTAAAATAAATTAACAATTTTAATGAACGCACCGATTATTTATTGGGGGCACACGGAAGGCACTGTTTCCTAAGAGACAAGTATATATCGACGCTGGAAAGCAAAAACGTAGTAAGTGACACATATATGTGTGACATGCCCCTTTCACTTTTTTACGTCCTTGGAATCAGAAAAAAAAGACGCGTCGAATGATAGATATATGACTTGTTACAATTAGATTAAAAAAAGTCGAAAATAGGATTTTCAAGATTGACACTTCTATTTTATTTTTTTGTACCGTAAAATGTTTACAGTAAAATTGTCTTTTAGGAAAACTCTAAGTTAATGCCGCAATACTTATTCAGCAAAAAATAATAAATATTGTGTCTAAAAACGACAGCTCTAGGTCCACAAAAACGAAAGTTATAATTTTTTAAATGTTTTTCGGCTCTGGTGAACAATTTCATTTTTGTGGGCTACTAGGTTTTTGATTTCCAGGGTCGATATATAGATCAGACAGACCTCCATTGTATTGCGCCATGTTTGCACTCAATAAAATTACAAATTAAATTAAAATAATATGACTTTTCCGTTACTTACCTTGTTCCTTTAGAGCAGCGATAGCGTGAGTAATCCCACCCCAAGGCTTGGGTAGGTCTAGAAATACAGCATCGACTTTTCCGTCCAAGTTCGCACCAAAACCTTCAGCTAGCACGTCTCTATGTTGTATCTAAAACAAAAGTCCAAGCTGTCATGACGTTCTGACCCTATGAGGTTGTGGAAAGATTCTGATAAACTTCTCTGGCATGTACGTCGACGCTTACGAAAGTTGGTTTGTGTCCAAAATGTATAGCAGTGGGCTACCACCAGTCACAAACGGGGTCTAATAAGCTTAAGCTTAATAAGCTTGCTGAAAAGCGAACATCGAAAGCTGTCTCTATTTCTACCTTGCTAGGGTTTTAAAAATGTTAGAATTTATCGGAATCGTTGGAGCCATTTCCGAGATACGAAAAATACAGGGTAAGAGATAAATAAATAAATAAAAATATACTAACATAAAGCTTTTTGTTGAAAAATAAACATTTATCATAAACTCCGTCGTCTTTCACGAAATCAGTTTTTCTTCAAAAAGTTAACGATAAAATGTGGAAGGTGTTATACCATTTTCGAATAATGAATAGTGGCGCAAAACTTTTGAAAATATTTTCTTTTTATAAAGCATGGTGTGTCAAAGACCGGTGACTGATGATTTTCTTCCAAAAATTTAAAGAACAGTCATAAAAAATATTTTTTTTTATGTTATTCTAACATGTCTGGTTTTAATCGTGCTTGTGATCGATAGCGCAGTTATCTGTGCTTTCAATTCAAAAAATCCGTCACCAAAACCCTATTTGCCGTTATAGTAAAATTCTCATATCAAAATAAAATGACACGAATTTTTTATATTATTATTCTCGAGTCTCTCATGCCGTCACCGTTGAAAGTTGAATTACGGGACACCCGTATAGCACTCGTTTGAATTTATAAGATAATAAATATATAAATATTTAAATAATCATCAGCCTGCAATAATCTGCTGGACATAAGACAAAGATCGTCGCTCCACCTAGTCTTAGATGGTCTCACTCCGCGTTGGCTTCCCCGCCTTTATAAATATATAATAATAGAATTGTATTATAAGATGCGGTTATTGATAGCAGAGTGTTTCGATACCGTCAAAGGCATTCGAGGTGTTCAGCTTTTAGAACATAATAAGATCAAAATGTTAGTCTTATCTTCAAAGTGAATCGAAGTACTGACTTTTAATTCTTGTGTAAAAAAAAAATCCTTTCCAATTCAACGTCAAGCCTTGTCACCGTAAATGTCTTAACCTTGGTTCAATGTAATTTGCATTCTAAAAATCTTAGAATAAAACATTTTAAATAGGTTAAGTAATATATAGTAGTATAGTACGCGCTCAAAACATTTAGCAGTGTCGCCGCTGAAAATCAGCCCCGCTGCACATGCACATGAGATGGGGTCAAAAATTTTTTCATTATAAAAACACCACCGTAATTTTGTGAGTGAGTAATAACTTTTAAAGGAGAGCACGTCCCGAGGGGGAGGTTATTCCCTCCCCCCCTGCGCCCTCGCAGCGCAAGGCGACACGGGCCAGCCGATGTCGCCTTCTACCCGGGTCCACTTTGGTGGACGACGCAGGGCCCCACCCTTGTCGCCCAGTGAACCCGAGGCCCCTTTTAGTCGCCTTGTACGACAGACAGGGGATACTGTAGTCTTATTCTTGAGAGCCCAGAACTACAGGGCTGGAGTGAGTAATAACTTCCTTAACTTGTGATTACTCTTGTGTTAACATTCTTGTTAATTTTAAAGAAGCTTAGGCTTGTGGTAGGAGTTAGTTCATGTCAATAGTCGAATGGTGGATTCAAACCCACGACCTTACGATTCGCAGACCGTACTCTAACCCAGCAGGCGGTTGACGTTTCAAATTTTGTTCATTATATTTGACTTCATACATTTTTTTGTACTAATTGTATTTTTATCACTTGTATTACAAAAGTTTTGTTTTTAACTTAAGTACACAGTTTATACTACTGCAGCTATTATCAAACTAACTTGTACTGTTTTCCCTGTTCCAAATAAAAATATTTCATTTATTTTCAGTATACTTACAGTAACAAAATCAGTCAGTCCATGCTGTTGGAACTCCTCACTGGCTAGTTTGGTTCTATGCTCGTGGAAGTCAAAGGTGTAGACGTGTCCGTGCGGGCGTATACGACGGATAAGAGCGTGAGTTAATGACCCACTACCGGTACCTGTGTGATTGAGTGGAAGTACAAAGTAGTAGTAGATTAGTGTTTATTAATTTCTCACATTCTTTAATTTATAGCGGGGTAGAGTTAGGTTTCGCTGTTAGCTTTTGAGAAAGCTTTCAGACACATGGTGATCCTAGTACACAAATTTTAAGTAAGTTATGTTTTGTACTTAAGAAACCGATGAACAGTAGTAAGATCATAATTCAAATTGATTAAGACTGTCACTGCTGTTTTTTTATTTATATTAGTTTTAAAACTAACTAGGCTTGATAATGTGATAGCATTTTATTTATTTCATTAAAAAATAATTATAAAATTATATATGCGACTGCAGAGAATTCTTGGACTAACAGTGCATAAGAAGACTATGTAACAGGCAATTTTTCCATTTAAGGGTGTTATGATGTTTGCCTAATACATCTTTATTATGATCATTAGAATGGATCCAGTTCTTGACTATAAAAATGAATGTTTGTCTGTATGTCCCTTATAGAATGCATTATCCCCTTATCATATGCATTTGATCATAATATGATGATCTTCAGCAAAGTGTCTGCATGGGACTACAAGGTTTGTGAGTTGGTACTGAAAAATGGCACCACTATCATTCCAATGAATTTCATATATTGCTGTGGTAGTTGGATGGAAATGCAAACCGCAAATGAACAGCGAATGTCCCCCTATATTTTTTTCAGAATTAATATAATTTAAAGAACTTCAAAAGGAAAAACAACTTCCTTCTTAAAGTGCCATCTGTAAATCATCTGAAATATTGGATGTTCTAAGACAACTGTGACCACTTCACACTGACAACAAGGATTAAAATTTATATATGTACTAATTACTAAGAAAACAATAAATTACCAGCTTCAACAACAATACTGCCAGGCACTAGGTCCAGTTGTAGTAATATCATACTGATGTCCTGTGTATAAATAATTTGTGTGCGATGAGGTAAGGTCAGTGTCCAGAGCTCGGGGTTAGGTTGTAGTACATGACCCCATCCTTTTGGCAAATCAATCTGTGTGCAATGTTTTACTATATTCAATATTATGAGTTTAAAAAAGAAATTAGTAACTAGCAGGTAAAATATAATTTTGGTCAGTGGGAATATCTATAAGTTAAGGCATTATTATACACTCACCCGGCTTCCATAATCAGTTCCTATAAGATTTCTAACCTTCAAAGCTCCATAAGGTGTCTGATAAACATTTTCTATCGTATCACCTTTTTTATTTTTTATTTCTGGTCTGGCTTCGATAGCATATACATTGTTACTTAAACACAACATTACAGTATCACCCTCGTCAATTTTTTCTTTATAATTTCTGAAGCTCATTTTGGTTTTAGTAGGACTTATAAATACTTAACTTTGGTTTGTAAATAATAAACACTTCAACATGCGGACTTGACATTTGTGCCATTTGCGTTCCAATTTGCTTTTGTTTACAAAACAACTTTAAGATTAGAAATCTTAAACTTGTTTTGACTTTTAGAATCAAACTTTGAAGACTTATGGCATTATTTTGTATACGAAATATATTTAAGATAAGAAATGGTAATGAATATTCTTTAGTTAATCTGTGACATGAAAAATAGCAATGCTGAAAACATACAATACATAGAAATTCTTTATATATAACGTATCGGACCAGTTTTATTATCTGTTATCACGGACGTAGTGGCTGAGAAAAGAAATATTGATCTTCCTTGCTCGTCAAAGAATTAGTTCACATTAATTTATTTAAAATTAAATTACTTGTGGTGCATTCCGTGAATTAATATGTGACAATATAAGGTTTTTCTTAAATTTTGTCGATATAAGAAGTGTTATTGAAATGGATGCTTCAAAAACTACTAGTAAAACGAGTTCGCTGAAGGCTTTGATTTTGAAAGCCTGGCGAGAAAGATGGACTGATATTCAATGGGGTATAAATATCAAAACCATTTTACCCAGAGGAGTAAGTGGAGACTTATACAATCTAGCAGACTGCATTCTTCAGCAAGCGATGGTTGGATGCGGGGCAAATCAATTGGTAATATCCTATCTTAAGCATTCCTTGGCGTCGCATTTAGTATCATATGCGGCAGTATTACAACGAATTGCAAAATTTGATGCGTTTCACAAACCTCATTGCATTTTAAGTCTACTTGAATTTTTAGAATGCTTTCTTGATAGTGTAACTTGTCGGGGTAAAATGGAAGAAGAAATATTAGCGTATGCAGTCTCGTCCATTATATTGTGGCTGCTTCAAGTATATCATTACTCGTTGAGCAAGTACCCTTCATCAAATCCAATTCAGAGTCAAGAGCTACTAGAAAAATCTACATCGGTCCTCAATTCTATTGTAAACACAGACTTCTTACTTGCAATGTTTTATTTGGCTAAGCAAAATGATCCAGAAGAATATATTGAAGTCACAAAGAAGTGTCAAGAAATCACAGCTTTTATGATGATGAACACACAATTCAAAGCACCAATTACCATTCATGAGACATTGCAGAAGATTTGTAACATGTCTATAGATAAAATTGCACCTTTAAATAGTAAACTTGAATCTGTACCACATACCCTTCAAGCTTTGATTGCAATAAATGTTTTGTCAAATCCGAGTGTGGATTTGCAGCAATTATCATGCCATCTGCTTATGATACAGAGGATTAAAGGCTACACATTGTCTAAGTTATATTGTGAGCTTATAAGAGCATGTTTTATATCTCTAAATGATTCCTGCAAAGATGCATCTAGACAGGCAGTGTGGGCTGCATTTACATTTCTGCGAGTCCCACAAGTAATGCATTACCTACATAACACTTGTGGAACTAGTAATAAAGATGCAGAACATTCTATAGAAGTGGTTGAAGCCTTTGAAAAACTGATACAATCTACACCATTACTTGATGTTGTTGATACTAAGAATTGTTGCAACAGTGTTGTCTCCCTTTTGGAACCTTTGGTAAAGTTAAATGTGGTGTCTGAAAGCCACTTATCATATTTCAAACAAAAACGAGAAACTAAGGAAGTTAGACTGCAAAAACTGGAACTGTCTGGCCTACAGGGATGTGTACCGTCATTTATAACTCGTGCAGAACCAACTCTAGCAGGAATTTTGAAGACAATGGGTGGAGATTTTCACAAAACACAAGAATCTTTGTATGCAATGTTGTGTCAAATAGTTGGTGGTACAACACTAGACACAATTTTAGCAGTGGCTACAGTAGAGGGTAAACTCAAATTATTTGTCTCTAGACTAATCATGTTCAATGAATTTGCTTTACATGCCGCAAGTGAAAAGGGAGCTTCTCCAACTAAAGCTTATATCTTTGATATATCCTTTTTGATTCTCTGCTCTATAGTACAGGAACATGGAGTTGAAAGTGTCTTAGATGAAAATGGAGATTCCTTTTTCGAACAATGGGTGCGAGACTGCATGGTTCATAATGGAGTTTATAAATCTCCAGAGCAGATACTTCAGAAATGTGATCCACAGATTATTGATATTTTATTCACCATCTTAGCGCTCCAGATTTTGATTTTAAAAATACAAATTTAAAACCTCACGATCTTTGCATAAATGTGAGTGGTGCAGTAAAGGAGATCTTATTTGCTTGGGAACAAGGCTCTATAACAGCTGGGGATGTTAAAAGGATGTTAGATTCCTTGCGGCAGAAGATGCCATCATTGGCAGTTTGTGCATCAGTTTGGCTGTGTTCCTACATTAATGTAGTACATCAAGATGCAATTCTAAAACCTATCAATATGGTCCAACAATTTGTAGCTCCTCCCACAGAGGTTGAATTGAGCCAGATTGACAACTTCAAAGAGCGAACTATATTGATGGGTCCAATAATTAGAAAAATGCAATATGATGTTTATCCACCATCAGTTCCAAAGTCTAAAGTTATGACATTTTCATACAACATTATATCTCGTCAACCAATTCTAGAGCAATTGCAAACTGTCTGGGATGATATTAAAATGAGAAGACACCTGCATATAGATGCTACACCTATTTTTCAAAGTTTATTAAACACTGCAGGACCTATTTGGTTTGTAACAAACTTGGTGAAGGAAACCTTAAAATTCCGCTATCAAGAAGATTTAGACAGGTCAGTGGATATTGTACTCGCAATTTTACATTTGGATATTGAAAAGTGTACAGAAGCATTGCTGTTGCATGTGCTGCCACAGTATTTGTATAATGCTAAATTGTCTGAAGAATTAGTTGAGCCCCAATCCTCATTCTTGGCAAAACTAACGGTGTATTGCATTTACGCTGCTCTAGAATTCAGTAATATGAATAAAATAACCGTATCTAGAAAGCGTCGACATGACGACGGTGATGATTTGGATGCCCATTGCTCCTCTAGTAAAGTTCGCAGATTAAATGATAATTCTTCTGATAGTAATTCTTTATACTATTCCCAAGGGCAAAGTATTACACTAGGACTTTTGAGAGAACCCTTGCAATCTGCTTTAGAGTTTCTGTATAGATTGTTCTCACAGTTGGCTGGAAAAAATGGTGAAGTTACACCTCAAACACATTTCATTCTACATTTTTTGGTTTACATAGTACAATGTGGCCAAGATAGAGCACAAATTGTTTTACAGAAAATGCCCGGTGAAATAGTGCCAACTTTGATTAAGGCTCTACCTGATAGATTTAACATTGGATTGATTTTGAGGCTTTATGATTTGTCTACTCCTTATGGAAGACGGGATACGGCAAGAGATCTGTGTCTGTTGCGAAATATGCGCTTACGTCCTGACTAAAATGTAGATTTCTAAGAGTAGAATATTTGCAATCAATTGTCACTAAACTATTTATGGTAGTTTTTTTTTAAATATAAATGAATGTACGAACTTAACTACTTTGTACATTGCAAATTGCTACGAGGGAAAATAAAACAATTGTCTTATGAGAATATCTTTACTTTTTAAAATCCAATCAAAAAGGATGGTGAATTAAATTAAATTCATTAGCTTAAATGACAGATTTCTTTATACATAATTTGTACATGAAATTCACAGCAATATACACATCATAATTAAGTAGCTAACATAATAAATTATCAATTTCCATCACATTACTGGACGGAATTCATATTTATGTGATACACAACTGTAATTTTCAAGGACTAGTTTTTAACAAATAAATTGTATGTCACATGTTTTGTAAACATGGTAAATAGCATATGATTTATAAATTTTGTTCATTATGAAAATTATCAACTTAAAAGAAATCAGAAAGAGAATTGAGAACATAAGAGGTTGTAAAGTTTATAATCTGTAAATACTGAGTCCTCAGACTTCATTTTCTAGTGTGAATCACACCTTATTGCATTTATTGTAGAATATAAAATTAAGTATCTTATGCCAGATAATAAATTATTTGGGTATTTTATATTTTCTAATTTCCTATATAGGTCTCTTCATATTATTGGTTATGTTTAAACTGTGAAATATTTACAAAAATTGTACAAATTAATCCTATATGTATATAGAAAATTTCACATTGTATGTGATTTTTTTTACTTTTAAAACAATTTAATACTTTTATATATATTATGTTGTACATTTAAGAATTATTTACACCATTACAACAATTTAAAGTGTAAATCTTATAGTTACATAGATCACAGGAGAGTTCCAGAGCTAGCACTATATATGTACTTACAAAAAATTATCAATAGGAATGGGGTAACAATATATTGAACTAATAAAAAAAAATTACATATATTATACTAAAATTATAATGCAGGCTTTTTGGCACCTGGTGAATCTGAATGTGGCCGATCTGCAACAAGCAAACAATTGTATATTGATATTAGCCTAGGGGCTCCTGTAAGTCGCTGGTGTTGAATATTCATAATTCTTTTTTTTTCACTATCTGGGTGTATTCTTATACTCTCATAGCATTTTTATGGTGATTACTGCTGTTAGCTTCGCTTCACTTCACTGATTCGAGATATGGCCGGGCTCTGACGGCGCTGTGTGAACATCTATGTTGAGTAACTTAACAGCTTAGGATAAGAGTCCCAAGTTTACCGCGGAAACTTCGGCTTGAGCTGTTTGCCGGTTTCCCCGTGGTATTTTTGATCACCACATTTCCAACATCACTTTTTATCATCGAAAACAGGTATTCGACCTTGGTTCCTCATGTAATATGAAACTTACTGTCTCGTCACTCTACAATTATTAACTTTATCAAAATATGCTTATTGCAGAGTAGAAATTATCGATAATGCAAAAAAAAACAATCATGTCTGTTTGACATCTCAATGTCATAGTAGTTTGTAGGTTATAATATTGTTTATACCGCGATAAAATCTGTAAATCTAATTTTATGCATATGTGTATCTAATATTGGCGTAAATATAAAAAATATGAAATAAAGTATTGTCATTCAATTAATCGTTTTATTCTGATCCTTCAGACATAGCGTTCATTCACCCTTGATAAATTACTATGTAATGTTATGGACTTTGAGTAAAATTTGTCTATATCTATCGTCAGTGGCGTAGCTAGGTAACCAAGGGCCCTCGGGCAAATTAAAAAATGGGGCCCCACTGCTATGTGATTAGATTTTATCAAATAAAAATATGAATTATACAAATACTTTAAAAATGCTAAGCTACTAAAGTTCTATTTTATGCACTGCAGGGCAGCTAATAAAAATATTAAACATTAACAAAATAAATTACAATTAATACTTGGTGCAGGTTTGGCTTATAAAATGAATAGAGAAGATTCAAGGATTTAAATATATAAAGGTCGGGCCTACCAACTTGCTAAATAACAGTTATATTTGCAATATTTCTAAGCTTTAGTTACCGCAAAAGTATCAATGACTTCGTTTAAATCCAGGCTTCATGCGGTTTTGTTTTCAATTGCTATTAGCGATAAATATCGATCGAGATTTCTGGTAAGGATTCGAGGGCCCCCTGAGCTTGAGGACCCCGGGGCGCTGCCACGCCTAGCCCCTAGATAGCTACGCCACTGCCTATCGTATGCAATACAATGTATGTTTTTGTGTTGTCCAACTTACCAATTTGCCTTCTTACTATATTTCCTTCTCTACTAGCGTATTCCGACGCTGGAGTACTGACCCTCAATGGTAAACTTAAGCTATTAGGATTGCAATTCTCATCGATTGCACTTTCTGCGTTAGTAAAAGTCGTCCTCTGACTTCTATTCCACGACTGCTGATAGGAACTTTCCGTTGTTATAGTGCTACATCTATTGTTAGTGTGAGGAACATATTGTTCGGGTGACCAGTCGAAGACAAAAGTGTGACTGTAGTTCTGCGTGTACGCAGATGGAGTACCAGATGGCGTCGGTGGGGTGGTCGTAACGTACGGACTGAGATCCTGATGACAGACGTCGGGTACCTTCTGTAGCGCTGATTCCGACCACGTCGGACTAGGATTCCACTGATCGATCATATCCGTCTCTGTGATGTTAAAATTCTTCGACCCTGGCCTTCGACTTGCAACGCCTGCGGATATTGCTATTAGAGTCTCTCCACCACCGGCACCGGTAGATGAGAAACGTGGAGAAATGTTAGTTATAGGAATGTTAGATTTATCATCGGAATGTTTTCCTTTCCTTTTGGCATTAGGCTGAATCCTGGTATCTTCCAATCGTATATTGTGGTACCTGAAATAGAAAGCTGAAGTTAAACATGGTGAATTTTTATAGAGCAGGTGAAGGGCAGCTACACATTATTAACGGCGTGAAATTATTTTAAAATAATGGTATTTTACCTGTTTTCTTGCAATGAAACGGAATAGTCTACTGGTCCATTGTCGGTCCTTTCGTAAGCATAATGTATTGGTGTTAAGTGAGGAGGAACATGTGACAAATGGGGCTGAAGCCCGCTGTTACTCATTATGACAGCTTGATTGCCATTGATGCATACAGGTGGCGTTTGTGTATATTGCATAGCTGGTGGGTACACTTGGATGTCGGGCGGCGGTGGTCCATACATTCTTGTAGCCGCCTCATAAGCCAATCCGTAGTGGAGTTTAGATTGTACTGCGTAGTAGTGATATAACCACGGGTTCGCCTTCATCACAGCAGCTTCTTGTTCACTGTGGACAAAACATACAGATAATTTAAACGTTTAGGACTAAAATATAGATTTGAATTGGCCATAAAGAGATATATAAGCAATGATTTACTGGTGCCGGCAATAGCTGGTGAATACTACAAGTCACGCCATTACATCTGATAAAAACCGTAATCCTAAAACAGTTACAACCTTAACTTTCTAAGAAGTATAATATTAGGACATCATATGTAAAGCCCTTGAAACGTCGGGAATTTGAATTCAAAATTAAACCGCGATAAATATTCTATATTCAGCATGTAAGAAGGAAATCAATAAAGAAACTTTTATTTTATATTGTGGTAAAATTTATCCACTATAATACACATTCCCGTAGTCTATGGATCAATGTTTTTTTTTGAACATCCAGCTTGGATAAGGGTTGGTATGTAATGTGTTTTATCTAAAAGATAATCTATATTTATGGTATATTTAAATAGAACTTTTGAGATTTCTGTTTTTGTAAGTATTCAGTTGATAATTGTTTTACACTAAATTACTTTAACATAAACGGCCCATGCTGTAAAGAATCGCGACACTTTTCAAACTATGTTACATGTTTTGCCCATTAGTTGGGCTGGAGAATGGTACCACTAAAGTTTAATGTTTATATTAAGTAGAATCCGAGGTACATGTAAGTACGGTGCATGTGTAAATTGCGTTACAATTTATAATGCGGCGGTGCCCTAAGTAAAATGTAGCGAACGTTTGCAAGACTAGCGCATTATTCGAGTGATTATCATTACAATTTCGTATTGGGTTACGTACATAAAACGATTATGGTGTTTATTAAATTCTATACCCAGGAAAGATACAAATTATAGCCTGTAATTTACTTATTCCAAATGTTTGAATCGTCAATAGCCTAATGGTCTGTGAATCGTAAGGTCGTAAGTCCAAGTAAGCTTTTTTTTTTTAAATGTAGTCATTGTAACAGTGGACGGTTTCATTTTGCTGTCATGTTCATGATCGACGGTCGCGAGTTGGAATCCTTGTGAGCTTGTAGCAATGAATTGTGTTTTTTTCGACTTTTCAAGTACAAGAAAATGATTTGCTAAAAATTTGTGCGTGGCGAGGGGCTTACCAACTGCCACATGGGCCTTAATAAGCTTGGTGAAGTGTGTCTGTGACTGCGAAAGCTGTCTCTGTCTACCCAGTTACCTCGCTAATGTTAAAGACAAGACGTTAGACCGCCAATATTATAAGGCCATGGACCAATTATGTTTGGATACAATAATTATTAGTCAGATGTATCTGACTAATAATTATAATGATAGCGTTCCACGTTTCATCAAGTTTATTATGTGGCTGGGGTGAAGAATTTAAAAGATATTTCAGTTTTATTGAAATGAATGCTATACGCATTAGATTCCTCTCTGTAGATATGATTTACAGCTTGGAGTCCATAGGTATTGCTTAAGCGTGGTATTAAAATTGTGCCCCGGTCCCACAATAACCTTTCGCAAATGATTTTGAGTTTGAGAAGGCAACCTTTCAGTTGGTGGATGCAGGGAAATGTCACATTGTTGGACTCAGTCCTGGACTTTAATAGATACAGTCATTGGCACAAGTCATAGAACGAAATGCCGATTATTAAATAAGTACATAGAATATTTACCTATTTCATATAATTTATCTTAAACTATCTATTGTCATATAGTAGAGCCGAATTTACACGATAGAGTCAGAATTAAGTAGAAACAAGAGCAAACATAACTATGTAAAGATAAAAATAGTAAAGCAAACATAAAACAAAAGATGGATGATGGATGGAACAGGAAGATGGAGACAGAAAAGTTTTCTCAGTTCGCTTTTGACCAAGCTTCTAAGTCCCATATATGACAGTTATAAACCTGGAGAATTCGAAAAACAACAATTCATTGGTACAAACCGACTGGGATTTCGACCATTATATAGTAAGTAAAAACGTAAGCCACAGCCTACAGCATCCCTACGGTCTTTGGTCTGCGGTGCAAGTGTTTTGTAATAAATTAATAAATAAAAATTGTATGGTTTTAATAAAGATTTTTAGGATAAAAGCTCTCGACCAGAGCAATAAAATAAAAAACTAGTGTGCTATTGTAGTACCTATTTATTTTAACCTATCAAGAGAGAAAGAAAATGTGTGCGCGCACTGCTCTCTATTGCTACTACAATGTCATATAGACAATATACCTACACTGTGTCTTACATATACGTATCGCCTCATCACACCTTTCGTAACGCATTCACCAGCTTACTTCCCAAGTCAAGCGTATGTAGAGAAGTTTTACTTCGAAAAAATACACAATCTAAAAGTGTAGTTTCTATTCAAAATCCACAAGAATGCTTCAAAGTCAATAGCAAATGGACTTGGTTGAAGATGTCATATTTAAGATATCAAAAGAAAGATATAAAAGCGAATGAATTATGTACTGCACGAGTGTACTTACAGCTTAGATACGTGTTGGACGTCGACAAATCGCTTAGCATTCGCATTGGGAAAGAGCAGATAGGTGGGTAGCGAAAGGGCGAGCGGATAAGGAGTCCCGTGTTTACAGAGCGGCACTTGTACTGCATAATGTACTTGACCTGCGAACGTCGACCGTTTCCACGAGCCTGTTGACTACCGACGTCTAACCGACTTCAACGAGTATATTTACGAGCAAAAACAAATAGAATTAAACGTTAAACGAGTGTTATTACGCGAGCATACTTTGTATTTCCGAATTATCGTTGGAATATTACGAAATAGAATTAATCAAAACCTAAACAAAATCTCATCAAACTACTCTTGAAATGCATCATAATGAATAATTGAAATCGGTTGGCGTGATATTGACTTATTAGTCCATTTGTGGCGCACACGCTTTATGCAGTTTTAAGACTTATATGGTTTTCTCATGGATCCCATTGTTAGAATTACACTAAATATAAATGGGACGAAAGCACTAGTTTTTAAATTAAAAAAGAATCATCAAAATCGGTTCACCCACTCGAAAGTTATGCCGTAACAAACATAAAAAAATTACAGACGAATCGAGACTTCAAAAAAGGAGGAGCGTTCTATTTGAAGTCGGTTGAAAATAGGTTCCCCATTCGTCTGCTTTTTATAATGTTTGTTCACTAAAAATGCCGCAATTTATGACCCGATTCGGAATCTTTTTTTTTGCTTGGTTTATTAAAAAAAAATCCTCCTTTTTGAAGTCGGTTAAAAGTACTACTTCTTAGTTGACAATTTTTTTTTATTATTTTCCGCCTAATATTTGTTTTTAAGATAACATGGTAAGTTAATTTTACTTTACTTATTAAAAGCTCTGTATCTATGATCAATGTAGCAGCCTGGTTAACAGTAAACCTAATTCAGTAGGATGGTTAAATACTTGCTAAAAAGTTTGTCTGCTATAGAATTTTTTTGGTTTCGTATTTTTTCTTTTTGACAAACTACACAGATTGGCCAGAGAAGCTGGCCTTGACTGCTTCACCGGATTGAGAGATGGCATAGCTCTTAGGTCGCTTGGCCTTAACCTCTATCGCTAGTAACTCGACACAAGGGTCCCCGCGGTGAGTTAATGTTCTAAAAGTGCTACAATAAGAACCAGCTTTGGTGCCTTTTAAACAAACTAACAATAGCTTGCAATAATATTAAAACCAATTAAATCATTACTAAGCTGTAAAGAAGGCGATAACAAAATTCTAACCGTTGTATAGGAAACGGGAAACGAACAGTGTACCTTAAATGTCAATAGGTAACGAACTGTCTCCGACTGCTTTTAGCGGGACAAAGCCGGCCTTATCGGCGAGATGAAATGTGCCCACTAATTAGTAAGACTAATCGCCCGACCGTCGACGTACACCTCGCTCGGTCTATGAAGGCTGCGAACTCAAAACGGGACCTTTAGATCGATTGTTTGATATAAGTACGCAGTGAAACTTAAATTTGTTGTATGGAGCGGTTTTAAGGCGTTATTTTCTATGGCTCATTTCAGGGCCGTATTTAGAAGCCCCGGGCAAAAACGACGAGGGGAGGCCCCCACTTTGGCTACAAATTATTTTAGACGACATTTACAATTTTTCTTCTTTTTCTGAACTGTGCTCAAGGAGAGCATTTCCCGGGGGGGAGGGGAGGTTACTCCCTCCCTCCCTGTGCCCTCGCAGTGCAAGGCGACACGGGCCAGCCGATGTTGCCTTCTTCCCGGTTCTTCTACATGCCTAGTCCGTGTTTTGCCATATTACATGATGAGAAGCCAACAATAGAGAAAGATTGGTAGTAATCCTGAAGACATGGTCGGACCAGATTCATTCATAAGTGGATTTTCCTGTTTTATCCTACTTATAATGATAGTTTTAATTGATGGCGCCACTTTCCATTTCACTTTTTATAAATCACTATGATACATGAATGTCAAAGCAATAATGTTCTCTACATAATTTGTATAATTTCCATAGTTTAGCCATTATATAATTAATTTAAAACTAGTTTGCAATGGTTTTATTTGAAACGCAATCACACCCGGCGTAATAAAATTTAAACTGTCCCGTCTAACTCAATGACACAGAGTAATAAGGCAATCCCATCTCGTTATGCATAACAGATTCAAGTAATGTTATATATTCCCGGTGCGTCCACAGCTCTCCGCCAATTTGTGCGTCTATATGTTTCGAACGCATAAATCTCGTCGCGACATGACGTAGGCGGCGGACTTGTCCTCCATTCTGCCATCCAGTTCGCGTGTGATTTCTGAACGCATTAAATTATAAAAAGGTCAATCAGATTGAAGCGTCTTTTCTGAAAAATTATTATTATCATTATTTTTAACCCTTAGCTGTGTGCCACGGTTTCACTAGCGATAAGTTGATGTTAGTAAAAAGGACGGTAAGTCGAACTTCGAACTTCAAAAAATTCCGGTAGAGGTATCAAGTTTTTAGATACGATATTTCTACTTACTTTTGGATTGAACTATGCTGATCAGTCAAGAGGCAACTAAAGTTTCATCGGGTGTTTTTGCTGAATATCTTTCACAATATTTCTACATTGTAATGAAATATCTATCTATATATAGAGAATGTGTGAGTGTTTGATCCGTATAGGCTCCGAAACGGCTGGACCGACGGCTGGCTCAGTGGAAATATGAAATAACATGCGTGGATTACGCAAAGTATCAATGCAACGTGACAAATGACGCAATCCCGCGAACAATGCTGGCGAGGCTTTGTACAGATCTTGAAAAGGTTGCCCAAGTTGCAAGCGAGGAGTGGGACTTTGGTTCGAGAGCCTCAGTCTCCTTTATCTTAAGGGGTGACAATTGATACGTCAGCAAAACACATTGTTAAATTTTCGTTTCTTTTAATTTTCAAAAATTTCAACTTGTACGTTGAAATATATTAGGTTAGTCAGTTCTCTAAATTTTAGAATGCATTTATATATATATTTTATTATAACATCAATAATTAGGGTTTTGGATCTTTATACGAAGGACAATGCCCCGTCGAATCGAATATAGGGCAAATTTAGAAATATAAAACTTTATTTTTAGGGACGCACTATACAGTTGGCCATAGAGTCTGGTCTTTACTGCTTCACCGGATTGAGAGGTGGCATAGCTCTTAGCCTGAACCTCTATTAGCTAGTAACTCGACACAAGGGGTGAGGTGTAACTATGCTTGGACGGTTACTATGTTATGCGTAAGCATTCCGATCCGAGGGCGCCCGAGAGAGCCGAACTACGATTTGGTCGGTAGCTATTTTATTAATAACAACTATATGAGACAATATAAGCTAGACTTACTTATATAAATAGAAAAAACACAAAAACACCATAATATAGAACTAACGTACGTAGAGTGACATAAATTTTGAAACAGTCTAGGTTTTTCATAAGGTACACTGCCCGTTACGGTGTCAGCAATATTAGAGGTGGCACAGCTATGGTCGCTTTTTCTGTACCTATATAGGAGGTAATTCTGCGTAAAGGTCTCCGAGAGTACCACCCCCGCTTGGGTGGTTACTCTGAGCGCATTATCATTCCGATCCGAAGGCGACCAAGAACTTTTACGAGTACCATTTCATCAACAAGATGAATGGAAAAATTAAATATAAAATTTTAAAGCTTTACGCGGTAAGGCCGAGAACCGAGATCAGGGTCTGGGCGGTTGACTCAAGTTGCGCAGCACGCTAGCCGAGTTCGATCCCCGATGTGGGCACAATGAATTTGTCGTTACAATTTTTGTAGGGAAACATCGTGAGGAAACCTGAAGTGAAGTCTGTCAATCCGCACTAGGGCTGCGTGGCGGACTATGCTCTTATACTCTCTTTACAGAGAAGGCCTCTGCCCAGCAGTAGGACATATATATACGTAAAGGCTGTAACATTAACGCGGTAAGGTTATAACTTAGACCATTCCTGCAAAAACTAAAAGCTCCATCAGGGTTGCGCCCTCATGAGCATGGACTGTCAAGGGTCAGCTGGCCTGTCGCGCTTTATTATTAATTAAGATTTACTATCTTACACCACTTCCGATTAATTTGGCCCGCCTTAGTCATAGCTCCCTGTTATGCATACTGGCGTTATTACTGACTTGTCTGTTTGAACAATAACTTTGACGTTTAGGCGTGGACAATTTTAACGTAATAAATCGTGACTGTATTACCTATTACAAATAGATTAAATATAGAATTTGTCATGCTGTTTCCAATTCCAATAGCTACACCTGCATTCAATTATATTACTACATATATAACAAGCAATATGTTCTCACGAGATTTTAATACAAACGGTATAGATAGATTGGGGTTCCAATTATCACTAAACAGATTAAGTCTTAATTGTGACTGGGGAGAACTTAGCGCCGCCTAAAACGTACTTAATATATAAAGTTGTATTTCGAAAAATAGATTACTATTTAGCACAATTTTTCTATGCTATCTCTGGATTTTCAAAATCAAATGACATACTTTTTCAATTATCTTGCTTGTTATTGGTTGTAAGAATTCAAATTTGTCTAAATACTCAAAAAATTAACTATAAAAGATAATTAATCATTATATATTTACTTAACCCGATAAAAATTCCTTATTTTCATATTCTATCGATTTTATAATTAAAAAAAAATTGAAAATATATTATCATCTAACTAAAGAAAATAATAATAAATAATAAATTTATTTATTCATCTTTCACAAATTTAAATGTACAGTTCACTTATACGTTTACAGTTTACGTAGTTCTTAAATTTGTGAAAGACTGGTGTCTGAACTAGGGTACCCTGTCAGACAGATCACCAGCCCCCCACCATACTTATGATAACTCTGTAATTTTATTATTAATATTAACTTAAGAATTAGCATGCGAGAAAGTGTGTGGTGTGTGTGTGAATGTGTGGTGGGTTTGTGTGGTGTCTCTGTGGTGTATGCGTGGTGTGTGTGTAGTTCATGTATGTGCGTGTAGTGTGCTTTATATGTTATTTAATTTATGATGAAATTTTTAATAAATTTTCTGCAGTAGTATAGTCGAGCTTTAGTATTAGTAATAATTACATTTATTACTATTTTTAATATTAGGTCCTAAAATATGAAATAGGCATTTTGTAACCTAAAGTCGATTTTATCAAAATGTACTAAATTTATTTAATTAAAGTGTGTACCTTTCCAATTAATGCACTTTTGCCATCTCATAGATATTTCATTAATCCCTTTAGTAAAAAATCCATTGGGACGGGAATTAAAAGTTTCTTATTTAATTTTTTTGTCTCTATTCACGCCGTTGAGTGATAAGAGCGTGAATGAGAGATTATATTTATTTAAAACGTCTTTACCAATATTAGCAGAACAGAATATTCTAAACATCAAACAACAAAACACGTTTACAGCAACAAAGATAAAACTCACATAATTTCATAGAATTAACAAATTTTACCATATCCCCGTGCAAAATGCAGGCGAGGGCAACACAGAGAACGACGCCATCGATCAACAACGGCGCTTGTAGCTTGTTAAACACCGTTTCTCACATCACAACAATAGCCCTCCGAGGGCATATTTCAAGCCATCCCGATAGTAACATCGGCCGCCCGATCGGCCTGCGAGCCTCTCTCCGACTTAATAAATCACTACCCTTACAATATTTATTCGCCGCGTACCTTTACTATGGGAACGCGATCCAATTTCGCCCGTGAAATAGTAACACCGCGAATATCGTGTAGTCATAAATAGTTACAGTCTCATTTATACATAGACATTTTATTTATTGGCATCATAATATACAAACACATTACAAACAAGATATAACACACATTAAAACATAAAGAAAAATAAACAATATACAATTAAAAGAAATACGGACAATTAGGACATGATGCCAGCATTGGTCACCGTAAGCTACATAACCATTCTCGCTCCTCTCTCTGACTAAAGTCGCTCGCTAATTTGACTCTCCTTAATCATATACGTATATACAAAAAATATGTAAAATATAATATCAGTTTTGTATAATAAGTAAGAATATTACGAAATAGAATTAATCAGAATTGTCATCAAACTACCGTAAAAGTACATCTTTTCTAATTAAAAATGAAACATCGAAATCTATTGGCGTGTTACTGAGTTATTCGTTCATTTGTCGGGCACATACTTAATGCTAATTTAAGATTTATATTCAATTTTTTTAAATTATTTTTTTAAAGAAAGCTAGCAAAAAAAAAAGAAATATTGCTAGCTTTCTTTAAAAAAAAAAAAAAATATATATCTTTTTTTTTTTTCAGAAATATTACTAACAATCTTGTTAACCATTCCAACTAAGCTTAAGCTTGTGCTAGGACATGGTTCACGGCTATAGTCGAATGGTGGATTCCAACCCACGACCTTACGATTCGCAGGCCGTACCCTAAACCATTAGGCTATTGACGTTTTATATGGTTTTCTCATGGATGCCATTGTCAGAATTTGATGAACCAATGGTCACCACACGGAAAACTTTCAAATAAAAAAAGAATCATCAAAATCGGTTCAACAAACATAAAAAAATATATCATTGAATTGAGATCTTCTTCCTGTTTTGAATTCGGTTGAAACGATGTTAAAATTTATCGGAATATGAACGATGGTAAGGGCGACGTTTACGAGAGGTGTACGTCGTCGCAGGACGTCATCTAGTATTGATATCTCAATAGGGAAGTCTGTAAGTGACCGCGTTAAGTTATGGCAGCAATTTTTCAAAGTCCGCCGCGCCTCGGCGCACGGAATTATCGACCGGCTTAATAGAGCAGCTTTAAAGCCAATTAGTTTGAACACCAGTCACTTTGGATGGTTTTTCTAAGCATTCATCATAGCACAGTAATGCCTTACTATTAAAACTTTTGCAGGAAACATATAAATTAATAGTAAAAGAACGTTTAGTGACCGTTTATTACTTCGATTGTAATCGTTTAGTCAATTATTCTCTACACTCTTTCAGTGAATTTAGTACAGTAAATTTTAAGCTAAATAGTTGTAGTGTACTTGGGATAGTTTTTCTAAGCATCAGCCCTGTAGTTCTGGGCTCTCAAGAATAAGACTACGGTATCCCCAGGCTTCTTGTCGTACAAGGCGACTAGAAGCCTCGGGTTCACTGGGCGACAAGGGTAGGGACCTGAGTCGTCCACCAAAGTGGACCCGGGAAGAAGACGACATCGGCTGGCCCGTGTCGCCTTGCGCTGCGAAGGCACAGGGGGGGAGGGAGTAACCTCCCCCCCCTGAGACGTGCTCTCCTTGAGCACAGTGCAGAGGGGCTCCGGTGCGTTCCACTGGAGATCCCGGAGCCCCTCGTCATGCACCGAGGAAAGGGCCACCGGGGAGGTTTTAGTAGGTAAGAACCCCACATAACCGCCGCCTTAGAAGGCGGGGTATCTTTCTGAAGATTTCCTCCCCGTCAACAAAAAAAAACATTCATCATATCACTGCCTTTACTATTAAAACTTTTGATTGTGAATGTGCGATTTATTTTATTATTTCGTTATGTTTCTTACATTTTTCTTCATGATTGTACGCGTGAATTTATATTCTCTCTCAGCCAGTGTTGCCTTGTGTGTTGTCCATGCCAATCTTAGTTTAAGATGGTGATAATAAGTGTAAATAAATGAAGACTATATGTAGGTAGTAGTAGTAAAACATTCTTAATTTGTTCGTCCAATTTTTCTATTGATATGTTAGCTCTGCTTATTCCATTCTAGTCGCTTCGTAGCTATTTCGACCTGTAACTTTTGGGGGCTACTGATCTATCAACTGCTATCGTAAGAATCAATCTTAACATTCAACG
This sequence comes from Meandrusa payeni, assembly GCA_029286785.1. NCBI lineage: Eukaryota > Metazoa > Arthropoda > Insecta > Lepidoptera > Papilionidae > Meandrusa > Meandrusa payeni. Next base: position 5,213,437 of record JAGSMX010000022.1, read on the forward strand.
TCGCCTACAACTGGAATAAATGAATACGGGAAACGTGTGATATTTAGTTGAACCCAGTATTTACCAGGTCTTGGTAACATTTCTTCGTTTTCTATTATCTATTAAAGTAATTTATTACACGCAGCATGCACTTCGATTGTTACCTACGGTTCTATTCTCGTGGCAGTACTACACAGGCTCTTTGTTAACCGACTTCAAAAAGGAGGAGGTTCTCAATTCGTCTATATTTTAATAGTGTGTACTCATAGCAGCAATAATAATAAATCTAATATTTTATTGGAAAGGATGTACTTCGAGAGTAGCTTGATAAGAGTTTGGTTAGGTTCTGATTAATTATATTTCGTAATATTCCTGTGATAATTCGGAAATACAAAGAGGGCGTCGGCGCGTAATAGCGTTTAACATTTCGTTCGATTTGTAGTTGGTTTGTTGTTTTTGCTCGCAAATATACTTGTGTGTTTACAGCGTTCGAGGAATTCCATGTAAATTATATTTGCGATGTTCCATATACACACATTAATATAAATACAGGCATAATTTACTATTCTTGAAATTTCTGTACGGACGGCAAATAAAATTGCGTACAACGATGTCCAATTACGTTCGGATTCGTAATTATTTGTTCGCGTAGGATATAAGTAAGGTCGCAATCATGATAGGTTCTGTGGGTTATTCGCCGAGTTGACGATCAGTATCGGAAATATTAAGCTTGGTTTACATGTTGCAAAGAATTTCGTTAAACCATTACAATTACAAAACATTTAACGTACTTTTATAATTATTTTAAAATAACCTTTTACCTTTAGCAGGGTAGACAGAGGCATCTTACGCTATCCGCTTTTCACCAAGCTTATTGATTGTCACACACACACACACAAGTATTTTAATAAGTGCTATTTTTGTTCATAAAACGAAAAACGACAATTCATTCATACAAATCACCTGGGATTAAGTCGTGTTCAAGTCTACAATTTTTACTATAACAATTTTTATTTTGAATAGTTGAATGGTGGCTTCGAACCTACGATCTAACGTTTCACCGAACGTACCTTAATTATGCCTGATCTTCCTCGGTCGGTTTCCTCAATGCTGAGTGTCTTGACCACCTGGTGGGGACACCCTGTCGTTGGTGATCCGTCCCCACTTTCCACTACCCGCAGTTTTTAAACCCTACACATCACAAAATTACAAAGATGTATGTGAGCGATGTATGTGACGTCGGGATATCCATCCATCGTACGTTTAACGTTTGTACGTACAGTAATTGCGATGCGTCGGCGCAGGACGCTATGATAAAGATATTTCATCAGCGAACGTGCACTTATATTGACCTCTTCTTATCTTGCACGGTTATATTGACGTCTTGATTTAACTCGGGCTTTGGAAGTAAATTACTTTTTTTATAATGCAAACATATCGGTAACTTGTTGCTAAGTCATACACCCACCAGGAATTTAACTAGCTACAGCACCGTTCCTTATTGGAACACAATAACGTATGAATACTACTGTATCGCACCAGAAATAAGGCAAGAATCTTGTTTTTGTTCGGGGGTCTTCAAGATACCCCGCTTTCTTTAGGGAGGCGGTGCTACGTGGGGATCTTGCCCTCTGAAACCACCGGTGGCCCTTCCTTGGTGCATGGCGAGCACTTCCCCATGGGACGCGCTCTCGGAGAGCACGTCCCATGGAGAGGTTAATCTCTCTCCCTTGCACGGCCAACCGATGTTGCCTTCTTCCCGGGTCCACTTTAGCGGACATCACAAGGGTGGCTTGTCGCCCAGTGAGCCCGAGGCCCCTTTTAGTCGCCTTTTACGACAGGCAGGGGATAGATAACCCGAACAGGGTTCTGCCACTTGTCAAAATATTTATTCAATAATACTAAACTATAACACTTTAAACAATGATTCACAAAGGCAGACTTTAAGTCATTAAGTGGCATCCTATACCAGTACCTGGGTGAGAGAGAAAAAAACAAATTGGCAGTTGTATTTCTCAAGGAAAAGGGACATAAGGTAATATTAAATTTAATAAGAAATATCGCGTATTACACCCCACCTAGTTACATAACTTTTTCAATAGGTACACTTAGTAACAGCTTATTAGGTCCCATATGTCATGTGGTGTATAAGGAGCCTGTAGCTCTACACCGGCCACAAATATTCACTTTGTACGTAACAAAATAAAAATGGATAATCTTCTCCGCGTAAATACAAATGACATATCGGACCTATAAGCTAGAATAAGCTTAGTAAATAGGTGATAGCTATTAATAGTTCTGTCTTCCTCTCTAGAGCTTAAAACTCACGAGTGTAATGTTCTCCTGTCTTCCATTTTCCTCCAATTTTTGGTACTAATACTTACCTCAGGACTTGATTGGTGCATACGATTACTGGCCGCTGGGAATTTTCCAAGTTATCCTTCAGCTGTAGAACAGCATGGACCCATAGGAACTGGCCGCATCGGCGCTGCAGTCGCAGCAGCGCTATACAGGATCTCTCCTGCTCCGATTGCGTTACTGATGACAAATTATACAGTTAAAAATCGTTTTTTTTTGTTGCTCTAGAGAAAAGGCAGGTGATACTCCTGATAGATAGAGAAAGAGAGTATAGATTTAAAGACAGCGTTTGAATGTAGCCTCAATTCCAGATGTACGTACACTTGATGGCAGCGCATTCCAGAGCCTTATAGTGTCAAAGGTAAAAGAATTCTGTAAGAAATCTGTGTGAATATAAAGTGTATTACTTTCAGTGGAGCGAAGATAACGGTCATGAGATTCACCCTGATACTGAAATTTACATTTCAAGTATTCAGGGGTAAAGGATCACATAAAATAGGATACGGAGTGTTCTAAAGGAGTCAGGGATGTCAAATACTAATACACATACGATTGGCGTGACAGTGGTACGCCATTGGTGTACTATAGTGTCACCAACCAACTAAAATACTTCTAAGACACCAAACTAGTTTAATCATGTACCTATAAATAGAATAATTCAAGACCCTCCTGCGATACTCCAACTAACACTCTCGTCAATAATACATTACGACATGTAAGTGAGAAAAAAAAACCAATAATCTGACACCACACACAAATAGGCAATCACAAATTCGACGGTAATTGAGTGTGAATTGTAATAATTGAATGGATCCAAAATTAGACCATTGTTAATGTTCAGATTATCGCGCAAAAGCTAAACGCCCGTTCCCTAACTAGACACCTGCCGTTCAATTACTAAAGGTTTAATACATCCATGCTGAAATAGCCTTTAACTCAACATGTTAGAGGGGTAATTTGTCTGTACCTTCGATTGTATTAAGTGTTGTGTTTGACAATGACGTTGTTATAGTAATTTACATGTGCCAAGAATAGGCTGAACGAATGATGGCATAAGGAACTGTTCTACCATATATAGGTATCGATTTATGTCTGTTGGTCTGTCATAAGTCTTTAGTTTGATTACACTGATATGCTTTTTAGTGTTATATGATTACGTTTGAAATGTTGAAATGTTATACAATAAGACAATACATTTATAATATGTATAATAGAACAGAGATAGGTATATATATTTGTAAGTGTCATTAGCGAAATCACTTAAGATACGGTATTCGACGCGAAAGCTACCATCTCCTAGAACAAGTTTAAGGTTAGTTGAAATGGTTTATAATTATGTTAGTAATATTTGTGAAAAATATTGTTAGCAATCTATTTATAATTATATTAATGCAAATAAATAATATATATTTATTATTGAAAGAAAACTTATTAAGTTTGATATGCTACAGACACTATTCCTAGCGATATTGAACCCTTTTTTTTTGAATGGGGAGGAAATCTTAAAAAAGATACGTTATGGGGGAAAGGCGGCGGTTATGTGGGGTTTTTACCCACTAAAACCTTCCCGGTGGCCCTTCCTCGGTGCATAGTGAGGGGCTCCGGGATCTCAAGAGGAACGCACCGGAGCCCCTTTGCACTGTGCTCAAGGAGAGCACTTCCCGGAGGTTACTCCCACCTTGTGCCCTCGCAGTGCAAGGCGAGGCCAACAAATGTCGCCTTCTTTCCATGTCCACCTTAGCGGATGACAAAGGCCCCACTCTTGCCCAGGCCCCTTTAGTCGCCTTCTACGACAGGCAGGGGATACCGTAGTCTTATTATTGAGCCTAGCGATATTGAAACCTAGTCTTGTATTGTCATAGACACTACAAATACCTAATTCATGACATAATTTTCTACACTTCTTCGGGAGTTAACATGGGAACACCTAATCAACAAAAACATTAAAATCGACTTATAAAAAAAATACAAAGTATGAAAATATAATATACAATTTGGCGAACATAATTTTAACTGTTCAAAAACTTTAACTATAACACGTTAACTGCTTGTTTCATGGAATTAGTTAAACAGCATAAAACCCTTGTGCTAATTAATTTAAGTTCAAAGTTTAACAAGATACGAACGCGCCATAAGAAATTTGATTACAACTATTATTTAATGCAGCATTCGATAAATTAGAAAAGCAAATAACCAATAAACGGAATTTAAAGCGGAGATTGCTTTAATGACCGCTAAGGTGACCACACGATTGGGTTTTTTAAAGACACACGATAAAAAGTTTGGCTTGAGTTCAACTGATGATTTCCCTTAGCAGATGTCAAATATGTGTCTGATTTGGTAGCCAGAAGTATTATAACGATGTCTGGAATGACAAATACAGTAAGTCATTTTGACTTAAGTCACTGTTGAAATGGAAAGCAGGACCCTGTCCGATATCATTGGCACGGAGGTTCCGAAGTAGTAGGAAGCGCGTAAAATTTACGCTTTAAACCACTTTGTCACAACTTCTACACTTGCAGCCTGCAGGGCAACTATATGCAAAGGACATTTATTTATTTATTTAAATCAACAAAAATTATAACACCGTTACAGATAATACCAATATGATGTTATAAAAACTTAGTTAAATATATATTATTAAAATTAAAACAAATAAAAAGCTGCTTGATGTATTGACAATAATATATAAATATAATACCGTCAAACACCTTCTACGTATTTGTAGGCAGCTTCGATAAACACAGACTCAGTGCAACAAAATATATCAATGTGCAGTGAGATGGTATTAACAAATCCAACCGCGCGCGACAGCGGAGAGTTCCTGGATAAGTTAGTCCTGGAGACAGGCAGTAGGAATAATAGTGGACGACGGACTCCTTGTGTGTTCTGTATAACAACGCATTCAGGGTTGTTATAGTAGTTGGGAATGCCTTCGGTATTGTTAGCTGGCATGACACATGACACCCAGCGATTGTTTTGCATAATAACTGCTTCCAATGATATCTTAGTGATTTACCTGAACCTTATTGTATCTTTAATTCATATTTAATAATTTAGTTGATCGTCACATTTACTTGGCATTGTAAGCAATAATTTAACTTTATTAGTTCGTAATCTGACTTTTAATTAATTTTGTGTAAAGATTGTGAGGACGCTCAGTTGTGACGGTATTCGTTAAAATAATTCTTTGTACAACGTTACGCTGTCTGAATAAAGCGAGTGTATTAGTTGTTGGACTATTTTATTCCACAAGACCTACAAATTATCACAGTATGTTTGCAATAGCGCGGATTGTTGGTTTCCCCGTTGTTAATTCCTAGCATCGTACCGCATTACAGCGACGTGTACCAGCTGTGACGTGAATGTGAATGGACCAACAGGATTCTGGATGTGCTAATATACCGGTCGTACACAGACAGACTCCCAGATCCTTAAACGATTACTATACGATTGGGATTCTTCAAGAAAGAACCTATTCTTATCTCAAATGTTCATGCCAAAAATATATCGAAATATTTTCCGATATTATATATCGTGAGGTTGTATCGGTACTATGCGATATATTGTACAAATACGAGTATATCGATATTTTTCATATATCGAAATTTGTTTATAATTAATTAGTGCTTAATATTAAATATTACAAAAGTTTTGTGCTTTTAGAGTACTCGACGCGTTCTCGCTTCGGATACCAGTCCAGACTATTTGATTTGATTCTGCTACCAGTACATACTTGAAGGCTCCGACTTCGTACTTGGACGGAAAGATTAACGCCGGCACTTGTTCCACCCTGAACGATATATCCCTCGTAATCAGAATTCCTGGCAACCTGAAGGATTCCAGCGATTGTCAAAGGAAACGTTACGTCAATAAATATCGATTCGGTCTAAGGTCGTAATTAAATATGCGATCTAAACGCAGTCGGATAGGACATCCGTGTGGGCTAGAACATTAAAGGACCTTCAATCGGCGACATTTATTGCTTTTATTTATGCTAGATGTTAATTTAATCATTGGGATATCATTGTGCTGAGTAATAAGAATTACCTTTATTTGATTTTAATTAGAAATCAATATATAAGTCTATATTTAAATATAAAAGTGTGGGGTAAATATTACCTTACAACTACCGTACCGTAACTGTTTTACAATACACTTCATCGATTGAAATAGGACGAAAGTACCCAATGTATGGCATTTGTTTTTTTTTTTTAATTCTTATATTGCAACCACTGACCTGTGTCCGTGCTCTTTCCCAATACACTTAAAGTGTTTACTCTGCATTTGTTAAAAAGTGCCACATCTACAGTTACTATTTTCCTTATATATATATTTTTTTCTTTTTTTTTTTATATATATATATAATGCCTGAATTTGGAGGTGGCCAGAGATCTGGGTTCACGCGTCGCAGACGCCCCGCTGCATTGCTATTAGCTTCTCCGCGACCTCTGTGTCTTTTTCCTTATGGACTATAACGCCTTCAGTTTTGGACGTATTAATTTTTTTGTTATTAGAAAAGGTTTCGTTAAAATTAGGTCAATTAAATCATGTGGCTAAGCGTTCGACTTTGCGATCTTATTTTCATAAATCAGCTGTTAACACCTTGTGTATGGCGATACACACACTACCTGTAACATTACATGCTGGCTGGAAAGTGGAAAGCGATTGATGTCTCTGCCTACCAAGCTTAAAAGCCGGGCATAGAGAACGTGAAAGCTGAATTTTTTACCGTTATAAAAAACGTATTTGAGATTTCTACACTAGAACTAGATAATATGGTTGCACGTTGCAATCACTTAACGCTTGTTTGTAGGCGTCGATAAATTAACGAACGAAATAATTTCAACTAGACCAGTAGTCGACAACCTTGTCAACCAAAAGTGGACGATACAAAATTGATATTTATCTAAATAGTTGTCTGCCTATCCTAACCAACTAAGGATATCATACTATAATTACAAGTACACTGTCGAGCTTGCCTTTGTCAAACAAGTCTTAGTTTAACATTTTTTTTATATATATATGTATATGTCCCACTATTGAGAACAGACTCTCTCTGTAAAGAGAGTATAGGGCCATTCGATCCTATTGCGGATTAGCAGACTTCACACGTTTTAGAAAATTGTCTAAGACATGTAGGTTTCCTCACGATATTTTCCTTCACCGGCGAGTGCGTGGTGAATCAGCACTTAAACTTGCAAATTCGTTGGAGCCGGAACCGGGGATCGCACTCGGGTTGCTTGCGTAGTACGCAACATGAGCTGACCGCCCGGACACTGAGCTACCACGGCCCTTTTACTTTTAAATTTAATTTAATAAAATTAATGTCACACTTATAAAAAAGAATTATTAAGATTACAACTGAAGCGTCAATAGCCTAATGGTTTAGGGTACGGCCTGCGAATCGTAAGGTCGTGGGTTCGGATCCACCATTGGACTATTGCCGTGAACCATGTCCTAGCACAAGCTAAAGCTTACTTGGAATGGTTAATAAGATTGTTAGTAATATTTCTGAAAAAAAAAAGAATTATTGCTAGCTTTCATTTAAAAAAAAAACTTGTTATATTTCCTAATAGTTCAAAGTTTCATGCTTATTTCAGATTAAAAGTACCGCATGCGATTCGATAGCCGCGGGTTGCCTACCACTGAACTAGATTGTTATCTTTTACCAATAATTGTTGACATTCCCACGAAACACCTCCGTATCTGATCGCGGTGCGCAATAAATACAACGCGACAGTTAGCGGACAAAGAATGGAAATAAATGTTAATACCCTCAGCGATATCTACCCACTTAACTGAAACGCGGATTTGGAAAGTTGACGGATGACTATTCGATTGGGTCTCGGTATAAGAGAAGGAAATTTCTCTAAGGGATAGAATTCGAAAGGAAGAAATTCGACGGAGAGTTGAAGTGGCCTTGAGCCGGCCACATCTGCCGAGTCCGTGACAGCAGACGGGGAAGAAAGTCTTGGAATAGAGGCCGCGCATGGGTCGAAAAAGCGTAGGGTGCTGTCCCCAGATAGACCGACGACCTTATAAAGGATAATCGGAAGTGGCTGGATGTGGAAAGTGAAACCTACTTCCAGCAGTCGATAGGCACAGGCTGATGATGATAATAATAAAAGAAGGACCAGTACCGAAGTGTCGTCTGGCACCGTCGAGCACGACAGTGAGTAAACATAAACCAAATTTAGGTATGTTGAAATCATAACCAAAACGGGCCTCGGGTTCATTGGGCGACAAGGGTGGGGGCCTTTGTAGTCCGCCAAGGTGGACCCGGGAAAAGGCGACTGCACTGCGAGGGCACAGGGAGGGAGGGAGTAACCTCCACCACCTGGGATGTGTTCTGCTTGAGCACAGTGCGTCTCCGCTGCGTTCCTCTGCAGATCCCGGAGCCCCTCACCATGCACCGAGGAAAGGCCACCACAGGTTTTAGTAGGTCAAACCCCACATAATCGCCGCCTTAAAGGTATGTTGAAATCAAAGTAATTATATTGATAAGTTAAGTTACATTAATAACGATTTAACTGTAATAAAATAAAAAGAAGAATTAGTAACAGTAGAAAAGTCGCATAATGATATACCTTCCATAACCTGAAGTGTAAAAAGTGTTACTAATATCGTTCAAGCCAACCCTCACGTAGAGGAGAAAGCTGGTGACAAATCCGTACGTTTCTATGGCACGAATACGTGACAGATTTAATCGCGACAGATTTAAGACAATGTCAATGATCTATTTTGAGTTCTACAAGGAAGCTTTTGTTTAGGCAACATATTATGTTCGAGCGTAATAGGAGAACAATTGAATTTCCCCTCTTTTGATTGAAATCACCCTGCGCACCAGAGATGCACTCCTCTTGCGCATTGTCGCAAAAAAGCATGCCATCTGTGCATCCGCGAACATCCCCGATGCACTACAGAAATGGGGCAACCCCAACAGAACCCTGAACGCGTTGTTATATTGAACACGGAGAGCGCTGTACGATATTTGAGTATACTTCGCCCACAGACTGCACGTGTAAAAAGTTGTACAGAAGGCTCGGAAGAGTGTGAGCTTAACATTTAGGGAACAGCGTGCAAATCTGCGGGCCAGCATGTTGGCTCTTACCGACAGCGCCCTCCGCTCTCGTTCAATATCGAGGTCATCCTTTAGGTCGGGCGTCAGTATGTGACCAAGGTATTTAAACTGATAGACCCTCTTTAAAACTTTACTGTCGAGTATGATAGGGGGCAAACTATCCTTCCTTTTCGCCCATCCTCAAAGACCTCAGACTTTTTTGCATTGTACTGCAGGCCATGTATTTCGGCATATTTTTCACATATGCGGATCAGTTTTCTGATGCCGCAAACCGAAGCACTTAACAGTGCCATATCGTCTGCATAACTGATATTGTTTACACATATCCCGTCTATGTGACAACCTGTTCTAGTGCTTTCAATTCGTGATATTCATACGACAAAGAGAGCTTTCACGGGTAATAACGTTTGACTTGATTTGAAGTCGGTTTTGTTTTCTAAATAAGTTACAGCCTTTATATATAATATATATGTCTCACTGTTGGGCGGACTCCTTCTCGGTAAAGAGAGTGTAAGGGCATAGTCCGCCACGCGGTCCTAGTGCGGATTGGCAGACTTCACATGGCTTCGAGAAAATTTCTAAGATAAATACGTTTCCTCGCAATTTTTTCCTTCACCGCTGAGCGCGTTGTAAATCAGCACATAAAATTGCAATAACAAATTTATTGGTGCCAGGGATTGAACTCGGGTTGCTAGCGTACTATGTAACTTTTTTTTTGTTGACGGGGAGGAAATCTCCAGAAAGATACCCCGCCTTCTGGGGGGAAGGCGGCGGTTATGTGGGGTTCTTACCCACTAAAACCTCCCCGGTGGCCCTTTCCTCGGTGCATGACGAGGGGCTCCGTGATCTCCAGTGGAACGCACCGGAGCCCCTCTGCACTGTGCTCAAGAAGAGCACGTCCCGGGGGGGGGAGGTTACTCTCTCCCCCCCTGTGCCCTCGCAGCGCAAGGCGACACGGGCCAGCCGATATCGCCTTTTTCCCGGGTCCACTTTGCCAGTGAACCCGAGGCCCCTTTTAGTCGCCTTGTACGACAGGCAGGGGATACCGTAGTCTTATTCTTGAGAGCCCAGAACTACAGGGCTGAGCGTGCTATGTAACTTGAGCCAACCGCCCGGACACTGAGCTACCACGGTTCTACTTGTAAATTGTTGTAATTCAGCAAACAATTTTAAGCCCTATTTATATACGGCGTAGTAACAAATGGAATTCCGTTAATGCTCGTGCCGTAGCACTTCACAAGTAACGTACGATGACGTAAACTCTAAGTTGAAACACTTTCGCCCGTGACGGGGGCGTTGCAACGGTACGGGGAGGTGACGACCGGGGTCAGAAGCGTGATTCGTAAATTGATGGTAATCATAAAATGACAGCTCGAATGCGACATGACTAGATGTTATAGTATACTCCGTGTGAGAAAAACTAAAACAATATAAAAATAACATAATATATGTAAAAAATAATAATATTTATCTTGAATGAAACCTCTATAGTGGAGTCTATGGAGGTTTTTTTAATGTCAATGAACAAAGACTTGTCAGTGATGTCCAATAGAAAAAGAATAGAAGATGTCATTATTGAATTTATACAGTTTTATAAGACGTTTACGGATTAAAAATAATTAACAAGAATAACTTTATGTTGTCCTGTAATTCAAGAAACCACATTAATTAATTTCCAGTCGCTTGGAAAGGCGACTAAAATGGGTTACGGTTCACGGGCGACATTTAGAGGTTCAGGCTAAGCGACCTAAGAGCTATGCCACCTCTCAATCCGGTGAAGCAGTCAAGGCCAGACTATCTGGTCAACTGTGTAGTTCATCATAAAAAAAGGGCAACCTTTGCCGTCCGTATAAATGATAAGAATGTTATTGTATTTAGTGATATGTACATGGGTGTAGGTAGTGATCTTCACCCGCTCTAGAAGAGAATGAACACGGAGAGAAATGAATAATTTAATATATTGTGAGAGTTAAATTAATTATTTAATGGTGTAAGTTTATTGTTTAAATAAAACAAAGCCGGTTGGGTACGCTAGTACATATATATTTATATCTATATTTGTAAAAGAAAAAAATTATGAGTAAACTTTAGAAAAAAATCGGATGCTTCAATTGTTAACTGACTCATCTCTGGTCAAAAAAGAGACTATGCCAATTGCAATTACGCGTCGATTAACGTAACAAAGGAGTTTTGTAATGACGACGGGCCATGTCTTTGTTGAGGCCACTTCACACAATCGACCTTGTCACCGCTCGTTATCAAATCATACGAATGATGAATCAAATTATTTTGTTTCATCCTATGGGCCGCACTTGGTTTCCCGCAGTGCGTTCCTTGTACCAATCCTTATGCGAGCATTAAAGACGTTGCCATTGAATATAATGTCTTATTCACACGTGTTAAGAGTTATGTTTATTTTTAAACGGCAATATATATGTCTGTAAATGTGTAATGAAGGTTAATGATAGTTATTTGTGCAGTCTTGAATGTTAGTTTTAGTAGAGATTGACGAGGGGTATGATTGTGGAAGGTTGCATGACTGAAGCTGTGTTTATGCGAATGCTTGTTTGTTTGTGTTGGCGTTTGTGTGCAACTGCATTATCTAGCATTTACCTGCATTGCTCAGTAATGAGAATAACGACAGGGTCTATTGGTAGAAATGTAACTTGAATGTATTTCTAACCGATATTAAGCTACAAGATACAAGCTTTCGTGAACTATTCGTTCACGAAAGATTGTCCATTCATCCACTTTTTAAGTGTATTTTGGAGGAAAAACAATTCTATCCTATCATAGTTGATGATTGGAATCGGGTTTGTACCGATACCCAGTTAATTAATTGTTTTATGAAGGAAAAAAATGTCTTGGCAAAAATGTGTGCTTCGTATATGGCAATGTTTCACCCTGCTTGTCTATTTAAGGACATATCGGGCTCAATGATAAGCTAACAAGGATGGTTGTCCTTTGTCCTTTTTGGGTTAAAATAACGTTGTGCATCAATGTTATTTCTAAATTTAATCGACTTTAAAAAATTGGTTTGTACTTTTTGTTTCTTCTCATAGCGCTATGATTTATGAACCGGTTTTAGAAAAGGAAAGTGTTCATTTTGTCAGCATAGGACATCCCTCTTCCATTATCGGACTTCAAGACACTGCTGGATTTCCTCCTTTTGCTGCGGACATCCCTGAAATGCGAACGAAGCACTTCGTCTTTTCATTGATCGTACAGTAAAGTATTTTTTTAAATGTAACATGAGGCATGACTACTGACTTATGTTTTAATTCAGAGTTTATTGCCCCTTGTCCTTTTTACTCTAAGTATAGTCTACCTATGCTATGTCTAGTTCCCCAACGTGGATGGTTAGGGTTTTGTCTGTCCTCTGTTTCTTCCATCTCTTAATATTATTACAAAAAGTTACATATTCTTAAATTTATATCGTTCTTACTATCTATTACACTCTATATATCTATATCTATATTTTATCATATTTTTCTTAAATGTGTTGCTTACATTCTCTAATTTTACTCTAATACATACTGTAAAGTATTGGAATATTTGGAACAACATATATATTGGAATTTACCAACGTCTGTCTTTTCCTCCGATTAGAATATAAGTGTTTTCTAGTGTGGAATAAATAGCATTTACTAAGCTTCTTCCTTTTTTTATACTTTCTAAGCAAGTGCTTGACTACGATCCCACCTGATGATAAGTGGATGGTAAGGCGCACTAGCTTAGTAAATGCCTATTCATGTACAGCACTGTATTACCACTTAACATCAACTGGTATCGTGGAAAAGCAAGAAACAGATAATGGAGGAATTGGACCCCGACCAAAATTTATCTAGATGTTTTCATAGTTTCGTAATTTAATTATTTAAATGTATCGCCGACTAACTGTTATCTTAGCCGGGCACAGTTTCGACGTGGTCCTCATAAATTAATCGGTGCGTCCATTAATAACCATCAAATATTCAGGACACTTAGCATCGGCCATATAAATCATAAGCTGCGGATAAATGCGTGGCGTTTATGCAGAAACTTGTAAGAACCTATTCACACTGGAAGCGAGAACTGTAATAGTCGATACGACAAGACACAATTTCTTGTAATTATTATATTATTTTCTACTTAAATAGCATTTTATGTATTCGCATTACATACAAATAAAATAATATAACATTTAGGGTAAGGTATAATAGGTATATATAAAAAAAGAGAAAGTGTGTGGGTATGTTCAATATAGGCTTCGAAACGACTGGACCGAATACAATGAAACTATCAGGGAATCTTCAGAATGACCAGGCGAGTAATCCTGTAAAGTTTGGTGACAATCGGAGCACTCGTCTTTTTGAACTGTCAAACAAGCTATACGTCATACTTTTATTTCCGACATTAACTTGAGCCCGATATGTTTTTGTATAAATGATAAGAATGATATATTTACTGATATGTACATGGGTGTAGGTAATGATCTTCACCAGCTTGAGAAGAGAATGACTACGGAGAGAAATGAGTTTATTGTTTAAATAAAATAAAGCGAAATCTAGCCCTGCGAAGCGGGCTGAGTACGGTAGTGTATAATAAAAAAATTATAAGAAAAACCTTGGAAAACTCACATATACAGAAACAGACACATATTTCACTATTAGTATAATTATCATATATAACATCTGCACATTGCCACACATACAATCACGACAACATACAACCACACAATCTTAATTCGCCCACACCATACACTGCTTACATAAACCATTAAAGAAAATAGTGGAGAAACTCGGGAAGGAAATCGGTGCTTATAGTACAGGATTTTCCTTTTTTTAAGCACCGGCTGCATCATTTTGTTCCTTGAATTGTCAAATTTTAACTGAATTTTTATTATTATGCTGTTTTAGTGTTATATAATATACTACCCACCACCTTCCATGGCCCCACCAACCTCGCGATTATATGGGCCGAAACGCGGGAGGGCACGCGTGGTCTGGCCGTGTGGCCCCACACGCACCTTCTTGACTCCTTACAAGTTCTTTATCAGGGCCTTTCTCCACCATTCGGAGCTCAACCTCTTAAGGGGCTCTACGGCACGCAACATAAGAGCTCGCTCGACGGCGCCAGACGACGAGCTTTTTAACGGGTCCTTCGTTTATGCCAGGCGTGTGCAAATTCCCTGAACTTGAGGAAGTTGCCCTCCGAGGAGACCAGATCGCGGAAGTAGACCGGACCCGGACACGTATGTGTCAGACCGTTCAGTAGCCTAGCGCGCAAATCATCATACAGTGGGCACGACCACAGCACATGGTAGCGATCCTCTGCATCCTGTCCACAATCACACGCACTCACATCACATAAACGCATCTCGTGCAGCCTTTTACGAAAATTTCCGTGACCCGTTATATATATAAATTGTTATACGTACCCGTTATATATTGTTATATAATATACTGCCAAATTATTGTATCGAAGCAAATTAGAAATAAATATTTCATTCATTCATTCATTCAATCGTATATGACAATATTTGAATACGCGTCTGCGTTTTCAATGTGACTAGACATTTTAAAGCTAGGAATAAGCGATCCTGGCTGACGGCTCGGCTCGTATTACGCGTCGGCGGGAACGATTTATCATTACGACTCACAAATGCTTGGTCACTGGACGTATGAATACGAGACATCGTTTTGTAAGTGATTTTGAGGCAATTATCTATGTTATTAAATATTACGACATCGATACTTGAAAATCTTTAAGCCTGTATGATGTATACACCTTTTGTAAGTAAAAGTACTTACTTTGTTTGTCTTGAAAAATAGTAAACTTGGTTATTTGTTAAGCCAATCAATGTCAAATCTGCTGTTGATCTTTAGCTTTTCAAAACGGACTTCTGGAAAATCAAACGGGTTTTTCAGCGTTGATTATGCGTACACGGCGCATAATACAGTAAGAGCAATGAATTTCCTTTTGCATGTAAATGATTCTTGGTAAATCGAATGAGCCGTGGTTAGCTCACTGTCCGGGGGTAGGCTCAAGTTGCATAGTACGCTTAGCAACCCGAGTTCGATCCCCGGTGCCGGCACCAATAAAATTGTTGTTGCAATTTTATGTTTTAAAATTTTATGCAATATATTTTTATATTTGATTTACCACGCGCTCGGCGGTCTGCCAATCCGCACTGAGGCCGCGTGATGGACTATGCCCTTATAATCTCTTTACAGAGAAGTCCTGTGCCCAGCAGCAGGACATATATTAAATATATATAAATGCTGCAACTTTAACTTTAACTAACTTTGAATCAAATGATGATCAAGTATTTGTTGTCTGTGTGGTACCTAATGGCAATAAATAATTTGCTAGAATCATTGACAATTATAAATGCTAAGAGTTGACTTTTTCTTCTCAAGGTTTCATCTATACTTATATTATAAAGAGTTGAAGTTTTGTTTAGTTGTTTGTCGCGGAAAACCTACTCAAGCGATTTTAATCATTCTTTCGAGATTAGAGACTTTTTTTTTACGTGAGAGGAAACGTCGCTGTGGAAGCGGGTAAGTTTAAATAACGAAACGTAAGATGGAATAGTCGAGCGCATAAGGCTACCTAACCTCTAAAACAATTCGACTATAACTGGCGAATAATAAGGCAAAGAATGTCAAATACCCTAACCAAACAAACAAACAACAAAAACCCGTACAAAAAACCCCACAGCGAAGTTTTTAGAAGACACGTAAATAAACATATAAATATTTGCATGAAGTTTACTGACACTACTTTTATAATAATGTATCATAAAATATTGAATAGAAATAAGTATACATGTATTCATATAAAATACTTTTTACTACATGTATATGAATATATATACGGTACATATACCAAAATGAAATTTTTTTCAATTTTTATCTGTTTGTTCCCGCTAATTTCTGGTACATCAGGCCCGATTTTGGCGGGACTTTCACTGGCAGATAGCTGATGTAACAAGGAGTAACTTAGGCGACTTTTTATTTAACCGACTTCAAAAAAAGGAGGTTATTGATCAGGTGCATACTGTTAACTATTGATTAGTTGTATAGTTTAGTTCATTTCACCAATTCCTTTTAAATTATAAACAGCGGGCGGAGCATAGCGGCAACGGAACACGTAAGCGTTGTAATGTATTAGTTAATATGGAGATCGTCACACAGCGACGTCGCGCGAGGCGCTCGACTAGCCGCTGCGTTCGGAGGGAATACAAATTAAATTCGATGGGGCTGGCAGTTTGTGTTGTGTACTATAAATATTCATGGTAGTAATCACACGACACGCGACCTGGCACTTTGCGCCTGACGTCAAATTCCACGCAGATGAAGTCGCGGGCACAGCTAGTAGGATATATAAGTATATGAGAATATGAAATGTGCTGTATAAAAAAATAAGATAAAATTGTACCATTTCTAATATAATTTAGATATTAGAATAATGAAATATAAATAAACAGGATTAATGTAAATTAATAAAGCTATATGAGGAATGTAAAGGACGAGAAAAGATCTTTAATATAGTAAACAGTTAACAGGGGAACGAAATTTGTAACAGCATTGGCTAAACAAGAGTCAATGAGAATAAAAGCTATAGACGGCTCTGTATTAAATATGGCAGAATCAAAATAGCCTTGTTACATTTAAAAAAAGAACTACATTTTCGCTACCAACAATAATCACTAAAATATTTTATCTTTTGAGCCTTTCGGCTTTCAATGTTTTCCACTATTATTCTTAAAGCTATAAAGTGGCAAGATATTGAGAACTTACTTAATCGATGTTTACTCTGAGCCTCTTTGCAGCAGTCTGGATGCAGGAGGTGATACCAGCTTACGCCGTGAAGGGAACTCCTATCCCAACCAAGGTGCCATTCGCTACTGGACAAAAAAAAGTAAAAAAATTACAGAAAAACTAGAAAAGAAAAGGAGACAAATCTACATAATAGATGGGTATCTACGTCATTTAAAAAAGACTAGAGAATAGGTCAATAACGGTTACACAAAATCTATTTCATGGGAATCATATGAATATCTAGAAGCAAGATCCCGAGACTAGTAAACTAATTGGGTCAAAATGGATGTTCAGTTACATCACTGTTGTGCCGCTATGGGTTTCCAATGATGTACCATTGACACTCGAATATTGTTGTAAATGTTAATAATTGGTAATCTCGTACATAGTCACATCTTCCAAATATACCGATATATTTAATCGAAAACAAATATGTAGAAAATTCCACCGCTAATGTTCCATAAACTTAGAGCCAAATACTATAAAAATAAACTATTGCGTAGTGATGGTACAAGACTAGACGGTGTGATATTATATTCGCGTATGACGCTATTATATCCTGGAAGATGGGACGGCCTTTAGTATACTACACGCGTCGATACTTTAGCACCGTCACATATTCCAGAATCTTCTGTTGTGGCTGGAGGGGCCGCTGCTACTTCATAAAACCTCAAGCGGCGCAAATATAGTAACCTCGAAAAAGGTTTCATATTTGAGCCGTTAGGGGTAGAAACTATTGGTCCGTGGGGTCCTAGTGCACATCACCTTTTTAATGTGATAGCTAAGAAGTTAGTCGACACATCTGGTGACCAGAGGGCTGGCTTATGCTTATACCTTGCACAGGGCTGCCATACAAGGTGGCGACGACGGTTTGGTACAGTTATATTTTTGTAAAATACCTATTATTTTGTAAATATTTATTTTTTAGTTAGACTGAGTATTACATATGTTTAGAAAATTTAATTGTGAATTACTTATCAGAAAATTAAATTAGCAGATTTTTTGACAATGACAATTGAATATGTTTAAGATATTGTCATACTGAAATGTCATTGGAAAATATAGGTTGTCAAATATCTCCTTCCGCTTTTTGCTCTTTATTCAATGCTTTATAAACAGTGTTACAGTGATCGGATTTAGTTCAAATATGCGCCGTTTTGTTCGATAATCTGTTTCCATCTAGACGGCAACTTCATAATACCTCCCTCGTAGAAGCCGTCCTCCTTATTTGCGAAGAACTTGGACAGCCACTTTTCACAAGCCTCTTTTGAGTTCAACTTTACACCACCAAGGGCGTTCACCATGGACAGGAACAGGTGGTAATCACTTGGCGCTATGTCCGGGCTATATGGTGGATGCGATAAAACCTCCCATCCGAGCTCCGTAGCTTCTGACGAGTCATCAACGAAGTGTGTAGTCGGGCGTTGTCGTGGTGGAACACTACACCCTTCCTGTTGGCCAATTCTGGACGCTTCTGGTCGATCGCCTGCTTCAAGCGGTCCAGTTGTTCGCAGTAGATGATAGAATTAAGTGTCTGGCCATATGGCACACAGCAAAACCTTCCTGGCCGTCAATCCCGGCTTGGCCACTGTTTGGGACGATTCACCGGCCTTCGACCACGACCGTTTTCGCTTGATATTGTCGTATGTGATCCATTTTTCGTCGCCAGTCACCATCCGCTTCAAGAATGGGTCGAGTTCGTTCCGTTTCAGCAGCATATCGCAGGCGTTGATTCGGTCCAGAAGGTTTTTGCGTCAAATCATGCGGCACCCAAACATCAAGCTTTTTGTATCCAGCCTTCTGCAGATGGTTTAAAATGGTTTGGTGACTAACTCCCATCTCCTGGGCGATGTCACGAGATGCCACATGCCGGTCTAACTCGATGTAGTCCATGATTTGATCGGTATTTGTCGTCACAGGTCTTCCGCCGGCTGGCTTATCCATGGTGTCGTTTTCACCGGCTCTGAATCGTCGAAACCATTCCTCCGTGGTTCGAAGTGATAGAGTACCATCCCCAAAACACCATTAATCTCACGGAACGTTTCTCTAGCGGATTTGCCTTTAACGAAGGAAAACTTTAAAATAGCGCGAATTTCGGCGTTAGTGAACTCCATGTTTACACGTCTATAACTGTTGAACGCAATATCCAAACTAATTATGCATAGCGTCGTTTTGTAGGTTATGTCAAGACCTTTCAAATTATGTATAGTATTGCTAGATACGAGCTCTGTAGCGCTTTGTACATAGCCGCGAAATTCAAAAGACAAAAAGGCGGAAGGGAGATATTTGACAACCATTATCAGATTCGGGGCCCTTGTCAGTTGATAGACATGCGGTAATAATAAATATTTTTCAGGTGTATAGATCAATGTAATTCATTGTGTAGGTGTAATCTAATAAATAATTTGGACCCAAAAGAAATCTGCAAATATTCATGCAAAGCTTGATTTTTAGTCAGAAGGTATGTTAAATTTACGCTTTTTATTAACTACATGGGTTCATATAGCTTCTTTCAATAAAAAGGAACTAAGGAATGGTTCTATACTGATGATTACAAGTTAAACGTGACCGTAAGTTCCAGAATCGAAGGGATAGAACTCTTTCAAAACTTTTTACGTCGCAACTACAAGGCCTAACATTTGATTGATCATTGATTTGACCCCATCAGATATTTGCTTAGCGGTGTCAAGTTGACTTTAATTACATTTATCATTACTTTTAATCGACTGTCGAAGTAGCAAATGTAATACAACAAGGTTGAGAGTTTTTAATTGCATGTCCGTTTATTTATTTGTCTGTAGTTAAGATTTATCATTGTATAACTACAACATTGTCCTATAAAATTGACCATTATTGCTTACAATAAGCGTTTTTAATACTGTTCCGTCGACATTGTAATTGAATTTGCTTCGGCTGTTCGATTGTTTCAATAATCTTGAAACTTTGTTAGAATTTTAATCTGAATTTATACGATGATCTTCATTTGTTTATTTCCTTTATTCATCTGTTCTAAATAATGTCCTAATTGGAAGTAAAACCTGATCATCATTTTTTTTATATGAAAAGTGGCAAACGAGCATACGGCTCACCTGATCTTAAGTGTTCACCGTCGCCCATGAACATCCACAGCACCGGAGGAGCTGTAGGTGCGTTGCCGACCTTTGAGATAGGAATAGGCTCGTTTCTTGAAGGTCCCTAAATCGTAAACGTTCGGAAACACCGCTGGCGACAATTGATTCCACAAGTTGACAGTGCGTGGGAGAAAGTTACGCAAAAAACGTACAGTCGTTGAACGCCAACTATTAAGATGGCGGCGGTGGAATTAGGAATTCTGCCGAGATGTGCGGTAAAGGTAATCGGTAGCTGGGATAATTCCGAACACTTCCTCAGAACACTCCCCATGGTAAATGCGATACAGGATGCAAAGAGAACCGACATCTCTTCGCAGACTCAGAGGGTCGAGTCGATCGGAAAGACCCTGATCGTCGACTATTTGAGCAGGTCTACATTTGGCTATCAGATGTTAAAAGTTAAAATCCTTCGCCATTTTGGTTACGTATATTATGCTATTTGTGTCGCTAAGTGCAACGTTCTCGCCTCCTACAATGTTGTATGACAATGTGTTTCTGTTATTTATTGCATTTCCTTATTGTATGTACACATTTTAATGAAATTACATTAATAAATTGGACATTTTGACATTCATGGCCTTATAAATAACAATTTAGATTGATATCGTCAAATGAAGATGTAAAACAACACTACTTGGAATATTTATTTGTTTGTAATTGGAATTTATAAGCATATAATTTTTTTTTATTTTATATTATCTAAATAGGGTATCAATATATTATATTACATTGATATCGATCAATAAAAATCGAGAATAAATTTCAGGTATGACGTGGACAGCACTTGAAAAATCAACAAACAATTTCAACGGTGTCAGCACAGGGGATCAAACTCGGGTCGACCTGTTGACCGGCTCATGTCGAAACAGGGTGGTCGCTGACTTACCACGCCTTGTTTTATGATTACTGTGTTCCGGTAGCTCCTTGTAGCTAGTTAAATTATTTAGCTAAAGAAATGTGCCATTGTATAACAAAGGGCAACAAACTCGGATGCGGTATTATGGGTAGCATTGCATTTTATTGATATTGATGAACCTTTAATGCCACAAGGCATTCTCTGCCAGTCAACCTTGGGGGTTGTGTAGAAAAGCAAGTGCAAGATTAAAGAAAAAGTGAAATTATAGGTTGTGGTTCATTACAGTTTTTACCGAACGGCATGAGCATTACTGCATGTGTGTACTGTGAAGAACAGAAGACGATAATGGAGAAACACGCACAGATGTGCGACCAACTTTGGTCAATCGGTTGTCCCCGCTGTTCCTACACGATAACACAAGACCTTTAACCTGCACAACAGACAGTCTCCAAGCTGAGTTGGGGTTGGAAGCTCTTCCTCATCCACCGTACTCACCAGATTTGCACCCACCGACTGTTATTTTTCCCAAAATTTAGACAAATTTTTAGCGGGAATAAAATTCAATTTCCGAGAGGCAAAATGGCCGTCCAGCTGATTTTTACGAGGGCATCAATAAACTACCACTGCTAAACTGGCAAAATGCATCGATTACACGGGCAAGAAATAGATGGATAGAGCCAGAAAAGCTAAATTTAAAACTATTACTTGTTTAGATATAGTTTCCAGATTAAGTGTTTGAAGCACATTACCGAGCCGTATTACGTTAAAGGTAAAAGAATCGTGTAATCGGAAAATCAGCGTGTACTGTATTACTTGCAGCGGAACGAAGACAACGGTCAAAAACAATATAACGGAATTGCATCAATAATAATGACACTTTCATCAAATATCACTGATTGTTTATAATTTCTGACAAATTTAATTCTAAAAGATATGACAATGTCTCCAAAAATACACTGAGACTTTTGCCCTCTTGGGCATGTCAGCTCCGTCATACCCTAATCTACGCACACATACATCGGTCGCATGAAGCGAGAAAGAAAGTCATCAGTGTTGTATGGCCATAGCCACCAGCTTTCTCGCTCCCTCTGAGGTCAGGTTAGACAGCAGCATTAAGAAAACACCCACATGTTGCTCCCTCAGTTTTAGACTATCTATTAATGACTTTCTTTCCGCTTCATGTTTGGCACATTCCCCCATTACGTGGTGCACATCATCCACCACTTGGCAAATGTCACAGTTCGGTGATTCAGCCTTCCGCATCTGATTTGCAAAAATGTTGTGAAATACCTTCTACTTCCAAATCAAACTTGAACAAAATATCAACGCAAAAGTAAATTATTGTTAAATTTAAGATCTTCATTGAGCTTTTAATAATATTCTATAGCTTATTACAACAACTTAACCCATGACCCCATTTGTAACGAGAAAACTCTTGAAGTGTAGTGGCAGCTGGCGATAAGACAAATGCAAATATTTTTGATACGCCTGATCGATTCATGATAACTCAACCAGTATATGTACATCGTAATCGTCTACGTCGACAAAATAAAGTTGAAATTGAGGTAGATCTTTGTTGTATTTGATCAACACTTGACTGTAAATTCCAACTGCATGTTTAAATTTATTACTACTGAATGATTGTTTAATGGTCAATAAGGTTAAGACTAAATTTAATATTGTATAAAGACTTTTAAATAAACACAATTTTGTTGCGAGTAATGACAAACTTCACCTTAGTAAAAATTGTATTTGTTATTCTCTTAGCTTAATCGTTTAGGTGTTACCATATGTTTATTTAGTTTTGATTTACCATGCGCTCGACGGTGAAGGAAACATCTCGAAGAAATCTACATGTCTTAGAAAAGTTTTTAAAAGATATGTAGATATTATACTCTTATACCAACTTGACAGAGAAGGCCGTTCCTAGCCAGGCCCAACAGTGGGACATAGTATATAGGCTGTAACTTTAATATACATCATCAGACATGTAGTAAACAGCGGTAAACGGTTATTTTAATATTACGAATTTATATAAATGGACATTTAAAATTTGAACTCGGTTCAGTAAAGATAACATATAGGCACGAGTGTTCAAAATAAACGAATGTTAAAGTTTACGTGCTGCAGAATTAATTATACGAAAAGATTTATGCACGTCAATATCTATGCTAGATAAATAAAGGGCAACTTGCGATCATACTAGAATCGATTGCACAAGAAGCAAGGAAACTATACATCGTATGAGGATACCGTGTCGACTAGTTTTTGTGCACAGATTAAATTAGATTCATTGTTGCAATGTTTTTTTCTTTCAATGCGACTGGTTCTGTTTCAGCCAGCTATAAAAGTATAATGCGTGGATCACGATGCAGCTGGTTGTTACATGAATGAGTTTATCCAACCGTGTTCAGACATTGTCGCAGAGCGGTGTGAAAAAAGCAATAGACTAGTTAAGTTTTGCTATGAACAGTGTATCTGCGAGTTAATTAGTGTAACTAAATCTTTGTATGAAATCCTTTGCTTTAGAGTATATTTGCATGCTGTTCTCATCATAACACTGTGTCTATCCACTGCTGGAATTAGGCTCTCTCAATACCCTCCATCATACGACTATCTTTATGAGTTCGTCGGTCCATCTGAAGGGAGGGCGCGTTCCGCTTTTCCAACCCATGCGCGTCTTCCATTCCAAGACTTTCCTCCTCCGTCTGTCCTCACAGACTCGGCAAATGTCACCGACCCACTGACATTTCAACTTGATCACGTTAAGAGCTATGTCGACAACTTTTGTTCTCCGTCGAATTTCTTCGTTTCGAATTCTATTCCTTAGAGTTTGTGCACCACACGACATTAAGTTTGTGCACCAGCCCAGTAGTCGGAGTCCAAGTCTCTGCACCGTAGGTGATAGCTGGGACACACGTTAAAGACCTTCGTCTTCAAACATTGAGGTGTTTGCGAAGCGATCCGCATGCTGTGTAAGGTGTTAATTAAACCATTTTGAACTTCGTGCTTATTAGAGAAATTTAGAACGTGCTGCGTCTGGAGACTGTTTCTTCCTAAGAAATCGTTGCCTATATTTTTGAGATTTGCGGCACCGTGAATAACACGTGTTTGTAGCCCCTTTGAGAAATGTAATGACTGTTTAAAAGTTATTTTCTTGAGGTTATTTTTCTATTTTTGAAGCGGGTTGTATATTGTGTCAAAATTTGAGCTAAATCAATGCACTACAGCTACACAAATAAAACATTTTTATATATGTGTATTAAGAAACTTAAAAACTTATTGGTACAAAACGACTGTGGTTCCAAAATCCGATATTAAAAAGTCTAACGATTACAAAGTATAAAGTAAGTACAAAGCTTGTATAAATGTTGAAATAAAAACTTTATTTATAATAATTTTAAGACAACAATTAATGTCCTTATAAAATATATCTATCACGACGCTTACAATCATGTATTTATATTTTTAAAATTTACATCATCATTTCAGCCGTAAAACATCCACTGCTGGACATAGGCCTCCACAATGATTTCCAAAAGGACCGGTTGTAAGCGGCCCGCATCCAGCTGCGTCCTGCGGCCTTTACGAGGTCGTCAGACCACCTTGCGGGTGGACGTCCCACACTGCGCTTGCTGGTCCGGGGTCTCCAATCGAGAACTTTTCGGCCATCTGTTCTACGCGCTATGTGCCCTGCCCATTGCCACATCAACTTGCTTATCATAACATAATAATATATTACATAACAATGTATAACTTATCAATGCTTGATTAATAAATACACTAACGCAGGCGTTAATCGCCCAGGAGCGTAGAGATCTCATGTTTGGTCTTTATACGATCTTTTTTTAAAGATACCTCGCCTACTGAAGGTTGGGTTATGTGGGGTTTTTACCCACTAAAATGGCCCTTCCTCGGTGCATGATGAAGGGCTCCGGGATCTCGGGTTCTCCAGAGGGGTTCCGGCTGCACTGTATTCTTCAGAGAGCACGTCCCCCCCTGTGCCCTCGCAGTGCAAGGCGACACGGGGCAGCCGATGTCGCCAGCTTCCCTGGTCCACTTTGGCGGACGGCAGTGCCCCCCCACCCTTGTCAATCAGTGAACCCGAGGCCCCTTTTAGTCGCCTTCTACGACAGGCAGGGGATACCGTTGTCTTATTCTACGAGCCCAAAACTACAGGGCTGAGTTTTATACGACCCTGGCATTACTTTGTTGAAATTTATTGAAAATAATTTAAAACTTACCTTTAGTGTAGAGATAAATCGCTATTTCATACACAACTTCGTCTCAATACATTTGTTAGACACATTTAGACATTTGTTTTAATATATTGCATTTATTCATATCACTGATAGATTTATGGAAGTCGTTTCAAAGTACACACGTACAATATTGTCCGAGAAATGTATTGGCGGTTTTATTGACATTTCTAATGAGGCGCCTAGGTTCATTGGAAGTCGCACAATGCGTAATGGAGACACCCAATGATGTTTACGACTAGCAGATGCAATAGAGTATTATTGTCGTTATTGCATACACGTGATATGCTTGAATATTGTTAAGTGACGCGCGTAATGTTATAGAATTGTTTCTAGCATAAATAAAGTTTCTGAATTAAAACTATTAACTACACTATTAACCTTTTTTTTTAAATTAGCAGTTTGTTAGCTAACTAAAAAAGAAATATTTACAAAATAACTGTGGCAAAACGTCGTCGCTTGGTAGCGTACCCAGAAAACTAGCATTGCCACATTGTATGGCAATGCTTAGCCTCTGTGCAAGATATAAGCGAGCCCTCTGGTCACCAGATGTGTCGACCAACTGTCTTAGCTATCACATTAAAAATTACATTACTACTATTAACTAATGATTTAAGTCTGAATTAAAAAAAAAAACTCTTGTTAAAATCTTACTATACTCTAGAAGAATTCTTCAATGACAATTTATAAAAATTAATGCCACTAATATATTTTTGTAATTAGGATAAATACTATTTTTATTATAAGTGTAATTCTTCTTTGAAGAATTTCGTACGCCCGCAGGCTAGGACGTAGTTGGACCAATTACTTCTAAATTATAGATTTTTTTAGCCGTAGTAGCTCAGTATCCGAGTTCGTTCTATAGTAAGCTAGGAACTCGTGTTAATTTTCCGGCGCCAGCTCCAATGAATTTGTTTGTTGCAATTTTAAGTGCTTATTTACGACAAGCTTAGCGGTAAGGAAAGATACATGTGATTGAAAATTTTCAAAGACGGGCTACTTGCCAATCAGTACTGGGCCTGATATTCTCTTAGCAATCTGTACATATATATGTTGGTCTGCTGATCCGACTTACCCCTACGGCTCTACGATGCGTACTGAAGCTATTTGAGAGAGCACGATAAATGCGAACTTTCAGAAAAATTACAAATTAAATTTTTTTCTCACTATATCCTTTATACTCTAATTCTAGATACTTTAACCTATTTCTAATCGGATCAGATTTTTATTGATTAAAAAAAATTGGCATGTACACGCGTCCTGTTCATGCGATAGTGACCGGCCTGTGGGACAGTCATTGTATGCAAAGGGCGCGCGTTTCCGAGCAGGTGATCGGGATAATATCGACGCGTCAAAGCGGCAGTGATGCGAAACCGGCTACACGGGATGTATCCGCCTATACAATACTATTTTCGCTTCTATGACAGCTCGCATAAATACAGGATGTATTTCATATCGATAATAAGTTATCTAACGACGATAGAATAAAACACAATTCTATAGCAACTATAGAATTGTGTTTAAATGAATTTATTGTCGAATTGGCCAACGAAGCAGAAAAGACAAAAAGCGTTGTCGACTGGTCTAAGTCTGCATACCACTAAAATATTGATAAAGCATTGAATTTTTTCTATTATTTCCGCTTTCTACATTCTATTGAAGTATAATAAAGTAAACTGAAGTTTATTAAAGATAACAATTAAGGATTTTGAAGTATTCAAGGTAAGTTATAGCGCCGCGAATGTATCCGTTTACTGATGCTGCTGATATGTACATGGGTGTAGGTAATGATCTTCACCCGCTCGAGAAGAGAATAGAAGAGAATGAATTATTTAATATATTGTGATTAAATATTTATTGATGTAAGTTTATTGTTTAAATTAAATAAAGCAAAATCTAGCCTGGCAAAGCGGTCTGGGTACGCTAGTAACTATTATACTACGGAATTAAAAGTGAGCATTCGCGCTTGGTAGACTTCATGTTTGATCTATCACTTTCGATTGGAAGTCTCTTACTTTGTTTTACTCATAAATATACTTGTTTTATATGACAACACTAAAACGTCACACTAACACGCGGTGAATAACATTGAGGCCTTCAAGTGACAATGTCATCGGAGCGCATCCCACTATCACACATTATTTCACTCCTCTTATTATTTCGTGCCATTGAGCGATGGCAGTGACGTACATGAATATGAAACGGCTCCAATAGAGACGTTGTCATACATCCGCGAATCTTTGATGGACAGCGGTCCGCCGAGACAGATACGAATACGCGATCGAGCCGTATATTGTCTCGGGCCTTGAACTAGTGCTGTAGAAGGAAGTATTGAGAGTTAACTTATGCAGCCGATCGCACGAACGATTTATGGGCGTAATACTTTCCGCGCCGCGCCTGCGACATTATACGGGTATATTGTTGGATTTAAACTTCGAACGAGTGAGTTGTTCGAAAATGCTGTGTGAATAATAAATATGTTATAAAGAATTGTAGTGTTAAGTCTCTTAGGTTAGATTGATATGACTATAGCCCTGTAGTTCTGGGTTCGTAGAATAACACTACGGTATCCCCTGCCTGTCGTAGAAGGCGACTAAAGGGGGCCTCGGGTTCACTGGGCGACAAGGGCGGCTTTTTCGTCCGCCATAGTGGACCCGGGAAGAAGGCGACATCAGCTGGCTTGTGTTGCCTTTTTCCCCGGCACGAGAGGGCGGGTCTGCGGGGGAGGGGAGGGGATTAACCTGTAGTTCGTCAGGCACATTTAAAATTATAATCTTAAAAGATTTTACGTAGTGTAGGTGAGTAATTTAAATAAACTTATCTTTTTCTTTGTCGCCAAATTTTGAAATCGATAAAAGTGTGCGCCAACAACAAAAAGATTGAGAAACACTGAACTAGTGTCTAGTTATCTTTGAAAGATTATAAAAAAGTAATCATTCAGAAGAATATAATGAAACTCACTTGGTGTCTATATGCAGTATCTTCATGTCCATGGCGTGGACGGTGGTAAACACGTTCGTAGCTCCGTGCACCACGCACTCCCTGGTCTCCGGCATGGCGAGCGGCGTGCAGACAGCGAGGAACACAGGCTCATTGCGGCTGCACAGCGGCAGGTAGGAGACGTAGTGACCTCGCACTAGCACCACCTAACAACAAGTTAAAAGTTAAATTTACGATCTACATACATGTCCCACAACTGGGCTCAGGACCTTCTCTGTAAAAGGACATAGTCCGCGAAGCGACCCTAGTACGGATTGGCAGGCTTCTCATGTTTTAGAAAATTATTTAATGTAGGTTTCCTCACGATGTTTTCCTTCACCGCAGAGCGCGTGGTAAATCAGCACTCTAAAATTGCAAAAAAAATTCATTCATTCATTTATTTAGCACAGGGATCGACTTGGGACCACCCGGACATTGAGCCACGGCTGTCACATTTCGTACCCGACTCTATCACCAAGTGACAGACAATTATTTTTTGAAAGAAAGCTAAAAATATTTGTTTTCACCAATATTACTAACATTCTTGTTAACCATTCCAGCTAAGCTTAAGCTTGTCCTAGGAGATGATTTACATAAAAAGGCAAATGGTGGAGTGGAACCTACGACATTTTGTTAAGCGTACCCTAAACCATTTGACTATTTATGCTTTGTTATTATATAGAAGTATATTTACATGTAAAAAAACAGGCTTCAAATAAAATTAAACGTGACGTATCTATTATATAATACCCTCTGTATTAGGAGACCGCTTCCGAAAACGAAGACAGTCGATAATACTTACGGAAAAAATATCCATCCTGATAAAATCAAAACATATTTTTAAAATGTTTCATTAGCATTATTTACGCTCCATCATGTTAGTACAACTAAATGAAAAGTTAGTTTCATAAAAAATACATTACTAAAAAAACAGCAACGAAACACAAAGTCCAAAACAGCTGTTGCTCGGGTCAACAACCTACGGGGCGCGGAAGGGCGGCGCCAAAGAAGCGTCAAGAATTCTTTATGGCGTGGTATCAGCGCCTAATAAAACGTTTTAAAAATATGATTTTGTTTGATTTCGAAAGCGGTCTACTAATACCCTGTATAAATGACTGTCCTTTTTTCATTTCATCGTAGACGTAATAGTTAAGAGTATGTTTTTTTAAAAAGATTTGCCTTAAAGGTCTTGTTACC
Organism: Meandrusa payeni; assembly: GCA_029286785.1. Taxonomy (NCBI): domain Eukaryota; kingdom Metazoa; phylum Arthropoda; class Insecta; order Lepidoptera; family Papilionidae; genus Meandrusa; species Meandrusa payeni. Next base: position 5,243,085 of record JAGSMX010000022.1, read on the forward strand.
ATGCCATAAATACTTAAAATAAAAAATATTATATAAGGAAGTTCTTGAAGGACAGACCGGCTTTCAAATAAAAAAAGAATCGTCAAAATCGGATCACCCGGTCGAAACTTATGAGGTAATAAACATTAGACGAATTAAGAACCTCTTTTTTGAAGTCGGTTGATTATGGGCCCATTTCAACAATTCCACTTTCACCACAATTGGAGCGAATAACTAATGTCCCTTCACGGCTGTCGCTATAATGCACACATTTCATTTCTGAGCACACAAAAGTCAGATGTGACGTAACGCGACAACTCAAGGTCGCTCGCTTGACGTGAACTGAAAAGCATTTCTATTATAAGTGACAGCTCCACGGGACTATGATCTTAAATGCATTCGCTGGGTTTTCCAACTGATACATATATCAATCAAGGATATATAATAATATTTGACATTTATGGTCTATATTTTATTGAAGTGAAAATTTCTTTAACCACGTGAACACTTTTTGGTAGGGTAAATCTTATAGGTTCTCGCTCACGTAGATATATTTATTTTGTCTTTCTTTGCACATAATACAAATATACAAAAAGTCGGATTTTAATGCCAATAAATGATATTATATTATAATTTTTTTTTTGTCGAACTAACACAGTTGGCACAGAGAAGCTGGCCTTTACTGCTTCACCGGATTGAGAGGTGGCATAGCTCTTAGATCGCTTAGCCTGAACCTCTATTAGGTGGTAACTCGACACAAGGGTCCCCCCAGTGAGGGGTAACCTCGGCTTGGGCGGTTACCATTAATACGCGTTAGCAGTCCGATCCGAGGGCGCCCGAGAGGGCCGAACCACGACCTGGTCGGTTGCTATTTTAATAACAAAATCTATTGGGACAATCTAAGCTAAACTAACTTATATGCCACTTCGGGAAACGTATTTTAATTTCACTGTCATACTCGTTTTTATATCTTTGCACGTGCCGTCGTTTCTTATTCAAAGTATCATTTAATCGCAATCAAATTCAGTAGAGGTATCTTTCACAGACTTCAAAAAAGGAAGTCTATGTCTTTGCTAATAGAGGTTCAGGCTAAGCGACCGAGCTATGCCACCTCTCAATCCGGTGAAGCAGTAAAGGCCAGCTTCTCTGGCCAACTGTGTTAGTTGGTCTAAAAAATATATGGTTTTGCTCATGTTGCACAGATTTATTTGTTTGAAAGGGTTCAATTAGATTCCATGTTTTTTTTTTTTTTCAGCCATGTAGTTCTGGGCTCTCAAGAATAGGACTACGGTATCTCCTGCCTGTCGTACAAGGCTACTAAAGGGCCTCGAGTTCACTGGGCGACAAGGGTGGGGCCTGAGTCGTCCACCAAAGTGGACCCGGGAAGAAGGCGACATCGGCTGCCCCGTGTCGCCTTGCGCTGCGAGGGTACAGGGGGAGGGAGTAACCTCCCCCGGACGTGCTATCCTTGAGCACAGTGCAGAGGGGCTCCGGTGCGTTCCACTGGAGATCCCGGAGCCCCTCGTCATTCACCGAGGAAAGGGCCACCGGGGAGGTTTTAGTCGGTAAGAACCCACATAACCGCCGCCTTCCCCAGAAGGCGGGGTATCTTTCTGAAGATTTCCTCCCCGTAAACAAAAAAAAAAAAGATTCCATGTTTTAGAATCCTCTATTGACGTTGAACCCCCTAAAAAACCCTGCCTTTTGGGGGGAAATCGGGCTAACATAGGCGATAGAACTTTGTATAATCTTAATACGGAAATCATGAAAAACGTCCACGCGTAGTGTTTGATTTAATTTGAAGTCGGTTTTTGTTTGTATTCGTATTCAAGTATATAAATATATAGTTATTTATAAGCAAGTGTCCTATTGAGTAAAAACGTTTGGTTGTCGTAGTTAATCTTGAAGGCGTCGCAGGCGTGCCGCATTGACATTCTTTTAAGTTTTAACAACAATAGGTTCGACACTATAGTTCACAGTTGAACCGTTCACCGCGCGGAGCGATCTTCGATCCGGATTCATGCGGCCTTGGTCGATTTACTTTATTGTATTGTACGCTCTCGTATTCATAGTGTTGGTTTCTTAACACTGTGTAACGTAATGAAAAACAAGTATATTACCATAAAGCCTTATATAGTACAAGTTAAAACCTTTTTTTTTGTTAACGAGGAGGAAATCTTCAAAAAATATACGCCGCCTTCTGGAAGGCGGCGGTTATGGGGTTTTTACCCACTAAAACCTCCCCGGTGGCCCTTCCTCGGTGCATGGTGAGGGGCTCCGGGATCTCCAGTGGAAGGCACCGGAGCCCCTCTGCACTATGCTCAAGGAGAGCACTTCCCTGAACTGAACCCGAGGCCCCTTTTAGTCGCCTTCTACGACAGGCAGGGGATACCGTAGTCTTGAGAGCCCAGAACTACAGGGCTAACCCAAAACCTACAGACTGCAAATCAAATCTACGCTTATAAAAGTGACAAAAATTACTCTTACGCGTACATTGACTTATGTTTCCGAAGTATCATAGTGTATTTATTACGTACGTCTACATTCTTTTTCCAAGCGACTTGAAAAAAGGTGGAGGTTCTAAATTTTGTATGTTTTTTTTTATGTTTGTTACCTCATAATTTTCGACTGGCCTGACCGATTTTGATGATTTTTTTTTATTTGAAAGCTAGATTTATCTATTTAATTTTTGTTAAGTTGAAAAAATCATATAAGTCTTAAATTTGCATTGAGTATGTGTACAACAAATGGATGAAAAATAACTCAATATCACGCCAACAAATTTCAATGACTAGTTATCTATTGGAAAGGATGTATTTCAAAGGTAGTTCAGTTAGTTACAGGTTCTGATTAATTCTATTTCGTAGTATTCCTACGATAGTTCGGAAATATAAAGAAGAAAGTCGGATTTGAAGTCGGTTTTTATTATTACTAGCAATTATACTTTTCAATAGTTTCTCGAGCGAAGTGGCGTTTTGTTAGTATGATATATATCCTATACACCATAATAAAACTATAGAATGCAAACTATAAATATGACCGAAAACAATGAATACTTTGAAATAGCGCAATATCTTGCGCAAAAAATGATTCTGCTCAACAGCACATATTCAAACTGCGCCTGCAATGCTATCGCGGTCAGATCATATCTGCTGACGTAAACAGAGCATTGGGATTTTAATTTGTCAATAAACACAATTGCTTAGCGTGTAAGGAAGTGAAATGTGGCCGTGCTTATGTTTGTTCACATTTAAAATATATTAATATTAAATAAAAAATAAATAACATGCACTTTAAAATAAATTAATTCGCAGGCGAAGTAGTCGCCACCGCGGACCTCTCTTAAACCTCTCCATCTAATACCTATCCCGTGCTTTATATATGTCTTTATCCACATATGTCTTTGAAGACATCTCTCCACCTTACACGGTCTTCCTTGTTTTCTCTTTTTTTCCAATGGAATAACAACAGGTGGACAAAACAGAGTGGGTTCCATTGGATATTTTTACCTAGCTACCACCTAGTATACTAAAACCCTTTTTCAACTGCTTCTTATGATAATAAATATTATATTTACTTCCTGTAGTTTTGCAGTAAAAGTTAACATAAAAGATGTCTTTTTTTAATGACGAACTACACTGATAGGCCAGAGAAGCTGGCCTTGACTGCTTCACCGGATTGAGGGGTGGCATAGCCCTTAGGTCGCTTAGCCTGAACCTCCATCGCTAGTAACTCGACACAATGGTCCCCCCGGCGAGGGGTAACCTCGGCTTGTACGGTTACTATGTTACACGTAAGCATTCCGAACCGAGGGCGCCCGAGAGGGCCGAACCACGACTCGGTCGGTAGCTATTTCACGGAGAAAATTTTCGCTGGAAGTAATGTAATAATATATGTTTGGTTAACGTTTTAAATTAGCTATTATGAATCGAATTAGAAACATTATGCATTCCTTTTAATGTTTCTAATCAATATTGATGTTTCATAAAACAGAAATGCAAAATATATGTTAATGCAATCGAGACCAACAGATCGTAAAGTATAAAATTTTCATATTTACACCTTTAACGATTATAAGGTACGAAATTAATACAGTTTAAACCTGACTGCATTAAGTTATAACTTATGCTTTATAACTACTTACAGATGACTGATTAAACAGTTTAGTATTAACTTGAACCAGACGATTTTCTCTCTAGTACAAAAAGTGGACAAATTGAGCCGTGCTTTTTAATAATATAAATTTTGCTGTTGCAATTTTATGTGCTGATTTACCACACGCTCGACGGTGAAGGAAAACATCGTGAGAAAACCTACATGTCTCAGAATTTTTTTCTAAAGCATGTGAAGTCTGCCAATCCGCACTAGGGCCGCTTGGTGGACTGTGACCCTAATGCTCTCTTTAGAGAAGGCCTGCGCCCAACATTGGGACATATATATTTTATTTATGAAGGCTACAACTTTAATTTTGTTGAAAAGTTGAGTACGATACAGAAATGTCGTAAAGAAAGAGATATGATATCCACTTGGGTAAATTAATTAAATAAATAAATATACTCTTGTGTCATTTTAATTCAAACAGGGAAGACTGAGACAATGATGATGTTGGGAACATCAAGTTTAGAGCTAAATTCCAGTTTCCGGGAAGCTAGACCGGGTAGACATCTGAGCTGGTACAATTTTGCCATCACTCAACGTTATGCACACATGCTTAATTTAATTTTAAAGTTGTGAAGGTTTAGTGTAAGCAATTATACAACTTACCTTGGATGGATATTATCGGGTCCTGTAGATAATGAAAGCAATTCTGAAAGTGATCACAAGGTCATTCTCAGCATGCATGCTCATTTGGATGATAATGAGCAGCTCAAAAGGTTTTGGGAACTGGAAGCAGAGCCGTCTTCTAAAGAGCATAATATACTATCCCCTGAAGAGCAAGCCTGTGAGCAATATTTTTTGGAAACAACTTGTAGGGACAACACGGTCGCTATATTGTATGTTACCCTTTCGTTCATATGACCCACCGTGTAAACATGGTAATACAAGAAACTTTTTTTTTTTTATGCCTGTAAACTAGCGCTTGACCATGATCCCACCTGGTGTTAAGTGGTGATATAGTCGAAAGATAGTACGCGCTAGTTTAGTAAGTGCCTATTCACTCTACTCTTGAAGGCTCCCACGTCGTAATTGGACGGAAAGACTGACGCCGGCAACTTATTCCACTCCTTTGCTGTACGCACGATGAACGATGACTCAAATCGCTTCGTTCGGACGCGCGGAACATCAACTATAAAAGGGTGGAGACCCGCCGAGTGTCTAAACGTCCGAAGGTAGAATGGGGATGGGGAATTAACTCGTGTAATTCCTGTGCACACTCTCCAAAGTGTAATCTGTAAAACACCGAAAGGCTGGCCACCTTGCGCCTGTGCTCAAGACTATCTAGGTGTAGATCTTGGTCACCTATCAACTTTTTGGCCCGCCTCTCCATGGAATCCAGTGCCGCGAGTTGGTATTTGGCTGCACCTGCCCAGATATGACAACAGTACTCCACACATGGCCGGATCTGTGCTTTATACAAAGTCAAAAGCTGTCCCGGTGTGAAGTACCGCCGTACCTTTGATAGGACTCCAAGCTTCCTAGCAGCTACCTTCGCTTTGGATTCAATGAACCGCCCGTAGTTAAGATTCGCAGACAATTCGATTCCTAGTAACTGTAGGTTGTTGCGGTCAAAAGGCTTCTAAACCAAGAACGAAAACTAAGTCGAAACGAGGATCAGAAACAAAAATATTCAGAAGTTATCACTGAATATTTCAGTCAAAAATTCTATTATTCACCCTTAAGGTCTTAATTTAATGTCGACCGATCAACCGGATGTAATGTTTTAGATTTGTGCAACAAGAATTAACCAAACGCCCAACATATAAGTACAATACTATATTTAGCCTGTGGTCCAATTCATAACAATGAAAAAAATAAACAAATTATTTAATATGTATTGCATTTTGAGATTATTTTTGAGAGCATTGAGAGCACTTCCCGGGGAGGGAGTAACCTCCCCCCGGGAAGTGCTCTCCTTGAGCACAGTGCAGAGGGGCTCCGGTGCTTTCCACGTGAGATCCCGGAGCCCCTTGTCATGCACCGAGGAAAGGGCCATCGGGGCGGTTTTACTGGGTAAGAAGCCCACATAACCGCCGCCTTCCCCCCAGAAGGCGGGGTATCTTTGTGAAGATTTCCTCCCCGTCAACAAAAAAAAAGGTAAAATGGTCTTTTTCAGGCTTGAATGTAGGAGATTCAACTTCCAATACATTAATGATCCATGAGACGTGGTAGCTTAGTGCCCGGGCGGTGGTCTCAAGTTGCGTAGTACGCTAGCAACCCGAGTTTGATCCCCGGTGCCGGCACCAATAAATTTGTTGTTGCAATTTTATGTGCTGGTTTACCAAGCACTCGGCGGTGAAGGAAAACATCGTGAGGAAAACTACATGTCCTAGAAAATTTATCTAAGGCATGTGAAGTCTGCCAATCCGCAATAGGGTCGTGTGGCCGACTATGCCCTTATACTCACTTTACAGATAAGGAGTGTGCCCAGCAGTGGGACATATATAAAGGCTGTAACTATTGTTAGGAGAATAATCTCACCATGATTCTTGTTATAGCAGTCACTAGACAAAGAGAACTCCTTGTTCGTGTAGAGAAGTTGTCCATGGACTCGTAATTTTTTTGAATATAAAATTTGAGCTGTGGTATTTCTGGAATTTAATTGTCAAATTATTAGAGACTTAATCTTCCAAAAATGTATTGTATAATTTTCTATCACCAACTTGTGTTTATTATGCAATTTGACACTTGGTTAATCAGTTGTAAGGTAAAATAAATCGGAAGTGAAAGGAATGCGAACCTCGAAGTATATTAATAAATAAATATGGTCCGTTCTAATAAAGGTAATCCAGATAAAATAGAAGGTATGTTAATTTCACATATCCTATTACTAATTAAACTTGTTTAACTGCAGGTTCAGGCAATCGCTTCTCGCTTGGCCCATAACAATGATCTTGCCTTATAAAGTTGAGTAGGTATGACAGCGGCGGGCGATCAATCGTGGCTTATTATCTCGGAAGTTGTACCTGAATCGATCAGACGGTGGAACTACTAGCCGGAGAAGTGAACAATGAATACGAACCACTTTCTAACCTAAGATAACACTCGTAAATGTCGTGACTGCCCGTGACCTGACATCGTGTCACGTTGACCATTACATCTAAGCCCCTCTCTGCAGCAGTTGAGGGATCCAATCAGTACTCTATGATCTACTGTCCCTTGCTGCCCAAGTTTACTGCGGCTTTACGGGCGCTGGTGGGTCGATAAAGCTCAGTAAGACGTCAGCTCTTGCAATCTAATGATGTTGACAACTCATATTGTTCCGATTGAATTCGTGTCTAAATTGATTAATGATAATTTAGTACGTTCAATCAACATAAATATTGCATTACAATGTCTCTTAAGTTGTTGCAATAGCTTAATTACTGTTAGGGCTCTTTGCATTCCCTATCGTATTACACACGGTGTTCTGAGAAATTGTTCGGAATAATCGCAGCTACCGATTTCCATTACCGCAGATCTCGGCACAATTCCAAATTTCACCGCCACCATCTTGATGGTTGGCGTTCCACGACTGTAACTTTGTCTCGCGTAACTTTTTATTTATTTATTTATATATTTATTTATTTATTTAAATCAACAAAAATTATAACACCGTTACAGATAATACCAATATGATGTTATAAAAACTTAGTTAAATATATATTATTAAAATTAAAACAAATAAAAAGCTGCTTGATGTATTGACAATAATATATAAATATAATAAAGTCAAACACCTTCTACGCATTTGTAGGCAGCTTCGATAAACACAGACTCTGTGCAACAAAATATATCAATGTGCAGTGAGATGGTATTAACAAACCCAACCGCGCGCGACAGCGGAGAGTTCCTGGATAAGTTAGTCCTGGAGACTTCCTTCCACGCACTGTCAACCTGTGGAATCAACTGAATTCAAGAAACGAGCCTACTCCTATCTCGGTAACGCATCTGCAGCTCCTCTGGTGGTGTGGATGTTCATGTGTGACGGTGATCACTTAAGATGAGGTGAGCCATACGCTCGTTTGCCATTTTTACTACAAAAAGAACTATTTGTATTATTTGAAAAATGTGTTTGTGTTAGGTACATTGTAAGGATTTTGAGTGTTGCATTTGAATAATACTTGATTTAAAAAATAACTTTTATTTATAGTGTACCCCGCTAGCAACAAAGAACAGAAAATGGTGGGGTTTTCGTATCTCTGCTTTTCCAATGTGTTTTCCGTTTTTCGTTAGTAACTTCCTGTTATAATCTGTAGGTCTCGTAGAATAAAATAGTCCAACAACTAATACACTCGCTTTATTGAGACAGCGTAACGTTGTACAAAGAATTATTTATATCGAGTCAAACGTCACAACTGCGCGTCCTCGCCATCTTTACAAAATTAATTAGAAGTCAGATTAGGAACTAATAAGGTTAAACTATTGTTTACAATGCCAAGTTCATGTGACGATCAACTAAATTATTAATTATGAATTAAAGATACAATAAGGTTCAGGTAAACTATTAAGATATCATTGGAAGTAGTTATTATGTATAACAATCGCTGGGTGTCAGGTGTTGTCAGCTAACATTCCCTAAAGGTTTTAGTGACATAGATGTGATGTGGCTTGGCTGTTTTTTTGTTATGGCATGTCATTTTTTAGTATTTGAATGCACTAAATATAATTGCATACACTATAGTGTATTTAGTTACACTTTTATTAATTAAAAAATACAAGACAAGACTTAGAATTGCAGTTTTGGATTTTACGATCGGCTTGGAATGAATATTGTTGCAATTAATCAATTTTTAGATATTTTAAACGTTCTCTAGTAAATATAATTAACAGTACAGATTTGAAGCCAGTTTTTGTTTTCACTCTTAAATATACTTGTACTTAAATATATTGTAACTGCTTTATGTGTGTAATGTGACCAATAAAGTGTTTATCGATGTGTCTATCTAAACAACCAAAGTGGTTACTAATTTAATGTACCGTTATAAACAAATTTAGAAAAAAAAAAATCACCCATGCAACAGACGTCCGGATGAGAGGTGTGTCCTGACGTCACACATCGTGACTTAGACATGTCGAAACGTGACTTAACTGGCCACACTTTTATATTTAAACCTTTAATTTTGTCAGTTCAGTTCACTTTTACGCTCGTGCCAATGCCTTTGACCTTTTAATATGTAAGGCTTGTGTCACACTGCTGTATCCGTCTACGATTAATAAACGAACAACTTGTAATAAATTAATTGAAACCGTATATAAAAGTGAGAATTGAGAAATATCGAAATTTAGAGACACATTTAGTTAAGAAGATTGTTATAAATATTACTAACATTTTGTTCATCAACAAACCTTTTTTTTTTGTTTACGGGGAGGAAATCTTCAGAAAGATACCCCGCCTTCTGGGGGGAAGGCGGCGGTTATGTGGGGTTCTTATTGCACTGTGCTCAAGGAGAACACGTCCCGGGGGGGGAGGTTACTCCCTCCCCCCCTGTGCCCTCGCAGCGCAAGGCGACACGGGCCAGCCGATGTCGCCTTCTTCCCGGGTCCACTTTGGTGGACGACTCAGGCCCCCACCCTTGTCGCCCAGTGAGCCCGAGGCCCCTTTTAGTCGCCTTGTACGACAGGCAGGGGATACCGTATCTTATTCTTGAGAGCCCAGAACTACAGGGCTGTCATCAACAAACCATCCCAACTAGACTTATGCTTTTTCATTATAAAAAAGTGGCAAAAGAGCTTACAGCACACTTGATATTAAAGGCCGGCAACGCACCTGCATGCATTGCCGGCCTTTGAGATAGGAGTAGGCTCGTTTCTTGAAGGTCCCCCAAATCATAGGGGTTCGGAAACATCGCTGGTGACAGTTGATTCAACAGGTTGACGGTACGTAGAAGAAAGTTACGAGAACGTCGTGGAACTCCATCCATCGAGATGGTGGCGATGGAATTCGGTAGCTGGGATGATTCCGAACTATAACTCAGAACTCTCCCATGGTAAATGCGATAGAGAATGCTTGTGTTAGAAGACCTACGTCATTACGATTGTCAGAGCACCATAAACCGGTATTGTACGTACCATAAACAGCTATTGGCGACTCAAAGGAGATATCTTAGAAGTATTATAATTTTAAAAAAATAGCTGCATAGAATAAAATACATTCAAGTTTAGTTTCTTTTTTGTAAAAATTATCACCTAATATCAAGTGATCACTGCCATTTGTGATCATAAAAACTTGATGTGGAAATTGCAGGGGTGTTGAGACCCTAAACAAATGTGGGGTACCTGGTGTATCGTGAAATACGCATAAGTATTATATATACACGTCGACTTCAAACTCTTGCGAAATCTTCCACGACCACCTCAGCTTTCGGCAATAGTAGAAGTCGCTAGAAAAGCCGTAGTTAATGTTTTTCTACCGACTTAAAAAATGCCTATCCTTTATCTTATGGTTTCTTATGTTTGTGCCTTACTTAGTAAGGACGTCATTGAGGAAACGTTGAAAATTCTTTTTCTGTTCCGTCCTACATTATTTTGTTTGCATGAGGGCTTCGAACGCTTAAAAATTAAAAATAAAAATGAATGTTAATTGAAATATTGATAGGTTTATGACAATGTGTGACGAGCACGTATGTGGAAAAAGAAAGATAATTTAGATGCCAGTACTTTGTAATATAACTTTAATTATATATTAAATGATACTTGGTAAATAAAAAAAAGCAGTTTTGTCACAAATAATATTTTTTTAATCTTATTCCATTCGACATTTCTGTTTTCCGAGCTTAAGCTGTTGTTGTTGTAGTTGGACTGGTTAGCAAGAATTTTAATAATATTTGTAAAAAAAAAATATCATTCTTTAGTAAAGTAAAGCATTCCTAGATTTGATATATAGCCAGTTATTGTTTTCACTTCTAAATGAACTTAAATTAATTAAAATGATATAAACTTTATTACATTCTTTGTTAGATATAAATCGTCGAATTGGGGATTCAAATATATGAACGCTGTACTCCAAACTAGTAAATACTCGGGAGAATAATAGACAAGTTGCACTTCGTATCGCATATATTCGTAGACTGACACAATAAATCGTATTATGACGTTGCCAGACAAACATTCAGGTACCGTCATAACACCTCCCAAGCAATTTAATAATAAAACTAACAAAAAATAAGAAAACAATGAAGAAAAAAAAGAGAAAGAAAAAAATGAACAGTTATGTTACTGTTGGTTTTTGTTTTTTTATTTATTATTATTAATCAAATTCAAGAGATGGACGCGTAGTTAGATGACGCTTCCTTGGAAGCCTATTCACAAAATCCGGAGACGCATGTGACGAGGAGTTGGTGTCGTTTAAAACTGGCGGGGACTCAGTTGCTGAGGACCCAGATGAATTTTGCCCCTCAATTGTGGTCTCTGTAGTCGCCTGTACAGATTGGTCTAGTTGCTGTGTTTGTACCTTGTATGACAATTGAAAGAACTATTCATAGAACTTGAACTCCGCCTTAACTGGTCTATGTGGCGATGAAATTCCTTCCCAGAAGAAGATTTCACCCTATAATTTGTTTCCACTGACTGTTCCAAAACTTGTGCTTCGACCCAATCTCCACCTTTGGGATACTCTTTAACAAAAACACTATCTCCGGGCTGAACACTTCTAACTTCCCTTTACTGTACTCCGACCGACGGCTCAAATCATTGGGCAATTGACGCCAATAATTTTAATCAATATTTCATTTCAATCCTTGAGATATTCTATCATTAATTAATAGTATACGCAAGCAATATTTCAATGTTAATCTTCGATTTTAATAGCATTTCTCATTAGTGTAATCAGTTCTGCACTGTACAAATGTATTTTCATATCGCGTTTAGAGATTGAAGAATTTACGATTCGCGATTAAGAGATGCGTCGATGATCCGTTGTTCTGTTCCTACGCACTGCATACAGGGACGAACTTTACTTGTTAAAAAAAGTATAATTAAAAGTAAATATTTTTTTGTGTGTTATTAATGAAATTTTATATATCTTTATATTGCGAGTCATCTTTTATGATTTGTGATTGATTCGAATTCTTCTTCACCGTTTCCTTAGAAGTGTGGTGCAATGAATGGTTGATAGAACATTCTTTATAATAGGTTGTCAAATATCTCCCTTCCGCCTTTTGTGTCATGCGGCACCCAAACATCAAGCTTTTTTGTATCCAGCCTTCTGCAGATGGTTTAAAATGGTTTGGTGACTAACTCCCATCTCCTGAACGATGTCACGAGATGCCACATGCCGGTCTAACTCGATGTAGTCCATGATTTGATCGGTATTTGTCGTCACAGGTCTTCCACCGGCTGGCTTATCCATGGTGTCGTTTTCACCGGCTCTGAATCGTCGAAACCATTCCTCCGTGGTTCGAAGTGATAGAGTACCATCCCCCAAAACACCATTAATCTCACGGAACGTTTCTCTAGCGGATTTGCCTTTAACGAAGGAAAACTTTAAAATAGCGCGAATTTCGGCATTAGTGAACTCCATGTTTACACGTCTATAACTGTTGAACGCAATATCCAAACTAATTATGCATAGCGTCGTTTTGTAGGTTATGTCAAGACCTTTCAAATTATGTATAGTATTGCTAGATACGAGCTCTGTAGCGCTTTGTACATAGCCGCGAAATTCAAAAGACAAAAGGCGGAAGGGAGATATTTGACAACCTATTATCTATACCATTGATTTTTTTTAAATTGTCAGTAGGAGTGCCCGATAGATTTTACATAAAATATCGATATATGGAAGCGATATATCTCTCCAATTCGATATTTTCGAATCATCTAATATCGATATATTTCATCCGATATACGAAATATCGTAAGAAATTAAGTAAAAAAGCATTCCATTCTTTCTTTTATTTGTGGTTGACAACTTGAATGAAACAAAAAGATCCCGGAGCCCTGCAATATGCACTGAGGAAGGGCCACCGAGGAAGTTTTAGTAAGAACCCACATAACCCCGCCTACCCTGTGAAGGTATCTTGTTGAAGATTTCCCCACCATTTACATTAAAAATGAAAATAAATGTTTACTTAAGTAAGATCGAAAAATGGTTATCATTATGTATCCAAAAAAGAAAATTTACCAAAAAAAAATATCGGTCATCCAGGTACTGTATATTTATCTGGTGTTAGTGATCTTTATAGATTCATTCACCAGTTCGTGCTGTGTGTGAGAATTCGGGCACAGTGCGCACGCGCCGGCTGGCCCGCGCTGGTCGATCGTCACGAATCCAACTGGTAACACTAAGAAATAACGTGGCTATAGTAAAAAAGAAAAAAAACCACTTGTGGATAGAGAATTAAATGATCACTATCACTTAGATAATATATATAACACGTTTGTTGTACACTAAACGGTTCGTTCGGTCTGGCACATTATTCTATACATTTTTTTATAATTCCCTCGGAAACCAAAGCCCTATGCAAAATAATTTAGTGACGTAAAAGAAGGAAGAAGACGTAATTGAATGTTAAACTCTTGAAAACAATATAAAATATTTCGACGCTGTGAATGCTGTTAGATACTTTTTTTTCATAAATATAACTAGCATTCTTGTTAACCATTCCAACTAATCTTAAGCTTGTACTAGGAAATGGTTAATCAGCCCTGTAGTTCTGGGCTCGTAGAATAAGACTACAGTATCCCCTGCCTGTCGTAGAAGGCGACTAAAAGGGGCTTAGGGTTCACTGGGCGACAAGGTGGCGGCCTTTGTCGTCCGCTGAAGTGGACCCGGGAAGAAGGCGACATCGGCTTGCCTGCGGCGCTTTGCACTGCGAGGGCACAGAGGGGAGGGATTAACCTAAGAGCACAGTGCAGAGGGGCTCCGGTGCATTCCTCTGGAGATCCAGTAGATCCCCGTCAACAAAAAAAAGGAAATGATTCAATAGACTGTGCTCTTTGCCATTAGGCTCTCTCTCTCTTCCTTGCTATTGGTCCCACATGGTAGTGGGATCAGCTTTCCGGATTTTCACTTTCCACTTCGCTCTGTCCCCAACATCGTCTTTGGTGATGTTGCACTCTTTCGTGTTTCTCGACACCACACTCTCCTACCTTGTCTTGGGTCTTCCTCTGGATCTTCGACCGGGAATGGAAAGTTGTAGCGCGAGCGCGCTCTTCGCCATTAGGCTATTGACTATTGAGAATAACAATTGAGAACCTCATACTTTCAGAGGTCGAACACAATTCAACGATAAAGTGTAAAATTGAACGTATCTTCAAGCAACGTAGTGGATTTATACTGTTATATAATCGATCGCCTGACATGGCTAGTGATGAGCGACGCACGGAGAACGGCAACGACTTGACAATGAAAGAAATAAAACGGGCCGAGAGCCATCCGTTACAGACGAGTCACACGTCGTCCAACAATCGCGTGCAGTATGCAAATCTTACATCTTAATATAGAGAGCAGTGGCTTGCGGTTTTGTTATTACAATCAGATGGATTTACATTTCATAAATAAATGCATCTCCGCTCGCCTAACGACGCGAAACTGAATGTTTTTGCGGACTCTGAGAGTTGTACAGTCGCCCGCATTGTTCGTGTACACTCTAACACGTAGAACTGCTTAAGATATTTTGAGTTTGATCACAATATATCGCTGCAATTACTCAAAGCGTCCATTCGCGACCGTCCAAGGTTGCGAAAATAAGCAGTGTTGTTAGAGTTTCATCGGCCACTTCTTCTCCCAGCGCTAACACTTCCCGAAGTGGAATATAAGTTAGTTTAGCTTAGATTGTTCCAATAGACTTTTGCCAATAAAATAGCTAACGACCGAGTCGTGGTTCGGTCCTCTCGCCCTCGGATCGGACTGCTAACGCGTAAAATAGTGACCGTTCAAGACGAAGTTACCCCACGCCGGGGGGACCCTTGTGTCGAGTAACTAGCAATAGAGGTTCCGGCTAAGCGACCTAAGAGCTATGCCACCTCGCAATCCGGTGAAGCAGTAAAAGCCAGTCTCTCTGGCCAACTGTGTTAGTTCGTCGTTAATCTCAATAATAATGAGTTCACTACTAATACGTTTATTTCATCAGTGTAATATAGGCATAAGGCAAACGTTTCTCTGACTAAAATATCATATATTTTTAGGTGAAGCGAAATTTATAGAGTATTTTTCAACCGACTCCAAAAAAGGAGCATCTCCATTCGTCTGTGTTTTTTTTTGTCTACCACATAACTTTCGATCGCGTGCATCGAGTTTAATGATACTTTTTTTATTCAAAAGCTGATGCTTCCAATTCTATTTTGTAATATTACTCCGATAATACAAAAATATAAAGAGGGCGTACTATTAATATACTTGTTTTTCATATGTCTCATTAATTGCGTTGCTAGTTCACTGCTAATCTGACCCTATTGATATCGGGTCTATGTCTCAAGGTGTCAACATTCGCTTATTCTCTTTGATGTATTTTCGTGACAGTTACAGAGACTAATGAGCGATGTGACCTTCAATCTCTCGGCTCGTATGCCATTTCACAAAGGATACATTCAGCTCGAGACATTCTGATACACAAAGGCGCGGGGATGTCTTGTCTAATATTTCACCACTTTTATTATTACATCTTCATAATTTAACCTTCAGATTATCTTATACCTTTGTATGGTTATGGATGAGTATGGAACAATTATATTATAACGATGAAAATCTATTAACATCTATTAATTAATTGTTTCAAAGTTGAGAATTTTGTAAATTAGAGCTCCTAGACTGCTGTCTATTTCAATCGATTGACAAAGTGGTATAATCTTAAATACTAAATCTCCAAATACTGTTATATAAAATAAAAACCAATCAGGAAAATTTAATTATTAACAATTTGTTAAAGCGCCACCTATGATCAGAGAGTTGAACTACATGTTTTTTTTACGAATTACACAGATTTGCCATAGAGGCTGGCCTTGACTGATTCACCGGATTGAGAGGTGGCATAGCTCTTAGGTCGCTTAGCCTGAACCCCTATCGCTAGTAACTCGGCACAAGGGTCTCCCCGCTGAGGGATAACCTCGGCTTGGACGGTTACCATGTTACGCGTAGGCACTCCGATCCGAGGGCGCCCGAGAGTGCCGAACCACGACTCGGTCGGTTGCTATGTCACGGATAATCTAAGGGAAATTCAAAAGCTAAACTAACTTTGAGTGCCACTTCGGGAAGCGTTGGCGCTGGGAGAAGAAGTGACCGAACCTCTTAACATCTAAGGGGTGGGGCATGCACATAAAACAGCGGTAACGCGCGACGATTATTCGCAACCTCCGACGCTCGCGAATGGAGTGGATTTGTAAAGATCTAAAACTACATGCTTAATGAATACGACTATAGCACTTCCGTTATATGTTTTTCTAAAGGATTTAGTCTCACATTTTCAATTCAGTCGCGCAGCAAAACCTTTAAGGCTCCTGCAAGGCTGAAGGCAAGGAACTTCGTTCTAATAATAATTATGTGCAACGTACAACGTTAATAAATGGAAATTGGTATAAAATTTGTTTCTATTTTCATATAACATTATATTCAACATCATATTAAAAATGGACATTCAATGTTCAATATTTTTGTAGTTAACCTATAACCTTTAAATTATTTTTATTAAAATCTTCTTAATTCTTAATGAAGCGTGTTCATATCGGCGAATGAAAATATACATTTGAATCGTGTAAGATTAGTTATTAGCTAACGAATCAAACTTTCTAGAGTTTGATTGATGCTCGCAGCAAGTTGTAGTTAAAACAATTTTGTGCCAAATACAATCAGCACGCATTACTCGGAAGCGGTTCACAGGTCGCGCCTTATGTAAGGTCTGAGCGGATTAATTGGATTTTTTAATACTACTCAGTGAGTTCACTACATTGCACCTGCGCATCTTTCACAGGTAAGATGATTTGAAAGGTTACGAAGTGGAGAGATGAAAGTTAGATCTCATATGTATTATATTTAAAAAAACACACACACAAAATCACATAAGATGTAAAGATGGTATGGAAGCCTTTGATTAAAAGATCAAACGGTAATATTACAGCACGAGCAGGGCCGGATTTAGAGGTCTGGAAGCTCCGGGGCATAATCAAGTAGAGGCCCCACTTGGCTACAAATTATATTCGAAATAAAATAAATATTTTTTAGTTGAGATTTTAACAAAATTATCTGTTGTAAAACCAAGTAATAAATTATACACTCCTCTCTTGTAGAGGCTTCCGGTGTACTCCGGATGCTCGCCCCTAAATCCGGCCCTCAGATCGAGAGAACTTGTAACAAACTGCCCAAGCTTGTTAAAACCAAATCAAACATAAAAAAAATACAGAGGAATTAACACTGTGCAGATTCAAAAAATCTTTAAAAAATACGTTAATGAATAATCGTGATATCATATTCGACCTCATTAAGACATAATCAGTCTTTATACTTTTATTATCCTGGCCATACATTCAAATAATAATAAAAAACTATTACAGTACCAAATGGACTATCAATTTCGACTTAAGCGCATTAATATAATTTTAATTATGAATTTAATGATCAATATTTTATGCTAACATTAAAAAAAAAGTTGCGAAATCATGAACGCAACGAAGGCTAATTCACTGGCCGAAAAGAAAAAAAAAATACAGCCGGCATGCAGTCTATGATCAGTAAACACTAACACGCAGTAACATTCATTACCCTCCATATCAATAACTCGTTAGCTTTCAATAACACATGAAACGTATTACCTATTGAGTAAAGACAGAGAGACATATCATTTGGCTGTGTTCTCACGAGCCGTATAAAAATGCGGGCCGTTCATTACTGAACCCCTCGAACTGACACGTACATATATTAATTCCAATAATGACCATAGAAATGATGCCTCATTTCGTCACAGAGCGTATAGAAAACATCAAATACATATAATTAGAGGCGTCTATAAACTACGGTAATTGTGATTCGTTCTTCTTTAATTAAGATGGCCGTTGTCGAAGGCTGCGAGTCGAATGTTGTTGGGCAATAGTGATTTGATGTTGTGAACACTACACGAGCGGTAAGGATGATGATGGAAGGCTGTCACAATGATCAAGGCCACAACTCTGCTATAACAATTGTGTGAAAATTAACATTCAACGACAACATAATTGTCGATTCATCGAAAAAATCGGCTTCAGAAAATATTTACGAGAAAAACAAAAACCAACTTCAAATCGAACATCAAATTTTAATGTTATTACGCGGGAATGCCCTCTTTGTACTACCGAATTATCGTAGGAATATTAGGAAATAGAATTAACCAGAACCTAACCAATCAAAACTATTCTTGAACTACAGGATATACTTAAAGAAGAAAGAAATTTTTATTTATCCATTTAAAACAAACAAAATGTACATAGATAAGAATGATATATCGAAGTTGGCAACTCTCTGCCTTTCTTCCATCCTACCATCGAACTTTACGAAAAATGCAAAGTGCTTACCGTACGTCAGTTATTTATTCTCCAGACAGTCTTAAGAAAGCACTCCCTCATAAAATATGATCCCAACCTAAATATCGACAGACGCAACAAAAGTAAAATTTGCTCAACCTAGCCATATAAAACAAACTTCTCAAACAAATTCTTTTGCTTCTTAGGTTCCTACCTATATAATAAAATTAAACAAAAAATAGCTATCTACAACTTGCCAAAAGCTAAATGTAAAAAGTCCTCATACCTTGGCTAATAAAGCTCGACTATACTACCACTGAAAATTTGTTAAAAATCTCATCATAAATTAAAAAAAAAAACATATAAAGCACACTACTCACACTTACATGAACTACACATACACCACGCATACACCACAGAGACACCGCACAAACCCACCACACATTCACACACACACCACACACTTTCTTTCTTGCATGCTAATTCGTAAGTTAATATTAATAATAAAATTACAGAACTATCATAACTATGGTGTGGGGCTGGTGATCTTTCTTACAGGGTACCCTAGTTCAGACACCAGTCTCACAAATTTAAGAACTACGTAAACTGTAAACGTATAAGTAAACTGTGCATTTAAATTTGTGAAAGATGAATAAATAAATTTATTATTATTATTTTTATTTATTTTGAATCCTTAGGTTAAGTTTTTATAATATTTATATAAAAAGTAAAATCCACAAAAATATCATACAAAATACAAAACATTATAAAACCTAACCTAGTGTGTGCCACCGGCAACGAAGCAGGACTCAAGCAAGCGATGATTAGGGCGACATAGATAGAAACCTCCTGACGATGCGTGCCGTGTCCAGGAGTACTGCCTTCTGTATCTGACCTTTGATCCAGCCATCTAGCGAAAGTCTCTTAAGATGTTGTTCGTGACTTTTCGCTATGAGACCGTTTGCAGAAACGACTATCGGGACAATGATCGTCGAATCCACATCCCACATGGCGGTCACCTCGTGAGCCAAGTCGAGGTACTTAGTGATTTTTCCCTTTCGGCTTTCACAAGGTTCTCGTCATGCGGGATGGTAATGTCGACGAGCACCGCCTGTCGCGTTGACCGATCTGTCAGCACAATATCAGGCTTATTGGCAACAATAGTCCTGTCTGTGATGATTATTATTATTATTATTAAAATTAAAATAAAGAATAGTTTGGTTAGGACAACAATTCTTGTAGTACACGATGTAGTACAAGAATACTTTGAAGAGCGTCCAAAAAAAAATGTATCATCGGAATCGGTTGGCGTGGTATTAATTCGTCCATTTGTAGCACACGTACTTACTGCAAATTCAATACTTATATGGTTTTCTCATGGTGCTATTATCAGAAATAAAAACACTTTCTTTCTTTCTTTTTTTCATTTTTTTTAAAGAAAGCTAGCAATATTTTTTTTCAGAAAACATTACTACAATCCTTGTCAACCATTCCAACTAAGCTTAAGCTTGTGCTAGGAGATGGTACACGTCGATAGTCGAATGGTGGATTCGAACCTACAACCTAAGTATTCACAAACCGTACTTTAAGCCATTAGGCTATTCAAACACCGGCTTTCAATTATAAAAAAGAATCATCAAAATCGGTTCATAAAGTCGAAATGTATGAAGAAAAACATACAGACGAATTGAAAATCTCCTCCTTTTTCGATGTCGGTTGAAAAATCGGTGAGCCCCGAGTGTACTAAATGAATGTTCATTAGAATAATTGCGGTTAAAATTTGCAAGTTTTCGTCGTCTCTTAGTTTATTGGTTCCACTATGGTTTACCGATTTGATATATTTGATAATGATAAATAATATGATAGTAATAGTTCAGTTCCATAATCAAACGTCACTAGCAAACAAATTTGCACTTGTGGCCCAGTTCTCCATGTAGTCGGAATCACCTCAGGTAATTTGAGAAGCTGAGACAACCATTGAGATAATTTCAGTCGACATGTCACTATGTAGGGTTAGTTACCTCGATAATTTGATTTATTTGTTACAGCTTCTATTATAATCAAACACATTTGGCAATCCAAACAAATCAATAGCATGTGATGTATGAACAACGAGATAAGTTATGTTAACATATCTGATATAATGTCAGTTATATTCGCTCGCCGTTACACTGTACATATAGCCAGGAATGTTTTGCCGTCGAGAAGTGATCAGACCATTATTGTTATACGGAATAAGGTTAGTCCGCTGGAACCGATCGGAGTACCGTCCGCAACAATATCAAGAGCAGAATTACCCTATAAATAGTCTTGTAATTGTTTTGATATAGACATCTCACAGACTCAGATTAAGCATTTTCCTTTGTCATTCATTAAACGTACTGCCAGAGATTGAAATAAATCCGACATCGGCAATTTACTATGAATACAAAGTGGGAATAATAGCCATGTCGGAAATAGATACCTAGACCTCAATTTACAATGATCAGATCCAGTGGCAGGCCCAAGAAACGCTGGCTGCACGTTGTGAAGACGGATATGTTAGAGAACTATCCAAGAAAGGAGGAGGCGAAGACCAAAAAGTGGAGTAGATTAAGCAGTAAAGCGGACCCTGGTGGTAGACCGGGAAATCGCTAGGTAGAAAAAGAAGACAATGCAGGTGTTTTCAAGAGTAAAGTGAACAAGCATTTCAGCATTCCTTCTCCCAGCGCCAACGCTTCCCGAAGTGGCACTCAAAGTTAGTTTATATTTTTAATGTCCTTTACATTATACGTGAAATAGCAACCGACCGAGTTGTGGTTCGGCCCTCTCGGGCGGAATGCTTACGCGTTACATAGTAACCGTCCAAGCCGAGGGGACCCTTGTTTCGAGTTACCAGCGATAGAGGTTCAGGCTAAGCGACCTAAGAGCTATGTCACCTCTCAATCCGGTGAAGCAGTCAAGGGCAGCTTCTCAGGCGTCATAAAAAAACATCATTCAGAACTGAAATCTCTTCTCTGCCTTTTGATTGACGCTGCTATTATTGAAAGATTCTTTTTGTTGCGTTATGGCGATCTGTTTGTCCGACTGTACCAAGAGATCATACATTTTAAGCAGTTGCACAAGTTTCTTTTGTCATTGTATAATGACGCTCATCGTTTGTGATGTTTTGTGTATTGGAATGTGCTACGATTAGACTCATGTGCCGTACAAATACAGATTATTCTTGCACAGGTATATCACCCTCGCTTAAATTTCTACTCAATCGAAAGGCGTTAGGGTTGCAAATGCAATGCAAATGTGTCGAAGTATTTTAGAAATGTGCGTGTGATCGATGGATTTGGTGACCGTACAGCGTAAGATGGTGTAATGTTGGTTGAAATTTGGGCCTGTAATTGATGAGGGGAAAGGTTTAAGATTTGATTAATCGAAGCGGTCACAGCATCGTGACGATTTTAAATTATTTTTTATTAAGTATGTAGCTGATATATTAAAATTGACTTTTATATATCTCTATTACTAATTAAATAATTAGCAATATTTTATAAGCACTTTTACGTACAAACTCACAACCACACATCTACATGCTCATACACACACACACACGATCGCATATACACACTATACATCTATCTAATGGCTACAAATATTCCTCTACACGTTTATATACTTCTCTTAATTAATACTTTACCTTGACGAATATAGAGCCGTGGTAGCTCAGTGTCCGGGCGGTTGGCCCTTGTTGCATAGTACGCTAGCAACCCGAGTTCGATCCCCGGTGCCGGCACCAATAAAGTTGCTGTTGCAATTTTATGTGCCGATTAACCACGCGCTCGGCGGTGGAGAAAACATCGTGAGAAACCTACATGTCTTAGAAAATTTTTCTAAGGCATGTGAAGTCTACCAATCCGCACTAGGGCCGCGTGGTGGACTATGCCCTTATAGTCTCTTTACAGAGAAGGCCTGTGCCCAGCAGTGGGACATATATATTATATATGTAAAGGCTGTAACTTTAACTTTAAGTAGTTATTTTTTTTTTATGACGAACTACACAGATTGGCCAGAGAAGCTGGCCTTGACTGCTTCACCGGATTGAGAGGTGGCATAGCTCTTAGGTCGCTTAGCCTGAACCTCTATTGCTAGTAACAAGGGTCCCCCCGGTGAGGGGTAACCTGGGCTTGGACGGTTACTATGTTAAGCGTAAGCATGCCGATCCGAGGGCGCCCGAGAGGGCCGAACCACGACTCGGTCGGTTGCTATTTCACGGATAATCGTAAGTAATGTACTCTGCTTTTGATTATGTAACGGGGTGGAGGGTTGATTACTTGAGACACAGGATTCGTCCTAGTTCAAGTGTCAATCTATCTGTTATTATGTCTCTTGTTTCATTCTTTGAAAAAAAAAATATGTATGTGTAATTTTATAATTTATCTTAACTTACTACTGTGGATTATGGTGAAGAGTAAATTATTATTATTAATTATAATTTCTACAATTTTTCACGTCATATCCGTTCTTTAATATAGAAAATATAATATATATACAAAATAATTTAAAATTCTATGCAAAATACCTGTCTAAAACAATGAATTTGAATCAATCTCTTTTCAATTATTCATTGTAGCATGCATTAACTCTGGCAAGCAATAAAAATTTATTCTCAAATAAAAAGTTAATATCGTAATTTTTTGATGTCACCTTAACCTTGAGGAGTTCTGCGATAGGTGATAATATAAATTTTTCATTTCCATCCTAATCTATTCTTATTACTAGACGTCTGTTTTTATTTGTGTATTCTTTGACTAATTAAACAAAGTGTCTCAAATAGATAAAAAAATCTTTAAACAAATTATTGTCTTATCTGTGTGCACAATACAAACGTATTTGACATTGACATTTTTAATCTTCTAAAGTATTTGATTTTCGGTATATGCGTATTTTCTGTGTCAAGAAAATTTAATAAACGTTGAAAAGTGTATTTAAAACTTGAAGAAATATTTGATGAATACTTGTAAATATAATGTCATTACATATCATATGAAGGTAAATTAAAACGAGTAAGATTAAAATAGATTTAACATGTAGATAATTTATGTAATGACATAGAAAATTTAAAACGCAGAAGTAAGTGGTGTAATCGGTAGGCATTTTTTTTTGTAGTATCTTTTTGGGGTATCTTTCTGAAGATTTCCTCCCCGTAAACAAAAAAAAAAAAGACTCACTTAGCTAGGTAGCTAGTCCTTTCAGTTTTCTATAGATTGCATTTTGGAGAGTGTGCTCAAGAAGCTACATGATCTAATTCTCCCATCCCCGTTCCACCATCGGACTTCTAGACTTTTTTAGTTTTTACATAACTGACTGATATCAAAACGTACCTCTATTTACTAGTATAGAAATAAATGTTTCTTTATATTATAACAGACAAATTTGTATTTAATTTCACAGAATAAACACTATCTCAGTTTTTTTTGTATTGGTTGTTTTTGTTAAAGTTCAAGTTTTCGCCTTGGATTTTGCAGGGGGTCATCGAGCTTATGCTATTGGATACAATGCTCGGGGACCCCCAATTGCTTATACGATAAGTATTGATGATACGCCGAAAGTGAATAAAATATAAGTAAATATAATATATAGTACATAAATATTCCATATATAATATTTATGTACTATATATTACGACAAATCGTTTATATAACACTATATTTATGTTATTTATTATATAATTTGTTTATATACATATATGTATTTAACTATATATTTATATATATATATATATATATGTATCTATAGCTGTTTTTTTTAATATATACATTTATATATAATATTTATGAAAGTTTATGTATTGTACACTATAATAATACACTACCGAATGGTGCCCGCCTTAGTCTTCACAGGTTTTTTGGCTGAAAACCAGCGCTGTGCTACATGTGTGAGCACAGCACATGCTGAGCCAACCCCTTTTCGGCACAATTTCTTTTTTGTTCTTTTTTTTATGTTGTTTCTGTTTACTTTTGTTTATGTTGTTTTTTGTCTTGTTTTACCTGTTGTCTCTGTGTTCTTGTGCCGAATAAATGTTTTTTCAATTCAATTTCAATTTCAATTCGATTCAATTCAATATAAAAATAAATACATTTTTTATAAAGAGGACAAATAATAAGACAAAAGTAACGTAAAAGTAAAGACAACACAATATGAGAAAATGAATAAGTGTTAATTGGTACAGTCTAAGATCAGCTTGTATTTTTTTTTTTTAAATAATATTACATCATTCTGTTTTTTTTTAGTTATACATCAATTTTGTTGTTGCTTCAAGTAGTACAATTTAAAAGACAAAGGGTGATACAGAGTTAAAGTATATTACACTAAAAAAAAAAGAAAAGAAAAAGTACGTACAGTATACTAATTACAACTACAAATTAAGACAAACACTATCTCAGTTGAAGCGTTCAATAAAATAATATAAAGAAAATGAAAATGCTAGCTTCACTTTGCATCATACTGTATTTCGTTCAGTTGATAAATTCAACTATTGATATGTCCACAAATGAATTTGAATATATAGCAGACCACCTCACAAACGATGAGTGTCGACAATTGGTTGCATCTTTATATTTCAAGACGTATGAATTACCAGATGTCCTGCCAACAGCCGTGGAGACAATACCATTAAGTATAGATTGTTACGATCTACTGTTCAATTGGAGCAGTGGAAAGAGAAATGGAAAGGTCACGGTAAAACGCATGACATAGTTATGAGAAGATTACGTCAGTTTGGCAAGATCAATCTGTCCAAGTGGCTTGGTGTCACAGCATTCCATAACTTAGCAAAGCAGTTAAATGTGACTATTATTAATGCATTTAAAGTAAATAAAACTGATATAGTTAGTCCGAAACACAATTTACCAGATAAGAAATATTTTCATGATCACTGGGAAGTTATTGATACGATATTATGGACTGGAATAGTGACAGCTAGCGGTGCGGTATTGTTCACTTGCTGCCGGATTTTATGCTCAGCTTGTACAAGACTAATGATACGAAGTAATGCTCAAGACGAAGAATTGAAATGCCTGTTAAAACACCATCATGTCGAAGAAAGGTGATAACAAGTATAGAAAACACAAAAACCGACTTCAAATAGAATAGGAGTATTAAGAAATATAATTAATCATAACCGAACGGAACCGAATTGAATCGAACGGAACCGAACTTAACCGAACTGAACCGAACTTATCAGAACTGAACCGAACGGAACGGATCAGAACAGAATAGAATAGAATACACTTTTATTCGACACAAGAACACAGAAACAACAAAAAGTAAAATAAAATAGTAAAATTGTGAAAAATTAAAAAATAGAACTTGTGCCGGGATTGGCTCATGATGGGCTGTGCTCACACATGTAGCACAGCGCTGATTTTCAGCCAAAAAACTTATAAAAACTTAGGTACGAAAGGTCCGATGCAATTAATAGAGAATAATTAAAAGTAAAACCAATCCAACGAACAAAAAAGACAAACTTATTGAGAAACTTCGCTTTTAAAGTCAGTTGAAAAATGCTAGAAAAATGTATAAATAACACATGCAAAAAGTAAAAAAAATAAGAGAGAGATTAGAGAACCTCCCTTTTTTCGAAGTCGGTTAAAAAAGCAGCAAACATGTCTGGAGATCAATCACAATTCTCGGAATGGAACCGTTGGCTCTTCATCGACCAACGGGCAGTCCGCTAGCATTGGCCGTTTGGGTTTGTGTTCTATACGCAGGCATCGGTCGTGTCATCGCTGCGCGGGAGTCGATAAGCCTCATTAGCGGTGGCCTTTCTTAACTTCATCAGGTGATATCGCGGTCAACACGGTATCGGACCCTCAACTTGGGATTGAGCAAATAGATGTGCTTAATTCCAATGTAAATGGTAAATGCAATTTAATAGTACAAGTCTTGGTAACTATCTTGCATACGATTAACTGCATAATACACGTATTTAAGAGAGCAAAGGTTAGGAGGAATTGGCCGTGTTATTTTCACTTTGATAAAGAAAACGAACAGCTCTTAAATTATTTGAACTCGTTTTAGTGAATTGTTTTAATTTGTTTTGAACCGAGTTTAAAAAAAATGAGGTTCTCAATTCTAGTTTGTCACTTAACTTTGGACTGGTTGAACCGTTATTTATTTATTTATTGATCACCACAAACGACTAGACCGATTTCAATGAAACTTTCAGGGAATCTTCAGATCCCTGATCTTTTGGCAAGTAATCCTGTAATTTGGTGACGATCGGAGCACTCCTCTTTTTGAAATGTCAAATACAGCTTTTATTTACTATAATGATATTCTATGGTATTATAACCCAAATTTGTATTGACACATGCGTTGTAAATATTTCTGTCAATATGAACCATTTTGAAGTACAATGGAGTAAATTGAAGTAAAATAAAGTATACCGAAGTACGTTAAAGAAAACAATTAGGGATTTACAAGTATTCAGGGTAAGTTATAGCGCCGCGAATGAATCCGTTTACTCGTACTTACGCTGCTGATATGTATTTGGGTGTAGGTAATGATCTTCACCCGCTCGAGGAGAGAATGAATACGCAGAGAAATGTATAATTTAATATATTGTGAGAGTTAAATTAAATATTTAATGATGTAAGTTTATTGTTTAAATAAAATAAAGCAAAATCTAGCCCGGTGAAGCGTGCTGGGTACGCTAGTTAGTAATATATAATACATTGGAAATAATACGTTAACAATACAAGGAACTGATTGAATATTTCTCTCATACAAGTTCATTTATTCACGAAGGTCTGCCGTCGCGGGAATGTACGCACAGGTCCTATTTCCGATATGATTTATGATATGCTCCGGCCGTCTATTGGTACCATTATTTAGTACTGTGTAACTGCTTACAAAAGCGCTTTTACGCTGGATTTAATTCATTTAGCGGCCTAGTTCCTAGTTTTCCTTTTTGCATTGGTTCTTATTTTGTCCTACTTTACATCTGTTCTGTGTTCCCTTCATTTACATTCATATAACACTTGACACGATGAAATCCGCCCTCGTTTCATGTCGACTTATTTTAATAATCTTCATAATTGATTTAACAATTGTAAATTTCAAATTCGCAACTTTTCTTCCTATGTAAATTTCTTTCCTATGGACGTTCTTTATTTTCGGCTTCGAAATTAAGCAAAGCCTTTAAATTAAAATTACAGCCTTCTAAATATAATATATATGTCCCATCGTTGTAGTATAAGGCTTGTTTGAGAAAAAGGCTTTTTAGAATTAAGTGAGAGTTGATAAGAGGATGTGAGAGACAAGAGTTCAAATTATGTTAACTTATGTTATGAGTCCCCTGAATTCCTCCCCTCGGGCAATTAGGCTTGGTATTAATCTTTGTATTTGTAGATTATTTTTTGTTTCATTATATATTTCCAAAAGCCATTTTGTAATTTTTTTGATAAATTTAAAATAAAAAATTGCAACAGCAAATTATTGGTGACGGCACCGGGGATCGAACTCGGGTTTGTTCAACTTAAGTCAACCGCCCGGACACTGAGCTAGCACGGCTCTACGCTCTTTGACGTCTTATTTATTTATAATTATGTTCTGAATTTTCAGCTTGTTGTGATTTTAGGCACCTTCGAATGTCTAGATCAGTGGTGTGCAAACTTTTTGGTTGGCGGGCCACAAATTGTAAGAAATACTTAAAAAGGGGCCAAAATTTGACCGAAAAAAATATTTATAAAATCTACTTAACAAAATAATTAAAAGCTAATTAAGCAAATTATACAAATTGTTGATGGAAATTATTTTTTTGGCTTTTTACGTAAAAATTTACGACGTTATAATTTTTTTTAAGGTTTTAAACCTTATAAACACTACTGATGTAAATAAAACAGAAACAATTTTACAATAACACATTAAAAATATTAACAAAACAAAGTCTTGGCGGGCCGGATGAAATGCTTTAACGGGCCAGATTTGGCCCGCGGGCCGTAGTTTGCCCACCACTCGTCTAGATCGACTTGTAACAAAACTTTTATACTGGTTCAAACAGTTTAAAAGTTTTGTGCCAAGAAGATTTAGTTGACACAGGCTTACTTAGCTAGTTGTGTGTGCTACGTAATAAAATAAGGAAATACCTTGTAATCTCAGTTCCGTACAAAAGAGAGAGATTTAAAACAACAGTCATCAAAGTCAAAAATAGCAACGAGTTGATATTGATTTATACACAGGACAAACGAGACAGACGTAACAAATGGCGAACATTTATTTTTCATTCCAATGCTTCTCGAACTAGAGGGAAACTTCTCGCGCTAAGTGATTCCGTGATTTATGCGAGCAATCAGCACAGAAACGTGCGACAAGCACGTCCACTCGCCCAGCTAGTAGCACGTGCGTCCGCGTTATTAATTGGATACAATAAAAGCGTTGATTGCCAGCATTTGTAATTTTCAAACTGTCGCGAGAATAGGGATGTTTGTGTGTTAGTATATCGATGTTTGTGTATGTTTTATAATTGCTTACAACGTTTCTTTTTTTTATTAGTGTTATAAGTTTGTGGTGTAAAAGGCTTGTCAGATAAAATGAATAGGATATATATTTTTCAACCGATTTCAAAAAGTCGGAGGTCCTCAATATATCATATGTGTTTTTTTTTATGTTTGTCATCTCATACAAAGTTATGAGACTGATCGCTTCCGAAGTGGCGCTCAGAGTTAGTTTAGGTTTTAAATGTCTCTTAGATTATCCGTGAAATAGCAACCGCCCGAGTCGTGGTTCGCCCGGATCGAAATGCTTGCGCGTAACATAGTAACCTCTAGAGATAGAGGTTCAGGCTAAGCGAGCTAAGAGCTATGCCATCTCTCAATCCGGTGAAGCAGTTACGGTCAGCTTCTCTGACCAATCTGTGTAGTTCGTCATAAAAAAAAAGATGACTGATGATTTTGATGATTTCTGTTTCCATTTGATAAGGGGTGCTTTCCATATGGTCCTAATTCAATTTGGTCCAATTCTGACAATGCCATCCATGAGTAAACCATATTAAGTCTTAAATTTGCATTCATTATGTGCTCGACAAATTGACGAATAACTCAATATCACGCCGTATATTTCAAGAATGTAAATGTGGTCGGTGGCATGCCTTTGGAGAGGCCTATGTCCCACAGTGGGCTGATACAGGCTGAGGATGATGATTTGAAAGAATTGATAGTTTTCCTATAAAAGTTTCCCACCAACATGGTTCGGTCCTCTTGGACGATCTCAGATTGGTGCTTTAGCGATTACATTAACTATACATGCCGAGATCCCGTTTATGAGATTTAGGATCTTGTCATTTATTAGAATTAAAAGTCAGACGGTTTAGATGTATACGTACACCATATCCAAATTATTAAACCTCACTGAATTTATTACATTGACTATGCGTCCCTACAGTTGCCAGTTGCTCTTACTCTTATTGCCAGGTGTGGGTGTGTACTCATATTTAAATGAGCCATTTCAATTGCATACATTGATACGGTCGTGGGTTCAAATCCCTTCGCTATTTGCATAGGGATTACTATTTAATATAACAAATGCGGTATAATGTACTTTTGATTGACCGCTCAATAGACCTTAAGGCGACAGTAAGCACGCTTTGTACATTGAATAATCGCTAACATACAAAATATTATATAATATTCAATATATATATATATATATAAGACTTAATACATGTACTACATTTGTTAAGTCTTATGTGAGACGAACTCTTAGTTGGTAATTACTGTTTGAATAATAAAATCTCATGTCCTTCTAACGCTTTTTTTTACAATTAGAAACACGAATCAATGTCTGCTTTTCACTTTACGAAAAGGTACCTAACCTTTTGTGGGTTGGGGGTGAGCACATACAGGTTGTTCCGTAAGTAGCATGACAAATTAAACGGGAAGATCGATTAAGGGGTCACCTACTGACAACAAAAATTACGTTAATTATATTAAAAAGAGTTACCTTAGTAATAGATTCATTTAGTGGGGTAGACATAGACAATTTTAGCTTTCTACCAAGCTTGGTGCGCACAAAAAATCATAGGGGGTTGCTATCTACCATGGGGGGCCATACACCGGGCACAAATTTCATTTGTGTATGGGTTTTTATACATAGAAGAAGAATATGGTGAAAGAATGTTCGGGAAACGTCACATTAGAGCTCTTTATTATTTTTACACGTGTTCTTTGTCTTCTAGTGTGCCGCCGGTAAATAAAAGTATCACAGAATCATGAAGAATAATGAAATTATATTTAATAAATTTGTTACACTCAAAATAAATAATTTGGAAAAATCTAGATTAAAAGTGAAAGGAAAAACGTTGACGTGTGTCTTTTATAATAAATTTTCTTATTCAAAATATAATATAAATAATTTTATCGTCCTAAAATACTTTTTGGTAATTGGCGAATGCTAGTCGCCACAAATGGGAGACTTAATTCGATGCCTGATATTATGAAATAAAATTATGTGGAATTATGAGACCAATGTTGAACCGATTAGATACTAGGTATCGGTTATTTTACAATTATAATATATTACGTACTAGATACACGATTCAATTTCTAAATATCTAGTACGTAGTTCAGCTAAGTCGATGCCCCAGAACAAGGTGTAAGCGGCCACTACGACGCTAATATTGAAGCTGACCGGTCGATCCGATAAGCCTGATTACGCCCTCATCACATGATTTTACGGCCGTATGAAAATAATTACACAAAACTGGCCGATCCCCTACTCAACACTTTCTTGCTCGTGAGCATTCAATTACCAGTAATAACTCTACTCTACCGCGGCCTATCAATTTGTGCGCAGGGTTGTCACGTTTGACTTATATCGATATTAGATGTTTGATTATCAATCTAATATATGAATTGAATAATTTACCTCTTTTGGGTTAATAGAATGTAGAGAAAAAAATCTGGCGTGATCGTAGTCGAAATGAAGTATTTAAAGCATTGGGAATTTGAAACAAGATTAAGCGCGCGATCAAGTACTTTTATGTCGAATAATTTTTATGCCATTGTGATCACAATGCCCAAGATTTGATCCCTTGTCGAATGATCCTGTGTCGGTGGGCTCTTACGCTAAGTTGCACGACGAAAGAGGTCCAAAAGACCTAAGAGCTGTATCACCTCTCAAACACTCCGTGAAAAAAGAGACCTTCAGTCGGATCAGCGTAATTCATTTGCAAAACAAAGTTTTACTCAGTAAAAAAGTGTTTGTCCTTGTGTGCGTTCGTGTGTATGTATTTATTCATTTCTTTCTAATGCCGCATTACATTATTGAGAG
Source organism: Meandrusa payeni (assembly GCA_029286785.1). Lineage (NCBI taxonomy): Eukaryota > Metazoa > Arthropoda > Insecta > Lepidoptera > Papilionidae > Meandrusa > Meandrusa payeni. The sequence goes on from JAGSMX010000022.1 coordinate 5,274,930, forward strand.
CTGCCAGTCTCATTACAGACTATGTTAGCGTATTTAGAAACACATAAGTTTCATACGTTCCTGTTTTCAGTGAGATTATTAGGTGTCGATTTTTTTTTAATGACGAACTACACAGATTGGCCACATAAGCTGGCCTTGACTGCTTCACCGGATTGAGAGGTGGCATAGCTCTTAGGTCGCTTAGCCTGAACCTCTATCGCTAGTAACTCGACACAAGGGTCCCCCCGATGGGGGGTAACCTCGGCTTGGACGGTTACTATGTTACGCGTAAGCATTCCGATCCGAGGGCGCCCGAGAGGGCCGAACCACGACTCGGTCGGTAGCTATTTCACGGATACAAGGTGTCGATTGTTATCTATCTAGTTCGATGTTATGAAAAAAAATTACCGCGTGATTTAACGTAATAATGCGCAAAACTTATACAGTAGACAACTGTGGTACAAAGCGATCATATAGTGATTGTATTATAGTCAATTTTGTAATTAGGTAAATTAGATTCAAATGAGTAAATACAAATAAACTTAAACACACACACACAAATGACCTTTTTATTAAATAATGCTTGTTTTTTTTTTTAAAGAAAGCTAGCAATATTTCTTTTATTTTTTTTTTCAGAAATATTACTAACGATCTTGTTAACCATTCCAACCAAGCTTAAGCTTGTGCTAGGACATGGTTCACGGCAATAGTCGAATGGCGGATTCGAACCCACGACCTTACGATTCGCAGGCCGTACCCTAAACCATTAGGCTATTGACGCTTCGGGTTTAAGCGAAGTTAAATTTTATTTTAATTTCTTGACGTTTCGAAAACTCGTGGTCATGATCAGGACATTACAATTTTATATATTTTTTAAATCCGTACGGTGTAGGTCTGGTGATCCATCTCACAGGTTTGTGTCTAGTTTAGACAACAGTCTACCACTCGTGATTATAATTAATCTAGTTGTTAATAAAATATTGTGGGACAGCCAATAAATGATTGTTTTTTTGTTAATTATATGTAGTCAAAACGCCGCATTATCAATGGAAAAGATGAAAAGTTTATTTATTCTAACATATCACTGTCGTGCACGTGATATTTTTGACGTCTTTCTTAGATATTTAGATACACTTAAAACGTTTTGAAAGTATACTTGTTAATTGCACACTCGTCAATTTCATTTAAAATATTTCAATCCCGAGTGTTACACAGTTTGAGTGACGTTACAATTTTAATAGGAGAGCGTGCGTTCGGTGCAAAGGAGCGGCTCATCTTCCGTCGAATGTTCTTAACACGTTAATTAACTTTCGAAGCGTACGCCGAGTTAATTTTCTCGTTTTGTATTCAATTAATAGCGCCCGCAATTTCATATATTTCACCATACGCTCGTGATGCTCAACATCGATATATTTTTTTTATTTCATTTTCGCATCACGCCCATCATTATGCAGTCATTTTCAATTACGTTGCGCTCGTGTACATTACAAATATTTTTACGTGGTACTTTAATGCAGACATAGAGCTATAGGATTGTTTCGCAATCGTTGTACGATTTTGGATGGGGCGTAGCGGAGGCGTAGAACCTAGACGGCAAAAAACGTCCGTAACGTTACGTCCACTTACCTTACGGGGAAAACAGAGATGTCTAAAGCTATTCACTTTTCATCAAGATTCTCAGATCCCATATGTGAAAAGTGAAGAGCCCATCGCCATCCTCCGGGCACAAATATTTAACATGTAATTTTTTTGGACTTAAAAACTAAAAAAAATATCTATTAATTGATACAAACCGACTGAGATTAGAAATCGTGACCACAGTCACCATTAAAAAAAAGGCATTCACATAATGCATACTAATTTGAGTGTCAATTTAAACACCAACAACAACGGGAACTCACTTTTATTTAAGAAAAATATTATAAATAGCTTTTAATCGCAGGTAACGCGGCGGTGCTCGGCTAGTTTCAAATAAACCTTTCGTTTAATCACTAACCTTCTGATCACCGAATCTCATCTGTCTCCTGGCGTTTCTGGCCACGTTCATCCTGCAGAGGAACACTCTGTCTTCCCCGTCAGATGGCGCCCGCGACAGCTCGGACCTCACCGCCTGCTGGTCTTGTTTATCGATCACATCGTATACGCTGTCGCCGTGTATTAGCAGATCCTCCTGTAAAGATAAACCTAGATTTAGGTCTTAGACAAGTACTATTAATGATCGTTTAGATAGGTTCTATGGTTTATCATGGCACTTATCCTTGGAAAAATAGTTACGATAGTCTTTTTACTTTGTAATCTTTATGTACTAAGGTATTGTAATATATGGGTCCTTATAAGCTTAAACACTGACTTCAAATCTAATAGGAATATTACGAAATAGTCAGAACCTAAGCAAACTCTAATCAAACATCATTTTTAAATACATCCTTTCCAATTAAAATGAACCATCGAAATAGGCTGGCGTGACATTGAGTTATTCGTCCATTTGTCGCGCACGTTCTATGCATTAATGCTAATTAAAAACCTATATGGTTTTCTCATGGATACCGTCGTCAGAATTAGACCAAATTCAAAATGGGATACACGGGAAGCATCAGGTTTCAAATAAAGAATCATCAAAATTGGTTCACCCAGTCGAAAGTTATGAGATAACAAACATACCGATACCGTAATATTACCTTCCGATAGTGCGGACCTGTTCGCGCAAAAGTTTGCAGTGGTCTGTTGCTATTGGATATTTTGTACTGAAAATGATTTGAAATTGTTTTAATAATTTCTAAGCAAGTGCTTGACCACAATCACCTCGTGTTAATGCAGTCCTGAATGATAAGACGCACTAGCTTAGCAAATTCCTATCCACTCTACTCTTGAAAACAACTAGACTGTGATCAGAGGGAAGATAGAAGGTAGACGCGGGCTAACTATTCCAGCACTTTGCTATATGAATAATGAAAGACGAATTAAAGCGCTAGAAACATTTCTATGAATCTATATATATAAAAGAGAAAGTGTGTGGGTTTGATCCGTATAGGCTCTGAAACGGCTGGACCGATATCAATTAAACTTTCAGGGAATGTTCAGTAGTAATCCTGTAGTAGTTTAGTGGCGATCACTCCTCTTTTTGAACTGTCAAATACAACTTTTATTTACTATGATGATATTCTATTGTTTTATAACCCAAATTTAAATTGACACATGCGTTGTGTATTCTTATGTCATTATGAACCATATTGAAGTACAATGGAGTAAATTGCATGTGTCTTCACTCAGCTCTCTCATTCTTCTCAGCTCGAGAAGAGTATGAATACGGAGAGAAATGAATATATTGTGAGAGTTAAATTAAATATTTATTTATGTAAGTTTATTCTTTAAATAATATAAAAAAATATCTAGCCCGGCGAAGCGGGCTGGGTAAGCTAGTACATATATAAAATGAGCTAGGAGATGGTTCACGTCAATAGTTAAATATACAACTTCCTATTTTGTCAAGTGGAAAATAAAATCCGTAAAGGTATTATTATTCAATGTGTAACATTATCGTAAATATTTGTACGTATAAGGAACTGCGTAAAATACAAAGATTACGCGGTTCCCGAAATGTCACAACCTGTCACGTATATTATCCTTGTTATTTGTCTTTTAAAGAACAAATTGCACCTGAACACGGAAATTAAACGTAATTACAACATGCAACCCAAGTATCGACCCGCGCCGGACAGGGTTAATAAAATTGTTCTAGATATTTGCTTTTGTACACAAACAAATTTCAATTACCTATGCTCGGCTTTATTAACTCCAATTAAATCGTAATTCTAGAGTAAACCGCGAGAAAGTTTTCCAGACGCACTCCATTTAGGGTTGGCGATAATAAGTCATCCCAGTTACCGATTTCCATTTCCACACATTCCAAATTCCACCGACACCATCTTGGTAACAAAACAGCGTTTTAACAACAAAAACTAAACATATTTCTTTTTATATCCCTAACATTCGTGTTCACCATTCCAACTAAGCTTAAATTTGTGCTAGGAGATAGTTTACGTCAATAGTCGGAAGATAGATTTGGACCTTATGTTTCGCAGAACTTATCCTAAACCATTAGGCTATTAACGCTTCAATTATACGTTTTTCGTGTAAGTTTGTTCCACTATCAACTTATGGAATCTGCTAAAACCAGTTTATAACTTTTTGTAAATGCCGACAACGCACCTGCAGCTCCTTCTGTGTTGTAAATGTCATGGGCGACGATGGTCACATATAATGTTTGAGCCTTAAGCTCATTTGTCCCTTTTTTGTATATAAAAATAAGTGATCATCGCTTCCGAAGACCATGACCAGCACCTGAGGTATTTTAATTGCGTTAACTCTTTTTAGCAATAGTTAAGTAGTAATTTTTTTTATGGGGTCTAACCTAGTGCTTGACCACAATCCCACCTGACGTTAAGTGGTGATATAGTCGAAAGATGGTACGCGCTAGTTTAGCAAGTGCCTATTCACTCGACCACTAATTTTCAGCGTAGAAGCTGGAGGCTATGGCCATTCAACATTGATGACTCTCTTTCCTGCTTCATGTAATCGTTGCTTATGTGTTTAATGAGGTGAGGTTACGATGGGACTGACATTACATGCTGAAATGGGCAAAAGTCCGTACTGGACCTTGTCCTTCACGGTATTTTGTAAGAGGCTAAGCTCTTCCCTTCGGTGTTTCGAACCATAGTCAGTGTGTCTAGACTTGCCTCGCATTGGGTGTCCGAAATATGATAGACTTCGTTGTTGGCAAATAGTGGTGTCATTTTGCGTTAAGAATACATTTTATTAATTTTATTACCCATGTTTCCGCATTTTCCAAAACTCAACGTCATTCGGCGAATGGTGGACTTGAACCTACGCATTAGGTCGTAGGTTCAAACCTATAGTTGACGCTCTCTAATTATCTCTTCTTCTTAAGATAACTGAAATTCATATTTCCTATTTCTAATCTTAGTATGATGTGTGGCAGCCCTGCGAGTGACGTCACGGCACGTCATAACGCCCCTCCCACCTGTCGCGAGCCCTAAGCGCTAGGTAGAGCGCGTGCGGCTCTACCGCCCACGTGTAGACCGTGGGGGGCGACGTACAAAGTTCTTGGGGGAAATTATGAAGCTGTCTTTATTATTGCAAGTTTATTATGTTTTGTTATACTAGATTGCGCGATGTTAGATTGCAGTCGCTGGCTACGAAAGCTATCAAGATTACGTAATATAAGCCATAAAATTCTCTTTACCTGATTTTAGGCGACGATCACTCCTTGATTGGTCATTATTTCCGCACACTAGTGTTAAAAATTATCGAAAATTAACTGGCCATTATTAATTTAAAATATTTTTGTAATGTTTACTAGTTTTTGTAATAATTAAGTATTAAATCTTACGTTTTTGTAATAGCGAATGTTGTGTACACCTGTAATTGACATACACAACAGGACATCGTTTGAAAATTTGTTTATTACTACAATTTATGCTTGTGTAATGCTGTTGGTGTACCAATTTAAATAAATAATTAAAGTTAAAGTTACAGCCTTTATATATATGTCCACTGCTGGGCGCAGGCCTTCTGAGTAGAGTATAAGGGCATAGTCCGCCACGCGGCCCTAATGCGGATTGGCAGAATTCACATGCCTTAGAAAATTTTCTAAAACATGTAGGTTTGCTCACGATGTTTGCATTCACCGCCGAGCGCGTGGTAAATCAGCACATAAAATTGCAACAACAAATTTATTGGTGCCGGCACCGGGGATCGAACTCGGGTTGCTAGCGTACTACGCAACTTGAGCCAACCGCACGGACACTGAGCTACCACGGCTCTGTATTTAATAAATAATTAAATATGATTAACTCTGCAACTGATTTATCTTCTACTCTATTAAAATTTAATTGCGAATTAAACATATCAATATTTAAAATCATACGACTTATAAAACCTATTTTGATTTTTAATTTCAGAAAAGTTACTTTCAAATACGTCACATGTTAATTATATTAATGAAGAAGAAAAACGAAAATGCAGACACCAGAACTTAATAATAACTACGATACCTAGGAAACAAGTATAGTTACGTGCAAAAACAAAAACCGAATTCAAATCTAATCAAAGGTTAAACGCAATTACGCCGTTGCTCCCTTTGTATTTTCACATTATCGTAGGAATATTCTTCTTCTTGGTCGCTTCACTCTTGTCAGAGTGGTCGAGATCATCATGAGATTGGGCAGCAGACAGCACCCGCCGCACGACGTCTCGCAACCTCCGCCTGCCGGTCGTCAATCGGGCACATTCGTGGAGGGGAGCACCCACCATACTCCACACCTGATCCAACCATCGCATTGGCGATCTACCTCGTGGTCTGCACGACAAGACGCTCTAAACAAACGTTTCCACGACGGCTTACATATAGGAATATTACGAAAAACGGTTGGCGTAATATTCAATTATCCGTCTATTTGAGGCGCATATACTCCGTTCGATTTTTTTTTGACGAACTACACAGATTGGCCAGAGAAGCTGGCATTGACTGCTTCACCGGATTGAGAGGTGGCACAGCTCTTAGGTGGCTTAGCCTGAACCTCTAAACTCCGTTCGAATCCTCCTTTGCTCGTATTGGACCAAATTTATATGGGACCACAAGGGAAACACTACCTTTCAAGTAAAAATATCCGAATTCGGTTGATAAAAGAGAGCGTTCGTAGATAGTTGTAAATTAATATATTTTTCCTTATTAGATAAATTTTAGCGCGGATTTAAATTGTTAGTTTTTGTTTTACTTGCATAAATACTTGTTGAGATCTAACAATCACCAATAGCGGTTATTAAGTATCGAAGCGGGCGTAAAATTATTTTCCGTCGAGACGTTGGCCCGAGGCTAAAATAAATTTTACTCAAGAGTCATTTAATCGTGAAACATGTGCTAAAATTGCCAGATTTCATCGAGTCGTAATACTTAAATAACAATCAGGGAACAGCTGACAATATAGATAAGTCTTATCGGAATTCGTGGCGCTTTTGAGTTTGGTGATTATAACAAATATATTTATTACTAAGGGTGAATTATTGGTGGGTGAAAGGTTTATATAATTTAAGCTTTCTCGTCCGTTTAACAGCGGATAGATAGAAACCAATTTTTCATCTAGCTAATAAGGACCCATATGTGAGTGTAAGCTCATAGGGACTTTTTTATAGTTATAAAACCGAAGACAGGGCAAATCTTTGGTTGTTATAGACATCCCTTAAACGCGAACGAAGTACTTTGCTTCGTCTTCCATTATTGGTACAGCAAAGGACTGGAATATTTTGCACGCGTCTGTCTTTCTTTCCTGTTATAATGTGGATGGTTTTCAAGAGCAAAGTGAATAGGAATGAGGATTTACGACCCCATGTATCAAAGACAGTATCCAAAACCTAAAACGTTACTTAAGCGAGAGACGACCTATTCTATTGACGCTTCAAGAAATAAGAAAGAGAATTAATGAAAATATTTTTTTTTGAAACCAAATAAAATGCTTAATGCAATGTGATTATAGGATAAAATGACATTGACCCCATTTTTTTGATTTTCTAACTTCAAAACTTTTTTTTTGTTAACGGGGAGGAAATCTTCAAAAGATACGCGCCTTCTGGGGGAAGGTGGCGGTTATGTGGGGTTTTACCCACTAAAACCTCCCAGTGGCCCTTTCCTCGGTGCATGACGAGGGGCCCAGGATCTCAATGGAACGCACCAGAGCCCCTCTGCACTGTGCTCAAGGAGAGCACGTCCCGGGGGGGGGGGCGGGGGTGAGGTTACTCCATCCCCCCTTGTGCCCTCGCAGTGCAAGGCTACACGGGCCAGCCGATGTCGCCTTCTTCCCGGGTCCATCTTAGCGGACGACAAAGGCCCCCACCCTTGTCGCCCAGTGAACCCGAGGCACCTTTTAGTCGCCTTCTACGACAGGGGATACCGTAGTCTTATTCTTGAGAGCTCAAAACTACAGGGCTGTCTAACTTCGAAACTAGGTCGAGCCTGCATATTAGACGTAAACCTGTGTGTTCAAATTTATGTAGGTATAATTATTTTAGTGTATAAAAAGTTTATAAGTCGTCACTCGCTTGACATCGATTACGTAGACGGGGTAACCACTGTATATACGGACTTAAGGAATATTATGTTACTCTTAAATCAATATAACAATTTTATGTGTGTGCGTCGTTACATAATATTAATTTATAAAATATTTAAACATTATGTGAATAAAAGTAATACAAATGTATTTTTAATTTATAATTTTTCTATATTATTTTTTTAAAACCAAACAACAGAATTTGAATTAAAATTGGGGACCCAGAAGTTCATAATTTAACTATGAAACTTCTGAAATAAAAAGGGCAACGGAGCGTAGTAACGTTTAAGGTGTGATTCGATTTGAAGTACGTTCTTGTTTTCACTTGTGAATACACTTGACTCCTGTGGTCATATTGCCAATAGTACCACTATTAAGTACTACTTGACTCCCTACCCGTCGAGGACACAGTCGAAAAATAAATTAGCCGATTATACAAACATTAGCGTATCATACATTGCCTGGTAAGCAGACACTTCAATGTCCAATAAAACCACTAGAAGATTGCGCGGTTGACATAACAGAAATATTGATAAATTGTAAACGTAAATATAAAGTGTATAAGTGTAAGAAACTGATGTAATCCGATTGAGACATCATTCCAAAGTCATGTCCAGCTCATTGGTATTAAAAATGCCTCGACTCTAGTATTTGTCAGTGATATTGCACTATGAAACCATCCCATTATACGAAAAACCGTAATTAATTAAATTTTTTGATGTGCAATGTTCAATTCTTCTTCTTCTTCATGTGCCCCTCCATCACTGAAAGTCGGCAGTCAGTCTTCTAAACTTCTCCTTATTACTAAGCGGAATAGTCCATCGACTTTTTTTATTCCAGTCTATTCCCTGATGTTCCTTAGCCATGACCTTTTCCTTTTTCCCACCCCTGTTTTTTCTGCTATTCTTCCCATTACAATCTTTACATTGCAGGTGGTACCTATCATGTCGCAGGATATGGCCTAGGTATGAGATCTTATGCTGCTTGATTATTTTCACCAATTTAGTTCAATTTTCAATTGAATTTTTTAATTAATGTACCGGCATATTTGGAACATGAAATTCAGTTTGAGATTAATAAATATAAGCAATAATAGAGTGTCAGTGGTACGCCATTGGAAAGCCTATGGCACGTATTAACTAGCAGACTGTCAAAACTAACAAAAATCGACAACTGTGGTGTCACTGAAAGTTAATTTAGACCCAATTGGTTTAGCAAAAACTGGATCCCTAATTGCCAGTGATGTTTCATTATGAAATCAATCTATTACAGTCATATCAATTATGATTCCATCAACACCAAATATGTCCAATAACAAAACATACACTATTATGTTAGATACACAGGATTGGCGTAAACCAAGACTACGGAAACTATACTATCGACCACTAAGATGAAAATGAACGTTCATTTTGTACACAATTGTTTAAGAGACTCTGTTGCTCCGCGCTACTAAAAAAACGTTACTAAAGCTAACGAAGAGCTACCCACTAAGCCAGTGATCGGCAAAATTATTAGGCAAAGACCCAAATATAAAATGACAACAATATAAAAAAAAATTGGGAACCAAATCTGCTTGTTTGCTTAAATTAAGCTTTTATTAAAATTTTAATTACCAATCTATCTTTTTCCTTAAACAAAAAAATTATGAAAATAAGATTCTTTCTGAATAAGTTTTTTTTAATATGAAAATATTGTACCTTCCGTGGATATCTGTGCCATAGCCGAAGAGAAACTCTGGTAATGCACTTTGCCTACCACTGCAATAAGCTACCATTGGTTTTAACAATACTGTTCCATATCAAATTATCTGTCAATAATCTTATACCGCATTCTAAAACTCTGTTTATTGTTATCATTATAAAATAGTTTATTTAATAACGTTAAGTACAGGCACTGCGGTAGGGCTATTGAATCTATGTTTATATCTTCAGAATTATTTCCAACGATGGCGTGCTCGGGTCGGTATTTCGTTATTTTCAATTGATTCCGCATCGTACTATTGTGATCTCGTAGATGCACCGTTAACTCAACATTTAGATTGGCCGATGATACGGCAAATCATTTGGTCCAGTTATTTTAGATTGTGAAATTTTCATTTATCTCTATTGTGAGTATATGAATCTTCATTAGCATCATCAGCAGTCTATAAAGCCACTACAGGGCATGTACCTTCGATCCTCTGCTTTCGCATACAATCAATTCTGGCCACCCTTATAATTGTAACAGATAGACCTTCATCGTTTGGAATCACATTAGAAAGAAGTAAAAGCTTATTCACGGCCTAATAACGCAATAAGAGGCTAGTAAAGTCATCAGTCAAATACTACGTTATATAGCAGTTAGTTTGTCACAGTGAATGTCCCACAGTTGGAAAATACACTGTGACAGACACACTTCTCTTTAATGATAGTATGTTTCATATGGCTTACTAGAATTCCTAAGTTATGTGTTTCCTCCCACTGTTTTCCGTCGCCGCTGAGCACGTGGCAAATAATCACTTAAAATTTCAGCCAATATTTGTATGGGAGCCAGCATCAACTTAGATTATCCGTGAAATAGCAATCGATCGAGTCGTGGTTCGACACTCTCGGGCGCCTTCATATCGGAATGTTTACGCGTAACATAGTAACCGTCAAGCCGAGGTCACCTCCCACCGGGGGGGACCATTGTATCGAGTTACTAGCGATAGAGGTTCAGGCTAAACGATCTAAGAGCTATGCCACCTCTCAATCCGGTGAAACACGGCCTGCTTCTTTAGCCAATCTGTGTAGTCCATCAAAAAAACCAGCATCAGTGTTCGATCTCGAATTAGTTTGTGTACTATGCAACTTGTGGTGAAAGCCCACACCATGGCTCTATCTATAGTATGTCCTGGTAATATTAACACTAATAATTCGACCGTCGAAAGTATCGGAATTATTAAATAAGTACAGTCGAATAGAAAACACTAGTTGTACAACACAGCATTTCACAGGCAATTAATCATAACCAACCTCAGCCTCAAAGGCAGGGCCGCGGAGCTGTTAATAATTATAATATTATTAAATTCGACGTCAATTGCAGTGCTGGCAACGATACCCTGTTACAAATGTTTGAACAAACAAACAAGCAAGCAAGCCTCCGGTTGTACAGATTAATGACACGAACAAAAAACCAGACCCCCTAATTGTGTTACAAATGATTGTGTGTGTTTTGTACTTTGATTTATAGTTCATTAATTTTTGATGTCGATCGCGTACATTTGTTAATGTTCTTAAACGGTGGTTACATTTATTTATTACAGTGTAATGGAAGTAATTTCAATCCGTGTATATTTTTAATTTAATCTACAAATGTTTTAACACTTGAATTAAATAAATCACAACCTCAGTCGCGAGTCCACTAAGTACATTTGCCAATGAAATATCACTAAGAAACCAATCTACTACATTTTAATTGTCAGTGTGCCTAAAACCGTAACTTATTGATTCATTTTTTTATTATGGATGGATGGAAATGTAATTTTCAATTGAATTATTTTATGTCGTTATGCGCGAGATTAACAGATAGCAACTATTAAAACAATATTGGACTATAAGTTGTAAATGCATCTAGAATCACATACTTGTGAACGGCTTTTGCCCTTTCATCTCTAAAAGCAACTTTTTAAGCTGTTTTTCAGTATATCTATAAATAAAAAAGAGAATGTGTGTTTGAACCGTATAGGCTCCGAAACGGCTGGATCGATTTCAATGAAACTTTCAGGGAATCTTCAGATTGACCTGACGAGTAATCGTGTAAAGTTTGGTGACGATCGGAGCACTTCTCTTTTTGAACTGTCAAATATAACTTTTATTTACTATGGTGATATTCTATTGTTTTATAACCCAAATTTGTAATGACACGCTTTGTATATATTTATGTCATTATGAACCATATTGAAGTACAAATATATAAATATAAGTAGAAATATAGAAACAGAAGAAGAGCGTGAATCACGGCTTCAAGAAAAGCGCGACAAAGAATGTTCATCGCGAGCTATCGAGAGAACTCAAAAACGTACCCAAAGACTTGATGCCAACTGTATACGTATATTTATGTCATTATGAACCATATTGAAGCACAATGGAGTATATTGAAGTATAATGAAATATTTATTTATTTACTTTTTACACACACACATTTTATATTACCGACATGCACATACACAAAAATATTAGACACATATTATCATATATTATCATACATATTATATATCATATTCCATAAACATTTTCTTACTTCGTTTTCGTCCTTCGGTACACACCTCCCTGCTAGACTAATACCTATGTATTAGGGAGATGTTGTACCTAACTCCGAGTTTATGAACTAAAGTTTGTTATATAACTTATGTGGTAGTCCTTTGCAAAGAATAGTGTGCGTGGGTGCATGTGAGAGTGTATGTGCGACTGAGTACATGAGAGTGAGGATACTTTATTTTATACTATGAAGAAATTTTTCAGTCTCTTCGTAGGTGAAATTATGGAGAAACGAGTAAAGTAACTTTTTACACTTATATTGAGATAAACTATGAAAAGGCACAAAAAAGTTAACTTTATTATAAAGGTATGGCCCCAGGTAGTAATTAAATCTTTTGGCGGTCCATAATAAATCCCTAAATGTTAAGAATTATATTGTATTTTCTGATATGTACATGGGTGTAGGTAATGAAGTTCACCCGCTCGAGCAGAGAATAGAAGAGAATGAATACAGAGGGAAATGAATAATTGAATAAATTGTATATATATATATATATATGTAATAATGCTTAAAGTAATGTACTTTAAGCCTTATAGATTCTCCACAGAGAATTTATATAATCTATGTGACCTACTAACGGTGAGAAAATTTTATATTTTATATATACTTTTAAAAATACATAAATCGTGTAATACTGACCGTAGCAATATAGACAGTCGGAGAAGAGATGCTGGAATTCCTACTCACAAAGTAAACACAAGTTTTGCCAGTTTCCAATATAGAACGTAGCTATCAAGCTATGTTTATGAACATATAAACAAGAATTTACAAATAAATACTTTAAACTGGCACGACTGTAAAGCATCTTTACTAAAGTGGCTGGAAAGTTTGGACTATGAGGATACGGAGGCAATATTACGATACTAGTTTTAATAATATCTTTTTGTACATTTTTATTGTAATCTCACATAAATACACACATTAACACACACACTGACATACACACACACATACATACATATAATTACTTTATACTTAAAAGAAGATCCAAACATTGTATACTTGCTTTATATGTTTTTGTTTTGAAAATAAAGATTTTATTATTATAATTATGTATATATATATAATTTATATCTGGTAGGAATGTATTCGAAGTAAGAATAGTTTTATGTATGAAATAAAATTACTTTAATAATGTAAATCTATGCGGGAAACAATTTCAGGCGCTCTTCATAAAAGGGCACAGTTACAATAACAATGATAAATACAGAATCGCCACAGGCATAGGCGTAACAAACCGTACTTTCAAAACTACCAGGATAAATTGGTCTACCACACTCCCCGCCGATTGAAACATTGACAACGTAAACGGGGAACGTGTAACGCAATAAAAGATCAAAATATATTGGTTAGTGTTATTACAGAGGTATTAATAGGGAACATCAATAAATCGGCACAGTGGTTAGGGCGACGAAAGAGCATTGTCTATGGCATTATCATTACATTGTTCGGTTTGCATATTGAATTGTGCGTTCACTATTGTTTATGGTTAAACCCTTTGCTACGTGTGTGGTTTTGATTCTATCCTTTCAGTTTATTATTACATATTATGTTACTAAGAGGAAGTATATGCTTTTGTTTTCTTTGAACAGATGCTAAGCGTCTATTTTTTAATCGACTTCAAAAAAGGTGGTTTTCAATTCGGTTGCATTTTTTGTCTGACAACACTACAATTTTTTTTTGTTGACGGGGAGGAAATCTTCACAAAGATACCCCGGCTTATGGAGGGAAGGCGGCGGTTATCTGGGGATCTTACCCACTAAAACCTCCCCGGTGCATGACGAGGGGCTCCGAGATCTCACGTGGAACGCAGCGGAGCCCCTCTGCACTGTGCTCAAGAGGAGCACGTCCCGGGGAGGGTACTCCCTCCTCCCCTGTGCCCTCGCAGCGAAAGGCGACACGGGCCAGCCGATGTCGCCTTCTTCCCGGGTCCACTTTGGTGGACGACGCAGGCCCCCACCCTTGTCGCCCAGTGAACCCGAGGCCCCTTTTAGTCGCCTTGTACGACAGGCAGGGGATACCGTAGTCTTATTCTTGTGAGCCCAGAACTACAGGGCTGACAATTTATAAATTAAGTAGCGCACCCAGCCCGCTTCGCAGGGCTAGAATTTACTTTATTTTATTTAAACAATAAACTTACATCATTAAATTTGATTTAACCCTCACAATATATTAAATTATTCATTTCTCTCCATATTCATTCTGTTCTATTCTCTTCTCGAGCGGATGAAGATCATTACCTACACCCATGTACATATCAGTAAACTAATAACTAAGGGTATGATATCGTATCATACCCGTAGTAGTAGTATCATAGTAAATAAAAGCTGTATTTGACAGTTCAAAAAGAGGAGTGCTCCAATCCTCACCAAACTTTACAGGATTACTCGCCAGGTCAGTCTGAAGATTCCCTGAAAGTTTCATTGATATCGGCCAGCCGGTTCATTTTCATACACTTTCTCTTTTATATAAATAGATTAAAACAAAAAAACTTATTCAACAAATTTCCATTTCACTTTTGGCATTGGAATTTCTTATGCAGAATAATCTATAAAAGTAGCTTTTTAAAAGACTTTCTGCGTCGTGACGAACAAGTGCTGTAAAGTATAATAGCAGTAGACCAGCTAGTAAATATCAATTGGTTCAGTACAGTTAATGGTCATTATTGTTGCCATGTATGAACAAACATGTAACTAATAACAATGTGGAAGGCAAAGGGTAAACCGCCAAATTGTATAGCTAACCTCCGGAAACAAATGTCACTTCAAGGAAAAGAAGCATTGGAATTAGAAAGCCTAATTCATAACAGGGAACTGTTGAAAATCGATTACGAAAATGTGTAGTGATTGTGATATTGATATGTACTCATTACCGAACTCGTTAACGACAAAACACTGGAAAAGATGGATGCCAGAACTTCGTTACATAACTGAAATAATTTTGAAATAAAGAAAAGAGAGCATTCTTGAGAAGTACTTTAGCCACCTCCTGGTTCTCCTCCCTAGCCTACAGTGTGGGATCATCAAAAAATAATTGCGGAGTAGCATCGAGGTTTAGGCTACGCTTAATAGTTGTGCCGCCTCTCAGTCCGTTGAAACAGTCAGTCAGTTTATCTTTTTTTTGTTAACGGGGAGGAAATCTTCAAAAAGATACCCCGCCTTCTGGGGGGAAAGCGGCGGTTATGTGGGGGTTTTTACCCACTAAAACTTCCCCGGTGGCCCTTTCCTCGGTGCATGACGAGGGGCTCCGGGATCTCCAGTGGAACGGACCGGTGCCCCTCTGCACTGTGCTCAAGGAGAGCACGTCCCGGGTTAGGTTACTCCCTCCCCCCCTGTGCCCTCATAGTGCAAGGCTACACGGGCCAGCCGATGTCGGCTTCTTCCCCGGTCCACCTTAGCGGACGATAGAGGCCCCCACCCTTGTCGCCCAGTGAACCCGAGGCCCCTTTTAGTCGCCTTATACGACAGGCAGGGGATACCGTAGTCTTATTCTTGAGAGCCCGGAACTAATAAAAGTAAGCATCTTGTATCATTAAAACCGTTAGATTTAATAAGACCCACCCATGATATAATTCACCCTCATAAGCGGCATATTATCGAGGCGGGCATTGTTTTTTAACTAGATATTTGAATTAAGTACTTACTGCCTCTAAAATCTTATCATTAATCTTAATTGCGGAATAACAATAAAATATTGCCTTTGGTCGCAACGTGGTCTATTACAAAATGTACTCAGTGAGTAATGCAATAGGATCTAGTTTACAAATTACATAGTTAATCATAGAGTGTATAGATCATTATGTTGCGGGCTTATAAGAACGGGATCGTGGGAATACCGCCTATACTTGAGTTATAGAGACCGATTGAGATCGTCTTTGAGACGACGTAATGAAGCTTTAATGTAAGAAACGGGAAGTGACAACCTTTGGCTGGAATTTGTGGGCAGGAAGAAATATATCTGACTCAGTATGTACATAGTAACATCAAATTTCTGCAATATAGGCTAACTTAAGAAGTGGATTTATTTAGATAAAAGCTAAAGCTAGTCACCTATTTGAATGTGTTGTACGTTGTCCGATAGAAGCAACAGACATAGTCGTGGGCCACATGGCCGCTGTCCGGTTAGAATGCTATTACGAATAGAGTAAACCTAGATTCGCCCTAAAAAGATTTAGGTTGAGCGATTGAGCCTTATCTTAAAAAACCCGGTGAAGCTACAAAAGACCTGAGGGCAGCGCATCTTCAGACTGGATTTAGTAATATTAATACTTTAAGGTAAAAATTTATTTATATAAACATATTTTTATGCTATATTAAAGAGGAACGATGTTGGTTCTTGTGAGTGGTAGAATTTTTAAAATCTATTAACGAATTCCGGAGATTACCCTCCACATATACATTCATAATTTTACGTCTTCATTTAACCAAAATTGTAGATTCAGTTCATTATTCTGTATTTGGCTTTAGGCGTTAATTAAATATAGAACTGGTTTGTTAATTAGTAGAACTCTTAATTGAACGTATGTTTTTAAATGATGGGATTTTAGTAAGAATCGTCTGTGATATAAAACTCAAAGGTGGTCTAATATTGATACGATTTCATACAAAACTGAAACTTGTATAACCGCTCTAATCAATTGGTAGATTTAAACGGTCAATAAACGAAAACAAGATCGTTATCAGCGAACCGCCGGACGTAGAGATCGCATTTGATTCGTCAGCGACGTATCTCGTGACATCTGACAAACCGTACCGGCGAGAGATCAAAACAGAATCAGCGGAGCGTTCGACTTAGAATCTTATAAGAGCATTGCAAATAACGTCTTATCTGACGTACTTAAGTTAACTGTTTACTTAAAGGGCATTACTAATAATTTTAACATTATTGATTCCAAATGTTCAGCAATTAGCAATGATGCATGGAAGAATAGTTCATTTAATGGTGAACGATCTTTCGGACCAAAAAATTAATAATCTATCAACAATTGATCATACCAAAACTCGACTTTCTCGTATAGGCATAAAAAGCATTAGAATAAGCAAAGTGCAAAACAACATATGGACGATAACATGAATATAACATGGTGTGTCTCTGAAGTTCGAAACCGTAACCTTACCAATCGATGGCCCGTCATAGTAACAAGTAGTCACGAGAGTAATAGAAGCCGTTGGAGTTGTCAAATCTAGCTAAGATAACAAATACGTAATTGAAATTCTCTAGTACGAAACTGAAGTATTCATTGCCATTTAGTCTGGTTTGTTTATTTCCGAAAAATAAATATAAGCACAAAGATGTCGTCAATAGCCTAATGGTTTAGTGTAAGGCGAATCGTAAGGTTATGGGTTCGAATCCACCATTGGACTAATGACGTGAACCATCTCCTGGCACAAGCTTAAGCTTAGTTGGAATGGTTAGCAAGAATATTAGTAATATTTATGAAAAAAAAGAAATATTGCTAGCTTTCTTTAAAAAAAAGATGTACAAACCGCCAAACCTAATGATTTTGTTTCACGAAGCTATTTAAGAGGTCCCTAATGAAGACTGGTTCCACTATTTCACACAACGGTTCCAACTGTGACAAAAGTATGTAGATAGTGAAGAAATGTACTTAAAAATAAATGTAATATCTGATCTTATTTTCAAAATCCAGACATTTTCAAAATGTACTTAATCATGTTATCCTATGCAAAACGCCTTAAGAGCTAAGTTACCTTTCAATCTGACATTGTAGAAGTATCGGAAGTAGTATTGGATCGAAAGGTCATCAACCATATAAAAGAGGTGTTTGCTAAATATTAATTACTACAAATATAAGATTATAAAATGGTAAGCCCGTAAGTATATTTTTCATTCTACAGAATGGTCAGATCGGCTGAGCGCAACGGTCACCCAAAGACACCCGCATCACTAGAGATAATGCAGGTTGTAGTCTTTCGGGTTCACTGGTCGACATCGGCTGGCCCGTGTCGCCCTGCACTGCGAAGGCACAGGGGAGTAATCTCCTCCCGGGACGTGCTCTCCTTGAGCACAGTGTAGAGGGCTCCAGTGCGTTCCACTGGAGATCCCGGAGCCCCTCGTCATGCACCGAGGAATGAGCCACCGGGGAGGTTTTAGTGGGTAAAAACCCCATAACCGCCGTCTTCTCCCCAGAAGGCGGGGTATCTTTTTGAAGATTTCCTCCCCGTTAACAAAAAAAAAGGTTGTAGTCCTTTGAAAATTCGGAGTTCAGTCTACATTAGCGAAACAGCACTGTTACATAAATTCGTACTCGTACGTCACATGACAATTACAAGTCGATACGGTTTTTATAGAGGCATTGCGCCGACATAAAGCAATACCTATCAATCACAATTTGAATATATTGACGAGCTATCATTTCTTGTAGATACATCTGTACCGGGGTGGTTTCACACGCGCCGGCCGCCAAATTCGACACTTTATACAGGCGGTTCCTTCTTTATTATTCATAAGCTATGCACCCATTGCTGTGTCCCAACAGTCGGGTTAAAATTTTTTTTCTATACGGAAAGGGGCAAACGGCTCACCTGATAACGAGTACTTATCGTCGCCCATGAAAATTCTGTTCCGTTTCTTGAAGGTCCCCAAATCGTATAGAGTAACTCGACTTAATGGTCTCCCCTTGGTGAGAGGTAACCTCGGCTTGGACGATTACTATTTTACGCGTTAGCAGTTCGATTCGAGGACGCCCGAGAGGGCCAAATCACGACTCGATCGGTAGCTATTTTATTGGAAAAAGACTATCGGAACAATCTAAGCTAAACTAACTTATGTGCCACTTCGGGAAGCGTTGGCGCTGGGAGAAGTGGCCGAAGAAACTTCATCAACGCTCCTAATCCTATCAAGGACATCCTAACCCTATCAAAAAGTTTCATTGTACTAGTGTTGATCGATTTTTGAACTTTTATTGTGTACGAGCAGTTATCTAAAACGCCAGTTATTTACGCTTATGGATCATCCTGTAGGTGGTCTATCGGTCGCGGACGCGGCCGTACCGAACAATAAAGCATAGTGATTAATTTACCGACGCCGGCGCAGGCTAACGAGGAACTATTTGGGGTCAGATGCGGTACGATTTGTATCCGGAGTGCGGACCCACCGGCGCGCTTTGTGCGCCGAGAAAAATTGGGCGTATCTAGATATTGATTTCGCTTTTATTATGAGACTGGTTTGTGTTTGCCGTTTCATTAGTTATAAATGCAATGGTAGCGGCTAAATTTTATACACTCGAGATGTTGATCTTAAATGTGTACGGGTCAGCACATATTTAATAGGAAATTTTGAACCTACGTCAATTAGTCTGTATGATTTTTTTTTTTATGTTGAATGCATACGCATCATTGGAAGTCAATTCCAGTAAGAACTTTAATTAGGTGAAATTACAAAATTGTTGTTGCTTATTATTAGTTGTTATTACTAATTAACTGTTACTGGTTCTAAATTAAATTTTAAATTATAATTTTTTTGGTTTTATTTACATTCGGTATTGTTTTTAACCAATTTTATGGCAATTTTAAAGAACGAGCTTAGGTTCAGGTCGTTTACGAATTTCCGCCTGATTTCTTTGTAGTCATTTTTTTCAGTTTCTTTAAACTAAGATCCTAGTTGTTATGCATTGTGGAAAGCTAAGAAAATGGTTACATTTTAAAGAATCTGTCAGGCAGATTGTGACTCTACGCTACGATCGGTTCTTAGCCATTTGAATTCATTAATTTTGGAAGTATACAATTGGTGCATTATTTAATAGATGTGTCAGAACTATGCAAAATACTTAATCTCTGCTTCCCCTCCTGGGACAACACCGTGCTTTTATATATTTTACTAATGTATTTCCAAGTTGTTCTTTTGTAAATTGGTCGTAGAATTCACATTCATAACCATTTGTCTAAATTAATTAAGATACCAATGGTCATTACTGTTTATGTGTTTTCTTTTACAGTTGTGATAAGGTAATCTTGTGCCTACATTGAAGCTTAATTAAAAGAAAGAATGAGCTCAACTAGAGGTTAACAAAAACTCTATTAATCTTATAACATAGGAACAAAAGACTGTGCGTATTAGCTGAGAGTTATTATTGTAATAAATAGAATCTTCAACGAAAGCACATACTCTAGTGTTATCGTGTTATGCACAGATAGAAAGTAAGAAAGGAGTGTATTATTCTACGGTGTACCAATCTTCACTAAACTTCCGTTGGTTATTTATTTACAAGTTACACCAAAACACACCATTACAATAAAAAAAACACAAAAGGTATAGAAAAAGAAGTTTTACTTCAGTTACAGGCGTAAGGTGTAACCAGAACAGCCCTGAAGTTCTGGGCTCTCAAGAATAAGACTACGGTATCCCCTGCCTGTCGTACAAGGTGAGTAAAAGGGGCCTCGGGTTCACTGGGCGACAAGGGTGGGGGCCTGAATCGTCCACTAAAGTGGACCCGGGAAGATGAAGACGACATCGGCTGGCCCGTGTCGCCTTGCGCTCCGAGGGCACAATGGGGAGGGAGTAACCTCCCCCCCCAGGACGTGCTCTCCTTAAGCACAGTGCAAAGGGGATCCGGTGCGTTCCACTGGAGATCCCGGAGCCTCTCGTCATGCACCGGGGAGGTTTTAGTGGGTAAGAACCCCACATAACCGCCGCCTTCCCCACAGAAGGCGGGGTATCTTTGTGAAGATTTCCTCCCCGTCAACAAAAAAAAGAAGGTGTAACCAGAAATATAACGAAAATTAGAAAATAAATATCACAAAATGTCTGTTGTATGTATGTTTTGAAATTAACTAATTTATTATATATATGAGATTAATTCGCCACTAAAAAATTACCGCTTTTATTTTTTTATGGTTGATTGTCAGATATTTTGTGTAATACGTTGATAGTTTAAGAACTGTTTGTAAGAATTGTCTCAGCAGTAACCACGTACTTCCTTATCCTTTAGATCCTTGTCCGTCGCGAAGACCGCTTTTTACAGCAGTTTAACGTTCACACTTCGACATTGGCGACGAACTGTTTCTTTAATATCCAAAAGTTTGCGAAGGTTGATAGTCGTTATTAACCGACTTCAAGACAATGAGGTTCTCTGCTTTTTTTATATTTGCTATCTCATAATTCTGGAATGCGTGGACGTGATTTTGATGATTATTTTTTCATTTGAAAGCTGTTGCTTCCCATTTGGTCCGATTCTGAAGACATCCAGGAAGACAAATGGACGAATAACTCAATATCATGCAAACCGATTTCGATGATTTTTTTTAATACAAAGCAGCAATATTTCTTTTTTTTTCAGAAATATTACTAACAATCTTGTTACCCATTCCAACTAAGCTTAAGCTTGTGCTAGGACATGGATCACGGCAATAGTCCATGGTGGATTCGAACCTACGACCTTACGATTCGCAGGCCGTACCCTAAACCATTAGGCTATTGACGCTTCAATGATTCATTTTTTATTGGAAAGGTACTTAAGGGTAGTTTGAAGAGAATTTATTTCGGTTATTATTAATTGTATTTTTAATATTCCTACATACAGAAATACGAAAATACAATCATTCATGACTTGAATTACTTTATCCTTTTGAAGAATCACAACCTAAGTTTAATAATTACCTTACTCTGGTCACTAGATGTCCAATGAATCTATGTAGACGTAGAACTAAAATTTGATTTACTCCCAACAACATGTATAATAAAAGATCACAACAAAATAACTGCACAACACTAAACGAAATATACCAAAGATAGGACATGAAGAAAAATCATAAATAATTAAGAAAAAAACAATTCACATGACGTGATACCAACTTGAAGTCGTCTGAGCATGTGCTATGGTATGATTGCCACAGAGCTGATTTTCAGCGGTGACCACGACTAAACAAATGACATGCGGGCTTGCAGTATATATACTTAAAGATAGAAGTACAAACAAACATAGAAAATGTAATGAATTGTATTACTTACCATGGAATGTCCGAGATATTCAGCCGCGTTGTCGGATATGTAGAGAAGTTTCCCGTTCTGCGTCATCATCATGAGGAATCCGTTAAGTGCCTAAAATGGACAAAGTGATTATTGAACGTAACAAATTAAACTTGACGTAAAAAATTAAGTTAAGGTTACGCCTTCAACGTATTCGGAGTGAATAATTGTTTTTTATTATAGAAAGGGTTTAAGTTTTACGTTTAATTGTCAACCGACTTCAAAATAAGAGTAGGTTCTCAATTCTTCTGTATGTCTTTTTATGTTTGTTACCGCATTATTTTCGACTGGGTGAACCAATTTGGATTTTTTTTATGACGAACTACACAGATTGGTCAGAGAAACTGGCCTTGACTGCTTCACCGGATTGAGAGGTGGCATAGCTCTCAGATCGCTTATCCTGAACCTCTATCGCTAGTAACTCGACGCTTCCCGAAGTGGCATAGAAGTTATTTGAGCTTAGATTGTCCCAATAGATTTTGCTATTGCCGCTGAAAAATAGCGCTGTCGCATCCTTGCGACAGCACATGCTGAGACGGTAGCCAGTGTTGGCATCATGTCCTAAATCTTGCATGTTCTTTCTTTTTTAACTGTATTTTTTTGTCTTTTTAATGTGTGTCATATTTTGTTTGTAATGTATTCGAATGGAGCCAATTGAGAATATCTCTATTCCGTGTAAGGCAATAAGCTCACACCCTGTCAGTTAAAATCTTCACAACTGCGCAAGGGATGAAATTTACTTGAGAGCTTATATTATAGTCAGTACGTAAGTCTCTTTACATTAAATTCACGTGAAAGTAAATGTAAATATTTGCCTATTATGTATATCAGAATTGTGTTCCCGCTCTCCATTCTATTATTTGCAGCGCGATATCTCTAAGTTATGGCGGGAATATATTAAGTTGCCACACAATCGGGTCGCCATCTAGCCACACGACGACAACCGGCCACTTCTCGAATAAACCGTCTAGGTTGGGTCACAGCTGTTCATTTCTATAGGGGAATTAGTTCCATTGTAACTTACACCGTGTCACTTTGGCTCGGATATTTGGTTTGTACAGCTTAAATTCCATGAACTGGTGTAACCGTCTGATTTTAAGCTTTTTAACCGACTTGAGAAAATAAGGTAGTTCTCAATTCCATCTGTAGGTGTCCTTATGTTTGTATGAATGTGTAATTATTTATGAATGTATATATTTTTTTATCTCTAATCTGGTACCCGTTACTTTTTTTTCTAGAGAACCACAATGTAGACTGACAGAGAATGCCTTTTGACATTAAGTCCGCTTTTTTCACTTTTATTTTGTGATTTATTCTTTATTGTTAAGTTACCAAGAACCTTCTATGATCATATTGAAGAATTGTTGTTGTTTTAAATATTGGTAGGTTTTACCAAATTTAGGTAAGTACTTCTTAACGATAACGACAACGAAGGTGGAAGGCGTCACACCTTCGTAACATAACTATGATACTTTGGGAATAACAGAGATTGTCCGTACGTCGTAGTTAAGTTTAACCCTAAACAAAGCAATGTATAGCATAATATGCATGTAAAGAAATAAAATCTCTTTACTGAAATTTATTCTTTAATTGTATTTAATAACAATTATTCAAATGTTTAATGTCACAATTGTCAGTGTCGTGACATTTATAATTATAAAAGAGATGGAGTTGTAATAAGGACATTTTTTTTAGAATGCTAACAATATTTTTTTTCGCAAATATATTTAAAATTCTTGTTAACCATCCCAAATAAGCTTAGGCTTGTTAGTACTTACGTACGTTACGTACTTAGTACGTGTAGCACTGTATAGAATAGTACATCTTGGTTTTCCAAAATACGTATATTACGTAAAATACGTATACGATTTTTTAATTTATTTTTTGGATATACATTTTTTTTACTGTTCTTCAAAAAACAATCTTGCCACGATAAGGGTTAAAAATGTCAATGGCCTCATGGTTTTTCGGCACGGTCGTAGGTTCGAATCCACTATTCGACTATTGATGTGAACCATGTCCTAGCACAAGCTTAAGATTACTTGGAATGGTTAGCAAGAATATTAGAGATATTTCTGAAAAAAAAAACAAGTAATATGGTTAGCTAGTTTATTCTTTTTACAGAGTAAAAAAAAGTTTACTCTGCCACTGATGGTAAGACGCCTACGTTCATTTTTATCGTACGTTTCTGATTTGATTTGATTTCGTATTTTGTTATCTTCTATATATATAAAAATGAATGATTGGATGTACAGACAGTATGACAGTAAACTATGGAATTTATCATATAATGATCATTAACTAAGTGTTATGCATATGTCTACGAAGGTTTCTGAGTTAATGATGACTGATGGAGCCACAATCATTTTAATAAATTTCATTGTTGACATTTGAATTGAAACGAAAACAGCAAAGGGACGGCGAATGTCCCCCAATACGTGTGGAATGTCTTTCCTTCAAAATTATTTTAGTTAGTGGCGTAGCAACACGCAGGGTACAGCTAGTTAAAACTAAATTTAAAATTAACCAATTTGCACAAGAGCAGTATAGGGGGGGAGGGCTCTTTTGAGGCAATCCTATACATAAAATAAAAATAACATAAGCTCTCACGTTCTACCCTAACCTAAAGCCGTTTCTGTCTACCCCGCTAGGCTTTCGTTGTCTACTTCACCAAGCTTATTAGAGTCTTATGTGGCAGGATTGGTATTCTTATTTATGCGGAATGTATTATTTGTCGACTTGGAAGACATTTACGATGACAAATCCAAAGATAATCGATGTTCACAGATCATTATCTCTATTTGCTATATTAAATTGATTCCTTAATGTATTTTGTGATGTAAATATGAAAGATTTTGAATATCGATCGTGGTCTCAGAATTATATCTCGAGATCAGAATTATGCATAAGCATTCCGCTGGCACAAACGCAGCCAGCATTTGTTATATAGGCACATAGTACACCGTCATAATTCTATTACGTTAATTCTCCTTGTAATATCACATCTATGCAATGTAAAGCGAAAGAAGCGTCAATAGCCTAATGGTTTCGGGTACGGCCTGCGAATCGTAATGTCGTGGGTTCGAATCCACCATTGGACTATTGCCGTGAACCATGTCCTAGCACAAGCTTAAGCTTAGTTGGAATGGTTAACAAGATTGTTATTAATATTTCTGATAAATATTTCTGAAAAAAGAAATATTACTAGCTTTCTTTAAAAAAAGCAGCATTAGATATTTTAAAAGAAAAAAATTGGCAGTCATAGAGACATATTTTAGTTTTAAAATTTGTAATTTCATACTGTTTACATTAAAATCATTATTTTGTAAGACGTGCAGATTTCCTAACGATGCCTACGTTTACCACCGAACACGTGGTAAATCAGCACTTAATATTTCAAAAACAATTTCATTGGCGCCAGCTCTATACAGACACGGCTTAAGTTAGAATAAAATTAAAATTTTCTACCACATAAAGGCAAGAAACTTTAAGATAAAAAAATAAAGGAAGTTAAAAAATTCTGTCGACGCTGAAAAGCAAAAACTTAGTAAGGGACACATATGGCCATATTCACGATTTTTACATCGTTGGAATCAAAAAAAAAGACGCGTCGAATGATATGTGACTTGTAACAATTAGATGAAATATAGCGAAAATAGGATTTTCAAGATTGACACTTTTATTTTTTGTACAATAAAACGATTTTCTTTTAGGAAAACTCTAGGTTAATGCCGTGGTACAATACTTATTCAGCAAAATATAATAAATATTGGGTTATAATACTGGGTATGGTCGGATACAGCAGGCTGCAGGTGAGAAGAGACGTTGCGCTCGTTCAATACGTATGGAGGGTGCTACGAGGCTGGGTGCACCATCCGGAAGTGCTGGCCGCGTTGCAGTTGCGAGCGCCAGATAGATTCCTCGATATGCGTCGCCGCCCTGCGTTGTTGCTAGAGCCTACTTCCAGGACCAACCTGTCCACGAATGCTCCCATGTCGCGCGCTGTTAGGATTGTCAATTTTCTCTCACAGCATATTGATATATTTCAGTGTGACCAGCCGCGGTTCACAGAGGCTGCTTATAGATACATCGAGATGATGAATGTTTGAGTTGTCACTTGTGTTAAATTATTTTTTATGTTGTGATGTTAACTATTATTGTATTGTTATTATTTTGATTGATTATTTGTGTTGACTACAGCACCGAATTGGTTTAGCTGTAATGGTTCTGTAAGTGTAAGTCTAGGTCCACAAACACGAAAGTTATATATTTTTTCAAAGTTGAAATGGTTTTTCGACTCTGGTGAACAATTTCGTTTTTGTGGGTATTATATTTTTGAATTACAATTCATTCGAAATCCAAAGAAAAATCATTACGAAATTACGGCTAAAATGCCCAAATGAGAGTTAATGATCGGTTACCTCTGACCACGCCTGCATAATATAGCCTTATGCAACAATTTAAATTAACGTTACGGTTAACTCCGTCCCTTTTAAACATATTTGGACCACTGCTGAAAGAGAGTGACAGAAGACCTAAACAGTTCCAGGAGACGTCGATGTATTCCGTGGGAAAGGAGAGAACAATTCATGAATTTAATACAGAGACTGTGCGGAATGAAATGATTTTAGTAAACGATAATCCTTTATGAATAGCTTTGAATCCAATGCAATACAATTTCTTCCTAACAATAGAGTTTTACTATTGGTTACAATATGGGGTGAATGAAACTTTATTAATAAGTAAAGAATTTTATAATTCACGTATAAGTCTAAAATATTTACAACTAATTTACGTTTTTCGCGTAACTTTCTCCCACGCACTGTCAACTTGTGGAATCAACTGTCGCCAGCGGTGTTTCCGTTTACGATTTAGGGACCTTCAAGAAACGAGCCTATTCCTATCTCAAAGGTCGGCAACGCACCTACAGCTTTTCTGGTGCTGTGGATGTTCATGGGCGACGGTGATCACTTAAGATCAGGTGAGCCGTATGCTCGTTTGCCATTTTCATATAAAAAAATAATAATTATAAATTTAGGATAATCGTACTGTAGAAACAAGTTTGCGAGCAAAACAAAAACCTTAAATCGAAATAAACGGTAAACGCTAATGCGCGCCTGTAGTCTTTGTATTTCCGAATTATCGTAGAAATATTACAAAATAGAATTAATCAGAACCTAATCAAACTCTCATCGATATACACTTGAAGTAAGGATGTACTTCAAGAGTAGTAGGAGCGTTGCTGGAGTTTCTTAGGCCACTTCTTTTCCCAGTGCCAAAGCTTCCCGAAGTGGTATATAAGTTAGTTTAGCTTACAATGTGTCCCATTTAGATTTTATCAATAAAATAGCTATCGACCGAGTCGTGATCTCTCTGATCGGAATGCTTACGCGTCACATAGTAACCGACCAAGCCGAGGTTACGACCAAAGCCGAGGACGCTTGTGTCGAGTTACTAGCTAATAGAGGTTCAGGCTAAGCGACCTAAGAGCTATGCCACCTCTCAATCCGGTGAAGCAGTAAAATCCGGCCTCTCTGGCCAACTGTGTACTTCGTCATTAAAAAAAAACCTTTATTAAAAAAATTGTGACCACAACGATTTCTTTCGAGAGCTACGGTGATCGCAATAATACAGTCGACTGTCATGATCGTTTGTCCCATCTCCAATACACGTAAGTGAAGAAAGCGTAATTCTTACCTTCGAAAATCCAAAATTCGACGTCGTAGACGGTTGATGATTTATGTCAAAGCGTTTGAAAACTGTAACAGAAGAGACAATTTTTAACATTAATATAATATATCCAAAATTAAAATTGAAACGTTAATAGAACGGTACTTTGGTATTACAAGAATGGGCCAACTTCACATTAAGTTTGGCATCAATAAACGCTTACCTACTGAAGTACGCAGGCTTAAATTCTTTGGGCACGCTAGTCGTGGTGCAAATGACGGAGAGTTCGATGGCCTCATAAGGAATCAAGTATCTGGATGAGACGAGCAGAGGATGTATGTTTATATTTATATAATGATGGATAAGGTGGAAGAGCGAAAGGAGCGAGCCATGAACAGAAATCGTTCGATGTAGCAGGTAGGTCAAAAGCCAAATATATATATAAATTATCGTATACCTATATATTTATGCTATATTTTTTATAATTTCTAAGCAAGTGCTTGACTACGATCCCACCTGATGTTAAGTGGAAATGCAGTCCTGGATGGTAAGGCGCACTAGCTTAGTAAATGCCTATTCACTCTACTCTTGAAAATACCCACATTGTAATCGGAAGGAAAGACAGACGCGGCTACTCATAATAATAATGGTTATGGTATTAATTGATCTATATGGTATGTATGTTTGTATTTATGTTTATATACATATAAAATATTTTTAAACTTGTCTTATTTTACTGCACTTACTACTTGCACCCGTGACTTTATCCTCTACACAACCCTTTTTTTTTTGTTAACGAGGAGGAAATCTTCACAAAGATACCCCGCCTTCTGGGGGGAAGGCGGCGGTTATGTGGGGTTTTTCCTCGGTGCACGGTGAGGGGCTCCGGGATCTCCAGTGGAACGCACCGGAGTCCCTCTGCACTGTGCTCAAGAAGAGCACTTCCCGGGGGGGAGGTTACTCCCTTCCCCCCTGTGCCCTCGCAGTGCAAGTTGACACGGGCCAGCCGATGTCGCCTTCTTCCCGGGTCCACCTTGGCGGACGACAAAGGCCCCCACCCTTGTCGCCCAGTGAACCGTATGCTTGTGTCATAAGATCTCGCTCTTCCAATTCAAACTTATTATATTATTTAATATATATTCACACACACACATATATATATATATATATATATATATATAAATATATGATTGACATACATATGTTAGGCAGGGTAGAATGCATGTATTAAAAATTTTTCGTTTGTGAATCATTGCTATGTCTCTATTTTTCATCACGGCGAGGTATATACACTTTTACTAATATATTATTAGTATTAAATATCTACCATACATCCACACATAGGAATGCGTCCATCGCGACACTTATGAATGCGACTCGCTGTAAACCTAAGGAAAGTCGAAGATCAATAGCGTATTGTCATTAAGATAGATCACACACCTACGCAAGTGGACGTGTTTTGTTCATAAAACAGTTAATACGAACATAATGCACCCCGTTACTTATAACGTCAACACAAGAAATTGCGATGTTTGCTTACAATGAGAAATACTCTATATAAAGGTGAATCCATATAGCGAAACTATATTTAACCGACGTGACAAAGAAAGAAGTTTGTATTATTAATGTTTGTGCACTTACAGCGCCATCACTTATGAAGCAGTTTTAAGATCCCACTTTAATATTGTTGGAATACGTCCTTATTCCGAAGATATATCAGGGAACTTCAAATGTATGGAAAAATGCTCGTTGACTGAGCTATTGTTAGGTTTATTATAATGTAATGCTAGATACGTTCTCCTTTATGACAAAGAACAGAAATTCGAAAGAAGCAAGATGGTGGGATAATATAGTCACAAGTTCTTAATAAGTAAGTAAGGTACTTTAGAAATAAAACAGAGCGTCCGCACATTAGCAGTTAATAGACGCATTAAATCTCTGATCCGTCACGTTTGATTTTATTTGAAGTCGGTTTTTGTTTATACTCGTAAATATATTGTTAAATCATATAATGTTAAACATTACACAAAAGCTGTCAAGTGATTACAACCCTTTTCTAGCGGGGTAAACAGAGGCAACAATCAGATAACATCAGCAATCAAGAAGTTTGGTGTACAGCTGGTAGCGATTGCAAAGACATACGAGTATGTGACAGTTTTATTACTAGAGTGATTATCAAAATTGTATGAGACGAGGAATTTTAAATTACATTAAAATTTAGTTTTTTTTTTCCATCTTGACAGCTGTATTCTCGTATATACAAAGGAAAATAAATATTTAACCAATAGGAATTTTAATAACTTACAATTGTCGATTAATATCTTTTCGAGATAAGCCTCTTCACTATAATTAAAGTGTTAAAACAAAACGATATCGATGGAATACGATTCAAAAATCTCGTTCTGAATTCGATATTTAGTATGATACATATTTTACTGTGAACTCGCCTTAATAACGAGCGATGGAAGTCGAACAATCGATGATTTCGAACGACCTATTTCATGTGATATACATCTCTATTGAGTCTGAGATACCGACGTAAGTATTTACTGTTATGTTGCACAATCTTTTGTGTTTAGTATTACTCGAAGCCGTTTTTGACGTAGTACTGTACGACCAAATGGTTCGGCATCCAATAAGCGATCTTACGGTCGTGGACTCCCAACTGATTCAAGTGTTATTAAGTATTTACTTTCTAAGCAAGTACTTCATAGCTATCCACGATGATGTTCAGTGGAAATGCAGTCCTGGATGGTAAGACGCACTCTTGAAAACACATATCGGACGAAAAGAGAAACGCGAACCAGAGAAGCTGGCCTTGACTGCTTCACCGGATTTAGAGGTGCCATAGCTCTTATGTCGCTTAGCTTCAGGCTTTGGCAAGCAGGCAAGCTTTATCGCTAGTAACTCGACACAAGGGGGGACCGCCGGTGAGGACCTCAGTTTGGACCGTTACTATGTTACGCATAAGCATTCCAATTCGAGGGCGCCCGAGAGGGCCGATCCACGACTCAGTCGGTGGCTATTTCATGGATAATATCTTTTTTTTTTGTTGACGAGGAGGAAATCTTCACAAAGATACCCCGCCTTCTGGGGGGAAGGCAGCGGTTATGTGGGGATCTTACCCACTAAAACCTCCCCGGTGGCCCTTTCCTCGGTGCATGACGAGGGGCTCAAAACTTAATCACAAGCTCGAAATCAAAAAAATCAATTATCAAAAATGAGCAATTATATTATGTGCTATGAGTAACCCAAAAAAATCAGTTTAACGCTTACAATGGATCGATAATTGTTCAAAAAATGGATATTTGCTTAAATATTACTTAGTGACGATAGTCTATTCAATATAATTAATCCTAATTTGTTATCTGTTCAAAACAATTGCGATGTCGAGATTCAAATCGAATAAACCCCGAGGGCGAAATATATCTCGCATTGTTGAAAAATCGATGTCATTGCATGCACTTACGGGACAACATTCATAATTAATCGATTTTATCGATCGATACTTTCTCGACCGCCGGCCCAGGAAACGACGATAAACAATAACCGAGAGCGGCCACCCGATTATGTCGATAAGATATCGAATAATTCCCGTCTCTAATGGGCCCGCCATGGTGTATAAGGGGATTTACACTTTCTAAACTATCGTAAGGAGTTCTCTGGAGGATGGATTAGAATATTGATAAGTCATAAATCGAAGTGATGAAAGCACTAACGATCTAAATGGCAAAGTCGGAATTTCTGTGTGAGAATAATAATAATAATAATCATTCATTCCTCACCATAATCCACAGTAGTTACTTAAGATAATTACATAATTAAATACACATAGACATTCGGAACAAGAGACATAATAACAGAAAGATTATGGTGGATTGACACTTGAACTAGGACGGATCCTGTGTCTCAAGTAATCAACCCTCCAGCCCATTATCAAGAGTAGTCTACATAGCTAATTAAAAACACATATTAAATTAATTCGTCTTGTGACTGTGTTTGTGTGTACGTAGATGTGTGGTTGTGAGTTTGTAAGACATTGGGTTTGTGGGTAAAGGTACTCGAAGAATATTGCTAATCATTTAATTTTCTAATTAGAATGTATAAAGAATATTTTTTTGCTACCTTCCTTTCCTAGATACTTATTAATATTTATTTGTACTATTAAATAAATACGAAAACAATCGGTTATAGGATAAAAAAAATTGAGCAGATGCATACGGTGGCAGGCGTAGTGTATAATACGTAAAACCACAAATAATAATGTTGATTTTCAACCCACCCAATCACAAGTAACTTAGCGCAATGGTCCCCGGAGAAAATAACAACATGTGTAATAGAAATTAAGAATAATATAAATAAGTTAGCTATCTTCTTCTTCTTTGTCGTTTCCTCATTTCTGAGGATCGTGGTCACTAGGGCCCTTCAAATGAACAATCTGCCTCCATCGGTTTCGGTCCGAGGCAGCCTTCACCAGCTGGTAGAGATTAGGAGAGGTGATGGCACCTTTTACTTGGTCAGACCATCGTGTTTGCGACCGGCCTCTTGTTCTCTTGCCTTCTGTATTGCTAACCATCCCCTCTACGCATGATATGCCCGAAATATGTCAGTACGCGCTGTAGACACGTAGTGGATAGTCTGGTCTTTATGGCGAGTTGGGAGAGAATAGTTACATTTGTGCGTTTGGCAGTCCACGGTATTCGTAGCATTCGCCTCCAGCACCATATCTCGAATGCATCTATTCTCTGTCTTTCTCTTACTCGAATTGTCCACGTCTCGACTCCATACAGAAAGATCGGGAATATTAATGCTCTTACACATCGAGCCTTTGTTTTATAGCTTATTCCTAAGTTAGCTATGTACCGACTAAAATATACTATATATTTAATACATACATAGATATTTATGTATTAAATAAATATGATAATTCATGTAACAAAAATAAACCACATGATGAATGCGAGAAGAGAGAAAAAGGTCACTAACCATACATGTTGGGGAACTGAAAATTGTGTCAGGTAATATTGGCTAAACGAAAGTCAACCATAATAAAAATTAAACAATAGGAGTGGAACAAGTTGCCATCGTCAGTCTTTCCGTCTAAGTACGACATGGGAGACTTCAAGAGTAGAGTGAATAGGCACTTACTAAACTATCGCGTACTATCTTTCGACTATATCACCACTTAACACCAGTTAGGATCATGGTCAAGCGCTAGTTTATACCCTATAAGAAATGCAGGAAAAAGGTAGAGACGGTTCTGTTTCTAATGCAGAAACAATTTAGCCATAACATGAAGATAGAGGGTCCGGAGAGGAAACTCGACTTGGGCCGTTACTACACAAAAGCGTTTTGTACGGTAATTTTTAACGTAGATTTGATTTGAAGTCGGTTTTTGTTAACCGTAAATATACATGTGAGACCATTTGTAATAATAGGTTGAAAAGATTTTATTGTACATTAAATGCATAAAGCTAAATTCCCCACGAGCCCGATGCTTATCGCGTAAACGGAGATATAGTCGGTATTTGAATCCAGCCCAGTCTTTGTGTGTGTGTTTATAGGGAATTTTTTTTATCTGTTAAGCTATATTTTTAGAAATAATTTTAAAACATATTACACAATATACTTTTCTGTCTCAATTACGGTTGACCGATAGAGAAATCGACTTTTGTGACCCTTTGTAAGTTTAAAATGTAAAAATAAGTGTAAATAAATATTATTTCTTTTATTTACACTTACAAGTTGTTTATAGCCTATTTATTTTTATATTGATTCATTGACCTGATCAGCAAATCACGTTTACCCTAAGCTGAGTAAATAATTTCTAACATCTTTTTAACTCCTGCGGTACAGTCACAATTACTACTCTCTTATCACAAACGTGTATCACATGTTTTTCAATTTAATTCAAAAATCATACTACCCGGCGGGGTTCCAACCCCCACTGTTGAGAAAGATACCCGTTAAAGACAAAAAGACGCCCGTATGCTGTAGGCCTAGATTATAGATACTCATTTCTACCGTCTTCGATATCTATTCACATATAAATAATACATATTTATCGGTTAAAGGCTTTTGAAATCAATCGTATAAACACTGCTCTTATTATAATCTATAAATATTAAAGAACTGGTAACTCATACAATAGTGATATAACTAACTCGACAGATTAGTTAAGGCACTTTAAGATAAGAACGACCTTAAGTACCGAAGACATTAAGAATAACTAATACAAAATAAAGCTTTAATTAATAGAAAGTAAAAAACTCACATAAACTGGCAGGTGGCATTAATATGATAAAGAAAAAAAAAGTTTTTTTTTAAATCAGTGTTCATTTCGAACTAAGAGCAAATACTACACGCTAACGATAACGTGCATCCACATATCTCTCACTTAGGGCAGAATCGATGGCTGTACATCGCGGGCTAATGTGTGAGATTGCATTCCGACCGCAATACTGAATCATTGCTGAAACGCTGATATTTCTAAATACCGTGGAACAGGGTCCGTGAAGATATTCAAGTATTAACTTGACAAATGTACATGTAATGCATTACATCAATTTCAAGTGAATGTACAGTTTTTAGACCGCAATGCCACGAGTTGTTAAGTGAATTCAATCGTAAGGTTAACTTAGGAAATGCCTATTCCCTTTGTCGTCCGCTAAGGTGGACCCGGGAAGAAGGCGACGTCGGCTGGCCCGTGTCGCCTTGCACTGCGAGGGCACGGGGGAGGGGCGGAGGGAGTAACCTACCGTCCCGGGACGTGCTTTCCTTGACTTGAGCACAGTGCAGAGGGACTCCGGTGCGTTCCACTGGAGATCCCGGAGCCCCTCGTCATGCACCGAGGAAAGGGCCACCGGGGAGGAAATGCCTATTCCAGCCCTGTAGTGGCTCGTAGAATAAGATAATGGTATCCCCTGCCTGTCGTAGATGGCAACTAAAAGGTGCCTCGAATTGACTGGGCGACAAGGGCCATTCTCGTCTGCCAAAGTAAACCTAGGAAGAAGGCGACATCGGATGGCCTGTGTCGCCTTCTTTCCCATCCAATCTTTTGTTGTCCAAAATTGTAGAAATTTTCCAAACCTTTGTTGTATGACCATAGTTGTTTGTCGTAAGACGAAGTGAAGTGCTTCCTCGGGGTATGTGGGGTATTCACAATAATAAAAGCAGTGATAGCCTCTGATGATCATGGGTTTGAATCATAAACGACTTCAAAAAAGGAGGAGGCTCTCAATTCGTCTGTATGTTTTTATGTTTGGTACCTTATAGATTCCGACTGGGTGAACCGATTTTGATGATTTTTTTTTATTTGTTTGAAAACTGGTGCTTCTCGTGTGTCCCAAATTTAGTCCTGCTCTAACAATGTCATGCATGACAAAACCACGTAATTCTTAAACTTTCGATAAAGAATGTGCGCGACAAATGATCGAATAACTTATTATAACGTCAACAGATTTCGATTATTCATTTTTGGAAATTATTGGAAAGTATTCCTGCGATAATTTGGAAAAAAGAAGGCGTCCGCGCGTAATAACGTTTGCGATTTGAAGTCGGTTAATGTTTTTACTCGTAAATATAAATTTATTAAAAGATATGAGTGTGAAAGCGAGATGAATGAAAGAATTACTTTAGATAATATTAGAAATTTAATTAGTGATAAGAATAAGATAGATATATTTTTAAGGTTGTGTAGATATGTAACGAAATAAGTAATTGAGAGAAACAAAACGTAATGTAAATAGATATTAAAATTAGATAATAAAACAGAATTGTATGTATATAGAAACAATAGATATAATAAGGAAAATGTATAAGTAGATATAAAAAATTTAGAAATTAGTATTATATACTCGTAAAGTAGATAAATTATAAGCAGTAAATTAATGTAAAGATAAAAATACCCCCAGACAAACATGCTGGGGAACAAATCTTAACCTTTTCCTATTATCATAAAAAAAATATATAAATTTATTTATCTACAAGTTTTCTTTGGTACTAACAAAATCACTTGCTAATTATTAGTCCTCTGTGCATGTCGATGGGATGCTTTTACATGTGACCTAACAAGCTTGATAAAGGACAGCGAAAGTTTTCTCTGTCTACCCTGCTAGAGGTGAGGCCCTGAGAGCTTTTTTTATTACAAAATAAAAAATAAATTTATATTTTTCACACCTGCCAGGCGTACGATAAACTAAACTAAAAAAGACATTTATTTACCTGTCAGTTTTCAATACATTTTTTTTTTGGAATCCAGATCCTTTGTCTGGCAGAAGAGGATCGCAGACGCTTAATATAAATATAATAGCGGGCGCATTTTACCTATCAGTCAGTGTCAGAACAAATCGAGCCCACGAGCGGCACTAACTGATTCTAATGCCTCCGCCATCTATCCAAACGCTCGTTTGTGACGCCACGAATTATTTCGTTGTATTAAAGTTAATGATAACATGGTATACGCAGATGTGGGCAATTAAACATCTCATCATTGTAAGATAGTAGAGGTGAAGACAATCTCTTTCACAGCGATAGGAACTAGCGTAATACAGATAAAATATATTAGCGAAATACCACTCACTGAATGACTCATCACGATATCTCGAAAACTATGCACCAGTGAGACATGAAATTCAGTATAGTTACTTAACCTACGTTGTTGTCTACATAGTGAATTAAGGAACTCACTAAGAATTTCTGCGCAAATCTTAACCAAAATCTCACAAATATTTTTTCATATTCCCAAAATACTAAGGACACAACTTGTGTGTTTGTTAAATGGCGTTGCTCTCATCACCTGTCATATAAGATTGGTGAAAAACGAGTCAAAAGCTGTCCCTTTTCAACTTATTTGTCAACTTTTTAGCTTAACTGACAATGTTAACAATCAACAGTGCTATGTTGTAGTACCGTTAAGCCAATCGATGAAGAAAGTTTTTTTATTATATTTTTCTGTTCAAGTAAAATAGAAAAATCATTAGTGAAAAAAGCAATGTTTGTAATAAATCTAACAATAAAGGGTATGGTACTCGTATAAATACTGGATTTCATATTTTATTGCATAAAGTATATTTCAAACGTTTATCCAGCGAAATCCTATCTTAAGCAATTAATACTATACTACATTTATACTACTAATTCACCGGATTGAGAGGTGGCATAGCTCTTAGGTCGCTTAGCCTGAACCTCTATTACTAGTAACTCGACACAAGGGTTATCCGTTGAGGTTACACCGGTATAATGTATGATGGAAATGTTGATCTTGAATAGTCCTACAAAAAAGCATTTATCTAAATAACCATAAACGCAATTACACTAGTGATTGAACCAAAAACAACAAAAATTGATATTTCGTTTCTAATGCGCATTTGGTAATAACCCATCCTTATAACAACAAAATACTTTTATCGCATTTTCTATTTAAAATAACCTTAATGTTTCTAAAAAAAGAAATATTTACAATATGATAGGTATTTTACAAAATTATTAACGTGCCAAACCGTCGTCGTTTGGCAGCGTGCCAAGGCTGGTAGCATTGCCATGTTGTATGGCAATGCTTAACCTCTGTGTAAGGTATTAGCCAGCTCTCTGGTCGCCAGATGTGTCGACCAATTTCTTAGCTATCACATTAAAAAGGCGGTGTGCACTAGGACCCCACGGACCCAAAGTTTCTACCCCAAACGGCTCAAATGTGAAACATCTATCGAGGTTCCTATATTTGCGCCGCTTGAGGTTTTATGCAGTTGCAGAGGCCGCTCCAACCTTAACAGAAGATTCTGGAAGATGTGACGGTGCCAAAGTATCGACATAGTCCCATACCAAAGGCCGTCCCATCTTTCAGGGTATAAGAGTCATACCGTCTGGTATGCCAGGTGTCTAATAATTTCTGGAGCTGGGAACATTCCCAGCGGTAATTATCGTACTCGTTTAAAACCAATCAAATTAAGTGCATGGAAAACGTATCGTCAATTTTCGAACGCAGTGCAAACAGATAAATGGATACCACTTAGAACTGATTAGCCAGCGCTCGCGAGCCCATTTGAAACCGATCCTCGGCCGCGCTGTTAATTAATTTGCTTTACAGGATGGCCCTCAGGCACTGTTTAAGTTGAAACGAAAGAGTTTTTACTGAATATATCCAAAATCAAAATTCATTCACATAGACATTTTATGTCACAGAAAGTTAAGTGAAGCTTGTTGAAAGCTTCTGGAACTGGCCAGACGTAGTAAAAAAATGACCTGAATTATAGCGCTTTAGGAATGCGTTACTTTTAATTGTGTGCGTCTGTCATTTGTTTTTTTCAATGTTGCAGTTAAAGTTAAACTTACAGCCTTTATACAGGGTTACAGGAAAAGTCGTGCTAGATCCGTTAAGGGCGTGGAGTACCCATCATTTCTGACTCATTTCACTATGAAACACCCTACCCTAAACTTAACCCTTTTCGAGATATTCGACTTTTAATTTTTATTTAAAATTGCCGATTTTATCCTAATATTTTTTTATTTTTATTTGTGTGTCTTATGATTGTTATTATTACATTTTTACATGTGTAATAAGATGCTTGTGAACATTAAACACTAACATTGTACATAGGTTACTTTAATAGGCCGTAGTAGACAAGTGAAAAGTAAGAAATTAAAAGATATTAGAAAGTTTATTTTTCTCTAATGGATATCTAAAAAATTTATGGCAGTTGTTCGGCAGATATGTTTTAAAATATCTACGTTTCATCAGCTATCTAACGAGGTATAACAATCTAGGATTTGTATTACATTTCAAGAGAAAAAGTATTTGGGTCGCTTCAGGTATTAATCCCAGTCCCAGGTAACGGTCCCGAGCCTATTGTTCTTTAAGTTATGACGTAGGTACCGTATTATTTTTTCGGCAAAATGGCGGTTTTAGTTCTTTGGGGTTGACACTTATTGATTGTTTTGATTATCAGTCTGCTTTTGTGCTTCGTACATAGTAGATGTGATATCGTTTTGCTCTTTTCTCGACTTGGCTGTAATACTGGACTGTTTCTTCTAATTTGTGACTACTGTGCTTGTGAACTGGACTCTGATTTGTACTTGTAATACGGAAGTGTTGAAGATGTCGGCCTACACACCTGAGGAATATGCTGATATGCTTATTTGTTACGGATACTGCGATTGTGTGTCTGCGCAAGCTCGCAACGAATACATAATTCGCTACCCCGATCGTCGAGTGCCGGATGTGGCTGTTTTGACAGAGTTTATCGAAGACTTCGAGAAACTGGCTCCGTTTTGAGACGAAATACAGACATGGGAAGACCACGAATTAATGACGACGAAGAACAGGACAATGAGATAGTGCAACGCTTTCGAGCGGATCCTACAACTTCCACTAATATTGTTGCCCGTGATCTGGGACTTTCGCAATGGAGGGTGTGGTTTACAGTACATACTGCTGGCCTATACCCGTACCATTACACGCCGGTACACGCTATTGAAGAAGGAGACCCGCGAGAAGATTGGATTTCTGCAGATTTATGCTAAATGCTGACGTAGAAGACCCAGATTTTCTAAGAAATATCTTGTGGACAGATGAATCGAAATTTGATAAAGATGGTATAACCAACTATCACAACGCACATTATTGGGCCCGTAAAGAACTAAGGAATCCCAATAAGAAAAGAGTGAAAGGGTCTCAAAGAAGATTCAGCGTAAATGTGTGGATGGGCATTATCTCCAATCATTTGATTGGACCTTACTTTCTCCCGGACAATCTCAATGGGGAGAGCTACGAAAACTTTTGAGAGGAGTCTTTAATGATTTGCTGGATGATCTGCCACTCAACTTGCTCAGGGACATGTGGTTCCAACAGGATGGCTGCCCTGCCCATTTCAGAAGAAGTGTCAGAGACTGGCTGGACACAAATTATCCAAACAAATGGATAGGACGAGGTGGGCCGTTGCCATGGCCAGCAAGAAGTCCGGACCTAACCCCCATGGATTTTCATGTGTGGGGGCGCATGAAAAGTCTTGTATACAGCGAGCCAAATCCAGTTTCGTATGTAGAAGAACTAAAAGAAAGGATTGTGGATGCAGCAAATAAAATGAGGACAACTTTGACCACTGGAGTAGTGAAGACTGGTCTCCGTAGAAGGATGCGACAATGCATAAGAAACAGAGGCGGCCATGTTGAACATGAACTGTAGAAGAAGAAAAAGTTGTGTGGAAACCTAGGTAATTGAAAAATAACATTTCATTCAACATACTAGTATTGTTTTATTTTACTGTTTAGGGCTAAGTATTATTTTTCTTCTCCACTGTCGCCTATAAAATTAAGATTTTTCAATGACTTAAAAACCCTAGATTGTTATACCTCGTTAGATAGCTGATGAAACGTAGATATTTTAAAACATATCTGCCGAACAACTGCCATAAATTTTTTAGATATCCATTAGAGAAAAATAAACTTTCTAATATCTTTTTAATTTCTTAACTTTCACTTGTCTACTACGGCCTATTTAAGTAACCTATGTACAATATTAATGTTTGATGTTCACAAGCATCTTATTACACATGTAAAAATGTAATAATAACAATCATAAGACACACAAATAAAAATAAAAAAATATTAGGATAAAAATCGGCAATTTTAAATAAAAAAATTAAAAGTCGAATATCTCGAAAAGGGTTAAGTTTAGGGTAGGGTGTTTCATAGTGAAATGAGTCAGAAATGATGGGTACTCCACGCCCTTAACGGATCTAGCACGACTTTTCCTGTAACCCTGTATATATATATATATATATATATATATATATATATAATATTTGTCCCACTGTTGGGCGCAGGCCTTCTCTGTAAAGAGAGTACAAGGGCATAGTGCCACCGCCACGTGGCCCTAGTGCGGTTTGCTAAATTTCAAATGTCTTAGAAAACTTTTCTAAGATATGCAGGTTTCCTCACGATGTTTTCCTTCACCGCCGAGCGCGTGGTAAATCAGCACATAAATTTACAACAACAGATTTATTGGTGCCGACTCCGGGATCGAACTCGGGCTGCTAACGTACTATGCAACTTGAGCCAACCGCTCGGACACTGAGCTAGATAGATAGATATAGATGTATTGTCTCA
The DNA here is from genome assembly GCA_029286785.1 of Meandrusa payeni. Taxonomy (NCBI): domain Eukaryota; kingdom Metazoa; phylum Arthropoda; class Insecta; order Lepidoptera; family Papilionidae; genus Meandrusa; species Meandrusa payeni. The sequence goes on from JAGSMX010000022.1 coordinate 5,316,074, forward strand.
TAGGTACAACGTTTTTGTTTTAATTTTCTATATGGCTTGAGTCAACTAGAGAGTACCAATTAATCCCATATTGATAGCGAATGACAACTGTGACGACTTATCAACATAACATGATATTGCGACAAACTTCAAATTGTGTTATAGCATTTGTTCTGCTAGTGGCAATATCTCTAATCAAATTGTTATTTAATAAAGTTCCAAGTCTAAACCATTTGGTTATAAAATTAGCGTTAATTGGTATCATAATGGTCGATATTTGCTAGTCTCAGTAATGATTTTGATTACGCCATTGGTGGCACTTTGGTTATATAATGTATGTTTTTGGGGTTGTGTAGAAGCAAAATAACAGGGTGTGAGCTAAGACAAAAAATATTATTCCTAATTTAGATTATACAGCATGCGTTTGAATGTTGCCTTAGCTGTATGTATACAAGAATTTCTTGTATATATTTCTTAATGTTACGGTTAAATAAATGTAACTATATAAAGGGAATTAACCTTAACTTATAACCATTTCCAGTATATATTTAATACATTTAAAACATAAATCTTGGGATGTGCACCGCATTGAGTATTCAAGGTCTGAATTACTTCAAAACTGAATCAGATAGGACGGTGCGCAGTGTCTCCCAATCACACACGGCCAGTTTTCGCGGGCGGCAGGAATAACTGGGGCCCGGAGATTGACTCGATACATATCATTAGAGAACTAACGAACATCTCAATTTAGCTAACCACCTGCCTCGAGAGAGATCCCCGAGCGAGTCCTTTAAATAAAACCAAAGTCTATTTCAATGGAATTTGGCATTAGAGCCGGTGGATATTCTGACGTGATTCCAACCGGTTGCTAGCAATGAAGTCTCAATTCTCGCACCGACCGAGGTCCTGTTTACAGTCTCTTTTACTTTTGATTTAACACTTACGTGCAACTACATACGTGAGAATATTTGTTTGTGAAACATACTCTTTCAAACTAACTATAGCCGTGAGCGTAAAAATTAAGGGTCGGTTAAGAAAGTTTGAATATCTCAGAAAATAAACGACGCTAGCTAACTGAAATAAATAGTGCATAATAGACAATTAAATATCCTTAAAATAAAATAAAATATTTTTATTAATTAATTTATATTTCATCTGTTATCTAAAGTACAGTTTAACGTTCCCAATAGACGACAAAGACTTAAAAATATTAAGCTCTTCCTAAAACCTAAACATAGAACGAACCTGAAGGCACACTGTCCTTTGTACCGGATGTACTCTGTTCACAGGGATTACAGTGACATTGATTTAGCGGTAACGTCTGTAAATAGGATTAAAAAATATTTGCTCCACCAAAATAATATAAATATGTAACTAACCTAGGCCTTACAATTTAACTTTTATATTTTCTACTTTTTACTTTTTAAAACAAAACCATAACTATTTATTTCCTTTGTTAGTAATTTTTTCATTTTAGAAATTAGTTAAGTAGTGTTGTCTATGTTGTATGTATTTGTGAATGCTGTGTTTTCCTATAATTAGTAAGGCAATTAGAAGGTATTTGTGGATATATTAAATTAGCAAAGTATAATTGTACTTACTGTTGGAAAACCTTATTAAATAAATAAAATAAATAAAATAAAAATATAAACTTAAACGTAAAAGGATATCTCACGTAAGCTTGGATAATACGAGTACAGTATTTTTCATTAAAATTTATTTTTTACCTAAATTTTAGTGTAGCCTCCATGTGGCGTACTAATTGTCTATCATGCACAATTTATTTCAGTTAGCTAGCGTCTTTATCTTCCGATATATTCAAACTTTCATAACCGGATATATTTTTGCTCAAGAGGGATAACTACATTCGCCATTAAAATGGGAGCATTAAAATCACTATATACACATTACCATCTGTCAGTAATTGTTTATCATAGTTACTTAACCGCCAAGCAACTATATAACAAACGTATGTATATGTATGTATGTAATTCTGCATTGCTTCTTTATACGTAAAGGTGTAGATTTTTCCTACTCCTCTGTCCGCGCTATTTTCGTAAGACCTATAAAAATGTTTGTGCTTCACGTATTAATATAATGATGATTTAACAATAACGTTCTCCCATCCTTTGAATTCAAGCGGGGTAGACAGAAATAGCAATCAATTATTTTTCTGATACGAAAATTTTCCTCTCAAAGGATTTGTGAGGTGGAGAAAGGGTGAGAAGGGGGCATCTTTATCTCCATTAGGGAGTAACTTGGCGCAAGGGTCTTCGAGTTGGAACCTAGGCCAACGAGCATACTAGGCCCTGTGTGACGGGACCACTGCTCGCCATTTGCGTGGGCGCGAAATTTTAGCTTTTTTATACATGGCAACGGCAATTTTTTATACAAAAGATACGGCTCAAGCAGGTTAGGTGCAAGAGGGGAGAATCTTCTCTTCTTGTCGAAATCGAATCTTAACTTTGTGTTACTTATAGCGTAAATATGAGTTGATTTTTTTACCACTACCACAATAATGTAAACATTATTTGATCTCTATATCTACTTTTAAAGTAATATAATAACAACAGAACTACACAAATCTCTGTTCAATTCATTTCTGAATTCGTCTGTATGTTTATTTATGTTTGTTACCTCATAAATTTGGCTTGTGAGTGAACCGATTTTGATATTTTTTTTTTCATTTGGTCATTTTAGGCCATTTTTGATAGTAACATACATTTAAGTATGTGTGCGATAAATGAAGAAGAACTCAATATTACGCAAAGCGATTTCGATGATTTTTTTTTTTATTGGAAAGGAAGTACTCAAAGTGTAATGTCCTGATTAATTCTATTTCGTAATATTCCTACGATATTTCGGCAAGTCGGATTTTTTACGTACGAGCTTACGATTCGCAGACCGTAACCTAAACAATTACTCATAAAACATGATCCATTAACGTAAGTAACTCATTAAAACGACAGTAAAGGTTGCGTTCACACATAGAGTACCATGTCCCGCAATTAATAGACCACGCTGACAGACAATGGACGTATTTAAGAACGAACCCGAAAAGGAATCGCACGACCGTACCTCTAAGCTTTCATTGCTCGTGAGCGTACCTGGGACCATTTCTTTTGTAGTAATTGCCAATAGCATTTGCATAAAGAGCTCTCCAGTCGCGGTTTCATGGTGCACCGATTGATTTGCTTAGCGTTAAGGACTTGGACAGTGGCGCGGGAAGCTTGGACTTTACGCTGTTAGTTACGGAAACAGGTAATAGATAGGGCTAAAATAACTGTTATAAGATTTTCCCCTAACAAATATATTTACAAGTAAAAACAAAAACCGACTTCAAATCGGATCTTTTTTTATCGGGTTTAAACTAGTGCTTGACCACGATCCCACCTGATGTTAATTGGTGATGTAGTCGATAGATGGTACGTGCTAGTTTAGTAAAATGAAATGATTCAAATGATAACCGTCGCGGTTACCTAGACCTTCACGATACCAATTGTTGAGAAGCAGTTTATTCAGATCGAACCTAGGTAAGAATGCGCCCTTAAATAGAATTAGTACAGAATTCAACTCTTTTTCAAAAACGGACGATATCGACCTTTTTTTCCTAGTATAAGTATGTATAAACATTCACTAAACTACAAATAGTTTTTTTATTAGTTAATTTTTAATTTCAAATTTAGTTTTATTTTTACTTTTGTGTTATCTTTATTTTTATCTTACATTGTCACTCGCCAATTAATTGCTTGCAATCTACGCCTATAACTGCGATGGCATTAACTTCACAACTTTTCACTGTTTTATGTATTACTTGTTAAAAATGTTCATTGTGTTGGTGTAATAAATAAATAAATAAACGTTATACGCGCGGACGCCTTTCTTTCTGTGTATTTCAGAATTATCGTGGGAATTTAATGATATAGAGTTAATCAGAACCTAACCAAACTCTGATCAACTACCTGTATCGAGTTATTCGCTCGTTATTATGTGGTATTTTCTCGTTGATGCCATTGTCAAAATTGGATAAAATGTGATAATGGTAAGGCGCACTCGCCTAGTAAATATTCAGTCTACTCTTGAAAGACAGACGTAGACAATCTATTCCAGTCTTTTTGCTGTACGAATAATAAAAGACGAAAAGCGATTCCAGTTGCCAATATCGACGACTGCTCTCGAAACGCTTTTTAACATAATTTTCTTCTACAAAAATTATGTAGTATATTGGCGAAATAAAATTAGTCACACGTTAAAAATATACATTAAGCTATAAGGTATAAATTTAAAATTATTTATATATGTACACATCGTTAACTACAAATATTTTAAACGTGTCCGTTGAACGGTAGTTACAGAGTGGGTAAAACGAAATGTCAAGGGAAAATCGTTATTAAAAAATAATTGATCACCGAGTTGTGTTGCGGAATACTTCCTAAATTATAATGTTTGAGGTAGAAATTAAATATTTATTGCTTTTACAGCAGGTGTTCGGAAGAAACGCTAGTAAATTTGAAGGAGAATACAACGTTAGCATTCGGAAAAATTTATTCATCTAACGACTCTGTATATTTATTGTTCGTATAGTATTCAATAAATATAGGCGTAGATGCGCAGTTGTAAATTCTGAATAATAAATACATTGTGCATAATAAAGTTATATATGAGGTAACAAACATAAACATACAGACGAATTCAGAAATGAATTAAACAGAGATTTGTGTAGTTCTGTTGTTATTATATTACTTTAGAAGTAGATATAGAGATCAAATAATGTTTACATTATTGTGGTAGTGGTAAAAAAACAACTCATATTTACGCTATAAGTAACATAAAATTAAGATTCGAATCTCCCCTCCTGACCTTGAATACTCAATGCGGTGCACATCCCAAGATTTATTTTTTAAATGTATTAAATATATACTGGAAATGGTTATAAGTTAAGGTTAATTCCCTTTATATAGTTACATTTATTTAACCGTAACATTTAGAAATGTATACAAGAAATTCTTGTATACATACAGCTAAGGCAACATTCAGACGCATGCTGTATAATCTAAATTACGAATAATATTTTTTGTCTTAACTCACACCCTGTTATTTTGCTTCTACACAACCCCAAAAACATACAATATATAACTAAAGTGCCACCAATGACGTAATCAAAATCATTACTGAGACAAGCAAATATCGACCATTATGATACCAATTAACGCTAATTTTATAACCAAATGGTTTAGATTTAAATATTTGCCGGCGTAAATGTTATACATTCTATATAAACAATAATGTTGCTATTCGTAAAACTCGGACCATTTTTTGAATGTTCTTTACATCACACGGAAGGCTTAAAGAACAATTAATTTCCGTTTACTTTTATGGCCACTGATAAATATAAATAGAATAATCATTAGTAGTGTCACCGTGATGGGCAAAGTAGAAGACAAAAAACGCGTCGGTAAAGACAGAACACAAAGATAGTAGACGAGGAAGAAGTCGTGGTAACGAAACATATTGAGTTTGTTCGGGATTAGATCCGCCGAAGAACTTTAACAGCTTGAGCGAGACGGTGAACTATTCTCATGATTGTCAGCCACCCTGCAGTTATGAAGAGACACAAGACAGAAAACAACTCGAGTTAAGAGACAGATGAGAGCTTAAAACATTTTAAACTTGAATCACAGTTTATAGGACCGAATGAATTAATGAATTCTGTGAGAAAATGACTGTAGACTGAAGTCTCACTGTCGGGCGCTTTTAAAAATACGAAAAAAAGATTTTCGAATTCAAACGAATTCTAACCAAACAAAATTAAAAATTTAGAACCATAAATAAAAGTAATACGAACCCCAATGGACGAGGCTATAACATAAAAATTGACGATCGACTTAAACTTGTTTATCAAATTAGAAACTATAAAATAAAAATCGTACATAAAATTTAATAACAAAACTAAGTAAAGTCCATCAATTTAAAATCATAATTGATGTTATACAACACTACAATATTTATATGCATTATGTAGCATAAAGTTTGCTTATCGATAAACTACGTACGCAAAATACAATCTTAATAAAACTAATTTATTTTTATTTTAAATTGTCGGTGTTTGAAGAATTTTTAATAATGGTGAGAATGGTCGCCACATAGAAGGGATGAATGAATCCCACCTCTTAGATGTTAGGATCGTTGCTGGAGTTTCTTCGGCCACTTCTTCTCCCAGCACCAACGCTTCCCGAAGTGGCACTCAAACTTAGTTTAGTTTTTGAATGTCCCTTAGATTATCCGTGAAATAGCAACCGACAGAAACCTCGGATCGGAATGCTTACGTAAATGCTTAGTAACCGTTCAAGTCGAGGTTACCCCTCATCGGAGGGACCCTTGTGTCGAGTCACTAGCGATAGAGATTCAGGCTATCAATGCGAACAATGTGTCTGTATCCCCTTGGAAAGTGTGAGTAAGTCAGGTTGTTGTGCCAGAGCCGCACTTAAGGAGCGAAAGAGCCACATGCGGCCCTGGAGCCGCACTTTGCGGAGCACTGTCCTAAATGAATGTATGTTGACAAGTTGTACCATGCTATTGAAGGTGGAAATTGGCCTACCCACTGCAATTTGGCATTTACATCCGTTCAATCAGTGACGGTGATGTGATTTCACAGACATGATAACGATAATGGTGACTATAGATGGGCATTAGAAGTATTCGAAACTAACGAATAAGTATACGAAAATATATGGGACGTGCAAGAAGCGAGAGGTGTTCCAGGACTGTGAAAAATGATATGGGATAAATCTGTAATCTCTGCATACTCGCCTCGATGGCGACTGCTTTATTGTTATAATTAACTTCTTAGCACGTTTCACAATCTAATCTAAAGCTACGAGATGATGGAGTATTTGTAGTAAGTGAATTCATATGTTTTGACGGTCATGCAATTGAAACGTCTACAGAAAAGAAACGGCAAGTACGTATCGAGCAACGTTATCGAAGGAAGCCTTACACACGCTAACGCATTACCATGACAAGCCAATTTAGTTGACGCGTGTGAAAAGTTAATTGATGTTCGAATCATCGTTGGAGAGGACGACCTCAGATGGATAAGGCATGAGCAAGATGGTTTCGTAACGGTCACCGCATAGTTTCTTATTGGTTAATATATAAACACTATCTATAACATTATTGGAACATTAAACGACGAATCTAATTATAATTTTCAACTGGAAAAGAATACAATGTCACTGACGGCTCGAAAATAGCCTAATGGTTTAGGGTACGGCCTGCGAATCGTAAGGTCGGGGGTTCGAATCCACCATTCGACTATTGCCGTGAGCCATGTCCTAGCACAAGCTTAAGCTTAGTTGGAATGGTTAACAAGATTGTTAGTAATATTTCAGAAAAAAAAAGAAATATTGCTAGCTTTCTTTATAAAAAAATTCCCTTATCCCACTAATATAATAAATGAGAAAGTTTGGATGTTTAGTTGGTACATTGATTATTGCTCACATTTCACACATTAAAATAGGTACAACCAATTTAAATAAAAACAAACGTCAATCTGAATATGGGCAAAGGCCTTTTCGCTATAAGCCATCTCTTTCAGGAAACTCTGTATGACAGGAGAGGTAAAAGTCAAGAATAAATAAATAGGAAAAAGCGGTTTTATTGTTAATAAAAGAGATAAAATAACTGAATTCTATTTATATTATTTATGTATAGGTTGTTTTTTCAACCGACTTCAAAAGGAGGGTCTCAATTCGATAAAAAATCGAAAAATCGATAAATTTAAAAATATTTTTTATGATTGTTACCGCATAACTTTGGACTGGTTGAAGCAATTTTGATGATTAATTTTTTATTTGGTACTTCCCGTATGGTCCCAATTAAATTGTCTCCAATTCTGACAATGGAATGATGGATACATGAGAAAAATTAGTCTAATTTGCATCAAGTATGTGCGCTACAAATAGACGAATAACACAATATCACAGCAACGGATTTCGATAATTGTTTTTGTTGGAAAGCATGTACTTTAAGATTACCTTGATGAATGTTTGGTTAGGTTCTGATATGTTTGTTTCGTAATAACAAGAATACAAAGAGGGTAACAAAGACCGCGCGTTAGCGTATAAGATAAATAGCGTATAAATAAAAGTAGCGTTTAACGTTTGATTCGATTTGAAGGCGTTTTTTTTGTTTTTACTCGTAAATATTTATTGTTTAAATATGAGTGTGGTCTTATATCGTTAAGGTAGCGTATTGCTTTAAGCTTCGACGGTCACCTTTCTGATTATTTCTATTTATTTTGTTGTACAAAGCCATTGCATAATAGCGCTCGAAGTCATTTAATATCAAACCGTGAAAAAGCTGTTATTTCCCGTTCAAATGATCGATGAAAGCGGAAACCAGCGATATTGTCTATTCCAATCGAATCGCCCGAATCGATACAATACGTAAATACAGGTCGTACGATTTATAAATCAAATCCGAAATCGATTTCAACAAGTGGCTATTAATTAAGTTGTTGTTAGATTAGAAATTAGATAGAATAACAGTTGGGCGTAGATACTGTCTGATATATGGAGTCAGAGTCGAGAGTTTATGAATGTTTTTTTTTCCTTATAAATAAGAATTATATTTAGTGTTGAGTAATGCGTTGCTTTATGAGATATGAAAGTGTTAAATGCTTGTAATAATTAAGATAATTTTAATTATAAATAATTCAGCTAACCCACACAATAATATTAACAATCACTAACGCGTATTTCTCACTATAATGGCTTTTAAGCTAATCAAAAGGCTTCCATTACAGACACGAGATTTATAAGTTATACTTATGTCTAGAGATTGTTTGGTACTAGTCAATGTTACAATTACAGCCTATAGTATATGTGTCCCACCGTTGGGGCAGCAAAACGGCATAGTCTACCAAGCAGCCCCACTGCGGATTGGCAGACTTTACATGTCTTAGAAAGTTTTCTAAGACATGTATGTTTCCTCACGACGTTTTTCTTCACCGCCGAGCGCGTGTTGAAGGAGAACGTGAACAATGTGAACGTCGCGAAGACTCAAGCATGTTTTAACCGACTTAAAAAAGGAGGAGGTTCTCAATTCTTTTGTATGTTTTTTAAATGTTTTATTGTATTACATTTTATTACCGCATAACTTTCGACTGGGTGAACCGATTTTGATAATTCTTTTTTAATTTGAAAGCTAGTGCTTCCCGTGTGGTTCCATTTAAATTTGTGTCAATTGTGTGTGCCACAAATGGACGCATAACTCAATATCACGCCAACCGATTTCGATTTTTTATTTTTTATTCGAAAAGACATATCTTAAGAGCAGTTAGGTTCTGATTAATTTTATTTTATAATATTTCTACCATAAATCAGAAATATAAAGAGGGCGTCCGTGCGTAATAGAGTTTAACGTTTGATTCGATTTGAAGTTGGTTTTTGTTTTTGACGAGTAAGAGCAGTGGATAGCCTAGTGGTTTCGCTCGTACTAATGTTTTTTTCCGTCATTAAGTACAAAAACCGCTTGGTAAAAATTTGTTGTCACCACCAATCACATATAGGGCCCATGGTGAAAAGCATACATCGAAAGCAGCCTCTACACGGCTCAATGGACGTAAGAGTTTTTACATAACAGAAGTAATTGTAAAATTATTTACAAGAATTTTACGTTATTTACAAGAAACTAAAACTTGTTAAAAGTCGCATAGAATATTCCGTAATAACAACAAAAGAAAAGAAATTACCGTTTACGCCTATAAAAGATTTTTTAATGACGATCTACACAGATTGGCCAGAGAAGCTGGCCTTGACTGCTTCACCGGATTGAGAGGTGGCATAGCTCTTAGGTCGCTTAGCCTGAACCTCAATCGCTAGTAACTCGACACAAGGGTCCCCTGTGAGGGGTAACCTCGGCTTGGACGGTTGCTAGTCGGGTCAGGTATTGAGGGCGCCGGAAAGGCCCGAACCACGACCTGGTCGGTTGCTATATCACGGATAACCTAAGGGACATTCAAAAGCTATACTACACTATAAAAGAAGGCATTTTTTGTAACGAACCTTTGCTATGGGCGCAATATGGCGCAAGGGCTTCTGAAATGAGAGATTGACGATAAGTGTTTTCTATTCACTACCACGTAGTTAATATGGTACGATGCCAAGGCTCTCCAGATATAAACCATTGTGTCTAAAATATAAATGGCTGTCAACAAGTTCGATGCAAAAATGAATGAATTATGACACATCTTTTCATTAATACATCTGTCAATAATTATTGACGCCGCGTGTCGATTGAGTCATCAATTTTAATTACTGTTTCGATTTCAAATCAATACGGTCTAATGCAAATTGTTCGGTTAGGTTTTGTTAACGGAATCTTCTTTTGAACCGACTTCAAAAAGGATGTGTTTGATTAGTCTATTTTTAATGTTTATCTACTCACAGTACGGTTATTTCGCTAGACATCAATTTTACGTCCTAAGTGCCTTTTCGTACAATAAAGTAAATAAATTATTACATATATACCCATTACCACTAAAAGAATTTAAGACACATATTACTGAATGGCTCCAAACCCTCTCGTATGAATCTACAGAAGATCTTTTAAAACCATAATAAACATGGCAAAGTAACCCACCCCCTACTTCATATTCATCCCTACACATACAAGCACTCTTCAACACACGCAACCTTTTACATGCAAACACACTCACAACGATTAAACTAAATTACATTATATGTTTTTAATTTTACTAAATTTTTATTTGTTTTTGTATTTGTTTGGAGATGGGCGTTAATAGCTGCGATACAGTTTTTACTACTGCGGGTATTATCGAACTGGTTTGTACATGAATTTTTGGTTTGAAATAAAAATTATTTATTTATTATTTATGACCTGATGTTTTGAACGGGTTTTGCTTTTAATTAGGTCCCATATTATTTAGACCTTAAGTTACAAAGATATTCCAGAAATTGTGTAGCACAATATATATAAATGACAATACAGGAACCCTTAACGATAAAAATTACACAGTTACACCACACGTGCACCACATAGAGGGCCATGGATCGCACGATTCCTCCGTAGAGGCGGCGGAGTGAGTAAGAACCTCACATAACCCCGCCTTCCCAATCTCCAACGGTAAGGTGACAAAATTATTCTCAACTTCCGACGGTCGCGGCAGGACGCTACGGGTTGTAGATGCGTTGTCAACCTAAGAGCTATGCCACCTCTCAATCCGGTGAAGCAGTAAAATTCTCTGTCTAATCTGTGTAGTTCGTCACAAAAAAACACCTATAAAGAGTCGGAACCTCTTTCACCAAACGAAACTCACTCCCTCCTCTTAACGTCAGTATTCTGCTAGGTGATGGTCATTCGTTCAACAGCAGAAGCCATTGCAGTGGTCCTATCTCTTTTAAAATATGTGTATTTTTTAAAGCTAGGGATGACTTGCATTTATAATGTGTCTTTGTCTTTACATTCGTAGCTCAATGTATTTCGGTGCGTGCTTTGTATTGATGAGATCATATCCACTACCGACCGGAATGACCTTTAGTTTCGTGATGAAATTATTTTTTTTATTAAAACAATTGAAAGTGAGAACGTATAGCGCCTCGGCATAAGGTCGTGACGGTAAGTTCAATATTGACTACGATTGATGAGTTACGATGTATTGCATATTAATATGTTTTTATTTGTGCTTTTTTAAGTTCATCAGAACAATTAAACCTAAAGAAGTTATAGTTAAAATTTACCTTATTATGTCTTTTTATAAATATTTAAAGATTTTTAGATCTATTTATAAATATTTAAAAAGAAATTGATTTTAGCAGGAAGAAAAACCACTTCTATCTCTGTCTATCGATAAAAAGTCACTAAATCATAATATACTCGAACAACTGTAATTGTTTCTTATACTCGGACTTACTTAGACGACACATTAATGAAATAGGTCGTCTTTGCAAAATAAAACTAAATAAATTATTAATATTAGGGTCTCCACCCTTTCATAGTCGATGTTCCGCGCGACCGAACAAGAGCGATTTGAGTCGTCGTTCATCGTCCGTACAGCAAAGGAGTGGAACAAGTTGCCGGCGCTAGTCTTTCCGTCCAAGTACGACGTGGGAGCCTTCAAGAGTAGAGTGAATAGGCACTTACTAATCTAACGCGTACTGTCTTTCGATTTTATCATCGCTTAACATCAGGTGGGATCATGGCCAAGCACTAGTTTATTCTTCTTCTTCTTTTTTAAGCTTTACAGCCCTTTTTGGGCCTTGGCTTGGTCATGCAACTTCAACTCCACATCGGTCTATCTGTGGCCACAGTCCTCCAGTTACCTATGCCAATTTCTTTGACGTGTCCATTCACACCGTTTAACCAACGGAGCTTTGGACTTTCTCGACCTCTTCCACCTTTGGGATCCTTCGCCATAACTGTCTTGGGTATCTTAGTTTATACTCCATAAAAAATGTTTCATCAGCCTTAATTAATGATGCTAGACTGTATCATCAGCCTTACAAATAAACGTAGCATAAACATAAACTTAGGAATAAATTAAGAATAAGCATAAATTGTACTAATAAACCAAGAATACGTTATACCTCGTTATAACGTTGACGTTTTTGTTCATACAACCGCTATTCCGAAGTTATAACGACGTACACCCAGTTTAAGTCCAGTATAATATTTAAAATACTTCTTATATAGAAAGCCTGTAAATTAGAATAGAAAAAGTCTTGAATTAGAAGACAGACTAATGTAGAGTAAAATTTAGAGAAAGTAAAAGTAAATGTAAAGTAACTTAAAGTATAATTAGTATTTATAAGGTAATGTAAAAGTAAATATAATAACTGTAAAAATTTTTGTAAGACTAACAAATAAGAGAGGAATGAAAGAGTATTAGAAAATCCCTAACCACCCACGTTGGGGGAGCTATTGTATGGCACATCGGCTAACGTAAAGAAAGACAAAGGGTTTCACAGCTCTGCAATTGATCATAATGCAGTAAATAAAAGCCTTTGTGACATTTAAAAAAAAATACCACGTTTTGTGTTTGTGCATTTAAAATAACTTATTACAGAATTAAGGCCAATAGAGGAATTAGAAACAATAAGTGACTCAATAAATATTATTCAGACTCCAAGACAAGTGAAACTATTTAAAAGAAACGAAGATGGCGATCAACAGTTTCGATTAAAATATCGGTTTTCTAAAATTGGTGTAATATTTCTAGATCAATTATTTGGAAGGTCTCTTAATATGAACAAGCGTGGAGGTGGTTTATCTTCCGACATATTGACAGATACCATAGACTAACATTAGTTTTTAGACAATTTTCTATAGTTTCTCTTTGATTGCGCTGTTGCCAACTCGTACATTTTGACGTAAAGGAAGAATAGATAAACCATAGTTATTCCGGATTTAAATGTGATAAACTATTCATAGCTTATTCTTAATTTATTCCTGGTTTAATTAAACTTAGTATAAGACTGTATATATCAACCATAGATAACATATCGTACGTATTTTTATCGATGGAATTTCTAATTTAATTTTCTGTCGTTATCATCGCCAGTTGTTGTTGAAAATGATCGTCATCAAGATTTAGATATCAACGTTCTTATCTGTGCTTAGGGTCAAATCAATATTTTTCGTGTCGTCCAAGTAATTTTTATTCGAATTAAGTTATTATGGTCGACAACTTTGTTAGTAATAAGTTGACTATCAGGTTTGACCTAATCTATTGGGTTCAAGTTTAACACGTATTAAATCACGAATGCTAAATGCATTGTGATTATGTTTTTCCAATAAATAATTCCAAGTTGTTTCGCTTTTTTCTTACTTATATTATGTTATTTTTCTATTCAGTGCACAGAGTCAGCGATATCTGGCTTATACTAAATTTTTTTTAGATACCATTCTCACAAAATTTCGCAAGTGAAGTCGGTTGGAATTCGAATCCTCGATCTACGGATCATAAAATTGAATATTCAACCATTAATCATTAATTTATAATTATTGACACTTATTTTTATTTCGTAATTATTTTATTTTAAAGAACTAATATTCTTGTTAACCATTCCAACTAAGCTTAAGCTTGTGCTAGGAGATGGTTCACGTGAATAGTCGAATGGTGGATTCGAACCCACGATCTCACGATTCGCAGGCCGTACCCTAAACCATTAGGCTATTGAAGCTATTGTTATTTACTTATTATTCATGTAATTATTATCCTTACATTTAAATATATTTATGATTAAAAAGAAAAACCGACTTAAAATCAAATCAAAAGTGACGGTTCAAACTTAGCGTCGGGACAGTCTCAATTTGCTTGCTACCAAACACAGAACACTAAAAAATCGTTATCTAACGATAAAAATATGCAATAGTAGTAATAATATATATATTATATTGTATGTACATACATTAAAAATATATTAACAATAAAAACATATTAAAATTCGGTTAATGATAAAATTACTTAAATAATAGATTCTACAAGTTATGTTATTTCCAAACATTTTATAGCTGGACTTGAAAATTTCTTTGCTATTGTCTTTGATCAAGTTTACTTTTACAATATCTGACTGTCGCGTGAATTAAAATTTCGTTCTGTATTTATTATAAATCTAGTATAAAATAAACAAATAGCCTAGGTTAACTAGCACACGACCTCAACTTGTAAATGAGAAGACAATCGCATAAAGCGACCTGATCAGAGTTGAAAACTGTATCTACTGAATGTCTGTCTACAATGAACGCTTAGCATCTCCCAACAATTGGATACGGTTATTGTGTTGAATCGTAATCGCGTATCATAATCGATTTTTACAATCGATACGAGAAATAATTATTTCCGACCTTACCGCGGCAGTTAATTGTTGGAATAGCCTGTGAGCAGAAGACAATTAATTTGATTAGGAACATTGCGGCACAATCGTTAGGTAGTTACATAAAGTGGTCGGACTACCGAACGGGGAGGTCATGGCATACTAAGTGACTGTGGAAAGTTTAATCGTCAGAACTAATTCAATATTTTTATTGAAATCTCAAAAAAATTGACCTGTTTTGTATTGATAAAGAATTGATCGATATCGAATATCGAACATAATGCTGAAATACTAAAAAATTGAATGGATATTAAGAGAAAGAGACATGTCAAACGGAGAAAGAGGAGACGTTTTGATCCTAGTCAATCTTTTGTGTTTTTATCTCAACTTTAACGCTCTAGTGTCTGCCTTCTTTCACATTTTTGCGTACAAGTTCATCAGTTTCGAGATTTTATTTCCAAAGAGTCTTTTCGTTCATTTCGTTGTCTTTTGTTCGGATTATGTCGGACTCGCACCGATTCAAAGTCCACGGTGTTCCTCTCGAGGCCTTTAGTCAGAACTACGGGGACGCGTAAGCACACTTAGCTTCTACTGCATTGACTCTTACGAACATCATTTCTGGGTTGGTATAAAGCTAGGTCTACTATTCGCTTAGCATAAGCCCCACCGAGACTGCCACACACCAAAGATTTTTTTTCCCCAACCACCAAAACAATTTCAAATATCTCACTATTCAAGTCACAACGTCGTCTTTTTCCATATCACAAAATTTACTAATACTAGAGCTGCTCTTGAGTTGGTATTTTACAAATCTTCAGTTTTATGGCTTTTAGCCAAAAGGCCGTTCCATTAAATTTTTTTATACTTTCTAAGCAAGTTCTTGACCTGATGTCTACTCTTGAAAAGATTTCATCCTTTTGTTGTGAACTTCCTTAAAACCTGAACGAAGCGATTTGCTTCGTCTTTCATTTTTCGTACAGCAAAGGACTGGAATAGTTTGCCCGCGTCTGTCTTTCCTTCCGATTACAATGTGGGTACTTTCAAGAGTAGAGTGAATAGGCATTTACTAAGCTAGTACGCATTACCATCCAGGATTGCATTTCCACTTAACATCACGTGGGATAGTACTCAAGCACGTGCTTAGATACTCGTATTATTAAAAAAAAACCCACATTGTAATCTGAGAGAAAAACAGACACGGGCAAACTATTCCATACGATACTATACTATTGGTGTAGGAATAATAAAAGACGAATGAAATCCCGCAGTGCGTCTTGATTTCAGAAGTTATTTTTAATTTTATTGTGTTATTTCTGTTTTTTATTAGTTAACAATATAGAGTTATCTATTTTACGGCAAAATAAAAATGAGATAAAAACAAGGTAACAAACCTTGTTCTTATGTAAAATTACATATTTCTAATCTAAGTGTTAGCCAACACGATTATGCATTGTTAAATTTATAATTGATTGTCTGTACTCGTATTTTGAGGTTTCCATTTAAAATTCTACAATCACTTAACTTAATAATAAAATTACTCAAAAGCCACACACACATTTAGTAATTATTCTATCAATTCACGTTGGAACCAGCCGAGGAGAATTAATAATTCAGGGTCACGGCATCTGAACGGCTCTTGAACAACAAAATGTACGTATATTTATCAAAAGTAATATACAATTGTAAGCCAAGTAATAACGGCCCACAAGCAGAGCGATAAATCTCGTCAGTGCGTATGGATAGCGGACTAAGAACGACACGGACCTTGACCCACTCCGCAATACATGTGACCCAATACTAGTCAATCGTTTAACCTGAGTGCATTTAGAAATCTCTAGCGGTTATTATGTTTATACACAATATTTGATGATCTACCTAACCTGGCCATGTTAAAATTGTAATTCTTGCCAATGTTAAGTATTATACCTCTTTCCTTAGGTCTATTTAGAGCAGATGGAAACAAGAGAAATTCTAAAAACTGTATATTGGACTGAAAGAGTCGTACGTAAACTTGGATAATACAGTATTCTTTCATTCAATTTTATTTTAATTTTAATTTTAGTACTTAGTGACGCCACAGTGGCGTAAAATATCCTTTTCGTTTAAGTTTATGTTTTTAATGATTTTATTTTATTTTAAGGATATTTAATTGTCTATCATGCACATCGGCTGGCCCGTGTCGCCTTGCGCTGCGAGGGCACAGGGGAGGAGCAACCCCGGAACGTGTTTCCTTGAGCACACAGTGAGGGGCTCCGGTGCGTTCCACGTGAGATCCCGGAACCCTTCGTCATGCACCGAGGAAAGGGCTACCGGGGAGGTTTTAGTGGGTAAGAACCCCACATAACCGCCGCCTTCCCGCCAGAAGACGGGGTATCTTTGTGAAGATTTCCTCCCCGTCAACAAAAAAAAAAGGCTACGCTATATTCAGAGCAAACATGACAAAGGGTAAACAACTCTGATTTTATATAATTCAGCAGTCAAAAGCTTCTTGTTACAAAAAAACTACATTATAATAACATATAAGCTACTATTAATTAGATAAAAAAAATGCGTTGCTGTTTTAATATGTGGATAATCTCTCCTCAATCAGTTGAACTGAGCAACGTATAACGTGTAACTGATCTATCTACACCTGTCTTAGGGACTTGCTAACTGGTCACTAAGTAATTTTCTGCCTGCTTTAAATTTTAAATGAATGTTAATGTGACACAGCACCACAAGCGCTAATTGGATTAACGTCTGTACGTACGAACATACATACATATAAACTAGCGACCCGCCCCGGTTTCGCATGGGTAGCATTACGTATTTATACAAGCCGAGATACCGAAGTTGACACAATATGTATATAGATGACAGATAAAAACTAGGATTTGTTTTTTCTTGTGTAAACTTTTATTTAGATTTGAAAAATTTTTGTTACACAAACTCAAAGAAATAAATATAGCAATTATAAACGACAATTACACCACCAATATGCAGGACTTAGATCTAGAAATGATTGCGATATAGCGATAAACGCTTGCTAAGTGTTGGCATTCAACTCTGCCGCTCCCCGCGCCGTTGCGGCGTAATGATATATTGATGCGCGCGTTTGAAGGGTTATTACCGTACCTAGTTTCTAGGTTAGTTATAAGGTTGTGAGAATAAGAGCGCAAGTGGGATGTGTTCGCATCAATGTATGTTATTTTCGAGACGAACACTGTAGCATTAACTCGATCTATAGATAGTATTGGCTCGATGTACTAGCGGTTGCCTCCAAGTAGAGCTGAGGCAGCTCTATGTCCGAGCAGTTGCCTCAAGGTGCATAGTATGCTAGTAACAAGAGTTCAATCCCTGTTGCAGGCACCAATGAATTTGCTGATTTACCGATGCGATGAAGGAAAAAATGGTGTGGCAACCTGTATTTCTCGTCAATCCGCACAAGGGCTGCGTGGCGGATTATGCTCTACACAGAGAAAGCCTGTGCCCAACAGTGGGATATATGTATGTCTACCTTGCTAGGACGTGAAAAGACGTCTGTTGATATCGAAGCATTGTAAAAGGATCACTTAAACGGACTCTGTCTACTCCGCTCGGACTAAAAAGGCGTTTTTATTTTTTATTATAATTGTGAATATACAAGTCTAACGTATTATTAATACTAGAGAGTGTCAATTTGCACTGGTTTGTTTTCATTCGTGCTTATCTCAGCTTGGTGAAAAGCTGTGTCTGTCTTCTCCGCTAGGACGGGCAAGGATGTCCTAATTTTTATTTATTTATTTTATTTATAACTCGTTAATACACATGTTAATCGTATTATTACTTAGCTTATACTAGAGTGTGTCAATTTGCACTGGTTCGTTCTCACTCGTGCTCATCCCATTTAAGTTAGTTAGCGCTCAAGTTAAATAGGTGTATTGCAATTAATATCGTAGCATTGTAAACGATCACTTAGCCGCGTATCTCCCTCGTCCGTCGTTTGCCCGTGTTTCGCGATCAACTCTTAAGTACTGATTATTTTATTTGGTCTCGTTAATAATTTATATTAGACGATAATGTCGTGTTTCGATGTAATTATTAATGAACGCATTAACCATGTTTGTTCGGAGATTGGCAACACTGGTATATACAGATATATATATATAGGCTAAGATGGCACAACAGTCCATGCTTACGTCATTTTGTGAAGTAAACATTTTTCCAAACTCTTTTATGAGTACCTCAGCTTGGACAGATACTTAAGACAATCATGAACGCATCCCGGTCCGAGAACATTTTTTTACAGAAAACAGGATACATGGTCTTACAGCATCCCTGATTTTAAGTGATCACTGTCGTCATGGCCAAATTTTTTTTTCATACTTTCTAAGCAAGTGCTTAACTACGATCCCACCTTATGTTAAGTGGAAATGCAGTCCGCGCACTAGCTTAGTAAATGCCTATTCACTCTACTCTTGAAAATACCCACATTGTAATCGGACGGAAAGACAGACGCGGGCAAACTATTCCAGTCCTTTGCTGTACGAAGAAAGAAAGACGAAGCAAATCGCTTCGTTCGGGTTTGAAAGATGTTCACAACAATAGGATGAAATCCTGCAGTTCGTCTTGAAGTCCGATGGTGGAACGGGGATGGGGGAATTAGATCAACTTTCACAATACTAGAGGAGCTGTGACAGTAACCGGTGTTGCCTTTGCGAAAGTCGCGAAGGTTCAGAAACACAAGCGACCACTGATTCCACGTGTCAGTAGTGCGCGGCACAACATTATTGAACTGACTCATATGACTGTGGGATTTGCCAAGTGGTAGATGATGCGCATCACATAATGGTGGAATGTGCTAAACATGAAGCGGAAAGAAAGTCGTTAATAGTTAGCCTTAAACTGAGGGAGCAACATGTCGGCGCTTTTTTAATGCTGCTGTCTGACCCGACCTCGGTCGGACCGGAGGGAGGAAGCTGGTGGCCATGGCCATGCAACATTGATGACTTTCTTTCTCACTTCACGCGACCGATGTGTGTGTACTTAGGTTAGGGTATGATGGGTCTGACATGCTCAAAAGGGCAAAAGTCACCAAAAAATAAAGAAAAAAACATTTTTATAAGCAAAAGTCAAAACACGATAAAAAAAAGAACCAGTATGTGTTATTTTTATATACGGAATGCGATGTGAAATAGCGTGATGCGTGCATAAACATTCCGACATTCCGATGCATATTATTCATGAGAATGGATATACGTCAATACAGCGGTATCGATACACCGAACGGGTATAACCAATCAACCGCCACTTAAGGGTTAATTAGACACAAGAAAGGGGCAATACATCTCGCTAGTTCCCATGGTGGTATGCAAAAATTGTTGAGAAAATACGTAAAGGCCGTGTGCGTGCCCGCTAATTCCCCGCTCTCCTGCTGTAATTTCAGCATTTAGAGCTATAAGACTGGGAAACGTAATGGACCGCAGTTTGGACTTGGTGCAATGCAATTTAATTCTGTTTAGGCAATATTTACCCTTTCTTTTAAATATTATTGTCAAAGATACGCCATCGTACATATCTGTAAAATATAGTTACAAAATAACTAGCATTTAAGGTATATTATTTACTGTATTTAAACATATACTGTACGAAATGTCGGAAATTTACAATTTCTTGATAATTAGATGACCTTTTTAGATATTTTTTAATTTTTAATAATTAGATAAATTTACCTTTATCTTTTAACAAGTGCCAAAATGGACGATAACACTATAAATACAATGTTTTCTTCGTCTGTATTATTTTTTAATGTTCCTGCCTATGTAAAGCCCTCATTAATGATTTGATTTCAATTTTTTTGTTCGATAGGGATTGGTCTCATTTATATAAAAAATTTGCTAGAATAGGGCTCCTATGAAGGCTTGATGATTGAGATTTTGGTAGGTTTACGATAATCTAAGGCTTTATCAGTAGTAAAATAACATTCACGAATGTGGAAGTATAAAGAGAATACGTCAGAACATGGTCATAGTTGCGACAGCGCTGATTTTAAGCCACCACATACTAAGAATAACACAAAGTATACTGAAACGGTGAACACCGTCGTCATGTATACTTTTTACTCCTGACCGAGGGGACCCTTGCGTCGAGTTACTAGCGATAGAGGTTCAGGCTAAGCGACCTAAGAGCCACCTCTCAATCCGGTAAAGCAATCAAGGCCAGCTTCTCTGGCCAATCTGTGTAGTTCGTCATAAAAAAACCATCGTCATGTTGGCATCATATCCTATTTGTCTGTTCAATGCCCATAAATAAAACGTCTATGTCTATGTTTAATTTGCCCAAAATACCGATGAATTAAAAAACCTCCCTTTTTGATGTCAGTTGAAAAGTATAAAATCAGCAATAATTCGTTGTGTTTAAGATAAATAACTCAAAAATAATTCAAAAGTGAAGAATCGAGCGTTCACAAATTGAAATCAAAGTCTCAGGCGATTGAGTAAACACTGGTGAGGAAATCACATGCAAAGAGGGTTTCCCACGTTCTGTGGACAATCGGGCGTTTATCGAGTCCCCGGGCTGCGGGCGCGGTGCACGGCAGTGGCGGCACTCCCGCGGGAATTTCACCGGGATTGGCTCACATGCCATTGGAATATGTACTTACATATAATGAGACTGAATTACTTTTAAGGATATTATTACGGCTTAACGTTACCTTTACCTTGCTATACCGACACAAAAAAGGAGGATGTTCTCAATACGGGCGTCTGTTTTTTTTGTAATATTTGTTACCTCATAACTTTGGACTGGGTGAACCGATTTGAATAATTCTTTTTTTATTTGACAGCTAGTGCTTCCGTTTGTTTTAGCTAGTAACTAGTTGTATCTATAAGAAAACTATATAAGTCTTAAGTTTGCATTAAGATTGTGCGTGACACATGGGCGAATAACTCAATATCACGACAACAATTTCAACGATTCATTACTTTATAGGAAACGTTGTTTTTCAAAGGTAATTTGATGGGACTTTGGTTAGGTTCTTATTGATTCTTTTTTGTAATATTCCCACGATAATTAGGAAATAGAAAGAGGATTTCCCCGCGAAATAACGATTGATTCGATTTGAAGTCGGTTTTTGTTTTTACTTGTAAATGAAAAAGTTTTACGACGGGTCATCGAGAAGCGCAAGCTATTGCAAATTGCATCGCGGTATGACCTCCTTCTACTTGACGGCCAAAGTCGGTTGCGTTAAGTCCAAGATTGGACCGCAATTGCGAGTGCCGTCCATCTGTTTCGCCTCGCAAGAGACAGAGAGAAATATGGTGAACTGACTGACAACCTTCGCTAGACGTAGTCTTTCTGTCCACCTCGTGAACGTAAAAAGGACGAAAGTAAACATAATTTGGTATGACAAGGTATCATTTCAATAACAAAACAACGTGTAAAATCTGACTTGGTCATGTGAACCACCGTCGGATATTGGCGTGCATTGCGGGCGTGACATGAACGGGTAGGGTTCGATTCCCCGAAGGCACTATTACAACCAATAACCATCAGTCGGTAGCAGCACGAACCCGCCAATTCTCTCTAATTTTCATATCAAATACGGACCCTTATTTTTGTATTAAGCGTAACGTCACCCAACTGCGGCTCGGATCGTGTGAACTTTGTTGTGTGCAATTTGTTGCTTAATTGATGTTTGAGTCGGGTTCAAGGCCACATTTTGAGGCAAACGTGTAGAAGATTGAGGTCTCCGTGCAACCGCGGCCTTGAGGTAATGCGTTTAATTGAGCTTGAAGAAAACCATTCCCAGATTCTGTAGAGCCTCATTGCAGCCTCGAAAGTTTACTCAATACAAGCAATAATGTTTTTATCAAATCAATTACATGTTTTAAATGTTGACATGATCAAACATGTGCGTTAGTACGTGATTTAACTGGCTTTATACAATCAAACGATATAGTGTTGTTTCTGATTTACTTATTTTTAACATGAATTAGTTGGCTTGAATCAAGATAAGTACCACCCTTTCCGCGCAGCACACGCTCGTCGTGCGCCTCGCGCGGGAGTCGGAGCGACGGATCCTGGTCCACCAGATCGGGCAAGACCTCTCCCCACCGGCGGCAGTAGCGGCTGCGCTGGCGGGTAAATCTAAATGGAAGGCGCTGGTCTTCTTCTGCGAGTCCGTAATGGCCCAGAAGGAGACCGCCGAACTGGATCGGGAGAGGGCCGATCCCGTTCGGAGATGGCGTAGGCGGGCCGGTGGCAGACCAGCCCGCAGCCCTGTAGTTCTGGGCTCATAGAATAAGACTACGGTATCCCCTGCTTGTCGTAGAAGGCGACTAAAAGGAGCCTTGGGTTCAATGGGCGACAAGGGTGGGGACCTTTGGGGACCCGGGACGTGCTCTCCGAAGAGCACAGTGCAGAGGGACTCCGGTGCGTTCCCCTGGAGATCCCTCCAGAGCCCCTCACCATGCACCGAGGAAGGGTCATAACCGCCGCCTTCCCCTCAGAAGGCGGGGTATCTTTTTGAAGATTGCCTCCCCATTATATAAGTGCCACCCTTAATCATGATATTAAATAATGCTGTAACCACTAACAACTTCGGGAGATAAATTATAGTAATCCGTAAAAGAATTCCTAAAAGTATGTTAATTCAAAATCAGCTTTCTACTAAAAAAAGAATCATCGGAATCGGTTCACGCAGTCGAAAGTTATCAGGTAACAAACATATAAAAACATACAGACGAATTGAAAACCTTCTCCTTTTTTACAGTCGTTTGAATAAAGACGAATTTAAAACATAATTTTAACAAATGGACTAAAAACGAGAATTTCCTCGCGAAAGTATACTTGAGAGATGTATTTTAATGGAAACGAGAAAAGGATCGTTTATGAGGTTTATTAGACTTGCAAATTCTAATACAGCGTTTTAAGTGCAGTGAGCGAGTGACGCGATGACAGCTCGTATACTGCACGGGTGTTAAGTATTAATTTATTTGCAGTGCGATTTGTTAGCGATGCAGTTGAAACGAGTGGCAGGGTCGGATCTCTAGATTCATTTGCCGCTACACTTGAACTAGGTTGGAAACTTATTTTATATAATACTAAAGATCCGTTTCACTTCGGCTTATTTTACCTTAAATGATTCACCAAATTTTAATTTGCATAATGAGTAATAGAATTATATGTCAATAAACGATTTAAATCAAATTTTTAAAATAAACAGAATTCATCTAAAAATTGTACTCAGAAATGGTTTGAACAAAGTTGGTTATACTGAAACGGAAATATTTTAAAAATTAAATAATTCAGCAATATTTCACAAGCACCTTTATGCCCACAAACACATAATGTCATACAATCTGACAACCGCACATCTACATTTTTTTTTAATACTCAATAGGCTCACGTTTGGCTTTTATCTTGCTTGATGGAAGGCGAAGATGAAGCCTAGGATGCGAACCGCTTCGTGCGTATTGATGGAAAGTCTACGACGTAAGGGTGGACCTGCCCGCCGCGCCTAGTCGTTCGGTGTTGGAAATGGGGAGGGTGGTATTACGTCATGCAAAACCTCCGCACACTCGCCGAAATGCACCCGATAAAAAACTGAGAGGCAGGCCACTCGCCTACGGTATACGAGGCTCTGAAGATTTGCCTCAACGAGCGAGTCACTGCCTATGATCTTCTTCGTTCGGACACGGGCCAGCCGATGTCGCCTTCTTCCAGGTCCACCTTGGCGGCGGACAAGGGCCGCTACCCTTGTCGCCCATTGAACTCGAGGCCCCTTTTAGTCGCCTTCTACGACAGGCAGGGGATACCGTAGTCTTATTCTTGAGAGCCCAGAACTAAAGGGCTGGCAGACCGTACCCTAAACCATTAGGCTATTGACACGGTATTTCAGCGGTAATTGATTTCTTTGAACATTGATATTAAAATAAAAACTTCCGTGCTTAACACTCCAATCTGAGTGGACAGATAGATTGCCATACAGCTGGTGAATTAGATTCTACAACCGTTAGATTGTGGGACAAGTGCAGTACAGCGCGTCTGTTGGTCTTATTATGTATTCTAATTAGATAATATTAAGCTGACATACAGCTAATGTTCATGACGTTGTGGTGCAACTGGATAATTACTGTAATTTGTTAGTTACTTGTCAGCGTTAGTACACGAGGATTATGCTTATGAGGATTATAGACGGAGACAAAGAACGGGCTAAGCGGTGCTTCTTGACAGACGCCCATTTTTAACTGCCTCTAGATATCTTTTCAGTGGGAACTAGGGCATAATGTTATCGGATATTATAAAAAAATGTATACAGTATAGAAGTATATTACAGTTATAGATTTTTTTTTAATTAGAAAGGAATTAAAGTGGGAATAGGCCGGCCATATTCGCTGTAAAACGGATAACTGTTTGAATAAAACGAGCTCTTGAATGGAGATCGCAGAGGGGCATACGCTTTGTGGGACAGGTGGACCGATCTTCCCAGGCCGGCTGGTAGGAGATAGATAAAAGTGGCCGAAGATCGGCCTGGTCGTGGAGAGGCCTATGTCTTGCTAATGGTCTCACATTGAGATGGGATAAGCTTTTCCGATTTTCGCTTTCGCTGCATCATTTTAGGAAATCTTGCTCTTTCATATGTCTCTCGACACTATTCACTCCGACTTTGTCTTGGGTCTTCCTCCGGATCTCCGACCAAGTAGTTTGGACTTTATATATATTACTACAATGTTAGTCCACTCACTCATTAGGTTTAAAACTTAAATTATTGGGAAATTGTCTAGGACAACTGGTCAAGTTTTTGTTTGCCAATTTACTCTATACTTCTTAATATGTATATTAAAATATATTAAATTAAATATTTTCAGCACTGTTGGTCGATAAGAGAGCGTGTTTTTACCGTTTTAACTATAAACTATAATGAAATTCAAGAATTTAGAGTTGTGTCACTTTCACACAACACTTTTTACATTATAAACAGATTGTAACACTCACCTTGCTGGAAATAGTTTGACTTCCTCACATAAACGCAGACGAGAGCCATCAGTTGAAGTTGCGACAGTCGCTGCCGAGTTGAAGGAGGCAAAGGGAGGAGGTCCCGCAGGTTGGCGATCTCCGCGTTGATAAGGTCCCTTCGGAGCTTGCTCGCGCCTTTCGTTGATTTCCCCTGATCGAACCTGGAAAAGACCTGGAAAATTAAAGGCTTGAAAATTTCGTTAGATTAAGAAATTGAATACTTCTTGGTTGTATCACTGGTTTCTTTGGAGATATGTCAGCTAACGGCAGCAGTATATTGGGTTTGTAGAACAAATATTTTTAAAGACACCAACAAGTTATACTTTTTTTTTGTTGACCGGGAGAGGAAGGAGGGAATCTTCAACAAGATATAATATGCCCGAGTGATTCTCATGGCATGACAATGTCGACCGTTCCGTACGGATATATTTCCTATAGTGGTTCGTCATCTCGTCTGCAATTGCACAGACAAAACATTCAGTTTTCCCAAAGAGGTCACCGAAACGAAACCAGTTCTTATTATTATTATTATTAACGTATTTAAAATTAACCCAATCAAGGCGCTTTACTTAGACCACGACGAAATATGATGCAGCGAGTCTCAAGGAAAATTAAACATATTAGATGAAAATAATTATATAGCAAAACGAAGTGTGAATACGAAGCTTTACAATTCACTTTGTAAACTAATAACTGATTGCAATCATATAGGATTCAAATAATTGGCGGTGATTATAGATATCCCATGACGTGATACACCTATCTCAGAATAGCCTTGGCTTCATGCGATCGGAATGCGGTTAATTAGTTTCGCAAATAGTTGCAATTCTCGGCGTGTTACATCGCGTTAAATTATAGTTAGTTAGTTATATATGTCCCACTGCTGGGCACAGGCCTTCTCTGTAAAGAGAGTATAAGGGGATAGTCCGCTACGCGGCCCTAGTGCAGATTGGCAGACTTCATATGTCTTAGAAAAATGTTTTAAGATTTCCTCACGATGTTTTTGATGCGACAAAAAATTTATTGGTGCCGGCACCGGGGGTCGAACTCGGGTTGCTAAGGCAACTACCACAGCTACCACGGCTCTCAATTAAATTATAACAATAGGGCAATTCAGCGGTCGACTGCTGTCGAATACCCCCAGTATTTTAATATTCATCTACAATTGTTGTTTCTGAGGCGTATATGAATCTTAGCAATTATGTTATATTGTAGACCAAATGTCCTTGTCAGAAAGCACACGTTGATTTTCATGTGCACGGCAGTAATAGGGACAAAAGGCACGTTGCGTTCCCGGGGGACCCCTAGGGAACGCGTCGCCTGGTGGAGGATAGGGAAACGCTTGGCAGATCCAGATCCAGAGACCCGGTATGGGTGGGAGGGAAATCATTTACCTTTCGCGGACCAACAGGCCGAAGATGAACACTTCGATATGAAATTCGAAAAACGAGCTTCTTTAGTGTAGGTGAAGGTGAGGTCTATGCAGTGCTGGGCGTCTAGAAGGGATGGTGGCGGAAGAACCCAAAGTAGGGTCAATG
This sequence comes from Meandrusa payeni, assembly GCA_029286785.1. Taxonomy (NCBI): domain Eukaryota; kingdom Metazoa; phylum Arthropoda; class Insecta; order Lepidoptera; family Papilionidae; genus Meandrusa; species Meandrusa payeni. The sequence continues at coordinate 5,343,405 of JAGSMX010000022.1, forward strand.
GCAGCGCCCACATCTTAGTATAAGATACACCCTTGGCGTCAGGTAACAACCGGCCATAAAATACATAGTCAACATTCTCCTCCTCGTAAATATGAAAAAAGGCAAAGATAGAGACTATCACAACGAAGATTTGCTCGACTATCAAATGATAAAACACCACTGCTTGTTAACTACAGCGCTTCAGACCCGTTCGTTTATACAACTGGATAAACGAAATGATCGATATCCATTCGCTTTAGAGTCATAGGTGCAAAGCTATTTTTAAAAAGTGGTTAAAAATTAAAAGTTAAAGAAATATATATATATATATATATATTATATATGTCCCACTGTTGGCCAGAGGCCTTTTCTGTAGAGAGAGTATAAGTCAATTTCATAATCCCCCACGTGGCAAGCTTATTATATATAGCAACTAGTTTATTTGGTCCATATATGACACGTGGTGAGCCTTCACCATGCTTCGGACACAAGTTACAACTAAATTTTATATACTTAAAAAACTGCAATTTCTTGGTACAAGTTGAACCCAAGCCCATCAAACCGTTTAGTCTATCACTGATATTGAAAAAGAAGTCGCTTAAAACTATAAAACTGCCTAATTTGTTAAACAAAAAATGTGTAACCGCTTCACTAATTTGTTATGCGGCGTTATTATTATACGGACAGCTGGACGTTAATAACGGATTTATTAACAATTTAAATTGATTTAAACATGGAACTGTGAGATTTAGTTGATCACTATTTAACGTCTCGTTTAGTGTGAAAAAGTTATAAATCATTTATTTATATTTTGTATAATTGAAGCAGGAATAGCCTAATGGTTAGGGTATGGTCTGCGAAACATTAGGTCGTAGGTTCGCTAAGTTGGAATGGTTAACAAGAATGTTAGTAATATTTGTGAAAAATTAGTCAATTATGTAGAATGTTGGCTTGTGTTGTTGTTAATTACTTCTACTATGTAAGCACGTATTATGTTTATTGTATTATATACTTTTATTACACTCTGTATAAATTCCATGTGAAGGTAGTTGCGCGCGCACGACTTTGGGTAGTCCTGGGCACCACTGAAAATCGGCGCTGTCGCATCTGTGCGACGGCACATGCTAAGACGATGTCCAGTGTTGGCACCATATAATATTTGTCAGTTCTTTCCTTTAACTTTATTGTGTTTATTTTATCTTTCTTTTTTTAATTTTCTTCTTTTGCTACATTTTATGTAATATGTGTAATATATGTAATGTGTTTATATATTGTGCTGCCATTAAATAAAATGTAATCTTTGTCTATGTCTATTAAATTTCTTGTTAATATCCAACAATATTACTAAAGTATAGCTACGAAATTATTAAAATACTAAAAGCCCGCCCTTGTTTCGCGTTGACTCGATCGATAATCGATTTAAAAAAAAAACAAGCTGTCACAACCTTTTAATCCTAACAATAGAGACATTTTTCACTATTCGCTTTCCACCAAGCATATTAGAACCGAAAAAACGGTAATTCATTGGTACAAGGTGGATGGGATTCGAACCCGCCACCAATAATTATACGTCTCATTGCTCTTAATCGAATAACCAAAGTGGTCAAATTGGATAATAAACAATAGAATTACATTCCTGTCGAATGGAAGAAACTCGTAGAAGAAAGATATTTTTTGAAATCATTAAACATGTAAGTGACGCCGTACTTGCTTCGGCAGTACATAAACTAAAATTGGAACGATATAGAGAAGTTAATTAGCACGGTTGCATAAGTACCTAATATACCAATATGCTAAAACTTTACTCGAAATACGCTACATGCTTTAGTAAACTCGTATCACCTTTACCCTTTTTATAGTTTTACAGGTAAAAATTGATAAAAAAAAGTCATTTATTAGTATGTAATATTTAAGAATATTTGTAGCGAGTGGTCAACACACTTATATTTCGGTTCCTGGTCTATAAAATAAAATAAAATCAATAACAATACTGCACTAAGGAATAACAATTGGTATTAAAGTACGCATTAACCTATTATCAAGCGCTTACAAAAGTATTTTTAACGTAGTTTGTGAGTAGAATTACATTAAATTGCTCCAATAAAATTAGTTCCACTGTGTTTCCTAGTCGTTCGCATCGTAGAGCGACGTCATAATGACTATTGTTCTAAATCGATCAATAAATGTATCTCGATTACTGGATTATTGCTTTGTATTTCCTAAATATATAAATCGGCCTTGGGGCGTAATTGAAGTGAAATAGATTAAGGCAACTGTTGTAAAGGTCAACCAACATTGAGATACACTTAAGTAAAGTGTATTATTTTAACCGACTTCAAAAGAGGAGGGTTCTCAATTTATCTGTGTGTTTTTATATTTGTTACCACATAACTTTAGACTAAGTGAACCGATTTTTTATTTGAATGCTAATGCTTGCCGTCCCATTTTAAATTTGGTCCAATTCTGGCAACGGCATCCATGAGAAAATCATATGAGACTTAAAACATAGATTGGCCTGCTGAAGCAGAAGCTGGCCTTGACTGCTTCACCGGATTGAGAGGTGACATGGCTCTTAGGTCGCTTAGCCTGAACCTCTATTGCTAGTAACTCGACGCAAGGGTCCCCCCGGTGAGGGGTAACCTCGGTTTGGACGGTTACGCGTAAGCAATCCGATTCATGGGCGTCCGAGAGGGCCGAACCACGATTCGCTCGGTTGCTATTTCACGGATAATCTAGGAGACATTCAAAAGCTAAACTAACTTTGAGTGCCACTTCGGGAAGCGTTGGCGCTGAGAGAAGAAGTGGTGCACTTATATCCAGTATGTCACTGATCGATTTCGATATTTCGTAATATTCCAACGATATAGCGTTTAAAGTTTGATTTGACTTGAAGTCGATTTTCATTTTTGCACGTAAATTAACTTGTTAAAATAAATAATTTAAAAGACTCGTCTTGATTTTACAGAGATAGCCTGGGTTATAGGGTTCCCTGTAGGCCAGGCTATCTTGTCGTAAAATACCACTATAAGTGACTATCGTGGTCACGAGACAAGGGTGAGGACTCTTGTCGCCGTGTCATGGTCCCAGGAGAAAGTCAGATTCGTGTGCCTTCCAGATCCTCGGAGATTCCGGAGCATCTCGCAATACACCAAAGATGGCTACTGAATTCTGATGAATTCTTTCTTAATGTAGTTAATGTTTTCAAGAGTAGAGTGAATAGGCATTTCTAAGCTAGTGCGCTTTACTACCCAGGACTGCATTTCCACTTAACATCAGGTGGCATCTTGGTTAAAGCACTTTCTTAGAAAGAATAGCAAAAGAATGAAATCCAGTAGTGCCTCTTGAAGTCCGATCTCCACCATACGAAGTTAAATCATGTAATTCCTGAGAAAACTTTCCAAAATGCATTCTGTAGAACACCGAAAGGCTAGCTACCTTACGCCTGTGCTCAAGACTAGTTTATGCTGTCACCAATAAATCCCTAGCCCGCCTTTCCATAGACTTCAAAGCCAGGCTTGCATTTAGCAACTTTTAGTCCGGGGTTCTTTCACTGGTACCAAAGCGACTTTAATTTGAATCGTGGCTAAAAGTTGTCAATCAATTGATTGATGTCGACAGTAAATCGGCATAATATTTAAGCATATTGGAATATTCAAACATTTATCATTTGTCAACATTATTCGGACATTTGTACAAAAACTTAGTGAGTTATTTCGAGATATAACGGGTGATTTATTGTTATATCATGGACAAAGGCCTTTTTCAACTTGGTAATAAATATGATGTTTATTTGTTTATCTATAATAAATTCAATACACAAATTTATGGTTCAGCTTGAATAGTCAATAGCCTAATAACAGCGTCCGATTTTCGTTAGGTTTAACAGGTTTTTTGACTGAAATTCGGCGCTGTTCTACATGTTCGTAGCACAGCACATGCTGGACCCTTTTCGGCATATGGTCTCTTTTTAATTTTTCTGAATTTTAATTTCTTTTTTTTTATATTGTTTTCTGTCTTACATTTTTATACTTATGTATCTCGTGCCGAATATTTTTTTTTCGGTTCGGGATTCGGTGGGCGATACGTAAGGTCGTAGGTTGAAGCCAATAGTTCGACTAGTGAACCATCACTTAGAAGTTAGAACTTCTAAATTATGTTAAGGCGTTATTTATACCTTAAGAAAATGAATACAGTTCTAACTTAGCTTGGTGTACTAATTTGCATAAATTATCAGCATCACCGCAATAGAACCCAATTCCATTCAAAGTCAAGCTCACAGCTTGAACCCTTGACCTTCAAGCCATAAGCTGTCCATCTGCGTATTGCACGGTTTACGTTATTTTAGCTGATGGGACTTCAGCCGCGGTATTATATGACCTTTGCCCTACAGAGGCTAGCAGTAGTAACCGATGATGTTTAAGCTCGTTATACTTACCATGTGAATGTAATTTAACAAGTGTATTTACGATTAAAAACAAAACCGACTTCAAACTTAAAACACGCTTATCTTACGAAATACAAAATAGAATTAATCAGAACCTAACCAAACTCTCATCAAACTACTCTTAAAGTACATCCTTTCCTTGTCAATAGTCTAATGATTTTCAGCTTTAAAGGCATTTAACTTGACTTCTATCAGGTTCATAGAAACCCCATTTTTAGCTGGTACAGTATGAATAAATTTAACCATTTATGCATTTTTACGTCTGACCTATATCTATGTAACCGTTTAAGTTGCATTAAGATATTTCATTTGATGGCTCTAAGACGTTAAAGTTTTTTTTTTTATAAAGAAAGCTAGCAATATTTCTTCTCTTTTTCCTGAAATATTACTAACAATCTTGTTAACCATTCCAACTAAGCTTAAGCTTGTGCTAGGACATGGTTCACGGCAATAGTCGAATGGTGGATTCGAACCCACGACCTTACGATTCTCAGGCCGTACCCTAAACCATTAGGCTATTGACGCTTCAAAAGCTTCAAAGTGTGTTATACACTGTATGGTATTACGTGAAAACTTCGTCTGATTTCCCACGCTGGCAGCCGATACACAGGCTCTTAATAATTTAGACAATTTTCCAATATCAATCATTGTTGCGTGCAAGCTATGGAAGCGCGGCGATAACTATTTAACCTTTTCAACTGACTTCAAAAAGAGGAGGTTCTCAATTCGTCTGTATATTTGTTACCTCATAACTCTCGACTGGATGAACCGATTTTGATTATTCTTTTTTATTTAAAAGCTGTTTCTTACCGTGTGATGGATTGTGTGGATGGATCCCGTGTATTTACGAATTATCGTATGAATATTACGAAATGGAATTGATCAGAACTTAAACAAACTCTCATAAAACTACTCTTGTATATTTTTTTTATGACGAACTACACAGATTGACCAGAGAAGCTGGCCTTGAATGCTTCACCGGATTGAGAGGTGGCATAGCTCTTAGGTCGTTTTTTTTATAGTAAATAGGCTCACCTTTGGCTTCGTGAGCCTATAAGATGTCTGTTCACATTGGACTTAAAGGTGTCCAGATTGTACCCGTGAGGAAAGACTGAACGCGGCAGAGAGTTCCATTCCTTAGCCGTCCGCATAAGGAAGGTGGAGGCAAACCGCTTTGTGCGAATTGATGGAATGTCTACAACGTAAGGGTGGAACTGCTCGCCGCACCTACTGTCGTTCAGTGATGGAAAGGGTAGGGGGTATTAGGTCATGCAAAACCTCCGCACACTCGCCGAAATGCACCTGATAAAACCGAGAGGCAGGCCACTCGTCTACGGTGTGCGAGGCTCTGAAGATTTGCCTCAACGAGCGAGTCACTGCCTATGATCTTCTTCGCTCGGCGCTCCAACGAATCCAAAGCTTCCAGCTGATACTTAGCAGACCCATCCCAGAGATGGGAACAGTACTCCATGCAGGAGCAAACTTGAGCTTTGTAAAGACTTAGTAGCTGCTCCGTTTAGCCTGGACCTTATAGTATCTCGACACAAGGGTCCCCCCGGTGAGGGTAACCTCGGCTTGTAGTAAGGAATTAGAGTAAGAGAATGAAAAATGTAGTATAGTAAAAAGAATGTATAGTCTATAAAAAATAGTAATAGTAGTAATAAAGAAATTTTATTAATGTGTTATTATGTAGTAGAGCAACAATTGTAAGAGTAGGTGAGTGGAAGAGGACGAACGGAAAGGGAATGCAAGAAGAAGAAAGACGAAAGGTCCCTAAAGTACCAAACATTAGGGGAATGATGTATAAAAAAAAACCTTGGCTTTGACAATTACTATGTTACGCGTAAGCATTCCGATCCGAGGGCGGCCGAGAGGGCCGAACCATGACTCGGTCGGTAGCTATTTCATTGATAATGTCTACTCTTGTAACACATCCTTTCCAATAGAATGAATCATCGAAATCGGTTGTCGTGATATTGAGTTATTAGTACATTTGTGGCTCACGTACTTAATGCAAATGGTTATTCCCATGGACGCCATTGTCAGGATTTGACCAAATTGAAATAGGACCCACATAGCAAGCAATCAAAATTGGTTCACCCATTAAGTTACGTGTAACAAACATAATACAATACGACGAATTGAGTACCTCCTCTTTCAAAGTCGGTATGTTAATGATAAACGCGAAACGCCAATGACTTGAGTCGAATTTAAAGTGCTTCGCATAGAAACCGCAACAGCATATCGGTTGTAGGCAGAACACGGCCGCAGCATTACTACGTATGGGGACTTACTCTATCTAAGGTTTAGTTCGCTCTATAAATTCTAATACCATGTTACCGGAGCGAAGGCTTTATTACTACTTCATGTTAATGTTATCTTTTGTTCGATATGGTTTATTTAATTTCTTCTATATCTCCCTCGGTATCTGGATATTATCGGTTTCACTATAATTTATGAAGTTTGCGCAATCCCGTGGAAATGTTGTGCGCGTACAATAAAACGGATCTAGTACAGAAGCAATAGATCTACTATTAAGTAGTTAAGTTACAGCCTTTATATATGTCCCACTGCTGGGCACAGGTCTTCTCTGTAAAGAGAGTATAAGGGCATAGTCCGCCACGCGGCCCTAGTGCGGACAGTTTCTGAGACATGTAGGTTTCCTCACGATGTTTTCCTTCACCGCCGAGCGCGTGGTAAATCAGCACATAAAATTGCAACAACAAATTTATTGTTGCCGGCACCGGGGATCGAACTCGGGTTGCTAGCGTACTACGCAACATGAGCCAACCGCCCGGACACTGAGCTACCACGGCTCTTGTTTCTCTACTATTAAGTAACGAAATATATAACATGAATTTTATTTTGTGAACTACATATAATATTTTTAGACGAAAGTTTCTGTCCATACAAAGGTTGTCTGGAAGAGATCGCTCTTAGCGATAAGACCGCCCATTGCGCATGCAATGATCTTGTCCAATGTGAAAATTGTAGTTACTATTTCTGTGATGTATTTTGTTGTTAATTGTTGCGCAATAAAGAATATTCATTCATTCATTCACTACATAGAAAGGGCTAGACGCTTTTTAACGTGATAATTATGTCCCATGTGTGACGGAGAAGCCATCTAGATTCTGTCGTGAAAGTGTCGAGAGTAACTGCCAGTTAGGGCCGGATTTAGAGAGCACTTTCAAAAAATGAGAGATATGCACTGTTGGAGTTTATTTCAAATGTTATCTTTATTTACTGAACTAATTTGAGAATTTCTTGCCATGGCATTTTCAAACAATATAACTAATGATTCTATTGTCAACACGTCCTTTACGCTCCGGGTATCAAGAGCTATAAATCCGGCCCTGCTGCTAATTGAGGTTCCCACCCGGGAATAGTTGCGAGTATTACATAAAAGATACAGGCTGAAGCCCTTAAAAGATTGTCTTCTCAAATTTCGGTAAATGTGGCCTTCTGGATAATCGGCGTAGATTCCATATAAAAAAAACGAGTAATCAAAGTCAAGTAATAGTAAACATAAAGTATATTTATCAATGATATTTAGTATTTTTCTCCAAAAATACATTTGTTCCCGATTTGTTTATTTCGACAACAAGTAATTTGGTTTCTTACGAGGTCAAAACAGAAAAAAAACCTTCAAACAATTGGAAACTCTGAACACAATTTCGAAAAATTCCGCGCCAGATAGAATTTTTTTAGTCGTTGAGGGTCTTTCACCCGGTACGAGTTTATCGTTACATTTTGGGACATCCTATATAATCTACATATATACAATTACAACAATTTAGCGTAGTACGTAATTGTTGTTAATTTAGGTAATAGTTATCGATATAGACTTTTCGTTTTTCGAGTACAAAATTTTTTATTTGAATTTGTTTTCAGTGATGCTTGGCTTACACCATGTTTCTCTGGTGTTTATACTTCATAACCCAAATGAAAAGAGAATGACAATCGAAGAATATACTCCGCTGGGCTTAAAAAGGATGTGAAAGCCATCTACGTAAGTAAGACAAAAGGTTTCGTGTGTATATAATTGTGTACACCTTTCTATCCACTTATATAGTAACTAAACACCTTTACGTGCTGATACGAATGAGTGTTTCAGATCGATGCTTTAGAGACCCTATTTACGGTAAACGGACATTGTACAAATTATGGCGCAAAGCCGGCAAACCACTGAACGGAATATTAGAGTTAATCACAACACCATAGCTGGTCTCTATGAAAGTGCTTTGTACAAGAGCTTTGAACATTAAATGTACACTTTCCATAATCATTTTCCAACTTTCAATGATATGTTTATGAAAATTTATACGCGTAAACTGTGTTAGATACATCACAATTACACGATACTGATAGTATACGTATTTTCAGCCGATTTTAAATAACCTCCTCAATTAAAGTCGGCTGAAAAGCCTGCGCTGATTGACCAGAGACGCAACAGTTTCATTGGATTTGAGAGATTAAACCTTTATTGTTGACGGGGGAGAAAACTTCAATTACGAGAAGATAAGGCGAGGCTATAACTCACTAAAACCCCCGGTGGCCGTCTTCGGTTCATTGTGATGGGCTCCGGGATCTCCAGTACAACGCCAACCCTCTGCGTTGTGCTGTGAAGCACGTCCCGGGAGGTTAATCCCTCCCCCAGCATCCTCGCAGTGTTAATTTTCGGTATGATATGATGATGTAGGTGTTTTAAAGGGAAAATAAAATTGCAATTGGTAAGCTGTGTTAAAAAGTTACAGCCTTTATATATATAATATATATGTCCCACTGCTGGGCAGAGGCCTTCTCTGTAAAGAGAGTATAAGGGCATAGTCCGCCACGCGGCCCTAATGCGGATTGGCAGACTTCACATGTCGTAGAAAAATTTTCTAAGAAATGTAGGTTTCCTCACGATGTTTTCCTTCACCGCCGAGCGCGTGTGTTAAGGTATGTGTAAACTATCAGATAGGACTTGGTCAATCTACATAAATTATTAATTTAATAAAAAAAACTGGTTTCTTTTAATTATCGCATTATTTTCCTATTTATATCATCATTCTCAAAGTTATATCGCGAAGATCTCGCGCTTTCTTAATCTTACATTATCATAAACCTATAAATATCTCAATTATAAGCGTACTTCAATGTAATTTTTAAAATTTAGAGTTTCCTGGCTATAAATCTTTAAAACTCAGTCTTATACTAAAAAAATGGCATAGGACCAGTGGCGACTAGCGTTCGCCAACTACCAAAGAGGATTTTAGATGACAAAATTATTTATATTGTATTTGGAATTAGAAAATTTTTATAAGACACATGTCAACATTTTTCATTACACTTTTGCTTAGACTTTTCCGATTGTATAAATTTCTAATGTAACAAAATGTATAAAAAATGATTTCCGTATTCCTCATCATTTCTGTGATATTTTTATCTACCGGCGGCACGTTATTAGAAGGTCAAGATCATGTGCAAAAGTAATATTGGGATTGGCATTCCGCACTAATGACACATTACCCAAAGACCTTATTGAAAACAATCCTCTCAAACATTAAAATTAAATAATACACGAATCGAGATCCTTCTGTTTTTGAAGGTCGGTTCAATAAAAAGGTTTCGTCTCAAAAACCCCGAAGGCGCTAAAAGTACACTACATAAATAGCTATAGAAGAGAACGTGTAAAGTGCCGGACATGGGGATAGTGGCACGGTCGCTTGGTGTCTTAGCAGAAGTCGCGCTGCGATAATTAGCACGCGAATAGCTTACTAATGAGCTTGCTATTGTGTGGGGACGTCGAGCGACGACCTCCGAGAGAGATGTCCACATGACACAGCTGTGATCGTAATACGAGCAGGCTTTGTTCTTCCCGATATAAATAAGATGAGTGGTTATCGATCCGACTTACGATCTGATGGTTGCGAGTTCGAATGCTATTTTCGTCTTGTTGAAAATTAAAGTTACAGCCTATATATTCATATATGTCCCACTGTTGAGTACACCATCTCTGTAAAGAGGGTATAAGAGCATTGTCCGCCACGCGACCCTAGTACGGATTGGCAGACTTCACATGTCTTAGAAAATGTTCTATTCTAATAATATTTATATATATAATTTTATATCGTGAGGAAACCTAGAAAATTTTCTAGGACATGTAGGTTTCCTCACAATGTTTTCTTTCACCGTGTGGGTAATCAGCACAAAAGTGCAACAACGAAATTATTGGTGCCGGCACCGGTCATCGAACACTTGTGGCTAGCGTACCACGCATTTTAAGGCGTCCGCCGGAATACTGAGCTACCACGGCTCTCATTCGTCTTGTACCAATTAATTTCCGTTCTGATCAAGTACAAAAACACTTGATAAAAATTTGTAGCTGGTGTAAAACAATGGACTTACCTCCTGTCGCATATGAGACCTAATAAACTTTATTTAAATACATATACGGTACCCGGCTTACCGGACTTTTTTAATTTAAAATAACCACGCTATTGAAAGTTACTCTTTCGCATGTTGATATAGCTTACAGCTCAGTTATAAACAATACCACAATCATTACTCACGGTTAGGTCTGACAGATGTCTAGCCCTTAATCGAAGGTTAAAATTAACTGGCTCTTAGGGCTCTGACACGCTATGGTGCTTCGGTGTTCTTAGGAGTTTGCATTATTTATTTTATGGTATATAAATCTAAAACTAAGCACACCACTGCAAAATTATAAAATCCTATAACCTCATTCTACGCACAGCGAAACATAAGTAAAATTCATTGATACTGTAGCGGCCTTTATTACAAAACATCATAAATAAAAAAAACCTACCTGAGAACGGTAAAGCGATTGTTTTTTTTAAATTACTGATTAAATTATTCCATAACCATGGGAGGAAGGACTGCCAACTATCGCACAGGAAATTCCTAGTTTAGGTGGCAGTGAAACTTAAATAGAACTAATACTCGCAGTAAAAAAAGTGTAATTAGTAATACTGTTTGTTATAATTTTGTTAATTAATAAAGGATATTTATTATTATAATTATTCCAAACTTTCAATTTCAAAACATTGAACAAGGAGAATTGGTTTAATGTTTAACACACTAGTGGGCAATCATCCTTAATGAATATCGTCGGCTTGCCGCGTTATTTAGCACCACCTTGGATATGTACGATCAATCGAATTATAATTGTTTTTCACGCTCATTAGTTGTAATTGAAATAAATCCTTTATCTGGCCCTCATTGTTTTTTTCATTGATTACGAATTTATGCACTCATTAAAACTTTTAGAGCTTTTTTTTCTGTAAAATATATTATTGCCAGTGGTATTCAGATAAAATAATAATATTTGTACATAATATTAGTTGTATAACTAGGATAAAATACACTTGAACATAATTCCGGTGAGGCAATAAAGAATACAAATAAATAAAATTGAGTGTCTGTTTGTAATATTAAAATAACCGCTTTGTACTTCATGCTTATGAATGCAAATATGGTACAGATACCAAAATAACCTTTTAACTTTATATTTTAAAATTGTAAAATTTTTGTCTGTCTCTTTGGAACGGCTGGACCGATTTTGGGACTTCATTCACTGGCAGGTAGCTACTGTAATAAGGAGTAACTTAGGCTACTTTATTTTAGAAAAAAAATAATGAAAAAATATTTTTTTTAAATCTTATCTTTTTTATAATATTGAATGCTAATAATCTCTTTTATTCATAAATATTTTTAACATTCTTGTTAACCTTTCTATAAGCTTAGACTTGTGTTAGTGGGTGGTTCACGTTAATCGTCGAATGGTGCATTGGAACCTACGTCCACACGATTCGCAGGCTTTACACTAAACCATTAGGCTATTGACGTTTCAAACAGTTTTTCATCGCGGGCACAACCGCGGAGCTCAGCTAGTAACAATAATTTTGATCGTATTTTGTACCTTTTTTATTAACGGGGGAAAAAAGAAAGGAAAGCGGGGTAGCTTCAGGAACATTTCCACCATTGTTATATGAGGTTCTTACTCATTAATCCCCCCCCCCCACTCCTTCTCCCCTCCGGTGGGCCTTCCTCGGTGCATGGTGAGGGGCTCCGGGATCTCCAGTGGAACGCACCGGAGCCGCTCTGCACTATACTTGGCACTGCGTCCCGGGTAAGTTAATCCCTCCCCCAGCACCCTCGCAGTGCAAGGTGACACGAGAGCCAATGTCGCCTTCTTCTCGGTTCCACTGCAGCAGACGACAAAAGGCCCTCACTCTTAGACAGACATACTAACGACACGAAATAAATGATGCAAATGGCCTAAGATTTCACGCGTTGTCCATGGGTACTCACAGCCATATTTAAATTTCGCTCAAACAATCTAAAATTACTTTCTGTTTTATTTATCAGCCGACATTTTCAAAAGATATGTCGCCTCGGTCTAACCGTTAAACCCTCTAATCCTCACAGGGTGTCATGTGCAGAGGACTTTCCAGGAGGAGATACCTCTTCCAACACACTCGCTCAATCACTTTGTCCCAAAATTACTTGTCTAACAGGACATTCCATTAACCATATGTATTACGTATTAGATGATGCGTTCTGATAAAGGACTTTGTATATATTAATATTTCTGTGTACACTCATACAAGGTCAATTTTGGCATTACTAATATAATAAAGGCTTGTAAGCTAGAAGGCTTTATCGCAGCTTCCTGTTCATCTGCGTTCCACTCAAGGTCGCCAAACAATGACTCTCACGAACACGCTTTGTGCTCTTTAAGGCGAGCTTAATCTAAATTGTGTATGATACATATATGGACAGTATTTGAATTGCTGAATCATTATAAATATAATAACATATTAAATCAACACAATTATCGCAGCTTCTAAACGATGTATCTCTTTCAAAGATTTTTTTTCCTCTATAGTATAAATTTACAAATGGAAAAAATATTGTTCTTTGCTTCTTCTTTCATTATTCGGACTGGAATAGTTTACCCGCCTGTGTCTTTTTCTTTCCCTCCGATTACAATACGGATGTTTCAGGTGTCTGACTTAATAGGCATTTAATAAACTAAGATGAAATACAGTCCTCAAATAGTAACTGAGTCTTACTACATTTCATCGAGTTTTTTTTTTAATGACGAACTACACAGATTGGGCAAAGAAGCCGGGCTTGACTGCTTCACCGGATTGAGAGGTGGCATAGCTCTTAGGTCACTTAGCCTGCACCTCTATCGCTAGTAAGTCGACACAAGGGTTCCCCCAGTGGGACGTAACCTTGGATTGGACGGTTACTATGTTACGCGTAAGCATTGCGTTTCGAGAGGGCCGAACCAAGGATAATCAAATCGAGTAATTCAAAATCTAAACTAACTTTGAGTGCCAATTCGGGGTTTCATCGAGATCAGACAGACATTTCGTCGAAGATCGACGCCTAACATGAGAGAATATGAGAATATGTGAGATTTAATCTATCAGGAACCCTAAAGAAATAGCCTTGTATTAAATTGGTTACAGTTTTGGTATAACATAATGAAAGCATTTTTAATACTCAATATTTATTACATATTGGCTTTTGACCTCAATTGTACAAGCGTTTTGACAATTCATTTATCTTTCCATACTAATGGCTAATTACGCAAACTATTCGACGTTTGGCAAATCTACAAGGGCAATGAGATTGGGCTCAACAATCACTTTACGTTAAGCAATTTTAAATCCTATCCCATAAAATTTTGAATTCAATTCTGTATTAACTTCATTTATCAGTCGAGACGTGGCATAGATTTATGAGGATAACAATGGATCATGGTATACTTTTCAAACAATTATTAAGTATGTAGATTATTTGTATTATAAAATTTGTATTTATAAAATTTCTTTAATATTTTCTTTGTTCGATTTGAAATACGATGAAACGAAAACGCGACACTAAAAGAAATAATAAATCTTCGTAGTATTTAGCCTATAAACAGAATGAGATAGTGTTACTGTTCAAGCCGAAGTTACCCCTCACCGGGGACCCTTGTGTCGAGTTACTAGCGATAGAGGTTCAGGCTAAGCGACCTAAGAGCTATGCCACCTCTCAATCCGGTGAAGCAGTCAAGGCCAGCTTCTCTGGCCAATCTGTGTAGTTCGTCACAACAAAAGAATGAGATAGAATACGAGTATATTATATAATGAGCACGATCCCTAGATCCTATCTATGCCAGCCGTTCTGCGAAGATCGTTACTTCACCTAGACTTAGGGCTTCCCATTATAGGTTTGCCTCTTCGCGGTCTCAATTCAAACTCATTTCACGGCTATCGATTAAAGACTGATATGGCCGGCTTTTTAATTCGATGGGCTATGGCGATAAATACATCAGTGCAAATAAATAGGTATCAATAGTATTACAAATATTATTACTTGATTTAAATATAAAGCAATCGAAGATGCGAGTACCGGAACTGTGATTTAATGTACTCACTGTTATTGGATCCTGATAGTTTATGGTCCTACCGGCCGTGGGAACGAGGTGCGTACTGCGAATAGAGGCAACCGTCACACCGTACTAAAACCTTTTGTCTTTCCCACAAATTTTGTCGATGATAATTTAAAACTGTTTTCTTTGTAAGTTCTCAAACATCATGTTATAAATATCTTTATATTCCATTATTTAAACAGTCTAATAATAATTATAATAGTTATATTATATATATATTAAATTTAATTTTAGTAATATCATGTAATATTTATGATCTGTATTCTAATATTTTTGTTGACTAATATGTTGGCATTATTGTAATCAGGCGAATACTCAAGTTCTTTTGGCATGTAAGCCGTCGTGGAAACGATTGTTTAGAGCGTCTTGTCGTGCAGGGCAAAGTAGAAGGAAGTAGACCACGAGGTAGATCGCCAATGCGATGGTTGGAACGTCGTGCGGCGGGTTTTGACTGCTGCCCAACCCACCGGATCATGATGACCACGACCACTCTGACAAGAGTGAAGCGACCAAGAAGAAGATTGTGATCAGAAGTTGTCGATTTGTTGGCAGCAATGTATTAAAAGATGTTGAGATTAATAGAATATATTATGGTTGCCATTATTCTGAAGCCCACAAGATAAGTTAAACAGTTCTTAAATGTAAAACAAATTATGTAAAAATAATGCAGATGTACAAAAAAATATTAAAGCGTTTGAATTATCTTCGACGGTGCTTCCTTAAGCGAGTTTATAAAAGGCAAATATATTACTGAGCGAGATGATAATGGCATTAATTTTTTTTTTAATTTCATCAGTAGAAACAATAAGACAAAGGTCGGTAAAACAAAAAGCTTTAAAACGCTCGATCTGCGGACGTCGGCCATATAGAAATGGATCTATCAATTAAACGCACGGAACGTAAGCCGGCCATTGATTGATGTATCAATAAGTACATAAATCCATTAAGGTAATACGTACGTGCCTGTTAATTGTGTATTTTCTGCCGCTGTCAGCGAGGCCGGGATGTGCTCTTGTTTCGAAACTGTATGATTGAATTAAACGGCGATAGCCTAACGCTTAATGCGTTTAAATTTACGATCTTTTGATGGAGGGTTAGAATCCCGGCCGCCTTGTTCCAACTTGTTACCGCGTTTCTGTGTCTTACATCCAAAAAAACGCGCGAAAAGTCTGTCTTTTCAACCCATTAACATTTATTAAATATATTTATAAATTTAGGGAACAAATTCCTGACACGGGTTGATGTCTGTAGGTGGTGGTGGATGCCTGGATACCAGACATTTGCCCTTGTGCTCTGGCACAGAACAGTTCCGTCAACGAGTCTTGTGGGTGAACGCTAGCAGAGTTTAAATTAGTATAGTGTTTATCTGTAAGTACATGACCAATGTAATTCGTGTATTATTTTAGCATTGAGATTTTGTAAACACTAAAATATAAGTCTGTAATATTAAATTATTAAACTTCTCGTTAGATAATTGTTTTTTTTGGTCTTGTAAATTTCTACCTTATTTTATTATTTCTAAAAATACTAAAACGAGCTCTTATGTACACATATTTACAATCAAACGTTAGACTATTATGCACGGACGCTCTCTTTTATTTCCGAATACCATAGTTATATTAAGAAATTCTATAGGCTATATTCTTTTTCTTCTTCCATATACTTGTTGTTTTGGATTATCATAAACTTAACAATATCATAATGAACAAGAATTTTACCGTACGATTTTTAGGAATTCACCAATATAACCTTAGGAACCCAAGATCCTATGCTATTAAATGGTTTAAGTTACGGTCTGCGAATCGTATGGTCGTGGGTTCATGGTGGTGTGGTTCCATTCGACTACTGACGTGAACCATCAACTAGTAACACGAGCTTAAGTTTAATTGGATTGGTTAACAAGAATGTTAGTAAAATTTATGAAAAAAAAACGAAGTATTGCTAGCTTTCTTTTTTTAAAAAAAATTGAAACCAATAACTTTCAAACAAAAAAATAGAAGTGCATAAATGACACAAAAAAAAGTAACTACGAATTAAACCTATTCCTTTTTTTTGAAGTCGGTTGATAAACAAGATTAATAAAGCTATACATAATATCAGTAATATATGCAAGAATTGCCCGTTAAAAGTTATAAGACATAACGTAGCTACAAGGAGGCGTATCGTAGCTAATGATGTAAAGTGAATCGAACGGTGTAATTGTAGTCAAGGTTCCGACTTACATCCGGTTACGGTTGCATATAATAAAGTCATTAACGAACCGAAATGCGTTTAAAGTCGTACTACTTTTACGAAATGACATATAATAGGCACTCAGTTTTTAACAGGGTAGGCAAAAACAACAATCTCTGTCGTCTTTTAGCTTTCATACGTGACAGAAGGTTAGCTTATCACCATACACAAATTTTAGCAAGTAAATTTTTTATAGGTATGACACCGAAAAACGAAAACTCGATTATACGAGCTGGGTGCCGTTTTATTACGAAACCAATGTTTAACAGTCATTATCGTTCCATTATTGCCAAATACGTCAAATACAAACACACGAATAGTTCATTGGTAAATCATGCTACTAATGAACTAATCTCTCTTATCTACCTTATCGTAACATATAGTTGTAGTTTTACGTAGTTCTGGTTTCCTTGTACTCTCTTTCTTATTTCACATTTGTATTCGTTGTCGTCTTAATTTATTCATCTAATTTTTGATTGTCATAAAAAAATATTGTTAACGAAAAAATATATTAAAAAAGGTCCTAATTGAAAGTAACAAACTAAACAGATTAAAAATCAGTTTATAAAAAAGTGTTATGAGCGCTTAAACGTAAAATAATACACAATTGAGAACTATCTCCCATTTTAAAGTCAGTTCAAATATTACCTTAATTGAATGTACGGTGTATCTCTTCTGGACAGCCCTGTAGTTCTGGGCTCTCAAGAATAAGACTACGGTATCCCCTGCCTGTCGTAGAAGGCGACTAAAAGGGGCCTCGGGTTCACTGGGCGAGAAGGGGTATCTTACTGAAGATTTCCTCCTCGTTAACAAAAAAAAATCTCTTCTGGAATTCGCTTAGGAGAAACTAGAGCAAACCTTTGCTTTTAAATATATATTTAAAAAATATATACTATCAATAATAATAAATCTCTATTGGTCACCAAAAAATATTCAAGAATGAAATGTGAAGTACTCCTGAGCTAGGTACTATTGGACCTGTGTTTCAGCAGGTGTCTCTCTTCCACTTTGAAAACACATTAAAAACATTAACAATAGGGTATATGTGTGTATGTGTGTGTGTGTAAATGTGTGTTTGTGTATGTCTCTCAGCTATATGTATAATAATATTATAATATGTATAATTTAATTATAGACTCTGGGCACAGGCCTCCTCTGTAAAGAGATTATAACAGCATAGTCCTAGCTATATTTATGTATATAAATAGAGAAATAATTATTTATCTATTTTGATATAATGCTTGTGTATTTAGATCGAATATTAATTTTATTTCTGTTTCAAAATAATTACTACATTGTTTACTCCTAATGACACAAGGGTCAATCAGATTGTTACTATTATATAAACAAACAAACAAACAAACATTTTATGTTCCCACAATAATTTCAATAACAACTTACTTAAATTATTATTATGGGCGGGGACTGGTGTCCAAACTAGGAACGAGCCTGTGTGATGGATCACCAGCAGGCCTAAACCCCACGGTTTTTAACCAAACTTTTAAAACTATTGGAGAGAGAAGGAGAAGGTATATATATATATATATATACATAAATATTTATAAATAAATAAATGTACGTGTTTATATATACATATATATATATATATATATATATATATATATATATATATATATATATATATATATATAAAAGAAGGGATATAGATATATAATTGTTGCTACGTGTCATGTGTGTGTGTGTGTGAATGTGTTTATTATTTTTTACCTATAAAATATGCCGTATATATACTTAGATTAAATTAGTTAATCCAACAAACCCTAGAGGATGAGTCTAAAACGTAGCTCATATCTTCATTAATGAGTTATAATGTGTTAATCCTAACCACAATAGTTTAATTAGTCGTAGCGTAGCCCGTTCATTATCATAAGGCGTGTCACAACATCCCGGCTCTACTCCGTTGTCACCGGACGTCGGAGATCCCTCGCATTTTGTCCGCGCTCCGTCCGTTTTAGTAAGGTACGGTCGCGAACATATTTCATGACAACAATTTATAATATCTAGAGAGTAAAAACAACAAAACGTAAAAGCAACAACAGCTGGGAATCGAAAGCTTTAGCTTTCTTTGCTTTAGTCGTTATGTCCGACATCAGGATTCCCAGCCAGCTTTTGACCAATGTTTTCCGATCCAGTAAGTATTTTTTTCTTCTTTATATATACACAATATGATTGGATCATATTGTGTACTAGCGTATCCAGCCCACTATGCCGGGCTAGTTTTTGCTTTATTTTATTTAAACAATAAACTTACATCATTAAATATTTAATTTAACTCTCACAATATATAAAATTATTCATTTCTCTCCGTATTCATTCTCTTCTATTCTCTTCTCAGTCGGTGAAGATCATTACGTACACCCATGTAAAAGTTAAAGTTAAAGTTACAGCCTTTATATATATAATATATATGTCCCACTGCTGGGCAGAGGCCTTCTCTGTAAAGAGAGTATAAGGGCATAGTCCGCCACGCGGCCCTAATGCGGATTGGCAGACTTCACATGTCGTAGAAAAATTTTCTAAGACATGTAGGTTTCCTCACGATGTTTTCCTTCACCGCCGAGCGCGTGGTTAATCAGCACATAAAATTGCAACAACAAATTTATTGGTGCCGGCACCGGGGATCGAACTCGGGTTGCTAGCGTACTATGCAACTTGAGCCAACCACCCGGACACTGAGCTACCACGGCTCATGTACATATCAGTAAATACAATATCATTCTTATCATTTATACAAAAACAAATCGGGCTCAAGTTAATGTCAGAAATTATAGTATGACAAATAGGTTGTTTGACAGTTCAAAAAGAGGAGTGCTCCGGTAGTACCAAACTTTACAGTGTTACTCGCCAAGTCAATCTGAAGATTCCGTGAAAGTTTAATTGAAATCGGTCCAGCCGTTTCGGGACCTATATAGAACAAACCCACACACTTTCTCTTTTAGACATAGACATTTATTTATTGAAACCTTAAAGTATCTATATGTTGAACTTAGTTTTAGATTATTTTTTTATCACAAGATCCTAAGAACAGGCGATAGCATCGCTATAGAATTCAAAAATAAAATTTAAACTAAAGTCAGTAGAAAACATCGTTGTTCGCGACTGTACAACAGTCTTACAGGCGAACAAACCTGCGTAAGATGATCGGCTTATGTCGCTATCGACGTCTCCATCGACGGCTGTCCACGTGCCTGAATCAAATGCCGTGCGACGTCTGATTGTACACTTATTTGTACCAGTAGGTGTATGATTAATGGTGTAGTGACGCAACGATCAACGGGACGCCGCATTAATGGCGCGACGTGAAGAATCGATGTTAGATTAGTGCCGTGCTAATAGAAATGCCGAGCCTTGATAGCTCAGTGGACAGGCCTTCACGTTATACGGACAATCTAAGCTCGAACTCCGGTGCTGCCATAACATTTTTTTTAAATGGCAAACGAAAATACTGGGCTCCAAGTAGTTTTGGTAATCTGCTAGTTCAGTTGTGTCACTATGATTTTCCGATGCCGTACCACTGATACTGACATAATTATCTAGTAATTTACATCGTACATGCTGACAGCTTTTAAATATAATTACATTCAATTAATCTATATCAAAAAAACCAACTTACTCGTATAATGTTCATTGGTCGAAAATAGTCAATTACGGTTTTTAGATCAACGACAATTGTATTACTAATTACAAAGTCGATTGGTGAAGTTGGAACAAATATATACGGTTGTTATATGATTGCTTGGCGAGGGTTAAGTGACTATCATAAATAGTTAATATATTAATAGTGATTTCAATGCTCCCATTTCTGGATTCTTTTACATAATATATTATTCTTATATTAATATTCTTTTTCAGACTATAGGGCCACCACTAGTACTAATAAATGAGATGGGATCGGGAGTGGTTTTTAAGTAACTATCAAAGCCGGGAGCTCTTCAGCTCAGTTACTTCCATAGTGATTAAGGACCTAACCTAAGAACTCTGCCATTTCTTAAGTCCAGTAATTAATGCTGTTAATTATTCTTGATAGTCTCAAGGTGTCTATGTAAAATTATCGCAGGTCAGAGATTGACGGCATAGAAGATTCGGGTGCAGGGAACGAGCACTTCTCGCCGAACGTGTCCGTGGTGGTGAGTCTCGTCGTGCAGAATGGTGAGCGTCGCAAGCCACGATGCGTCATAGTGAAAATCAGGAGAATTTACTGACCTTTTTTGGAAGGGTCAGACATTCGACTACCTTATTCATCAGGTGTATATAAATCTACCTCTCGCATACCTTCGATTCAAAATACAACATACCGGAATAACATGACTAAGCCGAGGTACTGCCTCGCCAGATTTTCCAAGATTTTAAGTAGGGGCTTAAGCTATTTGTTGGGAGACTTGCAATCTGATGTCAAGTGATCCGTCGCTCACGAACACCTGCCAAAGAGATGGCAAGTGGTTTGCAAGCCTACAAAAAGCTGTAGTCGCCAGTACCTACTAACGGAGCGGAACGTTGAAGTTTCTATTATAAACTGGAGGTTTTCTTTATGCTGGTTTTCGTACTTCCCCCGATCATGTCGACCCAATTCAGGCAGTAACAAAAGCCGTTGTTCAGTCTAAGTTTCTCGTCTACTAGACAGGTATATTTTTGAGTAAAAACAAAAACCGACTTCAAATCGAATCAAACGTAAATCAATTTTAAGACATATGGTTTTCTCATGGATGTCCTTATCGAAACTGGACTTTGAACTGGAAATTGAAATCGAACCACACGCGAAGCACCAGATTTTAAATAGAAAAAAAACATCAAAATCACCCAGTTCTAAGTTCTAAGGTCACAAGAAACAGACGAATTGAGAACCTCCTTCTTAAAAGTAGATTAAAAGAACTCGTGTTAAAAATTTAAAAATCAAAAAAAAATCGCCACTCAAAAATAAGGAACATCACACATGCCACCGATGCCTTAACACACGCTCAAAAGCTAAAATTGGCAGGACATATAGCAAGACTGGGAGACGACCGCTGGACCAGTAGAATAACCTCGTGGAGAGGTCCAACTAGAATGATTTAATACGGACGGGTGGGACAAATTGGAGAAAAGTAGCCCTTGATAGAAGTAATTGGATTTCTTTGGAGGAGGCCTTCACCCGTTGAAGGTTCTTGATAAATAATAATAAATCAGTAAAAATATTTTAATTTAAAATGTAAAAAAAAGGCTTTTTTTTATTTATTTATTCGTAAAAGAACTGTCTACTATTCTTTTTTGAGGAATTCCAGCGTTTAAGAAAATGTCAACGACCCTGAGTAATCAACGACACACGCCAAAAAGGTTATTTTATGTGTTAACTTGAAAGTCATCTAAAGTGATTTTTCCCCCGTTACTCTCCATAATGGATGTCGTCCAATGTAATTTCGGAATGCTCCGGTAAAAATATCTTCCTGCTTTTTAGCTGAGCAATAAGAGCAAGTCATCTCATCATCTATATAAATAGCTCACATTAAATATAAGAAATATAAGATCATGTCCACACTGATTTCAAGTAATATTTTATTTAAATTTTTATATGATCTGTACTAAATATGTCAGTCATACGTATACAAGTTCTAAGCCTTTATAGATCAGTGGTGGTCATCAGAACAATGACAAAAAAACTGCAACTGCGCGACAGCGTCCAACATGCTGTAGTGGCGATATCCCGACACACCGTCAGCTGTGTCTATTATACAGATGACTGTGACGACGCCACAGGAAGACTGTTGACAAAGGCAATGGCCGCATCAAGGGAGAGGATAGTGGACTACAACCTGAAAATGGCCATGAGAAGCAGGGACACAGCGGTCGCGGAGAAGCTAATAGCAATGCAGCGGGGCGTCTGCGACGCGTGAACCCAAAACGATCTCTGGCCACCTCCAAATTCAGGCATTATATATATATAAAAAAAAATAAAAAAAATAAGGAAAATAGTAACTGTAGAAGTGGCACTTTTTAACAAATGCAGAGTAGTAGTAGTCTGTGGTTGCAATATAAGAATAAAAAAGCCTTTATAGATTTCATCATCATCAGCCTGTGTCTACCCACTGCTGGATATAGGCCTTCCCCAATGCCTTCCACCATATACGATCCTCCGCTTTACGCATCCAGCCACTTCCGGCTATCCTTACAAGGTCGTCGGTCCATCTGGAGGGAGGGCGCCCTACACTTCTCCGACCGATGCGCGGCCTCCATTCCAAGACTTTCCTCCCCATCTACCATCACTTTATAGATTTACATTGTGTATATTTTTTACAAATTTATTTTAACCAATATGTTAAAACACATCGTTGTTCATTTTTCGCCAAATTTATAAGCTCCCATATATAGACGCAAAGTAAGGCAGTAAGCTGATTGCCATATTTGGAGCCTTGCACCAATTTAAATGTCAACTTTTTTCTTGTCTAGTAGTCTAAAATCACCGCTGAAAATCAGCGTTGTCGCATCCTTGCGACAGCATATGCTGAGACGGTGTCCGATATTGGCATCATATGTTTTGTATTATTTGTCCGTGAAATTTTAACTGTGTTTTGTCTATTTTTCATTCTTTTTTAATGTGTGTTATATTCAGTCTGTGATGTGTTTTTGTATTGTGATGCCAATAAATAAATGTCTATGTCTGTGTCTATGTCTATTGGTACAGGACAGCTAGGATTTGAAATCCAACCGGTAGATCAAATCGAACATCTAATTACTGAAACTATATTTTGACTTATTCTACAGTATATTTGTTCATGTACTTATTGAGTTTGAGTAACAAATAACAGTATAAAATGTGACATTCGCATCAAGTTGCATAATACGCTGGCAACCCGAGTTCAATCCGCAGTGCCAGCAGCAATAAATTTGTTGTTGCAATTTTATGTGCTGATTTACCACGCGCTCAGCGGTGAAGGAAAACATTGTGAGGAAACCTACACGTCTTAGAAAACAATTTTCTAGTGAATTTTTAGACATGTGAAGTCTGCCAATCCGCACTAGGTCCGCGTGGCGGACTATGCCCTTATACTCTCTTTACAGAGAAAGCCTGTGCCCAGCAGTGGGACATATATGAAGGCTGTAACTAATTAAATAAAAACTTAAATTATTTTTAAGTAACTCTGTTGTTATGATGATTATGTATTCACCGAAACACTGTCAAAAGTTTATTACAATACACTTAAATAATCTGTTTGTAAATATTTTAAAATTGAGGGTACATTTAAAAAAAATATTTCACCGGTTTATAAAGATCGGTCGTTATAAGTGAGTTAAGCACAAGACTGTTTGAAATGTTGGTAAATAAAATATTATAATTGTAATATATTGAATATGTATAGTGTGAGTGCTCCTTTATCTGGTAATGGTCTTACGCGCATTACGTTATTTTGAGTGGCCAGTGTCGGACAAAAAAGAGACGTAGACAATTTGAGTTATGTGTGGAACGTCGCCACGACATCCGCTCTCATTAAACATCAATAGATGTCTGCGGAATGTTAAAGAAAACTTTCCTTTTTAATAATTTACATCCTTATACACATATAAATACTGGTAGGAACTAGACATAAACCTCTCCGTGAGTAGTACAAGAAACGAAGTTCTGACCTGGGTTCATAAATGTGGAACATGAAGAATAAGTCTTCATGTTCGACATTTGTGCTCCTTGTCGTTAACGACGAAAGTGTGTGCATTTGTTCCATATAGGCTCCGAAACGGCTGGACCGATTTCAATGAAACTTTCAAGGAGTCTTCAGATTTACCTGGCGAGTAATCCTGTAAAGTTTGGTGACGATCGGAGTACTCCTCTTTTTGAACTGTCAAATACAGCTTTTATTTACTATGTGTGTGTGTATATATTTATGTCATTATGAACCATTTTTATCCACGATCCCACCTGATGTTAAGTGGAAAGGCAGTCCTCTATTCTTGAAAATATCCACATTGGAAAGACAGACGTGGGACCACTATTCCACTCATTTGCTGTAAAAGAACCAGCACTGCGTCTTAAAGAACGATGGTGGAACCGGGATGGGAGAATCAGAACATATAATTCCTGAGCACTCTCTCCAAATTCAATCTGTAGAAAACCCAAAGGGTAGCCATCTTACGCCTGTCCTCAAGACACCTTTGCAACAAAAACATATTTTCAAAATCAGTGTAGACACATGTAGTCAAAAAATACAAACGAACCTAAAGTTACTCCCTTGTATATATAATAACATATTTATTGTCTTACTGTTGAGCGCAAGCCTTCTCTGTAAAGAGAGTATAAGGCCATAGACCGCCACGCGGCCCTAGTGTGCATTGGCAGACAATCACATGCCTAATAAAAATTTTCTAAGACTTGTAGGTTTCCACACGATATTTTTCGTCACCGCCGAGCACTGTATATCTATCTGTCTGTTATGGTAAATCAGCACATAAAATTGCAACAGCAAATTTATGTGATGCCGGCACCGGTGATCGAACTCGGGTTGCTAGCGTACTATGCAACTTGAGCCAACCGCGAATACGACAGCTCGACGAACCTTCTTTTTGAAGTCTTTTAAAAATGTCACAGATGCGTAATAAGTGATTTCTTTTTAAAATGCCACTAATGACTTTAACACATTTGGATATATGTGACGTAGCGATGGCGCCAAGTTGTGAAACCATCTAATAGTGAGTGTCAACAATTTAGTGATACATTTATTGATTCGTAATGTACACAGCGACGATTAGCGAAAACCTCGTCGGCGTTTACGATGTAAGGTGGCGAATTTAGCGATAATTATTACACTATATTGAATTTTCAAATTTTTGTGTATGTTACTCATTGAATAAAACTAATTTCAACCCACTTCAAAAAAGAAGGTTCACAATTCGTCTGTGTGTTTCTGGGTAGGATTGAGTGTACCGATTTTGATGATTCTTTTTTTTATTTGATAAGATTTATTTGATCACATCGGAAGCAGTAGACTTCCCGTGTAATACTAATTTATTGTGGTCTTAAATTTGCATTAAACATGTGCGTGACAAATGGACGAATAACTGAATAACGAACCATGCCAATTGATTTCGACTATTCATTTTTTATTGGGAAAATTGTACTTAGTTAAACTACCCTTAGTTTGATGAGAGTTATGTAGGTAATATTTCTACGATAATTCGGAAATAAAAAGAAGGCGTTCGTAATATCGTTTAAAGTTTGATTCATTTTATATACATACAAATATATAGGTTGTCAAATATCTCCCTTCCGCCTTTTTGTCTTTTGAATTTCGCGGCTATGTACAAAGCGCTACAGAGCTCGTATACTATACATAATTTGAAAGGTCTTGACATAACCTACAAAACGACGCTATGCATAATTAGTTTGGATATTGCGTTCAACAGTTATAGACGTGTAAACATGGAGTTCACTAACGCCGAAATTCGCGCTATTTTAAAGTTTTCCTTCGTTAAAGGCAAATCCGCTAGAGAAACGTTCCGTGAGATTAATGGTGTTTTGGGGGATGGTACTCTATCACTTCGAACCACGGAGGAATGGTTTCGACGATTCAGAGCCGGTGAAAACGACACCATGGATAAGCCAGCCGGCGGAAGACCTGTGACGACAAATACCGATCAAATCATGGACTACATCGAGTTAGACCGGCATGTGGCATCTCGTGACATCGCCCAGGAGATGGGAGTTAGTCACCAAACCATTTTAAACCATCTGCAGAAGGCTGGATACAAAAAAGCTTGATGTTTGGGTGCCGCATGACACAAAAGGCGGAAGGGAGATATTTGACAACCTAATATACTTGTTACAGATTTTATTGCGTTACAATCAGAATTTTTACACAACACAAACACTTTAGAGCAATCATTATCTCGAGAGGGACGTTTGACATCCCTTGTCATAGTTGTCGGAGGTTCCAGTCAGGACTCTGAATCTGCTAAATCAATTGCATCACAATGAACTTTCAGTGACATCACAGTTGTCGATACTTGCTGGTTTTGGTAATCGGCTAGTTCAATTGTGCCGCACTATTTTTTCAATGGCAGAGTCACTTCAATATTGTTTCTTACTTAACCCCTTTTACAATTTCGGACGTCATCTAAAAGACCCGTTGCAAAAATCCTAATACATAGTGACAAGACAGTAAATGCCTCAGCAAGCAAAATAAAGTGCGAATGTACTATATATATCGTTACAAAACATGGTAACACAATAAAGTTAGCACGTCTACGTCAGCAGAACGTTGCCAGTCGTATATAAGTGCAACGTCATTCATTAGAGCATTTATCACCATACGAAAGAAGCTACGTACATAACTATCAAATAAAATCAATAAAATGTTGCCAGTTGTTCAAATATGTACCTTTATGAAAGCTCTGTCTACCCATCAAAAGGATAAAAGGACATGTAAGCGTATTTTCTTTGGTATGTTTTATTAGTCTGAATATTATAAAGTCGAGTGTTATATAGGAAGAAAGAAAAATTGAGTTATTTTTGATCAAATTTTTTGACACAAATTTGGTTTTCTAGCGGAATATGCCACTTGAAGCAGCACTGAGTGCTACCACAGCTGATATCTTATCTACGAACCCTGTTATAAATTAGTTGATACCGCCCGCTTCGCTGTAAATAGGGCAATAAATTTAGCCTAACTTACTCGTTATTACATAAGCTATCTGCCAGTCTCGTCAAAATCGGTCCAGCCGTTCCAGAGATTAGACGGAACAAACACAGATAGACAAAAATTGTAAAAATGAAAAAAAAAATAATTTGGTATATGTTAAAGTTACAGCCTTTATATATAATATATATATCCCACTGTTGGGCACAGCCCTTCTCTGTATAGAGGGTAAAGGGCATAGTCCGCCACGCGGCCCCAGTGCCGATTGGCAGACCTTGCCTTATATATATATATGCCTTAGAAAAATTTTCTAAGACATGTAGGTTTACTCACGATGTTTTTCTATACCGCCGAGCGCGTCGTAAATCAGCACATAACATTGCAACAACAAATTTATTGGTGCCGGCACCGGGGATCGAACTCGGGTTGCTAGCGTGCCACGTAACTTGAGCCAACCGCCCGGACACTGAGCTACCACAGCTTGGTATATGTACCGTTTATAAATTCATATGCATGTAGTAAAAAGGATATTTTAATATCACAAACAGACAGTTTATTTGTATAGAATAATTAGTACTATCGTTTCACATTTGTATTCTACAACCTATAAACCAAATAACGCTTCATAACAACTCAGTTTGAAATGAATGAGACAAAGTCCAAAAAATGTAAATATTGAAGCATTTTTCATGATCAAATATGAATAGAGTCACGAGGCGCCTCGGCCGGACGTGACGTGTATTCGGTCGTTTTTCGACGAAATTCCAACAGATTCCGTCGTAAAACAATATGCAAATTAGAATTTCACAGAAGCTCTAACGGTGTCTCGTGTAAATGTGAGCCTTGATCACGATCGGTCGTTAAAAATTTTCGTGACGTTTAATTCGTAGTGCGTACGTTGTAACAGTACGGAAACCTCGAATGGGTGTATCACGACATTGTACGATATACTTTTGTCACCTGCCTCCGATTCAATGTTAATGTGAAAGCTGTGAGATGAATTAATCAAGTCATAAGTAAATATTACGCAATGTTATAAAATATATTTGACTAGTGATCAAAAAGTCAGTGACGAAATAAACGTTAAACTTTCTTTTATTTTCAAAAGTATCATAGTAATACATCGAAGTTCTGACGTCTCTTTTTTCATTCGTTTTTGTTGACTTTAGGAGGGTCCTACCTAGCCTTAGACTAGGTTCCTACTTAGGTCTTACCGATTCCTAGTCTTAGATACGTCCAATGCCAACAAAATCAACATCTAATTAAACAAAAAAATCAAAATCAGTTCTCATTCATTACTCATGAAGACGAGCGTACCAACATATAAAATTGAGATGACATTGAACCTCTTTGGACGTCGATTAAAATTAAAATTTTTACCTTGTGAACATGATGGCTGGCTGATGGCTGCAGGCGAGACAGTGGCACGCTGTCAGTGGCGTCCCCCCGCGCCTCTACAGTTGGCATCATTCGATCAGATCAGTGCCTCAGCCTGCCAGCGACGCCCTGATGACCTGCAAAGAATAATTATCGAATATAATTTCCCACTTCCTTAACTTAAATAAAGATAGAGGACGAAGAGTATTTTATTTCTCTGTATAAATGCCATGTAAAGGTAGTATTGCGCGAGCACGACATTGGGTAGTCCTGGGTACCGCTGGTTGTCAGGTGGAACAGTCGAGGGTGCGCCTTGCGAAAGCCCATACTGAGACGGTGTCCAATGTTGGCATCATATTCTATTTGTCACAGCGAGTAGTTTCTCTTTATCATCCCACTCCATTTCAACATCGCAAAATATTTTACAATGTATTGGCGCCAAAATGAAAAAAAAAGAGAGATTCCAAATTCAAATGTAATAGTTTGTTTATTTTAACTCTAACAGTATTTATGGCCAGACTAAGTATTTAGTTATAGTATAAGCAACTAGCCCACGTCCTAGTATAAAATATTAATTGAATTTAATTAAAAGTCATCATCAGCCTGTGATGACCATATACGATCCATCGCTTTCCGCATCCAGCCACTTACGGCTATCTTTATAAGGTTGTCGGTCCATCTAGAGGGACGGCGCCCTAAGCTTCTCCGGCCCATGCGCGGCCTTTTCACCCCCATCTACCGTCACTGACAGGGCTGCTCCACTGCCACTTCAACTTGCTGACTTTAAAAGCTTTGTTTGGATTCTATCCCTTAGAGAAATGTCGAGCATAGCTCTTTCAATCGCTTGTTGTGCGACTTTCAGCTTGTGGACCAGCCAACGGTTAGAGTCAGTAATTAAAAGAATTAATACAAAATTTTAACCTTTTAAAGACATTACAAAATTAATCCATCAAAAAGAAAAATATAAAAATATTTTATAACTGTGTTGTTATGATAACTATTTACCGAAACACTGTCAAATGATTATTTCGACGCTTGATATAAAATGAAATTATATGTTTGTAAATATTTTAAAATTAGGGGCAGATTTAGACAATTTTCTTGATCTTTAAAAAGATCAGTCGTTATAAGTGGGTTAATTCACAAATCCTATTCAAGCACTGGCTTTCAAATCCATACATTATTTACATCTGGCAATGTGAGTTTCAAGCGACCACTTCTTGTTAAGTTTATATCCTAGTATGGCCGGCGTTATATCTCTCGATCCTAAATGGTACGTGTCATATTTCTGTTATGAAACGCAAAGCAATACTAACCAATACATTGTAATACGCACCAACCACGAACAAGTATTGCCGAAATGCTTTAAAAGGAGATAGGCGTGGCGCTAATAAATACAACGCCAAGACGTATTTGGTATGCCAAATAAGACTTCAGCGTTGGAACGAACAACAATTTTGGTCGTAAAAATGCTAAGTAACACGCTTACCTTCTTAGGATGGACAAATCAGAAAACAGTAGGCAATATAGCAGCTAAACGATTTAATGAAAAATTTCAACGCTTATCTGCATATATCTTATTTAAGAGAACTATGAATCTAGTGGTTTGTCAACAATCTATTGGATTTTGCATAATGAGTTGATGAAATCTTTGACAACCTAGACCGCACGTTTGGTAGCGGAAAATTTACAAAATGTATTAATAGTCTAATGGCTAAGTATTCTACTTATTGATTTTATCTATCTATAAAATGAATAATTTGTTAAATTTTAATTTAAAAACTAAATTTACAAGTTAAAACAAAAACCGATTTCTAATCGAATCAAAGGATAAACGTTATTACATATATTTGTATTTCCAAACTGTCTTGAAATATAGCCGTGAGCAAAAATAAAGGGTCGGTTAAGAATTTTTCTCGGAAGATAAAGACGCTAGCTAACTATTTTTATTAATATATTTCATTAAAAAATATACCTTTTTTTTTTGTTAACGAGGAGGAAATCTTCAGAAAGCGGCGGTTATGTGGGGTTTTTACCCACTAAAACCTCTCCGGTGGCCCTTCCTCGGTGCATGGTGAGGGGCTCCGGGATCTCCAGTGGAATGCACCGGAGCCCCTCTGCACTTCCCGGGGGGAACCTCGCCCCCCCCCCTGTGCCCTCGCAGTGCAAGGCGACACGGGCCAGCCGATGTCGTGTCGCCTTCTTCCCGGGTCCACCTTTTCGGACGACAAAGGCCCCCACACTTGTCGCCCAGTGAACCCGAGGCCCCTTTTAGTCGCCTTCTACGACAGGCAGGGGATACCGTAGTCTTATTCTTGAGAGCCCAGAACTACAGGGCTGCGGGCCGGTCTGCCACCGGCCCGCCTGCGCCATCTCCATTCGGCGGTCTCCTTCTGCGTCGTTACTGACTCACAGAAGGAGACCAGCGCCTTCCATTAAAAAAAAAATATATACCTAGGGTCTCGTCGCGGACTATACCCTTATACTCTCTTTACAAAGAAGGCCTAAACCAACATTGGAACAATCAATTCTTAGGTAAAATTACCTGTAGTAGAACGAGAATAAATCTTTAGCATTTTAAATATACGATAGAGACAAAAATATACGAGATCTTAAATTTTTATTTGGTCGTTTCCAAATTCAATATACCTTTTTTTGTTATCAATTACCATTAATTTTGTTAGTACTCATTTTTCTTTTATTTAATCTTTACTTATATCTCTTATCTTATTTATCTGCGCAAGCCATTCTACCATCGCATGCTAATAAAAACGAGAACTCATTGGTAAAAGCCGAGTGGTATTCGATCCGCCGACCACCACTTCTTAAGACGAATCGCTCAGTTAGCTGGTATTGGCTAAGCAGTTTTTTAGACCTAGATGGTCTTTGTACCTTTGGAGGAGGCATCTTCCAAAAACCTTCTATGGGCAAGGCGGCAGTTATGTGAAATTTTCACTTAATAAAACCCCCCGGTATCAATCCTTGGCGGTAAGGGGGTCTGAGATCTCCAACGAAAAGCACTGGGCTAGGCTTTCCAGAGTAAGAGTTACTCGCACCTTCGCTGTGCTAAGCCAATACGCGACCGTTCCGTGTTAGATAGATAGATAGATAAATCCTTTATTGTACCAAAATATATGTACAGAGGCGAACTTAAAGCTATTTAGTATTTTTATTCCAGCTAACCCTTGGTGGTTAAGGCCAGGCTAAGTGTAGTGCCGCTAAAATAGACTTTTTAAAAACCTAATTTAGATAAATAGATATACATTTATTTATACATATGTCATTATAAATAGAAATATGTACATATCCATGGTAAAAATAAGCTGTAATATATATATATATATATATGGTTTGTCATTTTGACTGTTTGAATAGAAAGTATTCAGATACACGCGATTTAACGACGAACTACACAGTTGGCCAGAGAAGCTGGCCTTTACTGTTTCACCTGATTGAGAGGTGGCATAGCTCTTAGGTCGCTTAGCCTGAACCTCTATTAGCTAGTAACTCGACACAAGGGTCCCCCCGGTGAGGAGTAAACTCGGACGGTTATTCGGACGGTTAATTGGTTAATCGGGTGCAGTCACGATTGTGATGTGATGTGATTGTGAAAAAAAAAGGTATAATGAATATAGAAATGAATTTGTCTACTTAAATAAATAAGTATTAAGAACTCTTTACTAAACTACTTTTTTATCTTAACATTTGACAATTACAAAGCGAAGACTATCAATCTAACGATTCGCTATTGACAAAAATAAAATATATTTTTTCTGACGACGCCTTGAATAATTCATGAACTTTAACATAATTATCTATTTTTATTGGGTTCTAGGAGAAACATTCCAATAACGAGCCATCGGATATACGGTAATATCGGTCGTAGGTGCGAATCCTAGACGTTTTTTGAATAGAACTCTGGTTAATCACGTAGTCATCGGTAAAGAAAAACGGGAAACTTGAGATACATTTCTTAGACATGTAAAGTCCAGCAATCCGTACTAGGAATGCGTGTGGACTATGTTAGAATATTCTCTTCAGAGAAAAACTTTGGCCCAACGGTGGGACATATATATATAACATTACTATATCCAGTCGATTGATACAAACAGCTGAAGATAATAAAAGTTTCTTCCAATGATACCAATCTAAATAGTATAAGTTATAATGTTATAAAAATTTAATTAACAAGTATCGTTTCTGTTTAAACACGGCACAGCCTACATAAATGTGAATTTTAAGTATGCAGTGAGCGCTGAAATATTTGCCTTTCTCATTGACATATCCGTCAACGATGTATTTAAAAGAGGCGGCTAGGGGCAAGGCAGAGATTCTTTCAAGAAAGTCAAGCTATACATACTTATACCAGTGTAAATTTAAAGTATATTGTACATTAATATATTTTTACATTGAAGTTTACATTCGGTAAGTAATATCAATGTTTTAACTGACTTTACAAAAGGAGGACGCTATCAGTTTGTCTGTATTTTTGGTTTGCTTTTGGTTTGCAGCAATACCTATCCAATTTTCATCAAGCATCAACTCGTAAGTTAAACCTTTTAGCCACTCAATAACGATTACTTACTCCATTTATTAGTACAAATTATTAATTTCATTCGAGGTTAGTCAGCGAAAAACATAAACATTCACATGGAATCGCTACCTTCACAGTGGAGAAGCCGCCATCTTGTTTTCTCTAACGTTTATATGACGTGGGAAATACTTAATCATGTTTATTTAAACGTCAAAATTGACAGTCTACTTTCCTTTCGTATGCAAATTACACAGTGCTACGTACGCCCAAAGATCATTATCCGCTAGAACACATTGTCAACATGTAATTTATCGCCGTATCTCTTAACTTAATCTTTATCTTTTAACTACGACTTGTTTTCGGGCACGGTCTAAATTACTGTATTCAAAGCTTCAACATCGATTTTCGTGTAAGAATACTAAAGGCGTACGCTTAAAGCCATTACATACAATTTCGTTTGGTAATTGGACACATTTTGGTATGTACGTTGGTTTGTACGTTTATTGACATAAGATTATCGGTGAAAGCCGTTTTGAAATTTATTGAATCACTTGTGTATTCTTTTAGTAACGTAACATAACAAAGCGTTCCACCGAGCTTCTCGAGAGCTAGCAACAAAAGTATTCACGGTATCGCCGTTTTAAAGTAAATTTCTGATTTACGTCAATAGCGTTGCTGGAGTTTCTTCGACCACTTCTTCTCTCAGCGCAACGAAGAACTAATTCTAACTAGTTAGCTATTGGCTTGGTGGTTTTCCAATGAAAAATCGAGCGAGTCATGATTAGGCCCTCTCGGACGCCTGATATATGAATAATAGAGAATAGAGTAACCGACCAAACTGAGGTCCCATCCAAGGGGCCTTCGCTTCGGTTTACTATCTAAAGTTCAGGCAATGCGACTTAAGAGTCATGGAACTGTATAGGCCGCCTGGTTGATCAGCGTAGTTCATTTCAAAAACTTAAGATAAGTGATGGCACTTTAAATAATTAGGATATAAATTTGAATAGCCAATAATGATTTTTATAGAGATATCAGTCAATAAATCGAGTTTTATTTAGTCCCGACCGTGACAGGGTGTGAGTCTATCGCCGTATATCAGGCACGAATTAAGTGATTTTTTCTGCTTAATACATCGAAAAACGGATACCCATTGGTTTAAAGTGGCTAGATTTCGAACCCCTGAACATGTAAATCTATATAATTTTTTACCAAATCAAACCAAAAATCAAGTGCTGAATTGAAAAATGCTCTCAAGTTATACGAAGAGTACGCGACAAGTGCATTCATCCCCCAGGACTTTATCGACACATCAAAACAATGCCATCGCAAAAATTTATCATTCCCAAAGTCGAGAACAAAAACTTCAACGACAAAAAGCGCTACTAAAGGAACAATATGAGAAACTACAACGTATACCGGACTCCTAGCCACTAGCAAATCGTACAAAACGAAACCATATTGTATTATAGCGATCTCTCGTACTTTTCCCACCTACTGCAGTTGAAAAGGACAAAGCTACCGGTTAAAATGTCGTAGGTCATTAGGTTCCGACCATGTAAGGTTTGCAATATGCCAATATGGTAGGAACCGTGAGTTTTATATGCTTAGTTTGGTTGCATTTCGAACAATAGATTTAAGTAAAATACGTCGATGACCCGCGCTGTACGCTCCTAGATGACATCGATAAACCGACACCGCGAGTGCTGAAATTAATTGTTTGGACCGTGCCGAAGTTATTGTGTTCTTAACGTTTATTTGTTTGAGATAAATTAATTGCGGTGTTTGCTAGATTAATTATTGACGCTGCAAACACAATCCTTTCCTAATATAACTTTTTTTTAATTAATTGTATTTATTGATCATTAAAAATTCTAAAGTTGTTTAAATTATTATCTCGGATTGTAGGCATAAGCACACAAAATAAGATTTAACAAAAATCACACGCAAAAAAGGTCTACTTTTTTAACTTAAGCTCGGGAAACCACTGAACACCAGACAGAAACGGGAAGGCATAGGTATCAACAGAATACCAGCGTTGGCTTCACAGCCCACACAATACAGACCTGATAAATATTCGAGCCAGCATCGCAACCATATTGATTAAGTTATCGTATTTATTTTACTTTCTTTTTTTTATTTTTTATTTGTCTATTTCTGATTGCTGAATTGAATAAATAGTTTATTTAAAGATATATAAAAGTTTGGTCAGGAATGCCGCTTAATATATCTCAATACTGGGTACAGGCCTTCTCTGTAAAGAGAGTTTGAGTATACGAGCAAACCTCATCACGCAACCCTGGAGCGTATTGGCAGTCTTAGAAAACACCTAACACGCCTAGTTCAGCCTTTTCATATATATATATACATATATATATATGTATGAGCATAGTCCGTTCACATGTCTTAGAAATTTTTGTTAAAATATGTAGGTTTACTCATAGTGTTTTCCTTCACCGCCGAGCGCGTGGTAATCAGCACATAAAATTGCAACAACAAATTTATTGGTGCCGGCACCGGGGATAGAACTCGGATTGTTAGCGTACTATGCAACTTGAGGCAACCGTCCGAACACTGAGCTAACATGCCTAAAGTGAAGCAAATCTCTCTCTACTCTACAACATGGTCTTAAAATTTCAAATAACTTCAGTCCCATATACCATTGTCGTTTAATCGAAGGGTGACTGAACTGACACAACTATAACTGTTTGAAAATAACAAAAGAACGGTGCACCACGGTACAGCTGAGCGGTAAAAATTAATAACCGTATAAGAAAACATAAGTTTGTCATCCAAAACTCATCCAGAATGTCGATTCAAATTATGATAAAGCCAAGTTCATTAGTTCTGGTAGGGCGTAATGGACCACTCTTTGGCTCGTGTGGTACATAGAGCGTGGATTCGGAGGAGACGAATGGATGCGGTATATGGAAAATTATTTAGAATTTTTAACCGACTTCAAAAAAGGACGTGGTTCAGTCTGTATTTTTTATTAATAGCACGGTAATACACCGTATGTATGTTAATACACCAGTAATTGGAGTGAAGCTTATCTTTTTTTTTACATCTTTTGTATTTTTTCAAATTTTAATGGTGTTTAATTTGTTAGTGTAACTCATAAATTTTCGTTTTGTGCACTCCTGAGTAGTAAGAGCCGTGGTAGCTCAGTATGCGGATGGTCGCCTCAAGTTGCGTAGTACGCTAGCAACCCGCGTTCGATCCCTGGTGCCGGCACCAATAAATTTGCTGTCGCAATTTGATGTGCTGATTTACCACGCGCTCGGCGGTTATGGAAAACATCGTGAGGAAACCTACCTAAGACATGTGAAGTCCGCCTATCCGCACTAGGGCCACGTGGCGGACTACGCCCTTATACTCTGTTTACAGAGAAGGCCTGTGCCCAGCATAGGGACATAAATAAAGGCTGTAACTTTAACTTTCGGCTTTAAGTTTCAAGCTCTTAACTACAAGATGTTAAGTTCCATTTCTAGTATAGAGGCTATAAAGGAAGCTTATGTGGACGATGTAGTTTATCGTTGAAGGTTTATGAAGATAAAATTTTTAAACGTGACTCACAATATAACAAAGAATACGTAAGGAAATAATATCCGAGCTTGTAGCGGTACTTAACGGAAAACTGTGTATCGTTATTGAATACATAATTAAAACCGTTCGTAAGACACTAAATGCAGCCAAAGTAAAAAGTAAAAATGCGCCTTGTTAAACAAAGACCACCTGGACCAACCCTGTAAGTAAGAAGGTGTTAAGTGGTGGTGCTAATTCGACGGCTACTTACCACCGCACCCTGTCCTGGTCCTTCGAGCCCGATGTGCTAATGTAAGTGTTAAAAATCTGGGGTAAATATTGATAAATCGACTACATTTACCAAGGTAAGCTCCTAAAATGGAATTTGTAACCAGGAGTAATCACAGTATTGTTTTTTTTTCTATAGTTATCAGCCTTGCGGCAGTAATAAATCTAGTAGTACCACCAATGTCCTTCATCCTTTGTATATCATTTACTAAAACTGTACGTTTCTTTTATTAGCTAAAATTTTATTTTTTAAGATCATCATCATTTCAAATAAACTGGAGCTTGGAACTCGGAGATGGTTTGCGTCAATAGTTGAGGTCAGTTTGGATTGACCTTAATTTCCCAGACCATACTCTAAACCTGCCTTTAAATTATTAAATGAAACCCGTAACGTATTATAA
Source organism: Meandrusa payeni (assembly GCA_029286785.1). Taxonomy (NCBI): domain Eukaryota; kingdom Metazoa; phylum Arthropoda; class Insecta; order Lepidoptera; family Papilionidae; genus Meandrusa; species Meandrusa payeni. Next base: position 5,381,257 of record JAGSMX010000022.1, read on the forward strand.
TACGTAGCTTAATCAATTTTGAGGTCCTAAAATGCTGCAGCATTTACCAGTAGCTTGAATGCGTTTATAATATATAACATAAGTAACAAAATATATTTATTTATAAAACAGAATTATAACATCATTACAAATAAATTAATGGGAGACGTTAAAAACTAAGGTACATAAAATAAAGATCCACACACCAATATTCTTAAAAAAAAATTCTAGCAATTTTTTCCCAAATATTACTAACATTCTTGGTAACCATTCCAACTAAACTTAAGCTTGTGCTAGCTGATGTTTCACGTCAATAGACGAATAGTTTTTTCATATGAAAAGCGGCAAAAAAGCTCACCTGATCCTAAGTGATCAGCGTCGCCCATGAACATCCACAGTCCTGCAGGTGCGTTACCGGCCCTGGTGTATTCGAACCTACGACCTTATGTGTCGCCGACCGTACCCTATACTATTAGACTATTGTCGCTTTACTATATAATATAATAAAAACATATAATAAATAAAATAAAAGCTTATTATTGTTTTCTCTATCACCTACGTATATAAAGTTATAAAATAACCCAATCTCTTCCAATACTGAGCGTTGAAGAGTAGAATGTTTCTAACATACGCCTGCCCTTCGCGGCTTACAAAGGTCAAACAAACTTCGTCGTTGGTTCAAACGTACATACCAGATTCACGTTTAATATCACAAAGATTGTTCCTACAGTATAAACATTGATACAAAAAAAGTATATTCACGAGTAAAACAAAAATTGAATCAAACTTTAAACGCTATTACGTGCGGACGCCCTTTTTATATTTCCGAATTATCGTTTGTATATCACAAAATCAAACTTAATCAGAACTGAACCAAAATTTCATCAAACTATTGCTAAAGTACTTCCTTTCCAATAAAAATGAGTTATCGAAATCCGTCGGCATGATATTGAGTTATTCGTTTATTTGTGGCGCACATACTTGATGCAAATTAAGACTTATATTATTTTCTCATGGAACCCAAATTTAAATGGGACCATACGCATCCTTTGAAATAAAAAAAAGACATTTTAAAAAGAAGGAAGTAATTGAGAACCTCATCCTTTTGAAGTCGGTTAAAAAAATTTCATTCTTTACAGAATGTAAGCATGAGCGAAAACAATCATATTTAGAATAGTTAACCGAAGTTAATTATTGCTTAAAAGAAGCAACTTGCTACAGCGAGGCGCTGAGCGATGAATTTCTCCCGAGATGTGTAATAAGCAAAGAAACAGCCCAATATATGACCCACTGTTAGGTACAGACCTTCTCTATAAAGAGAGTATAACAGTATAGTCCGGCACGCGGCCCTAGTGTGATTGGCAGACTTCAGATGCCTATTTCTAATACCGCGATGGTTTCCTTCACTGAGCACTATCGATTCGTCACAATTTCAGGGTGCCACATCGAAGAGATTGAAGGAACAGGTCACACAAAAAAGATCTTGGTTGTCGATAAAAATATTCGCATGTACCACAATAGTCAACTATGGACTGGATGATAATCAATACGTTTATGGATAGGATAATTGCACAGAAGGAAAAAGACGAAAACAAAGAACAGAATGAGAGACAAGACACAGAATAAAAGAGTAATTAGGACAAAAAACATTAATGGTAGGCCGCAAGGTGGGAACATTGATGTGATGGAGGAGGAGGGTTTTTAGTCCGTGAGACTCAGACACTCCTTGGCAGTACGGGCTGCCCAGGGTCCATAAGGGATTTTACCTCCTCGCGGAAAAAAAAAATGTACCACAATAGTCAACTATTCAATACGAAAGTATTAAATTGCTTCGTTTTACGTATGTGATGATATTAAATCCATCTAGTATTAATACAAAAAAATATAAATATAATCGAATCGGCAAATAACATGAGTAAGCGTAAGCCGGAATCGAATCCTGGACCGAGCAATTTCCTCATGCAACATTTACGGCGATGATCTAATCGTTCTGATAACCTTCCCAGTGTGTAACTGTCTTAATGTTATTACTATTGTAATTATGTTGAATTGATTCAACCGTTAACATTTACGTAAGTTTAAATTATTGATCTTTTTATTCCTTTGATGATATCAAATCTCTATTAAAAATGATATATAAATATTTTAAGTGTGCAAATGTAATTTTTTTTATTATAGTTCCAATAACTCGTTTTGTATAACAGATCAGAGTATATTTATAACGTGAGATGATTCTTTTCAAAGCAAGTGCTTTACCAAGATCCCCGCTTCCCGAAGTGGCACTCAAAGTTAGTTTAGCTTTTGAATGTCTCTTAGATTATCCGTGAAATAGCAACCGAGCGAGTCGTGGTTCGGCCCTCTCGGACGCCCTCGGATCGGAATGCTTACGCGTAACATAGTAACCGTCCAAGCCGAGGTTACCCCTCACCGGGGGGACCCTTGTGTCGAATTACTAGCAATAGAGGTCCAGGCTAAGCGACCTAAGAGCTATGCCACCTCTCAATTCGGTGAAGCAGTCAAGGCCAGCTTCTCTGGCCAATCTGTGTAGTTCGTCAAAAACCAAGATCCCACCTGATGTTAAGTGGCAATGCAGTCCTGAATGGAAAGGCGCACTGACTTAGTAAATGCCTATCCCCTCTACTGTTGAAAACAATTCACATTATAATCGAGGGGAAAGAAAGACGCAGGCAACCCATTCCAGTTCTTGACTGTACAAATAATGAAAGACGAAGTAAAGTGCTTTGTTGAGATTTGAGGGATGTTCACAACAAAATGATGAAATCCAGCATTCAAGTCCGTTGGTGAAACGGGGCTGGCGGAATTAGATCATGTAATCATGTTATGCCTGCATAACACAAAAATCGTTTATTATATACCAGTGAAATGTAGACAAGGTGGGAGACTGTAGTGTCGAGAGACACGACAATGCAAGAAGACAGCGAAGTGGAAAGCGAAAAGCAGTAAAGCTGACCTCACCACCATGTGAGACCAATAGCAAGGAAGAGAAAGAGAGACATATACTAGTGGAGTGTCACAGTCAAATTACTTTTAGCTTAACAAAATTTTTAGCGACAATAGCATAATGGTTTAGGGTACGGTCTGCAAAAACGTAAGAGTCGTAGATTCCAATCAACCATTCGACTATTGACGTGAACTATCTCCTAACACAAGTTAAGGGTTAGTTAGAATAGTTAACAAGAATGTTAGTTAATATTTATATTATATAATTGTATAAAAAAATTAGCTAGCAATCTTTTTAAATAAAAAAAATTACTATCGTCATGTGCCAAAAAATACTGCAAAATTTCAAATTTTGCTGTGTGAGTTCTCTGAATTTGGAATTGCTTCGATACAATAGAAAAAGATACAATGAAATGAAACAAAATTTCACTCGAAATCAATTTTTTTTTCTTAATTGATTTGACATTTGTTAAATGTTCATTGGCATTTCATGTTAAAGTGTCAGAATGGACGTTTACAAATGTACAATTAATTAATCATTTTTATTAATCAAAATGAGTCATTGATGACGCTATCATTGGAAGTACTCGATTAGAATAGAACTAACCTAACCCCCTGCATGCTGTAGTGGCGATATCCCGACACACCGTCAGCTGTGTCTATTATACAGATGACTGTGACGACGCCGCAGGAAGACTGATGACAAGGGCAATGGCCGCGTCGAGGGAGAGGATAGTGGACTACAACCTAAAAAAGGCCATGAGAAGCAGGGACACAGCGGTCGCGGAGAAGCTAATAGCAATGCAGCGGGGCGTCTGCGACGCGTGAACCGGGGCGTTCTCTGGCCACCTCCAAATTATATATATATATATATATATAATTTGGAGGTAACTGTAGAGGTCTCTGTAGAGATCAGGAACTGTTTTAATAAATGCAGAGTCAACAATTTAAGTGTATTGGAAAAGAGCACGGACACAGATCTGTGGTTGCGATCTAACAATAATAAAACCTAACCCCCTATTTTAAATATACTCTATGTATACATTTTAACAGCTGTTTTTCATTTAACTTATTAGTTTCCGTATTAAGTTTCGTATGTGACCAGGGCGAACCATCGGCACAAAATTGGTGCTAGTTTTCGTATTTTTTTGTAAATATTTTGCATATTTATTCGTGACATACTAAAGAAGGGCGACGTCGAAAGTAAGATTAATAAATAATTGATTTCGATTTTACAGTTTTTAACATTATAATAATCTTATTTGACCATCAAAGATGATTATAATTATTTCATTTTATGGTATTTAAATTGTTACCGGAAAAATAAATAAATTAATAAATAAATGAAAAAAAGTGTGGAGCATGGATCCGACGATTATAGAGTCTCTATCAAAACCAATGTTCAAGAGAGTGTGCCATTTAATATTTACTGTATTCTTGTACTAGGAAGTTACAACTTTAAAAGTGAGCTCCAACTAGATTTATCATATTGAAGCTTGAACATAATTATTCCCAAAGTAGCTTCTGACAATAGAATGTTCGAGATCGGAAAAAAGGAATCGCATGGATGCAGTAACAAAGAAAAAAGTCAACAAGATGCGTCGAAGTACGCTAAGATCTCGGTCAGGCGGGAGCCGACTCCTTTTGTTTTCAGCCTCGAATCAGCCAGTGTTTCGAATCTAGATTCTGTTTTCGAATTGTTCCTTTTTAACCTCTTTTCCCCCTATGCCTTTTTCTTTATTGTCTCTGTGCGGCCACTACGGGTTATAAGAAAAAAAAATAAAACAAAAAGTCGGTGGCTTATGGCTCCCCATTGATATGCGACGTTCGAATTGAAATTTAAATATTTGCTTACGGATACCGGACGGGCTCCATCGGGCATTTTGTTTTAAAAAGATCAACGCGCTTTCATCTCAATATTTATACTGCCAGTGTTTTCTTATTATATATATATATTTCTTTAGCTTTTTATTTTTCAGGTAGCTTATTAATAATGGTCAAAGTAAATATTTAATTTACAATTATCTGTAACATAGCCTAAAACGAAATCTACAGTGCGATTTTTATAATATTAAAACAAAAACTAAAATAAAAAAAATAGATGATTATTTTTTTTTATTTGAAATATACAGAAAGTGGTTAGAGGCCAATAAATAGCTTATTTGAAAATTTATTTTAATTTTTGGCATGTCATTGCTATGCTTATTATAAATATAAATAATAATATATAATTTATATTTTTGTCGTTTTGAAGCAAGTAGATTTACAGGCGGACTACTTCAGTACACTAGGGATTAAAAATGATAATCATTTTTATTAACATATCTTTAAATATTCAAAAACAAGCTAGATTATCGCCCATGTGAATATTACATATAGGAGACTTTTATATAGTATTAAGGGCTTGAAATTCAGAAGGTCGATGTTAAAATCAGAATTGAACCGCGATGAACACCGTACAAATTATTTTGTTTCGATGACATGGAAGCTTCAAAAGCCTAACGACCTAACGTAAGATCGAATCTACGATTCGGCTATCGAGTGTAATCTACGAGTATCTCCTAGTTTTAACTTAATTGGAATAGTTAACAAGAGTGTTAGAAATATTTGTGAAAAATTATAGATTCTTTTTTCAACCGCCTTCAAAAAAGTAGAAGGTCCTCAATTTGTCTGTATGTTTTTATGCTTTCGACTGGGTTAACCGATTTTGATGATTCTTTTCTTATTCGAAAGTTAGGGCTAAAGCTCCGGGTCAAATCTGTCAGTTGTCTCGATAGCATGCGAAATAAAACCATGCCTTAAATTTGCATAAAGTATGTGCGCGACAAATGGACGAATTTCACGCCAACAGATTTCGACGATTCACTTTTTATTGGAAAGGGTAGTTTGATAAGAATTAGGTTCTGATTAATTATTATATATTATTAACTGCAATAATTTGGTAACACAAAAAGGGCGGCCGCACGTAATTATTTTAGCTTTTGACTCGATATGAAGTCGGTTATTGTTTTTTGTCGTAAATATACATGTTTAAAAAATTACATCTTTTTAGTTTTGCGTCACTTGTGTAGATAATGCGCACGGCAAGTACGGCGTCCGAGTAAATGAAGCGTTGATAAATTGAAAACGGAACCTGTTCTCCGAAAAAGGCGAGCGCGAGTATTGGGAGCAAAGAAATTTAATTGCGCGCCACACGGCCGGGGTCATGGGGCGATATCGGACATTTATGTGTAACAGCACCGATCACAGACCATGACTAGTTTTTTAATTGAACGGAGATAGAAATATGGCGGACGGCGCTGCGTACAGCGCGTGCTGGAAGCGCCTTTCAATTTTTTGTTAGCATTTTAGTGTGAAACAAATTGTGTTTTAATTTGTAATCTAAAATATGATTTCAAATTAATACAACTTAAGGCAGTAGATTTTTACTGGGATCGATTTTTTGCTCGTAAAGCGAATGGAGTGTAGAAAATTTCTACGCTTTCTTCTCTTTTTTACCGGTTTGCGAAATGGTCCATCTACCTCCTGAGCTCTATTTTAACCGATTTCAAAAATTTATATAGGTAGGGTAAATATATATAGGTTCTCAATATTAATATATACGCTGTGAGCGCACATTAAATATATTTTTTAATGTTGTGCGCTAACAACGCCGTCAAAATTTTACCTATTTGGATTTTTAATATGTCAGTAAAGAGAGGAAAGTTTTGTATACGTTTCCATACTAATTATATTCGCCAGGTAATTCCCGAAACATCGTATGGAGAAAAGCTTGTTGATTGTGATGTCGGTAGGTTTATAATAATCTAAGCATTCATAAGGTGAGAACTCTATAACGGTAGCGGGAACGGATTTAAAAGAATATGGAATAAAAAGGAAGGAAAGGAATAGAAGAAAAAGGAATTTAAACTATAGTAGGTGGTAATAAGGTGACAAAACTATGTTTTTTTTTGACCACACAGATTGGCCAGAGAAACTGGCCTTGACTGCTTCACCGAATTGAGAGGCATAGCTCTTAAGTCGCTTATCCTGAACCTCTATCGCTAGTAACTCGACGCAAGGGCCCCAGTGAGGGGTAACCTCGGATTGGACGGTTACTATATTACGCGTAAGCATTCCGATCCGAGGGCGTCAGAAAGGGCCAAACCACGACTCGATCGGTTGCTATTTCACGGATAATCTAAGGGACAATCAGAAACTTAACTAACTTTGAGTTAAACCATATTACAAGATTTAACTCAAAGTATTATACACCGGAAAGAGACGACCGTGGTTTCGATCTGAAGTCAGCTGTTTTTTTTACTCGTAAATAAACTTGTTTGAGTTACTTAGCACAATGGTATTCTGATGTGCTGGCGTTCTTATCAAAGTCGGAAATATTCCTTAAATTTGTCAGAAATATATGTATTAAAAAAATTTTAACCTCATCTTGATAGATATAGTTCAATGTATCATATCACGGTTTATTACTAGCTTGAATTTCGTCGATTTAGACATAAAACACAAGTGGGAGATGTTTCGGCCTCGTCTGTACTGTTGTGCTACTTTTAAAAACGTAAGGATTTGTAAAAAAAATAACAAATTTCTTAGTATATTTACGAGTAAAAACTAAAACCGACTTCTAACCGTTAAACTCTGTTACGCGTGGACGCCATCTTTATTTTTCCGAAATATCGTAGAAATTTACGAAATAAATTTAATCCGAACTACCTTTGAAGTACGAGTACATCCATTCCAATAAAATCTCACATACTTAATGTAAATTTAAGTTGTAATAGTAAGTAAAGAACCATCTCCTTTTTGAAGTCGGTTGAGATAAGAAGCAACCCGAGGCGTAGCATGTCTTCCCAGTACGAAGAGTGAATCACTCCAACACCTGTTCTTTGTATGCTTTGTGCAAGTTAGCCCATATTTTTCTTTTCATATACTACGTTCTTGTTTAAATCTGTTGATTTCAAATTATGCATGGTCAATGTTACAGTCATCAAGGTGATTCACGCTCCTCTGTCAGCCGGGTAATAAACAAATTGTTCAAAGTTCAGTCGAACTTCGTTTTTAAAGGAAGTCGTGGTTAATGGAGTTTTACTTATGTATGTATATTCATAATTCTTTTAATCGGTTATATCAGTTGTCCTTTTTTTTTTTTGTTCACGCGGGGGAATTTTTTTATAGACCATCCTCCGGTACCCTGGGTGGGCCCGGAGGGATGTGTGTGACTCGGCCTAGGCAGCCCCTACCCACTAAACCTTCCGCGAATGCCATCAGCCGTTATGAGCGGGGTGCCCCGGATCTGTCAGCGACAGGACACATAGCAGTTGTCCCGTATAGTTATAGTTATCCCGTAATTCAATGTCCAACGTCGTAGAAGACAATTAGTACAGTTTTAATGTAAAAAGTAGCAACTTATAAATATAAACAATAAAACGGTAAAAGGGTGGTAGATAACTGTATGAGAGCCTCTACAGAAATAATGAAATAAATCACATAGATTTTTATGAAAATGCAAACTGAAAAAATCAGACCTTGGAGAAGAATTTTTAAGTACCATGGTGACAAATAGACTTGTTTTGGCGACGAAATTTTTAATTGGAAGCGCAGATAACTGCGCTATTAACCACAGGTTTTCCCGGCACTCTTAACCTCAACAGCATCATCTGTCGGGCTCTTTCGACCGCTAATGTTCCATCAACTTTGGAGCCAAATGGACTATTACGTAGTGATAGTAAGAAACTAGACGGTATGACTCTTATACCCTGGAAGATGTGACGGCCTTTAGTATGGGATGCCACGTGCGTCGATACTTTGGCACCGTCACATCTTCGAGAATCTACTGTTGAGGCTGGAGCGGCCGCTGCAACTGCATAAAACCTAAAGCGGCGCAAATATAGCAACATCGATAGAGGTTTCAAATTTGAGCCGTTTGGGCATAACAGCTAAGACGTTGGTCGACACATCTGGCGACCAGAGGGCTGGCTTATACCTTGCACAGAGGCTAAGCGTTGCCATACAACGTGGCAATGCTCCCAGCCTTCTGGGCACGCTGCCAAGCGAGTACGGTTTGGCACAGTTAAATTTTTTGTAAATATTTTGTAAAATACCCATTATTTTGTAAATATTTCTTTTTTTAGTTAGTATTAAGTATTGTTTTATAAGTATAGTTAAGTTATAATTATTGACAACTAAATAATTATACCACAAGTACAATTAAATTCCAGACATGTTACAATAACATAAAAAATATTTTTGCTACGACTATGCTTTAAATTTTTGGTAGAAAATCAATAGTCACCTGACTTTGACACACAATGCTGATGATGAAACACGTCGAAGTTTGGGATAAATGTTTATTTTTCAACAAAAGGCTTTAAATAATATTTTATAAGCCTAAATAAGAAATTATTTATCTTCACGCGTAAGAAGCACATACGCGTAGCACGCGGGAAGTGGCGAACATAAGAATGGGAAGCCATATGGTTTCATTTCAATTTGGTCTAATTCTGACTATGGCAACCATGATAAAACATATAAGTCTTAAGTAAGTTAAGTTAAGGTTACAGCATTTTTATATATATATATTTAAATATATATATAATATATATGTGCCGCCACGCGGCCCTAGTGCGGATTGGCAGACTTCACATGCCTTAGAAAAATATTCTATTACATGTAGGTTTCCTGGCGACTTTTCTTTACCACCGAGCGCGTGGTGAATCAGCACATAAAATTGCAACAACAAATTTATTGGTGCCGGCACCGGGAATCGAACTCGGGTTGTTAGTGTACTATGCAACTTGAGCCAACCGCCCGGACATTGAGCTGCCACGGCTCAAGTCTTAAGTATGTACGCGAAATAGACGAATAACTCGCTATCACAGCAACCGGTTTCGACAATTGATTTTTTATTGGAAGGGTAGCTTCAAGGGTAGTTTGATAAGAGTTTGGTTAGGGTCTAATTAGTTCTACTTCGTAGTATTCCTACTATAATTCGAAAATACAAAGAAGAAATTCGGTATTTGTTTCGTAAATATACTTGTTCTTTGTTCTCTTTTAGGCACGATAAACTGAATTTTAGACAACAGATTGGGACAATCTAGGTCCTGGTAGACAATCCCCACCACATGATGAATTCATAATGCCTAATATTTGTTGTAACAAATGCCGCGAAGCTTTTGAAAGTTCCACGCAAAGGTTACTACGTATCTGGATTCTTAGTGCGATATTCAAACGCGGTCGCTCGCAGCAAAAACACGCAACCACAAATAAACCGATGCGTCATAATACTGACCTATTAAATATTATAATGGAAAAAAATACGGATTATTTTCTTAGAAATGTCAAATGTTTCTCGTTGGGTATTTATCAATACCATAATCGAATTGGATACGCCTAATTGTATTGCGGTTATTTGCTTTCAAGAATTATTTATTTTAGACATAATTATAATATCGTTACAAATGTACCGTTTCGCTTTACCAGGTGGGATCGTGATCAAGCGCTAGTTAATATGCATAAAATAAAATAAAAAAAATATTATATGCTTTTAATCGCGGTTTAAAAGCAATATATTACCCAAAATTACTTCTTATTACATCATCTATCTGTCAGTGAAAATTCCGTCAAAATCTGTCCAGCCGTTCCAGAGATTATAAGGAACAAACAGACAAAAAAACACATAATTTGGGTTTATGTACCGTAAATAAATTCATAAGCATAGTAAAAAGCGGTTGTTTCAATATTACAAACAGACACTCTGATTTTATTTGTTTCTATATATTAGACATAGATTAAGAAAGCCATATGAATAGAAAAAAATACGGATTATTTTCTTAGAAATGTCAAATGTTTCTTGTTGGGTATTTATCAATACCATAATTGTATTGGATACGCCTAAATGTATTACGGTTATTTTCTTTCAAGAATTATTTACTTATACATAATTATAACATCGTTACAAATATACCAGGTGGGATCGTGATTAGGCGCTAGTTAATGTGCATAAAATAAAAAAATATATATTATATGCTTTTAATCGCCGTTTAAAAGCAATATATTACCCAAAATTACTCCTGCTATTACATCAGCTATCGGTCAGTGAAAATTCCGTCAAAATCTGTCCAGCCGTTCCAGAGATTAGAAGGAACAAACAGACAAAAAAAACACATAATTTGGGTTTATGTACCGTAAATAAATTCATAAGCATAGTAAAAAGCGGTTATTTCAATATTACAAACAGACACTCTGATTTTATTTGTTTCTATATATTAAGAAAGACATAGATTAAGAAAGCCATATGTATAGAAAAATATACGGATTATTTTCTTTATAATTCTTCTAAGATTTTTATTTCTTTATTTTTGGGAATGGCAGCCCCATCATATCCTAACTTAAGTTACACACACATCGGTCGGATGAAGCGAGAAAGAAAGTGATCAATGTTGCATGGCCATAGCCGCCAGCTTCCTCACTTCCTCTGAGATCGGGTCAGACAGCAGCATTAAAAAAACACCCACATGTTGTTCCCTCAGTTTAAGGCTATCTAATAATGACTTTCTTTCCACTTCATGTTTAGCACATTCCCCCATTATGCATCATGCACATCATCCACCACTTGGTAAATCTCACAGTTCGGTGAGTCGAAAAAATGAATAATCGAAAATGATGAGCCGTGGTAGCTCAGGGTTCGGGCGGTTGGCTCAAGTTGCACAGTACGCCAGCAACCCGAGTTCGATCCCCGGTGCCGGCACCAATAAAATTGCTGTTGCAATTTTATGTGTCGATTTACCACGCGCTCGGCGGTGAAGGAAAACATCGTGAGGAAACCTACATGTCTTAGAAATTATTTCTAAGGCATGTTAAGTCTGCCAATCCGCACTAGGGTCGCATGGTGGACTATGCCCTTTTACTCTTTCTATAGAGAAGGCCTGAACAGTGGGACATATATATTATACATATAAAGGCTGTAACTTTATCTAACTTTAATAAACTTTAATCGAAAATGGTTGACGTTATATTGAGTTATTCGTCTATTTGTGGGTAACATACTTAATAAAATTTTAACACTTATATGGTTTTCTCATAGATGACATTGTCATAATTGGACTGGGATCACGTGGAAAGCAACAGCGGTCAAACAAAATTAATACAAAACCAAAAGAATCATTAATTCGGTTTACCCGGCCCAAAGTAATGAGGTAACGGACATGAAAAAACTACAGACGAATTGAGAACCTTCTCCCTTTTAAAACGTAATTTGTAAAACGTTATATTTACGCCTGATATTTTATACACGATGGCTATATAGCGGTATAGTACTATCTCCTCTATTACAGAATTTCCTAGTTTAGGATGATGTCTGGACATCGTTTAATAAAAAATATATTTTATTAAAGTTCTAACTTAAGTTGAAATACGGCGGTTGGTAAAATTCAAACGTATATACGTAGTATCTTGTATTTCGATAAAGAAGTCTTTCAAATTACACCATTTTTTTTTTATTACATAGTCATTGAATGCCGAGGAGAGGTCACATGTCATTAAGCTGATTACAGAAATACGTAATAATGTGTAGACGAAAATGCTAACCTCAAATACGTATAAAAAAAAGTATACATAATGATTCGAATGAATGTATGTAGATACTGATGGCATGCAAATGATTGATGACAGCTTTGACATATTATCAAATCTTCAAATTACGCAGATAATGTTATTGTGCGGGGGAATTCGTTTTGACCTTAACAAGTAATACTTTTGCGGAAGCCTTTAGCAATAATATATTTATAATAAAATATAATATAATTATTCATTGCGAGATAATATTTAAAAAAAAATAGAGATGAAAAGAACCAATCCCTTTTTTATGTAAAAAATGGTTAAAAACTCGAATTTACTTAATTAACCTAATGACCCTTAACCAACAAAGGCTAGCGTTCGTCGTTGAACATATATTTTGGAGCAAGAATTTATCTATCGAATTTTTTGTCACTGATTTTGATGATATGAAGCGACATTGATGAATAGTGAATTCAAGTTAAAACGATGAATAAATAACGCTCATGAAATATTAATGATTACTAGCGAATTCATTGCTTACCTTTAAAAGTCTTCTAAGATTTTTATTTCTTTATTTTTGGGAATGGCAGCCCCATCATACCCTAACTTAAATTACACACATATAGGTCGCATGAAGCGAGAAAGAAAGTGATCTATGTTGCATGGCCATAGCCGCCAGCTTCCTCACTTCCTCTGAGGTCGGATCAACAGCAGCATTAAGAAACCACCCACATGTTGTTCCCTCAGTTTAAGGCTATCTATTAATGACTTTCTTTCCACTTCATGTTTAGCACCTTCCCCCATTATGTGGTGCACATCATCCACCACTTGGCATATCTCACAGTTTGGTGAGTCAGCCTTCCGCACCCGATGTGCAAAAAGTTTTCCAGGGAAATGCCCCGACCTCAATCTGTGTACCGTTGTGATATGCATTCTATTCTTTCTTTCAGGAACCAAGGCAACTGGGGAGGTTGATTCGTATTATTTTAAGTTATAACTAGGCCTAGAGTCTGCTAAATCAATTGTATCACAATCAAAGTTGAGTCACATCATAGTTGACGATTTTTGTTAGTGAAATTGTTAATTTATTTGTGCCACTATGGTTTTTCGATGACATTACAATATTGTTCCAATTGTTAGTATTTGTAGGTAGAATGGTTTAAGCTTTTTGTTCTATTGTGCAAAAAAAATTTCTCACGATATTTTAAGCTTAAAGAGTTAGAAAACAGCAATTGCTATTCGCTTTTTACCAAGCTTATTCCATATTGATATTAAGTCTAAATGCCTACAATTCAAGTGGTATTCGAAAGAATTATATTATTTTAAATAAACAAACTATAGTCTAGGTCATTTCCAGTTGGAGTGTCCAATATTCAAATTTCATGAAGTCCATGGACTGATTGATCTACTGCAAGATTTATGCAGTGTGTTTTATCTCCGATAATGTGTATTTATTAATCTAAAAAGGGAAACGTATTTAAACTGAGATTCCGAACTACGTCTTCTAGGTCACACACACACATATTCTACGCACCTAATTACGAGTATTATATATATACGAGCAAAAACAAAAACCGACTTTAAATCGAATGAAAGGTTAAGCGCAATTATTAATCGTAGGATAATGCGAAATAGCATTAATCAGAACCTAACCAAACTTTCATCATAGTACACTTAAGGTATATCCTTTCCAATAAAAAATGAATAATCGAAAATGATGAGCCGTGGTAGCTCAGTGTTCGGGCGGTTGGCTCAAGTTGCACAGTACGCTAGCAACCCGAGTTCGACACCCGGCGACGGCACCAATGAAATTGCTGTTGCAATTTTATGTGTCGATTTACCACGCGCTTGGCGGTGAAGGAAAACATCGTGAGGAAATCTACATGTCTTAAAAAATATTTCTAAGGCATGTTAAGTCTGCCAATCCGCACTAGGTCCGCGTGGTGGACTATGCCCTTATACTCTTTCTATAGAGAAGGCCTGAACAGTGGGACATATATATTATACATATAAAGGCTGTAACTTTAACTAACTTTAATAAACTTTAATCGAAAATGGTTGACATGATATTGAGTTATTCGTCTATTTGTGGGGCACATACTTAATAAAATTTTAACACTTATATGGTTTTCTCATAGATGACATTGTCATAATTGGACTGGGATCACGTGGAAAGCAACAGCGGTCAAACAAAATTAAGCAGACCTTACGGAATGTTTAACACTCGTATTCAGTTAACTAGCACATATATTATGTATGTACAAAGCCTAATGTCACTTGAATATGTTATTGGCAACATCGTCACACGAGAGCAGAGTTCGTGTGAAAGGCTTCTGGATAAGTCAAGTGAGGTCGATAACAAAGAGGTTGGATACCATCCGTTCCATTTTACAGATACTGGCCAATCCGCGTTCCGTATTCAAATTTCGGAACTGTCACCCGCGAGTTTGACAGCGCGTATGCGCACGCGCGCGTTGTTCGAGCGTGTGGTGCGCGCGGGCCTCGGCGCCACACTGCGTTCGCGCGCTTTTCAAGCCACAGAACCTTCGCTCAGCCTCCGACTCTCTAGCATAGGATGTGTTAGGACTCACTCACACGGATAATCGAGATTTAGATAATGTATGTCGCAATTCAAGTTGGCTGATTCATCCGGGGTGCGACTACGTTTTCATTGGTGCGATACGTTGATACTTCCTTTAGAGCTAAGACACCCTTAATATACCTCTGTACTACTAGACCCTAAAAGTCATTTGTTAACAGACTTAGGAAGTTCATCTAAAGACACTTTTCTTCAATAATTTATTAGTAACAAAATTTATCAAAATATCTTACGTGTCAGCTATATATAGTATATATCTTTCATGACCATACCTACGGAAATTATTACCTCTGAAAAGTGTTCAAAAGATAGAGAGAATATGATTAAGCCGAGATAAAAATAACTCAAATTCATTTTGGTTCATTGATTTTGAAAGAATTAACTTTGTTTTTCGAAATAGTTGTATTCGCAAACAAAGTATTTTCTGTTTTGAAATTATCAACAAATGAAATTATCAAACAAAATTTTGAAATTTTAACGACGATGTTACAGCCGAAATGTAGCTACGAAATACGCTTACGACCTGACAATCAGAGTCGAACTCCAAATGTGATTTTTTGTACCTAAGTATTGTAAAATGACAATAAAATTTTAACACTTATATGGTTTTCTCATAGATGACATTGTCATAATTGGACTGGGATCACGTGGAAAGCAACAGCGGTCAAACAAAATTAAGCAGACCTTACGGAATGTTTAACACTCGTATTCAGTTAACTAGCACATATATTATGTATGTACAAAGCCTAATGTCACTTGAATATGTTATTGGCAACATCGTCACACGAGAGCAGAGTTCGTGTGAAAGGCTTCTGGATAAGTCAAGTGAGGTCGATAACAAAGAGGTTGGATACCATCCGTTCCATTTTACAGATACTGGCCAATCCGCGTTCCGTATTCAAATTTCGGAACTGTCACCCGCGAGTTTGACAGCGCGTATGCGCACGCGCGCGTTGTTCGAGCGTGTGGTGCGCGCGGGCCTCGGCGCCACACTGCGTTCGCGCGCTTTTCAAGCCACAGAACCTTCGCTCAGCCTCCGACTCTCTAGCATAGGATGTGTTAGGACTCACTCACACGGATAATCGAGATTTAGATAATGTATGTCGCAATTCAAGTTGGCTGATTCATCCGGGGTGCGACTACGTTTTCATTGGTTCGATACGTTGATACTTCCTTTAGAGCTAAGACACTTAATATACCTCTATACTACTAGACCCTAAAAGAACAGGTCATTTGTTGACAGACTTAGGAAGTTCATCTAAAGACACTTTTCTTCAATAATTTATTAGTAACAAAATTTATCAAAAATATCTTACGTGTCAGCTATAGTATATATCTTTCATGACCATACCTACGGAAATTATTACCTCTGAAAAGTGTTCAAAAGATAGAGAGAATATGATTAAGCCGAGATAAAAATAACTCAAATTCATTTTGGTTCATTGACTTTGAAAGAATTAACTTTGTTTTTCGAAATAGTTGTATTCGCAAACAAAGTATTTTCTGTTTTGAAATTATCAACAAATGAAATTATCAACAAAATTAAGCAGACCTTACGGAATGTTTAACACTCGTATTCAGTTAACTAGCACATATATTATGTATGTACAAAGCCTAATGTCACTTGAATATGTTATTGGCAACATCGTCACACGAGAGCAGAGTTCGTGTGAAAGGCTTCTGGATAAGTCAAGTGAGGTCGATAACAAAGAGGTTGGATACCATCCGTTCCATTTTACAGATACTGGCCAATCCGCGTTCCGTATTCAAATTTCGGAACTGTCACCCGCGAGTTTGACAGCGCGTATGCGCACGCGCGCGTTGTTCGAGCGTGTGGTGCGCGCGGGCCTCGGCGCCACACTGCGTTCGCGCGCTTTTCAAGCCACAGAACCTTCGCTCAGCCTCCGACTCTCTAGCATAGGATGTGTTAGGACTCACTCACACGGATAATCGAGATTTAGATAATGTATGTCGCAATTCAAGTTGGCTGATTCATCCGGGGTGCGACTACGTTTTCATTGGTTCGATACGTTGATACTTCCTTTAGAGCTAAGACACTTAATATACCTCTATACTACTAGACCCTAAAAGAACAGGTCATTTGTTGACAGACTTAGGAAGTTCATCTAAAGACACTTTTCTTCAATAATTTATTAGTAACAAAATTTATCAAATATATCTTACGTAGCGGCTATAGTATATATCTTTCATTACCTTACCTACGCAAATTATTACCTCTGAAAAGTGTTCAAAAGATAGAGAGAATATGATTAAGCCGAGATAAAAATAACTCAAATTCATTTTGGTTCATTGACTTTGAAAGAATTAACTTTGTTTTTTCGAAATAGTTGTATTCGCAAACAAAGTATTTTCAGTTTTGAAATTATGAACAAATGAAATTATCAACAAAATTTTGAAATTTTAACGACGATGTTACAGCCGAAATGTAGCTACGAAATACGCTTACGACCTGACAATCAGAGTCGAACTCCAAATGTGATTTTTGTACCTAAGTATTGTAAAAATGACAATAAAATTTTATCCAGGTATTTTTTTTATTTTTTATTTTTGAAAAGTAAGCTAGCAATATTTCTTTTTCTTATCAGAAATATTACTAACATTCTTGTTAACCATTCCAACTAAGCTTAAGCTTGTGCTAGGAGATGTACCTACCACAATACAATTTGTAGACCGTACCCTAAACCATTACGTTATTAAGGCTTCAAAGGTAAAAGGCGTTGGACCCACAAGTGTCACTTATGTGATCGGATTTTAGTGAAAGGATATTATTATATTAAAGTATTTTCGTTTGGTAAAAAATGTTATAAATAAATAAATTTATAGCATAACTGTGTACAATGGTAAAGTTTATAAATACATCGGTAGGTATAGTAGAATTAAAATCCGTCCAAGCCGAGGTTACCCCTCACCGGGGGACCCTTGTGTTGAGTTACTAGCAATAGAGGTTCAGGCTAAGCGACCTAAGAGCTATGCCACCTCTCAATCCGGTGAAGCAGTCAAGGCCAGGTTCTCTGGCCAATCTGTGTAGTTCGTCATAAAAAAATTAGAATTAACATTTACGGGCGTGTAATATGATAGTGGTTAGGTTATAAAATGTAATACTAACACTGTACAACAGTGAAACCTAAGAGCAATAACTAAATCTAGATAATTTAAATCTATGATGAATTAAAGGAAAAGGAAAAGCTTTTTATTTTCTATCAATTAGGTTTCAATTTAGAAATGAGGTATTCCCGTGAAGCTACATTCGATGATTGTGCAGAGAGGGCATCGAACTTCACTTAGCCAGACAAAATAAAAAATAATAAAATATCTTTATAAAATAATTGAGAAACATAATTTGTATTTTTTTGTTTGTCTGTAAGCTTAATGTATAGTTATATTCGTCTTAACAGTGCCATGGTGAAAAGGATTTTTCTCACGCGAAGGCAAGACGCATGAGTCCGTCCGCTCCAAACATCATAGCTGACTGATACTGATGGCTGGGTCGCGAGTTTTGTTTTCATTTCGACGTTTGAAATGTTGTCTTTTTTTCGAACCGGGATTACCCGATGGATTATGGATGCTGGAGTTTTATGGAGCGTGTTGAATCGATGATGCTTTTTGTTCTTAAGAAGACAGATCTACTTAACAGTTTTTTCTACGTATTGGTATAATGGGATAAAAAAATAATGCTCTAGTGGGAATTTTAACGTGTTATGATGATGCTGCATCGGCATTTTGTATGGTTTTTCTTGTTTTTACTCACTGTCCCCATTTATAATCAATTTTGAATGTAATTATTTTTATATTCTGCAGACATTGCAAAAATATTAAGACAATTTTTACCAGCAGCTTAAAGTTTTCATGCAACATGATTTAAGGTGTAAAAAAGGAAGGTTTTGATTTTTTGAACTATTTACATATATTTAATTTTGGTAATATTTTCTTTAGTCCGAAAGACATCAACGCTTCAGATACAAAACCAGATACCAAGACAGTTATTAGGTACTTATAATTAAATATTTATTTTGTCATTATATATATATATATATATACATATATGTATATAAATATAAAAGAGAAAGTGTGCGGGTATGTTCCATATAGGCTCTAAAATGGCTGGACCGATTTCAATGAAACTTGCAGGGAATCTTCAGATTGACCTGGCAAACTTTTATTTACTATGATAATATTCTCTTATTTTATAACCCAAATTGTATTGACACATGCGTTGTGTATATTTATGTAATTATGAACCATATTGAAGTACAATAGAGTATACTGAAGTATAATAATTAGGAATTTGAAGTATTCAAGGTTATAGCGCGGAATGTATCTGTTTATTGAAGTAAGTTTATTGTTTAAATAAAATAAAGCAAAATTTAAAGGCGAAGCGGACTGGGTGCGTTAGTAAATCAATAAATAAAAATTAATCACTATTAGACATAAGATCGTGAAGTCTTCATCCCTTAATAACTGTCTATTTATTGATGAAAAATCAAATAAAATAAAAAATTACAAGCGATATTAATCGTAAAAACAAAATTACATGATAAAATCAAACAAAACCACCCGTCAACATACATAGGCAACTATAACAATGGTATTACAACAAGTTGTCAACAGATCGTTAAAAAAAAATGTGCGAGTAAGACGTCAGTATAACCGCGGTCACGTACCGCGTTCGTCATTTCCACTTTAAAGAGAACGGCGGTCATGCATCAGCGACAAAGACAGCCCACATTGAAACGTATCCGAGCGAATAAGTCTTATCTCTTTTACTCTCGTTATGTTTACACAGCGTCTACTTAGAGAACGTTAATCTTACAACTGTTCTTTAATTTTTTGTTTAATATAGATCGAGCTTAAAATAAATGTCAATGAACTCCGTTTATCAGTTCCGGTATATAACAGATAGATAGAAATTGTATTAAATAAACTCACCCATCCCCTCAATTGTTGTTAACTAAGTTAAATCTATGCCATACATACTGTACATTCTTCTGACTGACGTAAACTCACACTTGTATTTTGGAGTGTGTGCTCAGGAACTACATGATCTAATTCCCCCATCCCCTTTCCACCATCGGACTTCTAGACGCACTGCGGGATTTCATCCTTTTGTTGTGAACATCCCTCAAACCCGAAATAAGCGATTTGCTTCGTCTTTCATTCTTCGTACAGCAAAGGACTGGAATAGTTTGCCCGCGTCTGTCTTTCCTTCCGATTACAATGTGGGTATTTTCAAGAGTAGAGTGAATAGGCATTTACTAAGCTAGTGCGCCATACCATCCAATACTGCATTTCCACTTAACATCAGATCGCAAGCAGTTGCTTAGAAATTATAAAAAAAAACACATATTTAAATCATAAAAAACATAAAAGAATACCCAAAGTAAACATGCCTAAATTCAAATAAGCTTTTGTTGATAAACATTTCTATTTTCTTGGACTATACATATACAATAAAATAGAATAGAATATATATCTCTAGTATTTAATATTTAATTAGAGAAATAAAACCAAGCATGAAATTAGTGGGTAAGAATCCCACATAACCCCGCCTTCCCCCAATCCAGCCTTCATCCAGATTCAGTATCTTGTTGAAGTAATATGTTTAAGATTGATGGAGGGGACCCCAGTTAAAAAAAACGAGAAAGGGTAATTACCCTTCATCCTAATTAGGATGGACGACTGTCGAAAGAGATTGAATTCTCATTTTGCACCCTGAAAGTTAGTGACATGGGTCCTTTTTGAGGGAGGTATTTAAATTGATCATGTTAGTAACATAATTCGTGTAGGCGACGTATTTTAACAACTTCATAGTTTACGAATATGTAACTTAGTATATGGAATAAGTATGAGAAGGCAATTAATTTGTTCACAATTTGTAATTCAAATTAAAACGTTTTAATTTTTTAAAACATCCTATATTTAACTGACCGTAGCAAAGCCACAGGTCGTCTAGCATTGAGCTGACCCGTGATTCTCACGGCCCGTTACCATAGCAACCGATACCCGGCCACATCACCGCCGATATAGCGCGTAATTTGTAGCCTCGTGGCGGGCCGAGATTTACCGACTTAGAGATCAGCGAGACTACGCCATAAGGCAACGTCTAGAAGGCAATCGAACAATGCGAATCGGCTTCGATTCCTTGGAATTTTATTGCATATAATTTGCCTCTATTTAATGTGAATCCCACGTTGTAAGACATTTCGTTCGACATGTGATATGTCATAGATAATTAACATTGATTAGACGTGCCAATGTTGATTTTCGTATTTATAGCTTTACCCAGTTCCATAAGTCGAAATATTACGAATTAAGAATTGATTAATTTCTTCTAAAATCTTAAGTAGAACCACAAGGGAAAAAAAGTTTTGATTTCGATTAATCTACTTACATTCTACGTAACATATAGCATTTATAACTTGACGTTAAAGTTCTGTAGGTATGTAGGTGTTAGGTAAAGACCTTGTCTGTAACGATAGTATAAGGGCATAGCATAACCAAATTTCATAAACATTCAAAGGCATTTTCATCAGAGTCCAACAGAAGTCTCTACAATTGTAAACAAAAAACAAGTAAATTATATACAATAAAATAAATTGTAAAACAAATAAATTATAAACAAAAGTAAATTATTATAAAATACATATTAATCAACAAGTGGTTAAGTGATATCAATTAATAAGTTTGTGAAAATCTTATGATTTGTAGTAAATAATGGTCGACAGACACACACGTGGTCACATCACACACAGAAACGCATAGTGGTCATATGTCATGGTCATATCAAAGTATTATGGAAATAATTTTATATATAATATATGTCTGGTTTGTGCACAACGACAATACAAAGGGAGGGTATTGTCTCCTAAAATAGAGGAATTCCTAGTTTAGGAGACAGGATTGTACCATACCTGTTGACTATAGATATATTAATATGTATTTTTAAGGGTTTCTTTTTCTCTAAACTAGAACACTTGGGGTTTAATGAAAAATCTCAATTATTATTATAGGTATTAGCTGTGCCGCGTGATACCGCTTTATAATTGCCGAATTTTTAAAATGCTAATATGGATATAGTATGTTATCTTTAGGAGATGACATTTGCTATCGCGGACTGTTCTGTAGACCTATATAGTATACACAAACATTTTGTTATATCTGTAAGGGTTTAGGCAGTGTTTTCATTGAAAAATCCTAAACGGCTTATATTTTTCCGAATTATCGTTATATTTTAGCTAATGTATACGAAAACTTAATAAATTACTCGTATATACAGAATCAGTGTAGTAGTTTTTGAGTTTATCGCGAACAGACAGACAGAGAGCGGAAGCGACTTTATTTCATGCTATTACGCGGATTAGCGAACTTCACATGTCTTGAAAATTTTCGCAGACATGCAGGTTTTCCTTTGATGTTTTCCTCCACCTTTGAGCACGTGGTAAATCAATTAAAATATAGAAAAATAATTTAATTTATGCAGATCTCGGGATTCGAACTCGGATTGCTAGCGCACTATGCAACTGTGTCGCACCTATGTGAAATTAGAAACAAAATTTTAATGTTGACAAAATAATTTTACTATTTACATTAATCTACACAATGCCTTATATAGAAAGAGGAAAGGCAGGATTTATTTCTCGAATTGGGTAAAGGTTAAACTTCTCGCGTTAAGCAATCTCGTTCAAAAATCTTGTTAGTGTTCAACGAAACAAATGTTAAATATAAGTGCCGATTATAAATGTACGGATTGTATTGTATTTTATGTATTGTAAAAGGTTTAACTAAACTCGATATACGATTTATATATCTTCATCTAGAATTAATAGGGCTAAAGAATGGTAGGACCGAAATAATTCTAGAAAAAGAGCCAAACGAGCTCACCCGATCCTAAGTCACCAATTAAGTCACCAGTCAATAACACTGTCGCCCATGAGGCCAGGGAGGAGACATTTACAACAACATAGGAACTTCATGACCTTTGACAAAGGATTAGACTCGTTTCGTAAATTATCCCAAGTGTTTTTGGTTCGTAAACACTGCGACTGATTCCACAAGTTAAAAGTGCTCGGAACGATTGTGGAATGCCAACCATCAAGATAGTGTAAATGAAAATATAATGGTAGAGACGATAGAGAAATAGAAAATATGGTCCCTGACATTACTTGTCAGGGGTACAAATAAAAAAAATGTGCATGGAATTAGGAATTCTGTCTTATCAGATACTAAATGAGGGCAATAGGGACTACTATCTGAATACTTCAGGTGGGTATTGACAATATAACTAAACAATATACTAAAAATAAACGAGATAAAAACAAAAGTATATGTAATAGACATAATAAATTCATAACAATTTATAATATAATTAAACCACTCAGATAATAAAGTCCCTCTCATCGACTTAGATATCTTTTTCACTTCCGAAAATTCCTCACATTTCTTGGTGTCCATAATAAATCGATACGATTCACTCAGAACGTGTAGATATTTACCTAACATCCATTTTATGTGACCCTTCTGGAAATAGCTACGGTAAGTATTGCCGTGATAAAGACCCAAACTGGGGCTCTTAGTATAATGGACGTGATTTGCCTCTAAAGAATTGAATGGTCAAGGCATCGAGCAAGAAAGTTTATAAAAAGTTTTGATTATTGTTATAAGCTTATCGTTACAGCTAATTTTAGATTTTTAATGATTTTCAACGCATGTAGATTACATGTATTTTAAACAGACTATGTGGTCCTAATATCTGGTTTCCTATACCTTGTTCTTGGTAATAACTTATGCTATCAAAAGTTACCGCGATAGTATCCAAATTCAAGGTTGCTTGAGAAGGATAAGATTAACGATTACACCTACGGTTAAATATACCATTAGACTATTGACGTGGCCATCTAGTCAAGTCTCAGGTCAAGTACAAGCTTAAATTTTTTGGATAATTAACAACAATATATAATATTACGTACTAAAACCTTTTCCGAAATACGCTACATCTTACGGACTAGGAATCATGTCTATTCCTTTTGTACATTTTATATAGATAAGGTGCGATAAAATTATTAATATTGAAGTTAAAAAATTATTTTGCAGAGAGTAGAATCAATTGGTGGGGTAAAAAAAAATTGGAAATTCAATGATATGCCTATGTCAGATTTATAAGTGTATATTATTCAATCTAATCCAGCATCCGAGCAAAGTAATCGATGATATCAGGAAAATACCGCATTATGCGTGGCGGGAGGCACGCGCACACCGGATTATTTTATACGCAGCGATGCATTTCAACGCACGGACGATGCGCAGCCAAATAAAACATATGAGCAAATAGTGATGGGACATATCGATACTTGTTTAAATTACTATGTACAGTATAGTTGAAAACCAGTGATTTAATATATTGCGATTACAAATTTGTTTTACAGAAGACGGTCAGGTGATTTTTATGTTTGTTTTCTCCGCACACACGGGTAACGGGAAAACTCTCGCCGTCGGACGGAGCGCAGGGCGTGTGCGGGGAGGACAATCTCTGCCCAGTCGCCTACCAGTTGCGGAACCGTTAAGTGTAATTAATATAACGTTTAATGCCTCGGTTCACGTCATCAATGACAAGCTGATCAGGGTTTGAATTCCGTAACGGGGAATGGTTTTCTACGGCACAACTGTATCTATCTATGAATTATATTCTTAAAATTTGTCATTAGCGTCTACATATATATACATTATAAACAAAATATGAAACTCTACTAACTTTGGAGTCGACATTTTTGGCTGAATTTACGTCTATATTAAAATTTATTGAGTCTTTTCGTACTGTCGTGTTTACGCGTCGTCTTTGAGTCGTCATTTTTCGCACAGATGTAAGGCAACTTATAGTTGTATGGTTCTTCTATGGACATGACTAGCATAAACATCAGTGAGTTTGTCAGTAAATGATTGAATTTTGGAACTAACCCACTAAAATACACAATAACATAATAGATAAAATATATCCAATTAAATATATCGATCATGATTTATATCTTGTCTTTCCCGTCACTAGCGCAATGAATCGCATCGCATAGCGGCGCGTACGAGGGATCCTCGCATTACGCAGCATCTTACTTTCCATTTCCTCACCACATTACAATAGCTTTTTTATCAGAGTTTAGGTATTCGACGGCCAACAATGCGACTCTGTCGCTTGCTTGCTGTGGAATTTATCTTTAAAAAATACGGTTTTTTCGGGGGAAGGACCTACGTTAATCGTCCAGTCTGCTTCTACAGTACCACCAATTTTTGAGCCGATGTAGCCTTCTTCCCGGGTCCACATCGGGACGACAAAGGCTCCCACAGTCGCCCAGTGAATCCGAGGCCCTTTTAGTCACCTTCTACGACAGGCAGAGGATACCGTAGCCTTATTCTACGAGCCCAGGACAATAGGGCTGGTTTCAGGAAGGACCAACGTTAATCGTCCAGTAGGCTTCTACTATTGTGCATGAGGCGACCGTACTATATCTGTTTCACCCCTGTCTGCTCTTCTCCTACTCCTTTTCATTTAATTCCTTTTTCCAAGTTAATGACTGGAAACGCAAGAGTTTAAATTCAGGCGCATAATCTCAAGACAACCAATACTTACTCGTATTTATTCGTTTTACTTATAAAAACACTAGGTGCTTTTGATATTCTTGTGATAAACCTCTACATGTCGCACTCTTTGAAACAGAACTCCTCTGAAAAATATCCACTCTGTTTTAGTCCGTCACTTAACTTAAACGTCACTTGACTTTGAAAATTTTCACAGTTCCTTCACCTCCTCCTCCTCCTTGCTTCGTTTTCCTCATTGTTGAGGGTTGTGACCTCCACTAATTATGTGGCGGTCGATCACTTTCCACCTATTGCGGTGTGAAATGCCTCGTGGACTCTCCTGTTGGTGTTGGTGCTAATTTGGTCTGTCCAAGGCATAAGGCACATTTCCGTCACATTCAAAATTAAAACAAATTCTATTGGTAACGGAACCTGAAATCGAATTCGGTTTAGTATCGCACTATGTAACTTATGGTTACCGCCCGGATATTAAGTAACTATAGATTACTGGTTACACATTGTTTAAATAAAAATAGTATCTACGTATATAAATTACGAACTTTCAACCCAGAGACATAATATTCCCAACATGGTCGGTATACTGAGGCATTCGCCGAAAGACAATCCCAGTGCATATTGAAACGTATGCTGGATTCCTCTCGTTGCATCATGAGGATAAAAGGTATTGTTCCGATTGTTTATTGGACGTCCGCAATATCTTGAAATACGCGGTAGTCGAATACGCGGCGCGGACGCAATAAATACGCTCCATCTATATTCTACCTTGTAATATACCGAGCTTGAATGTCACCGTGATTTACCGATGCCTTTATAATGTGTTAAACTCAATTTATATATCAAGAAGGCTAATAATTTCATACTAATAGTTACGAAATACACAGGCCACGAGTAACGTATCGTTTAATGATTTCTTATATACACGCAAATGGCGGACGTTGAAAAATATCTAAGGTTAAGGAGTACTTTAGAGTGTTAGGGAAAAAGAGACAGCTGATTGTGTTCATGGTGGTACCATATGCTTGAGAATAAATACTATATAATAATTAACCTTTACTGAGCCGTGGTAGCTCAGTGTCCGGGCGGTTGTCTCAAATTGCGTAGTACGCTAGCAACCCGAGTTCGACGGTGCCGGCACTAATAAATTTGCTGTTGCAACTTTATGTGCTGATTCACCACGCGCTCTGCGGTGAAGGGAAACATCGTGAGAAAACCTACATGTCTTAGAATTTTTTCTAAGGCATGTTAAGTCTGCTTCTCTTTACAGAGAAGGCCTGTGCCCAACAGTGGGTCAAAGATATTACATATATAAAGGCTGTAACTTTAATTTTAACACAATATTATTTTAAAAATACTTGTTTAGACCATAACAAATACAACTAAACTTTTTTTAAACAAAGCTAGCAGGATTTCTTTTTTTCCAGAAATATTACTAACATTCTTGCTAACTATTCGAACTGAGCTTAACCTAGTGCTAGGAGACGGTTCACGTCAATAGTCGAATGGTGGATTCGAACCCACGACCTTACGATTCGCAAACCGTACCCTAAACCGTTAAGCTAGTGACGCTTTATTTATACATTAATATTTAAACGGCTCATCTGATCGAAAATTTTCACCGTCGTTTTTGAAATTTCAAGAAGAAAACATTGGCAGAGTGTAAGTTTATGTTCTTGACGATTCTTAAGTCATATTGGCTTGGAACAGTCGATTTCACATGCTCTTTGAATGTGAAAGGAAATTATGTGAAAACCGTAAGGTATGCCTTATCAAGATGATATCGAAGTAATTTACAATTTTTCCTTTTAATAAAATGTACATTTACATAACAACTTTAAAATAACAAAACCAACAATACGAAATAAACAAGAACTATTAATAATAATTATAATTTTCTGGACACGACAAACGCTTTAACGTCATGAATTAAAATTTACGACTATTTAGATTTACTGTAACTTAAACACTAAGTGAATGTTAAGCAATGTGTTCAACTTTGTATACCGTGCTTAGTTACGTAATTTATCACGAGTAACTATCCGCCCCCATTTCCTTTCAACTATTAGCTGATTAGAGGAAATTAATGTGTTATTATTGGGCGCTAAGTCGTTTAGTGTTCGGATATTTTATGAGTTTCAAATGAAACAAACAGAGTTTGGTCCAATGAAATTGTTAATTAAAATTAAATGGAAACGGATTCACCACGGTGAAAGAAACCGAAAGAAGAATATAGTAAAAAGTAAAAAAACAGCCTATATAGGTATGTATATACTCAAGAAAGGGCTCTCAAGAATAAGACTACGGTATCCCCTGCATGTAGTAGAAGTCGACTAAAAGTGGCCTCGGGTTTCGGCTTTGTCGTCCGCCAAGGTGGACCCGGGAAGAAGGCGACATCGGCTGACCCGTGTCGCCTTGGGGCACCGGCGGGGAGGGAGTAAACGAAAACGAAGGAAGTGCTCTCCTTGAGCTCAGTGTAGAGGGGCCCCGGTGCGTTCCACTGGAGATCCCAGAGCCCCTCATGCACCAAGGAAGGGCCATCGGGGAGGTTTTAGTGGGTAAAAACCCCATATAACCGCCGCCTTCCCCCCAGAAGGCGGGATATTTTTTTGAAGATTTCCTCCCCATTAACAAAAAAAAAATGTTTATACTATATATCTCATTGTGAATCACAGAACTTGTCTGTAAAGAAAGTATAAGAGCATAGTCCGCCATTCGGCTCTAATGTAGATTGACAGACATGCCTTTAGAAAAATGTCTAAAGCAGGATTCTCAACCACTGTGCCGCGGCACTTTTGTGTGCCGATAATTTTTGCAAATAAATAATAATGTTAATATTGTTATAGTAAGTAAATATTTTTTATCTTTTTCTTTGCGTGTCGCCAAATTTTTAAAATGTCAAATATGTCAACAAAAAAAAGATTGAGAATCACTGGTCTAAAGCATGCAGGTTATATAACGATGTTTACCTTCACCGCTTCACTTGCTTTTAGTCTAGTTTAGCAATAAAATTACGCATTAAGCATGTTGAAGGACTGAATTATGAGAGTAACCTGCATGCTTTAGAAATTTTTCTAAAGGTATTTGAAGTCTTCCAATCCGCACTATACCCTTATACTCTCTTTACACAAACCCCTGTGCCCAACAGTGGACATATATACTGTAACTGTATATCCCATCGTCATAAACCGATCGTATCACCAAAACATTTTTGCATTAAGTATGTGCGCGACAAACGGACGAATGACTCAATATCACGCCAACCGATTTCGATGATTCATTTTTTATTGGAAAGGATTTACTTCGAGGGTACTTTTGTTAGGTTCAAATTAATTCTATTTCGTTATATTCCTTTGAAAATTCGGAAATATAAGGAAGAAAATCGTTCTTTATGTGGTATCTATGTATGGTATGTGTCTGTCGGTTTTTGTTTGTACTCGTAAATATACTTGTTATTTATGTTAATACGTAATTCAAACGTTACAAGCATCACTATAGCAAAATTACTCGTGTGCTCCGTAGAGTAATAAACAACAACTTAACTTAAGTTTGCAAATAAGCTCACAAGTAACTTCGTAATATATTTGAATTTAAATGCAAGATGCTAGGAATTCATGATACCTATCAATATTTAGCTGTCGGTATTTTAAGAAAATGAAACGATAAAAGCACTAACGCTTATGACGCAAAGGCCATATTTTAATCGACTTTAAAAAAGAGGAAGTGTTTCAATTCCATTGTTTTTTTCCTTCTCAGTAAAGAGAGTATAAGGGCACAGTCCGCCACGCAGCCCTAGTGCGGTTAAGCAGACTTCATAAGTCTTTTAATTTTCTAAAACATATAGGATTCCTCATGTTTTCCTTCACCTAAGCGTGGTGCTATATACTTCTATCCACGTAATAAAAAGAAGAAGGCCGATACGTGAAAAGATACTGTAAAGGCCTTGAATAGAGGTCTTGTAAAGCTAGTAAGTTTATAAAGGTGAATGGGAAAGTCTCTAGGTGAAGGTAATAACAATAAATTTCATTACCAATGGAGCCCGAAAAGCGGAGCGCACACGGTCTCGTTACACCGGTAAATGAACGTCTGACACTTCATTAGTGCCGCAAAAACACCGGCCAGTGGCAGTGTGAACGGACCCCTCTATGCATCTTGTATGAGATGCCGAAGGGTTATCCTAAAACGTTTCCTTCCATTTAATTAACATTGTTATTGTATTGATACATAGCTCCTTATTAAAATAGGTGATCTTTTAATTTGCCTAATTGAAGTGAAAACTTCTTGAGACGCGTTAAGCCCTGTTTGCTGTCTCTATAAATTTAAACGAATAGTGTAAGGAATCAAATTTCAGACAAACAAACTAAAGACTCCTGCTGCAATGAAATTTAAAACGTCATTTAAAGTTACAGCGTTTATATATGTCTCACTGTTGGGCGCAGGCCTTCTCTGTAAAGAGAGTATAAGGGCATTATACGCAAGCATAACGTCATTTATATATGCAAAATTATACCAATCTCGTGGCACCATAATTTTTCTCAATTATATCATATTAATTAAAATACATCAATGACGCGCACGCGTTAGAATAAACAAATGAAAATGGCTACCGAAATTATAAACAGTCATTTACAGTGTATATTCATGACCGCTTATGCCTACTAATCATATATATATTTTTTTTATTTTATTGGAACAACAAACGAATACATATTAGAGCTTAAGATAATAAATATATTAAGTATAAAGAGTTATAAATATGTAAACAACACCGTTATCCACATAGTAATAATAATGTCCACAAAATGTCTATATCTATATTTACATATTTAAAATATCCAGTTTTTATAAGAGGAAAAGGCAAGAAATAACACATCAATGTTGGCGAAATGGTCATTATACTGCTTCATAATCCTAGTCAATGGAGCGCGTTCACCGGCGTTGGTTCTCGTAATAATGGGAGAAAACATTTTGTGAGTGTATGTATCACGAATGCGCTGAGAACTGCTAGGAACACGAAAGTAGATATTATTGATTAGCTCTGTACAATCAAATTTATTGTGGCAGATTTTGTACAGAAAAATTTGATCATGGTATAACCTTCTAACTTTCAAAGAATGTAAATTGAATTTTTCTAAAAGAATACAATAAGAGGAGTGTTGATGAAAGCATCTATAGTTGATAAGACGAAGAAATTTTGATTGTACAGATTCAAGAAGTTTGCTGTATTTCTGATAATGAGGATTCCATACTGGTGACGCATATTCAAGCTGTGATCTGATGAGTGATTTAAAAAGAAGTAAATAAGTAAAAGATTGTTTAAATGAACTACAAATTCGTGCATATTAAGTACTATTTGTCTCATTAAAACTGTGCACCGGAGATTAAGCGAAGAATAGGGATGGTAAAGATGCAATGACACGTTTGCAAGGTATTTGCAAAAATCGAGGAAATTGACAAAGGCTCGATTAGTTGGGCATTAATATTCCCAATCTTTCTGTATGGAGTCGAGACATGGACAATTCGAGCAAGAGAAAGACAGAGAATAGATGCATTCGAGATGTGGTCCGAATGCTACGAATACCGTGGACTGCTAAGCGCACAAATGTGTCTATTCTCTCCCAACTCGCCATAAAGACCAGATTGTCCACTACGTGTCTACAGCGCGTACTGCCATATTTCGTACATATAATGCGTAGAGGGGATGGCAACCTTGAAAAGCTGGTCATCTTTGGCAATACAGAAGGCAAGATAACAAGAGGCCAGTCGCCAACATGGTCTGACCAAGTAAAAGGTGCCATATCCTCACCTAATCTCTACCAGCTGGTGATTGTTCATTTGAGGGGCTCTAGTGACTACGATCCTCAGAAATGAGGGAACGACAAAGAAGATTTCATTAAATCTTGCTAACAAAAAATTTACTGCTTTCTATAATAAAAAATATTCAAATTTATCGTTTATGTTTTTGTATTAATGATCAAATAGAGAAAAAAAACATCTAAATTTACTTAAAGTTGTTTTTTTGTTTAATGGGTAATATCACCAAGCTGTAAGGAGGAAGTCAAATCTATATTTCGACTAAGTGAAGAAAGCTATAATCTCTTAAATAAAAAAAAATCCACATATTATGTTTAAAATATTAATATTTAAATGAATTATATTAATTTGATGTTCGCTCATCGTTATTAATATATTGTATAACGGTTTGTATTGGAAAATTATAAATTTTGAAACCATAAAAATACATGTTCAAAATGAGTTATCAACAATATGTTATATCTCAAAACCTATACTGTAATACGCTGCATCTAATGGTGTATTTTTTTTGTTAACGAGGAGGAAATCTTCAAAAGATACCCCGCCTTCTAGGGGAAGGCGGCGGTTATGTGGGGTTTTACCTACTAAAACCTCGCCGGTGGCCCTTCCTCGGTGCATGGTAAGGCGCTCCGGGATCACCAGTGGAACGCACCGGAGCCCCTCTGCACTGTACTCAAGGAGAGCAATTCCCGGGGAGGTTACTCCCTCTGGCCTCGCAGTGAAAGGCGACACGGGCCAGCCGATGATGCCTTCTTACCGGATCCATTTTGGCGGACGATAAAGGCCCCCACGCTTGTCGCCAAGTGGACCCGAGGCCCCTTTTAGTCGCCTTCTACGACAGGCAGGGGATACCGTAGTCTTATTTTTGAGAGTCCTGTAGTTCTGGGCCCGATGATGCATACATCTAATGGTGTATACATCATATTTACCCTTTCCGTAGATTTTTCAGCAAATAGCGTTAAAAACACATCTCCCCATTTATACTTTATAGAGCTTCAGGCTAAGCGACATATGAGCTATGCTGTATTTTTTTGTATTAATCACTCTTAATTATTAGGGTAGGAACACAAGTTACATGATTTGTGAAATTAATCGAATGTTGATTTAAGTACAGAATCACCCGACACGAGTTGGTTTCTCGGGGATGTATTGCGTATTGTGCGACAACAAATTGATTGGACCACCGCACAGGAGATGCCGCTTTCGCGCCTGTCACTCCGTCACTCCATACGTGTAAAGCAATGTTAACTTTACTGCTTCTGCAATATTTTCCTATGGGATT
Source organism: Meandrusa payeni (assembly GCA_029286785.1). Taxonomy (NCBI): domain Eukaryota; kingdom Metazoa; phylum Arthropoda; class Insecta; order Lepidoptera; family Papilionidae; genus Meandrusa; species Meandrusa payeni. Next base: position 5,414,040 of record JAGSMX010000022.1, read on the forward strand.
GATAGACTTTTGACGCTGAAATTAAATCTATGAACGATCCATTCATTCGTTAACTGAAATCCCTTTAATTATCCCTAATTGTAGATTTATAGATAGATAAATTCTTTATTGCACACAATATTTACAAAGGCGAAATTAATGCTAATTAGCATTAACCTTTGGTGATTAAACCAGGTTAAGGTTAGCATAATCACTATCCAGCCTTGTAGTTCTGGGCTCTCAAGAATAAGACTACGGTATCCCCTGCCTGTCGTATAAGGCGACTAAAAGGGGCCTCAGGATCACTGGGCGACAAGGGTAGGGGCCTTTGTCGTCCGCTAAGGTTGACCCGGGAAGAAGGCGACATCGGCTGGCCCGTGTAGCCTTGCACTAAGAGGGCACAGGGGAGGGAGTAACCTCCCCGGGACGTGCTCTCCTTGAGCACAGTGCAGAGGGGCTCCACGTGCGTTCCACTGGAGATCCCGGAGCCCCTCGTCATACACCGAGGAAAGGGCCACCGGGGAGGTTTTAGTGGGTAAAACCCCACATAACCGCCGCCTTCCCCAGAAGGCGGGGTATCTTTGAAAATTTCCTCCCCGTTAACAAAAAAAATAGCATAATCACTATCATCAGACACTGAGTGATGGTGGGAAGCCCTAAATCCAAGCACACAATCAACGTAGCCACGTATATGAAGCATTTACTAAGGTAAAGTTTCAAATTCTGTTTTTACGTAGAAAAATGGGCACACGAGCTCCACAATAGCGGACAAGCTGCAGGTTACCAGTCTTTGAAGAAGGAGTACGCACGTACGTAAGGTTCCCAAATCGTATAGTTTCGGAAACACAGCGGCAAGCAGTTGTATAAAGAGACAAGTATAAATTGAAAAAAAAATAGAAAACATTATAATTCAAACGACTTCGTTCTACAGTTGCCGCATGAAATAAAAAAAAATTAAGAAGCGATACGAAGTACCAAGACAAATAAAAGGGAGCATCGGAGCGATAACAATGGTAGCGAATGCATTCAATAAATAGCCTTACAAAGAGATGCCCGGACGAGAATGATCGGTATTATTGCAAATGCGATATTTATGCTCCGCCATTCCCGGGAGCGAACCCTCGACCCCGGGCTACCGGTAGAGGTGATCTGTGACTTAACCTCACTCGACAATAACATACGTTTGTCCATTATTTTCATTTCATAAGAGTTACATGTATATAGGTATACAATTATACATGTTAGTAATACAAAAATAAAGGGTCGGAATAGAGGGTCGGTAAAGAAAGTTTGAATATCTCGGAAGATAAAGACGCTAGCTAACTGAAATAAATTGTGGATGATAGACAATTAAATATCCTTAAAATAAAATAAAATATTTTTATTGATTTATTTATATTTAATTAAAACATAAACTTAAACGAAAAAGGATATCTTACGTAAACTTGGATAATACGGTATTTTTCATTCAATTTTATTTTTATTTAAATTTTAGTACCTAGTGTAGCCTCCATGTGGCGTACTAATTGTCTATCATGCACAATTTATTTCAGTCATCTAGCGTCTTTATCTTCCGAGATATTCAAACTTTCTTTACTGACCCTTTATTCTATCTTATTTTTGCTTATGAGTGTAGCTTTTAAATATAAGACACTATTCTCCTAAATATATCTATTTATTATAAAATATAGAATTTCGTATAGTGTTTATTTAATGTAACATGAATGTATAATATTTGTTTCAACCGGTTGCGGGACGATGGGCCCCCGGGGTGCTGGTGCGATACGCATTGGAATTAATCTAATCTATCCAACTTTGAACTGAGAGCAATAATAAATACGCGCCAAGTTATAGTGCGCCGGCAGCCCCGTATTGGATTAAAGCCGATGCGCAGAAATTAAAGTTATGGTAATATAATACTGTACCAGTAGTAATTTGAACTTTATTTATGCTAAATATAGAGTGCAAGTTTCATTATGGGAAACTTGGATACTTTGATGATTGAATAGATTTATTGTTTGGACAATTCGTATTGCACAATTTTACCCATCTTGTGTTCAATGATCGTTACAATATTTCACAGGAATTTTTAAAACATTAATTGTAGGTGTAATGATAGTGGGCTATGTGAGATACCAAAACAGCAAACAAATCTTCTAAAATACACATAATAACAATTCCAAAATTCAATTCAAAAATCAAATTACATTGACTATAGCTACCTAAAAAAAGACAATAAATTAAAGTAACAAACATCTGCTACATTTATGACAAGTATATTTACAAATAAAAATTAAAACTGACTGCAAATCGAATCAAACGTCAAACGCTATTACGTGCGAACGCCCTCTTTGTATTTTCGAATAATAGTAAGAATATTACGAAATCAAATTAAACAGAACCTAACCGAACTTTTATCACACTTCTCTAAAAAAACATCCTTTTCAATAAAAGATGAATCATTGATCATTGGCGTGATACTGAGTTATTCGTCCATTTGTTGCGCACATCAAGCAAATTTAAGATTAATATGGGTTCCACATGGATATCACTGTAAGATTTGAAATTGGACCACGTGAGAGGTCCAGCTATCAAACAATAAAAGAATCATCAAAATCGGTTTACCCTGTCGAAAGTTATCAGGTGCCAAAAAAAATACAGACGAATTAAGAAACTACTCCTTTTTGAAGTCGGTTAAAAAATAAACTTCCATGTGCCTGCCATGCATTGTCTTTCAAAAAAATTATATATTTTTTATTATCACACGGCTGCTGTTTAAAAACAAATACATGAAGGAAATTCTGGCACGTTGCCAATCGTTTTGAAAAGAGCCGACTGAACGAAGTATAATATAAGTGGTGGTACCACTTCACACTAGCAATAAAGCCATGGTATTTGACATATGATATTTCCCATTAATTTCATCACTCCCAAATTTTTGATGAACTACACAGATTGGCCAGAGAAGCCGGCCTTGACTGTTTCACCGCATTGAGAGATGGCATAGCTCTTGGGTCGCTTAGCCTGAACCTCTATCGTTAGTAACCCGACACAAGGGTTCCCGTGAGAGGGGTAATTGGCTTGGACGGTTACTATGTTAAGCGTAAGCATTCCGATGCAATATATATTGATGGCAGCGCATTCCAGAGCCTTATTGAGATAAAGGTAAAATAATTGTGTAAGAAATCAGTGTGGCAGAGAGGACTATGAAGTGGAGCGAAGACAGCGGTCTTGAGAGTCACCTTGATACTGAAATCCACGTTTCAAGTATTCAGGAATCTATTAGAATTAGGAAACTAAATGGATGACGTAAAATAGAAAATAGATTTTTTATGACGAACTACACAGATTGGCCAGAGAAGCTGGCCTTGACTGCTTCACCGGATTGAGAGGTGGCATAGCTCTTAGGTCGCTTAGCCTGAACCTCTATTGCTAGTAACTCGACACAAGGGTCCCCCCGGTGAGGGATAACCTCGGCTTGGACGGTTACTATGTTACGCGTAAGCATGCCGACCCGAGGGCGCCCGAGAGGGCCGAACCACGACTCGGTCGGTTGCTATTTCACGGATAAAGAAAATAGAATACAGTACAGAGCATCTGATAAGTTAATCGAAATCCGGCTATGAAGAATAGTAAATCAGTAAGTTTAATTTGTTTAACAGAATACACAATGGCGTAATCGCTTTTAAAGCTCACCGATAATAACTTTAGAACAGTTAAATACTAGATGCAAACGATAAGGTACATAATCCTTATCACAATATCTTCATAGCAATCAAAGAACAGTTAATAATGAATTATTAAAGCGGCCGTATATTGTTCAATGTATAAAGTAAATCGTAAACAACGAATGAAACATAAATTCGCAGACTTCCAACATACGATCAACATGAAATATTAGACGTTTATCACAGAAGACATAATAATGCGGTATTCAAAACCTATATATCAACACGAGCGTTATTATTCTCATATAAAATCACGAGTATCCTTGATCGATTCTAATAATGGGTTGGCAATACTTTTAAAGCGGAATTAATAATTATTCATGTGATATCAATCGATGACTGTTGGTATCCGCGCTCGTATCTATTGTTTCTTGCGTATTAGCGTTTTCTGCTTATTATTAAGTGGTTTCTGTCGTGAGTTTAAATACTGGTATTGAATTATTATCATATGTTATTTATTTATTTTTTCTTTGCACACAATAAAAATAAGTACACAAACAAATGTACAAATGGCCACGTAATTCGAAATCCTTAGCGGCAGTCCTAAAATGCGTATACTGAATGTCGTGCGCAGAGGTCCGGGCATAAAAGACGAGTCGACGACAAAATCATTGCTTATTTTGTTTTTAAATACATTGGCAAGAATTCCTCTAATTAGTTCAATGAATAAAGTTGAAAATAACTGCAACGGTGCATATTTTTTATTTTTTGAAAAGTTTCGAAGCCTCTCCTCTTATGGAGGCCCCGGGGCTGTAACCCCGGAAAGCCTCTCCGCCTCCCCGTGCATCTAGCCCTGACGTGACTTCTCACAATCTAACTGAAGAGGATGCCAAAGACTGGCTACAATGGAGGAGAAGATCAAAGAAATCATAGATCTAAATCTAGATATATTGGGACAGGTAGAAAAGGTTTCAGCCCTGTATTTCTAGGCTCTCAAGAATAAGACTACGGTATCCCCTGCCTGTCGTATAAGGCGACTAAAAGGGGCCTCGGGTTCACTGGGTGACAAGGGTGGGGTCCTTTGTCGTCCGCTAAGGTGGATCCGTGAAGAAGGCGACATCGGCTGGCCCGTGTAGCCTTGCACTGTGAGGGCACAGGGGGGGGAGGGAGTAACCTCCCCCCCGGGACGTGCTCTCCTTGAGCACAGTGCAAAGGGGCTCCGGTGCGTTCCACTGGAGATCCCGGGGCCCCTCGTCATGCACCGAGGAAAGGGCCACCGGGGAGGTTTTAGTGGGTAAAAACCCCACATAACCGCCGCCTTTCCCCCAGAAGGCGGGGTATCTTTTTGAAGATTTCCTCCCCGTTAACAAAAAAAAAAAAAAAAAGGGTCTTCTACAGGGTACCTTAGCCGTAACGTTACTAGCCTAACGTTACTGTAATCACAAAGGTCTTGCGATCTGATCAAACCACCAAGACATTTTGTTTTGGACGAACTAAGACAGTTCGCCAGAGAAGCTGGCAAACTGTGTGTGGCCCTATTGGTCCTATTTTAAAGCGTTAGCAGTCCGATAAGACATTCATGGTAGCTAGCTTTAAATACGGCGTCGGGAAGTGTTGTTGCTAGAAACAGTTGGAAAAAACTCCAGCAAAGCTCCTAATATTAACTATGGGAAAATTGCTAGTAAAGCTGCGATAACGATGGTAGAGGAAAATTGATCTTGTTAAGATTTTGTGAGACAATACCTCTATTGTGATTAAATCTTCCCAGAATCGTTGCATTGACGTCTTATATTTAGGTTTTCCTGTCCACAATAAGAACGGGTGTGAATAATAATTAGACTTAAGACAATCTGATAGGAAAATTAGTCATAATTATGACATCAATAATTACAAGTCATTTTATTGAGGACTTTGTGGAAAAACCTCTACGCAATTTATTACCGACTAGCGTACCCAGCCCGCTTCGCCAGGCTAGATTTTGCTTTATTTTTTTTTAAATAAACTTAAATCATTAAATATATAATTTACCTCTCACAATATTTTAAATTATTTCCCTCCGTTTTACTACCTCATTACCTACACCCATGTAGATATTAGTAAATACAATATAATTCTTATCATTTAGGGATTTATTATACTGCTTATACTCCGAAGTAATTTAACATGAATTATAATGACATAAATATACACAACGCGTCAATCAAATCACAATGTGTCAATACAAATTTGGGTTATAAAACAATAGAATATCATCATAGTGAATAAAAGCTGTATTTGACAGTTCAAAAAGAGGAGTATTCCGATCGTATTTATGGGAAAAGCCCACCCCCTCGATAGGATTAGGAGCGTTGCTGGAGTTTCTTCGGCCACTTCTTCTCCCAGCTCTAACGCTTCCCGAAGTGGCATATAATTGGCATGGCAATGGCAATGCCATGGCAATGGCTGGCAATGGCAGATTGTCCCAATAGATTTCGTTAATAAAATAGCTACCGACCGAGTCGTGGTTCGGCCCTCTCGGGCGCCCTCGGATCGGACTGCTAACGCGTAATAATGGTAACCGTCCAAGCCGAGGTTACCACCTAATAGAGGTTCAGGCTAAGCGACCTAAGAGCTATGCCACCTCTCAAATCCGGTGAAGCAGTAAAGGCCAGCTTCTCTGTGCCAACTGTGTTAGTTCGTCCATCGTTCTCTCAATAATTATAATGAAATTTACCTTGTTTGATATAACAATTCATTCTACAAGCTCTTATTTCATTTTCAAGGTTTGTACGTGAGTTGTCCTTTTCAAAATTTGCAAACCAATAGACAACCACTTGCTGAAAACTAAGGCTTTTGCAACTTTGTATGCTTGTTCAAGACTCTATACTCTTCTCTATACTCTATATTCTATACTCTTGTTCGTATCCCTTCAAGTACCAAAAACCCGCTCCGGGAGTAAAAAAGTTTGCATGGCGGCCGCCATTTTTAAATTTTAGTAAATGTGGCAAATACTTTTGGTTGGATATTACCTAGGATACATTGTAGAGGGAACTACAGTTTTTGTTTTAATTTTTGAATGAAACATGTGAATTTAAGTTATATTTTTTTAAACTTAATAACGACGACATAAAAACTAGAAGATTTAAAAAATAGAACAATATTCCAAGTCAAATATTTTCCAACTGTTGTTAAATGAAGTATACTCCCGGAGCGGGACTTTGTTACATGCACTGTTTATTTTGGCGGGCAGTAACGGGAGATTGCCATTCCAGCAGAGATAATCAAAATGGCGACTGTCTTATTGGGAGGATATCCGACTAGGATTAAATTTACAAGAGAGGCTATTATTATATTATATATTGCTATGACATTTATTTTACTATGGTTATGTGTGCTTTAACCGACACTAAACATAGAGGAGGTTCGCAATTCATGTGTTTAATGTCGTTTAACTTGTATTAGTATAGAATAGTATTAATTACTAAGAAATGAATGAACTTACCATGTTAAAAATAAACCAAATATGAATCGGCAACATTATACAAATAAATGCCGCGAACAAATAGAAAATACCAACATAAGCCTCAAAGACTAAGATCGCCCAGATTGAAACGTTCCACAATAAATTCACCACGTGCCTTTAAAGGCATTCAAAACATAAAAACACCGCCCGAGGCAGTAAATTATAACATCGTAAACACCCAATATCGGGCCGAGAGCGAGTTTCGCACAAAAAACAACCTAACTGAACACTTAAGCCGAGTAATGACTAACAAAACAACGCCATAAATTCAAACTTAAAGAGGTGTTATAATTAATGTAGGAAACTTGAAAGGACGACCGTAAAGGGTCGGTTAATTTCTTATCCTTTGTGCGGCCACAATGTCATAATTTGTATGGCATAAACAGAAATTACTTGTACTCATCTCGGCATCGTTTACAATACGTATTTGCAATTCGTTTTGTTGTTATATCATTTATTTATTTTGACAAACGTTTTTGTTTCTCCCTTAAAGGGGTTAGCAAATTTCTAGTACCACGGGCCATTGGCCAAGTGTCACTAGACGGGAATTAATTATCGGCTAAAAATTTGCGGACTATGCGGCAGGTATTGAGGAGTACCGCCTTCTGCATTGTGATGTATGTGTTAGGTGGTAAATGAAGGGTTCTGATACTATGATGGAGATGCTTCGAAATAACGCCAGTTGTGGAGAGTACAATTGGCACTATTAATGTTTTATCTAGTTTTTATCATTTATTTATTTTATTATTATTTTTTATTTAATTGAGAATATAAAAATAAGACAGTAGAATTAGATAAATCGAGCAGGGACCCGAGTCTGCTATTTGCCGATGACATTTCACTGCGAAACCAACTAAATACCATATAATTGTCATTATAAAAGAAAAACGTAATCTACTAATTTTTTTTTCGTTTGTTTGTTTGTTCTGTTATTTTCAATTTAATTCAGTTCTCTTTTAGTAACTATTTGATATTGATTGATTGAAATTTATCGGCATATTTGTCTTTATGTACGAAATAACAACAATTGAAACAATATTATATGTGTGTCAGTAGTATGCCATTGTAAAACCACAACACAAATTTGCACAACTGAGTTAGCAGATTACCAAAATTAGCAGTAAAATTCGACAACTGTGATGTCACTGAACATTTTTACAAAATTAGTTTAGCAGACGTACTGTAAGAAATGTATAGATTAACGCGTAATGAAGCTTAAGAAATGTGTCAGGATAGTATGTGGAAGACCATGAAGTCTTCGCAATGTAAAATTATTATTACAATGTTACAATATTCTACTAGATACAGTAGTAGAATATTGTAACATTGTAGATAATAAGTTGCCCAACACTACGTTTGCTAGTAAACCGTAGATAGAAGCATCAGAATTTTTGATATGGGTCTTCAGATTATTATCTTCGTCTTCTTTGGTTTTTTTTATAAAACTTGATAGTTAGGTAGACATAGAGAAACCTCCTACCGATCTTCCCCGAAGGGTTCAGTAACCGTGACTTGGTCACCCACGGTAAAACCAAGAAGAACCCACATGCCAGCCCGCGAGGAGAGCCGGAATTATCATTCTAGTATTACCAAATACATCAAATAAACCACCCACCGTTAACAATAGTGGCACTAATGATGTAAAAGACAGCAAAAACTAACAAATATCGACCACTATGATGCTAATTTTTTAACAGCTTCACGACTACACGGAGGAGTCAATTCATCTGTATTTTTTATGTTCTTTACCTCGAAACTTTCGACTGGGTGAACCGATTACGATCATTTTTCTTGGGAAGGATGTACATACTACTACCCTTTAGTTTGATGAGAGTTTGGTTAGGTTCTGATTAATTCTATTTCGTAATATTCCTACGATAATTTGTAAATACAAATTCGCGCGTAATAGAGTTTAACATTTGATTCGACTTGAAGTAGGTTTTTATTTATTCTCAGCCCTGTAGTTCTGGGCTCTCAAGAATAAGACTACGGTATCCCCTGCCTGTCGTACAAGGCGACTAAAAGGGGCCTCGGGTTCACTGGGCGACAAGGGGGCCTGAGTCGTCCACCAAAGTGGACCCGGGAAGAAGGCGACATCGGCTGGCCCGTGTCGCCTTGCGCTGCGAGGGCACAGCGCAAGGCGACACGGGGAGGTTTTAGTGGGTAAGATCGCCACATAACCGCCGCCTTCCCCCCAGAAGGCGGGGTATCTTTGTGAAGATTTCCTCCCCGTCAACAAAAAAAAAAAAAGGTTTTTATTTATTCTTGTGAATATACTTCTTACAATTACTTACACAGTTGGTTTAGCAGACTCGGGACCCACAATTTGTGTATTTCCCATGTCCTGTACTTTTGGCAGTGCTTTAGGTCAAGGGCACTCGAGTCACGATTAATCATCGTGCACATCTGCACGCTGCTCCGAGTAACGGGTCACTACAACGCTAAAACCTTTATGAATCATGATTCTGTGATTAGACTTGGGAAGTTTGATTTAAAATCCCACTTATTACGTCAACAATATAACCGTATCCGTATGGAGGTAATGTACGGGTAATGAGTAGATTTTAATTGGAAAAGAGCAACATCAGCTCACCGAAGATAAGTAAAATATGTAATATATGTAGAGTAAAAAATGTAAAAAACGTAGTAGAGTAAGAAATTGTAAAAGTATGTAGTAGAGTTAGAGAACGAAAAATGTAGTATAGTAAGAAGAATCCTCCCTCTCATCGTCCCTTCCTCCGATTTCTCCGCCGATTACACTTTTCGTAACGCATTCACTAGCTTACTCCACAAGTCAGACGTGTTTGAATTTTAACTTCTATACAGTTAAAATTCAAAAATTGACCTATGCGTAACTAATAAGCTTGGTGAGAGGTGGATAACGAAAGCTATCTCTGTCTACCCCCGTAGGGTTAAGAGACCGTGAAGGCTTACTATACTATTACTTATAAAAGACATAGAAATAAGATAAAATAATGGCACCCCCATTCTATTCCCGGTCAGCGCATCTCAAAGTGCATCTCGATATAATAAAGTTAGAAAACGCGAGAACACCATAAAATTGTGTGTCGCGGTGTGTCTTAGTTAACCATTTGTTTATGCGCGTTCAGGAAAAAGTAACTTAACGCGAAATTGTGTACGCGCCGTGTTAACTTAGTTGCTCTTATTGGGTGCGTAGTTACTAGAATGAGAAATGTTAGTACACTCAATGGGAACGTTGTCGAGTATTATTGTACATCACTAAAGTGCATTTATAGCATATAGCATTGATAACCTAGTAACTAAACTAATCGACTTACGATGTGGTTCTTGTGGGTTTCAATCGCAATCGGCTAGTACCTTTGAAATGCCGTTTCGGTTTTTAAGTACAAAAAAATAACTTGGTAAATTATAGTAGAGTTAACCTATTGTTGTACCAATGAATTACCGTCTTTCTGTTTTTTAAGTACACAAACTTATGTCTGATACATGGCACATGCCCAACAGTGGGACATTTATTTATTAAGCGTTCATATTATTTAATCTTTATTTGCATATAATAAAAGTGTACAATAAAGCCAATGGGCAGTATACCTCCGGGTTGTGTAGGGACAAAGAAAGAGAATAAAAAAAAAGTAAATAATATAAATATATATATATATATAAATATATATAAATATAAATATATATATAAATATATATAAATACGTTTTCGTTCGTTATCCTAATTTAAAACAATTACTTGTTTTGGTATAAATTCCAGAGTTAGCGTTAGCCTTAGTTCCATCAGTAAAGGAGCCAGTCCACATTAGCTTCGACTTTTCAGAATGTATCTCTGGAATCTACCGACTGTTTACAACATCGAATTGTCGGCGAATCTTAAGTACGGGATTGGAACAAGTTGCCGGCGCCAGTCTTTCCGACCACGTACGACGTGGGAGCCTTCAAGAGTAGAGTGAATAGGCACTTACTAGCGCGTACCATCTATCGATGATATCACCATTTAACATCATGTGGGATCGTGGTCAAGCACTAGTTTATACCTCATAAAAAAAGTATGTACATTTAGTGGCAGAGCATTCTAGAACCTTATTGCAATTGTGATTTTTGAATTTTAAAGGCATAGGTAATAGTATATCCGTCATATTAGATTTGATTTAAAGACGATTTTTTAAGACGTAAATATACTTATACCTTATCAATACCTTTTATAGATACAGAAGTAACTAAGTCACAATTAAGTAACACTGCCGTCAACCCGTACAAAGCTAGGCGTGGTCGTACCAACCACTTTATCTTAACCGCTCGTTATTCGTACATATCGTTCAATCTGCAGCGCCCGGTGACAAAGTTCAGGAATGACTAAACATATTAATTAGATTTTACACCTGGGTCAATTAATTTATTATTACAAGAGCTGTGTTTAACCCTGCGTTGGCTTCCAACGTCATTCAATATGAATTCCGTGCCATTCACCTATGAATTATAGTTATCACAACCAATTATTAATTATTTAATATAATTAGTAAGGTAGATTTTGTAATGAATGATAAATGCGCGTTAATTGTAGCGTCTGTCACAGCGATTTTTTTTTTATGACGAACTACACAGATTGGCCACAGAAGCTGGCCTTGACTGCTTCACCATGGTGAGGTGGCATACCTCTTAGGTCGCTTAGCCTGAACCTCTATTGCTAGTAACTCGACACAAGGGTCCCCCCGGTGAGGGGTAGGGTCACCGCGAATGCTGATGGAAATTCATGTGGTTTGGAATAGAAAATAAATAGCTTTTCTTTTTTTTTAAATATGTTAGCGGTAATTTCTGGAATAAAATTTCTTTACGCCCGCGTGCTCACACCTTTTTTTTCTCTCTTGAACAATCGGGTATATATTATACATAAGATTCGGAATAACAATAAAAAACAAGAATAACTATGTGTTGGTTTGTATTTCAAGGTAACCACATTAAAAGTTTATTCCTGTTTTTACTAAACAATGTTATATAAATTGAATAATGACATCTATTCTATTTCTATTTTACACCACTGATATATCTTTTTCAATTATTTCACAACAAACCTCCATAGACTTCACTATAGAGGTTTCGTACAAATTAAAATATAAAATACAAATTAAAAAATATATATATATTATTATTTTTTTACATATATAAGCAAATAGTACCTGGGATAACCGAGCTTTGCTCGCTATTAACTTTTTGTAAATTATATATTAACAAGAATTGCTTGTTTAAAGGTATTATTAGGTTAGTAAATATACAAAGATGAAGGTAATGAAATTTTACGTCAATCGTGAGGTCTAAGACACATTTGTTATTTTCACAAATATAACTTTTTTTTTTGTTCACGCGGGGGAATCTTTTTGGGTGGGCCCGGAGGGATGTGTGGGACTCGGCCTGGGCAGCCCCTACCCACTAAACCTTCCGCAAATGCCATCAGCCGTTATGTGGAGTGCCCCGGAACTGTCAGCGACAGGACACCCCAACGACCGGCCGGTCCCGGCAAAGACCGGACTTCATCCTTAAAGGGGAATTCACAAATATAACCAACATAATCAATATTAACTTTTTTTGTTGACAGAGGGAAATCTAATATCAATATTTAATATTTTCTATGTTAGCGTTACCCATTCCAATAATTTTAAGCTGGTGCTACGAGACAGGCAGACTGTACTAGTCCATGCGGAGTAATTACGGCAAGCGCCGTCCATTTCTCACCAAACTATGGCTAGCCTCAATACATGAGGCGCAAGTAATACCAAGTTATTTTCTTGTACACAACAATTCGAATTAAGGAATCTCCGACCGTCTTCAACGAAACCAATAGCCACTAGTTTAGAGGTTCAGGCTAAGCGACCTAAGAGCTATGCCACCTCTCAATCCGGTGAAGCAGTCAAGGCCAGCTTCTCTGGCCAATCTGTGTAGTTCGTCATAAAAAAAAAATAGCCACTAGATCATAAATACAGTCTAAGCCATATCGCCAATATACAGAATATGAACAGTCATTAATCGTGAAAACTGTGACTAGCTAATCTGGCTCCATTTAATACCCTTAATTTAACCTAAATGCCCATAAATTAATAACTGCACGTCAAGTTGTTCGCACTAAATCATCTGTTTGGTTGTTAACACGAAAAGTCGCGGTTGCCGGTGGGATGTCGTAAATCGCCTAAGTGCACTTAGACCGGGCCACTGTTAATTAACGATTTCAACAGTCGCCTATCTCGGCACGATTAAGTTGAATATCTTTAGGTAACCCACTGTATACATTAATTGTTACATTTTTCCATTGACTTCAAAAAAAAGGAGCAGGTCCTCATTCGTCGTCGTATGATTTTCATATTAGTTACCTCATAACTACGGCAACTATAAGAAAACCATATATGTAAGTCTCATATTTAAGTATGTGCGCGAAAAATGGACGAACAACGCAATATTTTTCCCCGTCAACCTCCTTAATGGGGGGTGTGTCGAGTTACTAGCGATAGAGGTTCAGGCTAAGCGACCTAAGAGCTATGCCACCTCTGAATCCGGTGAAGCAGTCAAGGCCAGCCTGTTTAGTTCGACAAAAAAAAATACCATCCGATTTTGACGATTAATTTTTCACCGACTTCATAAAGGACGATTTCAATCCGTCTGTATGTTTTTTTATGTTTGTTACCATATTTTTTTTTATATTTGAAAGTTGGTACCTCCTTTGTGGTCCCATTTCATTAATTTCTGACATTAGGGTCCATGCGAAAACCATAAGTTAAATTTGCATCAAGTATGTGCTCCCCACAAATGGACTGATAACTCAATAGCACGTCAACAAATTTCGATTTTTTATTGGAAAGCATTTACTTTAAGAGTAGTATGGTTAAGTTCCGATTAATTCTATTTCGTAATATTCCTACGATAATATGGAAATGCAAAGAGGGCTTCCTTGCGTAATGGAATGGGAACACATGGGATGCACCAGCTTTTAAATAAAAATTATCATCCATATCGGTTCGAAAGTTATGAAACAGCAAACATAAAAAAAACACGAATTGACGACCTCCTTTCTTGAAGTCGGGAAAGCATTGCCCGAGTGTATTGCATATTGTTTTTACAACAATCAGTACTGAACCGAGTCTCAGGTTGATACTAAAATTTTATTGTTTTATCCACTTACTCTGTGACGTGTTTTCGCTTGAAACAGCGGCATTTAGCTTCTTATAGTTGCATCGTTATAGTAAATTGTCAATTGATTTTATTATCCGAAGCAACATTAAAGATTCAAATTATTTATAATAATAATAATAAGCTATTTTATCGGTTAGACAGATTACAACACATATAAATAAGCACACAAAAAACCCAAAAGATCCAATACTATGCTATGCGTTGCATCACCGAACCGACAGAGTTCACTGCTCAGCATAATCCTGACTACCAAAGGAGGGTAAATCAGCGCTGATATTCTGCAAAACCCAGATGATCTTAAGAAACAATCGTCAGCGGCAGAATTTTTAACAAAAATAAGATTATCATAAAATAAAGCAACACGAGGGACAAATATATATAAATAAATAAATATTAATAAATAAATATTTGGTAAATATCAAGTTGTAAATAAAAAGTTTGACTTAATAATATAAATAGAGAATAATGCTTTACAATTATAATTATATAATCTAATCTATACTTGTATTTGTCTTACTATTATTTGAGGAAAAATATGTCACTTTGAATTATTTCTTTTATATATATCCCACTTGTAATAGCTTAGTAAATGCCTATTCACTATACTCTTGAAAATACCTACAAACACACTATTCTAACTATTCAATCCAATCCTTTGCTGTACGAATAATGAACCACGAAGCAAAGTGGCTTTGGGAGAAGAAGTAACCGAATCGTTGAGAATGTGTCTCGGCCTTCGGACGACGCGACGTAATTTAGTGGAGAAAGGCTTATAAGTGGCGGCACTTACAAGAAGTTTGTTACAATGTTTGGTGGCAGTCTCTAAAACCGTCGAGATGCCTGCTTAAAGAATTGGGCTATTATCGTTAAATCTGTATCAATGTGGAGCTCGCACCCGTGGCTCGTCGCAGAAAACGATTCTGAATTACTTGTAACCTGTGGATATATAATATTGCTACAATCTATCCAAGAGTATTACTCAGAAGTTGTCGTATTTACTCACACCTAATTCGTGTAGGAGTTAATAACGTACAGGCGTTTGTTGATATCCTTTATCTACCGTAGACTGTTAAAAGCTGCGTCACAGCATAAAATTTACAGTAAATCAATATATTCAAATTTATTATTATTCCTATTGTAAATTTAAAAAATATTTCAACACGTTAACACACCACGCACTAACTACGGAAAAAAAAAATGTATGAAGATTCTCTAATTTATAATTACCGAAATATATAATAGAGTCTAAATCAATAGCATTATGTAAAAAAATTCTAAAAAAATATTTAATAAGCTCTGAGCGCTCCTTTTAACCCTATGCCTCATCCGAATTTAACTATTCCTTAAAATTAATCAATTTATATACTTTTGTCCTCGTCGGTTATATTAGTGTTATAATGAGATGCCCAAAATATGTATAAATGTATGAATGAATGAATATTCTTTATTGCGCAACAATTAAAAACAAAATACATCACAGAAATAGTAACTACAATTTTCACATTAGACAAGGTCATTGCATGCGCAATGGGCGGTCTTATCGCTAAGAGCGATCTCTTCCAGACAACCTTTGTATGGACAGAAACTTTCGTCTAAAAATATTTTAGTGGATCTGTGATTATATTTATTTTAATACAAAACAACAATATACATATATATAAACATACGCCTTTATCAATATATACACTGTTAATAATAATAATATATAAATAGAAATGCTAAACGTACAACAAATACCTAAGTATATGTATATAAATATATATTTATACAAATACCGTATAAAAAAAATATATATTTATAAAGATAGATAGTGTCTATGTACTAGGTTCTTAAAAGCTGTCAAGGATTCTGTGCATCTTATGCTTTGTGGCAGAGCATTCCAAAGTCGGACTGCTTCCACTGAGAAAGATTTGTTCAAAAATTTTGTAGCATGCTCTGGCATTTTGAGTGTCATTTTCTCCGATGTATATTAGTATTATTTATAACTTGAACTATTTCTTTCTTCTTTTTCTCTCTTCGATTCTAAATCCCGAAAATAACCGTCAAACCAGTTTAATACGATAGGCGCAAAAAATGTGTACGGCGAGCGCACGGCAAGATACATCGTGCCTAGATTCATTAATGAACTACCCTCAGATATAAGGAATTGTATAACTAACAAAAACATTAATAGTATATTAAAAAGTTATTTAGGAACGCTAGTTGGCGCTAGTGACAAATCATTGCGGTTTATATAGCGTTAAGTTATTTGTATATTCCTTCACTGTAAAATTTTATTTGAAATAAATTAAAAAAAAAACTTAAAACACTCTAATACCATTTTTAAAGAGAAAGGACTATGATCAGCAGAGGTACTTTAATAATACCATGAGTTCCATTGCTAATATTTAATATATATTATATGTTTTCACGTCTTTCTATCCATAGCGAGGTACACAGAGAGAGCTTTCATTTTCAGCTTATCAAGCTTATTAGACCCATATGTGACGGATGGTTTTTTTAATAATTGAGAACCTCCTTCTTTGAAGTCGGTCGAAAAGAAGCGTTTTAAGAATAATATATTTTTTTAATAAAAATGTCTTTCGATGTTATAAAGCATTAGAAAATAAATAGTAAGTAAAATTTATTAACAGAAATTGCACATGCACACTCTGTAACTACATTTATCTGTAACAATCCACAGATAAGCTTCACAAGCAAATAGCTTTCTGATTAACAATTAAACGATAGCGATCATACAAATTTGATTAGGAAATTTATTTAATTCTCACTAGACTAACCTTTATATTAATTGCCAGCGTTAATTGTACATTGAAATATAAACACTCTAACAAATTAATTTATTGGTTCCCTTATCGTATAAAAGTGCGCCGTGGTAGCTCAGTGTGCGGGCGGTTGGCTCAAGTTGCATAGTACGCTAGCAGCGAGTTCGATCCCCGGTGCCGGCACCAATAAATTTGCTGTTGCAATTTTATGTGCTGATTAACCACGCGCTCGGCGGTGAAGGAAAACATCGTGAGGAAACCTACATGTTTTAGAGATTTTTTCTAAAGCATGTGAAGTCTGCCAATCCGCACTAGGGCCGCGTGGCGGACTATGCCCTTATACTCTCTTTACAGAGAAGGCCTGCGCCCAACAGTGGGATATATATATTATATATATATAAAGGCTGTAACTTATCGTATAAAAATATTTTTTTATTTATTGTAATAAATAATATTAAAATATATATAATAATGTTATAAATAAAAACATTAAATCATCATCTTCATTCAATGAAATACCATTTGTTTGCTATTTTACATTTTATATTTAGATACAATACGGACGATCATCGGACTGTGATTAGAATTGTATAATAAATTTTAGAATAATTTTATTTCATTTAAAATAAAGTATAGTATTCTATATTTATGTGAATTGCAACGTGCGGGAACAATAAGGACAACAATTTGAAATTGGAATTACAGCTTCCATCTTGTTTCCATCGGCATGTATGCGCACGCGCCGGTAGCGCACCTACCGACTGCTATAACTTAAATTACAAAACTTGAAAATAAAATTACAAAAAAATATAATTTGAAATGAAGTCTTGTTGGATATCTATAAATTACCTCGCAACGTTGAATAAAAGCCAGATTAGTGGATAAGCGTTTGACTTTCCTGATCGATTAGGCGTTTGATAAATTATTGTCTAGATTTAGTCTTGACTGTCAATTACTCTGCACAACAAAAGCTACATTTCTCTTTGAGAGCGGAATCAACTGTCACCAGCGATGTTTCCCAACTTTTACGATACGGGACCTTCAAAAAACAAGCCTACTCCTATCTCCGTCCTATCAAAGGCCGGCTACGCCTATTTTTTCACCAAATTTACGTCGGTTTTTCACTGTTAACAATGAGTAAATGTCTTATCCATTATATACTGAACATAGATTCGTGTAACATAATATAAAATGCAGTCAACTACAATACCATTACAATCATTTTTGCAATTGTTCCTCCTGTAATACTGACCGTCTGGATCCGACATGATTGCAATGTGATTGTACGGTTAGGGAACTGCTTTAAATCATCTGGTAGAAAGACGTCAGAGGCGGTGTAAGTTTACATTAAGTTGTTTTCAATTAACTAAGAAAAAGATGAGTAATAATTTATTTACAATATAATTAAATATAATAAACACTTATTCATAAATTAATTAATATATTACTTAAATAAAATAACTTAAATATATGTAAAAAATAATAATATTTATTTTCTTTTAGGAAACCTCCATAGTGGAGTCTATGGAGGTTTGTTGTGATACCAATGAAAAAAGATTTATCAGTGATGTCAAATACAAATAAAATATATGTCTATATTTAATATATATATTTTAGCAAAAGCAGGAATAAACTTTGAGTCATCGTTCATCGTGCATACAGCAAAGGAGTGGAAAAAGTTGCCGGCGTCAGTCTTTCCGTACAAGTACGACGTGGGAGCCTTCAAGAGTAGAGTGAATAGGCACTTACTAAACTAGCGCGTACCATCTTTCGACTATATCACCATTTAAAACCAGGTGGGAGATCATGGTCAAGAAAAAAAAATGAAGAGAGCCAGCTAAGAGCTATGCCAACTCTCAATCCAGTGCAACCAGTAAAGGTCAGTCTCTCTGGCCAACTGTATAGTTCGTCAAAATCCGAGAGCCAAAATATTTATGTGAAATTCTGACAGCAACCTATGTTTTAGCACTTATAGGTTCGAACCCGGTTTTGTATTCGCCAAGCGATGGGTTAGCTGCGATTACCCGGCTAGTTGCAGACACGTCATTACGTCACTACATAACAATCCCAATTACCGGCGTCTGAGCGATGTAGCGCTGGGAGGCACTTGGGATGGGTAACCGGGAAGATAATTTTGTTCTCCATTTTCAACAGCAGTAAACTAACATTTAAACAAGTACGAGTGAAAACGAAATCGAACCGCCATTTTTTATCTCCGATGTATATATAGTTATATTAGGAAGTTCTGGTACCTATATTCTCTCTCTCTTTTCGCACTCTTAAGCTTGGAGTCTTCCGTACTTTGGGATTCTTTGATATATCTTCGGAATCCAAGGTAATATACCGAAGAAAATTATCTAAGATGTTATTGAAACCAATTTAAACAAGTATATTTACGGGTAAAAATAACAACCGACCTCAAATGGAATCAAACGTCAAACGCTATTACGCGCAGACACACTTTTTGCATTACCGATGTATCGTAGGGATATTACTAAATCAAATTTATTCAGAACCTAACCAAATTTCATCAAACTACTCTCATAGATCCCATAGAAAGCACATCGTACCAACTGGTCTATCCTGAAAGAACTTAAAATCAAAGCTAGGCTGTCCACCATATGCCTACGCAGGATGCTGGAATACTTTGGTCACATTGCCAGAAAAAACAGCAATAACTTAGAAAGGCTAGTTGTGAGTGGTAAAATTGACGGGACAAGATCGAGAGGTCGAAGCCCGACACGTTGGACTGACCAGATCCGCACCACTCTCGGCACGTCGGTTAGCGATGCTCTGCGCACGGCTGTAGATAGAGGATAATGGCGATGAATCACTAAAACAAACTGTCCCCACGAGATGGTCACGACCCTCAGCATTGAGGAAACCGACACGAGGAGGAAGACTTTTAGAGTACATCCTTTCAAATAAAAAATAATCATCGAAATACATTCACCCAATGGAAAGTTATGCGGTAACAAAAAAAATACGGACGAATTGAAAACCTCCTCCTTTTGAAGTCGGTTGAAAATAAAAAATCTAAGTCATTTCATAATCGGTTTAAGTTTATGTTTTTTAATGAAATATAAGTAAATAAATAAAAATATTTTATTTTATGGATATTTAATATGCACAATTTATTTCAATCAGCTAGCATCTTTATCTTCCGAGATATTCAAACTTTCTTAACCGACCCTTTTGCTCACGGCTATATATATAGTCTTATAGAAGTTGTCTCGTAAATATTAAAAATAGTGTATATTAAAACACTTAAACATTGTCCGACAAAAAGCTTTACTGCAATGCATACTCTAGGTTCTTAAACAGTCCAAAGTCTGACAGCTTAGAGTCGGAAGCAATCATAATTTCAATTACCATTCAACTGCTGAACCCTTGCTACGATCTAAGCGCCCCAAAACAATCATTTCAACACTTTTTTTGCACGATCACGTTGGTGTATAATATCTCTACTCTCCCGACAGATAAGACTGCCCATTCTTGACACGTAATTAAATAGTGCTCCGAGTGTTAATAGTAAATTTGATTTCTCAGAGCAAACCCTACCAGATAGCTGTGCTGCGAGATTCTGTGACCTCTAACACCGGTTCTAGAGATATTTTTAAGTTTTTGTTTTTCGTTGTTTGATATTAAACATAGACAACGTAATGACTTGTCAAGAAAAGAAGTAGAGATAGACAAATTAAAAGATGGGAAGAATTTAAAAGAATAGCTGATCCGCTGTGGAGCCGGGGAGCAAAAGATAGACATACGTGGAAATCTTTAGAGGAGGCCTTTGTCGATAGACAAGCCGTCCACAACCAGTTGCCGAGTATTAAAATTTAGATTTATCAAATTAATTTAGTAAGTAGGCAAACCGTTCTTTTATTATTGTATAGAAACTTGAAGGCAATAAACGCTATTTTATTTTATTTTATTAATGACTTCTCAATGCAGTGGACGATATACGAGTGCCCTAATACGACTATTTTCGAGCCGCCGAACGAGTGATATTTTGCTTTCAGATGGGAGAATGATTTGAGATACGAGGAATCGCACAATACACCGCTCTAACAGACTAGACTAGACCTCAGTCTGTGTGCTTGTTACCGTCGTTTTAAAAGCATTTTGATAAGTTGAGTGCACATCTTTTGCTTTTTGTAAATTATACATTAAAAAGACAGTGGCTATAGCTATATTTCAATTAATTTTAATGGGGGAAAATTGCTTTGAGATACGAGCAAGGTGACGCAACGAATTAAACTCGTATGTCGAGGTACTGTAGACAGTATATTTATTTATCAATAAAACTAATTTTAAGAATCGTATCGTTAAATTCCCGAGTACATTATATCAATTGCAGTGCTTAATAGCACTCATTACTCAGTTTCGAAGGAGCTAGAATCTGATTTCATTTTAATTTTACTATAAGATCCGATGCACACAGAAACTTCAAGCACATTTTTGTGCTTTATTTTAGATTTCAAAACAAAATCCTAAGCTAGAATAAACGCCATCTTTTCTTGCTAGTTTGTATAATTTTTTACGCATCATTTTACCTTTATAAATCCTATCGATCATATAGTAAGACGCTTATAACAAACATTGAAAAAGTGACATCATTTTTAATGTTATTATTATGAAGTAATTTAATAATACACGTCGGAGACTAGAATTAAAATTAAAGACGGATTATTAACAGTACCGTTAGTCTAATAGAATGTGGGTACATCGACAATTACAACTAATGGTTGTTATTCGTGTCCCTCTTTTATCCGGGCTTGGACCAGCAGCGCAATAGAATTCCCCATAGCTCTGCCAGAGTTCCAAGGTGTACTAATACTGTACGCTACGTAAAGACACTTAAAACAAACAATAAGTTCAGAAGACGAAAATAAAAAGTCGCATACCTTTCCTGTAGTTCAGCATTACGTCTCAACAGCTAACCCGCGAGAGCTTCTACGTGTTCAACTGCACAACTATCGACCCAGAGGAGGTTCACACACATTAACTGCTCAAACACAACTTAATACGCGAGCACTCATTTATTCTCAATATTATTCACTCAAGCGCTAGCTACTCTTGACAAAACACAGATTAGGTTATGGACAGAGACACTGAAGCTATAGACTAATCCGTAGTCACAACCACAGCCATAGAAATTCTCTGATATTGAATACTCTATACTAAGATGTCATCAGAGAGATCTAATAATATTTTTGTACCTTCGTTTATATTATTTTAGATTGTTTGATTCGAATACCGTCTATGCGCCGGCATATACTTAGAATAAAATTTTGTACTCAACCGTAAAGACACATAACAAGAAAAACCACAAAAAGGATCTACATGATGAGACTGGATGAAAGTTCTCTGGTTGAAATTACTTCAGGCTGGTCCGTTCCGGGTTAAAATTATTTAAGTGGTTTATTATGATTATATTATGAACATGTTTCTATGGTTTTTTGTCAGAATACAAATATTTTCAAGCGTGAACCCGTTACTTTATCTCTACAGGACCCTTTTTTTGTTAACGAGGAGGAAATCTTCAGAAAGATACCCCGCCTTCTGGGGAAGGCGGCGGTTATGTGGGGTTTTACCCACTAAAACCTCCCAGTGGCCCTTCCTCGGTGCATGGTGAGGGGCTCCGGGACCTCCAGTGGAACGCACCGGAGCCCCTCTGCACTGTGCTCATAGAGAGCACTTCCTTACTCCCTCCCCTGTGCCCTCGCAGTGCAAGGCGACACGGGCCAGCCGATGTCGCCTTTTTCTCGGGTCCACCTTGGCGAACGACAAAGGACCCCACCCTTGTCGCCCAATGAACCCGAGGCCCCTTTTAGTCGCCTTCTACGACAGGCAGGGGATACCCTCTACAGGACCCTAAGGACTGGCAGAGAATGTATTGTGGCATCAAGTCCGCCTTTTTGTTCCACTTTTGTTAATATTTGCAAATTAAGAATAAATAAATATTTTTTTGGATCTCGGGTAACTTCAGCTAACAGCATTTGGGTTTATTTTATACCAAATATTTTTTTTACACTAAAGACTGCTGACGAAGAGATATAAAGTATTTAGATAACACTAAGTATTAAAAAATATTTTACGCTTCTGTTTATTTTTAGCACTGTGGAATGAAAAACGCCATCTTACGGTCCTTATCTGTAAATTATTACAGACATTAAAATACAAAAATATTCAATCTAAAGAGCCTCGCATTGCCATACGTAAATAAAAATCAAACTCGTACATCAACTGTCAACCATTAAGCTGAATAGAGACCTTATAAACTTTATAAACACTCTTCAGCAATTGTTATTCGATTCAGATCGCCTAGGCACCCTTTAATTTAACCTCACATTAAGTGTTCCAATACTACCGACATTACTTTACCTTCAGTGACACGAGCGCATAATTCACGTCATAGCGGCCATTACTGTAACTCAAAATGGCGGGCAACTATCAAAGAGAAAGCTCGCGAGCTCTCACATCATTCTCCATGGTCTTGTCTATGAAGCGCTCGTAGAAACAACCATAAGGAAGAGCAATGCAATACATTTTAAGCTTTAATCTAAAGGAATAGAGATGAATATCGATGCTTCCGTGAGGTAATTTTGTTCATTTCACTATGACAGGACTAAATTTATCAATTTAAGAAGATTGTCCGTTGTCTTGCGGTATTAACACGTTAGCGTTGTGTCGGATATCGTTGCTAAATATTAAATTATGGGAGTTTCACGCGCTCTACCGATAACACAGTATGGGATGTTGGCTTAATGGGCTTAATGCAGAAGTGACTCATTCTTCACGATATAAACCTGTAAGCAAATTACTCAATTTTGACGTTATCCTGTGCAAAATTAAGCATTGATCTCTGTTAGGGTTGAAAGCTGCTTACGCTTGATTGTACAAATCAAATTGTTTTTAGAATATGAAATTGCAAAAATTAAAAAAAAAGTCTTATGTCCTTTTTAAGCCCAATATAGATTAATATTTAAGTACTTAATATAAGACATATTAAATCAATTCAAAATTTAGATTTGTTATTAAAATGCTTTATAAAATTAATTTATTTTTTTATTTATCTGAAGGATCGGATCCGGGATGAGTTGATCCGACAGAGAACTAAGGTGATCGACCAGATTAGCAAATTGAAGTAGAATGGGCCGGCCATATTAGCCGAAGAACGGATAACCGTTGGGCGAAACGAATTCTCGAGTGGAGACCGCGGAGTGGGACACTCTAAGACTAGATAGAGCGACGATCTTCGCACGACGGCTGGCAGAAGCTGGATGAGAGTGGCCGAGGATCGTGCTCAGTGGCAAGCCTTTGGAGAGGCCTATGTCCAGCAGTGGACTGATACAGGCTGATGATGATGATGATGCTTTATCGCGTTTAGACAAAACATGCCATGGTAGATCAGTGTCTAGGCGATTGCCTCTAGTTGCATAGTAAGCTGACAACTCGAGTTCGATCCCCGGTGCCGGCATCAATTAATTTACTTGTTGGAATTTCAGGTGCCATTTACCACGTGCTTGGCAGTGAAAGAAAACTTCTCGAAAAAAGCTTCATGTCTTAAATAATTTTCTAAGACATGTGAAGTTTGCCAATCTGCACCGAAGCCCCGTGTCGGACTATGCCCTAAACATTCCTTACAGAGAAGACCTGTGCCTAACACTGAGACATATATATGTTGTTAATTAACTTCTACTTTCACAAACATTTTTTTGCATTATGTGTCTTATTTTTATGTATGGGACCCATTAAGCTTATTTTGATCACCGTCACCCATGAACATCCACAGCACTAGAGGAGCTACAGATGCGTTGCCCTTTGAGATAGGAGTAGGCTCCGTTTCCTCAGGTTTCCGATTCCACAGGTTGACAGTGCGCGGAAGAAAGTTGCGCGAGTGAAACGCGAACCATCAAGATTATGTCGATAGAATTCGAAATTCTGATGAGATATCCTATCCCCTTATAATCTGTTACCACTCACAAATGAAAACAACATGCAATATGTCTTATAACGTTTAATAGCAATTTTAATAGATAAAATTGTAAATATCTAGTGAATTAATAAAACATTTCTTACAACCGCTTTCAATTGTAATAATACATAACTTCAACTGTCATAGTAACAAGACAAAAATTATTTTCACATTAATATTTACGAACGAAAAATTTACCCTAAAATACCAAACAGTAAACTACAAAAAAAACTACTTAATAAATAAAATAATGGTAATAAATAATATATATAATGTAAAATTTTATATTTACAGAAACTGTATGCCAAAAATATTTTTAAATTACAAAGCTTCGTTTTTAATATTTTAATTTTTTTTAATTTGTATTAAAGTAACAAAAATAATGACTTTGTACTACGATTTATAGTTTTTTGAGAATCTATGTGTAAATTAATAAGGCTTAAGGAGACTTAGTTTTAAAAACATTGTTGGCACGATATATTTATGAAATAAATTTTAACTTCAATATAGATAGATAGATAAATCCTTTATTTTATTAAATTATATGTACACAGGCGAACTTAATCCTATTTAGCATTTTCTTCCAGCTATCCTTTAGTGTACTAATTTTATATTGATAAATAAATGTACATTTACATATAAATACATAAATACGTCAATATAATTATAATAAAATACATATACACGGTATAAATAAACGATAATATATATGCATATATATATATATATAGTAGAAAGTATTCAGATGTGTTAAGTTATATATAAACTATATTTTAAAATACTGGAAGATATTTTCAAATGTGAATTAATTTAAATTACATGAATGTAAATCATGTTTAACTAAATATTTATATTAATAAAGTGCCCACGATAAAACTATTGTTGTCTAAAATAAGAATATTGTTATAATTTTACAATAGCAGCAGCAAAACCATCTATTATACAATCTAGGGAAAATTACATCTCTCTATTATATTATTTATTTAGTACGCATATCGATAAATAAGATGTACTACGAACGTCACTATAGTCACGTATCATATCGAAGTTATACAAGAACTAATATTGTCGATGGCACCATTGTATATTTCAGTACGTATTTTCAAACTTTAACTAAATTTTATTATTAATAGAATTAAAGACCTCATCAATATACTAGAAATGAAAAATATTACATTTTTTCTACATTTAGTAATTATAAATATTAAATAAATTGGAATACTAATCAAAATATTTAATTTCTTTTTTTTTAAGTTTCATGGCCTGATATTTAATTTCTTAAAATTAATTGACGTTATAAAGCGGTCGAAACGCAAGAATTTAAAATAAAAATCATTTTGAATTGTAACGGCCGCGTAAACATAAGAAATTATTATTATAAAATTTATTTTTTGCTATAAACTATTGTTTAATTACTACAGACTTAAGTTTTTAATCTTGGTGAGAAATATTTCGTATGGATGGTTATTTAATAGTATGTAATCTTACAAGAATCAATTCCATTGAACTATAATAATACTAAAATTACATTATTATTTGGAGTATATTATATCGATAAGTTGTAATCGTATAATATAAGAAATTGTGTACTTTAAAGATTAAATTACAATTTTATTAAAATATCTCGAGATTACCACCTACAAGCATAAGAGAGAGTTTTATTCGAAATATCTAACACATCTAACGCCTAAAACGAAATGGTAAGGCCGTTTTTATATATAAATGCAAGGAAAAATTGTTGATTTCGAACAATTTTTCCCCGATTTAATGTACGTAATTTTTTTTTTCTTATAAACAATTATTTTTTAAAATAAATACAATTGATATAAAACTTCAATCTTTACATTGATAAAAGTCATATGTCAACTGTTATGTTAAAATATTTTTCAAGGTTTTTTAATCATAATTTTACATTTTATTTCGCCTCATAATTTTTTGTCCCAGTATTTTTTTTAAATGCTTAACTAAATTGTAGTTGTTTTGAAAATAAAGTTAGTATTCATAGTTTACTTAATATTAAGAACTATGCGTCCTGCTTAAACAAGTTGGGGTGATGCGTAGCAAAGTTACATGTACTTTCCTGAAACATTAACATAAAATTTGTCACCCACATTAGTTGAAATATTATTGAATGGTAATAAAGAATTCAAATGGTATTGTGTGTATGAGTAAGTGTTTATTCGAAAGCGCAGCTCTTATAACTACAACATTTCTAGTAAAACTACTTCATTTGAAGCGTCAATAGCCTAATGGTTTAGGGCACGGTTTGCGGATCGTAAGGTCGTAGGTTCGAATCCACCATTCGACGTGACGTGAACCATCTCCTAGCACAAGCTTAAGCTTAATTGGAATGGTTAACAAGAATGTTAGAGATATTTTTTTAAAAAAAACGCATTTTACATACACTAATTGAGGCATTACCTTTAGTGTAATTAAATATAAAAAAATTAAGAAAGAAATTTCATTTAAATCATTTGAGTAACTGTTTATGAAAAAGCAAGCATTTCTAAAACAATAAACGACATAAAACAATCTTTCAAAATATTAACTAAATTTTAAAGTCAAATTTACGATTTCTAATAGATCATAATAAATAAAGTAAAATTACAATCAATTAAACGATAAAAATTAATTTTTTATTGAAAATTTTAAATAATGACAATAAATAAGATATATTTTAAATACAACACGATAAATATGGTATATGAAAATAATTTATAATTTCTGGTGACATTTTAATAAAAAATATAGTAAAATTAGTAGATATTAGTAGTAATAGTAATTTTGAGACGATTCGATTTTCATTTATTTTTTATTATTATTAAAAATATTCAAAACAACAGTAGTAAAGTTGAATGTTTGTATAACGGATTATATGAACTTTACAAACGTGAAATAAGTGTAGGAATATTTTAAAATAAAATGAATACAAAAAAGCATGCAGAAACAGCAAAGGAACATAGTAAATCTATCTTACTCACAATCTTTAGAACCAGATGGCAATGTGCCATTGCCGGTTGCGCCTGGAGTAATGCCAGTCATAGTCGGCGTGCCACGGTACCGAACTAACCAAACATTTCTTTAATATTATCACCTGCAACAGCCATAAGCGGAACATATGCCGAGAAGCAACTAGCTTCTACACTACTACTGCTATGTTCAGTTATGACTTCAATCTTAAGCTGTATCAAAACAATTTTTTTTTTCTAGAATTTATGCAGCCATTTTTACATAGAATGCAAAATTAAAACAACTAGACAAATAATCAGCTTTAATTTAGCATTGCTTTTAAATTTTAGCACCTTAAATTGTAACCGATATATATTATATAACCTAATATTTAAGAATAATTATACGAGTATTAACATTTACAGCTAGAAGAGGGAAGCATAGATCACAGAATAAGAAAGAAAAAAAAATGTTTAGTTTATTCTATAATTGGTTAAGTTTATAATCTGTGTTGTGGTAATATTGTGTAGAAATTTAAGTAGATTTAAGGAAATACTAAAATCAATCTGTGACACTGTTATTAATAATTTTTAATTTAAGACTGTTCCATGTTCGGTTTTAATAAAATAATCATTTTACAGAACGTTGCAACACTGATTGATCAGATGTCATCAATATTTTTTTCATACTTACCAAATAACAATCCAATAATAACAAGCCCGATCACACCCATAATAATCATCATCTGAAAACAGGATGTTAGAAATATTTGTAGCTATTCTTTATTAAATTACAATACAAATGCAAATTCCAAATAAAGTGTCAATAGCCTAATGGTTTAGGGCACGGTTTGCGGATCGTAAGGTCATGGGTTCGAATTCACCATTCGACTATTAACATGAACCATCTCCTAGCACAAGCTTAAGCTTAGTTGGAATGGTTAACAAGAATGTTAGAGATATTTTTGAAAAAAAAAATTATGGTTAGCATTCTTTTTAAAAAAAAAAACGCATTTTACGTACACTAATTGAGGTATTACCTTTAGTGTAATTAAATAAAAAAATTAAGAAAGAAATTTCATTTAAATCATTTGAGTAACTGTTTATGAAAAAGCAAGCATTTCTAAAACAATAAACGAAATAACTAAATTTTAACATCAAATTTTCAATTTCTAATAAATCATAATAAATAAAGTAAAATTACAATCAATTAAAAGATAAAAATTAATTTTTTTTTGAAAATTTTAAATAATGACAATAAATAAGATATATTTTAAATACAACACGATAAATGTGGTATATGAAAATAATTTATAATTTCTGGCGACATTTACATATTAATAAAAAAATATAGTAAAATTAGTACTTATTAGTAATTTTGAGACGATTCGATTTTCATTTATGGTTTTATTTTTAAATTATATTCAAAACAACAGTAGAACTTTACAAGCGTGAAATAAGTGAAGGAATATTGAAAAATAAAACGAATACAAAAAGCATGCAGAAACAGCAAAGGAACATAGTAAATCTATCTTACTCACAATCTTTAGAACCAGATGGCAATGTGCCATTGCCGGTTGCGCCTGGAGTAATGCCAGTCATAGTCGGCGTGCCACGGTACCGAACTAACCAAACATTTCTTTAATATTATCACCTGCAACAGCCATAAGCGGAACATATGCCGAGAAGCAACTAGCTTCTACACCACTACTGCTATGTTCAGTTATGACTTCAATCTTAAGCTGTATCAAAACAATTTTTTTTTTCTAGAATTTATGCAGCCATTTTTACTTATAATGCAAAATTAAAAAAACTAGACAAATAATCAGCTTTAGTTTACCATTGCTTTTAAATTTTAGCACCTTAAATTGTAACCGATAAAGTACCTAATATTTAAGAATAATTATACGAGTATTAACATTCACAGCTAGAAGAGGGAAGCATAGATCACAGAATAAGAAAGAAAAAAAAATGTTTAGTTTATTCTATAATTGGTTGAGTTTATAATCTGTGTTGTGGTAATATTGTGTAGAAATTTAAGTAGATTTAAGGAAATACTAAAATCAATCTGTGTAACTGTTATTAATAATTTTTAATTTAAGACCATGTTCCATGTTCGGTTTTAATAAAATTAATCATTTTACAGAACGTTGCAACACTGATTGATCAGATGTCATCAATATTTTTTTCATACTTACCAAATAACAATCCAATAATAACAAGCCCGATCACACCCATAATAATCATCATCTGAAAACAGGATGTTAGAAATATTTGTAGCTATTCTTTATTAAATTACAATACAAATGCAAATTCCAAATAAAGTGTCAATAGCCTAATTTTTTAGGGTACGGTCTGCGAATTGTAAGGTCATGGGTTCGAATTCACCATTCGACATGAACCATCTCCTAGCACAAGCCTAAGCTTAGGTTGGTTGCAATGGTCAACAAGAATGTTAGTAATATTTATGAAAAAAAAGAAATATTGCCAGCTTTCTTTTAAAAAAAAAAGGATTAAATCGTGTTTATCGTGTGAATTGAACGAAGATTCAATTGAAAGAAGGATTGGAAAATACCCTTCGCTCAAGCTTCTTTGTAGCAATCATTAACCTCAACGATTGCTTGCCCGTGATAAATAACAACATTTTATTGAGTATTTTTGATAATTTAAAGAAATTATAGGTTATTAAGAAAATAAATGAGAACCCAACCGCAATGTCCGACAGCGATCAGTCTGCTATACACTGTCAGACTTCGCTCTCGTACTTTTACATTTTCTAAGCAAGAGTGCTTGACCACGATCCCACCTGATGGTAAGTGGAAATGCAGTCCTGGATGGTAACTAGTTTGATGACAATGCGCCAATTGGACTTTGTACCTGGAGTGGTTGGGGATGTATTTTCTCGTGAACAGAGTACATGAGCAAATTGTTACGTTAATCTCGAGTATGTGATCATGCAATTTATATAATTCAATTAAACTAAGTGGTATGCCGTTTAAAATATACTAAGAGAACATCTATATGCGAAACCATCATTAAATGCGGAACGCTACTGATTTAAGAGGCATCTTTCTGATGAAATTATTTGCAAAAAATACATTACAATAATAAGACACAAAAATTATAGAAAGAAAAAAAATGTTTAGTTTATTCTATAATTGGTTAAGTTTATAATCTGTGTTGTGGTAATATTGTGTAGAAATTTAAGTAGATTTAAGGAAATACTAAAATCAATCTGTGACACTGTTATTAATAATTTTTAATTTAAGACTGTTCCATGTTCGGTTTTAATAAAATAATCATTTTACAGAACGTTGCAACACTGATTGATCAGATGTCATCAATATTTTTTTCATACTTACCAAATAACAATCCAATAATAACAAGCCCGATCACACCCATAATAATCATCATCTGAAAACAGGATGTTAGAAATATTTGTAGCTATTCTTTATTAAATTACAATACAAATGCAAATTCCAAATAAAGTGTCAATAGCCTAATTTTTTAGGGTACGGTCTGTATTGTAACGTCATGGGTTCGAATTCACCATTCGACTATTAACATGAACCATCTCCTAGCACAAACCTAAGCTTAGTAGGAATGGTTAACAAGAATGTTAGTAATATTTATGAAAATAAAAAGAAATATTGCCAGCTTTCTTTTAAAAAAAAGGATTAAATCGTGTTTATCGTGTGAATTGAACGAAGATTCAATTGAAAGAAGGATTGGAAAATACCCTTCGCTCAAGCTTCTTAGTAGCAATCATTAACCTCAACGATTGCTTGCCCGTGATAAATAACAACATTTTATTGAGTATTTTTGATAATTTTAAGAAATTATAGGGTATTTGAAAATGAAACACTACCACAATGTCGGACAGCGATCAGTCTGCTATACACTGTCAGACTTCGCTCTCGTACTTTTTTACATTTTCTAAGCAAGAGTGCTTGACCACGATCCCACCTGATGTTAAGTGGAAATGCAGTCCTGGATGGTAAACGCGCTGGCTTAGTGTCGGCCTTTGATAAAATACTCTACATTTCATCGAGTACATTTCATTGTGTATATTTTTGATAATTTAAAGAAATTATAGGTTATTAAGAAAATAAAAGAGAACCCAACCGCAATGTCAGACAGCGATCAGTCTGCTATAGACTGTCCGACTTTGCTCCCGTATGTTTTTTTTTACACTTTCTAAGCAAGTGCTTGACCACGATCCCACCTGATGTTAAGTGGAAATGCAGTCCTGGATGGTAACTAGTTTGATGACAATGCGCCAATTGGACTTTGTACCTGGAGTGGTTGGGGATGTATTTTGTCGTGAACAGAGTACATGAGCAAATTGTTACGTTAAAATCGAGTATGTGATCATGCAATTTATATAATCCAATTAAACTAAGTGGTGTGCCGTTTAAAATATACTAAGAGAACATCTATATGCGAAACCATCATTAAATGCGGAACGCTACTGATTTAAGAGGCAACTTTCTGATGAAATTATTTGCAAAAAAATACATTACAATAATAAGACACAAAAAAATTATAGAAAGAAAAAAAACAAAGAATAAAATAAAAAATAAGATCTCTTATAAGGAATGGCAAAAGGCAATAGGCTCAGCGTGTACTGCGTGACATAATGTCACACAGTGCTGGTTTTGAGCCTACCCCTTCGGTACTCGCGCGCCGCGTCAAAACAGGCCCGCAGCCTGCAGCAAGCTGTTATAGGTTTTGTGATCGTTCAGCCCTGTAGTTCTGGGCTCTCAAGAATAAGACTACGATATCCCCTGCCTGTCGTACAAGGCCACTAAAAGGGGCATCGGGTTCACCGGGCGACAAGTGTGGGGGCCTGAGTCGTCCCCCAAAGTGGACCCGGGAAGAAGGCGACATCGGCTGGCCCGTGTCGCCTTGCGCTGCGAGGGCATAGGGGGGGAGGAAGTAACCTCCCCCCACGGGACATGCTCTCCTTGAGCATAGTGCAGAGGGAGTCCGGTGCGTTCCACGTGAGATCCCGGAGCCCCTCGTCATGCACCGAGGAAAGGGCCACCGGGGAGGTTTTAGTGGGTATGAACCCCACATATCCGCCGCTTTCCCCCAGAAGGCGGGGTATCTTTGTGTAGATTTCCACCCCGTCAACAAAAAAAAAAATTTGTGATCGTTCTGTTGTTTCGACAGTAGGAATTTTTTATACGTTGTTTTAAAAATAGTGTCTGATACAGGCATACGCAACGGTGGGGGTAAATCGTTCCATATCTTTGTTGAGGCAAACTTGAAACTAATTTAAAGGAATTGACTAAGTTGTCCATAAAAACTGATATATAATTATATTAACAATGCAAAATACCTTTAAGTTTTGTAACCAAAACTTGTTCTTCAAACTTTTTGCTTGCTGTTCGAACTGAGATGCACCATATTGCAGAGCATCTGTAAGAAATTAAAAGCTTTTTAAATTTATTTTTCAATTATGTATTCGGCTATTCGGAAGAGGCATCAGGCGTTAAAGTTTAAATACCCTTAGAAAGATCTCGTGCCCTCAGTAGCGGTTTAGAATTAATATTTTATGGCTAAGCTAAGCTTACCCTGGCCATGACAGGGTAAGCTAAGTTACACATTTATATTTAAATTATACATTTTCTTCCTTACCTGCTCTGTCATCCAGTTCTGACAATTTTGCATCCCTGTCTAATACCTTTTCAACATTTGCCTTCATTATATCAACAACCTGAAAATTCGAATAAAAGAGGGAATTTCACTATGGTCATTCAAATTTTTAGAACTTCGCTAATAGTGGCATAATTAAAAATTTATACTTTGAATGATTAAACGTTTCGGTTCGGTTAAATTTTCAAAGATCGTGTAGCAAAAAATTTCACAAAGTAAATCAAATAAAATATTAATTTAAAATTTTGAAATTTCGCTAGATCCTTTGGGAATATACATAAAATAGTATACACATATGTATAGTCTGTACTTTATAAAACATTTTATTAATAAAACTAGTCAAGTAGAATTCTTCTCCGTGGTCTTCACTTAAGGTGGTGCTTATTGTAAAGTGCCTTCACTGATGTGTCGACGACCTGCCTCCACACCGCTCTAACCTCTACATGTATCACGGTGGTCGGAACGTCGAGTCCCAGTATCAAGCCAAAGAAGACTAAAGTGGTCTCTTCTCAGTCCTCATTACTGAAGTTCGTGTCTATCACAAAGTGTTGATCACTTGCGTAACGATCAAATTCCACGTGCCCCTGTTCTCAGCGGTCTTCATGGCTTTGGTTATTGGCAGGCCTGTGAGCGTCTTAACTGCGTCTGCCCACCGTGTAGGTGAGCGACCGCGTGCTCTTTTTCCGTCTACCTGGCCGACAACCATTAGCCTTTAGAGGTTATCAGGATTTCTACGAGCAACGTGTCCAGTATGCGCTCGACTAAAGTGGTATGATACTTTTAACTATGCACCTCATCAACTTGCGCTTGGGTTTGCTGTAGTCTGCGCTGTGCTGCGATTTGTTGTGGGGTACGTGGTCCTCCGACGATTTCTCCATCGGCCCCAGTTTGCAGCTCTGCCGGGGCTAATCCGCCCGCCGCTTCTCCTTCTGTTGCCCTGAAAATATTATAGACTTTTTGATTTTATTTTGATCACTGCAATTGTTTAGGTTGATAATAGTTGTTCGTTCGAAAGAAGCGATTTGAGTCATCGTTCATCGTGCGTGCAGCAAAGGACTGGAACAAGTTGCTGGTGTCAGTCTTTCTGTCCAAGTACGACGTGGAAGCCTTCAAAAGAAGAGTATATAGGCGTTTACTAAACTAGCGCGTACCATCTTTCGTCTATACCACCACTTATCATCAGGTGCGAGATCGTGGTCAAGCACTAGATAAAAAAAAAACATTACATATGCGGATTTTGTTTAGTTTTTACGGTTACCCCCAATTTTGTAACTAGATGTATATATTTTTAACTAAGTGAATTGTAAAATTCTTGAGTTTTTTAATAAAGTTTATGTAACCCCAATAAAGCTGTAAGACAGTAATCATAAACATTTGACAGCACAGTTGGCAAAATGCCACGGCTTCTATACACTGATACACTGCGTCATTACTTCCACGGCATTATGTAAAAACGTTGACGGTTACATTTCATTGCGGCTGCGGTTAACTGGAGTACATCCGCAGTGCTCTTGAAATAGTAAACCTTTTATTTTTAAACTTAGCAAACTTAATTTCAGCTACACCTCAGAATTAACTGTGGCGTTATCGGATCGGAATGCTTACGCGTAACATAGTAACCGTCCAAGCCGAGGTTACCCCTCACCGGGGGGACCCTTGTGTCGAGTTACTAGCAATAGAGGTTCAGGCTAAGCGACCTAAGAGCTATGCCACCTCTCAATCTGGTGAAGCAGTCAAGGCCAATCTGTGTAGTCTGTCATTAAAAAAAATGTGGCGTTATTGAACTTCGATTTGGGCAACTGGTCAACCCCAGGCCAAATTACCTTTGATTGAATGTTTTTTTTATGGGGTATAAACTAGAGCTTGACCACGATCCCACCTGATGTTTATTGGTGATATTATCGAAAGATGGTACGCACTAGTTTAGTAAGTGCCTATTCACTCTACTCTTGAGGGCTCCCACGTCGTACAACTGACGCCGGCAACTTGTTCCACTCCTGTGCTGTACGCACGATGAACGATGACTTGATCGCTACGTTCGGACGCGCAGAATATCGACTATGAAAAGGTGGAGACCCGTCGAACGTCTAAACATCCGAAGGTAAAATGGGGATGGAGGAATTAACTCGTGTAATTCCTGTGCACACTCTCCAAAATGTAATCTGTAAGACACCGAAAGGCCACCTTATGCCGGTGCAGTACTTATTCCGCCTCATAGGTGACAGGTAGTGAGCCCACCGCCATAAATCGGGCACAGTTTTTTAAGAAGTGAAATCACATGCTATAACTTTTCGACTTCAAAACTGAAAACAGCAATTCAGTAGCACAAGCCAGTCGGGGTTTCAAACCCGTGACCACTAGATCGTTAGTCGAACCGCTTAGTCCACTAAGCTATCACTGCTTTACGTTTTTTTACTAATATATGTAAAATAAATATGCGGCTCCCAATTACCTTTTGATTGCTTGTTACTTAACAATTTCCTGATATAATAATATGGACGTTTGTGTACGTATCTATGTAGGTTATTTAAATGAATCTTCTTTAATAATTTAAAGCTCAAATACGAGTATAACAAATTATAATTCATAATTGTGGCACTTGTAGAATGATCATATCTCTTCTTTTTGCCGAGTACTAAATTAAAAAGATTCTATTGATAAATTGGAGATAAAAAAATGGTGTCAGTTATTAATTAAAGCGTCAATAGCTTAGGTTACGGTCTTCAGCTTTGAATTCAGAATAAGAAATCTCATTTTACCTACTAAATTAAAGTTACGTCCGTTAACATTTCTCCTGTCACGGCGTTTTTAAAAACGGTCTTTGAGTTTTCCAAAAGAGAATCTAATTAACGTGAGTAAAGATTCCATCGGTTTAGGACGTTGAAATAAATTTCCTTTAACGAAAATGCCGTCTCAGGAATACCTGCAGTGGCATATTAAATTAGTGATAGTATAAAATAATTTTTATAATCAATTTTTAGTATATATATATAAGTATATTGTGATTTCGAGTAGATTTAAAAACAGAGTAGAAGAAGTGATACTCTCTCTAATCGCTAAGCGTTCTCTCTGTCTAACCTCTAAAAAGGTCAAAACAAACTTTTAGCTGATTAAACCTATTAATTATATAATATTTCTATTCTATGGTTATTTATTTCATAGCTATCCAGACGATGGTTACAAAGTAAATATCGTATTTATCTTTATTATAAAACTACAGATCTTATAGAAAAAATACTTTGTTAGAATAGGCTTTATTTATCATGCTTCAGTAAATCCATAACCAGTTTCACTTTTTAAATATTAAATTTCCGATATTAAAAGAAACCATTTCCAAAATCGGAATAATCCGTAAGAATACCTAGTTTTATTCTACACTATATATAGAGTTATATATATATTTTTTTTTAAAAGAAAGCTAGCAATATTTCTTTTTTTCTTCTGAAATATTACTAACAATCTTGTTAACCATTCCAACTAAGCTTAAGCTTAGTGCTAGGGCATGGTTCACGGCAATAGTCGAACGGTGGATTCGAACCCACGACCTTACGATTTGCAGGCCGTACCCTAAACCATTAGGCTATTGACGCTTCAAATATAATAATACGTCAATACGTGTAAAAAAAAAAAGAAATTTTGAAATCACAATTAAGTCGTGAGCAAAAATACAGGGTCGGTTAAGAAAGACGCCACATGGAGGCAACACTGAATCAAAAATTTAAATAAAAATAAAATTTTATGAAAAATACTGTATTATCCAAGTTTACGTAAGATATCCTTTTTGTTTATGTGTATGTTTTTTAATAAAAACAAATAAATTAGTACACATATTTTATTTTATTTTAAGGATATTTAATTGTTTATCACGCAGAATATATTTCAGTTAGCTAGCGTCTTTATCTTCCGAGATATTCAAACTTTCTTAACCGACACTTTATTTTTGCTCACGAGTGTATAACATTATTGTAG
Source organism: Meandrusa payeni (assembly GCA_029286785.1). Taxonomy (NCBI): domain Eukaryota; kingdom Metazoa; phylum Arthropoda; class Insecta; order Lepidoptera; family Papilionidae; genus Meandrusa; species Meandrusa payeni. The sequence goes on from JAGSMX010000022.1 coordinate 5,451,674, forward strand.
CCTTAAAATGGAGTATTTAATAATTGGCTAAAATTTAAAATAAATATAAAACAATAATGATATGCTGTATTTCATATACTCTAACTTAAACCACATATAAGTGAATTTATTCTTATGAGAAATAAAGATTCTAAAACACGAAAATCCCCCGTATTTCGTTTTGTATATGTTAAAAATACTTACATTTTTGCTCCTGTTCCACCGACCACGATCTACCCGAGTGTATCAATGACAATAAAGCTTATCCACAACTTAATTACGACGCGAACAGAAGAGGTATAGCTTTTAAGCTCTCACTTGAGTTTCCAGAAGAGCACGATTGCCGCATACCTCGATGAAACGGGCCGCAGTAATATTGCGCAGAGAAGTGCTTTTGCGTCATTCTATTTTTCATTCATGGTAGCAGTAATGTTAAGCGTATAAATTTTACGTTGCATACTCACGTTGAAATCAACTTTGCTTTTGTTTTACTATATTAAGATGTGTGTAACGCAAAAAGATATGTTTAATTGTTTATGTTGAATTTTGGAACGAAGTTCCTTACGGCAGGCTTGGAGGAGTTCGCATCGACGCCCCCGCAACCCGAAGCGGACCAGGCTGGGTATCTGGCCCTGCTAACACTTCTCTAATCGCTGGAGAAGCATCCCCCCCCTTCTTATAGGGAGAAGTGCGGTTTTTGCCGGGACCGGCTATTCGTTGCTGACAGATCCAGGACATTCCAGTTATAACGGCTGATGGCTTTCGCGGTCGGGTTTAGTGGCCAGGGGCCGCCCAGGCCGAGTCCCACCCACGAGCCCGGGCCCACTCAGGACACCGGCGGACGGTCCGTAAAAGGATTCCCTCGCATTACCAAAAAAAAACGAAAGTGCTTTAGACGGCCGATACCGTGAGGATTAATTACAACTATACTACTGTATCTGTATCATATACCGTAGAAATAAGTGTAAGTTAAAGTTAAATCATCTTCCATCCTTTTTCTACTACCTTTTTTCTATTTCTATTTTTCTACTTATCTCCTATCCTTTGAATAAAAGCGAAAACAATAAGACAGTAAATTTTCTGATGCTAGGCTGTGACCGTTTTTATTTCTATTAATTCTGTTCAAAAAATAAAATTGCCAAGGTGTTATTGTCTACTTGACTGTACCGCATTAATCGGTTACGCATGCGCCGCGAGTAGCTGGTGCTGCCCCCATCGATTGACGCTACTCTTGAGGTAGGTCCGGGGCGCACAGCACGTTCCGCATCAACTCAATGAAAGCACCAATATACCGCATACGAGTAACAATAACATATCGGTATAACTAGTACTCTATTTGAAGATATAAAAACCGATTTCAAATCGAATCTACGTTAAAAAGGAACTTTTCATTTACCTCCTACCATCAGTAACGGATTAACTACACACAAACGCTCTCTTTTCAACCGACTCATCATCAAAATCGGTTCAACAATTGAATTGATGAACCGATTTTGATGATTCTTTTTTTATTTGAAGGCTGGTGCTGCCCGCGTGGTTCCATGTTTGGTCCAGTTCTGATAATGGCAAACTTGAGAAAATAATAAATCTTAAAGTTGCAATTTTATGTGCTGAATTACCACACGCTCGGCGGTGAAGGAAACATACATGTATTAGAAAAAAATTCAAGATTTTTATGTAAAGTCTGCCAATGCGCACTAAGGCCACATGGCAGACTATGCCCTAATACTCTCTTTACAGACAAAGCCTGTGCCCAGCAGTGGGACATATATAAAGGATGTAACTTTAAATTTAACTTTTATATGCACGACAAATGGACGATTAACTTAGTATCACGTCAACCGAACTTCGAAGGTAGTTTGATGTATGGTAAGATTCCATAGGTGTATGTATGTGTATTTATTTCGATATGTCTCATGTTTTCCTTGATGATTAGACCTGTCCATATGTCCTTCTCTCTCATCCAAGGTTGAGTAGTAAAGAATGCCACTAAGACATTACTAACGGTGCTACAATACGTGTAAATTTATAAAATAAAAAAACACCAAGATTATGCTTTCGCACCCATTTAACGCTTTTGACGAACTACACAGGATGACCAGAGAAGCCGGCCTTAACTGCTTTACCGGATTGAGAGGTGGCACAGCTCTTACGTCGCTTAGCCTGAACCTCTAAAAAAGTTATTTATTTTAATGCTTTCTATTAGCATTGTAAAGAGATACTGCAAATCGCTGCAAACCGTTGAATAACAATAAAATCCTTAAATAAAACCATTTTTAAGTACATAAAACAAATACAGACAAAAAATAAAAGACGTAAAAATATAATAAAAGTTTTTTTCTTGTTTTTCGAACAGTTTACAGCGGTCATTATCTGAGGCATTTATCATCCCTTGTCATAATAATCATTTAGTAATAAGAATCGTTTATTTGCGGGAAATATGGTAACTGACATGATGAAAATTTACAATTAGGCGCTAACATATTTCGCCCAATTATCATGCACGTATAATCTATTAATTCTGTTCAAAAATAAAATTGCCAAGGTGTTATTGTCTACTTGACTGTACCGCATTAATCGGTTACGCATGCGCCGCGAGTAGCTGGTGCTGCCCCCATCGATTGACGCTACTCTTGAGGTAGGTCCGGGGCGCACAGCACGTTCCGCATCAACTCAATGAAAGCACCAATATACCGCATACGAGTAACAATAACATATCGGTATAACTAGTACTCTATTTGAAGATATAAAAACCGATTTCAAATCGAATCTACGTTAAAAAGGAACTTTACATTTACCTCCTACCATCAGTAACGGATTAACTACACACAAACGCTCTCTTTTCAACCGACTCATCATCAAAATCGGTTCAACAATTGAATTGATGAACCGATTTTGATGATTCTTTTTTTATTTGAAGGCTGGTGCTGCCCGCGTGGTTCCATGTTTGGTCCAGTTCTGATAATGGCAAACTTGAGAAAATAATAAATCTTAAAGTTGCAATTTTATGTGCTGAATTACCACACGCTCGGCGGTGAAGGAAACATACATGTATTAGAAAAAAATTCAAGATTTTTATGTAAAGTCTGCCAATGCGCACTAAGGCCACATGGCAGACTATGCCCTAATACTCTCTTTACAGACAAAGCCTGTGCCCAGCAGTGGGACATATATAAAGGATGTAACTTTAAATTTAACTTTTATATGCACGACAAATGGACGATTAACTTAGTATCACGTCAACCGAACTTCGAAGGTAGTTTGATGTATGGTAAGATTCCATAGGTGTATGTATGTGTATTTATTTCGATATGTCTCATGTTTTCCTTGATGATTAGACCTGTCCATATGTCCTTCTCTCTCATCCAAGGTTGAGTAGTAAAGAATGCCACTAAGACATTACTAACGGTGCTACAATACGTGTAAATTTATAAAATAAAAAAACACCAAGATTATGCTTTCGCACCCATTTAACGCTTTTGACGAACTACACAGGATGACCAGAGAAGCCGGCCTTAACTGCTTTACCGGATTGAGAGGTGGCACAGCTCTTACGTCGCTTAGCCTGAACCTCTAAAAAAGTTATTTATTTTAATGCTTTCTATTAGCATTGTAAAGAGATACTGCAAATCGCTGCAAACCGTTGAATAACAATAAAATCCTTAAATAAAACCATTTTTAAGTACATAAAACAAATACAGACAAAAAATAAAAGACGTAAAAATATAATAAAAGTTTTTTTCTTGTTTTTCGAACAGTTTACAGCGGTCATTATCTGAGGCATTTATCATCCCTTGTCATAATAATCATTTAGTAATAAGAATCGTTTATTTGCGGGAAATATGGTAACTGACATGATGAAAATTTACAATTAGGCGCTAACATATTTCGCCCAATTATCATGCACGTATAATCTATTAATTCTGTTCTAAGTACATTACTATTTTTGAGCAATTTCTTGCCCTTGCCTAGCAATGATTCATAAATAATAAACACAGATCATTGATACTGGTTTAATGCTCTCAGATATTTTTTTTTATGGACGAACACAGTTGGCCAGAGAAGCCTAGCCTTTACTGCTTCATCTCGACACAAGGGTCCCCCCGGTGAAGGGTAACCTCGGCTTGGACAGTTACTATGTTACGCGTAAGCATTCCGATCCGAGGGTCCCGAGAGCGCCGAACCATGACTCGATCGGAAGCTATTTTATTGAAAAAAGCAATATGGAACAATTTAAGCTAAACTAACTTATATACCATTTCGGGAAGCGATGGCGATGGGAGAAGAAGTGTCCGAAGAAACTCCAGCAACGCTCCTAATCCTAAAAAGGTGGGGCTTTCCCATAAAACACTTATATCTCTCAGATAATTGTACATTAAGCTTTTATACTACGATGCTAATTTTTTTCCAATTGAAAGTCCAATGTGAACAGACACCTTATAGGCTCACGTGCTCCATCCTAGGCTTTATCTTCGCCTTCCATCAAGCAAGATAGAAGCCAAACGTGAGCCTATTCGCTATAAAAAAATAAAAAAAATTAACGTGCTTACATATTAACACAGCGACATCTGTCATCAAATGATTTAATTAACAAATAATGACGTCATTACGTCAAACAATTTTATATAAAATTTTAAATGTCGAATATTCAAAAATAACATTAGAACGCAATGAGATCCGTTATAATATTATTCGTTATTCGTTTTATTATATAAATAATGTCGTCGTAAATATAAAAATTCGTAATTTAAATCAATGAAAATAGACTAATTGAAAGACTCACTCACAAGAACAGATTGCATATAATCGCTCGTTTACTTCAATCAATCCATTAAACGTTCAAATGGACGCTCGTAAACAGCGTGAACAAATTTGAAGCATGTATCCACATCAATCTCTCTTATGATAAATACATTAAAAATAAATTTTATAAGCCCATTAAAATTAGGGCGGTCGGGCCGCGAGCAAATTGTTGAGAGCGTCGGCAAGGCCCACAAAGGGCGCCGACTAATCAATTGCCTCCACAGAGCCCACACTGGCGCTCCAGTACCATTGCAATGCACCTTACGTAACATTAGTATTCACAATTAAAATTTTAAAGACTTATTTTATGTATTATAATCTATACAAATAAATAAAATTGGTGTGTCTGTGTGTAATGTTATAACCTCTTTTTACTAAATGCACGTGAATGTAATACGGTACATTTAACAAAATACGATTTTTTTATCATTTTTGTCTACATGTTTGTGCCAGCTAATCTCTGGAACTGCTGGACTGATTTTGACGGGACTTTCACTGGCAGATAGCTGATGTAATAAGGAGTAACTTATGGTACTTTTATTTCAGAAAAAATAGCTATACAAATAAATTAAATCGTGATATTTTGCACACAATGCGTACAGAAAAAGACGTAGTCGTAGTCTCATAAAAACACAGATAATGTGACCTTTAAGGTTTTATTTTGATTTAAATAAATATGGCTGTGGTAGCTCAGTGTCCGGGCGGTTTCTTAGTACGCCAGCGACTAGAGTTCGATCTCCAGTACTGGCACCAAAGAATTTGTTTGTTTCAATTTTAAGTACTGTCCACGTAGTAAGTTGGTACAGTTTACCACGCGTTTGGCGGAGAACATCTTGAATAAACCTAAATGTCTTAAAACAAATTCTAAGACGTCAATTCTACCGAATCCGCACTAGGGCCGCGTGGTCGCCCTTATTATCTCTCCACAGAGAAATTCTATGCACAACTGTGGGACATATATGTGTGCGAAAATTACAGCGTTTATGTATAGCTGTTATTATCGGCGATGAAGGAGAACACGGTGACATTTTCTAACACGTGAAAACCTGTACGTGTTAGGAAATTTGAAATTATCGCTCTTAGCGATAAGACCGCCTAACACGCATTATATCGTATGTAACATTTATTATCACTGTAATGTACTTGTTAATTGTTGTGCAATAAGATATATTAATTCATTCAATCATACTCGTATATTGTCGCGTGCGAGCCAGCGCTCCGTACCGCGGAATGAACGTTCATTTATTTTACTGGCTATACTCCGCGAGGCATCGTAAGTCACTATTCTAATGCATTTATTTATTTCAGTTACGTATTTAATTACTTAACATTAGAAGTAATGATCGTTAGACCGTGGGATGTACTTTATATATTTGCGTATCTTTCAAGTCGGGATAGTTGACACTAATAGCCCAATGGCTAAGCGGTTCGACTTACGATCTGTTACGGGTTCGAATCCCAGACAACTTGTACCACAGAGTGTCTGTTTTTAAGTACAAAAAATCTATTGCTAAAAATGTGTGCCCGTTGTATGGCGATGGGCTCACGACCTGTCGCTAATGGGTCCTAATAAGCATAGTAAAAAGCGGACAGGGGAAGCCGGCTCTGTCTATCCTACTAAGGTTAAAGTTCAAGGGATCTTATTTTTTTATTATTACAAGAAAGGAATAACATAAGATGCATTATTTGACATACTGTCTGTTTTTAACCATCTTCAAAAAAAAGGAGGGGCCTCTCAGTTCGTCTGCATTTTTTTAATATTTGTGCACTCATCGCGACGCCATTTATGAACCGATTTCGAACTTTATTATACATATATAAATTGTACAAAAATATTTGATTGCAACTTTAACAAATTTCACACTCTCTGTCTACTTAATTTTCGTTTCGTTAAGTTTTTGCTCAACAGCAACTATGTAACATTTTCATAGGAAAGAAATTACCATCTCATCCCTAGAACTTAGGCAGGTGTAGCCTATTCTGACATTCTATCAACAATTAGCCCACTTAACCTGCAACTAGGCGCTGTAAACAAATCCCGGCTTTGTCCACCAAGTTAACGTGGCTCAGCTAAGTGCTGGCCGATCCTTGTTAACTTTTTAGGTTAACAAGGCGACCGCGCTGTTTACGTTGCCTGTTATTGGTACAAGGAGCTAGCGCCTTGCAAGCTGTGGTGTGGTCCAATTTAAAGCGACCAGCGATTCATTCTTAATAACTTAGTATTAACATCTTGTATTTACGAGAATATTACTTATTGAATTTCTACGCATTTTATCGCGTTGAATTTTAATTTGATACAGCTGCGCCCCGCGTTGTTACCTAAAGTAGTTATTTTAATTTTTGTAATATAAAAGTATCCTAAGTTACTCCTTATTACATCAGCTATCTGCCAATAAAATACACGTTAATATCGATTCAGCCGTGCCAGAGATTAGCCGGAACAAGCAGATAGACACACAAAAATTGTACCCGTATCGTATGCACATATTTATGTAGTAAAAAGTATGTTGTTATTTTAATATTACACCCTAATTTTATTTATTTGTGTAGATTCCCGGCATTTCGACTTAGGACAAGTGTCGTAGTGACCCCTGTCGAGTATTCCAAACATCAGAAATTCAAAGTAATATTAAAGTACGATAAAATCCGTAAATTTCTACCCCTCACCGGGGGGACCCTTGTGTCGAGTTACTAGCAATAGAGGTTCAGGCTAAGCGACCTAAGAGCTATGCCACCTCTCAATCCGGTGAAGCAGTCAAGGCCAGCTTCTCTGGCCAATCTGTGTAGTTCGTCATTGAAAAAAAAACCGTAAATGTATTTTTATTCAATGAATATTTATCTTAACATTTTAAGACACGAGATGTGCATGGTCTGGTAAAATGAGACCGGCCAGGAGACATAGGCTTAGGAAGTTTTACGCACAAGGAGTGCAGAAAAGGTATATCTACCTTTTAATCGCGGTTAACACCGCCGGGTGTAGCCAGTCATAAAATATAACGCAATGAATACTACCGACTTAGTTATGATTTCGGTGCCCTCGAATCAGAAAACCGTCGCAATTAGAGGAGCCTTGGCATGGGTGATAGTAATCACTTAATCAATTTCCCTATAAAAAAATCGCTAACAACTTCTGACTTAAAAACGGGGAACTCGTCTAGTTTCACGTAGAAATAATCGTATACACGTTTACTCCGCCGACCTAGACGTGTTCCTACGAGAAAAAATGTTTATAAATGCAAGTTATATCATGAAATAACAAAGGATTAAAGTAACAATCAACTGAACGTCGTTTTTTTTTTTTGTAACGCAATCGCAAAATTTTATCATTTAGAGCCAATTGTTGCAATTTTTTTATGTATTGAATATACTATTGTAAATAATGCTGTAAAGATTTACTTGGCGGAGATCCGCCAATGGTGAACGAATGTAAAATTTGATGTTTGAATATAATTTTTTTAACTCGAAAGCTTAAAGGGCTTCAGACTAAGCGACCTAAGAGCTTTTTTTTTTTGACGGGGAGGAAATCTTCAGAAAGATACCCCGCCTTCTGGGGGGAAGGCGGCGGTTATGTGGGGTTCTTACCCACTAAAACCTCCCCGGTGGCCCTTTGCTAGGTGCATGACGAGGGGCTCCGGGATCTCAAGGTTACTCCCGACGTTACTCCCTCCCCCCGTGGGCCAGCCGATGTCGCCCTCTTCCCGGGTCCACCTTGGTGGACGACTCAGGCCCCCACCCTTGTTGCCCAGTGAACCCGACGCCCCGTTTAGTCGCCTTCTACGACAGGCAGGGGATACCGTAGTCTTATTCTTGAGAGCCCAGAACTACAGGGCTGAGCGACGTAAGAGCTATGCCATCTCTCAATCTGGTGAAGCAGTAAAGGCAGTAAAGTAAAAAAAAAGAGTTGAAAGTTTAATTATTTCATTTAGATTTTATACAATAATTTAATTCTGATCATGATAATGGGACATATTCATTAAATTACTCGTAAATTGTTACCGATACTTGATCAATACAGAAAGTCTGAGTAAATCTTTAATCTAAATAAGTATTCAAGTGTCGATAGCTTAGCTTACGGCATGATCTGCGAATCAGATTGTTTCGAATCCTCGATTAGACTATTGACGTGGCCATCTCCTAAGAAAAGGTTAAACTTAGTGTGGTTAACTGAATGAAAGAATGTAAGTAATATTTTAAAAAAGTTTAAATTAAATCTGTCCCTTCAAAGTTATTCAAAATTGAGTTCAATTCGGATACAAACAAACAAACACACAGGTGAAACTAATATTAGCGTTAAAAAATAATAATAACGGAGTGTACTTATGTCGAAGGCGACTTACTTAACGGCTGACGCCTATCGGCGGATTTCTATATTCCATCTTCAATGTAAGATTGTTTCCAATCCTGATTTTATTTGGTCCATCTATCGATCCGTAATCCGCATTTCAATATCCGATCTTGGCTTTGGAAGTGATTGAAAAAGAATGGATTTGTCGTAAATGACAGTCCTCTCTCATAATCCGTTTTACGCCGTAAAAATAATATACTAGTTACTAGTGCAGAAAATGGATTGAAGTATCAATCTCGGATAGCGATTTACGGATCGAGATTGAATATAGAAACCCGCCGTTAGTCATCTTTTAAGGAATCCAAGTTCGATAATATAAATTAAAAAAAAATTATTGATAAAATATAGGGAATAAAGTAACGACATTAAACTTATTTTAAGAGAGCAGGGGAATTCGAGAAGGTTTTGAATACTATGATACACCGTTTTATGTTCCCGGAAGTTGTCTTTTACTTAATATACATAACAAATTACATCTTCCGACGTTCTGATTGCATGTCGCCTTAACAAAATATGAGCAATAACTTGAAAATATTTGGAGTAGTGCAAGCGGTATTGACACACGCGTTTACAAATAGAGGAAGCCCCTCGCAGCCCTCTCTGTAAACATTTACGTGTCAAAATGTAAAGATTGTAAGCATTGGATGTGGTTTGTACAAATTCTAGTGATAACTCAACGTGCAGTCGTGAGATGGCGGGCCAACCGGTCGTACATCTTGTATTAACTTATTTTTGTGAAGATAGCAAATTAAACACGTATATTTACAAGTAAAAATAAAAACCTTATTATGAAATAGATGACCTAACCAAAATCTTATCAAACTATCCGTGAAATACATCCTTTCCATTTAAAAAATGAACCATCGATTTTTTTTTATTAATGACGAACTACTCAGATTGGCCAGAGAAGCTGGCCTTGACTGCTTTACCGGATTGAGAGATGGCATAGCTCTTAGGTCGCATAGCCTGAACCTCTATCGCTAGTAACTCGACATAAGGGTCTGCCCGGTGGGGGGTAACCGCGGCTTGGACGGTTACTATGTTACGCGTAAGCATTCCGATCCGAGGGCGCCCGATAGGGCCGAACCACGATTCGGTCGGTAGCTATTTCACGGATAATCTAAGGGACATTCGAAAAGCTAAACTAACTTTGAGTGCTACTTCGGGAAGCATTGGCGCTGGGAGAAGAAGTGGCCGAAGAAACTCCAGCAACGCTCCTAGGGGGTAAAATCATCGATATCGGTTAGCGTGATATTGAGTTATTCGTCCATTTGTCGCACACATACTTAATAGAAACTTAAGACTTACATGGTTTTCTTATGGATGCCCTTGTCAGAATTGAACCAAATGGGACCACATGGGATGCTTTCAAATAAAAAAAGAATGGATGATTCTTCGGTTCACCCAGTCGAAAATTATGACGTAACAAACATAAAAAAATAAAAAAGACATACAGCCGAATTGAGAACCTCCTACTTTTTTGAAGTCGGTTGACCAAATAACGTTAGAGTCTAAATATGTGAATGCGCACAGGTTTTCTATATAAACAGAATATAAGTATTTAAGAGAATATAGTCCATCACGCGGCCCTAGTGCAGATTGGCAGACTTCACGTGTTTTAGAATTTTTCTAAAATTTATAATTTTCTCACCAAGTTTTCCTTAACTTCCGAACGCGTAAATCAATAAATCAGCATTTAAAATTCATTGACCGGACACTACTGGACGCTACAGAGCTACTACTAAGATCTTCACGAATAGTTTACAAATACATTATTGAGTAAGCAAAAACAACTACTCTAAAAGGCAGACAGAAAAAAAAACCAGGACCGAGGAAGGGTGATCGACTAATTAGAAATATACAAAACAGTAACATTAACTCAACGACGATCCAGGGTAGATAATTTTTAATATATATTGGATAGAATGTAGGTATATCGATATTCAAAACGAATGATAAATTAGTGAATACGTATCCTTTTTTCCGTGGGACTGGCAGCGCAATAGGTTTCCTTGTCGCTTGACAGAGCTAAAAGGACAAGTAGGCGACGTTCATATATACGTACCAACACAACAAAATACATAGTCAGTATAATAAATAACTTACGTAGTTCGGCTGTAGTTCAGCATTTACATTCAACAAGCAATTCCAGTACAGCTTCGAGACGTCGTCGTGTTCTTGTCAGCCTAGAGAAGGTACACACACTTCTTCCAGAATTAATTCTAATTATTGTTCGCTCCAGAGTGAAATCCCTACTCTGTCACAGAGACACAAGTGAAGCCATAGACAAAGCTACAGACAAAATCAGTTATTGATAAAGTGAACCCGTGGCCCCTTTTAGTCGCTTTATGCGACAGGCAGGGGATACCGTAGTCTTATTCTTGAGAGCCCAGAACTACAGGGCTGTATTGATAACTCTATGCTAAGATGTCACTTATTTTATTTTTGTACCCTACTTTGGGGTATTTACTAATTGTTCGATGTTCGAATACCGTCTTTGCGCCGACATACATATATCAGCTTATTATTTTCACTCTTTAATCCACTAATAGCGGCCGATTGTTATAACAAAATAAATTGTCTAAATCTACCTACAATTTAAAAAATATTTACAAATAGACTATTTAAGTGAATTGTATATCAATTGTTACATCATCACCATAGCAATACAGTTTAAATTTTAAATTTCATCAACTAATTTTGTAATATCATTGCTAATGAACGGTAAGATTTTATATTAATTACTTGAATTTAATAAATGTTTTAGTTAAGTAGTAAGTAAAGTACCTGGTCAAGTAAATATAGAATAAACTTAGAAATTTTAGAAATAAAAGCTAACATATTGTCTCAGTAATAAGTGGATTAAGTAGATACAGGTATACGCGATTTTCCTGGTCCAGCATATCGGGCAAGACCTAAATGGAAGGCGCTGGTCTCCTTCTGCGAGTCAGTAATGACCCAGAAGGAGACCGCAGAACGGGATCGGGAGAGGGCCGATCCCGTTCCGAGATGGCGCAGGCGGGCCGGTGGTAGACCGGCCCGCAGCCCTGTAGTTCTGGGCTCTCAAGAATAAGACTACGGTATCCCCTGCCTGTCGTACAAGGCGACTAAAGGGGCCTCGGGTTCACTGGGCGACAAGGGTGGGGGCCTGAGTCGTCCACCAAAGTGGACCCGGGAAGAAGGCGACACCGGCTGGCCCGTGTCGCCTTGCGCTCTGAGGCACAGGGGGAGGGTAACCTCCTCCCCGGGACGTGCTAGTGGGTAAGAACCCCACATAACCGCCGCCTTCCCCCCAGAAGGCGAGGTATCTTTCTGAAGATTTCCTCCCCGTAAACAAAAAAAATAAATAAATAAAAAGGTATACGCGATTTAAAGACGTTAGTTGACTAAGTTCTAATATTAATCGGCAAGCTGTTCCAGAGTTCAATTGCTATGGAAGTAATTTGCTTTGGCTAATTTTAATGAATGATTTATTTGCCAATTTACTTCGGATCGGGATTTTGTGAGGGCGAACGTAGAGCTATAGGTGGTGTGCTGTTTTAATACTATTTGCAGAACAAACAACAGCCTCACAGTCAGCACTTAACAATACTCGTACAGATCTTTTGTAGCAATTGAATTGGTATAGAAATTTATGTGACATTCAGGAAAGTTTAAAAGTTTATTACAGAAAATACATGTACAATAGTTGGTACAGTTATCATTTCAATCTGTTCTTATACATTATCACGTACATTACGAAATTTCGCATTAGTTGAGTTGTTGAGTGGAGCAAAGTTCGTATTTAAAATACAAATACGCCGAGAGCCAACGAAACGTTTAAGGTATGTGCAATCATGGGGGCCTAATTCTTATGCAAGTAAATGTATCGTTTAGCGTATCATTGTAAAGAGCAATGTCACCCTAAGTCGGCTTTAGTGAAAATTCGGCCCTTTTTTCGTTGCCGAGCATTATCATGTGTCCGGTAATAGGAACAGCGGGTGCGCGTGTGCCGGCATCTGTGTAAACATGTGGCTTGTGAGAAAAGTTTTTTAGATGTTACAATTGGTTTCCTGAAATGCCACGCGTAATGCCAATGGATATGTCTGACTCTATTAATAAATAACGTTCTTAAGTGTGCAGCTCGAGATAATCTGGAAATAAACCGATTCAAAATGACTTTTATTATATATATTTATGCGTATCTCTGCATATATTCAGAATAAATTTAACTGACTTTCTCTCCCTCATAAATAAAACTTCAATTGTATAAAAAAAACTAGTGTGCTTTTGACCAAACGACTGAAGTAAAACTTCTTGAGCTCTATCTGTATGTATAAATATTTGTTTATATATGTATAAAATATACACGATTATAAAAGAGATAGAATCGATAGAAAATGTGTGCCCGCACCTCTTGTACCCTACAGTAATACACGAAACGTAACTACCTCTTTCTTCACTAACTTATATCTCCCTCTCAACTTCCCTTCGCCTCGAACACTTTTCGTAACGCATTCACCAGCTCTCCCCCCGAGTCAAGCGAACGTAAATAATTTTTACTTTAGTTTCAAACGCGCACATTTCTTTCTCTCTCGAAAGATCATATATACATTGGGTATATATTATATATCTATCTATCTATATAAATATATATACAAAGTCTTACTTCAGTCGTCTGGTCTAAAACACACTCGTTTTTTTTAGTAAAGATCAACATTATTATTATTATCATTCAAATCACAATCGCACAAACAACAAACAATAATAAATCATATTATTCTTTGATTGCTGTTGCAAATTTCACATTCAACACTTATTGTGAAACAATTGACGTTTTAAAGTTAAACCTCTACAGAGGAACTTCACGGAAATGTTAAGTTTCCAACGATTTGTCATATCATATTTCCTGAGACCCGTTAAGGATCGAATTCATTTGTTAACATCGCTCTATGCCCCGTGGTATATCATACAATCTTCTGCATCGATATTTCATAACTGTAAAGTTAAAGTTACAGCCTATATATTACAGGGGCAGGCCTTCTCTGTAAAGAGATGAATTACCACGCGCTCGGCGGTGAAAGAAATCATCGTGAGGAATAATGTGTGGAGTACTGTTGTCATATCTGGGCAGGTGCAGACAAATACCTACTCGCGGCACTGGATTCCATGGAGAGGCGGGCCAAAAAGTTGATAGGTGACCAAGATCTACACCTAGATAGTCTTGAGCACAGGCGCAAGGTGCCAGCCTTTCGGTGTTTTACAGATAACATTTTGGAGAGTGTGCACAGGAATTACACGAGTTAATTCCCCCATCCCCATTCTACCTTCGGACGTTTAGACACTCGGCGGGTCTCCACCCTTTTACAGTCGATGTTCCGCGCGTTCGAACGAAGCGATTTGAGTCATCGTTCATCGTGCGTACAGCAAAGGAGTGGAATAAGTTGCCGGCCTCAGTCTTTCCGTCCAAGTACGACGTGGGAGCCTTCAAGAGTAGAGTGAATAGGCACTTACTAAACTAGCGCGTACCATCTTTCGACTATATCACCACTTAACATCAGGTGGGATCATGGTCAAGCGCTAGTTATAGGCATAAAAAAAACACCTACATGACTTAGAAAAGACATGTGAAATCCGCCAATCCGCACCAGGGCCGCGTGTTGGACTATGCCCTTATACTCTCTTTACAGAGAAATGTACACCGTAACTAAGGAAAACTGCCTGGTAGCGTTATATCACATCACATCCGGTATACATACGATGCATAAAAAATTGTCAATCTTCGACTTTTTAAGTGAGTATGTCCACGGATGCAATGAAATATCAAAGCCATATTCAAATGCAAGGGTCAAAGCTCACAAAATGACATATATACAAATATAAATAATGTCTTTAACATCACTAGAATGAGGCACGTTGAGTCGGGAGGTCAGGACTAGACGAGTTCAAGTAACTGAAATAAAGCACAAATTTGTGATTACACGCCAGAATCAAAGATTTAATTCTCGAAATGCGAAGTCTGCTACTATAGCCGTGAGTAAAAATAAAGGGTCGCTTAAGAAAGTTTGAATATCTCGGAAGATAAGACGCTATAGCTAACTGAAATAAATTGTGCATGATAGACAATTAAATATCCTTGAAATAAAATAAAATATTTTATTTATATTTCATTAAAAAACATAAACTTAAAGGAAATACAATATCTTACGTCATTAAATTTTATTTTTATTTAATTTTTTTTTATTTAAAATTTAAATAAAAATAAAACTTCCGACATATTCAAACTTTCTTAACTTGCTCACGAGTGTAGTTGTGCAGAAAACTAATGTTCATTAGCATCATAGTGGTCGCTATTCTAGTTTCAGTAATCTTTTAGTTCATTGGTGCTATGGTTTAACGATGGTGTACCACTGACACGCCAATTGTATGCGTTAGTACTTGACGCGTACGGTAATAAAACGTACGGTATACAATACTAACTTATATCTTCTACTTAAGCGTTCGCCTCGCCTGATCACACTTTTCGCAACGCACTCACTACCTTACTCCCAAAGTATGTGTAAGGAAGTTTTACTTCGAAAAAATCAAAATATGTTCATAAATTACTCGGATCGGAATGCTTACGCGTAACATAGTAACCGCCCGAGCTGAGGTAACCACTCACCGGGCGGATCCTTATGTCAAGTTACTAACGCGACCTGAGAGCTATGCCACATACAAACATAATACACAAGTAACTAGGTAGTAGGATAAGAACTTAAACTAGCATTTATAAAAATAGCGTAGATAGTAATAAGACAAATGTAATTTTGAAGCGTCAATAGCCTAATGGTTTAGGGTACGGCCTGCGAATCGTAAGGTCGTGGGTTCGAATCCACCATTCGACTATTGCCGTGAACCATGTCCTAGCACAAGCTTAAGCTTAGTTGGAATGGTTAACAAGATTGTTAGTAATATTTCTGAAAAAAAAGGAATATTGCTAGCTTTCTTTTAAAAAAAAATATAAGATTAGAAATAAGAAAATGATAGAAATAATAAGAAATAATTATAAGAAAAGAGAAAGTAAAAGAAATGTACATTAACAGTAGAAATAAATTGTATAATAATAATAAGTAGAAGTAGAAATAAATTGTATAATGTAAGATTGTAATAAATATAAATACTAACTAACAAGAATGATGAAAGGATGAGAGGAAAGGCATGGGAGAAAAACTGCCCTAACCTATCCACGTTAGGGGAACTAGAAATAGCATAGGCATACTATATACTATACTTAGATTAAAAAGGACAAGGGGCAATAAAACTCTGAATTTAAAATATAAGCCAGTAGTTATGCCTTTTGTTACAAAAAAAAAACATAATACACACGTTGGTATGCTTCTCTGACGAACCTGTGTAATACGTCAGAAATAAATCAAAAGTTAGGAAACAATACGAACCCAAACATGACACAGATTTAAAACAAGATTGGAAACGTCCACCTTTTTATGTAGTCTAATATAAACAATAGAAACACAAAATTAATATGTATAAAGTAAACAATATTAAAGTTTTAACTCTCCATTACAGGATAAGCAACATTCC
Organism: Meandrusa payeni; assembly: GCA_029286785.1. Taxonomy (NCBI): domain Eukaryota; kingdom Metazoa; phylum Arthropoda; class Insecta; order Lepidoptera; family Papilionidae; genus Meandrusa; species Meandrusa payeni. The sequence continues at coordinate 5,468,364 of JAGSMX010000022.1, forward strand.
ACGTCCTTACCAATTAACTCCTCACATTTATCTGCTGCTAAACAATGTTCTGCCCCCTCCGTAGCGCCATACTCACGAGGGTATCGGCCGGGTTATTAATTGGGCATTGTGTGCCGTGTAATAGGACCGGGTCCAACGCCGGAGCGATCTTTATGAAGACGCACATGCGAAATATTAGGTGTTACCATGCCTGTGTACGGGTGAATATTTTGTTACACATGTAAAACAAGTCCTTTGCAAGTAATTTTCTGCAAAGAATTTTCAATATCTCGTAAATATTTCATATTTGTGGTATGTATTGACAATCTTACTAATCAACTTAAAAAAAAGGAAAAGGTTCTCAAATCGGCTGTATTTTTTTTGGTTGTCACGATACTATTTTTACTATTTTTTATGGCAATGGGCTCTCCACCTGTCACATATATGACCTAATAAATTAAGTTTAAAAGTTAAAGTTACAGCTTACGGGGATAGGCTTTCTCTGTAAAGATTGTGCATATGCATGGACATAGTCCATCACGCGTCTTCATTTCTCATAGAAAATTTCTATGACACGTAGCCTTCATTGCCGAGGGCGTGGTAAATCAGCTCTTAAAATAGCAACCAACAAATTCATGGATGCCGGCACCGGGAATCGAACTCGAACTACTAGTATACTATGCAATTTAAGGCAAACGCCCGGACACTGGCACTAATAAGCTTGGTGAAAACCAGACCGCCATTACCATCTCTTACTCGAACTTATTCGTACGGTTCTTTTTAAAAAAATTGCTAGCAATATTATTTTTTTAAAACTAACATTCTTGTTAACCATTTAAAAACTAAACTTAAGCATGTGTTAGGAGATTGTTCACTTCAATAGTTGGAGTATTCGAACCTAGGTCCTTAAGTTTCGCATACCGTACCCTAAACCATTAGGCTATAGACGCTTAATCTATAAAATGTTGGTTAGAAATCAGAATCGCATCTTAATTAACAAGAACGGCTAGTCTTATAGAGAGCCAATTCTATGAAATTGCAGTCAGGAAACCTGTTTAGATGTTCCGTGTCGGTACTACTGGTAAAGTAAACAATTACTGTACAATTAACATATCTTGTTATTGTCACTGTTAAAAGGGCAGTTACTGTGCCATATGATGTAATTATCTTTTTTATAAATCGAAAGAAGGCGACTATCTTACGGTTGGGAGTTCTAATCTACTAGGATTGTTCCCTTGTAGTCATAAATTAATATTTCTGTATCTTTCTAATAAAGAAAAATATTTTTTTGTGAGTGATACAGAATGAGAAATAATCGAGTACGAGAAAGCTTAAATTGTAAATAAATACTAGCTGACCTCACAAACGTTATTTTACCATACAAATGGATTCAATCAAAATAATAACAATAAATAATACGACAGTAAAACTCTTAACACAAAGAACGAAAAACCGCTTTTATGTTGCGAAAAAGCAGTTATTTGTATATGAGTGATATTTATAATATGACGTATGATCTATTTGAAGTTGTCATTCCGGTCAACCGAGGTTTTATAAAATCTCAGCCCTGTAGTTCTGGGCTATCAAGAATAAGACAACGGTATCCCCTGCCTGTCGTACAAGGCGACTAAAGGGGCCCCAGGTTCACTGGGCGACAAGGGGCCTGAGTCGTCTACCAAAGTGGACCCGGGAAGAAGGCGACATCGGCTGGCCCGTGTCGCCTTGCGCTGCGAGGGCACAGGGGAGGGAGTAACCTCCTTGTGCTCTCCTTGAGCACAGTGCAGAGGGGCTCCGGTGAGTTCCACGTGAGATCCCGGAGCCCCTCGTCATGCACCGAGGAAAGCGCCACCAGGGAGGTTTTAGTAAGTAAGAACCCCACATAACCGCCGCCTTCCCCCCGGAAGGCGGGGTATCTTTGTGAAGATTTCCTCCCCGTCAAAAAAAAAGAAAAAAAAAGGTTTTATAAAATCTAATACTAATTTTTGTATTTAAAAATCATTTTAAATACAAACCTTGTCCTAATAATAACAAACACAAACATGTAAGAATCATCCAATTTGGTGTTTCGCTACAAAATCCCGTTGGCATATGTTAGCTGGCAACACATGGCACCCAGCGATTGTTATGCATAATAACTACTGCCAATGATATCTTAGTGATTTACCTGAACCTTATTTTATCTTTAATTCGTAATTAATAATTTAGTTATTCATCACATTAACTTGACATTTGACTTCTAATTAATTTTGTAAAAAGATTGTGAGGACCCACAGTTGTCACATCATTCGTTAAAATAATTCCTTGTCCAACGTTACGGTGTCTCAATAAAGCGAGTGTACTAGTTATTGGACTATTTCATTCCACAAAACCTACGATTATAACATTATAAATTCAAGTATTTACCTAAGAAAATGTTTCAAAGTTAGTGCTACATTTTCTCAACTATACAAACAAATAATTCGAAGAATATATAACAGTGGCTGTGTATTTGTTCGTGACGTCAAAGTTGTGAAGTTTACATACGTGCCGCCGTTGTTTGCGTTGGACTCCGTTCGTAGAGGGCGATTCTGCAAATGAGATGATTTATGTACGGACCTATTTGCGCTGCTGCGTTGAACTCGGCTTCACGGCTGTGTTCTTGGAAGATAGCATGATAGTTCACTGGAACTTGACTGAGAAGTGGTCTAATTAATAGGGGCTTGTGTGTAGGCGTATTTTAAACTTAAACCTTAAATTAGTTCCCGATTTATTTTGAAAACATAATATAAATAAACTGTAACAAAAACAGCGCAGTGGGAATATAACTTTGCTTTATTAATCACCGCTGATAATTTAATTGTATTTGATCAGTTGTCATAGTGAAAATTCAATGACAATTATAGACTTAAACTAATTATGAACTAAAAATTATTTATCTAATAATATTTGGATTGAATTTGCATTGTTTCTGTTCATTTCGCTCTCTCCGCTGCGGCGGCTTCGTATTTGCATACGTCCATTTTCACGTGACGATATTCTAAAAAAAACGAGTCTGCATTAGAACACACGACTGAAGTAAAACGAGAAGCCTTTGAATTGCGGGTATACAAAAGAATTCTTAAATATCATGAACGGATAACATACCAAACAAAAAGCATTGCAAATGGTGAGCAATAACGCGGAGGCCCTTAATACCGTGAAAAAACGCGTGAAAGAACACAAATACGAACTACTCGAAGTCATCATCCAAGGAAAAATCCATCTTAGAACTTTTTTCTTCTTACATATTACACATTTTGTGGCTCAAAATCTCGGGACATGGTTCAACATGAGCACAGGATCCTTGTTCCGTGCCGCTGCACCAAAAATTAAAATAGCCTTAATGGTAGCGACCTCCGGTAGGAGAAGTTTTAGAAGAAGACACTAAAAGTCATCTCAAAGATTAAGAAATTTTATAATACCAATTGTAACTTTTGTAAGAACTTACGTTTCTTTTCATCACAGTTGTACTCATACAGGTCACAGTTGTCGTTGAACATCCGCGTTATCCCCAGGGAATCCTGTCCACAAATAGGAACGAAATCGTGTTGACACTGATCCGCCATCTTGCAAAAATTTATAACCTATAAAAACAGAATAATCTCAAATGTCACTAACGTATTGCACCTTTAGAATAATTTTAACCTTAAATGTCAAATGTCAAAATTACGCCTGGAGAAAAGGGAAAATAATATTTATAAATTATTGTCGAGGATTGATGAGGAAAGAACAGAATATATGATGCAAAAGTGACAGTGTCTTCCATCAAGGCAAGCTACTTATTATAATGACTGATTACAACTGGTTCTTTTGCAAATTGTTGGGGTGCCCCATGACCAGCAGTGAATGGCCTAAGGCTGAAGATGATGAACAATGCGATGGTTGGATGCGGAGTATGGTGGGTGCTCCCCTCCACGAATGTGCCCGATTGACGACCAGAAGCCGGAGGTGGCGAGACGTCGTGCGGCGGGTGCTGTCTGCTGCCCAACCCACCGGATCATGATGAACACGACCACTCTGACAAAAGTGAAGTGACCAAGAAGGAAGCAAGAGGGGATTTTGAAGTACTTGAATACTTCCTTAGGCGCGTTTTGAAAAAATGATGACAGTAAAAAGTTGAAGCTGCAGTGAAAAACTTATGCTTATAAATTTTTTCAAGTGCTCCAAAATAATTGAGGTTAACCGTATCTATTATTTATTAATATAAATTAAAATATTAATACTTTAACTTATTAATTTAAACTGAACTTATTTGACTGTGTTGACTAGCTTTTGCCAGTCCTCTTGTTATTTTACTGTAGTTCATTTTTTGCATGCAATTAAAAACTATTTTCAATGATGCTAAAGAAGTAAAACTTCTTACGCACATACATAAGTATAGACACCCATTTTTTAAGTGTTAATTATTATCAATCAACAGATATATCAAACAGAAGCAGACATAGTGTTCAAATCCACCTTTCTACTATTGACTTGAAGCACTATGAACGGGATCTAAGAAAACAAAAAAAAAGAGAAGAAAACAAGAAAAGATAATACTCACCGGCTCTAAAGGAAAGAAATAATCTTCTGCTTCTATTTCAACATGGGACCAAATCTCTTCTGCAAATCCTAAAATGATTAAGCCTGAAAATAAAACAAAAGTTTGAATGAATTTTATGCACGCATGTAAATAGTTATACGAGTAGTTTTATATTATAGTTAAGTAATCAATAGCCATATAATAAATAAGCTACTGCAGTATATATTGTTAGAGCGACAAATATTCATTTTACAGTGGCGTTCCTGTGTTATATAAAGCACTAGCTGTGCCCGCGACTCGCGACAAAAAAGTTTTTTAGTTTATTTAGTTCATTTTGTCTTTTTCCTTGCATTTTCCTTCGCCCTGATTGTACCATTTTATTTTTTATTTTATTTTTATTTTATTTTATTTTATTGGAACAACAAACGAATATATATTAAAAGCTTAAGATAATAAATACATTAAGTATAAGGAGTTATAAATATGTAAACAACACCGTTATCCACATAATAATAATAATGTCCACAAAATGTCTATAGCACTACACACACTTTAGATCTGCATTTATATCATCTATATTTACATATTTAAAATATCCAGTTTCTTTTTAGAGTTTTTATAGGAGGAAAAGGCAAGAAATAACACATCAATGTTGGCGAAATGGTCATTATACTGCTTCATAATCCTAGTCAATGGAGCGCGTTCACCGGCATTGGTTCTCGTAATAATTATACCATGGAGGTACTATCACAAATTGATAATACCTACATTAAATAGTTTAACCAATTTATACGAAAATTTATCAAATTATATACTAAAACCTTCCTCGAGAACCACTTCATCCATTGGTGTGTACAGCACGAAAATCGGTGTAGTAGTTTTTGAGTTTATCGCGAACAGACGGACAGACAGGGGGAAGCGATTTTGTTTTACACTGTGTAGTGATAAATTATGTGTTACTTTGTCACACGGTTAAAATACATTTAGAAAAAATAAAGTTTGCAAACTAAATATTTACGATTTAATTGCCAATTAATAAAACGCACTAAACACTATTTTAGATTGCGTATTATTAGCACTATTCTTAGAGTTCAACCTACCAAAATAATCGAAAATCACTAGTAAAATAAAAGAAACTTTTTGCTATATTTATAGGTTACATAAAACTTACTTGACAATATTATTCTAAATATCATAGCTTAGACGCGAGTTGTCTTCGCAAAATCGAACTTTGATATGGTTTAGGATGTGTTACGTGTTTGTTTACAACCGCCAACTATAACGGTGGCTCTAGGACAGGAAATTATGATATAACACGCGCTTTAGACGAAAGCTATGTGGAACATAAACTATTGGTAAAGCCAGATCATCAACATTTTCCATATGCAATATTTTTTACAAGATTTACTGCGACAAGTTCATTTTATAGAATATTGCAATTGTTATCTAATATTATTGTTCTATCTTGGACCTTAGAATGTCTTCATGAATACATGTAGGTCATATAAACAGACGATTGTGTCTCAATTTAATAACGTTAAAAAACAGCCTATATCTATATAAATAATAATAACAATAAATATATTTATTCATCTTTCACAAATTTACAGTTTACTTATACGTTTACAGTTAACGTAGTTCTTAAATTTGTCAAAGACTGGTGTCTATACTAGGGTACCCTATAAGACAGATCACTAGCCCCCCACCATACTTATAATAACGCTGTAATTTTATTATCAATATTAAATAAAAAATTAACTTGCGTGAGAGAAAGTATGTGGTGTAGGTAAGTTCATGTGTGTGTGTAGTGCGCTTTATTTGTTGTTTTAATTTATAATGAGATTTTCAGTAAATTTTCTGCGGTAGTAAATGACAATGAGTGTTGTTGATAAGCGGTAAAACTTGATAAAGGCTCGATCAATTCGGGTATTTTTAAGGCACAGAGAAGGTTTAATAATAGAAAAATTGGGCAGAAATAGTAAAACAGACAGCTATATCGTCACCGATCGGCTGCAAATAATGAATAGTTATAAAAGTAAATCAACAATATATCGAAATTGATAATCGTTGGACTATATACAGAGTATTAGGAGAACGCTGAAAACGACGACAGACGATAGTACAAATAACACCTTTGAATATGGAACGCAAACAAATCGATGCTGATTTTAAAAAATCATATGTCGCACGCCGCCCGTCCACGCCCCGGCGTTCTTTGACCCGAACTTCAGCTGTTTTTGACTTTGTGTGTCATTGCTGTTGGTTTTTAGTATTTTTATGAAACTATCGTTTCATTTAGCTTTTTTGACGGCAGGAAATCTTCAAAAAGATACCCCGCGTTTTGTGGAATGCGGAGTTATGTAGGGTTCTTAACCACCCCCCCTGTGGCCCTTCCTCGGTGCATTGTGAGGGGCTCCGGGATCGCCAGTGAAACGCATCTGAGCTGCTCTGCACTGTGCTTTCGGAGAGCACGTCTACTATACTAACATGATGGAGTTATGAAATAATGCTAATAAAACGTTTTAAAAAATATGATTTTTTTCTTTAATCAGGATCATTTTTTTCCGTCCCATAGTCAAAGGTTTCATTAGTACTATCGTCTGTCTTCGGTATCTGCTTTTTCTTCGTTGGATGCGGTCTCCTAACACACAGTATACATAACGTGATCACTCGAAAAAGGTTATTATCATTAAATTTTACTATAAACTTTGGACAGAAGGAAGTCTGACCGGGCAGCTATTATAATATATATTTATTTATTTATAAACTCTTTATTGTTAACACTTATGAACTAAAATAAAAAAAAAGAAAACATAATTAAAATACATAAACTATGGGCTTAAATTTAATTAGATTATATGAGGTTTGTGTGGCTTATATGACGAAGCGCTCACCTAGCAGCGATTATTATATCTACCTCGCTAAAGAAATGGGCATGAAGTTAAAAGTGCGAGACCTGTGTGATAGAAATAAAAATCGAAATCGTTTCATAAATGATGGATGGAAATGTATAAACTACACACAAATTGAAAATCTCTCTTGTAGTCGTTTGTCAAATCAAAAGGTGTGTCACTCCTGCACGCATCGTACTATGTCAAATGAGATGTATGTAGCCAACGTTACAATATACCACAACACTGGCGTATCGGATATTATCATTAATTATATCAATACCACACCGGGATGTGGACGAACGGCGCGATTTATTGTGAGTATATCTCTTGCATTAACATCTGCGTCATTTGAATGTTAAACACAATTCTTGCCCTTTAATAAAGTGAATCTGAATAAATTAGCATTGATAAGCCATGACGTAGTATAAGGACATATTAATAAGTGTAAACATTTATCTTGCATATATATACGAATACCAAACAGCGCTCGGCGGTAAAGGAAAACATCGGGAGGAAACATGTCCACCAAATCGCAGTAAAGCCGCGTGGGCACATGCCTTCTACTACAGTTTTCTAGCACGTGTAGGTTTCGTCGCGATGTTTTCCTTTACCAACGAGCGCCTGATAAATTATCGCATACAGAGAAAGCTCAATAGTGGTAGATATACATGTACTACCTGATTCCTGTCCGCTTAGCTACACAAACAGCACACACTAAAAAAAAATTATTGTGTAAAGCAATTATTAACGCGTTAAGTTTTTAGGATTGAAAGTAATGACGTCCTCTTTCAATCTACAGTTTTCCCTAATCAGTCATTCAGAGTCGAAATGCTAAAACAATAATTTGGAAAGAGAACAGATAGATATACTATTTAGTTTTTTATTTAATTAAGATTTTTAATCGCTGAATGGAAACTTGCCAATTAAACACGTAATCGACAATTTTACTAGATATATTAGGACATCATTGATTTGAATTACTTATTTCTATTTCGCTAATAATCTACTTATCATAGACAAGAAAGTTTTTTTTAAACTTTTTTGAAAATTATTTTCATCAGATAAGATTTTTTTATGCGTGTAAACTACCGCTTGACCACGATCCTACCTGATTTTAAGTGGTGATATAGTCAAAAGATGGTACGCGCTAGTCTAGCAGCAGAGTGAATAGGCACTTGCCTATTCACTCTACTCTTGAAGGCTCCCACGTCGTACTTGGACGGAAAGACTGAGGCCGGCAACTTATTTCACTCCTTTGCTGTACGCACGATGAGCGATGATTCAAATCGCTTCGTTCAGACGCGCGGAACATCGACTATAAAGAGTGGAGACCCGCCGAGTGACTAAACGTCGGAAGGTAGAATGGATGGGGAATTAACTAGTGTAATTCCTGTGCACACTCTCCAAAATGTAATATGTAAATCACCGAAAGGCTGGCCACGTTGCGCCTGTGCTCAAGACTATCTAGGTGTAGATGTTGGTCACCTATCAAGTTTTGGCCCGCCTCTCCATGTAATCCAGTGCCGCGAGTTGGTATTTGGCTGCACCTGCCCAGATATGACAACAGTACTCCACACATGGCCGGATCTGTGCTTTATACAAAGCCAAAAGCTGTCCCGGTGTGAAGTACCGCCGTACCTTTGATAGGACTCCAAGCTTCCTAAAATATAATTTATTTAAATAAATATGCCAACTTTTAAGTAAAGAAGAAAATAAAATAAATTTGCCTTCCTCAAACGAAATGCTTTTCCCAAATTCAAGAGATTTTAATTTTGAACTAATTATTTACTTATAAAAAAAAACATATAATGAGATTTATAATGTTTTTATTTTATGATCCTTTAAGGGACCTGGGACCGCTGTTTTGTTTTGAGCACAACTTTTTTTTTAAATATCGTATAGTTACAGGTCATTAGAATATAATGATAAGTATGGATTCACTGCATAGCTACTAAACCCTCACAGAACATATATTTTTCAAGTTTCAATAACTGTGACAATCAAACATTTAATTTCAGATATTATAACATGTGGGTTACTGCCAGTGACTGCCCACATTCCTGACTACGCTGTAACACCGTCGGTAATATATGTTATTTGTAAGTAGTGTAGCTATCGCGTCCTTTTGAAGCAAAAAAAATTGACTTCAAATCGAAACATACGTTAAAAGCTATTACACATGGGTACCCTCTTTGCCCTCGGATCGGAATGCTTACGCGTAACATAGTAGCCGTCCAAGCCGAGGTTACCCCTCACCGGGGGGACCCTTGTGTCGAGTTACTAGCAATAGAGGTTCAGGCTTAGCGACCTAAGAGCTATGCCACCTCTCAATCCGGTGAAGCAGTCAAGGCCAGCTTCTCTGGCCAATCTGTGTAGTTCGTCATAAAAAAGGGTACCCTCTATGTATTTACGAATTATCGTAGGGATATTACGAAATGGAATTAATCAGAACCTAACCAAATTCTCATCAAACTACTCTTGGAGTACATCCATAATATCCATATTTCCAATAAAAGATGAATCATCGAAAACGGTTGGCGTGATATTGAGTTATTCGTCCATTTGTGGCGCATTTACTTGATGCAAATTTTACACTTATATGGCTTTCTCATTGATGCTGTCGTTTGAATTGGACCAAATTGAAATAAAACCACATGGGAAGACAAAAAAGAATCTTCAAAATCGGTTCGTCCAATCGAAAGTTATGTAAACAAACATAAAAACATACAGAACAATTGAAAACCTCCTTCCTTGAAGTCGGTTTGTAATGGAAACACGGAAATCTCTTTAGTGCAAACGTGCTGGGATTTATGACCTGATAATTGGAAATCATCAGGTCGTAAATCGCCGCAAGCATGTTGTCGCATTTTCTTTATAATCATGACAAAATGTGTGTAATAATATCCGCATTTATAAATGATAAAATAATTATTTAAATTGATTTAACTATGAGGTAAGGCGTATACGACATTTAATAATTAAACAAACCATCAGATGACTATTTGAGTAATTTACATCCTTTTTTTTTTGTTAAGTTAACGAGGAGGAAATCTTCAAAATCGGTTCATCCAATCGAAAGTTATGTAAACAAACATAAAACATACAGACAAATTGAAAACTTCCTTCCTTGAAGTCGGTTGATAATGGAAACACGGAAATCTGACCGTATAATTGGAAATCATCAGGTCGTAAATCGCCGCAAGCATGTTGTCGCATTTTCTTTATAATCATGACAAAATGTGTGTAATAATATCCGCATTTATAAATGATAAAATAATTATTTAAATTGATTTAACTATGAGGTAAGGCGTATACGACATTTAATAATTAAACAAACCAAGGTAGCGCAGTATCTGGGACCATCAGATGACTATTTGAGTAATTTACATCCTTTTTTGTTAAGTTAACGAGGAGGAAATCTTCAAAATCGGTTCATCCAATCGAAAGTTATGTAAACAAACATAAAACATACAGACAAATTGAAAACTTCCTTCCTTGAAGTCGGTTGATAATGGAAACACGGAAATCTGACCGTATAATTGGAAATCATCAGGTCGTAAATCGCCGCAAGCATGTTGTCGCATTTTCTTTATAATCATGACAAAACGTGTGTAATAATATCCGCATTTATAAATGATAAAATAGTTGTTTAAATTGATCTAACTATGAGGTAAGGCGTATACGACATTTAATAATTAAACAAACCAAGGTAGCGCAGTATCTGGGACCATCAGATGACTATTTGAGTAATTTACATCCTTTTTTGTTAAGTTAACGAGGAGGAAATCTTCAAAATCGGTTCATCCAATCGAAAGTTATGTAAACAAACATAAAACATACAGACAAATTGAAAACTTCCTTCCTTGAAGTCGGTTGATAATGGAAACACGGAAATCTGACCGTATAATTGGAAATCATCAGGTCGTAAATCGCCGCAAGCATGTTGTCGCATTTTCTTTATAATCATGACAAAACGTGTGTAATAATATCCGCATTTATAAATGATAAAATAGTTGTTTAAATTGATCTAACTATGAGGTAAGGCGTATACGACATTTAATAATTAAACAAACCAAGGTAGCGCAGTATCTGGGACCATCAGATGACTATTTGAGTAATTTACATCCTTTTTTGTTAAGTTAACGAGGAGGAAATCTTCAAAATCGGTTCATCCAATCGAAAGTTATGTAAACAAACATAAAACATACAGACAAATTGAAAACTTCCTTCCTTGAAGTCGGTTGATAATGGAAACACGGAAATCTGACCGTATAATTGGAAATCATCAGGTCGTAAATCGCCGCAAGCATGTTGTCGCATTTTCTTTATAATCATGACAAAATGTGTGTAATAATATCCGCATTTATAAATGATAAAATAATTATTTAAATTGATTTAACTATGAGGTAAGGCGTATACGACATTTAATAATTAAACAAACCATCAGATGACTATTTGAGTAATTTACATCCTTTTTTTTTTGTTAAGTTAACGAGGAGGAAATCTTCAAAAAGATACCCCGCCTTCTGGGGGGAAGGCGGCGGTTATGTGGGGTTTTTACCCACTAAAACCTCCCGGTGGCCCTTCCTCGGTGCATAGTGAGGGGCTCCGGGATCTCCAGTGGAGCACTCCGGCGCCCCTCTGCACTGTGCTCAAGGAGAGCACTTCCCGGGGGGGAGATTTCTCCTCCCCACTCCCCATGCCCTCGCAGTGCAAGGCGACACGGGCCAGCCGATGTCGCCTTGTTCCCGGGTCCACCTTAGTCTTATTCTTGGAGCCCTGTACTACAGGACTGGAGTAATTTACATCCTTTTTTGTTAAGTTAACGAGGAGGAAATCTTCAAAATCGGTTCATCCAATCGAAAGTTATGTAAACAAACATAAAAAATACAAACGAATTGAGAACCTTCTCTTTTGAAGTCAGTTAAATCATATTAAATGGTGGTGATTATCAACTGACTTGAAAAAAGGGGGAGGTTGTCAATTCGTCTCTATTTACCACATAACTTTTGACTGGGTGATCGATTTTGATGATTCTTTTTTTTATTTGAAAGCTGGTACTTCCGGTGTAGTCTTATTTAATTTGGTCCAGTTTTGACAATGATATATATATGACAAAGCCAAATAAATCTTAAATTTGCATTAAGTATGTGTGCGACAAGTGGACGACTAACTCAATATCACGCCATCCGATTTCGATGATTCATTTTTAATTGGAAAAGATGCACTTTGAAGGTAGTTCGATGAGAGTTTGTTTAGGTTCAGATTTTTTTTCCCTAATATTCCTATTCTACTTGATATTGATATTATACTCGTATATATACTCGTAAATAATGAGTGAAAACTTTTGCCCTAATTCCAGAACAAAATAGACCATTTCTGTCAGCTTGCCGAGACCTGTATTCACGACACCATTCCCATATGCGGCGCTATGGGTGACGAGAAAAGAACTTTCTTGGACTTGTGCGACTTGCTGGAATACGCTTGTGATACCAACCAAGGTTTGCTTATGTTTTTAAAATACTATATTAATTGATAGAGTTTTCAAAGCGCGTCGGAATTTAGCAAGTGGAACAGAATTAGAAAGAGCATCGTATTACGTCGACTAGTAACGCCCTTATGGATATATCCTAATAGACACAGTCATAATCATATCATGTCGTGACATAAAGCGTCAATAGCCTAATGGTTTAGGGAACGGTCTGCGAATCGTAAGGTCGTAGGTTCGAATCCACCATTCGACTATTGACGTGAACCACCTCCTAACACAAGCTTAAGCTTAGTTGTGGAATGGTTAGGAAGAATGTTAGTTATTTTTCAGAAAAAAAAACAATATCGCTAGCTTTCTTTTAAAAAAAAATAAAGACTCAAAACTTGTCAAATTACGAGAACCTTTTGAAAATACTACATTAGCTACTGCATGGGCCATAAGAGTATAAAAACTTCTTAGTTCAAATTTTAACAATAATTCGATTAAATTTATATTTGATTAAATACGGATGACAATTTATCTATTTAATGATAATAAACTTTATTTCGCACAAATACAAAAATATACACAAACAAATGTGAAGTCGGGGACTCCCGAGCTATTACTAATAGACCTGTGATTCAATGTCTTCTTCCATTTACTATGCACAAATGTGTCAAAAATAATCTATTTTTTGGACGAACTATCAGAGTTGGCACAGAGAAGCTGGCCTTTACTGCTTCACCGGATTTGAGAGGTGGCACAGCTCTTAGATCGCTTAGCCTGAACCTCTATTAGGTGGTAACTCGACACAAGGTTCCCTCCGGTGAGGGGTAAGCTCGGCTTGACGGTTACTATATTACGCGTAAGCATTCCGATCCGAGGGCGGCCGAGAGGGCCGAACCACGACTCGGTCGGTAGCTATTTCACGGATAATCTAACTGTCATACGATTTATGTAAAAGAGATATGGAATAAGGACATTAAATGTTGTTTCTCTAAATATTATAAAAACGCAGTTTTGTCTTTTATTTCAAATAAAAAAAATTACTTCAATATATATATATATATACAAATTATGGTTAACTATGTATCATATTTACATAAATAAACCTTCCGTTTTTTCGTAGTTAAGTTCAAGTAACCACTTTTATATGTACTTCTATATGTTGTTATTTATACAAAATATGAACATCAGCTATTTTATCATTTAAGCCCGCTCTGTGTAAACTTTATCTTCATGACAATGATTTAAGTTTTTTTTTTCAGTTTATTCTCATGTCGACGACATGCCAGATTGTCCAGGATTGAAGCACAACTGATATAGGTACACCGCAGGCAATAAACGCCTTATTCAACCTGCCATTACTCTGTATTTCATGTTATAATATCGCTTGAAATTATCCGCAAGTGTGTACTCAGACGTAACTTTTTACGCAAAAAGTATCTCTACTTAAATATGTGTTTAAGTATCATTATGGTAATGCGCTTCGGCCTGACCCGAGACTACCGAGTGGGATGGTTTATCGACAGTTCGGATAAGTGCAAAGGAGTCAGAGATATTCGGAAGGTTGACCGGGTAACAGGTTGGAGCAGACAGAATAAGTATAGCGAATGCAGTAACGTACCTCGCGTATCCAGTGCATCTTGATATGACGCTAACGAAAACATAACGAACGATTAAACGAAGATTAATGAAATTAATCAACTACGCAAGATTAAAAACAAAAGCCAACTTCTAATCAAATCAGTGACAGATTAAACATTAAACGCACAGACCCTCTATATAGTAAATAGCTTGAAATTAGTGATAATTTCGATTCATTGACACCGAACAAAAAAGGATGCGCATACAATGGCTGGCGGAAAGAAGGGAAGTGTTACTAGAATTAAAAATACAATAATTTTTATTATTACAGATAATGTTGCTATAATAAAGTAACAAAAACACCACACAATATTACGTTTATGTTTTGTACTATACACTCTTTTTTATTTCCTTTATCTCTTCCAAATCTGTAGGACATAAAAAGTAGAATTAATAATAGCGGAGTAATAAGAAAAGTCAAGAATAAATAAAAAAGAGCAAGAATTGTTTATAATAACGATATCATTACTGAACAGAAGTCTCCGTTTATATTCGATACGCATTAGGTAAATCAAAATAGTCAATTTAGAAAATGACTTTTTTCAGAAGATGCTTAGATTTGAATAGCAAGTGATTTTTCCTCTTGAATGTCACGCGGTAGATCATTCCAAACAGCGGATATATGATGTTTTTGCTCAATAAAAACAGCACTGGTTGCCTATTTCGGTGAATGGCGAAGGGCTCCGGGATCTCCAGGGGAACGCACTGGTGCCCCTCTGCACTGTGCTCTTTGCAGAGCACGTCCCAGGAGGAGGTTAGTCCGTACTCCCTGGGACGTGCAGTGCAATGCGACACGGGCCAGCCGATGTCGCCTTCTTCCCGGCTCCACCTTGGCGGACGATAAAGGCCCAGTGAACCCGAGGCCCCTTTTAGTTGCCTTCTACGACAGGCAGGGGATACCGTCTTATTCTACAAGCCCAAAACTACAGGGCTGCGCCACCTGCACCATCTCCGATCGGGAGAGGGCCGATCCCATTGAATACAAAGGCCCTGGAGTAACCAGACTTCGTGTATGGCATTGTTATACATATTCTACAATCATTTGTTAATACCTGTTTATCAGACTATTTCTAATTAAGAACACACACATGGAATATATAAAAACGTGAAGGATATTAAAAAAAAATCCAAAGTAAAAGGTGCGCCCGGTCCCGTGTAATCCGTGAGAAAGCTACAATTTGAACAAGCCATAATTAGCGTGTGCGGTATTAAATCACGGGCACTGCCCCGCCGCCCTCGTCGGAGCCGGACCCTTTGTGGCGATTTAGTTGATTAGCCCGATTTAAGGTCAAGTTTGGTGCAGGTGGATTTCAGAGGTCAAGGACACAGACCTGCAACTTATGTGAAGAGCGCTTTTGATGTGCGATGAATATGTTATACGAGTGAAAGATGTTACGTGTAAGTTTAGTTAGCGTTAGTTAAGTCATAAGTAAATAACGACCGCTGCGACCCGCGGTGTTACCCGCGATTAAAAAAAATCCATTTAATTTTTCTAAAATAAAAGTAGCTTAAGTTACTTACACCAGCTATCTGCTAATGATAGCTTAATTAAATATACATATATATTACTAGCATATAATTAGAAATAAGGATATTTTTGTATTCTTTAGTAAGAAATATAAGGCTTATTTTTATCTGTCAGTGAAGGTCCCGTCAAAATCGGTCCAGCCGTGCCAGAGATTAGCCGGATTAAACAGAGAGACAAACAAAAATTGTAAAAGATGTTATTTTTGTACAATCATAAGCATGTAGTAAAAAGCGCTTTATGTTATCAGACTCTTCAAATTTACTTATTGTATCAGTAACCTGGAAAAATAAATTAACAATTAAATTAGTGATGATAGTGGTGATAGCCTAGTGGCAAATAGGTTTGACTTAAAATCACAATGAGGGCCGCAAATTCGAAACTAAGTGGACTTGTAGCAATGTATCGCTGTTTTTCGATACAAAGAAAAATATAATAATAACGATTTCATATTAAGTTAAACCAGTATATTTACGAGTCTTTTACCTTTAACGCAATAAGATTCTGGAATGCGCTGCCAACAAATATACGTACAGCTGGAACTAAATCTACTTTCAAACATTTACTATGGAAGCTTTACCTAAGCAAGTAATAGTTATATGTATATATGTATCTAATTATTATTATATATAATTATTATATTCATATATTTAATTTATTTGTAAGTAGGTATGTATATTATATATGCACGCATTTATTATAGTTTTATTTTATTTATTATTTTCTCACATAGCTTGCACCCGTTACTTTGTCTCTACACAACCCCAAGGTAGACTGGCAGAGAATGCCTACTGGCATTAAGTCCGCCTATTTTGTAGTGTGTGCAAATAAATAATAAATAAATAAAGACAAAACCCGACTTCAAATCGAAGCAAACGTTAAACACTATTACACGCGGACGCCCTTCTTGTATTTCCGAATTGTCGTAGAAATATTACGAAATTAAACTTAATCAGAACGTAACCAAACTTTTATCAAACTACACTTAGGGTACATCCTTTGCAATAAATTAATCATCGAATTATAGGGTCTTTAGAGGGTCGTGGTCGATTTCCCCCACGAGGTCGGGTAGCAAAAGACTAGCATTTGTCTACAGACAAGTTCCGTCCAAGCCGAGGTTACCCCTCACCGTGGGGACCCTTGTGTCGAGTTACTAGCAATAGAGGTTCAGGCTAAGTGACCTAAGAGCTGTGCCACCTCTCAATCCAGTGAAGCAGTCAAGGCCAGCCTCTCTGGCCAATCTGTGTAGTTCGTCATTAAAAAAAAAACAGAAAAGCCGTCCACAACCAGTTGCCGAGTATTAAAATTTAGTATTACAAACTTAGAATTAGCAAATTAATTTAGTTTATTATTGTAAAGAAACTTGAAGGCAATAAAGGCTATTTTATTTTATTTTAATCATCGAAACTGTTGGCGAGATATTGAGTTATTCGTCCATTTGTGGCCCAAATACTTCATCCAAAATTAAGACATATGGTTTTCTCATGGATCCCATTGTTAGAATTGCAACAAATTTGAATAGGAACGTAAAGCTGGCGCTTTCAAATAAAATCATCATCAAAATCGGTTCACCAATTCGTAAGTTATGCGGTAACAAAACATAAAAAAAAAATACAGACGCATTGAGAATTGAATAGCAACTAATAAGTAAAACTAGATATAATAAACATTAAGAAAAGCTAATTGCGATTGCTTGTATGAAGGCTTTGGCAACTTCACTCTCAACTATATCTGCATTTCACAGAAGACCGCCGTGAAGATATAAATTATATGCTTCTGCGTTTCGTCCAGTCCAGGTCTCTTATCAAAACTCTTTGGAGACGGCGGTTGATCACATAACATTATATGAGCCGCATCTTCGCTTACCCTTGCTCTCATAAAAAAGTATTTGTATATTGTATATGTAAAACGGTCTATAAACTGGAAGACGAATCAATCATACAACCCTGAGTTTATCGACAGTATAACATCGTTAAACGATTCGCATGAATCAATCGAATTCAGACCATTCCACGAAACTATAACAACAATTGTAGAACCCGTTCAAATAATTAATTACGGATATCTTTCGTGAGCTTTATAATCCTTTAACTGCTGCGTTTTAAAGATAACATGTTTTCAAAAGCCCCGATTGTTATGTTAAAGGTGCATTTTAAGTGAGGTTCACTTAAGTTAACGCATCTCCTAACCAATAGCTTGGTTAAGGATTATGGGAGCGGAAAATTCAAAGCTAAGATTATGTTAAAAAAAATAATAGCAGCAATAATCTAGACTGGCTACAAATCTTCAAGTTAAAATTGAGCTAATTGTAAGTAGCAAGCTAACATACGATTACTATCTAATAAGAATAGAGAAAAGCATGCTTCAAAGCATATTATTTTTTGTGGTGTAACTGGAGTTATCATAGGTTTCTGGAATGAAGTCCTAGAACGAAGCCTAGATAGTCTTGAGCACAGGCGCAAGGTGGCCAGCCTTTCGGTGTTTTACAGATTACATTTTGGAGAGTGTGCACAGGAGTTAATTCCCCCATCCCCATTCTACCTTCGGACGTTTAGAAACTCGGCGGGTCTCCACCCTTTTATAGTCGATGTTCCGCGCGTCCGAACGAAGCGATTTGAGTCATCGTTCATCGTGCGTACAGCAAAGGAGTGGAATAAGTTGCCGGCGTTAGTCTTTCCGTCCAAGTACGACGTGGGAGCCTTCAAGAGTAGAATTAATAGGCAGTTACTAAACTAGCGCGTACCATCTTTCGACTATATCACCACTTAACACCAGGTGGGATCATGGTCAAGCGCTAGTTTAGAGGCATAAAAGCGTTACGGAACCTACCCGGCAAAAATCGTCCGTAACGTTAAATAAATGCGTAAGATTTTTAATGTCAACTGTATTAGATAGATGGCGCTATCATTAATTATATATTTTTAAATTATTGTAAATAGAATAAAGGTGTTAAGACAATTTGGTAAAGTATTTTTTTTATGGTTAAAAAATCATAATAAAAAATGTATACCCGAATAATAATTTTCTTTACACCTCGAATAGCACTTGAAATTAATATTTTTTAACTTCACCGCACGGTTTTTTTCGTAAAGGTATATATTATTGAAACCTGGAAACGAAGTAAGCGCCACGGTCCACTAATTCGAACAATCCGATACGATCTGAAGTGGCCCTCTTTAGAGCAAATAGCGCCAGATCCGGAGCACCCTTGCGACGGTATCACTTGAGTTTCCAGTAACTCGGAGTCAATGGTACCCCGATCATAATCAGTTGGCCTAATAACCCGGCGGGCCCTTTGTCTATTGTTTACATAGGGGAGGTTGTACGTGGTTTTGTAAGTCACGCCGGCACCTTTGGCGGGACCTCCCTGCTGTTACTGTTAAATACGTCGTCATTGTGATCATACGCATAACAACAGGTTGTTCGAATTTCTATCAATATTAATTATTAAGGTTCCATTTTTTTTATTATATTGACATCTCATATACCTGTATGCAAATATTATTAGAATTTTTTTTTTGGGGAACTTCGGAAATTCAAAAATAAGACGGAAGCAACAACCGAAATTGTGATGATAACTCCTGAATGATATGAAGCTTTGACTTTTTCTGCGTCCCACTCGTTTCTTACCAACCAACATATAATGACTTATAGAAGCTGATATAAATATATAAATAAATAAACGTACATTTGATCCAATTTATTATTTAGCGTGTGATAGCTACTGAGCTCATGATGACTGGGCACAAAATTTTTGTTTTGCAGCATGTTTTTTTTAGTCATAAGTAATAAGTATCGTAAAGCTAAACACGTGTGGGATCTAATAAGCTCGTGGTAAAGCAAACAGCAATTGCCGTCTCTGCCTGTAACTAGAGTAAAAATGATGTAAGGGCTTATTTCTTCTATAATTAAATTGGGCATCCTGGGACAGGCACAGATAAATAAAAGTAGAGTGTCGGTTGGTAATATTAAAATAACCCCTTTTAACTACATACATATGAAAGTAAATACGGTACATGTACCGTAATAAAAACATTATTCGATTTTTGTCTGTCTGTGTTTGTTCCGGCTAATCTATGGAACGACTGGATCAATTTTGACCGGACTTTCACTGTCAGATAGCTTATGTACTTAGGAGTAGCTACTTTTATTTAATTTTTTATAATAGAAAAATTAGAATAAATTAAATAAATAGTTTTCAAGCGTCTTCAAATAAGGAGTTTTTAATTCGTCTGTATTTTTTATGTTTTCACTCAAAACTTTCGACTGGGTGAACCGATTTTGATGATTTTTTTGTTTGAAACCTGGTGCTTGCCGTGTGGTTCCATTTAATTTACATTATGACAATGGCATCCATGAGAAAACCATATAAGTCTTAAACATACATTAAGCATCTGCGTCACAAATGGACAAATTACTCAACATTACGCCAACCGAACGATATGAAGTCTGTTTTTGATCGTAAATATACTTGTTAACATATAACACCGCGGGGTGCTAGTTTATAATAATTTGGTAAATGGAACACGCTGTAGCTGCAAAGGGTGCGCGTCCCGGCGGCGCACGCAGCACGTGGCGCAGTTTAGTCGGCGCGTGAGCCGCGCGCTAATGACACGATGTCACCGCTGCCCCCGACCGCCCGGATATGGCCGCGCCCGATTTCATACTGCCTCGTGCTTTGATCTCCCGCTGACGTTCGATATTAGAATTTGTTCTAATACCAACAATTTTAAAGATGGAACGCAATTATACACCAATGTAAGGTGGTGGTCGTTTCTTCTGACACTTATTTTCCAAGCGCCAAAGCTTCCCAAAATGGCAATTATATCCTATGAGCTATATTGTAAGCCTTGATGGTAAGTTCAATAAAAGCTACCGACCCAGCCATGGTACAGCCCACACCAACGCCCTCCGAACGTAATAATAACGCGATTAGAATAAACGCCCAAGTGGAGTTCCTTTCAACGGTGCCCTTGCGCTGCGCTACCCCGAAAGAGGTTCAGGGCCTAAGAGCTCGGCGACCCCTAGAAAGAAATGACGAGGTCACTTAAGCGTCGGTCGTTTAAGATACTTAAGAGCTGTGTCACCTATCGAAAACCCGGTGAAACTGTAGAGACTTCCTGGCTAAGAAGCTTATATTTAAACTTAAAAAAAAATCTCAATCAATACTTTTTTAGTAAGAAAAAAGCGTAGCAACGGCCAGTTACATTGTAAACAGATTTTAAGCATATGATCGAGCAATGGTTTTCGAGTCGGTTTCCAATAGAGTAACAGCGTGGTCGTCGAAGATCCCAGACTTAATATAAATTCAGGCTAAACATTTTAAACTTTAATAAAGGTTTTTATTACTATAGACCAGCGAGTAGGTGATCGGCTCCGTCGCGCTCATCTGACTAAAATAAAAAAAAATTCGACATTCCGACCGCGATGAGAGAAGCCGAGGACAGAGCATTGTGCAAGCAGCTCGTCGACGTCTCGGTGAAAGCGCTTCAGGATAAGCACGACCTTCAGAAATGAAGAATACGATGAAGAAGAAGATTACTATAATCATTTTAAGTAAACACTAAACATAACCTAAATGAGGGCAAGGGCGGCCTTATCTAAGTGATCTCATCTAAAAAAATAATAGTAAAATAAATAAATAGAAGAATAATAATAAAAATCAAGAATAAACTAACAAAGAGCATATCGGTAATAACAATAAGTTAATAACAATAAGATATATCAATTAAAACAACGAGAATTATTTATATTTATGATAAATACTGGAATTAGCTATCGAAGTACCTCTCTGAATAACGGATAAACTTATACTTGCATACATCTAGGTGATTAGTTCAATAAACTAAACACTTGTAATGCAAGTATAGAATCGAGATGAGATTTAACAGAACTATAGATAATGAACAGCATACTAATAAACTTAGATCTATATTCATAGACAATAATGCAACTTTAATACGGAGTAGTGTTGATGCGACCGCGTTAAATTATAAATGAAAATTGTTCTAAGAAGAATCTTGAACATTATCCATGGAAGTTACGAAGAACGACTGAAATATATCGTATTATTTTTGGCATCTTATCTCCGTACAGGCAATGATTGAATCTCGAGGTGTTCCCACATTAACGTGTAGATGCGGAGATTATGGTGTTTATCAGGCGTAGCTCGGCAGCTGCCCGCGAGCGGAGCACTCATCTTCAATTTAAAATCTTTATTCTCGGCATATCAAGTTTCTTTTGTTAATTTGATTAAGATAAAGGATCGCAACAAGCGCATCAACGTGTTTGCTTTATTAATTTAATACACTTAAATGACCGTATACTAGAACAGTGTCCATTAATGCATCTATTAAGTTTTCTATGAGAAAATAGACTCTCGCGTCTTTTATAACCTTTGCAGACGTAGCAAGGCTTGTTTATTTTACCTTAAACTTATTCACACAAATTAAGTTAAGAATAATGTGAGCATGGTTCAGTCCTCAATACCTTTAATCTCAATTACACCTGAAGATCTCTGTCAATGATCACCTAAGTCGACAGCACGTTTGCGCTATTTTATTTATAACAGAGGTTCCAGATGAGTGCCCTAAGAGGTCGACTAGTTTCCATCCGGTAAATTTTTAAAATCATCGAGCGTACAAAGGAAATCAGCCATAAATAAAAAAATATATATATTTCGGTAGTTTCGGACATATAGAAAGGAAGAATGACGAAAAAATTACAAAGTTTATACCGTGGAAGTTGATGGCGATAAAAGTCGTTCAAGAAGGGGTATATATACCAGATTGGCAACTTATTAAAAAGGGCATACGGTGTAACATTATCAATCGATTACGTATGTGATGAGGGGTGTCATAATCCTACGAAGTAGAAGTCCATGATCTCCGCCTAATTTGAGTGATGGGAATTAATGTTTGTATTGTTGTATGGTATTGATGAATTAATATCCGTCCAAGTTACGAAGAACGCCCGAAATGTATCGCATTATTTTTGGCATCTTATCTCCGTACAGGCAATGATTGAATCTCGAGGTGTTCCCACATTAACGTGTAGATGCGGAGATTATGGTGTTTATCAGGCGTAGCTCGGCAGCTGCCCGCGAGCGGAGCACTCATCTTCAATTTAAAATCTTTATTCTCGGCATATCAAGTTTCTTTTGTTAATTTGATTAAGATAAAGGATCGCAACAAGCGCATCAACGTGTTTGCTTTATTAATTTAATACACTTAAATGACCGTATACTAGAACAGTGTCCATTAATGCATCTATTAAGTTTTCTATGAGAAAATAGACTCTCGCGTCTTTTATAACCTTTGCAGACGTAGCAAGGCTTGTTTATTTTTACCTTAAACTTATTCACACAAATTAAGTTAAGAATAATGTGATTGAAGCATGGTTCAGTCCTCAACACTTTTAATCTTAATTACACCTGAAGATCTCTGTCAATGATCACCTAAGTCGACAGCACGTTTGCGCTATTTTATTTATAACAGAGGTTCCAGATGAGTGCCCTAAGAGGTCGACTAGTTTCCATCCGGTAAATTTTTAAAAATCATCGAGCGTACAAAGGAAATCAGCCATAAATAAAGAAAATGGTATGGGCGAATGAAATTGTGAAAACAACGTGACTTTAAAGACTCAACAAACAAAACTTCGATGTGTTTGGACATATGGAAAGCTTAAATAAAGAAACAAAATAGAAGAAAATTAACAAATCAAAAGTAAATCACGTCAGAGCACGTAGTTGGTCGTGTGGTCGAGGTCCTGGTTATAGAGCTTTGTTTTCATCGGTTGTTTCCATTGGCTTCTGTCTTTCTGTCCAGTCAACAAGTCAAACATGTTACGTCAATCATATTGTTGACATATTAACGAAAGGGGATAATATAAATCTTTGTGACAGACGAGCAAATAATCTTCGCCTACTTCCTAGGTACAGGTGTTATTTTATCTTATTTTTAGAAATTACGTGCCAGTTCGTGAATTCGAGAACATTCATAGTTTTACCGCATGAGTTGATTGTTGGGCCGTTGCAATATATAAAATAGGGATACTATAACTGAAATACAAATCTCTCATATATAAATAAATATAACAGCAAGTTATTTCTCAGCATATACCATGCGTAAATAAATAAAAAATAAAATAGCCTTTATTTACTCCTACAAAATAACATGCTAAAAGAATTTACTTGACAGATAATTGTTAGTAATAGTCGCCACTGCGGCGTAGGCATCTCCTAAACCTCTCCATCTCTGTCTATCCCTTGTTATCTGCATCCATTGGCATCCGCATATGTCTTTGAAGACATCTCTCCAGCTTTTAGATGGTCTTCCTTGTTTTCTTTTCTTTCTATTGGTACCCACTCTGTTAAACGTTATGCCCACCTGTTGTTACTACATATATATCGACGTTATTTATACATATATGTAGATACCATGCATAAATAACATCAAAATAAATTAAAAAAATATATATAACAGTCTCATAATGACAGTGTGTTGCTTTAAAATAAGCTGTCAATCCAGTGTAATTAACGTCATCATATCTAAATGCGCGTGCGCATGGCTCCGCAAATTGGCGCAACGCGCAAATCTAAGTTGTTATCAATAACTGTCATTTCATCCAATCATCATACTATCGTCTCGTTTACGCCGGACCGTAGTAATTACAAGACGAGCACCATCTCTCTCTGACCTATTAATTTAACGCTACATACGCAAACAACGACTCACTCCGTTCCTCTCAAGCCGAGACGAAAGCAGCAGCGCAAGACCGCGACATATAACCATCTCGTTTCGTCTCGCTTGCGACTCGTTGTAATGAAGTCGTACTTCATTTCGCTTTTTTTTGTCTTTTAAAATCTAACTTTTTTTTTAATGACAAGTCAAAAGTGTTTAAAACTGTTTTAAAATTGGAAATGTCCCCCACGCGACTGGACTCGTTAAGGCGCGGGTGCATGTTGTTTCGATTTATAAAAAAAAAAATAAGGCGTGAAAGAGAGGCTTCTCGGAGGCTTTTATAGTTGGTGTCCCGATGCGCTCGCGCTCGGAGGTATCGGAGCTTAGGGATAGTTCCTTAATCTCATTATTCTAATAAAAAGTTCACGCATAAATTGACGTTTATTTCGTGTTAGTTTTTTTTTTAACTTAAGAGAGTCTGTCGACGCGATGTGTGTTTTATAGTTAATAAATTATGTGAGGCACGTGCCGTTTATGGTTCTTTTTTTTATAGTCAAATTATAATATTAGTATTGTTTAGTGCGCGGGGTTGTTTGGCCCATTGTATAATCATTGACACTTCATCGCTTCATCTGTGTGGTCGTGTTAAATTGATTTATAAAAAAATATATATTAAAATGAAATGAATTTTATTTAAGTTTGTGTTTTAGTGTCTCTTTTCAATTTAAAACAATTCGAGAGGACTGTTTTCTCTTTTTTATTTCAAGATGTTTTTGAGGTAAGTTTTTATTTTGTTCATTTACCATATCCAACAATTATTGAAGAAATGTTGATTGTATTTCAAATGATTTGATAATCAATTTATTACTTCAGATACATTATGTTTAAAGAAAATGCATAAAAAGCCAGTATTATTTCACACCTATTCGTGGATTATTGACTAATTTCAAAAAGGCAGGTTATTATTTCGGGTATATTTTTGCTATGGTTGGATTTTTTGTTAGTTACCTAATAATTTTGTTATTTATAAACTAATTTTTTTATTTTTTGTTTTGATTTTTGTAGAAAAAAAATAGTTTACTAACCGAAATGAAAAGCGGTGTAAAATCAAATCTAATCAGCAAATAGATAACGGATATAACTTTTCATTCATGTATTTATCGTCTGTATTTAATACAGCTCCGGCGGTAAAATATTTGTTTCTATAAAAAAGAACAAATGTCTGTTTATTTTTTAAACAGTAAAATCATATTTACGTCCATATTGCCAATATTCTTATCTTTGCAATATTTAAAAAGTTAACATTACAGCCTATGTATGTACGTCCCACTGTTGGGCACAGGCTTTCACTGTAAAGAGAGAGTATAAGGACATAGTCCACCACGCGGCCATAGTGCGGATTGGCGAGTATCACATCTTAGAAAATTTTCTGAAACATGTTGGTTTCCTCGAAATTTCTTCCGCTACCGCTAGGCACGTGGTTAAAAGTTACAAAGACGAAATCTTTAGGTCCCTGGTCTTATCAACCGCCAAGACACTAACCTGTCATGGCTCTTAAATGCAAAATTTAAAGCACCAATAAATTTTATTTAACATCAGATCGACTATACTAAGTTGAAAATTTTATTTTTTTAAATTAAAAATGATCAATAATAAGCTGTCCCATCCTATCAACCGTTACAGTGTAGACAGAGATGGAAATCACATCACCATTTCAACTAGACGATTAGGCTTCATATGTAACAGTGGTAACTCTATCGGGTGTATCGGGCACAATTTTAAGCAAATGAATGCAATAATAAAAAGTAGAAATAAGGAAATTAAAAATTAGTTTTTATATAAAGTATGTAAATTATAAGTAATTAATGTAAAAGTAAAAATACCCCACAGCCAAACACGCTGGGGAACAAACATAGTAGGAATCATCAATAGAAAAAAAACATAGTAACCGTCCAAGCTGGGAGGACCCTTGTGTCGAGTTACTAGCGATATAGGTTCAGACTAAACGACTCAAAAGCTATGCCACCTCTGAATCCGGTGAAGCAGGCAAGGCCGGCTTCTCTGGCCAATCTGTATAGTTCGTCATTTAAAAAAAGTAAATATCTTACTTACAAGCCGATTAAAATTTGACCCTTCAATTATCGCCACCAATGCATTAAAATAGAAGTAGGAAGTAATTGATTAAATTACAAAAATAATTGTACAACCTCAAGGCTTGGTGTAAATACACTTTTAAAGCGTGCGAAAGTTATTTGATGGTGGGACTTTTTAACTTTAATTCGGAAAGAACGGCCTTGTTTCAATTATCAGCTTAACCAAGTTAGACGTTGACATAAACTATGACTGCCGTAATATTCTCGAATGAGAAAATAACTCACATCTATGTGCTTACGATCTGATACGTCGCGTGTTTCAATCTTTTTTCGGTTTTTTTGTGTACAAAAGATGTTGCTAAAAATTTGAAATCGGGGTATGGTAAGCTGTCTCTGTTCACCCCACTAGGTTTAAAAGGACGCAAGAGCTATCGTTGCGCTATTACGAAATAGAGCCATTAATACGTAATGAAAAACAAGACACACAAACCGACAAGTTAAAATAGAGTTTCATTGTTACCTAAGTGCTAAATGTACGCGACGCCGCCGGCCTGATAAGTACGGCAACACAGTACGCACATTATTACTCTGACCATATATGGAAATATAGTCTGAATTGGTCCAATAATAGGTATCAAAGCTGCATGCTCTTTATCATTCAGCACGGCATATTTTGTTACAGAACACCATGAAAATATTGCGTAACACTGAAACAGCCTTGTACGAAAATAAAGTGTCCATATGTACAATGTATTACGTAATTCAAAATTTAATTCAATTTACACTTTTTACAAAGTTAAGCACGATTTGGTATCTGTACCAAACGTATATATTTTTTAAAACCAAACCATTGCTCTAAAAGTTACAAAATTATTGTTTAATTTGTCATTAAAAACAGCAATGTATATTAAACTGCATAATATTATTACTAATATTAAATAATTTTGGAGATATATAATAAAACATCAATAGCCTAATGGTAAATGGTAGCCTGCGAATCGTAAGGTAGACATAGACATAGACATTTATTTATTGGCATCACAATACAAAAACACATCACAGACTGAATATAACACACATTAAAAAAGAATGAAAAATAGACAAAACACAGTTAAACTTACACGGACAAATAATACAAAACATATGATGCCAATATCGGACACCGTCTCAGCATATGCTGTCACAAGGATGCGACAGCGCTGATTTTCAGCGGTGCCCGGGACTACCTAAAGACGTGCGCGCGCAATACTACTTTTATATGGAATATTATTATACAGACAGTAAGAGTATAATAAATATGATACATAAGGTCGTGGTTTCGAATCTACTTAAGCTTAGTTTGGAATAGTTAACAAGAATGTCAGTTTGTATCTTTCGGCTGTGGGAACATTGTAAAATTAGTAAGAAAACTCCATTTTCTATTTACACCGTTTTGATTGTTGGCTTTTCTCCACTACTGTACGTTTTTAGAATAAATCAACAATAAAAGTAAAGGAAAAAGGAATCTACATATCAGAGAATTTAAAAACAGCCAACATGTCTATAGTTAAAAGTGGTTACTTCAGTCAAATTATAATCAGACTTAAATTCTCCTAATTTAAAATAAGTATTTAATTAAATTATACTTATAGTAAATAATAAAATATATTATAATATAATTTTACATATAGCTGAGAGACATAAACAAACACACATTTAAACACACACACATACATACACTATTGGTAATGCTTTTATAGTGTTTTCAAAATGGGAGAAGACACTGACTACTGAAACACAGGTCCAATAGTACCTAGTTCATTATTAGCTTATAAATAAATATATAGCGTTAAAATATAATCAGCCGTAAGATAATTTATAACAACATCTAATACAAAACTCCTAATAGGTAATAAAATTCATCACTATAGAAAAAAATAAATGTGCCTTTTAAAAATTCTAAAAGCCACACGCCCCCAAAATTACAAAACAGATTCTATTCCCCCCCGTGATAATTACTATGAACATAAATATTAACAACTTAGACAACCTTGTTGTTAATAAATCCAATACATCATCAAAAGAACACAATAAAAGGCAAAGGAATCAATCTGATTATTTCATCTTGACTCTAACTATTGTTGGTACGCCGATCTACGTCGTTGATAACACTCGATCGAAGAGATTAAATTTTCCAACCGTCATTATGTCAAATGTCTTAAATTTTTGACATTACTATCGAGTGCGGTATCGATAAACCAGAGCATCTTCCTAGAACATCAACTGCTCTATATAAATAAAAAAAGCATTTACATAGCATTACATACTTTATCCCAGGCGGAATCGACAACGGTAACAAGCACAGCACATAGATACCGGACCGTCATATAGTAAAAATTGCAATCTACCTTACAAAATATCCACAAAATATTGTCCATAAGTAAGTAATTGATTTCAAAATCCATGAATAGAAATAATTTCACCATTTTGGTCTACTAAATTTTTTATTTGTGCCCGGTGTATGGCGACGCACTCATTATCTGTGTGACATCATACATATATCCTCAATACATATGACAGCTTGGTGAAAAGTGATATAATAATATGATACCATCATTTAATTTAGGCTTTAACATATGAGGTGACTTTTAGTTTATAAAATTCGAATAGACAATCAAACGCAGATGGTATTTGAATTTTCAAACTGGCACTAAAGAAAAAGTACAAACGCCATTAAAATAATAAAAAAAATAATTTTATAGGCTGATGTGTCAGGGAAGAATTTACACGGTCCACTAGACGGAGAACCGTGAACGTCCGCGTAGTTTCACGCCGACAAGTATGTAAGGAATGCTCGCTTTTTGTTCGCCGAACGCGTAAACGATTGCTCATTACACCGATACATTCTCGATTTGTTATATAAGTAAAAAATCAAGGGTCACCTTCTTGTGGTCGACGATGTGACCCGCACAAAAAGCTCTGGACTTCGGAAACATTCCTGCAGAGAAATGACTCTATTCTAAAGGATTTCTTATAGTTCTTTTTTATTACTTGTAGAGTTTAACGTGCTTCGGGAGTTGGAAATTAAAGGTGTGTGACACGCTTCGTTTAATTTGAATCTTTTCAAATGAAAGTCTTGAAATTTTCACTAGCATTTAATGAAATAAGAGCTCGCATGCCCTAGACAGACCCAAAGAAGCGGTATGAGATTACGAATCTTGCATAATCCCGGCATACCTTATCATTTTTCCTCATTCATACACCTTTGCAAATTATTCGGTTCTAATACTTTGGACGTAGTATGTCAACTGTGGTTAGGGAAGTTCCACCACCTCGCAAAATACCTACGTGAGGTGATGATTTTATTATATTTAATTTTCTACGTCACTTCTGAAAACCCGGAGAAATGGCATTCAGACCATAAAAAATCCTTTTAAAAAACTTTAATTAGCAGTCCTGCATCTGATTTATAGGTATTGCGGCCATTTTGGCCAACTCAAAGATGTCTGAAACTAAAATAACAACCAAGCCGTGGATTCCTCAGGTCCTGCTTTACGCTTTCTGATAATAAAGGTTCACATTGATCGCAATGTTGATGTGAACTAAATTAAAGTACTTGGCCTTAACAAATCCTTAACGTTTTCGAAATAATAATTTAAATTTCCATAAAAACAGCATTTTTATTAATAGTTAGATAGATTTACTACCACTACACACATTAAAGTACAATAAATTCGAGTAAAAACTTAACACACTAAATGTGGACGCTGTGTGGCTATAAGCAAAATAAGCTACAAGATATAGTATGTATATCAATTCCAAGCAACTCAGTATGACAGGAGAGGTAAAATAAATAAATAGCTGGGTAAGAAAAAAAATCAAGAATAAATAAATAACAGGAAAAATTGTTTCCATCATAGTTCAAAATAATTAGATAGGTATTAGTTAGATATTATAAAAACTCAAAACACATAATTGCCATAAGTTACTACATTAATTTAATAAAAAAAAAATCACCAACGTACACTTATAAAATCTCTCCGAACCCGATTAATCACTGCTAAGTCACTGTAAGTCGGAATCATTGAACAACACCAATAAAACAAACAACAATCACTCAATACAAAGTTTAAGCCTTTTGTAATGCAACGACAGCGGCAGCAATCATCCTTCATTTTTTCCCACAATCAGCGCGACGCCAAAAAAAACCTAATCACTCAAACAAATAAAAGAACAAATAAAAATAAAAGAGAATCGTAAAAAGGACTCCCAGGTGAGATGAAAGGACCGCTGGCAGTGATGCGCCGCGCGGGCGATCGGGCGCACGCATGTTAACACGAAGGCTACTTCCTTTACCGTTTTTGTTACCGTTACCGACCTTTCGGTAATGTTTTCGATTAGGCTACATGATGTTTCTTTTTTAATATCATATTTAGGATACTTCAATCTTAACAATAACTCTTATCATAAAAACGAGTGAGTTTTAGACCACACGATTGAAGTAAAACGTCTTTAGCTCAAAGAGCAAACGCGCTAAGAGGTCATCTTAAGTGATTATTGCCAATAAACATCTAAATCTCCAGAAGAGTAGCGGGTACGTTGCCTGTCTTCTAGAAAGCAATAGACTCGTTTCTGGAAAGTCTCCCAGTTGATTTTTTGGATGAACTAACACAGTTGGCCGAAGAAGCTGGCCTTAACTCCTTCACCGGATTGAGAGGTGGCATAGCTCTTAGGTCGCTGAGCCAGAACCTCTCTCCCAGTTAATCCAAACCCTAACAAACTTTACAAGATCAGTCGGAAGCTGTTTTGAATACATAGAGAACATTTCCTCCTCGAAAAAAAATGAATGCACAAAAAAAATGTATTTTTATGTACGTAACATATTATCTGTAATACATTTAATTCTTCAACAGACAATATATTACTATTTATCATTCGATGTCAAATAAATAACAGAAGGAAATTATGGTAACAGAAGAAATTTACTTATAAATTTATTTTCTTCCATATAGTAGTAAATTAATAGATACATCCTGTATCCGCTAGGGATCTAATAGATCCGCGGATTATGGAAATACGGGACTCATAACACACAGCCGACCGAGGCGACACCTGTCCGGAACACAATATCCGCGCATTGTTTTAAATCCTAGAATATCTTATAAGTTTTCTTTTTTAGACAAATGGTTTAATAAGTAGAAATTAGTAAGCATAAATATTTACGGTTTTAACTGCTCGTTCATGTATTAATTATTGTATAAAAGTTATAGCCTACATATTAATTATAGGTATAAATTTCTGTCGGGCACAGGTTTTCTCTATAAAAAGAACATATTCCGCCATGCGGCGCTAGTGCGGATTGGCAGACTGCACATGCCTGTAGAAAATTTTCTAAAACATGCAGGGTTCCTCGTGATGTGCTCCTTCTCTGCCAAGCTGGCGGTAAACACACAATAATAAATATTACAAACTATTAAATATCTTAAAAAAAGATGTAATTTATTAAGATTTTCGACAAACCAATCGTCTCATTACCGTTGGCACCTTGAAGGTTACTATAATTTCAATGGACCGAGACATGGTAAAGGTGGTATAAGGCTTTTTGTCACTAAAATATAATCTGTATTGTCTTAACTAGGAATAGTACGCGCTAGGTATATTACTAAGAAGTTCTAGTTGAATACAGTGCCAGTTCTGACACAAGCCTATACTGTCAGTCAATGAAGCTGGTCGATTAGTCTGCACCTCTGTGGTGAGTAACTCGAGGAAAGGACATCGAGAGGGCCTCGTCTTGGACGTTCTCTATCGCGTTAACAATCCAATTTCAGGATGTCTGACCGACGCGGTTGGTGACTTTGAACGGAAAACTATCAGTCCTTTAAAACACTTAATTGGCTTTATAAGTCACTTCGAGGAGCGTGAAAAATAAAATGTGTTAATGTACACAGATTCGAGCCAACAAAGTCGACAAAAGGCGCTAGTAAAATGCGTCGCGACCTCATCAACGCGGAGATCTCCAACCTAAGGGACCTGCTGCCCCTACCACCGTCTACGAGGCAGCGGCTATCGCAGCTTCAGCTAATGGCACTGGTCTGCGTGTACGTCAGGAAGATGAACTATTTCCAGCAGGGTATGTAAATCTACCTTACATGTTCGTTTCTTTATAGACTCCTTGTGAATGTTTGGATATAGGTAACTCACCAGTGCCTCGAGTCTGCTAAACCAATTGTTTAACCGTCCAAGCCGAGACCACCCTTAACCGGGGGGACCCTTGTGTCGAACCAATATGATTAGCGATAGAGGTTCAGGCTAATCGACCTAAGAGCTATGCCACCTCTCAATCCGGTGAAGCAGTCAAGGTCAGCTGTGACCAATCTGTGTAGTTACTCAAAGAAAACGAATTGTGTACACAAATATATTTACAAGCAAAAACAAAAACTGACTTCAAATCAAACGTTAAGTAAGCGCTATTACGTGCGGACGCCTTTTTGTATTTACGAATTATAGTAGGAAAACTACGAAATAAAATAAATCAGAATTTAACCAAACTTACATCAAACTACTCTTAAAGTACATCCTTTCCAATAAAAAATGAATCATCAAAATCGGTTGACGTAATATTGAGTTATTCGTCCATTTGTAGCGCATATACTTGATGCAAATTTAACTTTTATTTGGTTATCTCATGGATTCCATTGTCAGAATTGGTCCAAATTGATATAGGACTACACGGGAAGCACCAACTTTCAAACAAAAGGGAATCATCATAATCAGTTCACCCAGTTAAAAGTTATGAGGTAACAAACACGTGGAACGCACCGGAGCCCCTCTGCACTGTGCTCAAGGAGAGCACGTCCCGGGGGGGAGGTTACTCCCTGTGCCCTCGCAGCGCAAGGCGGCACGGGCTAGCCGATGTCGCCTTCTTCCCGGGTCCACTTTGGTGGACGACGCAGGCCCCCACCCTTGTCGCCCAGTGAACCCGAGGCCCCTTTTAGTCGCCTTCTACGACAGGCAGGGAATACCGTAGTCTTATTCTTGAGAGCCCAGAACTACAGGGGTCCCATCATACCCTAACCTAAGTACACACACATCGGTCGCATGAAGCGAGAAAGAAAGTGATTGTTGTTGATGTTGATCAATGTTGCATGGCCATAGCCACTAGTTTCCTCGTTCCCTCTGAGGTCGGATCAGACAGCAACATTAAAAAGGCACCCACATGTTGCTCCCTCTAGGGCTATCTATTAAAGGTCTATAAGGGTAGTTTGATGAGAGTTTGGTTAGGTTCTGATAATTCTATTTCGTCATATTCTTATAATAATTTGGGAATACAAAGAGCGTCCGAGCTTAATATCGTTTCCGTTTGATTCGATTTGAAGTCGGTTTTTGTATTTACTCGTAAATATACTTGTTTCTAATCAATTCTTCGACACGTGTTTATGATAAGTGTCATACTAAGCCTATGCGAGTTAACGAGTGTATAACTGTCTCCTAAATATCCGCATAATATTTCCCCGCATCTTTTCCCATGTCCCAAATCTTCGTCTTACCATCACGTCCACCGTTATCCTAAATCTCGTCATCTCTCTGTACCGTCTCCCAAACTTTGTCAGCTCACCTTCAGTCACGAAAAGGCATATTAAGACGTTTAAAATGCATTTAGTCCGCTATCTTATCTCGCTTCGCTATTACTTCACCCATAATTCCGTCTTTCTTTCTGTTTTAGTGTTCAAAAGTCACGACTTCAGCTATCAGTATCAAGAACAGCCGACTCCTACACCTAATATCGGATTTTCAAAGGTATATAGTTTTTTCAAGTTTACGACCAGTTTACCGTGAAACGATAAAAATTAAGTATTACTGACATTTACAATGTATTTTCAGGCGATGAATGGTTTTATGATGATGATGACACAAAATGGAAAATTGTTGTACATATCGGAAAACGCCGCGGAATATTTGGGCCACTCGATGGTTTGTATTTTAAAAAGTTAAAAATTTCAAATTAGCCGCTGGGATGTCGGGTTTTGTAACAGTGTAAAATTGTAGGACATTGTTTTTTAAATAAAAAGTAAGGCTTTTATTTGATGTTTTTCTATCTGAAAAATTCCTCGTAAATAAATAAATTAATAAATTAAAAATGAAAAAGACTTAATTTCTAATTTAACGTTAAGAATAAATAAATTTTACAGAATAGGTCTGTAAAAAAGTAATTAATTTTAAGATTCAATTAACGTTAATTAACTTACTAAATTACTAAATTCAATTTCAATTATGAATATAAAATTACTTCAATATTAGATTTTATTCTAATAAATTTAGTTTTAATACCATATTCGGAAAAAAACTTGAACCTCTTTTATCAGTATTGAGTAAAAAAATTGAATTTTTTTTCAAAATTGTATTTTTGTAAAACAGTAAGAAAGTCACCTTTTATGTATAAGTACTCAGAATTACTTACTCCATCTTTAGATACGAGATACCTAGATATGTATTTATTACATATAATTAGATTTACTATGTTATGGATGGGGGTTCGAATCCCATCCGGCTTGTACCAATCACTTTCCCCTCTCACATAATGAGTATAATAAAAGTAAACGGCGATTCCTTTTTTTGTTAACGCGGGGGAATCGAGTTATTAACCATCCTCCGGTACCCTGGGTGGACCCGGAGGGATGTGTGGGACTCGGCCTGAGCCCCATACCCACTAAACCTACCGCGAATGCCATCAGCCGTTATGAGCGGGGTGTCCCGGATCTGTCAGCGACAGGACAAAACGGCGATTCCTGTCTCTGCCTACCTCAGTATAGTTCAGTGAAAGTCAGAGCTCATTTTAATTTACGTATAGTGAATGAAAAATACCTAACACCGTACATTAAGGCGGGTGCTCTGACGACCATAGTCTTGTAGGCTATTTTTCTTATAATATACTATTGTCAAACATTTTATAGGAAAAACAAAATTGACATTTCGATCTGTTCTGCAAAATCACTAAATAACAAATTAATATGTTTTAGGAAGATTTATTGATACACGGCGATAGCGTATACGATATTATAGATAGACAGGACCACCAAACAGTTCAAGTTGAATTGAACAGAGGAAGTAACGGCGAGACTGAAAATGTACCAAAAAGCAGACATTTCTTTTGCAGGATGAATGTATCTAGAAACGCTAGACGTCAAATGAGATTTGGCGACCAAAAAGTAAGTATGGATTGGTCGTGCAATATTTATCTACTAGCTGAACCGACAAACATTGTGTCATAATAATTATTTCTATTTTTTTCGTTACGGTCCCATGCTTATTGGCAATTAGAAATTAATTAGCTGCCAGAGACAGTCCCGTCAAAATCGGTCAAGCCGATACCCGATATTAACATGCAGACAGACCGACAGATAAAAATTGTAAAAAATGTTATTTTGATATATGTACCGTATATTCATATGCATGTAGTAAGAAAATAATTTTATATTACAAACAGACACAATGTTATTTATTTGCATAGATATATATGTACGATGACGCTTGCTTACGCTCGCTCTCAATTTCTCTTAATACAAGCTTTCTACCGGCAATCTTATTCGCATTTTCATTTCCTTACAGGCAGCTTTTTGGCTATTAATAGTAGAAGCATTGCATGCTGTAGCCATTTCATCCAGCGCCAAAGCTATATTATATATAGAAATTCTCGTAACCCAAAGAAGATTTCCCCCACCGTAAACAAAAAAAAAGTTACTCGTGTGTCAGGCTGAGCATTCTTAGAGCTCAGCCACTTCTTAATCCGGTGAAGGTGTAATAGTTAACAACGGCATCTAACTATTCTTTCCTCACTCATTATCGCACGTGCGTTTTAAATTTTGACAATATAAATATTCTAATATTTCTTTCCTTATCTCAGAGGTCATTGAAGGCTCTTAATCTTGCAGTTGATTTATACAGATTAATGATAACTTATAAAAGAATAAAATATCAGTATAAAACATTTTCAACCGACTTCAAAAAAGGAGGAGGATTTCAATTCGTGTCCATGTTTTTTTTTTATGTTTGATATATCATAACTTTCGACTGGGTGAACCGACTTTAATGATTCTTTTTTTATTTAAAAGCTGATGCTTTCAGTGAAGTTATTCAGTTCTGACAAAAGAATCCATGAGAACACCATAACTCTTAAATTTGCACACCTAATGCCGTGCGCGACAAATGGACGAATAACTCCAATATCACGCCAACTGATTTCGATGATTCATTTTTGTATTGGAAAGGATATACTTTAAAGGTACTTTGATGAAAGATTGGTTAGGTTCCGTATAATTCTATTTCGTAGTATCCCTATTTGAGGTCGGTTTTTATAAACACTAAAGGAATTTTTATTTTTTTAGGTAGTTCTTATAAGTGGTCACTATGTATCGTACCTGCCTTTATGTAGCCGAAATGAACCAGTGTTCCTAGCAGTATGTACGCCCCTGGCGATGCCCGAGACACGCGAATGCGTCGTGAATGGTGCTACCAACGTGTTCACCACAGTCCACGCTATGGACATGAAGATCCTACACATCGACGCTAAGTATGTACAAGTAACAACCTATATACAAGTATATCCTACCTCTAATATTGGTATCTGTGATCTCAAAAAATTATCCCCTAGTGCAGCAATTGTCATTTTGATTATGCTTGAGTGGTAAGTTCCCGTTCCTGCCGCCAAAACAAACAGCGCATGTGGCATAGTCCCGCCCCGGGAATAAACCTTTTTATCCCAGCAATTGGGAAATATTTGACTTGGAATATTGTTATATTTTAAAAACAAAGACATAAAGTATTTCTAGTTATGTTATAACTCCTCATCACTAAGATTCCATACAAAAAAACAAAAGAATTGGCAACGAAAATTTACCACGTACATCAAAATTTCAAAATGACAGCCACCACACAATTATAGTTTTTTTACTCCCGGAGCGGTATTTTGCCACTTGAAGAGTTATCTCGATATCGTTCAATGCATGGTAAACCAGCACTTAAAATTTCAACCGAAACGTTTATTGGTGCCGGCGTCAGGGTTCGAACTCTTGTCGCCAGCAAACTTTGTAAATCGAGGCGACCACCATACATCGAGCTATCACGGGTCTCAAATGATAAGTATATGTGCGTAACGTAAACGTCATACGAGTCATTGAAATATATATCGTGCTAATTGATATGCAAAGAATAATAAATAACAACTTGAAATATACGAGGTGGTAAGCAGGAGTTAAGGAAAACAACTTGATTTATATTTAAACTAGCTGTGCCCGCGATTACGTTCGTTTGAAATTTACCAAAAAAGTTATTTAGTTCATTTGTTTTGCATTTTACTGCCCTGTTTGTACCGCGGAGGTACTATTACTAATTGATGACACTTCCACTACCACAAATATTTTAGCCAATTTATACGAAATCTTAACAAATTATATACTAAAAACCTTCCTCGAGAGCCACTCCATTGGTGAGCACAGCATGAAAATCAGTGTAGTAATTTTTAAGTTTATCGCAAACAGACAGACAGCGGAATGCGACTTTGTTTTATACTATGTAGTGATATTAACAGCATACATTTATAAATATACTATATCGGTATCGATGTTTATATGTCAATCGTCTCAGTTCAATCAACCATTTCAAGATGAGACATGTACCTAAAAAAATATACCTTACACTCAAAAAGTCTATCAATACGTAGCGTAAGTACTCCCTCCCCTGTGCCCTCATAGTGCAAGGCTACACGGGCCAGCCGATGTCGCCTTCTTCCCGGGTCCACCTTAGCAGACGACAAAGGCCCCACCCTTGTCGCCCAGTGAACCCGAAGCCCCTTTTAGTCGCCTTATACGACAGGCAGGGGATACCGTAGTCTTATTCTTGAGAGCCCAGAACTACAGGGCTGACCATCTCCTAGTACAAGCTTAAGCTTATCAAGAATGTTAGTAATATTTCTGAAAAAAAAATATTGCTTGCTTTCTTTTAAAAAATAATCGGTAAATAGGAAAAATACAATAAAACATTATTATAGCCTAATATTTTCAAGTGCGCTTGGTGCAAATACGATCGTAAGTTCAAATCCTTTCCACTAATTAAAAAAAAATAATGTCGACCGTCATCCAGATTTTTTTTAAAGGTTCAAAATAACTATTCATATAAATCATTTTTTAATATTTAGAATATTTAACGGACTTCAAAACATTCTAGTTATGATTCATTTTCAGAAAACGTCGTTTTATCCGTGTATACCTTATGTATATAGTATATGTGTGCATGGCTTTGCTAAGCAACAATATGTGAATGTTTGTCATTACACCAAGAAAATAAATTGATTACTTGTATTTATTGATAAAAGTGTCTCTACTTAAATTAAAAAAAAAACTTTTATAAACAATGTAATTATGTAATTCGTCTTTAAATTTAATTTCAAAAAACACGATTTTTCCTAAAAGAAACCAAGTCATCCAGGTACTATAGATTATTCATTTCATTACATATTCATGTACTCAAAAATATTGTCACAAAATTTTAATATCACTCTAACCTAAACTTGAATTTTCGTTCTGAAATGTTACATTAAATAGAAAATAACAAAATTACCATCACCAATGATTCTATGCTCATTGAACTGGTTTTAAAAATGAAGAAAAAAAAACAAAGTTTGACGTCTCTAACGGTCCGAAAGACTCAACAAGACCTGGCGCTTCTGGACAACGGTATATTCAATCTATTTTTGCGACTTAGATTAATTGATAGAACCTGTTCTGCGGCGATTGTAACAGAAACAATAAGTACCAATACCAACTTTCCGAGTTCGTATCCGGTTGGAAACAGCGTACGTACACTGTGACGAGTTTGGAAGTGTTGTGACCGTAGTTATACTTACAATTGATGTTTGTGACGACTAAGATTTCGAAGTCTTGCTTCAATGAGTTTTGTTTAGAAATAACTTCTGTCAGTTTTCTTGCTCAACATCGCACATAATATAGCCGTGCGCAAAAATAAAGGGTCGGTTAAGAAAGTTTGAATAACTCAGAAGATAAAGACGCTAGTTAACTGAAATAAATTGTGCATCAATGACAATTAAAAACCCGTAAAATAATATAAAATATTTTTATTAATTTATTTATATTTCATTAAAAAACATAGACTTAAACGAAAAAGGATATCTTACGTAAACTTGGATAATCCAGTACTTTTCATTAAATTTTATTTGGATTTTATTAGACCTAAGGTTACGGTTTATTAGACTTAAGGTATATAAAGGACCTTTTAAATATTGTATGGATGAATACTTGTTGATTGTGATATTGATTGGTTTATAATATTTCAAGACTACGAACACAAAAGATAGCGTCTGCGCGTAGTACCTTTTAAGACCTTTTAGGACTTAAGTACTGGGCGCAAACAGTTTGATCCTACACGTTTGAATTGATTTGAAGTGATTTATTTTTAGTCGTGAATATACTTGTCTTAAGTAGTGTTCTTGTTTCAGTGGAGAGTGGTATTTAGGTTGGAAGAAAACGGAACTGGTAGATGTATCATGGTATCAAATCTTACATTGGGATAGTCTACGAGAAGCGCAAACGAAACACAGATTAAGTAAGTTGTTACATTTATTGTGTGTACAATTAAGTTAATCTTAAGTAATATTGCACAGTAACTATGCCTGATATTTTTTTTATGAAATGAAAAACTTTGTTAACATTTTAAAATATCGAAAATTGAAAAATGACTACTAACATAATTTAAATGTATTATTTAAATGGACAATTATGTTTCGATGATGTATTTGCGTTAAGTTACAGCCTTTACATATATTATATAAATATCCCACTATTGGGCGCAGGCCTTCTCTGTAAAGAGATAAGAGCATAGTCCGCCACGCGGCCTTTGTGCGGATTGCTAGACTTCTCATGTCTTAGAAATTTTTTCTAGGACATGTAGGTTTCCTCACGATGTTTTCCTTCACCGCCGCGCACGTGGTAAATCAGCACATAAAATTGCAACAGCAAATTTATTGGTGCCGGCACCGAGGATCGAACTCGGGTTGCTAGCGCACCATTCAACTTGTGACAACCCCCTGGACACTGAGCTACCACGGCTCTTGCTTACTGTATTAAAAAAAACCTGTCCTTTTTTTCAGTAAAAAAAGGACAGGTTTTTTATACCATACCATCAATTCATTTACTGTAAAACTATTGACGTGACCCTAGAATTGTTATTTACGAGATTATTAGTGAAAAATAAATTATTTGTATTAGAAAAATATGTAATGTTAGTAAAATGAATTTGGGTTTTAAAAAAAATATCATTATTTTTTTAATAAAATAAATAGTTAAAGCACTTCATTGTTGCAGTAACACAATCTGAACAGGACAAGTGTTGTATTCTTCTGGTGAAAATGCAGCAAAGAAACGGCCAATTTCTATGGGTGCATATTGTGTTGCAAGTTAAAGATGCCACGGACACGCCTCGACAGTTCATCGTTGCCACTAACCAGATCTTAAGGTTCTCAAATTAATAGTTATTTATTTTCATCGAAAAGATTTTTACACTCGGGTGCAAATTTTAACTACTGACTTTTGTGCTTAAAAAACCGAGAATGAAACTTAAGTCAAAATTTCCAATCCAATTCCAATCCATTGGTTAGTGAACATCATTCGAATTGCAACACTCCTAAGATATTAGGAGCGTTGCTGGAGTTTCTTCGGCCACTTTTTCTCCCAGCGCCAACGCTTCCCAAAGTGGCACTCAAAGTTAGTTTAGCTTTTGGATGTCCCTTATATTATCCGTGAAATAGCAACCGACAAGTCGTGGTTCGGCCCTTTCGGGCGCCTTCGGATCGGAATGCTTACGCTTAACATAGTAACCGTCCAAGCCTAGTACTTACAAGTAACCTTGTTACTTTTCACCGGGGGGACCCGTGTGTCTAGTTACTAGCGATACCGGTTCAGGCTAA
The DNA here is from genome assembly GCA_029286785.1 of Meandrusa payeni. Taxonomy (NCBI): domain Eukaryota; kingdom Metazoa; phylum Arthropoda; class Insecta; order Lepidoptera; family Papilionidae; genus Meandrusa; species Meandrusa payeni. The sequence continues at coordinate 5,510,146 of JAGSMX010000022.1, forward strand.
GCGACCTAAGAAGATCCAAATACTAACACAATCTACATCTCTTGTATATTCTGGAAGTTGGGAGACGGTAAGAGATATTGGTTACTCATCCACTGGATTATTATCATACTGAGGGTTAGTTCCATGGACAACTTTCCGTCTTTACCTAGTCTACAAAGTTAGTCTTATAAATTAATAGCACTTGGTATTTCCTTATGTGTGTTTTAATTAAACCAGCTAATTTAATTTATAGTGAAGAAGAGGCAGCGATAATGCTAGCCAACTCCTGGCTGTACCAGTACTACGGCTATCAGAACCAGCCCTGCGGTATGCTGGACCCTCGATGTCAGAAGTTCTTCAGACGGGAACAATGTTATCAAGATCCTTACCAAGAACCCTATCCATATATAGAAAGCTCTGATATGGATTACACCGGATATCACATCTCATCGTACGTAACTCACAAACCCGAGGAGTATGGATGCGAGAGGATGTATACGGATAGAGGCCCTGTCGACTACTCCACGCATTCACCTCAATCTACAATAAGTGAAGAGAGGTAAGTTGTCTAAACTTCATTCAAAAAATGCATTTATTTGAACGATCGAGCTTCTATTAATCCGATCAATGTTGACCAAAAAATGAGATTGAAGGTGCATAAAATCACAACAAGCTGAAAATCAGTAGTAAATATTTTTTTTTAAGTTTTCCATTATTCCCGTGCATGGAAAAAAAATACCGAACTCATGTAGTCATAAATTATTTCTTGATTTTCAGCAAAACTGTAAGTTTTATATTAAAAATTGTAGATCATAAAATACTCTATAAAAAATGTATCAATATTTTTTCTTCGAGCCAACGTTTCAAAAAGTTGTAACTTGTGTAAGAGCTTAACCTTATTTGGAATGGTTTACAAGAATGTTCTGTAAATATTGCTAGGATTTTTAAAAAGAGAAACACTATCGATATACGAATAAAAAACGAACCCGAAAACGCTCAAATTAACTAAACACTCGGCAGTATATTTGTTTACATTACGCTCACACAAAAAACAAATCAAACGCACACACAAGCGAACAAACAAGGTCGCGAAGAACAATTTGTTCTCGTCATGTCACAGCGGCGGGCGATGGAATATAAATAAGAAAATCATCACCCCGTCCGTCCGTATGTCCGTCCGCGTAATTTGACACCTTTCATTACCATATTTATTGTAATCCCTGACTCACCAACTTACCTTGCACGCGTTTCAAATTATCATGATATGTAATTATATTGGAATAAAGTATTAATTTCAACATCTTTGAATTGTATATACGCAGATAAATGTTTGTTGTGTTAACCAAACATAAAAAGGTAACTTAAAAAGGAGTTCGAATGAAGTGACTTGATAATAGCGCTTGCATTTAGTGTTGCCACGTTTTTAAGAACTCTCTAATAATATAACTTTTTATGCAGATATGTTTAATACTGCATCATACGTAATAAATATATAATTTAGTAATAATTTGTATGCCCATACGGAATTAAGAAAGTCACAATTAATTAAGACTAATTTTATAATAAATTTAATGCCGTAATCAAAAAACACTAGAAGCATTAAAATTATTAAAATTGTAATAGAAAAATTCATCTAGTGACAATACTTTGGCTAAATTTTAGAAAACATAAATTCCGCTTAGGCCATCATGCTTTCTACAAGTATATTTACGACCAAAAACAAAAACCGACTTCAAATGTTAAATACAAATGCGCGAACTATTCTTGAAGTGCATCCTTTCCAATAAAAAGTTGATCATCGAAATTGGTTGATGTGATTTTGAGTTATTCGTCTATTTGTGGCGCACATACTTGATGAAAATTTAAGACTTATATGGCTTTCTCGCGGATCCATTGTAAGAATTGGACCAAACTAAATGAGACTGTACTGCAAGCACCAGCTTTCAAATAAATAAAAAAGAATCATTAAAATCGTTTCATCAAAGGTTCATGCTAAGCGACCTAAGAGTTATGCCACCTTTCAATTCGGTGAACCAGTAAATGCCGGCCTCTCTGGCCAACTGTGGGGTTCGTCATTAAAAAAATTATGCAAGACACAGACTAATTGAGAGCCTTCTTCTTTTTTGAAGTCGGTTGAAAAGCACATAATGATTTATATCTAATTTCGCGGTTTACGCAGTGTAGTGATTGAGCAGAGAAGCTGGCTGAAACAGTTCCGCTGTATTTGAGAGGTGGCAGAGCTTTTAGATAGCTTATCCTGAACCTCTATTGGAAGCAAGGGCCCCCGAGTGGGAACCTCAGCTTGGATGGCTTGGATCCGAGGTCCAATTCATTCCTCACTGCCCTCCGCATTTGTCTCAATCCGGTGAAGCTATTAACGCATTCATACTAACAATCGACATTTTAAACGAATGATGGATTGCCATTTTCCACAGATCACCGCACCATTACGAGGCAGCTCCCGAGGTGATAGTCAACAGCAACATGTACATGTATCCCCAACAAGGCAAGAGGGAGTATTATGAACAGTATCAGAGGGCGAATTACGCTCCGGAACTTTGTCCAACGGGAACCATTGAAAGTGAGTTCTTGCTAATGTAACTTTGCAAGACAATTCACTCACTACAATACAGAGTGATAGGCGAATACCACAAGTTTTCATTTCATTAGATTCATATACAGGATGTTTTTTGTTTAACTAATTAAATATATTTCGCACAAGGTCTGGTTTTTTCACAGTTTTCAGTAAAATGCTCATATCAAAAAATAAACCTTTTTTGTAGTTATTTTTGTCGTGACTCAGTCACACAGTCATCGTACAGCCACTTTCTACTCAACGTTGGAAGTTGAATTACGGGACACGTGTATATACCGATCATTTCACCATCATCAGCCTGTATCTATCCACTGCTGGAAAAAGACCATCCCCAGTACTTTCCACTATGTACGATCTTTTCGCATCCAGCCCTTTTCTGCTATCCATATAAGGTCGTCAGTCCATCTGGAGGGAAGGCGTCCGATGCGTAGTGCTCCATTCCTCCCCCATCTGCCGTCACAGACTCGAAAGATATAGCTTGAACTGCTGACTTTTAAAGCTATGTCAACTCCTGCTCCTTCGAATTTCTTCGTTTCAGATTCTGTGACTTAGAGAAATTCCGACCATAATTCTTTTCATCGCGCGTTGTGCGTCTTTAAATTTATGAACCAGCCCAAAGGTCAAAGTCCAAGTCTCTGCACCATTGATCATAGCTAAAAGGACGCGTTGGTTTAAGATTTTTATGGCAATAAACTCCAAATATGAATTGATATGGATTGAATGTTTATATTCGGTTATAATTTTTGGTGACAGAACACTACATCTGCATGCGAGTCTCTCTCTCTCTCTAGTTTTCTGTATTTATTATTTCTTGTTCTATATATTTTTGTAAATAAGTAATTTCAGTACACAATTAGAGTACTTACACTTAAATTAATTTCACAGGCATGGAATATCCTGCAGCTAAACGCATGCGTCTAGCTACCTCTGTACCACTTGAAGGCACGGACGCCATGGAGCGGTGGAACCCCAGCCCACCCTGGTCTGACACCACCTTGAGGTTGGCAGACTACGGACAGAGATTCACCTACAATATGCTACCAATGCCTCCTGAAAGGGCAATGGTCACTTAACGATAGACTGATAAATTTTATATTAATTATTTGTCCGATATGTTCCTTATAAAAGTGACGACTCCAAATTTTTATTGTTCTAATAATAATAGTAAATATAGTAAAAGTATATCACAAATAAAAAGCAATTGTTATAAATTTACATAATTTCGTTGCATTTATACGCAATGCTTTTCATTTTAATGAATTCAAAAATACATGTGTTTTTCTATATCGTAATAGTTACAAAAATCTTTAATTGAAACTGCTATTAGCATTATTAAACATTAATAAATAATAATAATCTTTATTACGCACAAATAGATAAATTTACACAAAGAAGTACGTAGTTCCTGACTTCTGTGCTAGGTACCATTAGACCAGTGTTTCGTGACGTCTTCTCCCATCTTTTTTATCTCCCTAACAATATTGTATACATGTTTTGTACATTATATATTTTGACTAATAACCATTAAAATTATTTATTTATTTAATCTATATTTGCCCAATATAAGTCTACAAAAAGGTGGCGGCCGAAGGCATTCTCAGCCACCTTAGTAGGGTTGTCGAGAGACAAATGTATCATAAGATACATACATAAATAAACATACCATATCGATAAATTAATAACATAAGCATAATTATTATGAGTAACAATAAATGATACACTACAGCAGAGGTTCCCAACTTTTTTGTACACCAGAGCACATTCTAAAATATCGGTCGAGTGGCGGGCACCACCTATTTTTAATAGACCAACTCCTTCCATAACTTCTCATTTTCCCATCATTTATTTGCTTATATACATAATTTATTAACAAATAATAAACAAAAATGTTTCATTTATTAATAAATAATAATCAAAAATGTAATAATTCATATTTAATTAATATTTACATTACATACGAATCGTTAGCCGAATAGTGCCAGCGGGCACGCAGTTGTGAACCTCTGCACTACAGAGATCTAAATTAGAGATGAAACGGATAGTAGTGTGGCCGGATACCGGATACCGGATACTCGGCAAGCTACTAGGCCGGAGCGCCGGATATTCGGCCCTTTATTGCATTGACGCGATCAGTTTGATTTCAATATTGGCGCGGTAAACGAGATCGGATATATTCAGGCGCATTCGGATCACACGTAAGCGGTGTCGCCTCTTACCAACAAATGCGGAAAATTTGGTATTTATTCACCACAATTTGCCACTTGTTAATTTTGAGTATTAAACTAATAATTAATAAAACAAACATTTTTGATGTGCGATTATAAAAATTAAAAAAAAAACGGTGTCCATAACCTATTGGAGTATGATTGATTTGCCTTGAGTAAAATAATGAGATTTTTTGATTACTATCCGGTATCCGGCCGGATAGTGAAAACAAGGCCGGATAGGCCGGATACCGGATAGTTACTGGATATCCGTTTCATCTCTAATCTAGATATACTTAGAAGGATAGGGGCAGAGTTAATAGAAAAATATTTTTAAATTTTCAGTTATTTCGTTTTAACGTGTATATATTGATCTATAAAAACTTGTATATATAAATAAATAGTATATAATATGTGCTTTTACTTTAATAACTATTTTGTTATAAGGAACAATTGTTAGTAAATTTTTAGGTCTTTAATTAAACATTTGTCAGTATTCTTACATAAGGTTTCTTACATGTCTAAGATTTAGTTGTAATTCAATTAATTAAATTATATTTTATATAATTTTGTTATATCAATGGAATCGGTTCCGTCCAAATATTTGTGCATTGTGTTCCAAAGGAATAGTTTATTATTATGATGTAAATAAAGATGTTTTTTTTGTAAATAATTGTAACAATTTGTCCTATTTTCCTTAATAAAATGAATATATTGATAAGAATATAATTTTTTATCATTTAACACAACAAAATATATCCACGTCTCGAAAAACCGGCAATGATTATTTATTCTAAGCAAGTGCTTGTCCACGATCACATCTGATATAAGTAAAACTCACTAGCTTAGTACGAGTAAATGCCTATTCGCTCTTGAAACTAGCTATAGAGGTTCAAGCTAAGCGACCTAATAGCTATGCCACCTCTCAATCCGGTGAAGCAATCAAGGGTAGCTTCTCGGCCAATCTGTATAGTTCGTCAAAAAAAATCACTCATCCATAGGTGACAGGATTTAATTTTGAAGTTGTTTAGAACTAAACCGACCGATCGGATAAGTTTAAAATTTTCTCAAACTAATATGACATTCACTTTGACAGTTCTGCTGATAACATAAAACTAACGTGCAATATTAAAATTTACTCGGAGAGCGCCGAGCACGATAACTTAGTTCAGTACAAAATGTTATTATTTTTTACTAACTTAACTAAAAGACCCTTTCTTTTAGTTACACACATAGTCAACATGACTCAAACTCTCTCATTGTAACACATACATCAGATATATTTTAGTAAACAACAGATCCGGTCGTGTAGTACATAGATAAATTGTAACAATAGCAGGTAGAGTTAATAACTTCATACCATAATCCAGGTAGAGTCTACGACCTGACATGGGAGAGGAAAGGTTTCTTCTTTTTTTTTAAATAAAATATTTCTTCTCCATTTAGACCGAAATTATAAAGGATACGCGGAAATAATCGTACATAGCCTATGTTCAGTAATGAATGGATACAGGCTAATGATGATGCAATATGTAGTATGAATGTAGTCAATAGTCTAATGCAGTGGTCGACAACCTTTTCTTCCAAAAGAGCCAAATATAGACGATTTGTAATGTGTTTGTCTATATTTGGTCAAAGAGCCACCTTTTCAACTAAATCAATTTTTTTTATAGAAAACTATATAAAGAAAGAAAGTACATTCTTGAGCTTGCTTCCGTCAAATCTTAGATTAAATTAGACTAAACTAAATTAGTAGTAAAATAGGCGACCCCTACAATTAACTTGCGCTTCAAAAGTATATAACCACATTTTTTTCATACTGTCATCATTTTCAACCGACTTCAAAAGGAAGTGGTTCTCAATTCGTTTGTATTTCTTTTATGTTTGACCGCATAACCTTAGATTGGGTGAACCGATTTTGATGATTGTTTCTTTATTTAAAAGCTGTTGCTTTCCGTGCGGTCCCATTTAAATTTGGTCCAATGTTGACAATGGGATCCATGAGAAAACCATACAAATCTTAAATTTCCACCATGTATATGCGCTACAAATGGACGATAACTCAAAATCACGCCAACGGATATCAGTCATTCATTTTTTATTGTAAATCCAAATTTTTATCGAACTACTTTTAAAGTAGGATGTACTTTAATAATGGAAAAAAATTGGATTCGTTCTGATTAAGTTTGATTTTGTAATATTCCAACGATAATTCGGAAACACAAAAAGGGCGTGTAACAGCTTTTAGCGTTTTATTCGATTCGAAGTCGGTTTTTGTTTTTACTCGTAAATCTTCATTTCATAACGCGCCTAAAGAAATATAACTTCAAAAATCTATCTTGAGATATATCTAGAAAATATTTTAACAAATATCCCGTTGCAAGCTTATTGAATTCTTACATAAGTCTCGTATTCTATACGCAAGGTCATCGAAATTAACATGTACGTCTGTATGTTAATATGGTAGTAACAGCAATTACTTGGTATTAGTTGCCACGTTAAACCCCAATCGGTCCCAATGCGATTGCATAAGTAGCGCGAATTATTTAAAATATATACGAGACATTAACAGTCGTAGAGCCAGCGCTGTTAATAGATGTAAACCACTCTACGTCCATTTCTATAGACCTTCGTGCTTGTGTGCTTTTCTTTGTAGGATAGAAGCAGAAGTTCTAGATAGATGAATACAGAAAGGGTCAGACTAGGCTGGTGGCGTTTTAGCCGTCAAATAGACAAAAGCTTAGCCCGCTGCGATGTGGAACAATTCAGAAGCGTTTACAATATTTATCTACGACAATTTTGTTATAAATGTTTGTAAAACTTTACGTTGCTGCTTACATACATAAGACTAAACTTGATAAAAAACATGCACTAGTAATGGTATCAACGTCCGAAGGTCGAATTAGACTTAGCTTGTACTAATGATTTTCGGTATCTCATAAAAAAATTACTTGTGCGCTAAGTATAGCGTTAGGCTCGCCGCCTGTCACTTGTGGATCACTTAAAAACATAGCGAATACCGATAACGATAAAATGGTTATAAGGAATACAAAGCGGATATAAGAGGGTTGCGTTAGATCAGCAACAGACCGGAACACTCTGAACTATTGATTTGGTGCAGCAGTCTATACATATAAAATATAGAAAGCAACGTTACCAAAAACTTTCAACTTCAATTTATCAAATCGTTAATATAATCTATATATATAAAAGAGAAAGTTGTGGGTATGTTCCATGTAGGCTCCGAAACGGCTGGACCGATTTCGATGAAACTTTTAAGGAATCTTCAGATTGACCTGGCGAGTAATCCTGTAAAGTTTGGTGACGATCGGAGCACTCGTCTTTTTGAACTATCACATACATCTTTTATTTACTATGATGATATTCTATTGTTTTATAACCCAAATTTGGATTGACAGATGCGTTGTGTATATTTATGTCATTATCAACCATGTTGAAGTACAGTGGAGTATATTGCATGTACTATATGGGTGTATGGTATATGGTGGGAATATGGGTGTAGTTAATGATCTTCATCCGCTAGAGAAGAGACTAGAAGAGAATGAATACGGAGAGAAATGAATAATTGAATATATAGTGAGAGTTAAATTAAATATTTAATGATGTAAGTTTCATGTTTAAATAAAATAAAGCAAAATCTAGCGCGGGTACGCTAGTATTTTTAAATAGGTTTAGGATGCGGTCTGGAAACATACAATGACGTAAGTACGTGCATACCTAGCTACACAAGCCTAAGCTGATTTGGAATAGTTAACACGAATGTTAGTAAGATTTATAAAAAAAACTGTTAGTAGTCTTAAAAAGCGTATATTTCAGTGTTCACTCGGTCTAGGTGCTCTCTTGCAAATCAAACCACAAAAGCTCCCGCGAGCCTCTGATCCATTGTTATTGCAATCTTGCCTGACGGACTGCGGCCATGATGAATTATTGATGTCCAGGAACCTACGTGATCCACAACCCACCCTGGATTACATATAAAGCGGCTCAGTACTCTATGACCTATGCAATTAATCGTATTTCAAATAATAACAACATTATTTTTTAACAGACTTCAAACTTCCGACTTGGTGAACCGATTTAGATGATTTTTTAATCTGAAAGCTGGTTCTTCCCGTGTGCGTCCTCAAATTTGGTTCAATTCTGACAAACAGTACCAGAAAACCATATAAGTCTTAAATATGCATCAAGAATGTGCGCCACAAATGGACGAATAACTCACATAACATGACGCCAACAGATTACGATGATTTTTTTTGGAAATGATGTACTTTAAGGGTAGTTTGTTAAGAGATTAGTTAGGTTTAGTTTAAATCTATTTCGTACTATTCCTTTAATAATTATTAAGAGGGCGTTCACGTGTAATAGCGTTTAACGTTTTATTCAATTTGAAGTCTGTTTTTGTTTATGCTCATAAATAAAGTATTTCGTAATTATATTTTTCTTTAATAGCTCTCATACTTTCAATTTTGGACTCTACAATTATTTTATGAATGAATGATAACAATCTTTCTTTAACATTCTTACTAACCATTCCAACTAAGCTTAAGTTTCTGCTAGATGTTTCACGTCAATAGTCGAATAGTGAATTCCAACCTACAGCCTTAGGTTATCAGACCGTACCCTATGCCATTAGGCTATTGACACTTATTGTCTTCTAATAGACTAATCTAGAACTGTTTTGTTATTAAATTGTTATCACCTCCCTGTGATGCGTTCGTTCCTAGAATATTAAACGTTTTGAACACCTCCTCGTATCTTAATGTGAATGATATTATGCACTAATACACAGTGCGTTATTATGTTATAAGTTTTAAGTCGTGGCATTTTGTGACTTCGGTTACATTAAGGAATATAAGGAATATATCACCAACAGGCCATATCCATAGTAGGATTAATAAATCATTGATTAGGATTTAAAAAGTAAATTTAAAACATGATAGATACAATAAGATTAGTTTGTATATCTTATACACAGCGAACGGGACATTGCACTCAATTTTTGGACAAATAAGAAAGGTAAATAAGCTCCCAGGTCCTTTTAACTCAAGCGCGATAGACAGAGATTTATTAATTCAGAGAGAGAGAGATGAGGCTTACACCAGAAAAACAATAACTAATTGGTGCAGTAGTAGTGGTAACGGTAGACTGGGGAGGAAATTCTTGGAATGGCGGCCGCGGCCGCCGGAGAAGTGTGGGGCGCTCTCCCTCCAGATAGACCGACGACCTTATAAGGATAGCCGGAAGTGTCTGGATGTGGAAAGCGAAAGATCGTTCGTGGTGGAAGGCATTGGGGAGGGCCTATTTCCAGCAGCGGTTGGACAAAGACCGTTGATCATGATGAATTGGTGCAAGTCATCTAGGATTCGATTCGATCTTACAATCTAACGCTAAAGTTTTTTGTGAGTATATAACTTATATATCAACTTTATAAGTCATCAAGTAAGAGTATAGTAAGGGTTACAGAGACTTCAAGGCTAATGTGAGAGAGTTGCATTAGAGGACTTCTTACAGCTTATACGATTATGGCCATGAGCCAAATACCTCGTACTAAAAACAATTATTATCTCGTGTGTTGAGTCTCCGAACAACCCCAACGCTCCCCTAATAACAAAGCTTCCTAATCCAACGACGTTCCGCGAGCTCCGTTAACATATAAATATTCAATGTTTCGATTAAACCGAGTAACCAATAAAACCGATCGTTACATATTGCATGACAAATCCCATTGCTTTGGAGGCGAGGAACGGATTCGCATTAGCGCAATTCGTTAGTTGAAAACAAATTAATAAATTATGACCGGCGCAGTCGGAGCAGGACCCGTGGAATAACGTGGCGACCAGCGGACGATTCATTTAACTGGGTTGTAAACACACGCAGTACGTGATTAGTGTTTTGTTTAGATTAGATCTGCTATAGGTCTTATGATTGCGATCGTAAATTACATTTTGTATATCGCTTGTTTTTTTTTATACTTTCTAAGGAAGTGCTTGACTACGATCCCACCTGATGTTAAGTGGAAATGCTTAGTAATAGCTTAGTAAATGCCTATTCACTCTAGTCTTGAAAATAACATAACATTGTAATCGGAAGAAAAGACAGACGCGGGTAAACTATTCCAGTCCTTGGCTGTACGAAGAATGAAAGACGAAGCAAAGCGCTTCGTTCGGGTTTGAGGGATGCCGGGTATGCTTGTTCTAGACTTAAGGTCCGCAGCTCTGTAGTTCTGGGCTCTCAAGAATAACACTACGGTATTCCCTGCCTGTCGTATAAGGCGACTGGAAGGGGCCTCGGGTTCACTGTGCGACAGGGGCCTTTGTCGTCCGCTAAGGTGGACCCGGGAAGAAGGCGACATCGGCTGGCCCGCGTAGCCTTGCACTATGAGGGCACAGGGGGGGAGGGAGTAACCTCACCCCCCGGGACGTGCTCTCCTTGAGCACAGTGCAGAGGGGCAAAGGTGCGTTCCACTGGAGATCCCGGAGCCCCTCGTCATGCACCGAGGAAAGGGCCACCGGGGAGGTTATAGTGGGTAAAAACCCCACATAACCGCCGCTTTCCCCCCCAGAAGGCGGGGTATCTTTTTGAAGACTTCCTCCCCCGTTAACAAAAAAAAAATAAGGTCAAATTTGTTAGTTGCCAATTGCATTATTGTCATTATGTTAAAAATTGTTATCTACTAATTTAATTTTCAAACGACTTTATGATGGTTCTCAATTCGTCTGTATAATGGTTACGACATAACTTTCAACTGGGTGAACTGATTTTAATGAATCGTTTTTTATTTGAAAGCAGGTGCTTGATCTGACAATGATATTCATGAGAAAACCATCTAAGTCTTAAATTTGCATTAAGTATGTGCGCCACAAATGTACGAATAACTGAATAACACGCCAACCGATTTTGACGATTCATTTTTTTATTGGAAAGGATGTACTTCAAGAGTATTTTGATGAGAGTTTGGTTCGGTTCTGAATAATTCAATTTCGTAATATCGTCGATTAAATAGAAAAATGGCATTTTTCAAAATTAACACAATATTAGATTATTACTAAAAATTATTACTGTTTTTTTTTTATGACGAACTACACAGATTGGCCAGAGAAGCTGGCCTTGACTGCTTCACCGGATTGAGAGGTGGCATAGCTCTTAGGTCGCTTAGCCTGAACCTCTATTGCTAGTAACTCGACACAAGGGTCCCCCCGGTGAGGGGGCAATTATTACTGTTAACAATATTTTTATATGGATAAAAGACACTTTTTTGTGTCATCTAGTGAGCTGCACGTTTAATTTCTTAAAGTGTCTTATATTCATATAAAAATATTGTTAACAGTAGGCTCTTTTTAGTAATAATCAATTTTGAAAAATGTAATTTTTCTATTTAATCGACGATATTTCTATTCGATTTGTAAACGATATTTGTTTTTGCTCGTAATATACTCATGTCACAATTGGTTTAGCAGACTTGGAATCCTATACGTGTTTTAGTTTGTATTACAAAATCTCCTGCGATATTGCGATGTCTAAGGTGACCAGCGTGGGTAGAATCTCGCCATAACTCCCCTTTGTCTTTTGAAATAAATAAATAATCCTTTAAGCGCTTTTTTTACTGAAGTATTCAAAGACAGTTAACGGTATCCGCTTTTCACTACGCATGTAAAGTTCGCATATACCAATTGGAATAGCATTTCCAATTTTAAAAACAACTTACACGCAAATTGTAAATGTCGTCTCATTATTTAAAGTCGGTTAAAATAGTTACATCATAGTAACTCTTTTTGTGTAATACACATTTAGTGTAGCGAAAGAAACACAAAATTTTTTGAACTTTATTTAACAAATTATTAAAATTAATGTTGAACGAAAACGTTAAAATAATAACTTATCCGGTCGTAAAAAGAATCGTTAAAACAAATGCTAACGTAGGTACACGTCAATAGTAGTTAGGTAAATTCCACAGAGATGTCATAAAACACATCGGCCGAATACGCCGCAAACGCGAGCTCAGTAACCAAGTGTTAGATAAAAATGCATTGAAATGCGGTTTACGACATAACCGACAATATATGTGATAAATATTCATGCAAATATCCACACATCCTGGATTCCGTTTAAAAAGGAAAATAGGAACGCGGATAGATTACGCGCGGATAGCGCGTCGGCCATTTTATATCATTGTTATCGACGTATAACCATTAAAAGCTTTTAATGTTTTCAGATTTTAAAACTAATAATCTAAAATTTGTGGCGACAATAAAACAACGGGACAAGCAAATATATATTTTCCGTCATTCATTTCGTTTATTTTACTTATCAAACTTAAAACAACATATTTGTCGTTATACAAAGCAGTTATTGTCGAAATTAAGTACTCGTATGTAATTAACACACTGACATAATACTTTTTTTGTGACGAACCTGCACAAATTAACCAGAGAAGCTAACTTTGACTATTTCACCGGGTGTAGAGGAAAAGTTCTTAGGTCGCATAGCCTGAACCACTATTGCATGTAAATCGACCAATGGTGTTCCTAGTAAGGGTAATCTCGGTACTCGTATATGCGGTTAGTTTTTCCTCGTTAGCATTCCGATCCGGGAGTTCCCTAGAGGGCCGAACCACGACTCGCTTGCTTTTCACGGAATGACTGAGGACCCATAAAAGCGACAATAACTTTAAATGCCTAAAATAATTTTAGTTCAGTTAAATGACACGTTAGCACTGGGTGTAGAAGTGATTTATAATAATAATAATTATGGGAATGTTTGTCACTTATTTTAAGCTTTACGAGATGCAAAGCGACTCGCATTCTTTATCCAATTGTCTTTGTAAACAGTGGATAGAAATAATTGTCTCTGCCTACCACGCTGCAGTTAAAAGGACGTTTGTTTTTATGTTAACCATAGATATAGATTTATATAAAATACCGTGCGTCGCGTTGTTTATTCGGAATACTCCATGGTTCTTGTCAGATATAAATAAAATATTTTTTATAGAATATTTATTAATTAACACACAGATTTGGTTACAATTATAAACGTTACACAAATTAAACGAACATCCATGTAACCATTGTAGCACATATTATTAGTACACAGTGACTCCCAAACTAAGCAAACGCTTGCATCTTGGGAGCCATAGTTGCATTGTGGAGTTTGCATTTTGCACAAAATTTTAGTTTTTTTTATAATTTTGTTAATAAATGTATACATACGTATATATATATATATATATATATATATATATATATGTGTGTGTGTGTGTTTAGGCAAGTATATATAATAGGTTGTCAAATATCTCCCTTCCGCCTTTTGTCTTTTGAATTTCGCGGCTATGTACAAAGCGCTACAGAGCTCGTATCTAGCAATACTATACATAATTTGAAAGGTCTTGACATAACCTACAAAACGACGCTATGCATAATTAGTTTGGATATTGCGTTCAACAGTTATAGACGTGTAAACATGGAGTTCACTAACGCCGAAATTCGCGCTATTTTAAAGTTTTCCTTCGTTAAAGGCAAATCCGCTAGAGAAACGTTCCGTGAGATTAATGGTGTTTTGGGGATGGTACTCTATCACTTCGAACCACGGAGGAATGGTTTCGACGATTCAGAGCCGGTGAAAACGACACCATGGATAAGCCAGCCGGCGGAAGACCTGTGACGACAAATACCGATCAAATCATGGACTACATCGAGTTAGACCGGCATGTGGCATCTCGTGACATCGCCCAGGAGATAGGAGTTAGTCACCAAACCATTTTAAACCATCTGCAGAAGGCTGGATACAAAAAGCTTGATGTTTGGGTGCCGCATGATTTGACGCAAAAACCTTCTGGACCGAATCAACGCCTGCGATATGCTGCTGAAACGGAACGAACTCGACCCATTCTTGAAGCGGATGGTGACTGGCGACGAAAATGGATCACATACGACAATATCAAGCGAAAACGGTCGTGGTCGAAGGCCGGTGAATCGTCCCAAACAGTGGCCAAGCCGGGATTGACGGCCAGGAAGGTTTTGCTGTGTGTTTGGTGGGATTGGAAGGAATCATCCACTATGAGCTGCTCCCATATGGCCAGACACTTAATTCTATCATCTACTGCGAACAACTGGACCGCTTGAAGCAGGCGATCGACCAGAAGCGTCCAGAATTGGCCAACAGGAAGGGTGTAGTGTTCCACCACGACAACGCCCGACCACACACTTCGTTGATGACTCGTCAGAAGCTACGGGAGCTCGGATGGGAGGTTTTATCGCATCCACCATATAGCCCGGACATAGCGCCAAGTGATTACCACCTGTTCCTGTCCATGGTGAACGCCCTTGGTGGTGTAAAGTTGAACTCAAAAGAGGCTTGTGAAAAGTGGCTGTCAAGTTCTTCGCAAATAAGGAGGGCTTCTACGAGGGAGGTATTATGAAGTTGCCGTCTAGATGGAAACAGATTATCGAACAAAACGGCGCATATTTGAACTAAATCCGATCACTGTAACACTGTTTATAAAGCATTGAATAAAGAGCAAAAAAGCGGAAGGGAGATATTTGACAACCTATATACAGGCGCGTATGTAACTGTTTACATATCGTAAGTAATATTTACGAGTAACAATAAAAACCGACTTCATTTCGAATCAAAACATTATTACAGGCAGACGCCTTTATTTTTCCGAATTATCGTAGGAATATTACAAAACCTAAATGAACTTTCATCAAACTACTCTTAAAGTACATCCTTTCCAATAAAAAATGAATAATCGAGATTCGTTAACGTGATATTAAGTTATAGGTCCATTTGTAGCGCACATACTAGACACAAATTTAAGACTTATATTGTTTTATCATGGATCCCATTGTCTGAATTGGACCAATTTTTTTTTTAACTAGACCCACATGGGAAGCACCAGCTTTCAACCAAAAAAAGAATCTTCAAAATCGGTTGACCCAGTCGAGAGTTATGCGGTGACAAACAAAAACAGACGAACTGAGAATCTCATCATTTTGAAGTTGGTTGAAACGAGAGCTGTCACACTGAGCCTATAAATTTCATACCGGATTATTGCACTTACAATAGTATGAATAAAAAAACTCCAATAAGGAACATAATTATTATAATCACTACGCTGAAATGCAGAGTTGGAGTCCACTAATGTGTTACAATGAATACAAAACACATTACCGTCAAAGCACCAGCAGATTTCTTTATTCGTGTTAATCGAAATGAACCGATATTGAAAACAATCGACAGGGTAGCGCACGACGCCAACGATAGTTACCAACAGTGATGTGCAGCTTTGTTAGTAATATCGATAATATAATACATTAATACTATTATTATTTACGGAAAACAGCTGCAGCTGCTGCTTGTAAATTAAGATTATCCATGAATACGTAAATTACTTTAAAATTAGTTAACTAAACTGTTACAAACACTGTAATAAACATTAAACATAAAAGTTTTATGCATAATTAAACCAACCTTGTACAATAGGTTAAATAAAGTCTTAAAAAATCATCTTTTGTCGTATCATAAATGTAAATTAGTTTGTAAAAAACATTTACTAGAGTTGAATTATATTCAGACTGAACGCCTCCTAATTTAATATAATATAAAGCTGAGGGACATACACACACACCAACATACACACACACATTAACAAAATATTGTTATGATTTGTTATGCTCAAATTGTATTTTATTGTGCCTTTCAAATGGGAGAAGACACTGACCCCTGAAACACATGTCCAATAGAACCTATCTCAGGAGTCAGAGACTTCACGTTTCTTTGTTCAAACATTTTCTATAGTGAGTAATAAAGATTTATTGTGATTTATTATTATTAACCTTATATACATATGTGTGTGATCCAAACTAAATCGTTTATACATTAGCAATCATGTATCAAAGTTATCCGACGTTTATAAATCCCGCTTAAAAATGATTGGGTGGATTTATGCTTTATTGTGCGATGTCCTTACCCAGTGCTAAAAAACGTGTAAAACGTGCTTGTTGATATTCACACTTCCAATACCCAATTTCTTTCATGTTTAATTCAGTGGAACAGTTCTTTCTTAGCTCAGTGTCTGGGCGGTCGCTTCAATTTGCATAGAACGCTAGCAACCAAAGATCGACCCCCGGTGCTGGCACCAGTAAATTTGTCACCAATCAGCGGTGAAGGAATACATCGTGAGAAAACCTACATGTCTTAGAAAAATTTTCTAAGGCATGTAGGTTTGTCAATCCGCACTAGGGCCGCGTGGCGGACTATGCCCTTATATTATATTATTATATTTACAGAGAAGGCCTGTTCCCAACGGCGAGATGTTTATGTATATAAAGGCTGTAACTTAACGAACTTAGTTCAACAGTGATAGCTTAGTGGCTAAATGCTCAATTGATTTGATGATGATATGATTTGATTGTCGTGTCGTGTTTGTGTATTGTTTTTGTTTCCTTACGTTAAACGGAATAACTTCCTTATTTTATAAACATATAATTATATATTGAACAGCGATTACTGTCTCAGTCTACTCTGGTTGAAATACATAGCGTATATGTCTTTATTTTTAAGCATAAATAAATCTATATAGACTATAGAAATTATATCGATAAATCATTTAAAGTGCATACCTATGGACTTCTTTTAAACGCACGATTTTCATGTCCCCTGCCACGTGTGCGCCTCGCATACACGACCGAAGCCTACTCCCTGAATTAGTAATTGGTAAATAAAATTATTCTTTGTTTTTACCCTTTCTATTATTAATCGCTTTATACGCACGCTTTTCAACGCGTGCCCAGCGACGCAACTGAATTTAAATCGATTTAAATTTTCGATATCCGTACAATCGCAGTGGTACGTGCTGAATAGATCGACACTGTCGATATTTTCCGTCGGAATTATTAGAGAAATCGAACGATTACTTTCGGCATCCCTTTATAGATTATCTTTGTTTGAAATAGGGCGCTTTAATTAAAAGGAAGGAAAGGGTCGATAAAAATCAATTTTACCGTTATTCATGACATAATACATCACACGTCACTATAGATACTATTATATCGATATAAAACTTAGATATCGTACACCCCATGACACAACAAACGATACAACGAACAAGACGATATTGGAAAAAAAGTCATTTATTTATTACTTATCGTTCGAAACCGGATATACATCAGACTTTCAACATTACCTGGTATATTATTATGATCAAGTAAGTACGTGCATACAGTACATTGGATCACACAATTTTCATCTAACGGACCTACTGTTTAAAACGAAAAAAAAAGTTTTATAATAATATTTACGAGAACGATACACATTGTATAATTTCTCAAATTTACGCGAATATTCATTGATGAGCCGTAGTAGCCCAGTGTTTCAAAGTTTGATCCCCGGTGCCGGGACCAAAAAATTTGTTAATGCAATTTTATGTGCTTATTTACCACGCGCTGGGCGGTGAAGGAAAAACATCGTTAGGAAACCTACATGTCTTAGAATTCTAAGCCATGTGAAGTCTGCTGATCCGCACTAGGGCCGCGTGGCGGTCTACGTCCGTATACTCTCTTTACAGAGAAGGCCTCTGCCCAGCAGTGGGACATATATGAATGCTGTAACTTTAACTTCATCCACGAAGCAAAGCTTCAACTAGTCTGCTCTACGCCTAGGCCGAGCGAAGATCTTCACAGGACGGCTGGCGGGAGCTGGATGGGAGAGGCCAAGGACTCTCCTTAGCGGCATGCTTTTGGAGAGGACTATGTCTAGCACGAGGACGCAAATATTGCACTTTGGATTGAAAGTATATTTACGGATATTATCGCAGTTAAAATCCCGACGTTACGAGCGCCTACATAATAGAATTCCTTTCGTGATCGCATTGATACTTTCGAGATGTGGTCCTGGTGAAAGCTCTTACGGATTCCATGGACATCACGTACCGATGTGTCTATGCTGAGTCATCTCAAGATTAAAGCTAGACTGTCCACCATATGAGTACGCTGAAACCTAGAACATTTTGGTCACAATGCCAAAAGAAACAGTGACAACTTGTTGACCATTTTGTATCACAAGTGTCATATATCAAACCACTGAAGATTTCAAATCACCCTTATAATCCGAGTGACGAAATACTGTTACAAGTAACACTACGAACTTTGGTATAAATCCAAATTATAACGCTATAGGGCACTCATTCACAATGTAGACACTACGTACATAAAAGGCGAACTTACGTCACCCAAACAAAGGGGATCGTGAGAAAAACAGGTGGAGTGGGCGCGGGCTATCTAATCTCGTACACAATAAGCTGACATTTTCACTTTAAAAGGTAACAGTTGGGTCTCGTTGCGAATTATCCTAGTTCGCAGGCGCCCGATCTACGCAGGCGAAAGTTAGGACCTTATTATACTGTAACATGGTTAGATTAGAGCCGTGGTAGCTCAGTGTCCGGGCGGTCGCCTCAAGTTGTATAATACGCTAGCAACGCGAGTTCGATCCCCGGTGCCGGCACCAATAAAATTTGTTGTTGCAATTTTATATGCTCATTTACCACGCGCTCGGCGGTGAAGGAAAACATCGTGAAGAAACCTACACGTCTTAGAATTTTTTTACAAGACATGTGAAGTCTGCCAATCCGCACTAGGGCCGCGTGGCGGACTACGAACCCCGTGCTCTTATACTGTCTTTACAGAGAAGGCCTGAGCTTTCGATTAAAACAAAATATGTTTCACTTGAGATACGCCCACGTTTCACTTCGACTTATTTTCAACCGACTTCAAAAAAGAAGAAAAGTTTGATTTAATAACCAAAAAAATATTAGAATTATATAAATAAATTAACCAAGAAGAAACGCGCCTATTACCATAGAGGGCTTCATCGTATAAACCCAGTACCACATTTTAAAAAAAAAGTTAAACGCTATCAAATTTTCCAAATTCCAATAATTCTATATAAATTTACTAACGATTCATTTTATATAAATTTATTCTTCTTATAATAATCCGATTCTAAATTAGCTAGTTCAATAATAATAATCATTTACGTAAAAAGACCGCACCCAAAAAACTTAACCCAAATTATTAGTTACACCCCAGTTTCAATATGAATGCATGTGTATATAATATTCTATTGTGTTCGTAAAAGCTGCAAATCAAATATATGTAATTTCAGCATAACGGAACTTTGTCAATAAGCAATGTAATGAAAAAAGACAATAATTAAATAAAAGTGATTAGTAAATAAAGGCGCCATCTTTTGAAGCAAAATTAAAACAACTACTTAGCAACTTAATATTGTGCATAACGTACGATAGAGTTCTCTTTAATAAATCAACAAAACAATAGATGGCGTTAATTTAAGTTGTTGTTCTATAGAGTTTTAGCTAAAGTAACGACCGACTACCAAGGCATAGGTGAAACTTAAGGAAATATATTGCACTAAATAAGCCCTTAACGGTAACAAAAACTTTACAATACGATATATAAAAGTGTGATTAGCATGATTTTGGGGATATTTCCACATTTACATCCTTTACTGTAACATTTTCTTTAGTTTAGGATTTTCAATGGAATTAGAATTTTATTAAATTATGAATTGGAGTAGCAGTTTTAAGTAATATTTTGAAATCAGTTTTTTGTAAATCGTGTTTTTAATTATATTTAGATACGAATGACATAATGATGAAATAAATATTATATTTTTCGATCTTACCGACATGACAATAAAAAAATGCTGCCGCAACTCTTGTTACCGTAGATCCCGTTATTCGTCATATTTAGTGTCCACTATTTTCCTGGTCTTAACCGAGTCACTGCACTTTTTTGTTTTGAAATTTATAATCTATTTTGTATGTATGTTCTACAACTCAATAAAACATATCTACGCGCGCTATTTTTTACGTGAATATCGACTCACGTATTTTATTAATAACTAGCTGACAACACAAACGTAATAAATAAATAATAATAAATGACACGACGATAATTCTCTTAACACAAACACTGTTTGAAAAACCGTTTTTCTGTTGCGAAAGAAGCGGTAATTGAATACGATTGACATTTATGATGTGACGTTTGGTCTGTGTGAAGTTGTCATTCGTTGAACAACTGAAAGTCATTCCAGTCAAGAAAGGTTTTATATAATATGATTTTATTATTTAAATATTTTATTTTATTTTACATACAAACATTTGTCAGTACCAACTCAGAAACCTTCGTTGACTCATGCACAACACTCGCTAACGCGCTCTGTCTAAGGACAGAGACAAACAAATAAGTAAATAAATTATTTTTTTTGGTCTAACATCAAGCCATTTCTTACTGTCCACCAACTCATCGACTTACTGTTTGTTGCTAGTAACGCCATCTACTAAAGTATTCTTTGTATACCCTATACTCGGATGAAACAACATTTTGTTAAAATGAACTAAATAGCTAGATCGATATATCGCTCCCGAAACTTCCTGCATGCAATATTTCATGAACATCGATTAAGCAGTTTCCGAGATTCGGATTAAATATATACATTTATTTAAAGATATAATATTTAATCTTTTAAACAAATTTGTGAAAATAAAGCTGCCTTCATTCATCTCTAGATAATCTGCTTTAAGTGTTAAAAAGCATTATTTTTCCTTAATAAAAACAATTTGTATGTATATAATATGTAATATATTCGATTTGAATTATTAAATAACCATTATTTCAATTGAATTAAATTGTATCTGGGCGACTTATGCCGACACAATCATGTAGGATTATGACATATGTAAAACTTCGAAATAATGGCTTCGTTAATTTAAACATTTCGAATAGTCAGTGGCAGTGAAATCTAGAACAAATTTAACGATATTAGAGCGTAAATCAGATTAAATAAGATATCAATATTTCAGTAGATTTCATTTGATAAGTCGTCCTAATTGCATTGTTCAGTTTAATAGTAAGACTAACCTTGGTTATACCGGCAGTTATGCGCATACATTGTACAGACATCTGTAAACAAATCCTTCATCTCCAGCCGTAAATCTACCGCGCAAATTACTCCACTCGAATGATAACAAGTGTCTGCCCGCCAGCACCAATACTTAGCAAGATATGGATGTCGGTTATTCTAGATAAAAAAGAAGAAATCTCTATATTAGTACTGTCATTTTAATTTATGTTTTTGTAAACGTCTTCAGTGCCGTTATGATTTTAATTTCGAATTTGAAACAAAAATAAATTTTTAATATTTATTTATTCAAACAAACATATTTATTTACAGCTTGTAATAACCTGTGATGTAACACTACTTAAACTAAGTTATACCACTTAACTTGTCATATCTACCCTTGCGAATTCCTTCGCGAAACATTTATTTAATAAGATACACCAACACCATTACACAAGCATACATTGCTGTAATAATCAAGTTTACAAACTAAGTCCTGTTGTGTATGCCAATTACAGGTGTACACAACATTCGCTATAAAGAAACGTAACGATTTCATAATTAATAGTTAGAAAAATATTTTTATAAATTATAAAGTAATAGAAATTTAAAAACATTAGAAGGTATATAAGATTTTGGAAATATCAGGTTAGGTATCAGCAGATTGGTACGTGCGAATGGGACATTAAGAAGTGGGGGTATCAGTACGCGGAGAGTACTGGACCGGGACATACCACCGCCGTACCGTCTGTAGTACGCCTTGGTTGTGTATCTCACCACAAACCTTTTTTTTTTGTTTACGGGGAGGAAATCTTCAAAAAGATACCCCGCCTTCTCGGGGGGAAGGCGGCGGTTATGTGGGGTTTTACCCACTAAAACCTCCCCGGTGGCCCTTTCCTCGGTGCATGACGAGGGGCTCCGGGATCTGCAGTGGAACGCACCGGAGCCCCTCCGCACTGTGCTCAAGGAGAGCACGTCCCGGAGGGAGGTGACTCCTCCCCTGTGCCATCGCAGTGCAAGGCGACACGGGGCCCTACCAACCTCGGGTTCACTGGGCGACAAGGGTGGGGGCTTTCAGTCGCCTTCTACGACAGGCAGGGGATACGGTAGTCTTATTCTTGAGAGCCCAGAGCTACAGGGCTGATCTCACCACAAACCTATTCGAACTGCTTTAGAGAGTAAGTCGTGAGAGGCACTTCCCTTCTTAATTCTAACTTTCAATCGTATCCTGCCATACCCAATATAAATAATGTCGGATACAACATGAGTAACCAATGGTGGTACTGCTTAAAATAAATAAATCTAGATATAGATACGCTCTATCATTAATTATTTAGTATTTAAACTAACCTATAATAATATAATTTGTATAATTAACAAACAAGATTGATAGATTCAAATCAAAGATAATCACATAAATTAGAGCTTCCGAGAGAATAGAATAAACATTTGAAGTACATAAAAATAATAGGGATCAAGCTAAAATTATAACGATAATATATATTTCTAGTCTTTTATTGTATCTTCGTTTACTTCATCGTGGTCATCGTTCTCATTTTCAAGTTGTGACCCATCGTCCTCGTCGTTACCTTTCAAATCATAATCAGTATTCTCTCCATCAATATCTTTTGCTTCTGTAATTGTATTTGTCTCAGATTCATCATTTCCTTCCATAACGGTAATCTCTACAGAGACGTCGTTTTCACCTTGTAATACTTCTTTTCTCGGCATTTCTTCTTCTTCTTCTACTTCAGTGGTATGTGCACTAGTATTTTTTATATCATCTTCCTCATTTTCTTCGTCGGTCTTGATTTTATCGTCGGTTATATTTTTTGTCTCCGAGATTGACTTGTTTTCATCATCAACGTCTTCATTTAGTTTCTTCTTTGATTTTTCCTGCTTATCATTATTAATTGGCGGCAAATGTGCACATTTCTCAAATACGGTTTTTTCAAAATCTACCAAAAATGATTACATGAGAATTGATAACCAACATTAATAAATTTCATATTTATACCAAAAAGCTAATGTTACAGTGTCGTTATTTGTGTATTAAAAGAAATATCAGCTCACCAGTTCCTCTCAAACAATTGTATTCTTTTATATCGCACGAATCGATGAACTTACGTACAACACCTTTTGAATCAATGCCACACTTTTCATCTCCATTATGAATACAAACTTTGGCATGATAACAAGCCTGATAAGATAAAATAAATAGAGAATTTCAAATAGAAGTAACTTGCAAGATCTGAACTGAATGTACAGTAGGTTAGATAATGTTTGCAAATGACGAGAAATATTTTTAACTGATTCGTCGCGGCTGACGCTTGAGGGATTAGACTCGACGTAAAATAGTTATTCCTAAAAATCCGTTCTAAAACGGTACCCAAGACCAGGGGAGCAGACTTTTTTTTTTTTGGACGAACTAACACAGTTGGCACAGAGAAGCTGGCCTTTACTGCTTCACCGGATTGTAAAATTCATTTAATGTTTTACCCGTCCAGTTGAATCACATGAACACGAAGAAATGCAGAAAAAAACGAGAACTGGCAAACCTGAAAATGCATTAATTAATTTTTTTTTTCAGAAAAAATAAAACTATTAGTTGAATGTAGAATTGTACCTAATTTAAACATTTTTTTATCAATCATTCTGAAATATACGAATTAATACTTATGATATTTTCACATTGAAAGTTATTTCAAATAAATCCAAGTCTATAAACATTGGCAGTTGATATCATTTTACCGGCACATTTATTGCCTATCCACTTTAGATTATCGGTTTTTCGTTAAAATTATTTCTAGAATCCAACTCACATTTGGTAAATAAAACATGAATGCCCGTACCGGCCTGAGTTTGAGAATGTAATCTATTTTAAATACTAGTTAGTTTGAATTAAAACATAGTTGGTATGGCAGTATTTCTATACATTTTGCTGTTATTTGTTTATAACTGGCTATTTATCACTGGTGACCAAATAATAAGGAAAGTAAGCAAATATTTAAATTTAGAAGTAAGCTTAGAATTTTGTGATTATTTCAAGTATTATAATTTATTTTCGCATTAGTGTTAAATGTCTGTTAGCTGGCAACACATGACACCCAGCGATTATTATGCATAATAACTATTTCCAATGATATCTTAGTGATTACCTGAACCTCATTGTATCTTTAATTCATAATTAATAATTTAGTTGATCGTCACATTGACTTTGCATTGTAAACAATAATTTAACTGTATTAGTTCGTAATCTGACTTTTAATTAATTTATGTATAAAGATTGTGAGGACGCGCAGTTGTGACGGTATTCGTTAAAATAATTCTTTGCACAACATTACACTGTCGCAATAAAGCGAGTGTACTAGTTATTGGACTATGTCATTCCACAAAGCCTACAATTATAACATGTCATATTTAATTAACTAATAACTTAATGAAGGGGTGATACACTTTGTTTGGAATCATTCTCATGAATATGAAAATTTCAAATAAATCCCAGTTCCGTTTATTTCGTCCGCTACTTGTTTTTTACATATAACAATACTTACATAAAATCTTATTTTAGACTACATGCCTTGATGCATTTGTCTGCGTTCACACTAAGAAACGTCTCTGCGGCTTAGATCCTTCTACAAAGGAAGTGAGAAGATTCATAGATTATTGTGACCTTTTGGAATTTAACTGCGAATACAAAACAGGTATACAAATCAAAAAAATAGGCTCTCAAGTCCTGTTTAAGCTTTTTTTAGTGGACTAGACAGAAAAAGTAATCGGTGACAGCTTTTGTATTTTCGCAATAAATAGATATAAGAACGCGTTGAAGGTACTTTACAACCGACTTCAAAAAACGGAAGAGGTTCTCCATTTATCTCTATGTTTTTTAATATTTATTGCCTCATAACTTTGGACTGGGTGAATCGATTTGGATGATTCATTTTTGATTTGAAAACTGGTACTTCCCATGTGATCCCATGTATAATTTGGTTCAATTCTGACAATGGGATCCATGAGAAAATCATATAATTCAATTCGCATCAAGTAGGTGCGCAGCAATTTAACAAATAACTCAATATTACACGCCAACCTATTTAGATCATTCATTTTTTATTGGAAAGGATGTACTTCAAGAGTAATTTGATGAGAATTTTGTTTTGGTTCTCATTAATTTCATTTCGAAGTATTCCTACGATAATTCGTGAACGCTATTACACGTGGACGTCCTTACAAAGACGACGTAACGGTTGATTCGATTTCAACTCTGTTTTTGTTTTTGGTCCTAAATATACTTGTTTTCATTTGTTTTGTATTCATTTACTCAATCTTTTATGTGTATTTAGTTATAACACAATTAATTGATCTGTGATGATGTTATAATTATCTATATAAGAGACAGTGTGTGGGTTTGTTCCTTATACGCTCCGAAACGGCTGGACCGATCTCAATGAAACTTTCAGGGAATCTTCAGATTGACCTGACGAGTAATCGATCGGAGCACTCCTCTTTTTGAACTGTCAAATACAGCTTTTATTTACTGTGATACTACTACTACGGGTATGATATTGTATTTACTGATATGTACATGGGTGTGGGTAATGATCTTCGCCAATGAATAATTTAATACATTGTGAGAGCTAACTTAAATATTTATTGATGTAAGTTTATTGTTTAAATAAATTAAATCTAGCTTACTCAGCCCGCTTCGCCGGGTATCCTATAAATAAATAAATGCCTACCCGGTTTAGAGTTCAAGAGATTTTCTTTGTTATGTATGATGCCTTATTTTTTAATTCTTTGCAGACTTTCAAGGAACGATACAACGAAAATGTAAACATGTGCCTCCAATATAAACCCCTTCATTGTTTCAACGTTAATACGTAATACATTATGTATCACTTCGTACGAAGTTTATATAGTTGCCTAGTTATTCTAGGAAACAATAGACAAAGTTTGTAAACACAGTAATATGGAAACTTGTCATTTTGTCATTTGTTATCAAGCGCTCAAGGAACTTGGTCAACAAGGCGAGGCGAGACGTACGAAATGGACGTAACGACTTTTGGTATAGTTTTTTTTTAACTTACTTTTATTAGAATTAATGACAAAATAGAACATTACATTAAGAAATTACTGTAATCTTAATTCTGACCACACTCTTACTGAGTTCAATCTCAAATTAGTAAAATAAATATGGTGTAATATTTTCAACCGACTTCAAAAAGGAGGAGGTTTTCTGGCCTACGCAAATATGATCATGTATCTCATTTTCGCCTGAAGCTCAAGTGGTTGCCAATTCGCCATCGCCGGAATGCTCACATTCTTTTTCTTCTACACAATGTGGTGTTCAATCCATCCTACCCTTCCTATCTTAAGAAACGTTTTATGTTTCTACACAACTCACATTCACAATCTTTAAGATCATCGGAGAAAATGACACTGAAAATGCCAGAGCATGCTACAAAATTTTTGAGCAAATCTTTCTCAGTGGAAGCAGTCCGATTTTGGAATGCTACGAAGCATAAGATGCACAGAATCCTTGACAGCTTTTAAGAACTTAGTACATAGGCATATATCTTTATAAATATATTTTTTTTATGCCGTATTTTTATGAATATATATTTTTATATATATATTATTATTATTAATAGTATGTGTATATATTGATAAATGCGTATGTTTATATATATGTATATTGTTGTTATGTATTAAAATAAAAATAATCACAGACCCACTAAAATATTTTTAGACGAAAGTTTCTTTCCATACAAAGGTTGTCTGGAAGAGATCGCTCTTAGCGATAAGACCGCCCATTGCGCATGCAATGACCTTGTCTAATGTGAAAATTGTAGTTACTATTTCTGTGATGTATTTTGTTTTTAATTGTTGCGCAATAAAGAATATTCATTCATTCATTCTCCTCATAACTTTCAAATGGGTGAACCCATTTTGATTTTTCCTATAATATTATAGCTGGTGCTTCCCGTGCGTTCCAGTTCTGATAGTGGAATTCATGAGAAACCATATAAATTTATATTAAGTACCTAACTTCGAATTAAATATGTGCGCGTCAAATTGACGAATAAGTCAATATCATGCGAACCGATTTCTATGATTAATTTCTATTGTAAAGGATGTATTTATGGAGTAGTTTGATAAGAATTTGGTTTCTGATTAATTCTATCTCCTAATATTCCTACGATAACTCGGATAACTTTAACATTTGATTCGAATTAGGGTCGGTTTTTGTTTGCTAGTGTAAATATGCTTGTTTTTTGTACTAATTTCTTCGTGAAGCGGAGATTCCCACGTTATTAAGTCTATTTTGTATCTTAAGTATAACAATTTCTATTTCACTTCATCGCAATAGATGTTTTTAAAACTAAAATAATAAATTTTCAGTTATATTATGTTTCGTGATAACCAGTGAAGCTCATGGACCACCTCCGGAGCGGGACAATGAAGACGTTGTAATGGGGCGGAAGGTAAAAAATGTAATGACTCAAACTTATTAGTTCTACTAGTTACTTTTTTACTGATTTACAAACTGTAATAATTTATGTTAGCGGTAATATATTCAAGTTAAAGTTATATCTCTTCATCTCGGGCCTT
The DNA here is from genome assembly GCA_029286785.1 of Meandrusa payeni. Taxonomy (NCBI): domain Eukaryota; kingdom Metazoa; phylum Arthropoda; class Insecta; order Lepidoptera; family Papilionidae; genus Meandrusa; species Meandrusa payeni. The sequence continues at coordinate 5,538,475 of JAGSMX010000022.1, forward strand.
TGCGAATTGTCAGACTTCATTTGTCTTAGAAAATTTTCTAAGACACGTGAATGAAGTCTGCCAATCTAATTCTTAAGTGATCACCGTTAAGATGGAATTCTGCCATGATGTGTGGTTATGGAAATGGGGAACAAATGCAATACAAGGCTAGTCACAGCCTTGTTAGGTACAGGCCTTCTCTGTGAGACAGAAGCGGACAGTGCCTTGATTCTTCCGAGCTACCAAGGCTCTCACGGTAACAACCATACTTATGTCCATCAGATGGGTGCCAAGTGGTGTGGCATGGCAAAAGTGTGTAACCACGATCGCGTGCCCGTGTGCGGCGTGAACCACGCTGGTGACGTCATGGGCTTCCGCGACCTCTGCGATATGTTCGACTTCAACTGCATCAGACGACGAAGTCAGTATAATACTAGTATCATCTACTCAAGTGCGCAGACGGAAACTTACGTTCTTTGGACATGTTAGCCGGCGTGGAATCGACTCTCTATAGCGTCTTGTCGTTGGGCAAAGTGGAAGGCACGGGAACACGAGGCAGATCGCCAATGCTATGTTCCGGTACAGCCAGCAGGTGGAGGTGACGAGACGTTGTGTGCTATCTGCTGCCTAATCCACCGGATCACGATAACCACGACCACTCTGACGAAGAGTAAAGTGACCAAGACGAAATATTTTCTTCTTCTTCTTCTTCACAGCCCAATCTCGGCTTGGGTGGGTCGGCTACACCAATATAATAATAGTATGTTTCCGAATAAATACAAAAACCAGTCTGCTCAGTCTTGAGCACAGGCGTTAGGCGGCTAGCTTTATCAGCCGATGATTTACACAATGCAATTAGGCGATTATATTCAGCTAAATTATATGATCCAATTCCTTCCCCTTTCTACCTTCAAGAGGCATTGTATGATTTCGTTCTTTTGTTGTGTACATCCCTTAAACCCTAACGACTCGATTTGCTTTATCTTTCATTATTCGTGCAGCAAAATACTGGAATAATTGGCCAGCGTCCGTCTTTCCCTCTGATTACAATGTGTTTTCAAGTGTAGTGAATAGACATTAGCTAAGCTATTACGATTTAAGATCCAGACATAAAGTAGTAATATCTTTTTTGAAGTCGGTTGAAAATAAAGTTACTTCTGAATTTCTCTTTTCATTTTCAGATTACAAGCAGACGTCGTGTCCCGAGGATAAATCTGTACTAAGCGTGTCTCGTCGTCCGACAAATACTTACTATGACGACTAAACGTTCATACGAGTATCACACCTACTCATTACTATACTACCAGAAATATAAAAAAATATATAAGTAGTTAAAATGGCTTCACTACATTGTATTGTAATTGTTGTTTTAAGATAAATATATTTTGTTGAGTATAAATTTATAACTATTTATATAAAGTCGTCTGTGAAAAATATGCGTTTTTTTATTTCTATTATATTAAATGTTTAGATTACTTTAATTATTATTTATAACTGTTCATGTCAACTTATTTATCTGTCAATTACTTAATGCATTAATTTTGTACTTAATTTTACCTAAGTTTCGCAGCTACATATATCGATAATGTATATACATATCTATCTATACATTAATAGCTATGTATTATGCACACAATGCGCAGAGGCGACGAAAGTCTAGATAAACTGATCGTAGTTGGGAACATCGCAGGAAAAAGATCTCGCGGTCGTTCAACAACAAGATGGTCCGATCAGGTAAAAGACTCGTCGTCCTCCAAATTTTACAGTGCTGTAAGAGACGCGCTGGACAGAAGCCGGTGGAGGCAAATCATCCGCTCCTGGTGCAACTCTGATAGTGACCACAATCCTCAGAAATGAGGGACCGACAATAGAGAGAGATATATTGTACATGAATAATGTATGTATATTTATTTTAAAATTGTATTTTCTTCTTAGATTTTCCTTATTAATAATTTGCCTAATTTGGCTATAATGATTACACCTGCCAATTTGTTTGTCTCTTAGCTTGCCTGGTAGGAAATGCATCAGGTCCACCCTTATGAACTTTTTTAAAGTATTACTATATGTATAAATAAATAAACGCGTCGTAATTAATAAAAAGTCTCACGTAATTTTACGGGGTTGAGAGATTTTCGATATCAACTTTTCACCAAACTTATTAATTTCCATTTAAAAGAGATTACATACTTAAGAAACAAACATCAATCACCTAAAGGTTTAGGGCTAGGTCTGCGAAATATTCGTAGGTTCAAACCCAATATTCGACTCTCTCTAGTGTCGGTCCCTCATGTCTGAGGATCGTGGTCACCATCAGGGTTGCACCTGGAGCGGATGATTTGCTTCCACCGGCTTCTGTCCAGTGCGTCTCTTACAGCACTGTAAAATTTGGAGGACGACGAGTCTTTTACTTGATCGGACCACCTTGTTGGTGAACGGCCGCGAGATCTTTTTCCTGCGGTGTTCCCAACTACGATCAGTTTATCCAGACTTTCGTCGCCTCTGCGCATTGTGTGTCCGAAATTCGTAGGTTCAAACCCAATATTCGACTACCTACATGAAAATACTATGAATGCAAGAATGCTAAGTAATATTTGTGAAAAAAATTGTTTTTTGCTGACATAAAATGTCAGCATTTTATGTCAGCAAAAAACAATCCAAATTTAAAATTATTTGGCTGGATTCAAGACAACGACCGTCTCATAAGTCGAATGCTACACAACTGCTAAGTCATAAAGAAATAGACAGAGATAATTTCCATGAAACATAGGTATTATATTTATTTTTTTGAAAAAAAATGGGCTTTTGTTTATACAAAAATTTGCCTTGCACACTACCTAAGCATTTTATGCAAATATATATATATACTGTAGTAAATCTTATATTTTCACTTAGACATTTTCATCATGACAGTACAACCCAGAGAAGATAATTGTGTCTTCATTCTTTTCAAGCTTACAGCAAAAGGCCTGGCCTGCCTAATAATCTATCCATTCGATTACAATCTGGACGTCATCAAGAAGTTATTTATATATTATTAACAAGAAATATTGCAAACTGTGGAAGGAAGATCTTTTATTCACAAATAAGGGAATCTTGTATACAAAATATTATTTACTGCTTATCACATAAGATAATATTGTTAACAGTACAACAACACAATTTTCTGTAGGAATGCTTTTACAATTTTTATTCATAAAAAAATTGTTTCTTTTAAGAAATGTATGAATTTGCACACATGAGAATTATATCTATATATTTCTTATAGCTTAATAATTAACCGGAATGTGAAGCAGCTACCGAGCTGTTAGAGCTAAGTCTGAACCTTTAACCAATTAACAATATAGTAAGCTAAGTCCAATGATCCTCACAAAGTCAGCCTTGGCGGTTACTCTAATTTGAGGGTGTCAGAGAACATCGAAATACGGCTCAATAAAATATTTCAATTGATTTTGGCTTAGTAGAAATTAATTTTATATGGGGTATAAACTAATGCTTGACCACGAACCCACCTGATGTTAAGTGGTGATATAGTCGAAAGATGGTACGCGCTAGTTTAGTAACAAACAAACAAACTTTTTATCCCACAATAATTTCCATAGCAACTAATTAAATTACAATTATCAGTGAGGGACTGGCGTCCAAACTACGAACAAAGCTGTGAGATAGATCACCATGCCTAAACATTACGGACGTCCACAAAACTTTTAAAACTATTGGAGAGAGAAAAAGAAGGTAATATATATACATAAATATATATATACATAAATATATATATAATTTCGTGTGTCATTCAGTAAGTGCCTATTCACTCCTATCTTGAAGGCTCCTCCCACGCCGAGATAAGTAACTTAAGAAACGCTATCCCCATAAATATATTGTCCCCATTATATCAGATATTGTAGGTATATATACATTAATCGATACTGACGATATTAACAGAAATGCTATACTGGATCTATTCTTGACTAACATCGTCGACGCAATAGATAATAACATCCGGCTATTGTCATATTCTTAGTCAAAGCTTTAGTATTTTCTATTAGACATACGGCAATCGTGAAATCAAGACACTTTACTTGGTACTAGCAAATCACATCACGTATAAATATCTCGTGTGAATATCTACCATTTAATGTATAATCAATCAATAATTTTTGCTATTTATTTTCTAATATCACCTCTTCACCTACATCTAGTAGGAGAGAGAGGTAATGTGGTAAGTTAAAGTTATAAATTTATACTTAATGTTTTCTTTTAAGCAATCACTCAAGTTACCTTGTTATGGCATAACGCCAAAAAAATGTTAACTATGCTGGAGCACAAATGTGCAACTATGAAGTAAATAAAAATTCCTACGGATTTAAGAAGGTATAATGTTAAACATCGTGATATATATTTATATGCAACTAAGTAAATATGATGATTTTTTGTCACAAACCTACCCTGATGGGTCATAGAAGCTGTTTGCAACAGTTTGATCGGATTTGAGAGATGACTGAGCCTGAACCACTATTGGGAGCAACCAACCATGACTCGGTCGGTAGCTTTAATGGAAAGACTATCAAGTTATTCAAATTACCGACTAACATTAATAATATCATTTTGGAATATAAACTACACACAACTACATTTTGGAAATGTTGTCGCTAGGAGAAGCGTCCGAGCAAACTCTAAATTATTAATGAATTTAATCAATTATAAATTAATGAAAGTGACAGCCTGTATATGTCACAATGTCGACCACAAGGCTTCACTAAAGTATAGACTATGGTTGGAATGCTCCAACAGAGATTTTATATTCGACCGCAAGATAGACGATTCAACATTATGTACCTAGCAATGCTTTAACTCTATTAAGCACGTAGATGCTTCGTTACAGGCAGAGCTGAAGAAACTCTGTGATCATGCTTACACCTGCTTTCACGACACCGTTATAATCTGTGGCAAATCTGTTAACGAAGCAAGAACTTTCATAGATCTTTGCGATATGTACGAATATGCCTGCGAGTATAACATGGGTAACGATCATTTTATACAATTAAAAGAAACAAAATTTACAGTATCTTTCAATTTACTTTGTAATTGGTTAATACCTATCCTCGTGAAATAGGTAATAGGCAATAATATTAGGTTGTCAAATATCTCCCTTCCGCCTTTTGTGTCATGCGGCACCCAAACATCAAGCTTTTTTTTGTATCCAGCCTTCTGCAGATGGTTTAAAATGGTTTGGTGACTAACTCCCATCTCCTGGGCGATGTCACGAGATGCCACATGCCGGTCTAACTCGATGTAGTCCATGATTTGATCGGTATTTGTCGTCACAGGTCTTCCGCCGGCTGGCTTATCCATGGTGTCGTTTTCACCGGCTCTGAATCGTCGAAACCATTCCTCCGTGGTTCGAAGTGATAGAGTACCATCCCCCAAAACACCATTAATCTCACGGAACGTTTCTCTAGCGGATTTGCCTTTAACGAAGGAAAACTTTAAAATAGCGCGAATTTCGGCGTTAGTGAACTCCATGTTTACACGTCTATAACTGTTGAACGCAATATCCAAACTAATTATGCATAGCGTCGTTTTGTAGGTTATGTCAAGACCTTCAAATTATGTATAGTATTGCTAGATACGAGCCCTGTAGCGCTTTGTACATAGCCGCGAAATTCAAAAGACAAAAAGGCGGAAGGGAGATATTTGACAACCTATTATATAAATATACATAACATTTTTTGTAAGAAATAATTATTTGAATATTTACAATGTAACGATATGAATTCATAATTAATGAATAAATTATCAATTTCTTGATGATCTCATAAAACACTCACAGTTAAATATAAATGTAATTATCCATCAAATTTACAATTATATAGTTTTCAGACATGTAAAGGAAGATGAAGGCATTTGTCCTAATCAAAAGGAACTCGGACCAGGTGTTGGTTAAAACAATCATTGAAGAGTTTTATTTAAAAATAAAATAAAAAACACCAACCTTATAAATATAACTATCATTACATAATACAAAAGTTAAGAAGCAATCTAAAGTTATTAATTTAAATTAAAAAAAATTTGGATCACATAACTGGTCGACAAGAAGGTACGAGAGCAAAATCTGAAAACAAACGATCAATAAATTATACTGAATAATGATATATAGAAAATAAGTACTGAGAACGATACTTACTGTAATTCCAATAACAATTAACCTGGAGCATGTGACAAACATCATCAAATTTTCCAAAGCCAAAATTATCATCATAGCCACAGACCGGCGAATATGTTCTATGGCATAGAATGGCAACTCTACACCAAGGACTAATCCTTTTGTTTGGAGAATCAGGCAACAATACCGGATTAGAGCTGAAGGATCTCCGTGATACTAGCTGAAAAGAAAGTACATCCGATGTTCATGTTTCTTTTCGATCTATCTTTCGTTCTGATAAAAACTTTATAATGAAATGATCTAAAATTGGATTTTTATAAATATTTTTATAAAAGAAGGAATTGTTATTAAAATCGGAAAACTTGTCAGAGGGTATTAGAGTTATTTTAGTAGGAAAAAAGAAAAAGCATTTGAAGAAAATAGATTTATTGATAAAAAAGATTAAAGATTGTATCGTCATCAATCAACTCTTATTTACTTGGTTGTTTCTCAACTATTGGAATGGGGTCGGTATGATTTTTTAGTTCATTTATTAAAATATTTCCGACTAACATCCCAAATTTAGTAACATTTTTGCCAAGTCTTACGACTGGGTGATCAGGATATTCATCCTCTATATTTATAGATTTACGCAGCTGATGTACCTCTACTTTTTCAGGTAACTTTGGCTTCTCAACATTGTTACTCAAATTTTCAAGCAGTTGTCTACTTGTTTCTTCATTGGTCTGTACCATTTTTACCAAATGCTCCAACGCTTGTGTATGTTGAATCAGTTTATCCTCAACAAATTCTTTAAATTGGCTAAAACTTTGTTTTTTCTTAGTTGATTCGGTAACTTCACGTTTTTGAATTTTCTGGCAAAATAATCAAAAATCTTATACTTAGGAGAAGTAGAAATGTAATATTTTGTTACGGTGTCCGACTGAATCTTGTTACTTACAGTCGCCGGTTCCACTGCATATACTAAGACATCTTCTAACCTTTCGATTTGACATGAATTGGATATCAAAACCAGAACAACTGCCACTGAAATAACATAATACTCAGCATTAAATGCCGTGGTTATTGCAAAGTTTGGAAAACTTTACAAGAAATAATCTTACCAAGAATCAATTTCCTCATGATGTCTGTACCGTATTTAGGACGATCTTCAATTAGGTTAGCGTGTAAAGCTAATGCCACTTATAGCGTCTATAATTGTATACTAGCATGTATAATTTTGATACTTGTGAATTAATTTGTTTAGTAAATAAAATACTTGTATACACACTGTATATAATTGTATAATTAGTAAACATAAATTCGTAGATTCAAAGCCACTATTTAACCGTTGATGTGAACGTTTCTAATCAATAATTCAATTCCTAATAGTCGCTTGCTAAACAGTCGAGTATCGGTTTCTGCCATTGCTCGATTGGTCTAGCACTGTCAAGGAAGTACCAGGACGGAAAGTAACAAAGAGTGGTAGTTCATCACCAGTTATCGTCGAGTTTCGCCATTTAAATGAGGGCCTAAATGGTCATAACTTATCATAGTATACCCTAATACAGGCTATATATTAGTCTAGCAGGGAGATGTGTACCGAAGGACCAAAGTAGGAAAATGTTTATGGAATATGATATATAATATGTATCTAATATTTTTGTGTATGTGCATGTCGGTATATAAAATGTGTGTGAGTAAAAAGTAAATACATAAATATTTCAATTCAAATATATCATAGTGTGAGTCGCACGGTTGTTCTCCCATATTGAAACCTTACTAATTTAGTAAGGTTTCAATATCGTTAGAATATTGTTAAGGTCACCAGACCACCTTGCGGGTGGAAGTCTTAAGCAGTGCTTGCTGGTCTGAGGTCTCCAATCGAGAAACTTGCTTGCTCATAAACGTCGCAAAACAACCGGTCTATTTGTAAATCATTGGGCCTATGTCCAGCAATGGATTTCCTATGGCTGTAACGACTTATGATTGTTTGGTTTATGATTGTTAAGGTGTTTAAAAATGATGTGTGAAAATTTTAATTTTTTCTCACTTATTCCTTTAATGAACAAATGTGTGTATGGCTTGTAAAGTACGAAATAACGTTCCTTAACATAATTGAGTATAAATACAAAAACCCTTTGTAATTTTCCTCAACGTTAACTTCATATACTACATCAACCGATTTTACACGTTTGAATGATCAGTATGTTATATTCTTTCCGAGATTTACCCCAATTTATTACAAAGCTAAAATATTAAAAGGTCAAATCAAGAAGCTCATTTATTTTCTAAGTAATTTTTAAATTGGAACCCAAGGAAAAGGTCAAATTCTAATAAACCAGCCCACTCACAATGCGTGGGTTGATTTAAGAGAATTCAATTATTCAAAGGTAACTATTGTGTTTCTTTGCTTTACATATTTAATTATTCACGGTACCTAGAATAATATCTGTAACTGAAATTATAATTATACACAATTATTGTAACAAATCATTTAAGATTTTTTTTAGAACAAAACCAATGATGTAGATATTTTTCTAACAAACCTACACAGACTGGCCAGGAAAGCTGAGCAAAACTGTTTTATCTGGTTGAAAGGTCTTTGTTAAACAAAAAAAATTTTGTCGCTGGCGATTTTTTCTTAGAATCATCTGTGTTTCTGCAGAATATCATCGCCGATTACCCTACTTGGGTAATCAGTATTATGCTGAGCAACCCACCACCTCCAACCTCGCGATTATATGCGCCGAAACGCGGCAGGGTACGCGTGGTCTGGCCGTGTGGCCCCACACGCACCTTTTGAATCCCTACAAGTTCTTTATCAGCCTTTCTCCGCCATTCGGAGCTCAACCCCTTAAGGGGCTCTACGGCACGCAACATAATGGTTCGCTCGACGGCGCCAGACGACTTTTTTAGCGGGTCCTTCTTTTATGCCAGGCATGTGCAAATCCCTGAACTTGAGGAAGTTGCCCTCCGAGGAGACCAGATCGCGGAAGACCGGACCTGGACACGTACGTAGCCTAGCGAGCAAATCATCATAAAGTGGGCACAACCACATGCGATCCTCTGCATCCTGTCCACAATCACACGCACTCACATCGCATAAACGCATCTCGTTCAGCCTTTTACGAAAATTACCGTGACCCGTTAGGAGCTGCGAAGTCACATAATCCGGGGCGATCCAAGTTGCTTTTAGTCGGTCTGCAACCGCCGGGAGGAATTGATGTGAATATGCTGAGCAGTGAACCCTGTCGGTTCGGCGTTGCAACGCATATCCTTAGTTTTTTGTTACTCGTAAGCATTCCGATCCGAGGGCGCCCGAGAGGGCCGAACCACGACTCGGTCGGTAGCTATTTAATTGATAGAAACTATTTGGGACAATCTAAGCTAAACTAACTTATATGCCACTTCGGGACGCGTTGGCGCTGGGAGAAGAAGTGGCCGAATAAACTCTAGCAACGCTCCTAATTCTAGCCAAGTGGACATAGCCTAGTATTGGGCCTTTTGGGCTTTTTAGTGTTATTTTTTATTTTTTTGTATTATCTCATTTTTAACTGTGTGCTTAATTCCTATGTGTTGTATCTGTCTGACCAATTAAATGGCTTATTATTATTTTCCAATGTTTATTGTTTTTTCTCGGCTCTTGCTGGTGTTACCTACATGTACGGGTCAAAACCAAATAAATGTAATGTGTGTTTTATGTTTATGTTGTTGGTGTATTGATAATGGTGTCCTATTTGATTATTAACTTTCAAACAATTTTACATGTATTAAGAATTACTTAAGCCTGTTACATAACTGTACATAATACCTGTTGTGGAGAGCTTTACTTTTAACTTTATTATTTTTTTAAACCTACCTAAGTTTTTATAAAATTTATATAAAAAGAAAAATACACAAAAATATCATACAAAATATAAAAACATTATGAAAACCTAACCTAGTGTGTGCCACCGACAACGAAGCACGCAACCGGAGGTTAGGGCGACACAGAGAGAAACCTCCTGACGATGCGTGCTGCCTTCTGTATCTGACCTTTGACCGAGCCAAGTCTCTTAATATGTTGTTATTATTATAAAATGAAGAACAAAAAATAGTTTAGGCAAAATTTCATTACTTGAACCACTCTTACCCCTTAATGTGCGCCGTACAAAGCGGGGTCGGGATCTCACGGCACAAGCCTCCTGATTCTACGTGTCGCATATAATAAAGCGATGACTTACCACCTCGATGTCTCCTTGTCCCCGCTTGCACGATCCTGGTTCACTCTGTCAAGTCTCAGTCGAGTCAGTAAATCAATGAGTCTGAACACGCGAGCACTGCACTGATGCAACTGTATTGCACTGCTCCCCGCAAAATTAATTACGTCGTTAATGACGCGCCGCGAACCGTTAACTACACCGAACGGTTCTGCAACTGGTAGGCGACTGGAGACTCACCTCTCCGCACACGCCCTGTGCTGCATCCGACAGCAAGGGTTTTCGAATTACCCACGTGTGAGGAGAAAGCAAAAATCAAAAAAATATCGCCTCACCGTCATCTGTGTCAGATATATGTTATCGCGAAATATGAATTTATCGGTATATATATTTATTCAGTATTCATCTATACAAAACACTTACTCGTATATACCCCCGTCTGTTGAAGACGTGAGTGTATAAGTGTATAACGTCAACGGTAATTTTTCCTAAACCAATCTTTTTATTTATATTTTTATTAAAAAAAATGGTCGAATATTAAAATGAAAAACATATAACATCAAATATCAAGAAGATTTAAGCGTTGTATAACATGGAATTGTGATTTATTAGCATAAGAAGTGAATTACGGCCATTGATACGCATTTTTGTTAATATATTGATCGATTAGTCCTATCATATATGTCATGCTTTTCAAATGACTGCAGGACATTGAAGAAATTATTACAGGCTTTTATGTTACAAATATATTTAAGATTAAAAACCGTCCTCAAATCGAGTCGCGATTCAGGCTAAGCGACCTAAGAGCTATGCCACCTCTCAATCCGGTGAAGCAGTAGAGGCCAGCTTCTCTGGCCAACTGTGTTAGTTCGTCCAAAAAAAAATTGAATCAAAGGTTAAACGCGTAGACTCTTTGTATATATTTTTATGGGTATAAACTAGAGCTTGCACACCTCCACCTGATGTTAAGTGGTGATATAGTCGAAAGAAGGCACGCACTGGTTTAGTAAGTGCCTCCGATTTATCGTAGAACCTTGCCAAACCGTCATGAAACTACTCTTGATGTACATCCTTTCCAATAAAAATCAATCATCGAAATCGGTTGCCATGATATATTTTTTTATTCTAAATAGGCTCACGTTCGGCTTCTATCTCGCTTGATGGAAGGCGAAGATGAAGCTTAGAATGGAGCACGTGAGCCTATACGGTGTCTGTTCACATTGGACTTAAAGGTGTCTAGATTGTACCCGTATGGAAAGACTGATCGCGGCAGATATTGAGTTATTCGTCCATTTGTAGCGCACATACTTAATGCAAATTAAAGATTTATATGGTTTTCTCATGGATGCCATTATCAAAAATTAACCATGATGAAATGGGAAGCACCAGCTCTCAAATAAAATACAATAAATCCAAAACTGTTCACCCAGTCGAAAGTTATGAGGTAACAAACATAAAAACACACACAGACAAATTCAGAACCTTCTCCTTTTTTAAGGTGACTGAAAAGAACTTAATTTATTAATTCTATTAGGAATAAACATCATTTCCTTGCAATGTAACAATAAAATTAATTCAAGTAGGGATTCTAAATAGATCATCATTATCAACGTAACTAATAGACGTAAATCGGTCTCAATTGTACGTCATATTTTGTGACGTTCATTTATACAACACAACTGAGCTAAAAACCCTAATACAGCCGTTCGTAAATCAAACGCCAAGGTATTAAGCTTTCAAATCTTTACTTTTATATCACAACGCGTAAAATATTGATTGCAATGGAATTTGTTTGCGCTTGCGTGATAAAACTAGTTCGCGAACTTTATGACGCCGTAAAAGTATTTCGTACCAGTGTTTCAAAACATAACACCATTTTGAAAGTACAATATGATGTATAGTTGATAAGGATGAAGACAATATGTTCATTATTCTTAGTAAGTAGTTATTATACATTATTTGTCTATGATTAGTCTAGTTTTTAAACGGTTTTATTTAGCTGGGCCCGTATGGAATTTGTTTATTTATTTAGGTCAAAATTAGAAATTAAAATTTAAGAACCTTCCCGTTGTCAGATTGATCTGAAATTTGGTACACACATTTAATTTAGATGACAATACAATATATTACAATCAATAACATAATAAATCTAAGATGGCCGCCGATACAAAATGGCGGATTACATATTTTTCCTTAACCCCCTCAATATGGGTATCAAATGAAAGGGCTACACTAGTAAAACCAAGATGATTATGTCAAAATTTAAAATTCAAGATGGATGCCGTTCCAACATGGCGGATTAGGTACATATTTTTTCCTATTAATTTGTTTAATTCTTTTTTATTTGATATTCACGATTATCCAAGTTGCATATACTAGATGACTTTTATGTTTAAAGCTTTGATAGCCGAGAACGATAGTTCAAGGAACTCGCCGTCTCTGTTATTTCACTGACTTTGACCACATTGTATTCGGAGAGCAAGACTATATTTATAAGACAGACACGAGCAAACTATACCAATTCCTTTTGCTGCACGAATAATGAAAGACGAATCAAAGCGCTTTAGGCGCAGATTTTAGGATGTTCACAACAAAGGATGAAATCCAGCAGTGCCTCTTGAACTCTGATGGTGGAATTGAGATGGGGGAATTAGATCATGTAATTCCGGAGCATACTCTCCAAAATACAATCTGTAGAAAACCGAAAGACTAGCTACCTTAAGTTTTAAACGTTTTAAGCAAATAAGCGACCATTTAAACAAATGCTAGCAACTTTTGTATTAAATTTTATTAACTACTAATACTGTCAACAGTTAAAATATAATCTTATGCTTGTGGTTTTTAATCTAGGACTACCTACTTTTTTTCTTCAGACGTAGACAGTACTCAATCCTAAATGCGAAAAGAGGAAATATAAGATAATTATATTTCCTCTTTTCGCCCACTGAATAAGGTGCAGACGGCATAACTATTCATAAAAATGTTGGCAATACACCTACGTACTCGTTATATTTTTTTTATTTTTCTTTGTAATTTTAGTTCTACTATTATATACAAATACTGTAAATGGACACAGCGAATCAATAAAGGTATGTGATATTATGTATTTCCGAATAAGTTACAGTATATGATACTATTAGAATAAAATTAATCTTATTTGTATCAGTATTACTTTACTATATTATAACTTATTTGTATGTGTGAATCAGAAGAACAGAAATACAATGGTACAAACCGCCTAGGATTTCGAAGCCAAGAGTTTTATGTCTTGGTATGAGGATGCCCAGGGACCCAAATCTGCTTAACTAATTGTTTCCAAATGAACTTTCAGTGATATCATAGTTGTCGATTTTTGCTAATTTACCGTTTTTGCCACGTGAAACGTCGCCTCGAAACCCTTTTTTTTTTGTTGCATTGGATTGGATTTTGTGCATGGTGAGGGGCTCCGGGATCTCCAGTGGAACGCACCGAAGCCCCTCTGCACTGTGCTCATAGAGAGCACTTCCCGGGGAGGTTATTCTCTCCCCAGTGCCCTCGCAGTGCAAGGCGACACGGGCCAGCCGATGTCGCCTTCTTCCTGGTCCACCTTGGCGGACGACAAAGGCCCCACCCTTGTCGCCCAATGAACCCGGGGCCCCTTTAGTCGCCTTCTACGACAGGCAGGGAATACCGTACCTCGAAACCCAGCCACTAGGACATTTTTTTCAATTATTATATTTACGGGTAAAACAAAACCGACTTCAAGGTGGTAGGTCTGAGGTAACAAACATTAAAAATATACAGACGAATTGAGAACCTCCATTTTTGAAGTCGGTTGAAAAAAAACAAAAAGTAATAATTTTGACATTTACCACAGATTATTACAAAGGTGAATGATTAGTGAATATTGTGCTTCTGGACTGCATTGATAAGTCTATATGTAGTACATACAATCTTTATCGGTGATTATTTTCCAATTACATACTATAATAAGCTCTGGTAATCATGTCATATGGTATTTATTCTTAATTTTATAAACACAGTCACTACTGGATTGAGCTCTCAATTTTTTCTTTTGCGTAGAACGAGGAGGAGTGCAAAATAGCAGATCTGTGCATCCACGACAAAGTACCAATGTGCGGGATTGACTCTTGCGGCGAGATGAGAACTTTTATCGACACATGCGACATGCACGAGTTTAATTGTGACAGCAGAAAAGGTAAAAGTCTATATAAGTCCCACAGTTGGGCACAGACCTTCTCTATAAAGAGAGTATTGTGATTGAGTACCGCGGGTAGGCAGACTTAGATATTTCTAACACATGTGAACTCGTGTTAACATTTTTCTAAGTTTCTTTTCCTTCACCGTCGAGCACGTGGTACATAAGTATTTAAAAATGCATACAATTTAATTGGACGAGCGAAAGATTGACAAATGTTGTGTTATAAAGATAAAAAACATTAAGCAAAGTCTACACGGATTTTTTGTAATACTGAAACTCCTAGACCTAAGATGAATGCTTAGACACTAGACATATATGCTATATGCATGGGTGCTGCGGGGCTGAGTTCGTCACCCAGAAGTGCTAGCCGCGTGACAGTTACGTGTGCATGCGCCGTCGTCCGCCATTGTTCCTACTGCCTGTCTCCAGCACTAACTTATCCACGAACTCTCCGCTGTTGCGCGCGGTTGGGTTTGTTTATACCATCTCACTGCACTTTGATATATTTTGTTGCACAGAGTCTGTGTTTATCGAAGCTGCCTACAAATGCGTAGAAGGTGTTTGACTCTATTATACTTATCTATTATTGTCAATATATCAAGCAGCTTTTTATTTGTTTTAATTTTAATAAAATATATTCAACTATGTTTTTATAACATCATATTGGTATTATCTGTAACGGTGTAAATTTTTGTTGATTTAAATAAATAAATAAATATATTTTATTATAAGACTATTTAATTGCATTACAGATTTCAAACAACGACCAATCCACGAATGTTGGGTAACTTGTAAAAGAGGACGATCGTTCAAGAAGCCCGAGTACCGAACTGACTGCAACATTAATACTAAAGCCAATAGAATATAAATAAACAATATATATTTTATTTGCTCCCAGAATCAGAACCCAACTAAGGGCAACAAACCACCTGCAGTATTCCGATAAAAGCTACCGTACGAGTCGTGGTTCGGCACTCTCGGGTGCCCTCTTGTCGCATTGATAATGCTAACATAACCTTCTTAGCCAAGGTCCTCTACGAGGGCCTAACCTAAGAGATCTGCCAGATCTCAAACCTTAAGTGCATTTGTAACGGACTACATTGTCCGACAGCAAAGGTTTGTCAAAAAATGAAACTGACAGGTGCCAGGCATATACACTGCCTCTGCAGCTAATATCAGAACACCTAGATGTTACTGTGTTGTAATGTGAGTACTATGGTTTTTACAACATATTCGAACTCAGATAATGTTACAACGCCATCTAACAAAAAGTTCAGGAACCAGTACACAATACGTCCAAGATTTACAAGATGACAATGCATTGTGTAAAAACGCATTTCAAAATCGTGTGTTTGTAATAAAAACTTAACATTGACATAACTTCATTCAGTTCATTACAGCCTTCTAAATGTATAGCTTTTCAATTTTATGATCAAAGATTCCAATCTCAGCTAGAAGAAACAGAAAAATGAACCATGCGTTTCCATCGCAGTTTTTTAAGCACAAAAGTTCTTTAAGTTATCTTAATATATCTTTTTAAGTTTTTCGCCCAATATGGGCTTATCCGTCATACGCACCTAATAAGCTAGGTGAAAAGGGACAGAAATTACTATCTTAGTCTGAGTTATAAAAGACGTCAGAGCTTATGTTTTTTTAAACGAATCTCACTCAAAGACGATACTATAATAAATATCTCTTATTCTAAGAAAAATCGATGTCATCTTGGTAGTTGGTATTTATTGTACATGTTTCGCGTAACTACCACGCACAACAGACTTGTGGAATCAAATGACGTCAGCGGTATTATTGAACCGACGTCATAGAGCTCGTTTAGTATTATAATAACTTCCGTATTTTTTCAATTAAATATAATTCTCTACGTATTATACACGTATATTTTAAGAACAAAAACAAAAACCACTTCAAATTGTATTAATAGTGATGGATCAAAATATTAAATGCGTTGATGCTTAACAGTCGTAAGTTCAAGGGATTGTTATTAAAATGGTTGCAGAATCAGGAATACACCCAAATTGAAAATATATTATTAACCTCATGATAAACACACACTCACACAAACACACGCATGCACTACACACACCATACACATTCGCATAACTTCTCGACTATGACTGTAGTTCTTTCCCTTTTGCCCACATTTTTGTTTTTTTTTTCATATATTTACAATAATTAATTATCGTATCATTTACTTAACTTATATTAAAAACTTATTGTACGCAGGACTTACTGTTTGTGACTCTGGAAGGCACTGTCTTCTGAGATACAGGTACACTGTACCTTAGACCTGTCGCTTCCGAGCCTCGCACTTGCGATGGTACGGAGCGACAGGTCTTGTCGGCAGTCGCCTCCTTCTGCGAGACAGTCATGTCTCAGAAGGAGGCCGACGAGCGGGTCAGGGAGGAGCTGTGGGGCTCCCTCCTTCCGCAGGCGACGAATCGGGGTGCGCAGGAGACGTTTCAGACGTCTCCTTTCGCCGCCCCGTAATCGAAGCGGGGTCAGGATGGGAACCTGGCCCCAGCATGCTTTGGCGTCGTCGGGACTTCTCTGAGTGCCGGAGGAGTCCCCTTTGAGGGTGAAGTCCGGTCTTTGCCGGGACCGGCCGGTCGTTGGGATGTCCTGTCGCTGACAGATCCGGGACACCCGCTCATAACGGCTGATGGCATTCGCGGTAGGTTTAGTGGGTAGTGGCTGCCCAGGCTGAGTCCCACACATCCCTCCGGGCCCACCCAGGGTACCGGAGGATGGTTAATAAAATGATTCCCCGCGTTAACAAAAAAAAAAAAGGTACACTGTACCTAGTTCAGGAGACAGAGCTCCTGTATATGTAACATGTTTGTTTTAGTGATATTAATAAAGTTATTAAGTTGTTATTAAGTTACTACGCAAGGACTCTCTTTTCAACCGACTTCAAAAAGGGTCTTTAAGTTCTCAGTTCGTCTCAATTTGATCCAATTCTGACATTGGCATAATTGAGAAAACAATACAAGCCTTAAATTTGCATTAAGTATGTGCGTGATAAATGGACGAACAACTCAATAGCATGATAATTGTTTTCGATCATTTTTATTGGAAAAGATGTAGAGAGTAGCTTAATGATAGTTTGATTAGGTTCTGATAAATCCTGTTTCGTAATATTCCTATGATAATTCGTAAATACAAAGAGGTCGTCAGCGCGTAATAGAGTTTAACGTTGGATTCGATTTGAAGTCTGTTTTTGTTTTCGCTCGTAAATATACTTGTTCATATATATAATGCGAAGTACCGTCTCCTATATTCTCTTTCTTCCACATTGGTGCTCGCTACCGTTATAGGATACGAATACTTACCTAGTCTTGGTTTGTTAGAAACCTATCAATATAACAATCATCAATCATTCTTTCATACAATTTTTCGGAGTTCCCTGATATATCATCGCAACCAGATCTTATTTCAACAAAATTCATATGGATGGAAACTTGAAAATATTATAATTGGTAATTCTTCCATATTTTTTTGAAGTCGATTAAAATGAAAATACAATATTTCAAACGAAATGGCATTTAACTCGTGTACATAAAATGGTTTATATTGCATCTATGGTGAAAATTTCCATTATTAAAGGTATAGCATTTACATGATGTGAACAAAATCCAACAGCAAAATGATTTATTAAGAAATAAATCGTAACATTATGTAAAATGTATTCGAAGATTCTGTTTTTAAGCGTATTACTAGTTTTTATAATTCACCAATGTCGTTGTCATGTTGACAGTGGAAAGGTAATTATTATTTTTTCTTAATAATTCAGAACATGAATATTAAATAAAATTAAAAAATACTTATGTTGCACAAACCTAGAAGTAACTGAACTAGTAGATTTACGTGTAAAAACAAAAACCGACTTCAAATCCGTGTTTCTTCTTTATATTTCCGAATTATCGTAGAAATATAAGGAAATAGAATTTATCAAAATCTTTTTTTTGGTTGACGGGGGGGAAATCTTCAACAAGATAGCGGCGGGCTGATGTAGGGTTCTTACCCCTCGGGTTCACTGGGCGACAAAGGTGGGTCCACCAAAGTGGACCCAGGGAGAAGGCGACATCGGCCGTGTCGCCATGCGCTGCGAGGGCACAGGGGGGGAGGGAGCAACTTCCCCCCCCCCCGGACGTGCTCTCCTTGAGCACAGCGCAGAGGGGCTCCGGTGCGTTCCACGTGAGGTCTCGGAGCCACAAAAAAAAAGGGTTCTTACCCATTATAACCCCCCTCCCTTTGGCCCTTCCTGGGTGCATCAGTGCACATCGTAGCCCCTCTGCACTGTACCCGGAGAGCACGTCCCGGAGGGGAGGTTAATCCCTACCCCCTGTGCCCTTGCAGTAATGAGGTAACGAGTGCCAGCCGATGTCACATTTTTCCCGAGTCCTATACAATAAAATGAATTATCAAAATCCGTTGCCTTCATTTTGAGTTTATCGACCATTTGCCACAATATACTCAATACACCCGTACACTCAAGACTCAATTAAAGACAGATGGTTTTCTTAAGGATGCCATTGTCAGAACTGGATGAAATCAGTTTTCCAAAAAAATATCAAAAACGGTCGTCAAAGTCGAAATTATGAGGTAAAAAACAAAAAAACACATACAGACGAGTTGAGTATTCCTCCTTTTTTGAATTTGGTTGAAAACTAAATAATTATACTTTAACTCTTCTAATTTCAAAAACAAAAAATTCTATTATTTAATACATAGTCAAGCTTTAACCGGGCCAAATGTACAACTTATATAACTACTTCGGGATTATTTGTTCCAATTTTCGATGAGCAACGCCGCGTGCCAAAACATGAATCCCATTTTACAGAAAGCAGGTTAAGTGAGCTTACGGACTAACTACAGACACGACGACTTTTGCCTCCGCTGTGATCCACATTTCTTATATTTATCATACAGAAAAACATTGATAAAGACGATTTAAGAAATAAACTTTTCAAAATAATCAATTCAAAAATGTTGTTATAAGAAGGAAGCAGCGAAATAGTGCCCAATCAACCGGTGATTAGGGCGAGATAGAGACAAACCTCCTGACGATGCGTGCCGTGTCCATGAGTACTGCCTTCTGTTTCTGAACCTTGACCCAGGCATCTAGCGAACAGCCCTGTAGTTTTGGGCTCTCAAGAATAAGACTACGGTATCCCCTGCCTGTCGTAGAAGGCGACTAAAAGGGGCCTCGGGTTTACTGGGTGACAAGGGTGGCCTTTGTCGTCCGCTAAAGTGGACCCGGGAAGAAGGCGACATCGGCTGGCCCGTGTAGCCTTGCACTGCGAGGGCACAGGGCCCCCTGTGCCCTCGCAGTGCAAGGGAGTAACCACCCCCGGGACGTGCTCTCCTTGAGCACAGTGCAGGAGGGCTCCAGTGCGTTTCACTGGATATCACGGAGTCCCTCGTCATGCACTGAGGAAAGGGCCACCGGAGAGGTTTTAGTGGGTAAAAACCCCACATAACCGCCGCCTTCCCCCCAGAAGGCGGGGTATCTTTTTGAAGATTTCCTCCCCGTTAACAAAAAAAAAAGGCATCTAGCGAAAGTCTCTTGAGGTATTCAAGAATTTTCGCTATAAAATCGTTCGCAGTAACGACTATCAGGACAATGAACATCGAAACCACGTCTCACATGGCGGTCACCAAATCAAGACACTTGGTGATACCCTTTCGGCCTTCACAAGATTCTGGCGATGTGGGATAGTAATATTGACGAGCACCGCCTGTCTCGTTGATCGGTCTGTAAGCGCGATATCAGGTTAATTGCTTATTTGTATTATCGGTTTTAAAGCTTGAAGAAGAATGCAAGATCGCCGACATCTGCCGTCATGATCAAGTGCCTGTGTGTGGGATCGACTCTTGTGGAGAGATGAGAACATTCATTGACACATGCGACATGCACGAGTTTAACTGTGACAGTAAAAAGGGTATACATCATTTTGCATAAAGATTTTAATACTTAATCCCCGTGGGGCTGGTGGATATACTTTCGTTAAAGTACGATGAGATAAAATTAATTACGATTTTCGGTCCAGTAACTATCCTGAAACTGAAAATATTCATTATTATGATTCTGCCCGCGTAGGCTTACCTATAAAGACAATATTTTATAGACCCAGTGCGGGACCTAACACGCTTAGCACGAAAGCAATCTTTTGCCGTATTTAACCGTAAAGTGTACCATAGTGAGATTATAAGCATAAGGCATAGACCGCCACGTGGATTGGCGAATTTTAAATGTCTTTGAAAATTCACGCAGACACGCAGGTGTCCTCAGGATGTTATCGGCGAGCACGTGGTAAATCGACACTTTATATCTCAACACACAATTTCGTTCGTGCCGACGAACAACGAACTAGGGTTGCCGGAGTACATATTTATGCGATACATAAGCGACGTGGAAAATTGATTGTTTCTGTGATGAACGTTGTAGTACAATCGTTCATTCACTCATTCATTCTCTAAATACCTCGCAGACAAACGCTCGTGAATAAATAAAGCTTAGAAAAGTTAATTTCACTAATACCCCCAAGCAAAATTTATACGAAAACAATTTCTTGCTACAAAGTCTTTCTCCCGCCCACTACGCGCCGACGAGGCACGTGGAACCTTTAGAGTAGGGTGACCAAAAGTAATTATTTAGATAATTACATTATTTCCATTATATCCTCATAATAATATGAGCCTTGAGATAGTCATCTAAATAACCCTAGAGTGGTAGATAGAGACAGCGTTGTACACAGCCATATATACATCTTTTTTTTTATAACGCGGGGGAATCCTTTTATGGACCGTCCGCCGGTGCCCTGGGTGCACCCGGAGGGATGTGTGGGACTCGGCCTGGGCGAAGGCGAATACCATCAGCCGTTATAAGTGGAGCGTCCTGGATCTGTCAGCGACAGGGCACATATTATATACATTTGGCGCAACTTATCGCTAATGATTTTTCGTCCTTAAGAACCAAAAAAAATTGACAATTTAATGGTCAACTGGGATTCCAATTCTCGACTATCAGATGATAAGTCGAATCTTTAAGTAACGAGGTTTTTACTGCTTTTATAGTCCTCTGATGAAAATAAGCTTCATCTTTAGAGCAGCTCAGCAATGCTTTGAACACGGCTGCAGATAGGGGAATGTGGCGATGGATCTGTGTGTTGAAAACCCACGACCCACAGCGTGGAGGACCCCGACTTGAGGAGGAAAAAGAACTCATAAAGATCGCAGGACGTAGCTGGATGCAAGCCGCTAACAACCGGTCCTTTTGCAAACCACTGAACGAGGCCTATGTCCAGCTATGGACCTGCGGCTCAAATGATGACAGAGCTGGACTAGGTGTCATCAACATTTGTCCACTTCCCAGGGTTGTGAGTAAATCATAGTCCCAATTCATAATCAATCTTACTCTATCATACCTCTAAAATTTAATGAGGCACAAATTAGGCAACAATTTGGACTATACGGAATGCATAAAAAAATATATTAAAATTCGACATTGAGCGCTACCCCTATCACATACAGGGCTTAATATACAACTATTGGTAACTAAGTGCTAAAGCTATCGTAGCGTTAGCTCAAAAATAAGTAATAGCAATTATTTAAATTTGAAATCAGTTCTACACAGAAACATTACAAATCCCAAGTCAATTATTGCTTGTCAAACAGTCCTAGAAATATGAGCACTTACAAAATCCCCTCCGACTGCGCTTATGCCGACCGTTGACTAAGTACTTCCAATAAGTGATGCCCTTTTCGCAAAAAACCAACTTCACTTGATCCACCAACACCCATTGGTGTAGTGCAAAGTAACCCTGTATAGAGTTCATGCTTAAATGGTTAATTTTCCACCCCGCTTTCTCCGTAATATTAGTCACGTTTATAGAAACACGGATTTCGCTCATTTCGCAAAGATCGTGCAGGTGACTTTTCATGTGTTTTGAAATAACTAAATGTTTACCGGTTCGTTTCAGTAAATATAACAAAACAACACCTAACGCTTAATTAATTTTACGATTATATATATACTTAAAGTGTTATATATTGTTAGTTAGGAAAGAAGCATCCTTAAAATCACCAAAACCCAAAAGTAACAATAACCGACGCGTTAACACACGCCCTTAAATAAAATGGCAATGGGCTGGACACGTAGCACGCTTCACCGACTCACGCTGAACCATACTGGCAACACGATGGAAAGGGCCAATTGTAATTGAAATGTAGGCAGACTGCAAAAGCGGTGGTCTGATGACATTAAAGATGAAGTAAGAAGAAACTGGATAACTAGGCAGGAACGGGGAAAACTGGGAAAAAAGGGGGAGGCCTTGGGTCCATATCTAGCTGCTAAATTTAACAATAGCAATATAAATATAAATAAACCACTAACTGTTACAACCACTTTATACTGTGTTAGATATGGAAATAAACAAGGATTTTATATATATATATATATATATATATATATATATATATATATATATATATATATATATATATATATATATATATATATATATATATATATATATATATATATATATATATATAAGTACGTCCTTTCCAATAAAAAAATGAATCATGGAAATCGGTTGGCGTGATATTGAGTTATTCGTCCTTTTGTGGCTCGTTAGACCTCATTTGTGACACGATGTTTTGCATTGTTCATCATTACAGACCGGGTATAAATTTCATTAGATTACGTTTTGTACCATATAATATAAAAGTTACAGCTCTCATATAAATAATATATTTGTCCCACTGTTGGGCGCAGGACTTCTCTGTAAAGAAAAATACTTTATTAGGGCATAGTCCGCCACGCGCCACCAGTGCGGATCGATTGGATTAGTGCGGAAACCTACATGTCTTAGAAAAAATTTCTAACTTATGTAGGTTTCTTCACGATGTTTCCCTTCACCGCCGAGCGCGTGGTAAATCAGCAAATAAAACGGCAACTTTATTGCCTGCACCGGGGGTCGAATTCGGGCTGCTAGCGTACTACGCAACTTGAGCCAACTGCCCGGACCCTGAGCTACCAAGGCTCTCAAAAAAAATGATTTGATATAGAATAATTCGCTTAGGACTGTGACTGTAATAGATGCCACCTGGCGATAATTACAGGATTATTTAACTTTATTACAGTTAACCAATTTTTATCTAATCCATAGATTTTATCCAAAAACCGGTTCACGAATGTTGGGTGACCTGCAAACGTGGCAGGAGCTTCAAGAAACCACTATACGGGGAAGACTGCGTCAAACAGAACTTGGTATAAACACGATAAGTTATCAACAAAAAAGTTTTATTACATAAATTAATTGAGATAAATTTGAAACAATAACTTATCACTATGTACTTATTGCTTCGAGATCACAGTACAGATTATGCTTAGAATAACCGTTTGCAAACGTTTTTTATTAATAATTTATTTAGTTTTATTTAATGTTTAGTTAATTAAAATAATTATAACACTATTTCATAATTAAATATTGTTAATATGGCCCTGTTGTACATTATTAAACATATTTTTTTTTATTATAAGTAAAATCTAAAACCGAACACCATATAAAAACTTTTTTAAATTTAACCTTTTTACAATTACTTATGACTTAGACTCAGTATTTATTTATTAATGATAAATATAAAGGTATATAAGGTGACGTTATGTTGGTGCTAATTATTATTTACAAGTGCTACTAAACAGTGATTCATATACAAAATTAGGGTTGTAAATGCTTTTAAAGTTAAATTATCTATGTTAAAGTTAGCATGTAATTGTCATATTTTAATTACATCTTTAAAAATAAAACTACTACTGTAACTAATATACTGTACATTACTAACAAATAATTTCATATACTTATAATTTCTATACTAAAAACTACATGTATATCTAGGTCCAATTTACGGAAATATTTACATCAATAAAGCTATATACATTTGTTTAACAATACAAGTAAATGTCAAAATAAAAATAGAATAACATACAGATTCAATTGTTATCTAAAAATCCAGCGTTTTTAACGATCTTATAAATTCTCTCCCTCGGAATCTTCTCAGCCTCACGTTCTACAACTTGCATCTCTTTGTTTGTGAACCAGGACTCCTTAGCGAGGCCTGCGGCGATAGCAGGATTGTCATAGAAGCTTCTGGATTTCAGTAATTCAGGGGGAAGGAGGGCTTCGCTCGCAGCGTTCAGCTCTACGGCTGGATGCGGTTGTACCCCGGACGGTGAGGGCTGCGCGTATTGGATTCCAATTGGCTGCAAGGGCTGTGTGAATATTAAGCCTGGTCTTGCTTCAGCCATTACGAAGATGGCAACAATGTAGAATATGTGGCGCATTGTAACTGAAAATCGAAAATGTGACTTAATGATCATTTGTTAATTTTGATCACCAGTTGGGCCAATTTAACGGCTTCTGCTGTACAATTACGTCAAAATAACGTTCAGTGACATCATAGTTGTCGATTTTTACTAGTGAACGTACTATGACAACTCTCATATAGGCGATTTCAGGTAGGGATTACTGGTTAATTAACTTATAAGATAATTATGAAACACGTTACGCAATCCATAGGTTTAAATTAATTATAGCGTATATTTAATTATTCTGTGTTATAACGGTAATTACAATCAGTTGGAATTACCAAAATGAAGTTGCTTATTTTTCTTAATTTTCATATTAACAACTTATCAGGTCTATTGTTGGTTTGTATTAATTTAATAATTAACTTATATAATAAGCTTATATCAAGTTATAAGCAGTAATTCTTATGTAGGATATTTTGAAAGTGTTTTAGAAACAGTTTAGTTTATCTCAAGCAATAAAGAATTTGATATAATATTTTTTTTAATGTCACCACATTGACAATCGTGATATCTATTTGAAATATTTAAACATTAGAAAAGGAATAATAAATAAAAATAATACATTTAATAAAAGCGATAAAATATGGCTTTCGTTACATGTATTTAATTGTTTATAAATGCAAGATTGTTAAGCTATTTACGTCTAGCCTTCTTTGTAGCAAAGAAAATGAAAATACATAGCAGTAAGATAGAGTTTATATATTATAGGATATTTATTTATCTAGCTAGCTGTGTACATATATAACACATACTGTTTTTGTTCTCTTACTCTGTTATATCTCGTCAAAACTGTTCACACAAAATCTTTAAACATATCCGACATAATCCGCAAAGACTACTTAAACAAGCGTTACATTATCCGACACCACATATATTCTTCACAGAGACTACTCACATTTGTTAACAAAAGTCACGGTCACCACTGTCACAACGCAGCATAGAGTTAACTGCGCGCGCGCAACGCCGCCTCTGATTTAAATAGCGTGTTCACTTGTCCGGCTAACCTTACAAATGCTTCCGGGATCGACTGGACCACTACGTTCCGTTTACAACACATTCAATTTGTTTTCTTAAGGAAGTTCATTAATGACGAATAAGGAAGCTGAAATATTTGCAAATTATACAACTACGATATGACATGCATCAACTTCCGGAAGTATGATTTTTTTTAAAGCGAACGAGCTTAAGATCGTAGCCAGTGAACACCTTAAACCTGTATACGAAACTGTTTCCTGCTGTAAAGGTAAATTGTATTGGTCCGTAAATATCTATAGCGACTACTGATAATGGCACATCAAGGGAAATATCCTAATATACATGTAAAAAAATAATAACATTTTTTTATGAACCCTCCATAGACTCCATGACTTGTCAGTGATGTCAATGAAAAAATAAATAGAATATATATATATATACGAGTGTATTTATAAAAGAGAAAGTGCGTGGGTATGTTCTATATAGACTCCGAAACTGCTGGACTCCAATGAAACTTTCAGGGAATCTTCAGATTGACCTGGCGAGTAATCCTGTAAAGTTTGGTGACGGAGCACTCTTCTTTTTGAACTGTCAAACAAGCCATAACTCCTACTTTTATTTCTAACATTAACTTGAGCCCGATTCCTTTTTGTATAAATGATAAGAATGTTATTGTATTTACTGATATGTACATGAGTATAGGGAATGATCTTCACCCGCTCGAGAAGAGAATAGAAGAGAATGAATACGGAGAGAAATGAATTATTTAATATATTGTGAGAGTTTAAGTAAATATTTAATGATGTAAGTTTATTGTATAAATAAAATAATCAGGCCCGGCGAAGCGGGCTGGGTACGCTAGTATGACTTTACGAGTATATCATAATTGACTTTGTACGTTTTAGCAAAAGCAGGAATAAACTTTTAATGTGGTTTCTTTGTTTACAGAGCAAAACAAAGTTATTCTCGTTTTTTTTTATTATTCCGTATCCGTCTTATATACATTTTTTTTAATTTTTTAAAAATAAGATATATATATAACTTAACGCTATATAAAAAGTGTCCGTCTTGCGTACCTAAATAATGTTTTGGTATGCGCCTAATATTTTTTTGAGTTATACATTTTCTAATATCTATGGGTAGTTCGTTAATTAGCCTAGGCACGATGTATCTTGCCGGACATGTAAGCTTGTACATAGAAAGGATGTACCCGAATGTAACGGCAACTTCGTACCAGGGGAAAGCCCCTCTTATGAGAAGTCAGTCAAAAGAAAAATCAGCGTTCTACAACCAGTAGTACTCGAATAAAAACATTTTTTTTGTAAATAGGGGCGACTATCAAAGCTGTTATTGTTATTTTACCTACTGCTGTTAGCTTCTTTGTAAAGAGAAACATTAGGAATTACAGTAGAAAAATTCTAAGACACTGCATTTCCTCACGATGTTTTCCTTCACCGTCAAGCACGTGCTAAATCAGCATTTAAACAAACATTGGTGGCGGCACTAGGGATCGAATTCAAGTTGCCAGCGTGCTATAAAACTTTTGGCGACCGCCCGGACACCCCGGCTCTATTATCTTATTCGGTCCCAAATGAACGTTCCACGTAAAGGCCATCACTACAGACATTGGACTCGAATTTTTTGCGAGTTAGAATCCCACTAATTGCCAATTTTCATTTCAAACTCATCTCTACAAGAACAACTTTTGTGAAAGTGTTTTGTTGATGAAATACAAAATCAACAGGCCAACATCGTAACTAAACTTTAAACTTTACCCGAGAACGCAACATCTCATGTAGTATTTCAAATGAACAGTTCCGAAAATGTCGAAAAACATTTCTGTGACATGTTAAAAATGTAACTACGTTCCAAAACACGTCGGAGTTTGAATAGTTTATCAAACTATTATGAACACTTAATGAATTTCCGGAACAAAGCATTCTGAAATTATTTCCAGTCCGTACTAATAATACTACGAGTAAAACGCTTTTGTTCTCTGTACGAGAGCAAGCACTTTGTTGACTTAGTTAACGTTGTTAATGGCGGCAAAATTAACGTTGAATTTTTAACTCTTTCTGTATTTTCGTTACTGTTATTAAACCATACGGAAATATTATTATACACTCGTGAGCAAAAATTGTGCATTTAGTACACAGGCATTTTGTAATTAGTACTTAGTAACATGGAGGCAACACTAAGTACTAAAATTTAACGAAAAATACTGTATTATCCAAGTTGACGTAAGATATCCTTTTTCGTTTAGGTTTAGTGTTTTTAATGAAATATAAATAAATTAATAAACAATATTTTATTTTATTTTAAGGATATTTAATTGTCTATCATGCACAATTTATTTCAGTTAGCTAACGGCTTTATCTTCCGTGATATTCAAACATTCTTAATCGACCCTTTATTTTTGGTCACGGCTATATATATATATATATTTCATGAAATACATCGTTGCCAACTATCCACTAAATGTAAAATTTAAAGTTAATGCGAATAAATAATATACATTTTAAAAGCAATTTTCGTTCATTTGTAAACATTTCATCAAGTAAAAATAATACGTGATATAAACGGCTATAAACTCCACATAGCCGTGGCCTAAGTAAAAGCTCGTAAATAAATTCCTTAAGAAGCATTGAACTCTTGAAGACCATGATCTGCCTTACATGCCTTACACCTTGAAATTACTAATGAACAATTTCGACATGGCACAAGCAAGTACAATCGTTTCTAGTTTATCTATTCAAATAATTAATAACTCAGTGAATACAGGGTCGCTGTATCACTGAGCTACGAGTATTAATTCTTTGAATCTCTGAAGACACACGTTCTGGGATCAAATCTGATTGAATCCAACGGTCATGTTAAAAACTGTTTTCAAACGACTTCAAAAAAGGAGGAGTTTCTCAATTTGTCCGTATTTTTTTTTGTTACCTCATAACTTTCTACTGGGTATACCGATTTTGATGATTCTTTTTTTATTTGAAAGCTGGTACTTCCCGTGTGGACATTTCAATTTGGTTCAACACTGACAATAGCATCTATGAGGAAACCGTATTAGTATTGAGTACGTGCGCCATAAATAGACGAATCACGCCAACCGATTTCGATGATTCATAAGGATGTACTTCAAGAGTACTGAACTTGATATGATAAGAAGTAGTTTTTTTTAGGTTCCAATTAATTCTTGGTATTTAACTGTATTCCTACAATAATTCAAAAAACACAAAGAGGGCGTTTGCGCATAATGGCATGTAATGTTTGATGCGGTTTGAAATCGATTTTTGTTTTTGCTCGTAAATATACTTGTTATATTATTTTTTTATTTATAAACTCTTTATTGTTTACACTTATGAAATATTTAAAAAAAAAAGAAAATATAATTAAAATACATAAACAATGGCCGGCCTTATCGCTAAAAGCGATCTCTTCCAGGCAACCTTTGGATGGAGAGGAACAATAAAAAGACGCGGCGGGAGTATATAATAAGTAGATATACTTAAATACTGATAATAAATTTACATACAAACATACATACATATAATATAGGTATAAATATATACATATCAAAATATATATTATGAAAAGACAAATCGTGTGTAAAAAGTATTACATATAATATATTTACATATATATCATAACAGTATAAATGATGATAGGTGAACTTGTCTAAGTAAAACTTTTTAACTTTGATTTTAAAAGTATGTATCGTCTGTGGTTTCCTATTATGTGTTTTTTTTAAAGAAAGCTAGCAATATTTTTTTTTTACAAGAAATATTACTAACAATCTTGTTAACCATTCCAACTAAGCTTAAGCTTGTGCTAAAAGTTGGCAAGTTTCCTTCCCGAAGTGGCACTCAAAGTTAGTTTAGCTTTTGAATGTCTCTTAGATTATCCGTGAAAAAGCAACCGACCGAGTCGTGGTTCGGCCCTCTCGGGCGCCCTCGGATCGGCATGCTTACGCGTAACATAGTAACCGTCCAAGCCGAGGTTACCCCTCACCGGGGGGACCCTTGTGTCGAGTTACTAGCAATAGAGGTTCAGGCTAAGCGACCTAAGAGCTATGCCACCTCTCAATCCGGTGAAGCAGTCAAGGCCAGCTTCTCTGGCCAATCTGTGTAGTTCGTCATAAAAAAAAAATAGAAGGTGGTTCACGTTTTTGCGCGTAAGCATTCCGAACTCGGTTGGTTGACTTTCCAATGAGTATATAAGAACAATAGTTATATATTTTGTAGAAATTTGCGTCAAGCCCCGAGCGAGCTTTTCATTCCAGTCCTAATATCTACACTGACCTGTATAAGTTTGCCAAGTTTGGAGCTGTTCTATAAATAAATGCTCCAATTTCAACACTGCCGCCGTATGTCTGTGAAGGGATGGGAATTAAACACGAGGAGTTAAGACTATCTTGTTTGTAATATAAAACTTCGCGCTTTAGGATATGAACAATATTCAACCATCATATAAACATAATAGTCATATAAACAATTTATAACCATCTCCTTTTTTTTTTCACGGGGGGAAGGCGGCGGTTATATGGGGTTCTTACCCACTAAAACCTCCCCGGTGGCCCTTTCCTCGGTGCATGACGAGAGGCTCCGGGATCTCCAGTGGAACGCACCGGAGCCCCTCTGCACTGTGCTCAAGGAGAGCACGTACCGGGGGCTCCCCTCCCTCCCCCCTGTGCCCACGCAGCGCAAGGCGACACGGGCCAGCCGATGTCACCTTCTTCCCGGGTCCACTTTGGTGAACGACTCAGGCCCCCACCCTTGTCGCCCAGTGAACCCGAGGCCCCTTTTAGTCGCCTTGTACGACAGGCAGGGGTTACCGTAGTCTTATTCTTGAGAGCCCAGAACTACAGGGCTGCGGGCCGGTCTGCCACCATATATATTATAACCATCTCCTAGCACAAGCTTAGCTCAGCTGGAATGGTTAACAAGATTTTTTTTTAAATAATACTGACAATATTTTTTCACAAATACTATTAACATTCTTATTAACCATTCCAAATAAACTTAGGCTTGTGTACAACATGGTTCACGTCAATAGTCGAATGGTGAATTCGAACCTACGACCTTACGATTCTCAGACTGTACCTAAACCATTAGGCTATTGACGCTTAGAATGTTAGTAAATTTTCTGCAAAATTGTTAGCTTCAATTTAAAAACAAAAAACATTAATTAAGTCAATAAAAGCACTCACGCCGTTGGCTGAGAGGAGTAGATACATATTACTGATTTCCAAATTTCAGGGTCCTAGGGTACGTCGACCATAAATTTCGCAGACCGTACCTTAATTATTTTTTTATTTATGATGATTTCTTACTAGATTTAATTCCGTAGTGTGTTTGTCTAGGAGCATATTTAATTTATCATTTTTCGTCTCACAATTTGTTTGTTATTTAATTCTTAATTTTTATATATATATAATATGTCCAACTGTTAGGCGCAGGTCTTCTTTTAAAAGAGCAAGGGCATAGTCCGCCACGAAGGTCAAAGCACTATTAATAGTAATAATCTTATAGTCATCACATATTTTCTCTTTCCAAATATAAGCACAAGCTTAGCTCAGCTGGAATGGTTAACAAGATTTTTAAAGAATACTGACAATATTTTGTTCACAAATACTATTAACATTCTTATTAACCATTCCAAATAAACTTAGGCTTGTGTACAACATGGTTCACGTCAATAGTCGAATGGTCAATTCGAACCTACGACCTTACGATACTCAGACTATACCCTTAACCATTAGGCTATTGACGCTTAGAATGTTAGTAAATTTTCTGAAAAAAAAAGAAAAATTGTTAGCTTTCATTTGTAAACAAAAAAAATATAAGTAAAGCACTCACGCCGTTGGCTGAGAGGAGTAGATAGATATTACTGATTTCCAAATTTGAGGGTCCTAGGGTACGTCGACCATAAATTTCGCTGACCGTACCTTAAGTAATTTTTTTATTTATGATGATTTCTTACTAGATTTAATTCCCTAGTGTGTTTGTCTAGGAGCATATTTAATTTATCATTTTTTCGTCTCACAATTTGTTTTTTATTTAATTCTTAATTTTTATATATATATAATATGTCCAACTGTTGGGCGCAAGTCTTCTCTTTTAAAAGAGAAAGGGCATAGTCCGCCACGTAGGTCAAAGCACTATTAATAGTTATAATCTTATAGTCATCACATATTTTCTCTTTCCAAATATAAGCACAAGCTTAGCTCAGCTGGAATGGTTAACAAGATTTTTTAAAGAATACTGACAATATTTTGTTCACAAATACTATTAACATTCTTATTAACCATTCCAAATAAACTTAGGCTTGTGTACAACATGGTTCACGTCAATAGTCGAATGGTGAATTCGAACCTACGACCTTACGATTCTCAGACTGTACCCTAAACCATTAGGCTATTGACGCTTAGAATGTTAGTAAATTTTCTGCAAAATTGTTAGCTTCAATTTAAAACAAAAAACATTAATTAAGTCAATAAAAGCACTCACGCCGTTGGCTGAGAGGAGTAGATACATATTACTGATTTCCAAATTTCAGGGTCCTAGGGTACGTCGACCATAAATTTCGCAGACCGTACCTTAAGTATTTTTTTTTATTTATGATGATTTCTTACTAGATTTAATTCCCTAGTGTGTTTGTCTAGGAGCATATTTAATTTATCATTTTTTCGTCTCACAATTTGTTTTTTATTTAATTCTTAATTTTTATATATATATATAATATGTCCAACTGTTGGGCGCAGGTCTTCTCTTTTAAAAGAGTAAGGGCATAGTCCGCCACGAAGGTCAAAGCACTATTAATAGTTATAATCTTATAGTCAACACATATTTTCTCTTTCCAAATGTAAGTAAATAAATACTATAATTATTAGTTTCGTTTTTAATCGTAATTTAATGACCCTTGAATTACTTACATTTTTTACCGACTTTCAAAGATTGCGACGGGCGTACTGGTTGATATATTTAATGGCTGATTTGACCTTATGGCTATTAATAAACTGGCTCCATATTGTTTTAAGAGGAATAACAGAAGTAGAACGTAGTGGATTGCCTTGCTGTTACTTCCTAAGACGCGTGATAGATTTCCGTAACTTAGATACAGTTTCCTAGGCTAATTCCGTAACTGAAAATTAATACATTACTTAAGTCAAACTTAAATCGTACCAAATATTATTGACATTTGTTAGTAAATGTTGTTAGTGTATAGTGCTGGAAACTCATTCATTTTCTATTTCTACTTTAATAGAAGAAGTGTGTACAAAATTAACGTTCATAGGCATCATAGTGCTTGATGTTTTGTAGTTTTTTTAGTTCATTGGTGCCCCTACGGTTTACTAATTGCGTACCACTGGCACGCCAATCGTGTGAAAAAACCTTTTAAAAAACTCTCTTTTCTTCTCTTTCTCTCTTCCTTACTATTGAACCCATATGGTGGTAGGGTTAGCTTTCCACTTCGCCCTGTATCCATCGTCTTGAGAAATTTTGCAATCCCTCATGTATCTCGTCGCTATAGTCTCCCACTTGTCTTACTCTAAAACTCTCTTTTATCCGGAATGGATAAATAAAATGGATAGACGAAGAATATGTGTATATCATTATTGTAATATATGCTTAAAATATGTTAAGGTTTATTTTCGTTCGCTCTTCCGTTCACTAAAATCAGAGATTCAGGCTAAGCGACCCACGAGCTACGCCACCTCTCAATCCGGTGAAGCAATAAAGGTTAGCCTCGCTGGCCAACTGTGTTAGGTTCATCCAAAAAAAAAGTTCACTACAAAGTAAGCGCGTTGTTTCATTTATTCACTCCGTAACTAAATTTAAAATAATAAAAGTCATGTGTCTGTCACAGTGAATGGTGACGAAATTTAATAATCACTCGGTCTTATATTGCTTATATATTATTATAATTTCAACTTTGGTATAAACCACATATTCGAACTTCCGTAGTAAATCGTAGACTTAACTGGTAAGTGATAAAAACTTCATATTTTTTTAATACCATTTTTTTAATTATATTACAACATAACCACTTATTACCAAACATATCTCATATTAAGCCTGTTAGCCCTTTCATTGGTATGTAAATAATTTTATAATTTCAAATTACTACTGCAAATTTTTTTTAAACGATAACGCAAAATAATTTAATAACATTAATTATATATTTAATAACATGCTTAAAATTCAAGTTATAATAAAAGTATAATTGAGAAAGTCAATTGGGCAATATTTAATTTATGTTAGGCGCCATTTTAAGGACTAAGTGATAGTACACAGACATGTTAATGCCATCCATATTTGGTTTTATTAGCGCTCTTTGAATAATTAAATAAAATTAAAACATGAAATGGTTACAACCATATGATCTTTAATATAATATATATATTTATATAAAATGATTTTTAAAAAATTCATAGTCTTAAAAAATATTATTTCGTTTAAATTATTTAAAAATAAAACTGTTATAAAGAATTTACCTAGTGACTCATTTTGTATGTTTAGTTGTTTATCCATTTAAAAAATAGTAAAGTCCAGTTTTTTTTTCGACGAACTATCACACTGCTTCACCGGATTTGAGAGGTGGCATAGCTCTTAGGTCGCTTAGCCTGAACCTCTATTAGGTGGTAACTCGACACAAGGGTCCCCCCGGTGAGGGGTAACCTCGGCTTGGGCGGTTACCATTATTACGCGTTAGCAGTCCGACCCGAGGGCGCCCCCGAGAGGGCCGAACCACGACTCGGTCGGTAGCTATTTTATTAACGAAATCTACTTTTTTTTTTTTTTTTTGTTAACGCGGGGGAATCGAGTTATTAACCATCCTCCGGTACCCTGGGTGGGCCCGGAGGGATGTGTGGGACTCGGCCTGGGCAGCCCATACCCACTAAACCTACCGCGAATGCCATCAGCCGTTATGAGCGGGGTGCCCCGGATCTGTCAGCGACAGGACACCCCAAATAACGAAATCTACTGGGACAATCTAAGCTAAACTAACTTATATGCCACTTCGGGAAGCGTTAGCGCTGGGAGAAGAAGTGGCCGAAGAAACTCCAGCAACGCTCCTAATCCTATCGAGGGGGTGGGGTTTTCCCATAAAATACTTGTATCGCGCAAGGATTATTCGCAACCTCCGACGGTCGCGGATGGACGCTTTGTAGATTTGTAAAGATCTAAAAGTCCAGTTTGTTAGTAACAATTTGAAATTTAATTGTCACCAGCGGTGTTTGCACGCCAATACGACTTGGGAACTTTCGAGAAACGAGCCTACTTTCTCTAAGGCCGGCAACGCACCCGAAGCTCCTCTGGTACTGTGAGCACTCGGACGATGATAATCATTTAAGATCAGGTGAGCAAAAGCTGATTTGCCATATTTTCTATTAAAATAACTTATCCTTTTAGTGCTAATAACTTTCCTGATTAGTGCTTACAATCTAGTATTAGTAAAAGTATAATTATTCATACACACATAATAAAATAAACAAAACTAACTCTTCGGCGTCTGAGCTTCTACACGCTACTGGTAAATCAAATGAAACACACGTGGCGTGAATAAAGGTTCTAGAAAAAAGGCACAGGCACAGGAAAAAGTGAAACAGTCAAGCTTTCCTGACTATTCTGTGTAGATTAGAGAACTAGATTAGAGAACACATGGCCTGTGACGTAAGTAACTTAGGTAACCTGAGAAAAACTAATCCCTACTGGATCGCGGGGTTCACTGTCCCACTGAGTCAGTCATACTGGCTGTCTTTAATAATAAACCTGTGAGCAACAGTAAGAGATAAATAGGCTAATTAAATCTGTTAAATACCTTATAAGTTGGCTTTTCATCCGACTTCAAAAATGGAGGAGGTTCTCAATTCGTCTGTATGTTTTATGTTTGTTACCTCGTAACTTTC
This sequence comes from Meandrusa payeni, assembly GCA_029286785.1. Classification (NCBI taxonomy): domain Eukaryota; kingdom Metazoa; phylum Arthropoda; class Insecta; order Lepidoptera; family Papilionidae; genus Meandrusa; species Meandrusa payeni. The sequence continues at coordinate 5,574,277 of JAGSMX010000022.1, forward strand.
TATGTTAAAGCTGGTGCTTCCAGTTTGGTCCAATTCTGGCAATGGCATCAATGAGAAAACAATATAAGGCTTAAATTTCCATTGAGTACGTGTTCGACAAATGGGTGAATAACCCAATAACACGATAACCGATTTCAATGATTCACTTTTCATTGAAAAGGATCTGTGGACGGTAGTTTGATTAGAGTTTGGTTATGTCCTGATTAATTCTATTTCGTAATATTCCTACCATAATTCAGAAATACAAAGAGGGCGTCCGTGCGTAATAACGTATAACATTTGGTCGATTGTCAATCTCCGATTTTAACAAATAGGCGATCCAAGAGTATTTCTTCATTACAAGGGCAAGGCTATAACCATATTAACGGTCATAATAGATCATATTATTAGTTTCAATGACCTGTAAAATCTCTCGTTCGTAATAATACAAGATCGCCTCAGGCTACGAACAAGTAATACAATTACAATATCAAAGATTATCTGGCTTCATACATATTAATGGTGAATCGATTCACTTTGTACCTAACGCTGTGTTGTTGTATTTTATTTGTTACAGATTATAAACTATTTGGGTTATAAAATAAATATAGAAACAAGCGTAATATATCGGATTACTCAAAGGACACCGCGATTTGTACGTAAAACTGTTTTAGCCTCCTTTTAAATGGAGTTTTTCAATTCAATTTTTTTTTAAGGATTTTACATTCAAATCAACCTCATTTTTGAACCAATTGCGATTGAAGTTGTTTGTTTTCAATTTGATGCCATATTATTTTTTTTTTAATCATTTTGTTGTCATTTATTAGTAACAGATAATAAATGTAATAGATTACTTGCGGGAAGAATCCTGATATTCTGATACATTTTTTTATCTATAATTATCCAAGGCCCACGATCTATGGCAGAAATCATCCGTTGAATACCTATGTACATAAATAGGTCAATGTCAAAAAGTGGATTATCCCACGCTGCTTTTTATAAGAAATGATGTAATATATTTTTATTTAAGCGCTTTGCTTCGACTTTTATTATTCGTACGACAAAGGACTGGAATAGTTTGCCCGCGTCTGTCCTTCCCTCCGATTACAATGTGGGTATTTTCAAGAGTAGAGTGAATAGGCATTTACTTAGCCAACTTTATCATCCAAGACTCACTTAACATCAGGTGGGATCGTAGTCAAGCACTTGCCTAGAAAAAAAAATTGTTAATACTTGTTAAGATAACCATCTTGTGTACCCTATTACCTATTTATTTTGAGCGTCTGGGTGTATTGTACTCTCTGAATCAGTCTACTGTGTATTTAGTATATTCTGTTGCTGAATAACATCATTATCTATTAAGAAAAGCAATTTTATAGAAAAGGACCAACAACCTAAGAGCTATGCCACCTCTCAATCCGGTAAAGCAGTAAACATGTCCGCTTCTCTGGCTAATCTGTGTAGTTCATCACAACAAAATCCTAAGACATTCGGGGACAGAGATAAATGGAAAGGGTAAGTCTAAAAAGGTGACCCCACCACCATGTGCGACAAATAGCACGGAGAGAAAGCTTTTTATTTGAAAGAAAAAAAATGTTTGTGAAAATCCACCAAAAATGTCGGAAGTTAAAATCTATTTTTGATATGAAAATAATCATAGATACACGATGCAAACAGATCTGATGTTTAGTTTGACAGTTCTGCTCTAACTTGGCCGACAATGCCGAGCACAAATACTAGGTTATAATGAGCTAACAGTCCTAAAATATGACAACGATATATCACATTACAAAAAGAACAAAGGAGAGACAAGACAAAACGAATTTTAATACAATGAAAGCGGTCACGTGAAAGAAGTAGGTACTTTAAGAAATCCAGGGCAAGGCCGGTGCCGTGTGATTAAATGCAACAGAGAAGTCGAACGGTCGATCCAAGGAGCATTGGACATGCCTTCGACGAACTATGACTACATTGGAGTGCCGTTAAATATGCCTGCTATATTTAAACATATCTTAAAATAAGTGAAGCAGATAGTTGCATACTGTTGGTTGTGACAATATTACTTTATAGTATTTAAGGACACATAGAATGAATGAGGTAAGAATGACAAAAAAAATTATAGCACAGAATTAATTGGCATTGAGTACATGTATTACGAGCAAAAACAAAAACCGACTTCAAACCCCAAACTAGCCTTTAAGCTTTCACTTAAACATATGATGATTATAATAACATTATACGAGTAAAATTATTAACAGTGAAAGAGAAAGTATCCATATTTGTGCAAAAATTTCGTATTACAAATACAGACATATATGCAAAACGTCATATTGCACAACTGTCAAGTACAAGAATTGTGAACAACTGATTTGCACTTCAACTTTTGAATAAAAAAAATTCGGGCACGTTTTATTCGATAGAATCCATTGTAAACATAGCACGTGATATCGAATTCAGGTCGCACGGGAACTGAATACGGGTTAAATAACGCAATTTTTCTTGCAACACTGTAACTGTAAAAGATATTTTTTTTTATTATAAGAACGCAACGAACTTTGGTACTTTTTATGCGAGTAGGAGAAAATTATTAAAATGCTCGCATCATGATGAACGCCTACAAACACTTAGAAATTTCAAATGCATTGAAAAGATATATCAAAGCAGGCCGTTAACACCGCGCTAAACCGGCAATGCGCAGAAGTAAATTGCACAGTGAGGTGTCATGAACATGATAGTCGGGAGTTTAAAAACATGCTTAAATTGGGATAAAAAAAAACTGTGGTGTCTGTGTTTCTATATCTTCTTAAAGATAGATTAGTAATTTCATTTTAGTGTATGTATATTGATACCCTTATTTTTTTTCTTAAAACAAGTATATAAAAGTTAGTAAAACCAAAACCGCCTTCAAATCGAATCAAACTTTAAGCGTTATTACGCGCGAACGCCATCTTTGTATTTCCGAAATATCATCATAACCTAACCACCCATCAAATTAAAAAAAACAGTAGGGACGTGTGCTTAACCTATTTGTGCTTGCAATTAACTGTGCACTTTTATCAATAAGTTGTCGTGGTTGTCATTAAGTTTCGAAATCTTTTGTAAACAAAACAATCCCGAATACGTGACTTAAATGTCACATAAACCGTTACCGTCAAGAGTTCGTGACGTGGCGAAATTAGAAGACAGTCAAATAAAGTTTGTATTGTTATGGTGTTACGTATGCAATAAGATATGGCACATTTGAAATTACTATAGTCAGATGTTTACGTCCCTCGTGAATATACATTATAAAACCTAAAACACGGACTAAGACATAACTGATATAACAATATTATGATTGTTATATCATAATATTGTTTTGTTCCTCATCAATTTTGACAGGGTGAACCGATTTTGATGATTCTTTTCTTATTTGAAAGTTGGTGTTTTGAGTATGGTCCCAATTTAGTGCAGTTCTAACAAGCCATGAGAAAACCCATATAATTTTTCACTTTGTATTAAGTATGTGCGTGATAAATGGACGAATATTTCAATATCACGCCTACCGATTTTTTATTGGAAAGGATGTACTTCAAAGGTAGTTTGTTGAGAGTTTGGTTAGGTTCTGATTTATTCTATGTCGTAATATTTCTATTATATTTGTGTAACGTCTTACCCCACATTAGATATAATAATGTGGTGGAGGGTATCTGGTTCTCAACTTGAATAAATCAGTCAGTTGCTAACGCATGCCTTTTATTGACGTATCAATTTGAAGTCGGTTTTTGTTTTTAAAGTATATTATTTTAGGTGTAAGTTATAACATTGAATTTTATTAGCTGTAACGATGGTATAATTTTTATCCAATAAATACAAAAAATATAAACAAGTCATTTCAGCCGTAGGACATTCACCGTTGGACATCGATCTCCCCCTACTTATTGTATTAAAAAAAATAAGGTAGTAAAAATATTTTTTTTGTAATAGCAATTTAGGTCGGCAATTTTAAAAAATTGTTTCCAATACACCAGATTCCAGTACTCTGATATATTTGTCATAGGATTTAATAGCCATCGGTAATAACCAAATCTATATATTTTGTATTGATGAACAGATAAACAACTGAATTTCTTTACTGATAATGTTTAATTGATTTAGTATTTTTCGTCAATAAAATATACTGGTTAAAACATAAAGTTGAGGACATGCTGGTTGTTTTATTTTCATCTGTATTACAATCACGTAGCATTGCGTTGTGGTCTTTTTAAATTCAAATGGCACAGCTTATACTAACGTGTTTTACAAATTGCATAAACATTATGTCAAGGTTTTTTGTTTTACGTTAAAACTGGCAGTCGAACTTATTTAATTTTTTTTTCGATAATACGCTGTGAGGCTTAATTCTTACAATTAATTACGGACGTATCAAGCATTATTTTATATTATTGACGTAATTTAATAGCAGACTTAGTGGTGCTACAACGCCTAGTAAATCGTTAGCTCATCTAAAATCGTTTTCATACTTCATTTAAAGGTTAAATTAAACTTTTCTTAGTACCGTATATACCTGAGCATGTTTATTATAATGGTTCGAACATTTTAACAAGTTATAGAACGACAAGTATCAAAAACATAGTTATTTAGGGTCTGAGAAACGTAATGTCGTAGGATCGAATCCACCATTCCACTATTGATGTGAACCATCTCCTTTCACAAGGTTAAGCTTAGTTGGAATGATTAAAAAGAACGTTAGTAATATATTTTTAAAATTATATAATTGATGAAATATAATACATTCTTTAAAAAAAAGACGAAGAAAGTTTATGCAACCCTGAAGATGCAACGTAAAGACGTAATTTAGGCTAGAATAAAAGAAATTCGTAGAAGTGCCGCGCTTTTCTGGTTTCTGCCACGTCAAAGAGAGATTCCGCTCTATTAAACATAGAAGCGTAGCTAGAATTTCTTTCCGTGAAAAGTATAGGATTTTTTAAATAATACTAGCAATATTTTTACACATTCTTGCTAACCATTTCAAATTTGCTCATGCAAGGAGATTTTTGGTTATAATTGTGGGAGTGATTGATTCGAATCTACAAATATACGTACAGATTCACGTAAGCCTATCATTAACAGGAACTGATTTTAACCACAAGAAAACATACTATTTGATTGAACGACAAACCTTCGTACTGTATCAGCACTAGGGAATTAAAGGGCTTTAACTATATCTCATTTTAACTTTTGTTAACTTCACAACTTAGCCAGTATCATCACGTATCATACGTGTCCTACCATTAGGTAAACGAAATGGTAGTTAATTCACTTAAATTAAAAAAAAAAACGTTTGTGGCTGCATTGCAATAATCATTAATTATTTTTTAAAGTACTTGGTACAGTAAAATAATTTATCGCCTGTGATGTAAAATAATTAACAATTTGATGTTCTTTTGTGGAAGTAAAAAATATCAAACAAAAATGTTGTTAGGAAAATTATATATTACAGGATGCTTTTACAAGGAAATCGTTAAACAATATAATATCTATTATGCTTTATAACTATGCACGTGATTGACCTTGCATGGTTGTAATGTATGTTTATAATTTTTATAACTGCAACTGTAATAATATTGCCACAGCTAAGCGAGCAACATTACGATCAGGTACGATTTTCTTTATTTTTCCTGATTAATGTGAATTTTTTTTTCAAGTAATAAATATAAATCATTATAAATAAAAAAAAATTACAGCCCTTGGGTGCCTGCCTTTTAGCAAAAATTTGCAATCACACAAATATTGCAGAATGTGGCAAAGAAAAATACGCTTTGGATAAAAGATTATTCATCGATGATTGTGACATGATCGAGTATAACTGTGATTATCAAAAGGTAAGTTTAGTTAAAAATATATGTATTACTCTTTACTGGCTAAGGTCAAGCGTGATGCAGGCGACGAGTCGGGGTGCGCAGGAGGCGTTTCAGACGTCTCCTTTCGCCGCCCCCGTAATCCGAAGCGGGGCCAGGATGGGAACCTGGCCCCAGCATGCTTCGGCGTCGTCGGGACTTCTCTAAGTGCCGGAGAAGTCCCCTTTGAGGGTGAAGTCCAGTCTTTGCCGGGACCGGCCGGTCGTTGGGGTGTCCTGTCGCTAACAGATCCGGGACACCCCGCTCATAACGGCTGATGGCATTCGCGGTAGGTTTAGTGGGTATGGGCTACCCAGGCCGAGACCCACACATCCCTCCGGGCCCACCCAGGGTACCGGAGGATGGTCTATAAACAGATTCCCCCGCGTAAACAAAAAAAAACAAAAAAAAAGGTCAAGCGTGATGGAACAATTAAACGTGTGCGTGCGTTAAACGATCTAATTACCTCATTCCCTTTTCCACATAGAGCAGAGAGATTTTCCTCAAAACACACGACAGTTTTCCAACCTTTTGTTTCATTAATTCAAGGCCCCGAACAAAGCCGTTACTTCGTCTGTCATTTTACGAACAGTAAAGGGTTAGAATAAATTGCTGCATGCGTCAGGTTTTTTCTCCGATTACAATGTGGGTGTCGTCAAGATGGATGACCTATCACCCAAGACTATACTATTAAGTATCTAAAGCTTATCACCATTAGGTAGGATAGCGCCACAGGTGTTTCAATAATTTACTTGGTAGTTCAGAAAATAATTCTAATAATGAAGACCAAGACTGTATATTAAATATGCGCTATTAATTTCTGTATTTTAATAAATTATTGTTGTTTAAAATGTCAGTATTTTGTACTATATATGTTTATATCATAATAACGTATTGGATTACAGATTACATTAAAATACCTTACGAAGAGTGTCAGCAAGAGATTGGAAAACACACTAAGAATATGTCCACTGTGGATTACTCCACTAAATCATCTACGGCCGAAATTACACACAGGGAAGGATCGAACAGTGTTTCAAAATCTACTATTAGCTTCGAATCTAATACATCAACGGAATCAACAGTTTTATTGTCTACATATATTACAACACTTAAATCGAGTATAAATACTGACAGTAAAGCCAGTACAGAAAATGCAGGAAAATGTACTTGTCATGACAAAGATAAACGGCTTCCAACATCTGGACAACAATTTACCACGCATTCAGTAAATGCAACAGATACTACCAGTAGTCACGAAACAAATAGTAACGAAGGAACAACACATACTGGTACTACGTCAATTACTAAGAAACAAAAACTCAAAACGGAACCACCAACGGTGAAGAAACATCCAGTGATAATGAATTGACAACTGTAACCGTTACATCACATAGCACCAGCACGAAATCAAAGTCTGATAACAAAATCAAATCAAACAGCACATGTACACGAAGGAAAACAACAACTCCTTCGTTATCGACACAAATAACTTTTAATACTATATTCCATAACAATTCAGAAATACAAAGCAACGCGTCAACTACATTTTCGCCTGACCTAATTCTATCAACTAATACTGCAGTTACGGATCATACAAATACAGCAACTACAACAATAATGGACAATTCAAATGGAACTATGAGTAGTACATTAGACATTCCTAAAACTACAGACAGTAAACAACCAACCAATACAGACATGATTTCGACAAAAAGCAAAACAACTACAAGGACTCACTTTGTTACTCAAAATGAAACGCAAAATTTAATTTCTACCACAAAAATCAATTCCAATCCAACTCAAACACCGTGCTCTACAAAAACTTATCCTAAGAACTGCAATAGGCCTTCCTCCTGGGAAACAACAGTTAAAGGTGAAACTAGAGACTTCTACCAAATATTAAAATCACGGTACGGCGATAGAATGAAGATTTTAAGTGCTACAACACATTGGCCTAGGCGCAAGAATTACTTTAATGAAATTAAACACGACTTTATCTTTAATCGTCATATTGAAAGTTAAAGTAAGGTGTGATTCTAAATGATAGTTAAATTTAAATTAGTATAGTAGTATATATAAGAAGAATAATGTAACGGGAATCAAAGCAGGTAACCCTTGGTGACTTAGATAAATAGAGGATTAATAAAAAGAGTGACGAAGAAAACTTATACTGATAAAGCCAGATTGGTGGAATACCGAAAAATGGTAATGATTACGCGTATCATCGACCTAAGAGCTTTGTCACCAGGCTCATCTGAAGTGGAAATCCTTGAACTGCCTACCCCTGCGGGAGATGGATGCGAATGTGTTTATAATTGGTATTTTTTTACGAAAAGTGCCAAACGGCTCACCTGATCTTAAGTGATCACCGTCATTGAACATCCACAAAAACGAAGGAGCTGCATAACCATTGCCGGCCTTTGAGAAAATCTAGTTTCTAGAAGTTCCCCAAGTCGTGCATGTTCGGAAACACTGCTGATTCGTTTCGTTTTCGTTCGTTTCCCATTCGGTTGGATAGTCTGCGACTATAATGGATATTCCATTCAACTGCCATTTCATATGGCGTTATATTAATATATAATTACTGTTTTGTCATTTATGAACTCATCTTCAAGACATGAAATGAGAGGAAATTAAAGGAGAAAATTTCTAATATACATGTAGTGTATATATAACTTTATATACGACATTAAATATGAATATGAAGCGGTTTTCGTTGACTACTCCCAACGAATGTAAAGCTATTGAGTATTTGGTTACGCATTGGCGTCCTTCAGAGCGTAATACAAATAAACGAGACACGTGTCAGTGGTAACGTTTGATGTATGCTCACATGTGTAATGTGATCAATTATTTATCGAGAATAATGTGTCCTATCTTATCTGTTTGACTATAAACAATCGAAGGTGTTCACCTTTAATTGAATGAGTTATATGTTTTTTTTTTCTGTAATTCAATTATATATTGACAACCTAAAATCAATTGAGTAATTTTTCCTTTCAACCGACTTCAAAAAGGAGGAGGTTCTCAATTCACTAAGTGGGACCAAATTTGGTCTAATTATACAATGCATCCATGAATAACACAATCACGAATCACGTCAATCGGTATCGATTATATTATTTTTGGAAATGATATACTTCGAGGGTAGTTTGAGAAGAGTTTGGTTAGGTTCTGTGAGCTACTTTGCTCAACATCGCACAGAAAATATTTTATCATATTATTAACAGCAATACATCAAGAGAGTTGGAGGTAATTTAATAAAGACTTACTGACTTTGTTTCAGAGATTCACTTGTAAAGGGCTTTTCCTCCAGCATAACTCACTTGTTCTAAACTGTACACTAATTGTCTACAGAGAGAGTTCTCTCATTTTTATCCTAAATTTCTAGTATATGCATCTCTTTCAAAGACGGAAGCGGAAACGGCCTTGGTTGCCGACAACCGATAAAAGTACTTTAGTTGACTAAACTAAACTTTTATAGTCAGTCCATTAACTTTATAGATTATAATATTCATTAGGACCAACTGTCGCTAACAGTTCTGATTAATTCTATTTCGTAATATTCCTACGATAATTTGAAAATACAAAGAGAGTGTCCGTGTGTAATAACGTTTAACGTTTGATTCTGTTTTTGTATTTACTCGTTAATATACTTGTGCAAACGTAAAAACAGTAGGAAACTAGAACTGATTGGTGACACCTAATCCGTGATGACATTTCAACTTTCATGCAATCTAAAGCACTAAAAGGGAATAAGGGTAAGTGGCATACTACATCTACGTTATAGAATGAGGACGCGTCTAAGAATCGCCTAACAAAGGCTAGAAGCGCTGCTCAACAATCCGTCTCATTAGCGAAACATCACGACTTCACTATACTAACAAAAATGAAAGCTTTCATAGCTTGCTGCATGATAATATAATCTATATGATTTTATGTTATTTTATTGTACATATACAGATAATTGCGTGATTAGAGACAAGGGTGGATAAAAGAGAATGTTGCGACTACAATAAAGGCAAGTACGATTCGGCAAATAAAGCGAAAGAGTGTCCGAATATCGTACTAAGTACGTAATCTCTGTCTACCCCTAGATGGACTCGTGAATTTACCAATAATAATGTAATATACGTATTAATACAACTAAGCCCTGCCCTGTTGATTATAAAATAGGTCGGACAGAAAGATGAGCTCACAGACTCTTCATTCTCAGAGTTCTTGCAAGGCTACCTTCTCCATTAGAGTTGGCACAATAAGATTTAACTTATCTAATGTCAAATAATGCCGCCCATAAAGACATAATTTTTTTTAGATGATTCTTGATTATATATATTTGTTTAATGTTGAAAAATTTTCCTATTACATATTACAATAAATTGTTTAATTAATATCTCGACTAAAAAATTGGTAATTTCATTTCGAAAATAATTTGTGGCCACACGTCTTTTATGTAACAGGGTCTCTAGATGACTAAATCCGGGCCTTTGTTAGGGAGTAACAATCTTCAAGAACCATAAACAGTCTCAAATGATGTCAAGTGGCCTCGTTTACTTCACGCGGCGGAAGTTCGATGTTTAATTCAGTCTGGGTGCGCCCGGTGACACGTTTGTATTGATTTCTCTTTATGCAGCCGTCAGGGTAGGTCGGTAGGGAATGGTGGCAGCGACTGGGCTATTCTGCAACGCAGCCGGACAATATTTGCATCTCACTCTACGTGGATACGGGGCCGATACGCCACCACCACCCCGCACCACAATGCCCGCACGTAACGTGTATTTAGTGTTAAAAATATCTATAAAGATATAATTGGTTCATCGTTGCGGCACGGTTTCATACGTTCATTGATTTTATTGTACTTGTATTCAGCTTTGTACAGACGTCAGCGGTTGTCTGGTATGAATTTATATTATGAAAGTTATGAAGCATAAAGTTTTTAACTTTATGAAAACATATTTCTCTAACTCTCCATGATTGTCCATCTACTTTTTGACACAGGACAGATTTTTAACCTAGTACAGGGATTATTGACCAAAATATTATTACCAATTTATTTACATGGTTAAAGCTGCATATTAAAGTAATTAATAATTAATTTAATTAAAAAATATATTTATTTTATTTAATCTTTATTTGTTCAAAACTAAAGTGTACAAAAAGGCGGACTTAACGCCAAAGGGCATTATTCTCTGCAAGCTTCGAGAAAAAAAAAGTAAAAATAATATACATGCAATAGTAAACATATTCAATAGTCTCTGATTTTATCGACTACAAACAAATCAAACCTCTTTGTAAATTAAAAAATTAACTTCATTTCTTTTCAGCGAATTACAGAAACAAATTCTTGTATGTCATTTTTGTACGTGAAAAACCAATAAATGGAAAGACATTTGGTACAAAGCGACTGATATCCGAACTACCTATCATAAGATCGTAACCGCTTACAAAATCAGTTATCAAGTAAAATCTTTTATGACCGTATTTAGTGGTCTTAAAGAACTGCGTCTGAACCTCTATGATGAGTAACTTTGCACCCTTTAGATCATTCAATAGCTCGCCCTAGAGAAATTTTGCGTTATAAAGAGGCAACGGTATCACTTTAAAGCAGATGGCATTCTGACTTTTTGCTCGAGTGGTCAGAAATTCATAAACAGATCAAATATCAAGATATTTTTTTAAGAAGGGTGGCTCTATTGACGTTAACGTATAGTACGTTACGTAAGATATTTAATGAAGGGCTGGGCCGTTCTAAATTTTGAAATTTACAAAGGAGCATGTTAAATATACGAATACATATATTATACAACCTATAACATGAAGGTTTGGGTGGCTGGCGCCACGAATGGGGTATTTGTACCTCCGACCTCATGTTTTGGCAGCCTGCGCCCCAATCAATAAACTACTATCTCCAAACATGGACATCCTAAAATCGATAGATATAGCTTTATTGTTGTAAATAACTCTTCCATGCAACCTTTGTCGAACTTTTGAAGGGCCGGAATTATATGAACAAATCAGGATGAGGGCATATAGTAAAAAGTATGCACTAAATATGCTATTACATAAATATACATATATCATAACATAATATTATCTCTGGTTTAGTAAGAAAAATCCATCCATCTACCAATCATTCATCTTTGAACTAACTTAAAAATTGTGTCGGGGTTAGACACTATGCATATTTCTTTTAATTAACTGTACCAATGTTATAGTATAGAACAATTTCTATTAACATAAAGCCTGAAACGTCGTCGAAGGCATATCTGAACTGATCGGTTAATATGTTTCAGTAAAATTAACTCGAATTACAAAGCAGTAGCCGACACGATCTTGTCTATACCATTACGCAACACCCACATACCCAAGGAATTGATTTTTCGACAACCAACCCAATACGCATGCGCGAAAAGCTTTACACACACACACACGGGAACCGAGTTCACACATGCGTACTAGCGATAAACCCTGACGAGAGAATTTCGGTTTTACTATATATGTAGCAAAGTTTGGAATTGAAATACGTCGTCGAATTGTATTTTTAGACCGTTCGTACCTATTATGGAAAATACAGACGCGCCCTCTCCCATATACATCGGGAAACCCATTCGCGGAAGGTTTTCTCATCGCTCTGTATTCGAAGAAAATTGTTTCGTTTTAGCACATTATCAGTGCTTTCCTAATATATTGGGCATCTTAAAGCCAAATGATTGTACGTAGCGGTATATTCAGTGGAAATAGGGGTGTCTTTTCTGTTCAAGAGGCGTAACTAAAAATAGATCACCGTCCGACATATTTGTTGGGAAATCGAAGAAGCTCCCCCATTCATAAAATACATTCATTTGGTGTTCAGCCGTGGTGGTACATAGGTCGGGAGAGATTTTATTATAAACTTATCAGTGAATGAATTGCCGTTTGCGGAATAAAAGATATTTGTGATCGTTGACCAAGAGGCGACGCTTCAACGTTTTTAAGGAAACACCGCAAGCAGACGTACAGAAAAAATGTAAGTGTCGACTTTAAATTTTTTCTACCTTCCCACTTTGTACCTTATAATTGTTAATTGTTACGAAAAATATTCTATTAATATTATTTACGTACATTTATTCAAAAAACAATAAATGTACGTAAATAAAATTTTTAACTCGATCATTAACGGTGTAAAAGCTGTCACGTCACAAATTTTCTCGGACATCTTATTAGTGTTCAGAAATGTGTCATGTGATTTCAACATCTTTAATTAATGTTTCTTGTGTAACAATTGCGAGATAGTTTTTTATATATGCCTTGACCTCGATTACGCCTGTTGAACTTTGTGAATAGCCTAACCTATTGTTGCGTGAAAATAGAAGACGAAAAGAGACTTTTTCAATAATAATACAATTTTTATTAGAAGATACATAGCGAGTAACGGAGTGGGTAAGAGTTCATCACACTAAATATCAACTTTTATAATAGTCTAACTAACTTTAATTAACTCAATAGGCAATTACTAAACTAGCGCGTACATCTTTCGACTATATCACCACTTAACAACAGGGATCATGGTCAAACGCTGGTTTAGAGGCATAAAAAAAAAACTTTACTGAAAAAATATTGGCATCAGCTGGAACCTTATAAAACGCCAACAATTATTCAGTCAACATTTTTTTTAAATTGTAAATGTATTAATTATTAAAAGAAGGTTGGAGTGAACGGAGATTACAATCGACGCGCATTTTATGCGTTTGAAATAATATGCCGCGCTTTATCATTGAAGACTAGATTGCTACGTCGTGGTCTTTCATATCACGTAATGCGTAAAGCGATTAACACAAACCGATTATATTCTATTATAGGCTATCGAAGAGACAAGCCATAAAAACAGAAATTAATTTTTGTTTAAATAATTTTTCATTTGAACAGAAAAATATTGAGCAGCTGTGTTATAATATATACAAATGTATTTATATGTATTTCTGTAAATATTTCTTTGTGTTCAAATCCAATTGTTAACATGCAATCTTAAGTCTGGCTAAAGACTTAGCAAGGCGCCAGTTGATATTGATTTTACTGAGGTCACCGCACTTGATATGCAATCAATATGTCACGTGACTCTGCCTTGTGAGTCAGTCATAATTTATGATTGACGTCATCGCTGCAACGCTTTTAAAATACCTTTTCTTTCCCTCCCTTTCCTTTCCTGTACCTTTATAATAAATTGTCAATCTATCGATATACCTCCTTACAGGGCGTCCTCTAGCGACACACTTCCGCGGTATACATTTTCTTTGTCATTCTTTCTCCACAAAATCCTTTCAAAGCATCCTGCCGCGAATGTTAGAGGTTACGAGAAATCTTATCGCGATACCGCCGTTTTATAAGTGGGCCCCACCCGTTAGATATTAGGAGCGTTGCTGGAGTTTCTTCGGCTTTCTCCCAGCACCAACGCTTCCTGAAGTGGTATTTAAAGATAGCTCTTTGAAGAGTTAAAAAAAAAAGTTTTTTATTTAAATGCTAACATTTTTTTCCACAAAAATATTACTAAGATTCTTGTTAACAATTTCAAATAAGCTTAGGCTTGTGTTACGAGTTTCATAGGTTCACGTAAATAGTCGAATAGTGGATCTTACGATTCGCAGACCGTTCCCTAAGCTATAAGGCTATTGACTCTTCAAAATTATCGTTTCTATAAATTCGAACCATCGAAACATACTTGTGAATAACTGTTTTTTTCAACCGACTTCAAAAAAAGAAGAGGTTCTCAATTCGTATGTTTTAAATGTTAAACCCTATTACACGAGGACGGTCTCTTTGTATTTCCGAATTATCTTAAAAATATTATGAAATATAATTAACCAAACTCTCATCAAACTACTCTTCAAGTACATCCTTCCATAATCGAAAACTGTTCGCGTGATATTGAGTTATTCGTCCATTTGTCGCCCACATATTTAATGCAAATTTAAGACTTATGTGGTTTTCTCAAGGATGACATTGTCAGAAATGTTACCACATTGGAAACACCAGCTTTCAAATAAAAAAAAGAATGATCAAAATCGGTTCACCCAGTCGAAAGCTATGAGCTAAATATAAATAAACACATACAGACGAATTGAGAACATCCTTTCTTAGTCGGAGTAGGTCGTAAGTCGGGTAGGAGTCGGTCGATAAAGCGATAAATTCTCTACTACTTTCCATGGTATTTGATTACGTGCAAAATGGCAGCTTGACGAAATATTACTTATATAAAAATGAGCCGGCACAAAGAACTTATTAAATATTGAACGTACAAAAGCTCGCTCGCTACGAAAGCGCCCTTTATATTATAACCTTATTTAGAATTCGTTCGCTCCTACAAATTTATTATAAAACTCACAAGTGATTTAATTTGTTCGATTTCTAATAACATTAAACGAGCAATTCTTGTGATATGGTACATTTATAATTATTTCATGTATCTCTGACACAGTTGGAACAGATTAAAACAAATTTTGTATAAAAATAAAGATCACGATTTCTAAATTTATAGTCGTCTTTCTGAAAAATTGCGATGTTAGAATGATGGAACTTTCCGTTCTTTTTCTTTGGACCAACTCGGACGGGATTCTAACACGCGCCTTTCAAATTAGTTCAGATTAGTCGGCTAGCACTAGGCTAATATCGATCTTGCATTCTTCAATTCTGTCCAGTTTCAAGTACTTATATTGACAAGTTATATATTTCATTTGTATTTTATACTAGAAAGAATATGTGTGTGCATATGTGATTTACTGCGTTTGGTGAGAGAATATTGCTATTTATATTTGTCCTTTTTGTCCCAACCGCTATGCATAAAGTTAGTATTCCGTTCCATTTCACACAATAAGTAACATAAATAGATTTTTGTATAAAAATATTTCTCATTGCTCTAGGCATAATCTTCTGAATGTCTTTTGTTCCGGTAGCCGTGAACTTTGTTTCGAGAAAAGCTTTAAAAGCGAAAGGTCATTGAAAATCACAGTTTTTTCTCTTACTATGTCTGTGAAAAGGCATCTTAAATCTCCACAATACCCATGAACATTTGAATATGTATATGCTTATCAAACGTAATCTAAGTTAAATTTTACGCAATTCTAGCAGCCCGCATAGAGTCGAAACTTTACACAAATCCAATCTCGTCAAATACCGAATCCCCTCGAAAGCGCCTTATATAAATTTCATAGCCCAGAACTATTCGCAAGTTCACTTTACTTTGAAATCACTCAAGTATGGTTAAATAACAATTCTGAATAGCAAATATATTAGAAATTTAATTAAACATTTCTGATCTATTTGCATATATTGAAAAGTGGTCTGTTGTCATCATGTTAAATTAATATAGGTCATTTTTGTATTTTTGTACAGCCCTGTAGTTCTGGGCTCTCAAGAATAAGACTACGGTATCCCCTGCCTGTCGTAGAAGGCGACTAAAAGGGGCCTCGGGTTCATTGGGCGACAAGGGTGGGGGCCCTTGTCGTCCGCTAAGGTGGACCCGGGAAGAAGGCGACATCGCAGGAGACGGGCTCTCCTTGAGCACAGTGCAGAGGGGCTTCAGTGCGTTCCACTGGAGATCCCGGAGCCCCTCGTCATGCACCGAGGAAGAGGCCACCGGGGAGGTTTTAGTGGGTAAAAACCCCACATAACCGCCGCCTTCTTCACAGAAGGCGGGGTATCTTTTTGAAGATTTCCTTCCCGTTAACAAAAAAAAAGGTAATTTTTGTAAGTTATTTAACTACAATCCTCCAATTAAATAACATAAAGAAAATAATATTTCTCTTCCCACAGTTTTCATCGTTCTATACGTATCGGAAAAGCAAACATTGCCCCTTATTTTCCAAGATTGGACTTTGATGGTTCATTAGTATCATGTCGGGGTGATAAAACTGATGTAAGTGACATGATCCAACTCTCCCATCCCTCTTCCATCACCAGACAACAAGATCTTATACGTTAGCACAAAAAAAATTATCCGACTTACTAATAAGTTTCAAAATTGAAAAAAGTTTAGACATGTGGGAAGGATGAATGAAATTATACGAAAAAAGTAAACAGGGTCGTGTAGCGTAACATAGTAACCGTCCAAGCCGAGGTTACCCCTCACCGGAGGGACCCTTGTATCGAGTTACTAGCGATAGAGGTTCATTTTAAACAAGCTTCTCTGGCTAATCTATACGTATATATATATAAGTTCGTCAAAAAAGCAGGGTCGGTAGGGAGCACTCTAGTCGAACACACTGTATCGACCAGATTCATGACATGATTTTTTTAAATTTATTTTAGAGGGACTGATCAAAAGTTTGTTAATATTATCATCATCAGAAAGTTTATATTTTACAATATGTTAAAATAAATTCATTTATACATATCGATATCAGATGAATGGAATGAACAAAACAAATAAATATAATTTAAATAATATGAGATTTAGAGCACATGTAATATATAGCCTATAATCACTACTACTAAAAAAATATAACAAGAAATTTTTAATTATAGAAGGTCTCTTTCATATGTGCCCTGTTGCTGACAGATCCGGGGCACTCTACTTAAAACGGCAGATGGCATTCGCGGAAGGTCTAGTGGGTAGGGGTCGCCCAGACCGATTCCCACACATCCCTCCGGGACCACCCAGGGTTCCCGAGGATGGTCCTTAAAAAGGAATCCCCACGTAAAAAAAAAGGTCTCTTTCATATATGATCTGAAATGTGGTTGAGCCATGTTAATATCTAATTTATTAGGAAAGAGTAGAAAAGTTGTTATGTTTAATTTAACAGCAAACTACTGGAATATTTTGCCCACGTTTGTCTTTACCTCCCATTACAATGTGAGCGTTTTCCAGAGTAGAGTGAATAGCTATTTACTAAGCTAGTGCGTCTTTACCATCTATGACTGCATTTCCACTTAACATCAGATGAGATCGTGGTCATGCTTTCGCTTTAAAAGTTAAAAATGTAGGTATCTTTCAATGATGCACTTCAGTATTTTTTTTTATATTTCTAATTGATTCGTTAAAACGGCAACTCTCCCACTTACAGCACGTTCCCAGTTTTGAAGTGCAAATGTGTTTGGCAAGCTGCCGTGAATGCTACGTTAAGTTTTTAATGGGCAAGCCGTGAAAATAACTTGTAGCGCACTCAGCTGGTATTTTTACTTATTTATACATATACAGTGTATATCAAATATGTCTCCTTACAATTTTCATGTAGAAACTTTGGGTCCGTGGGGTCCTAGTGCACATCACCTTTTAATGTGTTAGCTAAGAAGTTGGTCGACACATCTGGTGACCAGAGGGCTGGCTTATACCTTGCACAGAGGCTAAGCATTGCCATACAACATGGCAATGCTACCAGCCTTCTGGGCACGCTGTTATATTTTTGTAAATATTTTGTAATATATTTTAAATTGTAAATATTTCTTTATTAGTTAGTATTTGTTATAATCATTAGCTATTAGTAAATAACTGTTTCTTTGATTTAAATAAACATTAAACTTGTTCATTCTGTTGTTGTACATAAAAAAAAAAAAATCATGTTATACATTATCAACATGTAAATATAGCTGATAAAAATGTCCAACATCGACCCTAAGTTGATGAATCTAAGGGAATCCAATCCTAAGCACGATAAATAATAGTCCTAAAGCTTAAGACTTAAGTCTGCCAGTCAGGCAGTCGACATAACTCTTAAAGTCTATAAATATCTCTTCGAGTTAATAAATAATAATGGTGGTAGTTCCTTTATGATTGGGAGCAGTTAAATATACAATTATAATTACGAGAAAACACCGACTTCAAATTAGACTAAATTTTCGGATTATCGTAGGAATATTATATAGGCAATTTTTATAAGTCATTTTACTATAATCCCCCAGCTGAATATCATAAATAAAATAACATACCTCTTTTCCAACTTCTGTTCTCTCTATACGTATCAGATAAGGAACCATTCGTAAACTATACTAAAAAGTACTCAAACACAAATAAACACGGCTCGGCCTTTTATTTCCCAAGATAAAATTCTGACGTAATGTTGGTTCATTGGTCTCATGTCGAGGGTTGATGATACGATGAAATATAATTTATCAGAACCCATCAAAACTACCCATGAAGTACATATTTTCCAATAAAAAATGAATAAATGAAATCGGTTGGCGCGAGTTTCATTCGTTCACTTGTCGCGCACACGTTTAATGCAAATTTAAGACTTTATTTATTTACAGGAAGATCAACAGCAATAAATATCCTTAGCTTCCACTTATAATATAAATACCACACTTATCACACACACACACACGCATTTTCAAAATACTACACGTCCACATTTATTTATTTACATACGAATATTTATTTATTTATTTAATTTTTCTTGTAAATCTTCTATATCTTTGTTAAATTAAATATATTTTTCTTTATGTTTGTTAAATTAAATTTCAAATTGAAATTGATGTATGGCAGTGGGAGAGGGCACTGATTCCTGAGAAACAGGTTTAACTCCTAGTTCAGGAGTCAGCGAGGTTCGTGTATTTGTAAGGAAAATTTTTGAATAAAGTATTTGTATTTGTATTTAGAATAAGCTTATTTCCTAAGTATTACATTATTTGAATATTAGAATAAAATTTACAAAAAATACAGTAATAATTAAGAAACAGACTGCCAATAACAGATCTTCGTGAATACGAAAAACTTTAAAATTATTTTATTATGTGAGCAAGAACATTAATAATAAAAAGCCTATTAACAATTTTTCAATTGAAGAAGTTTCGATAGAATGCCCGTCTTATTGCTACAGTTGTAGTATTAAAGATGTCTACTTCTGTACTTTTCGAATATTTATTGAGCGTGTGACCAGCGCGCCACATAAATGAATTTTGACGATAGTTGGAAGATGCCAAAGGGAGATGGATAGGAATATGATAGCGCGCTGATTTCTTGGGCACGTTAAATTTTATTTTCGAGAGAAGAGAGGGACAGTCAATGTTACCATTGATGATATTCAGAAAAAAGGTTATGTCTGCTACCTCGCGACGAATAATTAGAGAAAGAATATGAAATTGAGCGCAGTATTTCAGGTAGTCATGACTTATAATTTTCTCTCAGGATGTCATTGTCAATATCACTGGGATGCATTTTATTATTTTTTTTTTTAAAAAAAAGAAAGCTAGCAATATTTCTTTTATTATTTTTTTTTCAGAAATATTACTAACAATCTTGTTAACCATTCCAACTAAGCTTAAGCTTGTGCTAGCTACCTTACGATTCGCAGGCCGTATCCTAAAACATTAGGCTATTGACGCTTCAAGCATTCGAATGAAAAAAGAATCATCAAAATCGGGTCACCCAATCCAAAGTTATGATTGTACTCGTAATAAACATACAAACGAATTGAGAACCTCCCTTAAGGCGGGTTTTTAATAACGAATAATATTGTGACAAACGTGTCATCCATAAAATACATTAATTTGAAATTTATTAGTCATTCAACAACGTATATTAATATCAATATAAATAAACGTCAATCTCAGCTTTGCACGTAGATATAAAAAGCACACAAATCTCGCACGTAAACAGACTTAAATCGTGAACAAACTCGTGCAGGCGTAAAGATCAAATAAATGTACGGGTCAGAGGATATTAGTTTCGAGTGAGCCCATAAATTTGCAGCGAGCGTTCAGTTTAATTTAACGAATCAACCCTCTGGATTTCGTTTTCTGTACATCGATTACATCACGAATGATTCCGAACGAGAATCCCATTCGACCCGGTGAGATAGATGTCCACTCACTGGAAATGGGGCTTGGGTAAATTGCTGGCGAACTTTTAGCAGGGATTCGAAAATCATTATGGTCGGATAGACACGCAATAACGTTTAGTGATTCCGAGGAGTTGATGGGATTACATTCATGACCAAAATTATGACCGCTTCACCTGATTTACAAAATGTTTATATCATGTACATCTTTAGATTTAAAATACACTAGTAAGGATCATTTATTCATTTTATAAAACTATATTAAGTATATATTTATAAAGTTCTTTACACGGTACAGAAATAGCGCCGATATCATCTTAATGATTCTTATCGATACATCTGTCGTTATTGGATCAACAATTTATTTATTTTTTAAATGCAAATTTAAGTGTTTTATTCAATTACTAATAGAAATATATCAATACATAATACTAACTGAAGAAGTAATATTTACAATATAATAGATATTTTACAAAATATTTACAAAAAATATAACTGTGCCAAACCGTCATCGCTTGGCAGCGTTCCCAGAAGGCTGGTAGCATTGCCACGTTGGATGGCAATACTTAGCCTCTGTGTAAAGTATAAGCCAGCCCTCTGGTCACCAGATGTGTCGACTAACTTCTTAGCTATCACATTAAAAAAGTAGTGTATTTTATTTAACTTGAATTTGTTAATATGCTGAGAGCAAATCTTGCAAACTGAATTTGTACCATATCCGTCTTTTATGTAATACAAAATTGCATAATTGTACACAATAACAACAAAATCTACTTCAAAGTTAATTCACTTCTTTGTAGAGCATTTAATTTAAAGTTGAAAGGAAAGTAGTACAAATTGTAAAAGTAGTAATTGAAGCGTGACTTTAACTTGGCATAATTTTTCCTTGGCAAGTTGCCAAGTTGTAGCAACAACTTGTTACATACTTCTATTATGATTTATGTTGATAAACGAGATTTCTTGCTCACAAATTACATACAACAAATAAAGTTTTAGAATCTTTGTAGACTTTTTTAAGATTTTTTAAATAAAAGTGTAATAAAAATAAACAGTTATACCATTTATTCGAGAGGTAGGGTGACTTCACTGACTTCCACATCTCATACATAAAAGTCGGTTAGGCGCCGTCTATATATTACGTCATTCTAAATTAGGGGGTTGGTCTGCGGATGACGGTAAATGATAGATAGGAGGGGGTTTCGAAATTGACGTCATTCTTATTTATTTATAGTTTATTATTTATTATTATTTATATGATAATATTATTTATTTATACTTTAAAAGAATGGGTGAAAACTCCGTGGGAGTTATCCAAAGAAAAGTAAAAAATAGGAAATAATAAAATATTATTATTCCCTATTTTTTACTTTTATATTATATTTATCAATGATTATTATTTGCCAGTAAAAAAACAATAAAAGTGATTCTATAACCAAGTGTTTTAATCATATAATACCCTATTTTTCTCAAATCTGCAATGTTTTAATTTCGTCAAACTGGTAATGACGTCAATTTTGGAAGAAGGGGGGGGGTCATTAAGAAATGACGATAGGATGATTGTAGGGGGGGAGGTCTAAAGTCTGAAAAAATCGATGACGTAATTTATGGACGGCCCCTTACGCACATAATAATGTGTCATGGAAATCACTCAAGTGCTCAAAAATCTACCTAACTATCGCCGAAATTGAATAGTTACAGCTTATATATTAGGCATAGGCCTTCTCTAGAACGAAAGTTTAAAGACATTGTCATCATGGCCAAGTGCGTTTTGGCAGACTTCACAAGTGTTAGAAAATTCTCTAACAAATGTTTTTCTTCGCCGAACACGTGATTTATTATCAGCAAATAAAATTGCAACAAACAAATTGATTGGTGCCGGCACCGGGGATCGAACTCTGGTTGCTAGCGTACTATGTACCATGACTGCGCTGAGAGTTCGGTAGCTCAGAGTACTTTATAGCGCATCCTTTTGGGCCCTAACGGAGCGTAGTATAGCCTATTTGAGATCTATCGATCTCTAATCGACGTTCAGATTACCTTCTAAGCGGTGTGTTATTATTTATTTAGAGCCTCCAGTTTGCGCCATAACAAGGGATGAAGCTTCCGTCAAACGTTTCAGCTTATTACCCCAATCATTGTGGTAAAAGCTAAAATCTTCTTGTAGTTTAATTTAGAGGTGTCGAGAATGTAAAGAAATACGACCTATATTTTCCTTAAGTTATTCTACTTGGACAAATTATCACGCACAAAATCAGACTTTAGCACGGCAAACGACGAGTATTTAGAACACAAATAATAATACATTACAGATGTCCAGAAAGACAAAATGACTCACAAACTTCTCCTCCGCTTCCGTGTCACGGCGGCACTACTCACTTCAGAAGAATAACAGTTTAACTGCTTGAAGCCAAATTCTGCTATCGCCAGGGCGCCATTTTTATCTCTGTGTTGATGCACGATCGCACTCGACCATAGATTAGGCCACGACAGATGCATGGCTGACTGAGGCCATAGACAAGCGCCAGTATTGCCAATAAACCTGATGTTGTCCCACGATTAATATTATTATCTAACAAGAATAACAGTATAGTAAAAAATTTCATCAGCTTACAAAAAATGCTCTTATAACATTGAGAAAATATCCCTGCAGTTGCATTATATAAAAACAATACGTAGGAATGAAATAAGCATGAAATAATGAACACGCTAGTTTTTTCAGGTAGTTTATTAAAATACATAAAAATTACGCTTCAACAACATAGAAAGTTTTACATCGATTTAGCTCAAATTTGGACACGATATACAACCCGCTTGTATCAGTAACATAGTAGAGTATGACCGCAAGAAACTGCTTTTTAGACAAATAAATTGCGTTGCATAATTATCTATTTTTTTAACAAGATTGCAATAAAAAGGACAAAGAACATATTATACAATCTGGCTTAAAGGTTTACAAATAAAATCCCTTGCGTCATATTTATCAGAAAACAAATAAAGTATGACAAAGAGATGTGTAGACTCGGCAGCGTTATTATATTTTCCTTATTTTCACCGCACCGAGCGTGCGAGGTCGCGAGTAAAGATCGACGAGAGCTCTTAGAGGGGACGAGAATGCTTCAAATGAGATACGAGGCTCAACGTCCCGCGCTACTTGAGAGGGATGGAACGTTACAAATTAAAAGAGAACTCCTGAAACCCTCGAGGAAATACACAAAACGACCATCTAAGAAGCAAGGCCGTTGGCCCAATTCACTAATATGTCGCTGCGAATAACAAATGCCTCCATACTCTCAGTACGCGATGCTTTCGTTCATGTGATGCTACAGCAACTTTATGACTATTCTGACTTTTCATATCCACGTGAATATTATAGATGGAATAAATCTACTTTCGCGTATTCACATCTGTACCCACACATTAACATACTCACACACACACAGTCACATACACACACCACAAAACTATCAAATATTCCTCCACATGTCTATATATTTATCTAATTAATATTTCACCAAGATGAATTAGCTTAATATTGTATTTTTAATTAGCTATGTAAACTACTTTTGATAATGTAATGGGGTGGAGGGTTGATTACTTGAGACACAGGATCCGTCCTAGTCCAAGTGATCTAGTTCTAGAGAGATCTAGTTCAATCCGGCATAATTTTTCTGTTATTATGTCTCTTGTTCCAAATTTAAGTGCATTTAATTACATAATTATCTCAAGTAACTACTGTGGATTATAGTGAGGAATAAATGATATTATATTATATTACTATTGTAATCTTATTTTTCGAACACTTGACAGCGGTCATTTACCCCTCGTGAAAGTAGTATTGAACAAGTTTATGACCATATTATTTATTAGTCGTCTGATAATACATTGGTAACATAG
Source organism: Meandrusa payeni (assembly GCA_029286785.1). NCBI lineage: Eukaryota > Metazoa > Arthropoda > Insecta > Lepidoptera > Papilionidae > Meandrusa > Meandrusa payeni. The sequence continues at coordinate 5,598,779 of JAGSMX010000022.1, forward strand.
AGCGATAAAGCGATTAGGACAATATTTCCTAACAAAATTTTAGTTAGCAATTCATTTAGTACAGTATGATTTTTATTGGAATACGGGCATCGCCTTATTAAATTATTGCCGATGGAACAAACACAAACAAAATCAGACATCAGTTACTTTAGCACTATACACTACACTGTATAAACGTCAATAGCCTAATTATAATAGTTTAGACAACGATCTGCGAATTGGTATGGTCGTAGGTTCGAATCCACCATTCAACTATTGACATAAACCATCACCTAGCATTAGCTTAAACTTAGTTGATATGGTTAACAAAACTTTTAGTAATATTTCTGATTAAAAAACTATTTATAAAAAAACTTTATTGGTTTCGCTTTTCTCGACCGAAGCATACTGCCAATTAACTTCACACCATTCTCTTTCGGTTTTCCCATAACACAAAGTGTCAATATAAATCTGTCATTAAAATTCTACGAGTATATCATTTATAAGGTCTGGACGATATGATGAACAGTTCGAGGCAAACAAGTTAAAGAGTTGTCTGTCCATCTGCTCCCTAACTGGCAAAAAAAATTTCGTACACTAAGTCCTATAGGTGCAATAAATATTTATTGATGTTTACTTAACGTTACAGCCTATATATATATATATCATTGATGAATCTTCTTCGACAGTCTGCCACGCGGCCCTAGTGCGATTTGTCAGACTTCACGATGTGAGCCTTGGTTCGGCCCTCTCCTCGGATCGGAATGCTAACGTGTAATATATTAACAATCCAAGCCGAGGTCACCCTTATCGGGGGGACCCTTGTGTCGAGTTATTAGCAATATAGACACAAGCTAAGACCTTTTTTTGCCTTTTCTTTTCATCTGGAAATGCCTCACGCCCTCGCGGGGACGATGACGTATTATGTCGGTCTCGCATCGACTAGAACGACACGGTGGTCGACGTCAGTGTAACCGAGGAGTCGTGGGATCTCAGTAAGGAACTTAATCACAAAGCGACCTAAGAGCTATGCCACCTTACAATCCGGTGTCATGCATCAGCATGGTATCAGCAGTAGAAGTCAGCTTCTTTGGCTAATCTGTGTAGTTCGTCAAAAAAAAACTTCACGATGTTTTCCTTTATCACCGAACGCGTGGTAAATCAGGACTTAAAATTACAACAAACAATTTCGGAACAATCCTGGACGGGGATCGATTTCTACTGCCTGGACTCGTTACTTAGTGGGTAAGAGTTCAAAGAATCTTTTTCCATGCATTTATTTTATTATAGGGCGACAACAGAAGGAGGACTGGCGCCCGGTGGTGATGACATGCCAGTGGGCGGGCCCAAGACGCCCCAGCAAATCGCCGCCCAGCGACGCCTACAGCAGACCCAGGCGCAGGTCGATGAGGTATGCCCTACTTTCATACTACAACGCTAAAAATACTTTTACTTACAAGAAACGTATATTTACGAGTAAAAACAAAAACCGACTTCAAATCCGACTTTCTTCTTTGTATTTCCGAATTATAGTAATTAGAACCTAAACAAACTCTCATCAAACTACTCTAGAAGTACATCGTTTGTAATAAAAAATTAATCATCGAAGTCGGTTGGCGTATATTGATTTATTCGTCAATTTTAAGACATATGTTTTCTCATGGATGCTATTTTCAGAATTGGACCAAATTAAAATCACGACCATATATATATACTGTGAGCTACTTTGCTCAACATCGCACACAACATATTTTATTTTTATCATATTATTAACAGCAATACATCAAGAGACTTAGAGGTAATTTATTAAAGACTTACTGACTTTGTTTCAGAGATTCACTTTTAAAGGGCTTTTCCTCCAGCATAACTCACTTGTTCTAAACTGTACACTAATTGTCTACAGAGAGAGTCCTCTCCTTTTTATCCTAAATTTCTAGTATATGCATCTCTTTCAAAGACGGAAGCGGAAACGGACTTGGTTGCCGACAACCGATAAAAGTACTTGTAAGTAAGTAGTTGACTAAACTAAAGTTCTTTTATATTAGTCAGTCCATTAACTTTATAGATTATAATATTCAGTAGGACCAACTGTCGCTAACAATACATATGTATAACATGGGTGCACAAAAATAAAAAAATAATACAAACAAATTGACAACCTTTTTTTTGTAGTCGTTTAAAATGTGCATGTACCCTACATGTGTTGTTTGACGACTTAACCTTATTTAACATTGATCGCTTCTATAGTACCTGCCGGTCGCGAGACCTTTGTTGCCATTACAATATTTATGTTCTATTTAATATCCTATTACTATCTTGCACTGCTTTATCTTGCAACGTGCACTGGTCCAAACCTTCTACGGATGTTAGAACTCAGAACGTGTGAACACGCTTACGTATTTCGAAGCCTAGCGTTGATGTGTTGGTTAATGTTTTGTAGTTTATTAAACCTGATAACAATATAATAAACAAACCCTAAAATTGTCCTACTCCTGAAATTTTTGATTCTTTCTAATTTTAGACATCTAATGGTTTCACTTGTATCGTCATAATTTTATCATTAACAGGTGGTCGATATTATGAAGACAAACGTGGAGAAGGTGCTGGAGCGAGATCAAAAGCTCTCGGAATTAGATGACAGAGCAGGTGAGATAAAGGATTTAAAAAAATCACAATATTTTGATGATAATTATTTTTCGAAAAATGTTTTTGTATTTGCCATAAGCTCTTTTATTAAAAAAAATCGACGAGATTATTACTAGGTACGGTCGTTTACCTTATTATGAATGATTAATTGCTAACGAGAAGGAAATCTTCAAGAAGATACAAGGGTTATGTGAGGTTCTTACTCATTAAACCCCCTCGGTGGCCTTTCCTCGGTGCGTAGTGAGGGGGCCCGAGATCTCCGGTGGAACGCTTTAGAGCCGTCTGCACTATGCTTGGCAGTAAGTCCCGGGGAGGCTAATCCCTCCCTCACCTCGCAGTACAAAGCAACACGGGCCAATTTAGCCTTCTTCCCGGGGCAACTGCAGCGGACGACAAAGGCCCCCAGTCGCCCAGTGAACCCGAGGCCCCTTTTAGCCGCCTTCTACGACGGCCAGGGGATACCGTAGCCTTATTCTACGAGCCGAGCGAGAAAAAATAATAGGAGATAATTGACTTACATTTTTCTTCACTCCAGATGCGCTGCAGCAAGGCGCTTCACAGTTCGAACAGCAGGCTGGAAAACTGAAAAGCAAATTCTGGTTGCAGAACTTAAAGGTAACTTTCTGTGTGGAACGTTTTTTGAACATTTCACGGACCAGATCGATATTTAAACTCTGTTATAATAATTCCAGATGATGATAATCGCTGCTGTCATCGGTATCATCATTTTGGCTCTTATCATCGGTAAGTTGTCTTGTGATAACATTCTCACGCACATCTAGAGAATGTCGCTGTTATGTTCTTTAAAATTAAATTAATTTTTTTAGACTAATCATATCATTATTTTTCTCCATATTTTCAGCCACCTTAATGTGAACAAGTTTCGGTAATCGAAGTTTAATTTAGAAGTTAATTGTTATAACGTTAAATACTAGTTATATAACGTATGTTGTTATTTTTATATTATTTTGGTTGTAAGCCTTTTTCGGTAAGTGGTCGTAAGGTGTAATGTCGTTGTTAAGTGTTGGCTTTATCTGTTCTTCCACTTCGTATGTAATCGTAACTGTCTCTATTGAAATGCTGTTTTCGACTCTTACATCCGCTTCTATAAGTTGACTATTAGGCTACAAATTTTTGACTATTAATTAAAAATTCTTTGCAATAGGTGGCTTTTGAATTGTTTTCTCGAAATTGTCAAAACAAATTATAACTTTTTGGAATTCCTTACTTGAATAGTAAGGTCCTTAGTAGTAGTCAACTTATAGATTTTTCCAAGCTTTATTATGCCGCGTTGTTTATTGTGTCAAATTGCTCTATGAATTTGTTTAATATAACCGTTATACTGTTAAACCAAACAACCTATAGTATGTTAAATACCTTAGAACTATAATATAAGTAATTGCTTAACAAAATGAGTATTCTTCATCCAAGAATGCGATGCTTACCCCAGTTACCCCAATTTTGTTCTGCTTCGTTAAAGGATAATTTAATTTAGCAGTCTTTAAAGATTTTCATGCTTTTCTCCAAAAACTACCAAGTGAGAAATAAATAGACTGGACGTAATTGCTCTTAAAGATATTCTAAATACTTTTCGTAAGCTCAGAAGTATGTTCTAAAATTCCTTAAAAAAATATGCCTAAAATAAAATAAATTACAATCAAATGTTGGCAAACTGATAATCGAATACTGAAATCTTTATCAAAATATACAAGTTTATTTTATCTAATTCGAGAAATCAGTAATCAGGTTTTGAAGCTGATAAAATTGTCTACATTTTTAACATGTGTAAAAAATAATTGTCTTATTACATTTTCTAGGTCTGTAAACACCAAAGGAGGATTGACGCCGCGTATGTATTTAGTTCTTCGTGTTATGTAATGCATTTTGTTGAAAATTGAATTTGGGTTATTTTAATTTTACTTATTTTATTATATAACTAGCTGTGCCCGCGACTTCGTCTACGTGGAATTTAACAAAAACTTATTTAGTTTATTATATTAATATTCATGGGGAATAAGGTCGCTGCATAATCCACGGCAACGAATCAGCGGATGAGTAGAGATCTTTTTAGAAACCTTCCCAATTACATTCAATAACAACAGCCTTTTGCTACCGATAATATAATGGCACAATCAAGACAATATAATGTGACAATATTTTATAAATGTTGCCAACCAATAAAGCAAAATTTACAATTTTTTATAATATCTTTAATGAGTTATAAATTAAACAATAAAATATAAGTAAAATTGTTATAAATATTAACCTACAAATAGATTCGCAAAAATACATTCACTATGTCCTTTTTCTATAATTGTATAAAAATATTTTATTACCAAGTTTCTCATTTATGAACATGTTTCAGATACCATCCAATATCAACATCCTGGCTCCGGCAATATATTCGTTTTATTAGATTTAGTGTTTATTAAAATGTATTCAACATCGATTAATAACATATATATAAAATATTTCGAACATTTGTGTCTACATAAATTATCTCATTATAACAGATATTTAACTAAAAATATATTATATCAGAAAACAATTTGATCGTCCTTTGACTTCATTTGTCCCTATTATCAAAACTGAAAACTGTATAGAGTATTTTTAGACGATCTTTCTTTGTTTAAAAATTTACCTTAAAATCAACATCCTACCTTGAGAGTCCTAGTTAAGGCTTATTAACTGATATCATATCTCAGAGTTAATGTTTCGTTACAACAAAGATAAATTTATTTCATATAATATTTATATATATAATATAAAATATGTAATAATTTATTTAATATATTTATTAGTCAATATTCTGACAAACAACATCGTCTTAAAAAAACAACAAAATCTCGATTATAACTCTTCCAAATAATTATATTAAGAGATTAATTACTAATATTAAGTGCTTTGTGTTTGTGGCATAAATACGTTCCATTATCATTATTAGAAATGTTCTGTGTTGATATGCTTAATAATATGCTTTATTAAAACCCTCATGTAATAAATATGACTCAATATTTAATTATATACATATTCCTACATACCTATTACACAAGTTCACTTTATCTGCATTTGGAAACATTTTCCGCGTAATAATAATAAATCAAACAATGCGTATTTAGATCGAAAATTCTCTCTGAATTCAAATATGGAAATTGTTGTTGATGAAAATGTGAAAAAATGTTCGTGTACTGGAAGGTTATTATAAAATGGGTGTAAAAAGAAAATCAAATATTATGTTCTTATTTCTCTGCCTAACAATTTTCCGACCAAACACTAGAGACTTTCCTATCTATGGTGAAGTTTTCTCTATAACATCAACGTTGCTTGGGACTACCGCGGTGACTTGGGCCTTGTATAATGAGACCTAGACATCTATTTCCGACGTAGTCTGGGACCTGCGGCTTATGATGGCAACGGAGACGACTTTCCTATAGCTTAAAATATTAACGGTAAAAACTATGTGCATTTGGAATATTTGAATCAAATATAGCAGACGGATAACAAAAACTACCTCACAAATTTTTGATCAATATATATTTTTATAGAAAAAAGAATTAATTTTTACATAAATCTCAACACTACAGTAATGTTGTTTTTGATTTAATTTTCTAAAATATACGCGGGACAGATTGATATTAATTATTTACCGCAATAACTTCTAATAAAGAAAAATCACTGGGAAATAATTAACTTATAGGCAGTGCAATAAAAATATTATATAACTAAACCATTTTTGTTTTAGTTAAACAAAATAACCAAAATAAATATATTTTGCGTATCGTAATATAACAAAAGAATTTATAATATTGGAAATACGAGTAAATTAGGAAGAGAACCATATTTGAATTCAGAAACTAAATCGGTCTAAACAACGAATTCCATTCGAAATAGTATTCATACAAGTTTTGTACGAAAGTTACTATTACTTTTGTATTATATATTTATTTTTTATATCAAAATCTCTATTCTTACTGGCTAAATGCTAGATATTCTATTTAATTTATATCCGTATACCAAGTTATACCTAGAAATTAGTCAATATCATTTTTAAAATCCAATAAATTTGATACCACCCATTATTAAAAAAAAAAATAAGGGACATTTTAATTACACATTTTTCTATGCTATTCTGATGGTTGAACGGTTCAGTATTCATAGACAATTATTTTTTTGTTTATGTAACACATTTTAATTTTGATTAAAGCTTTAAAGCTATTTGTGTTACATTTTATGCACTATATTGTTGTTAAAACTTTATTAAGGTGTGTATTTTAGCTATATAGATATACAACAGCGAATCATCGCATATATTCGTATATTCTGCCACTATTTTTGAAACTCATTCTGCTACTTTGTTTCTTAAAGGCAATTGATTGTGATTTCAGAAAAATATGTTAATTCTCGTACCATTCACTGATTATTATTGAATTATTGAGTACCCATTACATTTATTCCTATCTTTATGAAGTTTAACTGTGTTATTTGTTGAGTAACAAACGATCGCCTTCGAAATTATACTTATCATTTATTTTTTTCCTTTTGATTATGCGTTTCGAAAATTGTGGCAATAAATCACTGTAAGGTAAATGAAAAATACACCACAAATGTATGTTATGGGTTTAGACTAAGAATATAGCATTAAAAATTTTAAAGGCATAAACTGTTAATTGAAAAGTAATAAATGTTAATTTTAGATAATTTATTATAATATAAAAAGTACAGTAATTTTATTAAACAATATCTATTACAGTTTAAATTAACCCTATTATTTTAGTGAAGGAATAAAAAAATATTTTGTAGTTTTTTTACTCCTCTTTCAATTTTTTTTATCGAATTTTAACATTTATCGTCGTTAACACTGTATGTCTTTAACATATAAATGCACTAAATACCATTCGCGTAATTATAGAGATTGTGTAATTTTAATTTTCACAACAAAATATTCTTATTATTTCAAAGGAGCAAAAACGATATTAAATAGAAAATGTGTAAGTCATTTTAGAATTAAAACCTCTTAGATGGCAATCGGTAAGTGAACTAAGTTTAAGTGGGAAATTTCAAACTTGAGCGTCAGATTTATGTATCTATATTTCGTTACATAAGAAGAAAAATATAACGTAGATAGAAAAGGGTGGACTATACCTTGTTTGATACACAATTTAAAAAATTACAGATATTGTATTTTTACTTTTCTTTCTCTCTCTTCCACATTAAATTCCGTTTACTCCTTACTTTTATGAAAATTGCGTCTATGACATGTGCTATACGGCACGCGCAATTTCTGTTTAGTCAACTTATTAAAATATTATTTATATTTTCTTTTATAGCATAAAATAAGAACGCTTTACCACATCTCTATAATTAGACTAGTGGTATTTTGATAAATATTTAAATACTTTGATAGTTTAATTCAAATATAAATACATGTATATGTGTATATATATATATATATATGAACGTCTATAATAAATATATATACATTATATATATATATATATCAACTACCTACATGTTAAGTAGGGATAGAATTCAAAATAGAACATAAATAATAATAGCACATGTTTTGCTAGTTTACTTGTACCGTAGAACCACACAAATGTGGAAACTTTTAATAAATACCCTTTTAGACACAGTAATTACACATAATTTTTTAGATTTGATTAAATGATATAAATCATATTCATTAACTGTTCTGCAAAATTGTAATATGTTATTAGACCAAAGGTTTATTAAAGTAGGAATTAAAAATATATTAAATGTTTATAACGTTTATTGTAATTTCGAACGAATTACATTGTTCATAAGATATAACAGGTTTGCATGATAGATCTTTCAAATCAAATGTGTGTCGCAAATTAATATTTATTGTTATAATAAATACAACATAATCAGTTTAATCGTTATAAAACGAAATCGTAGGTAATTAAATGATCCCTAGGTGTATATTGATGTATGTACATGTAACCTTACAAATTATTGCTTCAGTGAAATAAAGCAACTTTCAATACAAATAAATTTTCGTTTATTTACCTCTTCATCCTTTTAGTAGTTGCAAGGACCTCTATCAAATTCTTCGGGATATTTATATAGTTTGGTAAAATTAATAAGTAATTTAAAACATATAAATAATACTTCATGTTTATCTCGCGAGACGTTCATATATAAAAATTAATTCCGATAGCCGACAGCCGATAACCAACAATCGAGAGCATATAACTGGAGTGGTACATAAAGCTTGATGAAAAACGGAAAGCTGTCTCTGGCTGTCTGTCAGAAGAACATGAAAGGTATTTTTATAACATTAAAGGTTCTGCATAATTTGTTTCAGAACTAGTATTATAAGTCAACGTCAAACAAATTGACAGTAATTATGACAACATTTACTTGCAACTTGCAACTTGCGAGACAGTACGTACAGAAAACATTTCTATGAAAATATCAAGTAAAGAAATCTGGCTATCTGCTTAAGTCTATTTAATAAGTTGGTATTGAAAACCCTCTCCTCCATATATACACCAGTACAGAATTTATGCTAAAGTCATCCTATGATAACAAAACATTAAGAGAAAACTGTTGTCTGTATATATGGGAAGTCCGTTTAAGGTATAGTATTCGCTGATTTAGCATTCTGCCGTAACTCTTAAGTTCAACAAGCTAATCTTGCGGTATTTGAACTGCTTTAAATTATTAGAATTTCGTGGTTTCTAGCTTTGTGTTATATACCACCAACAAAATAATATAACAAAATCATAAGCTGCACTAACTGATGTAGTGCTAGAACAAGAGTTGCACAATGTTATGTAGCTATGTACCATATTTATTAATACTGTAAACCCTGAAACAATATAAGAAAGCTCATGCAGCATTTTAGAGCATATTACAGTCACTTGTATCCAAATGTATGGATATCTGTCACATTTTGGATGCTGCAGGGTACGTGGTGAAAAGTAGATCGTGATAGTGATATTGTTTATCTAGTTGAGGTAAAAAAAAGGTGCATATTTCTTTATTTAAATTTTTTATTAATTTTAATTAAACTCAAAAGAGCAAAAATAGACTATGTATGTTAAATCATCGTATTGGTCTGCATATTTAATTAAAATAAAAAGTATATTTTAAAATTCAAGCATTTTTTTAAGAACTAAATGATGTTGGAGCTACCTCGTATAACAAGGGCTCTAAGAGCACACACTCAGCTGGATAAACCTCGCTGTCTGAAGCCACCAATTGACTTCAGAAATGCCAATCAGCCATTCCTCCAAGTAACCCCACAAAGGTACTGTAACTTGAGTATTAATAAATCAAATGTCTTTTGATACATATAAACATTTGAAGTTTGAGTTATGTATCACATATCTTCTGGCACAAGTATATTTTATACTTAAAAGAAGATCCAAACATTGTATACTTGCTTTATATGTTTTGTTTTTGAAAATAAAGATTTTATTATTATTATTATTATATTTCAATTTACCAATAAGCCAATAATTTTAATTGTCTTCCAAAATAGGAGTGGAGGAGAAAATTCTTTTTTTTTAATGTTTGAGCACTCATTTATGAACCAATTTTGAATATTTTGATAAGATTTAGTTTCAATTAGTTTTTGCAATCAAATGCAAAAATCATTTCTCAAGTCATTCTATTTATACAGGTCTTAAACATTGAATAAAATTATGATAGATAACACTAAGCTTATCAGTTTTATTCAACACATAATATTTACATAAATATACAATGTGCAAAAAAATCACAAAATTTTCATGACTACAAAAAATTCATGAGCTGTATAATAAATATGTAAATAAATGATTATAGTACAGCTACATAAACACATGAGGTATAAATTAATATTATAAAACAAAAATAGTTTGTATACATTTACTTGTTAATTTTTAAATAAGCTATTTTTATTAGAAAAATTATAAAATTATTTGTAAGCATATAAAAGAAGCTTATACCTGTAATTAAAAACTGTAACTGTTAACAAAAGGTACAAAACATATGGGGACATCTATAACTATGTGAAGAAAAATGAACCAAACCCTGACCAATTATTAAAGTATCTTGATGAACTCAAAGAATATTGTAAACTTCTCACTGGAGACCAATCAAATGAGATAATTGAAGATGCTGCAGTATTCACAATCAGAATGTTTTTAGACCAAGACATTGTTATGCTAAAACATTTATCACAACTGCGTCAATTATTTGGAACAGTTCTTTCAAGTACAGCTACTAAAATTTGTGAGGTATGTATTCCAGTGGTAGTGTATTAAATGGCATCATTACCTCAATATCAACATCAACCTCAGTACATATTCCACATAATATGCACAGGTCCGAATTTAGATAAACTATTAGTATTACAGTAGTAAAACTGTAGTAGGTCAGTGTCCGGGCGGTTGCCTTAAGTTACATAGTACAATCATCAACCCCATCTCTGGTGCCTGCATCAATAAATTTTGTTGTTGCAATTTTATAACCTTTATTATACACTCAACGGTGAAGGAAAACATCATGAGGAAACCGACTTTTCTTAGAAAAATATTTAAATTACTTATAAAATTATTATTGTACTCAATCCTTTGGTTTGGGATATGGTATTAGATCAACTCCAATGCAGTGTGCATCCAAAAAATTTATTCTATAAAAAATAAAAGCTGCCCACCTTACGCCAGTGCAGACTGGGAAGATTGGTAGTGTTTGTGATGCAACTTTGACCCACCTGCTAATCTTTTAAGATACATAGTTCTTAGACTTTGTTTTCGCCATTTCATTTTTTTATTTAAATAATTATTTTGCCATTTATGTTTAGGTTGTTACAAAAATATCCAGCATTTTAACAGATGATACGAAAGAATACATCAGAAAAGAAATTAATGAAACTAACAAAGAGAACATAAAGATCTGGGGTGACCATATAGAATGCCACTACATTCCATACAAACCTGTAAAGAAACCACTTACCAAGTTAACAAAGAAACCTGCCACATCCAGTGCATTTGTTACCGATTTTTCTATGAAGTATACCCATAATAAGGTTACAACAAATAAAACAAGTGTGCCAAAACCCGTACCAATATCTGAAGTAAGTAATACTTATTTATTTTTTTCATTTTTGAATGTTGATCAAGGATTCATACAAGACACAGGAGACAGAGAAGAATATATACAGAATTTGTCATCAATTAAAGTAAATTTTTCAGGACAGGTGAATGTGAAATTTGGTACAAAATAAAAATTAAGTGTTTAACCGTCTGTGCTGAAGATAGTATAAATAGTATTTATATATACATATACTATATACTTAAGTGTTGATTGTTTACTATTTGACTTACAATGTCATATCGGGGTTTGAATCTCAGGGACTCGTATATAGTAAACATTTATTGGGGAAGATTAAGATTAATTAATCAAATTAATTAACCTTGATATGTCAAAAATCTCTACAACTCAACAAAATGTTTTATGCCTTCCCTTCAAACCGCTAAAGCTTCATCATTCTAAATCTTAAACTCTTGTAGGTACGAAAATTTCGGTACAAATTATTCTTCCATAATTCTAAAATAAAATTGCAATTGAAAATTTCTCAAACATTTGATATTTATAGAATAATAATTTTCTAAAAGTTAAATTTTGTGGACCATGTATACAGATTTTTTTATTTAATCCAACTTTCTTACTCCAAATATAAGTCAAATTAATCATAATCTCTACAAGTCGAATATTTCTTTACAAAATCCTCTCGAAAAAATCTTTGTACTGTAACTGTAATATTTGGGCGTCTTCCTTGAAGTTCTATTTACTAAGGTTCTATTGTATTTCTTTACATTTTCAGTTTGGAAAAACCTGGTTAGAGACCAAAGTGCAAGGTTTATATAATAGTGACGGAGGAATGTCTAGTGCGGACATCCTCCAATCCATAATAACCTTACTCAATTCGCCAAGAAGCAATGATGAAATGCAGAATGACCTCTTTGAGTTGCTCGGCTTTGACAAGTTTGAGTTCATCCAGGAGGTACTGAAGCACAGACAGGAAATTATTGAGAGTTTAAAAGCTCCTCCTGCGCAGCCCACTATTTCAGAACGTAAGTTTAGAATATTTTATGTCTTATAACAAGTCTTTAAACAAACATTTTTGTATATTTATATATAAAGCTTCGTCCTTTAAACCTTATTTTAGCTTTTTAAGGTCCCTTTTTGTGGGCCGATTGCTATACATTGGGCGCATATAGTTTTTGTACTTAAATAACCAAAAAAACGACAATTCAATGCTATAAGCCCATTGGGATTTAAGCCAGTTACCATTTAGATCGAAAGTAGAATTGCTTAGCCTTTAGGCTATCACTCTTTTTTTTATATTTTAATTTTCACACATTGTTCATTGATTTTAAGTAGATTTCATTTAGCTTTTCTTCCATATATCATCCATCTGGTCTGTATACACTTTCTACGTATTCGATCCTATACCGATCTAATACCACTCACTTTAGCAACAGATTTTTTTTGTCTGTCTTTCCGTACTAATTCTTTCTACGTAGATATATTTATTTTCTATCCTTATATGTATTTTTTAGCCGACGAAGACGAAGAATGAGGTTTTCACCACCTTTTTTTAAAATTCATCATTATAATTATGAAGAAATTGAAAACATGATTTCTATTCCTTATTTTCTCAGTTGCTGCTATGCTGCCAGAAAACAAAATGCCACAATACCTTTGTCAAGTGTCCGTGCTCTCTGGACAAGAGAAGATGTTAGCAAAGATTGTAAGGAAAGAAGAAAAGAGAGCTAAGAATGCTAGAAAGGTAGATGATGATGAGGAAGAGCATGAACTCAACATTGCCCAATTAAGAGCTAAGAGGTGAAATCATTAATGTAATTTCAAATCTTTACATTTAGTAAGTTTATGCAGGTTTAGGTATATATCAACTGTGGCATCTACTTTTGCCGCCTTTTTATGTTGACGAGGGGGAAATCTTCAACAAGATATAGATATAGGGGTTATGTGGGGTTCTTACCCACTAAAACCCCCAGTGGCCCTTCCTTGATGCAAGGTGAGGGGCACCGGAATCTCCAGTGGAACGCACCGAGCACTTGTGCACTGTGCCCTCAAAGAGTACGGGCGAGGTTAATCCCTCTCCCCCTGTGCCCTCGCAGTGCACCCTAAGCCCTTTTTAGTCGCCTTCTACGACGACATACATTATTGTGTTTAGCCTTTAAGGCTAACTAGCTAGTTAAATTACTGAGCTATTGCTATTATTATTATTTATTTGACTTTCTCATTACTATTTACATAGAAATAGAAAAATATTTATTAACTCTTTTGGTTATATATTGGTCATTGTATACATGTCACTAATTAAACAAAGTGGAGTATAGAAACAACATGTAACCAATTCCAGCACACAATATTAGTACACAGTGACTCATAAACTAAGGGGACGCTTGTATCTTGGAAGCCAGATTTGCATTATAGAATTTGCAGAAACAGTGTTTTGTGTGCGGTCTTATATAAATTAAATGTTAACAAGTAAATATATACAAGCGTTTGTGTGTGTGTATGTTTTTTAGTTATTATCATAAATTAATAAATTTTAGTTATTAAGTTTCTACGATTAAGTTTCTTCAAGGTGACCTACACAAGCGCTGTGATCTACCATATTGTTAATACAAATTGAAACACTCACGCCTTCACCTGGAGGCGTAGGCAGAGATCACGGACTTCCACTTAGTATGATTTTAACACAGCTCATTTGCTTCATTCACATCCGTACATCAGCGCATACAAGGGTTAAGGGAGGTTCACTTCCACTATATAAATTATCTGTGTCATTCTTTCCTCATTCATTCATTCTATATATCCGACCGACCGATACATATGTATTAATGTTATATATATTTTTACAGGATCGCGGAACTGTCGAAGCCGGTGGTACCATTTTCTACATCATCATCCGCAAGTAAAATTGATCCAATACTGCAGAAGATTTCATACTTCCAGACTAAAGTACAATATCCCAATGTATATGACTCGTCTATCAATGCAAAAAATTCAGCTGGTAAGTTTATATTCTATTCATATTAATATATAAATTTTCAAAATATATCTATGCAGTGAAAGTGTGAAGTATTAAATAGTCTCTTATCATCTGTCTGTCTGTATCATCAAATGATGACAGTAACAGGTTGAATCTGAATTGAAAAAAAATGTATTTATAAACTTTTTCCAGTGCTCCATTATATTATAAAGGAGGTTAACTATCCGTATCTATTATTTATTGATCTTAATTAAAATAGTATTATTTAATATAATATTTATTTATTTTAATTAATTAATTTTTTAAATTTAAACTGTACTGTATTGACTGTGACTATGTATTGCATACAATTTAAAACTATTATTAATAATGCCAAAAAAGTGTAACTTATCACGCGCGTACGCCATTCTTACGTTTTTATTTAACCATTCTAAGCTTTTGCTAGGAGATGGTTCACGTTAATAGTCGAATCGTGGATACCTTATGTTTCGTAAACATTATCAGCCTTTGTCTATCCACTACTGGAAATAGGCCTTCCATAATCCCTTCCACCACAAGATCCTCCGCTTTCTGCATCCAGCCACTTCCGGCTATCCTTATAAGGTCGTCGGTCCATCTGGAGGGAGGGCGCTCTACACTTCTCCGGTCTATGCGCGGCATCTACCTTACGTCTTTCACAAACCGTACTTTAACTAAAAGACTATTGATTTGTCGAATCAGAAAATGTCAATTACATTTTCCAGGTTTCGTGTCTGGCATGAAACTGGTACTCCCGGAGAACGCTCTTAGAAAGGACAATAAGGAATACGAAGAAGTGATCATCCCCAAGAATGATCCACCGCCTTTGACTATTGGAAACAAGCGTGTACCGATTTCTGATTTAGACGAGGTAAAAGCACTGATGACCTAGTGGCTAAACGGTTCGATTTACGATTGATAGTCGCGGGACTCCATCCCAGTCGGCTTATACCAATGTATTGTCGTTTTTCGATTTTTTAAGTACAAAAAAGTCACTTGCTAAAATTTGCATATTTGCCGAATTCATTTCGGTACATTTTAGACCAAATTTTCTTTAGTCTAATCCATATTCGGTACATCTCTTATAACTTCACTATAATACTATATCGCAATAAGTGGATGACTTTTGTTGCATTATGTAGGGATGTTCATGTCAAAAATCGGTTGCAAGTAGTAAAACTTGAAAATTGCCAAAGTAACGAATTACCTATCACTTGTGGCATACCACAAGGATCCATCTTAGGGACTGCGTGCGTGGAAGGCATTTTTTAAACATTTTCTTTGTCTTTTTCCATTTTTAATATTAATTATAATTAATTCTAATTAATCTTATAATATTAATTCTATGTTAATTATCTTTATTATTTTTAATGTTAATATTATTTAATGACAGCTTTGCATTGGTTCAACTGTATATGTATTATGATGTTGTAATTTTGTCTAATTAATAAATAAAAAATAAATAATAAAATAATAGAGAGCATCGGTGCGTCTATTACGCACCAATGCTCTCTATTATTTTATTACCGTTTAATGTTTTATCACGTTTGACTTAAAGTTGATTTTGGTTTTTACTTGTATTTCCCAGATCGGCCAAATGGCGTTTGAAAACATCAAAGAGTTGAACCGCATACAGTCTGTGGTGTTCCAAACAGCTTACAACACTAACGAGAACCTTCTCATCTGCGCACCGACCGGCGCCGGCAAAACGAACATAGCTTTGCTCACAGTGATACATCAGATTAAACAGCACATCGAAAATGATGTAATCATGAAGAATAAGTTTAAAGTAAGTATCATAATACATTTCTCCACAAAATTCAAGTGGCACAACGAGCTATGGAGTGCGCCATGCTAGGAGTCACTCTGATGGACCGCCAGAGATCCAAAGTCGAAGACGTGGGTATACAGATCATGAGACAACAATGGCTTGGCTAGGAGAGAAGATGATCGGTGGTCCAGGGCAGTAGACAAATGGTGGCCATGACAGTGACGCCGATCAGTGGGCAGACCACCAGCCCGCTCAGGACAGCGAGGCCGCAATATTTTCGGGCAGCACAGGTTCGAAGTGAATGGCATGAAAAAGGGAGGCCTTTGTCAAGTAGTGGGAAGATACGGGCTGGTTGATTGATTGATCATAATACAGCAACATCATATTTATCAACCATAACACAATACCTCCACATTAGTTCCATAACCTAGCGCGTATCTTAAAGCAATTTTCCCCCACTGTAATTAATTGAAACGCCATTGCCAAAAATGTCTTGTAAATATATACAAAATGCAAAAAACGCGAAACCAACTTAAATGTTTTAAAAACGAGGAAAACAAGCAGACAAACTGATGTCTAGTCTGAGGTGGGAAAAACTGTTAGAGCGGTGTTGTGTGTGATTCACGCTAATAGTGCATGGAACCAACTGTGACCAGCAGTTTCTTACTCCTTTCTCAAATGCCGTCAACGCACCTGCAGTTCCACCTGTGTTGTTCATGGACGACTGTGGCCACTTAAGATCAAGTGAGCCGTATGCTCGTTTCCGTTGTTCCGTCTTCGTTCCATTCCTACAAAAAAAAGTTACGCCAGAAACGTACAGTCGTGGAACGCCGACCAAGATGGTGTGGATAGAATTTGGAATTCTGCCAAGATGAGTTGGCTTGTGCCAATGACTTGCTGTAATATAAGTTTAGTGAAATAGATAGCGAAATTTGTCTCTATCTACCCATTTTAGAGAATGTGAGAGCTTTTTTTAATTTTGGTTGAGTGTATACTCTGTGCGATATAGTATTTTGACTCGAGAAGGCAGTCTTTTCACTAATAAAGAAAATTTTAAAATATTTAAATGTATATTATGTGGCATAAATTAAACATTAACTGCTTTTTTTACACAAACAGATAATATATATAGCGCCTATGAAAGCTCTAGCTTCAGAAATGACGACCAGCTTCGGCAAACGTCTACGCGGATTGGGCATCGAGGTCAAGGAACTGACTGGTGATATGAAATTAACCAAAACTGAAGTTCAGCAAACCCAGATGATTGTTACCACGCCTGAGAAATGGGATGTTGTTACACGAAAGGAGCCAGTATGTATTTTTATATAATACTTATTTCACACGTGGTAGCAATGCGGAAGTGAGTGGTGTCGGTAGAGGTCTCCCTGGGAGGTATTTCGACCAGATTGAATTGAATATGATGATGATGATGTCCAGGTCGATTTCGGCCATGGCAACTGTGTCACTGGAAAAGCATTTTAATTACGACACTTCGTTCAGGTATGGCTTAGGATTTCTGCCTTGTAGTTCTGGGCTCTCAAGAATAAGACTACGGTATCCCCTGCCTGCCTGTAGGAGGCGACTAAAAGGGGCCTCGGGCGACAAGGGTTGAGGCCTTTGTCGTCCACTATGATTTGGGAAATTAGGATATATATGATGAAGAAAAATATATAGACATTGACATTTATTGGCATCACAATACAAAAACACATCACAGACAGAATATAACACACATTAAAAAAGAATGAAAAATAGAAACGCAGTTAAAGTTACACGGACAAATAATACAAAACATATGATGCCAATATCGAACACCGTCTCAGCATATGGTGTCGCAAGGATGCGACAGCGCTGATTTTCAGCGGTGCCCGGGACTACCTAAAGACGTGCGCGCAATACTACGTTTATATGGAATTTATACAGACAATGAGAGTATAATAAATATATGATACATAAATAAAACAGTTATGAGATTAAAATATATTTTATACAATAAAATAATAGATGAAAAAATTTCATATGATGCTAATGTGAACTTAATAAGATAGGCTTATGTTGTTCCGGAATGTAAAGACTAATTTTCAAGCCGGTTACCATCAGCAAATTCTAATGTAATCCTCGTGCTACGGGATCTTTCTGAAAACGGTGGAAATTTATTTGTACACCTAATATTATAAAAGGTTCATGTAACCGACAATATTGTATGCACAGGTTGTACTTTAATACCCTTTCGAAATACTGCTGGCAATAGAAACAAAATATGATAAAGTTTTCTTGTCTACATAACAATGCATATAATATATATTCTCTGTATACCTTTGCATAAAAGCGGAATGTGTCCTTTCCACAGCTGATACCGAACTAGCCTCTATAGTCAAGCTGATAATAATTGACGAGGTCCATTTGCTGCACGGTGATAGAGGACCTATTGTCGAGGCGATAGTAGCAAGGACATTGCGACAAGTTGAATCCACTCAGAACATGATAAGAATTGTTGGCCTGTCTGCTACATTGCCTAATTACGTGGATGTTGCCAGGTGAAAATTGTTATTTCATTATTTCTGTGTGCGTTTTAAAATTATAGATGTTTTTTTTAATTTTCCATAATTGACAATATATAGTATTGGTCTATTGAATTTCGTCCGTACGTGCACGCTCTTACGTATATGTACGTGCGTGCGTGCGTAAAACAGCTCGAGGTATCTAAATACCTGCACATCACTGTGGTATTAAACAAGGTCATTCATGTCACAGAATAAACCACTACAATAGAATAGAATAAACATTTATTCGACACAAGAACACAGAAACAACATAAAGAAAATTAATTAAAATTGTTAAAAATTTAAAAAAAGAACAAAATTGATCTTGTGCCGAAATGGGGTTGGCTCAGCATGTGCTGTGCTCTCACATGTAGCACAGCGCTGATTTCCAGCCAAAAAACCTGGGTAAACTAAGGCGGACACGAATCGGTTGTGTATAAATAAGGTTTTACATACACTTTTATTTATATTATACATTATATATAAAAAAGGAGCTATATATACATATATATATATATATATATATATATAACATAAATGACAACATAAATAAAGTGTTAAATAAACGATTTGTCGTAATTAATATTGTTATAATATATGAATGAAAAACCTTAATTTTCTTGTTTCAGATTCCTACGTGTAAATCCGAACATAGGACTGTTCTTCTTCGATTCTCGATTCCGCCCTGTGCCCCTAGAACAACAGTTTATTGGTGTCAAAGAAGTTGGCGGCGGCGGCGGCTCCCATCTTAGACAGGTTTGATTGCTCTACGAAATCGGTTCATAACTGACATGGCTATCATTGCATAAATTTTAAAAGGAAATGAAGACGAATTGTGAACTTTGAGCCACAGAGGGCGAACGACAATTAACGAACGACATTATAATATAAAATAATTCAGTTAAAATTTGACAAATTAAACAAACAAAAATGATACAGCCGGTGCTTAAAAAGGAAAATCCTGTTCTATATGCACCGGCTTCCTTCCAGTTACACTACTATTTTCTTTTATGGTTTATGAAATCAGTGTATAGAGTGCGCGAATTAATATTGTGTGGTTGTATGTTGCTATCGTGATGATTTGTTTGGCAATGTGCAGACGTTATGTAAGATAGTTAAAGTAATGGAGAAATAAGTGTAATTAAGTTGATATTATCTACAATTTCAGTATTCCGTTTGAATCAAGACATCGGGCACTAGTTAGGCCCTCTAGGGTACTCAAGAGTTTCTTTTGTTTGTTGTTTTATTTTTAATTTCTAGGTACCCCTATGGTGTACCCCTATGTTCCATGGTTTACACAAACCAAATACCTTGGTGTCATATTAGATCCCAAATTCAGCTTCGGCCCTCACTTAGATCAAGTTAGGAACCGGGCGGCCTACGTTATGGGTCGCCTATATCACCTCATTAATAAGAAAAGTAAAATGTCCCTTCGTAATAAGGAGACACTTTACAAAGCAGTTATACGTCCCGTTATGACGTACGCGAGCCCGGTCTTCGCGCATGCCGCCCTTAAACATATACATAGGTTACAAGTAATTCAGAATCGTTTTCTGCGACGAGCCACGGGTGCGCCGTGGATCGTACGTAATCGCGAGCTCCACGTTAATACAGGGTTACCGACAATAGCCCAATTCTTTAAGCAGGCATCTCGACGGTTTCTCGAGACTGCCACCAAACATTCTATCAAACTTCTTGTAAGTGCCGCCACTTATAAGCCTTCCTATAATAAATTCAATCTGTGTAGTTCGTCATAAAAAAAGGTACTCAAGAGTCAGTCCCAACGCCTAAAGTACCGGCATAAGTCGGCGTTTTCTTGCGCGAAGTCTCACGTTAAAGATTGAAAGATTTATTTATTTTTTGCACACACACACACACACATTTTGCACACATGGCGTACATACACATTATTTTTCCTGCTAGACTAATACATAGTCTGTATTAGGATATTGTACCTAACTCCAAGTTTATCTTAAGAACTAAACATAAATAATGTATGTGCGAGTGTGTACATGAGCGTGAAAGAGCGTGTATTAACGAGAAAATGTTTTTTTTTTTTCATTTATGTTGTGCCAAAGGATCGAGGATAATTAATTTTAGATTATGAAGAAACTTTTCTGCTGTCTCTTCATAGGTAAAATGATGGAGAAACGAGCAAACTATTATTGATTCATCTTGAAAAGTTCGGCCATCTAATGAATTTGAAATATAATCTATTATGCTCTACTTTTACAGATGCAATCAATGAATGAGATATGCTACGACAAAACTGTGGAGATGGTACAGAAAGGTCACCAGGTGATGGTATTCGTGCATGCACGTAACGCAACTCACCAAACTGCGCTAGTTCTTAAAGAGATTGCGCAGAAGAAAGGCCATCTAAAGCATTTTGAGCCTGAGGACACGGGAGGATTTTTGAAAGCGAAGAAGTCGATCGGCAGCAGCCCCAACAAGCAGCTGGGAGAATTATTCGCTGGCGGGTTCGCGTGTCACCATGCTGGTATGTTGAGGAGTGATAGGTAAGTACAAAAACAGGTTGGGTAATATCGTCTGTCTAACAATAGAAGCTATGAGCAAAAAACAATGATAAACAGACTTTGCTTGAAATGTTCGAGCTTACAATGTTGTGGTCCATGGTTAGAATCTCAATCATAGACATAGATATTTATTTATTGGCATCACAATACAAAACATATCACAGACTGAATATAACACACATTAACAAAGAAAGAAAAATAGACAAAACACAGTTAAAGTTACACGGACAAATAATACAAAACATATGATGATATCCAATATCGGACACCGTCTCAGCATATGCTGTCACAAGGATGCGACAGCGCTGATTTTCAGCGGTGTCGCATCAGCTTGTACTTTCTTTTTCTGCCTAGCGATTTCCTGGCTTAGAACCAGGGTCCGCTTCTCTGCTGAATCTACTCCACTTTACCCGGTCTTTAGCATCCTCCTTTGTTAAATGGTTCTCTAATATATCTTCACAACGTCCAGCCAGCGTTTCTTCGGCCTACCGCGGGATTTTGGGCCTTGTAAATTGAGGACTAGGCATCTATTTCCGACATAGTCAGCAGGCCTACGATATAAGTGGCCATACCAGCTTATACTTACATATCTTAATTTAATACGTTGAAAAAATTCAATGCACTTTAAAATCATTCTTGCATAATCGTCGCTTAAGATTACTCCTTACTAGCCCATTTTTGTGCGTATGTACTATTTATGTATGTATTTTTGTATGTACGTATTTCCACGACGGCCTCTACGGACCCACCATATAATAATAATAATAATATAGTTTTTTATTTCGCTTCCACAAAGGTTGCATATTGAATCACATTATATAAAATACATTATTAAGCCTCCTTTGTGAGAGACTGGTATCTGTACTAGGTTGCCCTGTCACACAGAATACCAGGCCCTCTGCCGCGCGTTATACTTATATTTAGTTTATATGGTTAAAGAAATAAAGCTAGTTACTTGAATGTAGTATAAATAAATCAGAATCAGAATGGTGTTTGCCTTCTATGTGTGTGGGTGTTTCAGAATTAGGATATTGCATACATACATGCTTTAGAGCTTCAAATAGTCATGTCTAATTTTTTATTTCATCATGTCTATTTGTCTGAAGTAATATACAATTTCAGGAATATGGTTGAAAAATATTTCGCCGAGGGCTACATAAAAGTGTTGGTATGCACGTCCACTCTAGCATGGGGCGTCAACTTGCCAGCGCATGCTGTTGTCATAAGGGTAATGAAATTTATCATAATAAACTGCTTTATAAAGCTTCTACTATTGTGTATGCATGATTGTGTGTAAGTGCACTTATGTTAATGTTTTACTTAAGCAACTTAAGGAATTATTTATGAAGAAGCAATAGTGTCTCGCTTAAGGAAAGAAAACAATAAGTTCACCATTATTATGGAACTTAATTTACTTGTATCTATATGTAATTATAATACACAGTGTTTATGTAACACCTTATTTACTTTATTGTATACATCTAATATCTTTAAACGAGCAATTCTTGTGTATATATATAAATATATAATCTGAATCTCGGGAACGGCTTCACCGATTTTCATGAATTTTTAAAACAGACGGTTTCGAGGCCGATAAATTCACCTAGCTAGGATTTTTGAGGAATTTTTGTTATTCGCGTGTACACTATTATTAGTACAGTAGACGGCGTTGCTAAGCAACAGTAAGTCACGGAGTGTTTGGTTTGACATTAGACCAAAAAATCTATTGTTTACATAAATTACATATAAAATACGTGTGTCAGATGAATGCTTAGTGATAAAGCATTAAATAAGAGCCGTGGTAGCTCCTAGCTTGAGTGTCCGGGCGGTCGTCTCAAGTTACATAGGAAGCTAGCGACGCGAGTTCGATCCCCGGTGTCAGTAGCAATACATTTGTTGTTGCAATTTTATGTGCTGATTTACCACGCGCTCGGCGGTGAAGGAAAACATCGTGAGGAAACCTACATGTCTTAGAAAGTTTTTCTAAGATATGTGAAGTCCGCCAATCCGCACTAGGGCCACGTGGCGGACTATGCCCTTATTCTCTCTTTACAGAAAAGGCCTGCGCCCAGCAGTGGGATATACATAAAGGCTGTATCATTAAAATTAAAAGCAATAAAGTAGTCGATGTTCACGTCAAAAAAAAGACAGCGTGCGGAGGTAGGTCTTATTGCAGTGCAACGGACAATGACAGAATTAGATATCAAATTTTGAAACAAAAAGATATGTGCAGTTACTCGGTTAAGGCTATATATATAAAAACTGAGCAAAGCTCGGTCATCTAGGTACTACTAAATGTTTGAAATGACTTCTAGTTAGATAAGTACATTTGGGTGCGATAGTACCCACATTCTCAAGTCTTTGTTAAGCATATTAAAAATGCTTGAAATTATCAAGATCAAATTTTCATATTCTTCCCCCAGGGTACAGAAATCTACGATCAGAATCACGGCACCTTCATGGATCTAAGTATACTGGACGTGCTACAAATATTCGGGCGCGCTGGTCGGCCGCAGTTCGACACGTCCGGCACGGGAATCATTATCACCACCCACGACAAATTGACCCACTACTTGAAGTCCATGACCAATCAGTTCCCGATCGAGAGCAATTTTATCAATCTACTAGCTGACAACTTGAACGCAGAGGTAAATTATCTTGAAACAAGTAAACCACAGTAAAAAAAACCGACTTCACATCGAATATAACGATAAACGCTATTACGCAGACGCCCTCTTTGTGGTACTGATTTTTTCCTAACATTTCTTGTTAACCAATCTAACTAAAATTATGCTTGGGCTAAGAGATGATTGGAATCAGCCCTGTAGTTCTGGGCTCTCAAGAATAAGACTACGTGCCTGTCGTAGAAGGCGACTAAATGGAGCCTCGGGTTCACTGGGCGACAAGGATGGGGGCCTTTGTCGTCCGCTAAGGTGGACCCGGGTAGAAGACGACATCGGCTGGCCCGTGTCAACTCTCAAATGTCTTAGAGTATACATTTGTGGTTGAAATTTATCATAATTAATAAACAGACACACGTATCCTACATAGTGTAATCTTACTGCTACGATACTACACTAACTCCCCTTGTCTGGCATCACAGATCCAAAATGTGTTCCCCATGGTGAATATAATCTTCACCATCGTACGGCTCTTATCATATCCATTACTTGTTATTGCTTTAAAGTTCGAACAAACTGTAACAATTTATTTTTATATATACTTATTTTAACTATTTCAGGTCGCACTTGGTACTGTGACCAATATCGACGAAGCTGTTGAGTGGTTAAGTTACACCTACTTATTTGTTCGGATGCGAATTAATCCACAGGTAAAAATTTAAACAATTTATATGAGTAATTTTGAACACTATTTCAATGCATTGACTCTGATTTTTGTTGATAAAAACATATTTTAGTAATAACAGTATGATATTTTATATAAAAATAAATAGAAGCAGTCATTGTCTTTGATCTAGAAGAATAGGTAGATATTACCGATTTAAATTGTGGCTTGAAAGTAGATGTTGTGACTTAAGTAGAGAAAGGCTTCGGTGATTTCGGCTATATGCCAAATATATGAAAAGATCAATAGAAAAATATGTATTAAGTCATTCGGTTACATTATATACATGTCACTAATTAAAGAGACCGGAGGATGTAAACAGCAACTGGCCTTGACTGCTTCACCGGATTGAGAAGTGGCATAGCCTGAACCTCTATCTCTAATAACTCGATACAATGGTTCCCCCGGTGAGGGGTAACCTCAGCTTGGACGGTTACTATGTTACGCGTAAGCCAATGAGTATTTCGATCCGAGGGCGCTCGAGAGGGCCGAACCACGACTTTTTATTTCATGGATATTCTAAGGGACATTCAAAAGCTAACTTTGAGTGTCACTTCGGGAAGCGTTGGGGCTGGTAGAAGAAGTGGCCAAAGAAACTCCAGCGACGCTCTTAAAGTCTAAGGGGTGGGACCTGCCCATAAAATAGCAGTAACGCTAGTAAACAGTGACTCCCAAACTAAGCATACTCATGTATCTTTGTAGATAATAGAGTATGTCGAGATATATAAAAATATATGTCGACCAGGTCGGTGACATACTTAAGAAAAGCGACGTCAGAATTACTCGAAACCGAAAAACATGTGCAAGAAGCAGGACAGTTATGCCAGAACGTGAAAAAATTAAAATCCGTAATTTCTACCTACCTTCTACGCTTCTTTTAAAATATAGTAGTTAAGGAGAGCTTATGAATTAAGTCTAGTATTTTGATTACTTTTTACTACCGTCAGGTATACGGGCTGACGTACAGCGATGTGCAAGAGGAGCCGATGCTGGAGACCAAGCGGCGTGAGCTGATCACCGCGGCCGCCATGCAGCTGGACCGCACATTAATGCTTCGCTACAACGAACGCACCGGCGACCTGAACGTCACTGGTGACTAATAAAAATGATAATATATAACATTAAAAAGCTGAGTGTGCTTTAGATCACATGATTGAAGCCAATAAAATCAATAGCCTAATGGTTCAGTATACGGTCTGCGAATCGTAAGGTCGTGGGTTCGAATCCACCATTCGACTATTGACGCGAACCATCTCCTAGCTTTAGCTTAGTTGGAATGGTTAACAAGAATGTCAGTAATATTTATGAAAAAAAAGAAATATTGCTAGCTTAAAAAAATCTTTAGCTTAATTTAAATGTATGTAATATATATTGTTCAATAGAGAAAGACAACGTGAGCGTGTACTGCTCTCTGCTGCTCTGTCCTGCACTATGTCTTAGATATACAAAATGTTAACTAACTTATATCTTCCTCTTAACTTCCGTTCGCCTCGCCCGATCACAATTTTCGTAACGATCTCGTGACTCATTCTCCAGCTTACAAATATACATACGGTAGTACTTATAAAATGTAAATGCAGTATAAAATTTTATTGGATATAGTACTGGCTGCTGCATAGCATGTGTTAAAATTCAAATAGTAAAATATTAACAATATATAAAAAGAATAATAATAAAATATAATCTTTCTCAGACCTTGGTCGTACAGCCAGTCACTACTACATAACGTGTGAAACTATGGAGGTCTTCAACTCGATGGTGCGTAAGTCGATGACCCAGGGCTACGTGCTGGAAATGCTGACCCGTTGCTCCGATTTCCAACAGTTAAAGGTAAAATACGAAAATACTTTGTTTGTAACTTGAGCTAGTCTACATAATACCCTTCACATTTATAACTTACATGGGACGGTAGCATTAAATTTAGAGGTTCAGGCTAAGCAACCTAAGAGCTATGCCACCTCTCAATCCGGTGAAGTCCAAAAAAAAAGTAGCTTAAACTAACAATGGGAGGTAGCCTTACTTCTATTCGTGACCATAAGCACTTTTAAGAACTAGAAACGTTGTGAATGTATTATACCTCGTACGAAGAGGGTTATTGTTGTATTAGTATAGTTATATAATTTTATTAGAACGAAGTTCCTTACGGCAAGCTTGGAGGAGATAGGGGATTTGCTGAGCTATCGAACTGGAAAAAATTGTAAGATTAAAACCGTAAGAAAATATATAACGGAAATGCTTTAGTCGTATACACAGCGGCAGATAGCGTTATTAAAGTAGTTCAAGTCTCTGATCACAGATGGCGCTTTAACGAATTAGTAACAAATATTAATTATTTATGTAATTTATACTGTCGAAAACATAAAGAGACATACTTTTTTATTTTACTCAATAATTTGAATTACTATTTTTTTGTTTTATTTATTTTGCGTTATTTGTTAATTTGTACAATATTAAATTTCGTAATGTGTCTGTACATAAGCACTTTAAAAAAAAGCTTATTAAAAAAAATCAAGAATATATACATAAAATTTCCGAGTCCTATAGGTGGTGTCAACACATCATTTTACAGGTGAGAAAAGAAGAATTAACAGAACTGTGGAACCTCAAAGACATGTACTGCGAGCTTCGTATAGAAGACACACCTGAAGATATCCATTGGAAGATCAACATTCTATTGCAAACGTACCTCTCTCGCGGACGGGTCAATGGATCATCGCTGCAGTCAGATTTAAACTACATTAGTAAGGTAACTAAAATTTTGTTAAATTTATAAAAATAAACATGTTTTTTTTTTCAATCCAACGCGCCACCCTGCTATTTTTGTGCAACATTATCAATTGAAAAGCTCGTATTTTTCGTTTTATAAGACATGACCTAAGTAGACGTCTTTTCACCGTTTGAGGGTCTGCAATAATTTGACAATTATAATTTTAATTTAATTACAATAAATTAGATTTTTCTTCATCATGTTTGATTTTGTTTGATCATGATTGAGAAACAGAGAGTGGACAATCATTACTGTCGTGGATTAGCAATTTCGGTTGACACAAGAGAGAGAGATAAGTCCGCTAAGCTGACGCCCTCAGTAGTGGAGAGGCATTTAGAGAGAGCAAGAAGAATATAAACATTTATATTCTTGTTCCTACACGTTTGCCGTCCATTTTTCCTAAAATGATCTGTTTCTCCAGACGATGCTTTGCACATCGCATAATGTGCCCAAAGAAGCTGACGGCTCTTTGGAGGCATGTTATTAAGGTTTCCTTACGATGTTTTCCTTCACCGCCGAGCGCCTGGTTTTGACTTGTCTTGGTTGGCACTTAAAATTGCTATAAAATTTATTGGTGCCAGCACCGAGGATCGAAATCGGGTTGCTAGCGTACTATGCAATTGAGTCAACCGCCTGAACACTGAGCTACCAAGACTCAGAGAGAAATTTTATTTTAACCATAATATTTATAATTTCTAGAATTCAGTGCGTATAGTAAGGGCTCTATTCGAGATAACACTCCGCAAGAACAACGCGTACATGGCCGGACTGTACCTCAAGATGGCCAAGATGTTCGAAGTCCAGCAGTGGGACTTTTATAACGACATGCGTCAGTTCAACTGCTTCCCAAACGAAATACTGAGGCATATTGAGAATCCGATGCTAAGGACAGATCAGATCAGGGATATGGATTGGCAAGAACTTGGTACGTTGGTAAAGCTTGTGCACCCTTTTCAAACGACTTCAGAGTTTTTATGTTTGTTACCGCATAACTTTCCACTGGCGAACAGATTTTTATAATTCTTTCTTTATTCGAAAGCTAATGCTTCCCATGTGGTCCCATTTAAATTTGCATCAAATATGTGCGCTACAAATGGACGAATAACTCAGTATCACGCCAACCGATTTCGATGATTCATTTTTTATTGGAAAGGATGTACTTTAAGAGAAGTTTGATGAAAGTTTGGTTAGGTACTGATTAAATATATTTTGTAATATTCCTACGTTAATCTGGAAATACAAAGAGGTTGGCCGCGCGTGATAACGTTTAACGTTTGATTCGATTTGAAGTCAGTTTTTGTTTTTGCTCGTAAATATTCTACGAATTGTTTGAAAACGTTATTAATTAGATATCAACGATATTATTATGAAAGAAGTAAAGTTTTAATTGAAATAACAATAATTTTATCGTATTATACATTTGCGTAAGAAATTATTATGCACAGATGTAATTATTTGTAACACAATCATCGTTGTACAGGTGACCTTTTGAGGAACCCGAAAACGGCGCGCCATATGAAAAAGTGTGCAGATGAATTCCCCCTTCTCGAAATGGAAGCCAGCTTACATCCTATCACCAGAACCGTGCTGCGGATACGACTGACAATCACGCCCAACTTCAAGTAAGATAATATAGGATATGTTAGTTTTAAACTCAAAACTTTACTAAGGTAGTACGCCTTACCATCTAAAACTTCATTTCCATTCTACATCAAGTACAAGTCTACTGCATTCCGTGGTAGTTTTCGATATGCGGCGTCAAAATGTTGGAATAACGACCCCCGCCTATTAGGACGTCTAAAACATTACTTTTATTTAAAAATAAATTGAAATGCTTCTTAACCGAGTTTTATGTTATTTATTATGTAATTTGTTTATATATATATATGTAACGGAAGTATAACTGTATATTTATTTATATATTTATCTATAGCTGCTTTTTAATATATACATTTATGTATAATATTTATGAAAGTTTATGTAATGTACACTATAATAATACACAACCGAATGGTGTCCGCCTTAGTCTACACAGGTTTTGGCTGAAAACCAGCGCCGTGCTACATGTGTGAGCACAGCACATTTCTATTTTGTTCTTTTTATGTTGTTTCTGTTTACTTTTGTTTATGTTGTTTTTGTCTTATTTTACCTGTTATTTCTGTGTTCTTGTGCCGAATAAATGTTTTTTCTATTTCTATTTCTAAGTAGGGTTGTGGTCAAGCACTTGAAAGTATGAATTTTTATATAAATGTGGGGAAACGGAACGTGAATAAGGTGCGAAAGGCATAGCATGAGGAGAGTGAGTGAGATGGAGGAGGACAAGATGGTGGATATATGAATCTACAAGTGCTGTCAAGAAATGTATGAATGTGCAAGTGATCGTGTTTTAAATAAATAATAAAAAGTAAAATAAATCTTTGATTTTGAGGCCAACCACATAAATGTATATGAATGGAATGAAACAATTTTAATCCAATTACAGATTAATAAATATTACTGTATTTATTGTCACAATGTTAACATCTACATACATTGTCTTGTACTTTGACATTGACGTTCCGTTGCTAAGTTCATGTTTTGTTACTGCGACAGGAGCAATTAACTTCATCATGTCGCAAATAACCATAAAAGAGTATGATTTAAAAATTCAAATGAAATGCACAAATATGAACAAAAACGTTTAAAGGTAAAATAAGAATAGAATTAGAATTTAAGATAAGGATATTAAAATAAGGAATAAATTAAGCCTGTACAATAGAAGTCAGTCTTTACGTCCAAGTACGATATGGGAGCCTTGAAGAGTAGAGTGAATAGGCACTTACTAAACTACCGCGTACCATCTTTCGACTATATCACCACTAACACCAGGTGGGATCATGGTCAAGCGCTAGTTTATACCCATAAATAAATAAAATAAATAGAATACAAGTAAAAAAAATAAGAAATATGTATAAAGTTAAGGGTATTAATAAATGACGATGTATAAAAGGAAGGAAATTGAAAGGAAACTGAAAGGCCCTGACCATCCTAGTCAGGGGAACCAGAAATACCATAGGCTAGCGACTATGCTCAGAGCAAATTGACAAAGGGTTTCCAGACTCTGATATTATTATAATTCAGTAGTTGTTATAGCCTTTGTTACAAAACCTAAACATTCAATACTACATTACTTCAGACTTCCCCTGAACCTAAAGATATTGATGCCACATAAAGTATCTCCTTATTAAATGTCCTGATATATATTTATGTAGATGGAGCGACAAATACCATGGGAAAGCCCCAGAAGCCTTTTGGATTTGGGTGGAAGATCCTGATACAGACATTATGTATTATCACGAGTACTTCCTCATCACTAAGAAACAGGTATGGAAACTTTAAATCAGCGTTAAGGTTACACGTACACTAGAAACGTAAATATAAGACCTAAAACCACTTCGATCAACATGGACAATATTACTACGTATTAGATTGCAAAAATTAAAAATGCTATATAGATTAATTGAGGGAGGAAAGTCTTGGAATGGAGGCCGCGCATGGGTCGGAGAAGCGTAGGGCGCCCTCCCTCCAGATGGACCGACGACCTTGTAAGGATAGCCGGAAGTGGCTGGATGCGGAAAGCGGAGGTTCGTATGTGGTGGAAGGCGTTGGGGAAGGCCTATATCCAGCAGTGGATAGACACAGGCTGATGATGATGATATAGATTAATATTTAAAACAAGATTATACGAAGCCAATTCTTTAAATGTTTATAGTATTTCCGAATTTTTTTGTTGAAAATGTTTTTTTTCATTGTTAGTAGTAGTTCAAAAATAGTAATTATGACTGAAACGATGACTGGAAATGTTGACTTATATAATTCACAATTTACTGACATTATATTAAAAATTATTATAAATTTTAATTTGCATGCATAATTGTAATAAGCTAAACATGTCGGCCTGTCTGTAATGATATATGTAACATCAAGTGATACTGTGTTTCCAGCTAATAAATAAATCTTATCTTAAAGAGAGCACCGAATTAGCATATTTTTAATAGATTTGTTCGGTACATTAGGGCATATGTATACTGTTCATGATTACTTATTATCTCTTATATACTCTTTGCAGATATGTACAAATCTATACATACAGGGTATTAGGAGACCGCTAACAACAGACGATAGTACTAATAACACCTTTGATGATAGGACGGAAAAAAAATTGAACTTGATTTAAAAAAAATCATGTTTGAAGAAAAAAACCATGATGGAGTGTAAATAATGCTAATAAAACAATATTATTTTTTTCCGTCCCATCACCAAAAGTGTCATTAGTACTAACGTCTGTCTTAGTTTTCGGAAGCGGTCTCCACCTACATATCATTTATCTCTCTATTAATTTGTATATGTATGTTCGTATGTGTTTATGTATATAATGTATATAATATATGTCTTTTCCTTGGTGAAGCACAACACACTTGCCAATTTGTTTTTCTATCTCAACCAGAGTTCATTGGAATGCCACTAAGGCAGTAAGGCAATAAGTGTAAATTAATAAATATTAATTTCTTTTCTATACATTCAGGTGATCACAAAAGAGCCACAGGAATTGGTCATAACTATCCCCATATCGGAACCTCTGCCGCCACAGTATTACATCCGAGCGACCTCTGAAAGGTTCGTAATAAATTTAGTTCACTCGATGTGTTATAATTTGAACATTTTTTGATTGTTTAGAGACGAAAGCACGGAGAAATCCTTAGTTCAAACTTCATATCAACTGGATACAAAAATTCTAATCCATGACTGTCACTTCTCCGTCAATAATCAATAAAATTTGTATAATTTAGTTAATGAGGTGGTGGCTCATAAATTAAATTATACAAATTTTTGTATTATATACTAACTATATTTGTATTTTTTACAGATGGCTAGGCTCTGAAAGTGTTCTACCTTTAACATTCCAACATTTGATATTACCTGAAACTCATCCTCCACACACGGGTAAGAGATTGTTTTATGTGACTTTTAAATTAAATAAATATTTATATGCACTTGTACATCACTTAGAGCCATGGTAGCCCAGTGTCCGCGCGGTGGGCTGGCAGGCTGCATAGTACGTTCAGCCCTGTAGTTCTGGGCTCTCAAGAATAAGACTACTGTATCCCCTGCCTGTCGTACAAGGCGACTAAAAGGCTAACTGCGTCGTCCACCAAAGTGGACCCGGGAAGAAGGCGACATCGGCTGGCCCATGTCGCCTTGCGCTGCGAGGGCGCAGGGGGAGGAAGTAACCTCCCCCCCGGGATGTGCTCTCCTTGAGCACAGTGCAGAGGGGCTCCGGTGCGTTCCACGTTGAGATCCCGGAGCCCCTCGTCATGCACCGAGGAAAGGGCCACCGGGGAGGTTTTAGTGGGTAAGAACCCCACATAACCATCGCCTTCCGCCTAGAAGGCGGGGTATCTTTTTGAAGATTTCCGCCCCGTTAACAAAAAAATGTTGCATAGTACGCTAGCAACCCGAGTTCGATTCCGGAGCCGGCACTAATAAATTTGCTGTTATAAAGGCATGTGAAGTCTGCCAATCCGCACCAGGGCCGCGTTGCTGACATTTAACTTAACACATGACTTAGAGGAATAAGCAGGAATTACAGATTTGCACGGTCGTCGAACGTCTATCAAATGCAGCGTTTATTACTCCCGCAAGCAGAAACGTGTAATATATGTTTTAATAATTACTGGGCTGACATCACTAGCATGCTCTCGTAAGCATCGGGCTATCATATATAAAACCTAATGTATGTGAAATGCCGATAATGATCGGTAACTCAATCTACCCCAGATCTGAGTTTAAAAATTAACACCTTATTTTTCGACATATATTTATAATCGTTATTGAAATCGTTTCAGATTTATTAGAACTCCAACCCTTGCCAGTGACGGCGCTAAATAACACATCATACGAGATGCTGTACAACTTCACCCACTTCAACCCGATACAGACGCAGATCTTCCACTGTCTGTACCACACCGACAGTAACGTGCTACTTGGGGCACCGACTGGCTCGGGAAAGACCATCGTTGCTGAAGTTGCCATGTTCAGGGTATTCAACCAGTATCCAGGTTGCAAGGTACGTTTAAGACATATAGTAAATTTACAAGTATATTTACGAGTAAAAAAAAACCGACTCTCTTCTTTGTATTTCCGAATTATCGTAGGAATATTACGAAATAGAATCAATCAGAACCTAACCAAACTCTCATCAAACTACCTTTGGAATACATTTTTTCCAATAAAAAATTAATCATCGAAATCGGTTGGCGTGATATTGACTTATTCGTCCATTTGTCGTGCACAAACGTAATAAAAATTGGACCACATGGGAAGCATCAGCTTTTAAATAATTAAAAAATAATCAAAATCGGTTCACTCAGTGGAAAGTTATGAGGTAGCAAATATTAAAAAAAGACATACAGATGAAATGAGAACCTCCTCCTTTTCCAAGTCGGTTGAAAATCCGTAAAAGTAGTTATATTCAATGAGTAATTTACGAAGTGAATATGAAAAAAAAATAAAGAGCCGTGGTAGCTCAGTGTCCGGGCGGTTGGCTCAAGTTGCGTAGTACGCTAGCAACCCGAGTTCGATCCCCGGTGCCGGCAACAATAAATTTGTTGTTTTTTTGTGCTGATTAACCACGCGCTCGGCGGTGAAGGAAAATATAGTGAGGAAACCTACATGTCGTAGAAAATGTCTCTAATGCATGTGAAGTCTGTCAATCAGCACTAGGGCCGCGTGGCGAACTATTATACTATATCTTTACAGAGAAGGCCTGTGCCCAACAGTGGGACATATATATTGCGTGTTTTTTTTTTATTGTTAGATTGCAACCACAGACCTGTGTCCGTGCTCTTTTTCAATACACTTAAATTGTTCACCCTGCATTTATTAAAAGAGTGCCACTTCTACAGTTACTATTTTCCTTTTTTTTTTGTTTTTTTTTTTATTGCGTGGTTCAATCATTGAAGTATTGCTTGGTTGTCACAGGTGGTCTATATCGCGCCGCTGAAGGCACTGGTCAAAGAACGAATCAAAGACTGGAAAGTGCGGCTACAGAATAAACTTGGAAAGAACGTCGTCGAGTTAACAGGTTGGTAGCATTGGTGCTGCTGGCTATGCCTGAAGATGAAAGTCTTCAACCAGTGCGTCCTACCTAACGGTGCAGAGACATGGACTCAAAGAGTAAACTTATGTTTACTCGTTTTGTACATGAGAACACTTACGTACAAAAATTATTATCGTTAAGTCACTGGTACTAGCCTGGTTATTAAGTGTTAATGGTTGTAGGACTGTTGGCTAAGCCATAAACAGTCGAAGAATTTGATAGTTGAAGGAAGGAAATGAAATTTTTGAAATGATTTTTTTTCACACACACATTTTGCACACATATATATGTACATACAAGGTGTCTTGTATAGATAACAATATATACACTTACATGAGAAAATGATAACTATTATTATAAATCAATATTTCGGTCAACTCATACAAAGTACTGATTCTAGGTGATGTTTCACCGGATATACGAGCAATCAGGAATTCTCATGTGATAGTAACCACTCCTGAGAAGTGGGACGGCATCAGTCGATCTTGGCAGACCAGGAACTACGTGCGGGATGTTGCCTTGATTGTTATCGACGAAATACATCTGTTAGGGGAGGATAGAGGGCCGATTCTTGAAGTTATAGTCTCAAGGTAACCTTCTAAAATTGAAAACTATGAAAAATATTTTGCGACGAATGCAATTTATTGTCAAGCGAAAGGGCTTAAAGTTAGGGCCCCCCTAACTCTTAAATTGCCCCCTGTTGGGTGTGGGCTCCACGTCGGGATACACCGCTCTATACTATATGTCATCTTGTGACTTTCTAATTTCATTTTTATATCCTAGTTTTCATTGTATATTCATTGTTTGAGCTTTAAATACCTAATAGAATAGTATATACACATATATTCGCTAAATTTACTTTTTTCCTTATCTATATCTATGTATATAATTAATTTATGTATAATGCAAATTCTGTATAACATGCAAGTTTATTTATATTTATGTATAGCTTATGTTTATTTCTGATGTAAATGGAGCCCTGTCCTCATTATAAATAATTCTTGCTGTTATTTATTTCTTTCTTGACATTTCTTGATACCCTATCTATATGTCTTCTCTTGTCCTACAGGTTTGCTTCGAAGAGATCACACATAGTGATAAGTCTGCCCTTGCCCACTTTTAGATTAAGCTTAGTTACAACTTTAATTTATAGTACTAAAAAATCTATCTATCTATCAGTATATCAAAAAAAATGTATATTTAAATGCATTCATTTCTTTTTTTTTCAGAACAAACTTTATAGAATCGCATACGTCAAGACGCTTACGCATAATCGGTTTATCGACAGCCCTCGCGAATGCCAAGGATCTGGCGAACTGGCTGAACATTGGTGAAATGGGACTGTACAACTTCAGGCCCTCTGTCCGCCCCGTACCTTTGGAGGTATGTACTGATATGGGACATATACAATTATTTGTATACAAAATATATATACGAAATGTATAACATAGTTTTATATCACCAGCGGAAATTAACATGTCCTGTGTGTAAGAGTCTATAATCGCAAAATTCTTTAGGAAATGCTCCACTTTTATAGTGAACTAAGCAGAAATGCGCAATGGGGGTAACTGACATAGCCCGTCGTATAAGCAATGGGAAGTGGGAGCACATATCGCGTAGAACAGATGGCCGACAGGGCTGAAAAGTTCTCGATTGGAGACCACGGACCCGCAAGCGCAGGACGCAGGACGCAGCTGGATGTAAGCCGCTTACAACCGGTCCTTGTGGAAATCGTTGGGTTATGTCCATCAACGGATGTTCTACGCCTGAAATGATGATGACGAAGCTTTATCTTCTAGCACAATAGTGTTATAATAAGTCATAGAAAAAGACTCTATACCAATTCCTAATAACCCAATGATAAAAATCTCTCTTCCCAGGCCTTACTAGCTTTCAGTTGTTCAAATGACAGTTCTATGCACCGTGCACATTTTAATCAATTTATTCGCCCCTCAGGTACACATATCTGGCCATCCAGGGCGGCACTACTGCCCCCGCATGTTGAGCATGAACAAGCCGACGTTCCAGGCGATACGCACGCACTCGCCGTGCTCGCCCTCGCTCGTGTTCGTCTCCAGCCGGCGACAAACTAGGTCTGGGGAATTTGTTTTCATTTTATAATTTTAAGATCAGAATACATTAGTCCTTATATCATTATAACCCTTTTAGTAGAGTATCGTTGCCCGCTCTCTGGAGCCGAATAGGTCTCACGAGGACAGACGATAAGCACATCCACATACACACCGTACACAATTGTTAGCATTTACTTGTAAAATTTGATATAATATATCTAATTCTTAAGTCATAATGTTTGTAACAAAACTCCTACGATAAATTTTTGTGTACATTTGGTAGGTCTGGAATTTTTTTTTTGATTTAGATAATTTAAAAAAATTAAAAATATATACAACCCTAAATTTTCAATCTTCACCGCCATTTTTAGTAGATTACAGTTTTGCAGCGGGCATATGAATAGGTTGATTTCATAGTGAAATATGATTAGCAAATAGCAGAATCCGATTCCCTGATGAATTTACCCACTAATTCGCTCTGATTTCATTCCTACAGGCTGACTGCACTCGATCTCATCGCGTATCTAGCTGCGGAGGACAATCCAAAGCAATGGCTTCACATGCGCGAATCGGAAATGGAACAGATCCTGTCCAACATTCGAGAGTCTAACCTAAAACTGACGCTGGCGTTCGGCATCGGCATCCACCACGCTGGTTTGCACGAGAAAGATCGCACTACAGTGGAAGAATTGTTTGTCAACCAAAAAATTCAGGTATAACATTTTCATTTTTCAACATATGCTATAACATTTTATTTCTACAAGTATACAAAAATTTTATATCGCTAATATTCAAAGAGACTACTAAAGCATTTTCTCCAGAGACTAACAAGCGAATGCAAAACTGTCCCTTGCCATTTGTTAAGAGCTCTTAACAAATTTAAATTCATATAAATTAAAAGATACGACTGAGCCGTGGTAGCTCAGTGTCCGTGCGGTTGGCGCAAGTTGCATAGTGCGCTAGCAATCCGAGTTCGATCCCCGGTGCCGGCACCATTAAATTTGTTATTGCAATTTTATGTGCTGATTTACCACGCGCTCGGCGGTGAAGGAAAACATCGTGAGGAAACCTACATGCCTTAGAAAATTTTTCTACGAAATGTGAAGTCCGCGTGGCGGACTATGCCCTTTTACTCTCTTTACAGAGAAGGCCTGTGCCCAGCAGTGGGACATATATAAAGGCTGTAACTTTAACTTTAAAAGATACGATAACCAACTGGTTGAAGGAATTTGACTACGAAAAGTGTGAAAAATTAATATTATGACTTGTGGTACAGACACACACGTACACACACACACACACTCACACTATATAATATGTATAATTATTATGCTAAATTAATGTATATTTGTAATATGTGCACAATTGAAACATAATGAGTGGGTACTGTTTCCTAAAACACAGGTTTTCCTAGTTTAGGAGACAGGAGGACAGTATATTAAGTGACATAGCTGTGTACAATAAAGACATTATTATTTTAGTTATAGCATAATAGCTAAGCTGTTCGACTTAACGATTTGAAAGCTTGCACCAATTAATTTCGGTTATTTAATAACAAAAACCTTGGTTATTTCTGGATAATAACACTCATAAATTTTATTATTTTTATTATAAGGTGCTAATTTGCACGGCAACGCTTGCGTGGGGCGTGAACTTCCCAGCGCACTTGGTGGTGATCAAAGGCACGGAGTACTTCGATGGGAAACAGAAGAGATACGTTGATATGCCTATCACTGACGTTTTGCAGATGATGGGAAGAGCTGGCAGACCACAGGTCAGTTAACTTTAACGAATTCTAATACGTTCATCAAGGTCATGTCATTTCAATATTGCTTTTTGTTATTATCAGAACCTGATAAATATATCTATTTATAAACCCACTGGTTTGACACAACTGAAGTTTTTAATATTGTTGGTCTCACAATCAAAAAATAAGCCATTTACTATTGAGAGCCTTGGTAGCTCTGCCTGGCGGTTGTCTCAAGTTGCGTAGTACGCTAGCCACCCTTGGGTTTTTTCAACCCCGGTGCCGGCACCAATAAATTTGTTTGTTGAAATTTTCAGTTCTGATTTAGCGCGCGCTCGGTTGTGTGAAAAAGTGATAAGTCTTAGAAAAATTTCTAAGACATGTGAAATTTGTCAATCCGCACTAGGGCCGCGTGGCGGACTATGCCCTTATACTCTCTTTACAGAGAAGGCCTGCGCTCAACAGTGTGGTATATATATGGGAGGCTGTATTTTTTTAATTTATATTTATGAAAAAATTATATTAATTATAGAGAAGGCCTATGTCAATAGTGATATGTGTAGAGCATGACCACCTCAACCAGTTGTGAGCCTCCTTTAGTAAAAAAAAAACATAGTAAGATTGGCGAAGGGTTCAGAAAACAATTTCAAGTAACCAGAATAGGTGTTTTTTTTTTCTGGGGTATAAACTAGCGCTTGCCCACGATCCCACCTGATATTAAGTGGTGATATAGTCGACTCTACTCTTGTAGGCTTCCACGTCGTACTTGGACGGAAAGTCTGACGCCGGCAACTTGTTCCACTCCTTTGCTGTACGCACAATGAACGATGACTCAAATCGCTTTGTTCAGACGGGCTGAACATCAATTATAAAAGGATAGAGACCCGTCGAATGTCTAAACTTCCGAAGGTAGAATGGGGATGAGGGAATTAACTCGTGTAATTCCTGTGCACACTCTCCAAAATGTAATCTATAAAACACCGAAAGGCAAGCCACTGTCTTATTTATTCTATCACTAATGTAACTACTACTTGAGAATAATTCATTTCATATTATAATCACGGAGTATGTTATCTATGAAACACAGTATGACAATGAAGGCGTTGCCGTTGTATTAGTCCACGACCAGAAGAAGAACTTCTACAAGAAGTTCTTGTACGAACCGTTCCCTGTGGAGTCTAGCCTGCTGGAGGTGTTGGCTGATCACTTGAACGCTGAAATCGTCGCCGGTATGATTTTACATTTCATCTACTTTTGAATTGGCTTTAAGCTAAGATTATTATTAAGGTTGAGAATTTATTGCACTTTAACAATGATAATGTAACGTAAAATTAACAGAGTTATAAATCACAATTACCAAAATACTTAAAATGTACTTAAATACTAAATTTTATCAAAAGAGACATATACATTACTTTTATTGGTAGATGCAATAGCGTAGATACAAACAAGCACACATATATATATATATATATATATATATATATATATATATCTATTTCAAGATATTTGACACTCTGGAACACTAATGTCTAATAATAAGATGTTGAGCGTTAATAGCAACGCCGCATTTGTTGTGTAAAAATACTATTATTATATATACTATTACTATATTCATCGTCAGCCTGCATCTATTCACTGCTGGAAATAGATCTTCCCCGAAGCCTTCCTCTTTATATGATAGACATAGACATATTCTTTATTGGCATCACCCGAATACATTACAAACAAAATATCAAACATATTAAAAAAGAAAAAAAAATACAGTTAAAGAAAGAAAAAACGAAAAAAATAGGATATAGGATTCGCATCCATTTCTGGCTGTCCTTTTTAGGCCGTTGGTACATAAGGGGGGCGCCCTACGCTTTTCCACCA
Organism: Meandrusa payeni; assembly: GCA_029286785.1. NCBI lineage: Eukaryota > Metazoa > Arthropoda > Insecta > Lepidoptera > Papilionidae > Meandrusa > Meandrusa payeni. Next base: position 5,639,257 of record JAGSMX010000022.1, read on the forward strand.
TGATGATAATTATAACTATATTATGTAAACATTTGTTACAATACCAAATAAAGATTTTTGTCATTATTAAAATATTATTACTTCCACTTCACTCCCCCAGTAGGGCTGACGAAGGAAAACTTGTAAAATTGGACAAATGTTCAAACACTATGTCAAAGAACTAAAAAACTAACAAGGAAATAATTATCTGTATCATTCTGTAGCACCCAAGTCAGGTTCACATGCATTTTTCGTCCTCAACATGGTGAAATTATAGTTATCATCCTTACAGCTTATAAAACCATAATCTTTCAATAAAATGTTCACAGGCACCGTCCAAACGAAGCAAGACATCCTGGACTACCTAACATGGACATATTTCTTCCGTCGACTGCTTAAAAACCCGTCGTACTATAACCTCGAAAGCCTAGAACCGCAAGATGTTAACTATTATCTATCAAATCTCGTACAAACCCGTATCGAAGCGTTATTGAACGCAAGCTGCATTGAGATTGAAGAGGTAACTATTTATTTAAGATACATTGATAATAAGACAAGATATATAGCAATAAGTTTATTGCTCACAATAAAGTAGGTACAGTCAATTACAGACCCGTAGTCCTGGTCCTATAGAATAAAGCTCTTGTATCGCCTGCCAGGCGAAAACGATAATCGGCCGTGGATTCACGGGCGATGAGTAGAGGAGCCTCGTCGTCCAATGCAGTGTACCCGGAAAGACGACAGTGGTGCTCCCGTGTCGCTTTAGCTAGTTCTGGGGAGGGCGGTAACTAACTGACGTGCTTCAGAGCACAGTGCAGAGGATCTGAGCTGCGACCCACTAGAGACCCCGGAGCCTCTCGCCACGCACCAAAGAGGGCCGTCAGGGAAGGTTAACTGAAGCCAAAAATAAATAAGAGCAAAAATTGCTTATAATAAAGATATCTATATATATATAAAAGAGAAAGTGTGTGAGTATGTTCCATATAGGCTCCGACACGGCTGGACCGATTTCAATGAAACGTTCAGGGAATCTTCAGATTGACCTGGCGAGTAATCCTGTAAAGTTTGAACTGTCAAATACAGCTTTCATTTACTATGATGATATTCTATTGTTTTATAACCCAAATTTGTATTGAATCATTGCATTGTGTATATTTATCTCATTATGAACCATTTTAATGATAAGTATGATATTGTATTTACTGTTATGAATACGGAGAGAAAAGAATAATTTAATATATTGTGAGAGTTCAATTAAATATTTAATAATGTATTGTTTAAATAAAATAAAGAAAAATCTAGCCCGGCGAAGCAAGCTAGGTACGCTAGTAATTACTAAACAAAAGCCTTTATTTTATATATAGTGTTTATAGGTTCAAAGCTTTCTAAATAGGAAGTTACAATTTGATTCTCAACCGGTTATCTTTTGTAGATTCTAATAAATGATTACAATAATTAAAGTACTGTAATATGTACACTTTCAGGATCAACGCACAATACACACCACATGGATGGGTCGGATCGCGTCTTACTATTATCTGTCGCATAAAACGATGGCGCATTTCGTCTCACATCTACGTGGCAATTTGAACATGGACGATTTGTTACGTGTGCTCGCGGATGCTGAGGAGTACGCTACCCTGCCTGTGAGACATAACGAAGACGTACTCAATGGGTTAGCACATTGTAACATCTTGTCTTTTACTTAATAATTTTGGGGGCCATCCTCAGTCCATTAAGAAAGGGTCTCCGACGGAATGCTGCGGTGCGGCTCTGCATCGAGTGGAAGTGTGTTTAGGGGAGGAATCCCCTCTCCCCCTCAGCCCTGTAGTTCTAAGCTCGTAGAATAAGACTAAGGTATTCTCTGCCTGTGGTAGAAGGCGACTAAAGGGACTCAGGTTCACTGGGCGACAAGGGGGACCCGGGAAGAAGGCCACATCGGCTGGCCCGTGACACTCAATAATTTGTAGTTATGACACTTCAGAAATAAAATAGAGCTTTTTGGCGTTTACATTGCCGCTCATTTTAGCGTGGGTGTAATTTGAAGTCGTTTTGTTTTAACTTGAATATTTGTATGTTTTATATAAAATATAATTTTCAGGGAGCTCTCTCAACAATGTCGTTTGCCAGTGGACTCGTTAACACTGGACTCGTCGAACGTGAAAGCCTTCCTCCTGCTACAAGCGCATCTCACAAGATTAACACTACCAAATACTGACTATTTGACAGATACCAAGTCTGTTCTAGATCAGACCATAAGAATTATTCAGGTATGATATTGGTTTATATCAAGAGTTTGAAATAAGAAAGAAAGATGAGAATGTTGCTATGAAAATATTTTCCACGTCATCTGCCTCTAATTACATGGAGACAATGTAGGCAGTCATACATTGGGTGATTGTTCCTTGTCCGAGACAAGTCTGAACAGATGTTACACTGACTTGATCGCTGAACATTTTACGCATTTCCACGGTAATTTTTTTTGTTGATGGGGGGAAAATCTTCAAGAAGATATCCCGCCTTCTGAGGGAAGGCGGGGTGCGTGGTCTCCGGTATCTCAAGTGGAAGACACCGGAGCCTCACTGTACTCTCCCTCAGAACCCTCGCAGCGCTAAGGCGATACCGGATCACCCGTGTCGCCTTCTTCCTGACTCCACTCTAGCGCACGACAAAGCCCACAGCCTTGTCGCCGTGGATCCAAGGTCACTTTTAGTCACCTTTTACGACAGGCAGGGGATACCTTAGGCTTTTTCTATGAGCCCAGGACTACGGGGCTCGGCAGTCAAGTCCAGCCCCAACAACAAGTCCAACATAACAAATATAAATAAATTATTATGGAATATTGTTTGCTTGCTTGTAGGCTATGATCGACACATCGGCAGAGTACGGCTGGCTGTCCGTCTGCCTGTCGTGTCAGGTGCTGATGCAGTGCATAGTGCAGGCGCGCTGGCCATCCGACTCGCCTCTGACCACACTGCCGCACGTGGACTCTCAGCATCTCTACGTCTTCTCACACATGACCCGGGACACTAACAAGCCTTGCATCACTCTCAACGGCCTGAAGGTGGCTTGCATGAGGAACTATGAACTCTTAGCAAAGTATATGAGGAGAGAGTTCGAGGAGAATCAAATTGAACAGATACACAGAGTAAGTAATATTAACACTTTTCATCATCAGCCTGCAACAGTCCAATGCTGGACATAGGCCTCTCCAAATTTCTCCACTGAGAAATCCTTGGCCACTTGCTCCTGCCAGCCATCTGCAAAATTTTACTTACTTATAACTTCTTATTACCCGACTACGGAAGTCACTTCATTAATTTCTCTGTGTCTCTAGCGAGGCGAAACAGGCAGTCATAACTTATTGAAGTAAAACTTCTTTACGCGCTTCAATTTGGGAATAAGCTAAGGGGAGTGATCGTTACGATGTGATCACACGAGGTGAACGGAAGTCGAGAGGGAGATATAAGTAAGGGTAAGAGAGAGAAGTGCGAGCACACATTTTCTTTCTCTCTGTCTCTTATAGTCAATTACGTTTCGTATATCTAATACACAGTGCAGGTCTAGTGTCTTTATCACACTGTACGAGGAAGAGAGAGCAGTGCGCACGCACATTTTCTTTCTCTCTTGATCACGATCAACCGTGTATATATTATACATATATAAACATCATCACATATATACGACTACATATGGATGGAGAAGAAGTTGTAAGTCGTGTGGCCTAACTCAGTCTCAGATGCCATTACATATAATTGATCGCTCTAACGTGTTTTATACATAGCGGGATAGACGAAAGAGGTTGTGCTTTGGCAGTGTGACAGGCTATAAGCCCATCCCTACACACCGAGCACAAACACAAACCATAGGATTGAAACGCCTATACAACCTGAATGGCTGCCAAAGATGAATAAAATTCTGATAGCGTTATTAATTGAATTCTTGTTTGTAACAATCAAATCATTAAATTGGACTATTGTTATATGCAGGCCATTTGCGATCTTCCTACACTTGACATAAAAATCAAAATCCGTGGCATATGGTTTGATAGCGACTCCGAGCAAGATAAACGAATACAGCAGCCACCTGCGAGGGACTCTTGGATGCCCCTTCATGCTGAACAGGTAAATTGAAGTGTTCATCGTTCATTCATGCATTCAACCACCGTCTATTCTAAATCGGTCCAGCCAATTCGGAGTTTAGCGGGAACAAACAGACACAGACAGACAAAATTGTAAATACATGTGCATGTAGATACGACTAAACAGCGGTTATTCCAATATTATTTATTTGGATAGATTGTTGGGAATAATTTTAAATGTTCCGATTTAAAAGTGCGTGTATAAAACATACTACATAAGCCACTCTGTAATCATTTTATAGGAAGAGTATCAGATAGGGATCTCCCATTTAACATTGCACCACATACCCATTCTCCTTATGGGATCTGAATATTTGTAACATTGGAAATTTTGAACACTTAAGTCTTCTGATAACCTGGTTAGATTTTTTTTTTAAGAAGTAAGCTCTCACAGTCACAAGTCAGGCTTAAACCAAGCTAGTTTCCATACATAACAGGGGGTGAGCCCAGAGTCTTTTAGTTAAATACATTTTCTTTATTGGCAGGAATATACACTGATGATAGACATGCAGCGTCGCGGCGGAAACCCGAACAACGTGCTGTGCCCTCGCTTCCCGCGGGGTAAGAATGAGGGCTGGTTCGTAACCCTCGGCACCACGGAGTACGGGGAGCTGCACGCGTTAAAACGTGCACCGGCCAAGGGTACGGCGCAGGTGACGTTCTACACTCCAGCTATCAGAGGTAAGCTTTTACTAAAGCAAGTCTCAATATGGTGCGTTGTGTTAATATTGTAAACGTTGGCGGAAACAGGGAAAAGGATGCTCAACTTGAATTATATCGTGCTAACTCCTATAATAGGTTGAGGAAAAAGTCTTTTCGCATTAAAGTATGTATGAACTTGTAATAAAATCTCTTTTTGAAGCGTCAATAGCCTAATGGTTTAGGGTACGACCTGCGAATCGTAAGGTCGTGGGTTCGAATCCACCATTCGAGTATTGCCGTGAACCATGTCCTAGCACAAGCTTAAGCTTAGTTGGAATGGTTAACAAGATTGTTAGTTATATTTCTGAAAAAAAAAAAAATCTCTTTGGCTATACTATTTTAATCTGGCTGGTTTTGGTATCATTAAAAGTCTAAATTTTAAAGAACATAATTCCAAATTCAAATTAGGAAAGTGTGTGATTTTTATCTGTTTTTCGTAGTGTCAAGATGACTAAATGTAATAAAAAATTCGATACATTTTAAAATTTTACTACAAAAAAGGTAAAAATACAACGCAAGCCTCAAAAAAAATTGCGATGTTTATGGACCTGGACTGAGAGTAGCACAAATTTGGTTTAAGCGTTTACAATCCAGAAATTTTGATAGCAAAGATGCACGTCGCTCTGGTCTCCCTATGTCGGATAAAATGGATGCCATTTTTGAAAACGTGGAGCAAGATCGCCATATTAGTAGTTACGACGTAGATGAAGAACTGGGAATTGACCACAAAACAGTTTAGTTTTGGCGCATTTGAAAAAAACTGGGTACACAAAATAGCTCGATATTTGGGTACCTCACCAGCTCACTGAAAGAAACATAATGAACCGTGTACTTGTTTGTGATTCTTTATTACGACGTAATGAAACCGAAACATTTTTGAAGAAGCTGCTAACTGGTGATGTGAAACATTTTCCCCAAACTATTATTAAAAACTGGCTATAATGATTTTTTAAATATAAAATTGACTTACGTTTGACCTCAATCAAGGCAATTGATGAGGTCTAAGATGGTAAACGTTTGCCTAGAAACGCAATTTTTGGCCTGAAAGATGTCCAGATTATAGCGTTTTAAAAAATCTGCCTCGGCAGAGAGTTTCACTCCTTAGCAGTCCGCATATATATTGCACTCTAATATGCCTTTTTTTTGTTTTACTTGTGGTAACTTGCCTATTAATTGTAGTTTCTTAGCAATTATTTAATAATATTTTCTATTTTCAGGGCGTATTATCTACACTATCTATATATTAAGTGACAGTTACTTGGGTTTGGATCAACAGTACGACCTACAGTTTGAGCTTATGGACCCACTACCTCCGGAGAAAGTAGATATAATTCATGAACCCAACAAGATCATTACTGAATAAATATTTATATTTATAAATAAAGTTTTATTGAAGTTAACATTTTTATTAATTTCTATGTGTATATAAATAAAACTTTCATGTTGCAATTTCTTTGCTATTTGCAATTTCTAAGTTCACACAACCCCCATTTTGTTTTAATTTTTAAGAATACCTATAAAATTGTGCATATTGTATGGCAATAGGCCTGTAATATTTGCGGCTGACCATGATTTTTATCTTTCTGTAATTTTTTTTATTAAAATCATTTTTTTATTTATCTTTCTTTTGTTTATATGTTTTACTGTTGCAGAAAGAGTATGTCCCTACAGCTAATACATTTAACTTAAGTTCAATTTTTTTTATGTTATTGCTAATGTCTGTTTCATGACACTAATACACACATACATTTTTTTCCAGAAAACGGTATTGGAGCGCCGCTGCGTCCCGGTTTCCTATGGCCATTCTTAAGTAATATTCAGTTTTGTTTTCATGCAGCCATTGTCCTTGCCACCAGTCGCCCTGTGGCGTCATCATAGTCGTCTGTGTAGTAGACAGCTGACTATGTCAAGCATAGCCATTGTCGTGCAGTTATAGTCAAAGTAGCAATAATCTTATACACACTTTTAATTGATGCTCAAAACTTGTATTTAAGCAATGATTAAATAATCAGAATAATAATTTTAAAACATGAGGGAAATTTTAATAAATAACTGAAATAACCGTGCATTTACTACTCAGTGCAAAATGTACCAAATAATTCGGCTGAATATTCAGTTTGGCACATTTTAAAGCGAATGTTTATATTCAGTTTCACTCATATTCAACACATCTCTACTAAGAAGAATTATCATTGTTCTGGTAAAAACTAATGTATTATAGGGTTTAAATATTAAATAAAATAAAACATTAAATAATCAGCTATAACTTTAATATACACAAAACATATTACGTAATTTAAAAAGGTTAACAAACAACAATATCCCTTAACTAAGCTTTTATCTATAACACTCGCATAAAATATTAAAGAAATTATAAAGTTAAAACATTTGAAATGTAATAATGTCAGTAAGCTTTTCTTGCTACTTTGAAAAATACAATTGACTCAACATGTAAGTAAATTGTATGTACACATCAGATAAAACTATAAAATTTATCAAGCTATTAGTATATATAAAAAATGGGATGACATATACACTTCAGAATTATTAATGTAATAAAAAAAAAACAAGAAATATGCATGTAGCAATTAGTAATCATGATAAAAGTTACATACATTTTATAATATTTCTGTTTCTTAATACTATTTCATATAGTTCCCATTTGATAGTTAAATATTTTCTACCAATAGTGTGGCAGCTTAAATGTCATTTTAACTTTCATTAACACTATATACAAATTAAATATAATCAAAGGTCAAACACTATGTTGAAGTCCAACCCTCAATTCCCATCCGGCCTTGGTTTAGCAATTTTAAAAACATTCACAAACGCTTCACAAGCACGATCTGCAGGTTAAGGCTTGGGCATGCGTGTACCCCCGTCCACCTGGCTAAGCTGCACATTAGAGACAGCTCCCTTTGTGAATGTGGACTAGACGAAGGGACTCCTAATCACCTTTTTTTCAATTGCCCCTTATTATCTTCTCTACAACCTCCTTCCTAATGATATCCCGGACCCCATAGACTTCAAATCCCTACTATCTCTTGTTAACTCTCCTTTTGTTTATATTTTATGTTCATTCATTAACAAAAATAATATTAGACTTTAGTTTGTCTGGCTTTTAAACAACTAACCCTATGTATATATTGTGTTTGTTTCTATTGTTTTAGAGATATCAACAGTGAGCATCGCGCGGAATTGTCTCAGCAGTAACCACACGTACTTCCTTATAGTTTAGATCCTTGCCCGCCATGAAGCCCGCTTGTTAAAGCAGTTTAATGTACACACTTCGACATTGGCGAAATCTATATGGAAACGCCATAAACAAAAACAATCAATCATTATATACCTATAAATAATCTAATTAAAATAACAAAAATATTTTTAATGATCTATATATTTAGGGCCAAGCTTACTTTACTTGGACAGATATGGATAGATTGAAAAAATGGTAAAATCAATAATGTTAATGTTAAAATGTTTAACATCTTTTCCTGGACAAAGAGAAGTGGTATTTTTTAAAACACAAGTTTCATAAGCATTAGCAAAAACAAACTTCTTGGATTATATAAAAACTGCTATAGAATATGGAGCTCAGATATTATATCCTGTGAGCTCCATTTGTTTGTGCTTTGTCAATGCTTAGATTGATTTATTTTATTCAGATGCTTAAGTTAACATTGATGTATTGGAATAATCAATCTCTTATAAAAACACTGATACACATATCATAAATTAATATCACATTCATATATACATTAAAGAGATCAAGCTCCTAATTAGTATAGATAAAAATGTGGGATGTCCATAGTTAGCACTTACATGAAAATTGTCCACTATTTGTAAGCTGTCTTAAGTCAATTATTAGTAATAGAGTAAATTTACTCAACATAGTGTAACACTCAAACAATGTCAAATATTGTTGGAGTGTCTGCAGTATGTTATTTCTTCTTTCGTTGCTCATACTCAATAGCTCGTGCCTCAGATATAATCTGTCTCTCTCTTGTAAGAATCCCATCTAGTTGCTCAGTGAATGCATCGAATGAGAATTTTGTCTCAAACCGCTTCCTTCCAGCCTCACCAAGCTTTTCAACTAATTCTGGAGCCCATATAAGTTTACTCATAGCTCTTGCAAAAGAATCACTGTTTGCGTCACACAAAAATCCTGTAACATTATTGACTATGGTTTCTGTGGGACCACCACTGTTAACTGCTATTACTGGCTTCTTGTAATACATAGCTTCTAAAGGGACTATACCAAAATGCTCATTAGACGGAGTATAAATTAGAGCCTTACAATGATAGAGCAAGGAAACTTTTTCTGTATCTTTGGGAGATTTCATGAATGTGACTTTGTCTTCTATATCCAATTCAGTTACTAAGTCGGTTAATTCAATGTAATGCTCCATGTTCTCTAAATTAATAGGATCAAATCCACCGGCCATTATTAAATGAACTTTATTCCAATCAGACTCACTTAATGAATGTTTTAAATTCTCTAATGCCCTTAAAGCTAATTGTAGATTCTTTTTCCTCTCATATCTATTTATTGATAGAAAGATGAATTTATCTAGACCCACAGGAACCACTTCTTTCAATGGTTTCGGTACTGTAGTATTAAAAAAATCAGTATTGATTGATGGGTAACATATATCAGGTATTTCTTTTATCTTTTGAAAGGCATCCTGATAAACTCTAGCTGTGTACTTACTATTCACAAGAACTTTGTCAGCACGAGCAGTGGTCAATTCTTCTAACCAATTTAACGGCGCTCTGTATAATTTCTTCAAAAATCCACCTTCAGAAGTTAACAGTTTGTCAGGGTGATGGCAATAGAAAACTATTCTAAATGGTCCTCTAGCCATTTTCAGGAATGGTATACAGAGCGATATCAAGTCACAGAATACCAGAGTAGGTTCCTCGACTGGTATCACGTACCAGGACAAATAAACTGCAGCATATACCATACGAACATACGCACATGCCGCCTTAAATCTACCAAAAATTGAACGCGGAATCCAATCACCGACGACAGTTACGGGAAACGTACCATTCCTAGTTTCTGCAAAACAATGAGTGGGATCATGATGATTGGTGTAGAAGGCGACTTCGTGTCCCTTACTCTTGAATGCTAATGCAGCATCTAATACGAGACGTTCGGCGCCACCAATACCTAAGTCCGGATGAAGAAATATTATTTTAACCATCTTTTATAAAAATCTATAGTGGAAATGTACACCAAAAATTAAAATTACAACACTACTCCCTATAAATCTATTTCCACCTGTGTATTACAAGTTACATTGGATTTGGAAGCATATAAAACGTCACTCTAAAGCAAGCACGGCTTAACTGTCAACCAGATATTGAAATGACAACTGTCAGTGTACACTTTTTTTTTTGGATTGGACCTACGCGCATCAGCCACGAGCCCTTTGCAAATTCACCGGTTTTTGAGAGGTGGCACAAACAACTTCAAACCAGTTGTTCAACCTAAACCGCGTTAGGGAATATCTGTGCGCAATGACCCTCTGCTAACTCGGCTTGGAAAGTTACCTTAATCGCGATAGCCGAGCCAATCGCGTGACCAAGAGGGTCGAATCACAACTTAGACGGTAGATTTTATACAAAAAAATAGTGAGACCTAATAGTAGAAATGATTAAATAAATGTAAAGATCTCTTATTACTTTTAACATAAATTCAAAGTGACTTCAGTCACTTCCTATTTAAATTTCTGTTATTTTAGATGACATCTATAACGAATATAACATATTACAATACAATATTTTAAAATTTTAACAAATCTAATTTATTTCCTTATTCGTAAAGAACAATTACCCTAAATGTTAGTTTGGCAGCGTATTGGTAGAACTTTGGCGAAGAGTTAAATAAAATACTGTTGTCGTAGTTGAAGTAGAATGTGGAATCCGAAATGATTTATTCGCTAAATTCGTTGTGTTGTGCCCGTCGTGTTGTACGCGTCTTATTAGTTTTATGGAGAACATTATCTATTAGTCCTTTTCAGGACTACTTCTAAACAAATTTCAATGAGAACTTATCAGTCCTTTTCAAAAGTAACTTTAAATAAGTCGAGAACGCCACGGAAGCATACATCACATGGAATCATTTGGTGGATAATTACTGTTTGTAGTTCTTGTTTAATCCGGGAATATTTAAAAAAACTTTCACATCCTTTTTTTGCAAGATCAACAACCCTTATCCACTTCTTACCAATGTTATTAGGTCCCATATCTGGTGTAGGTGTGGTAAGACCAATGTCATACATCAAGCACTATTTTTAGTGACTGTTCTTATGGCCTAATGGGAAACTTCCATCAGATTATAAGTTGATATTTCAAATTTACTTATAGACCCAGTAATTATCTGATTATAATTTTCTAAAACAAAATGTATGATTTTACTTATTTAAATTAAAAACCCAATAAAGAAAAACAAGTAAATATAACAAAAAGTTTATTACTTTAGAATAGAACTATAAAAGAGGTACTACAACTACTATTGTGCATGTCTTAGATAATAGTCCCACAGTAAAAATTAACTAACAGGATGTTATATGAAACAGCAAAATAATTATCTTTCATTCAAGCGATTTAAATTACAATCCAATGTCTATGTAAAGTAAAGAAGCAGGAAAATACATTCATTATTGATTTAAGGGTTGTCGTAACATTATAATTAGAATTCATCTCGCCTCTCTATCTTAACTAGGTCCACATGGAAGGTTAGAGTTGCTGACTTTGGTATTTTTGGTGGAGAACCGTTTTCTCCATATGCTAATTCAGGTGGAATGACTAATTTCCTTTGTTCACCTTCACACATACCAACAAGACCTTGATCCCAACCCTTAATGACCTGACCAGAACCAAGAGTAAAGGTCAATGGCTGATTACGATGTAAAGAACTGTCAAACTCTGTGCCATCTTCTAGTGTTCCCTGAAATACAAAATTGCAGAAAACTATATAATATAATTCCAACTTAGTCATTTAAACAAAGGTCACATGCAAGCATAAACATATGCATTATGAATTTGATATTTAATGAATAGACATAAGAAGCATATCAGCAGAGTCTGTAATTCACTGTTTAACAATATAAAAAGTGTTTTATGTAAACAATGTGTAATACAAAATAAGTCCTAAAACATTACTAAAATAAAAAGGTTCCATAACCATATGGATTTAGTAACATAAACTCCAAACATATTCAGAAGCAAAAAGGATAAGTGCATTACGTCTTAGTGATCAGGCTAACAATGTTTTATCATACAGATCTGTTGAAAATGTCTTGCTCAAGCATAGAGTAAATCCTGGCTTTTAAAATTTAGAGTAAAAGCATTTTAAATGTAGCTTGAGTTCATAAAATAACAGAACTTTTCATTATACATACTGTGTAATGCATATGCAATAAATCTCCTTTTCTGCTTTTAATAGGGCATATCGTCGGTCGCTTTTTAACTCCAATCTGCAATTTCTTTGACGCTGAAGTGCCTATAACAACTTCCGATACAAACCCCATAAAAATTAATACAAACAGTAACACTTTACAAAAATTAGCGATAGCAGTCTTCATATTTAACTTATATATTGTTTAGACTCTGAAATAATTATTACGATTTGATAATGCAGATATTAAGTTTGTAATAGCCACTTTAAACAGGCTACGGCCAGCTAAGGCTACGGCAACAGTATTGATCACAGAACACGGTTTAGTCTCAGAGTGCACCACAGAGTCCCAAAAAGTGTGAATCAAAAATACAGAGTGCCTTTTTACAAACACTAAAAGTTATGGAAAGATTTTTCCTGTTTATGTTAATACGTTCATCACTTCAACAATTTATTTAATTTTGAGAGCAGTTAATGAGAGCAAGAGTCTTTATATAAATCCATTTATTTTGAATTATTTTAAAAATTATCAAATGTATGTTTTGTAATATTTGTCGTCATTGTTTATATTTCTTTTTGTTACATGGTTGAAATATATTTAAAAAAAATGTAAGTTAAAATGCTTAGCTGTAGCACTATTAAGGGATTAGCTTGTCAAACATGTCATAACTTGAAATCAACTTGAAGTATTTAAATAATATGGTCATTTAAACAAACAACATAACTTTATTTTGTGTATTTTTACTTGTACCTGCTATATTTGTCTACATTTACAAAATTCTATCAGTCTTAAATCTAAAGTAATAACACCGTTAAGTTTCCACAAAATGTCCACAAATTTTTTATATAAAAAATTTCATTTAAATCGGAGCTCTGCTTCAAAAGATGTTATTGAATATTTAGAAAATGTATTAATAAGAGAAGACGAGTCGATACATCATTCTTTTCATAAAGTAGTGGTTTGTATATAATTTAGATTGATGTTATTTAGTTTTTAATTTTTGATATGTCGTGAAGATTGCTGTCTGCCTGTTTAAAAAAGAGGGCATTATTTTTGTGTATTTATAAACAGAAATAACCATCCTGATTGAATCAAATAAACTGGAGTTCTGTTCTCTGGTTTATAAGATGTTGCCCCTTTTTGCTTTGTTTATCGCATTTATACTAGCCACCAATTTCCATAACTAACCATCACGGAATTTTAAATGTCAACATAATCCTAATTGGTATTCCACAACAGTACATTTTCCATTTAATCTTGTTCTATGCTCAAGCAATTCAGGGAATCAGCTGTCACCAGCAATGTTTTCTGATCTTATATGCCCGCTACCTTAAAACCAAGAAATGCAACCCTCTGGTGAGGACTTGCAGGTGTGTATCAATATTTCATAGCCTTGTTAATTATTAAAAATTCTTAATTATTTAATATGGAGTTGTATTGAGGCAAAAAGTGGTACATACAACATGATAATCCAAAAAAGGCTGTGCATGCCAATGATTTCTTTGGGGGCCTATTTAAAGATATAGATAAATCTCAGAGGCAGAAAATATTAAGTTCTAAAACTTATTTATCTTAAAAGTATACTACAATTACATCAAGAACTATTTATTTTCACTTTGTTATTGATAAACTAGGTCTATTTGGTTTTACATAAGTTTGTACATAAAACATGTATTAGAAAATTGTCTGTTGTCTGCATATTCCATTTTATTGTAACCCTATTTTAGGTCCACAAATGGGCAGAAGATGATGTGCAACTCTTCAACGCACTAAGGGATCATTACAATCTATTATTTGTGCCGGTAGATTATGTGTCAAAAAACGAGTTCTCCTCCTTCTATACAAGCAGCCTTAGCTTTATTTTAAAGATTATCAAGTTGGATTTCATGTTCCCACACCGAAGGACTATGTTTAGTGTGGACATTATTTTGAATAATAAGTCATCAGTTGATTGCTTTGAGACCAATGACACAATTGAGGAGATTGTAACAGCTATAGTCAGCAAAAGATTTAGTGATAAGATGGAGTTAAATTTATCTGACTTTTGCAATGATCCAGGTTTGTAAAATGAAACATTTTTAATTAATCCTAACTTTTAGACAACCCAATAGTACTTAGAACACTGAGCTGCAATGTTGTATGTGTTTTGATCTGATTGTATTAGTTCCTCATATTGCATGCATACTTTCCTTTAATCAAATCATCCATAAAAAAACAATGTGGAGTTTCTTCATCATTATATAAATATTTGCCATTATTTATATAATAGTATATAATACAATATTTGGTTAGATATGTACAAAAAAATCACTTTATAAAAAACTACTGCTCACCACCTGTCGTGGCATCTAATAAGCTTGGCAAAAATCAAATAAAATTTACTGTCTCTTTCTACCCCACTAGTGTCTATAGAAAAGGTTCTTTTATTTAATTATCCATGAAATAGCAAACGACCAAGTCATGGTTCGGCCCTCTCGGGCACCCTTGGTTCGGAATGCTTACGCGTAACATAGTAACCGTTTAAGGGGGACCCTTGTGTCAAGTTACTAGCAATAGAGGTTCAGGCTAGGTGACCTAAGAGCTATGCCACCTCTCAATCGATGAAGCAGTCAAGGCTAGCTTCTCTGTGTAATCATTTAAGAAAAAATGGCTTTTATATATATATATATAGTGTCAGTGGGCCGGCCACATATGCCGAGTCAGCGACGGTAGATGGGGGAGGAAAGTTTTGGAATGGAGGCCGCGCATAGGTCGGAGAAACGTGGGGCGCCCTCCCTCCAGATGGACCAACAACCTTGTAAGGATAGCCAGAAGTGGCTGTATGCGAAAAGCTGAGGATCGCATGTGGTGGAAGGCATTGGGGAAGGTCTATTTCCAGCAGTGGATAGATACAGGCTGATGATGATGATATGTAATGTATATAGTGTCATCATTTCAATTTGTCTATTTTTAGAAAAGCAGGAATAAACTTAAAAACTTCTTTGATTCAAGAGCAACACATAATGAATTTTTTTTTTATTCCATATAAAAAGTCATATGTATATATACATAATATATGTTTTTAATAAGAATTTTAAATAAAGGTGTGTTACACATTTTTATTTGTAAAAAATTAGCACACAGGATTATACATTTCATAAATTAAACATATTTGTGTGTGCAGAGGATTATAATAATATTATAATAATGTGCTAATTTTTATATATTATAATATATAAAAATTATATAATATAATAATAAGTAATTAACAAAATCGCAGACTATATATATATAATAATAAAAATTAACAAAATGGCAGACAGTGTAATATTAAAATCCAGTTAATTATTTTTTCAGAGTTTACCAGAACAAGAATCAATTTCTACAGCTTAGATCTTTTATCAAATTTCAAAATACTCATGTTAAGGATGGGAAGAGATACAAAAATATTGAATTTGAGCAACAACCAACTGATGTATGCTATATTACATTGTTTCATAGTGTTTCAATTGCTATAATAATTAATATAATAATTTACATTGTGTAATCAGAATCTGTTTCGTCCCAGCTATGGGATATCATATGGTGGTGGGTTCAGCAATCAAATTTAAAATGCAAATTGCAGATGGTCATGTGTGGTGAATGATCACTTAACAACTAGATCTGATTCAAAATCTATCAGATGCAAAATTTTAGGCAATAGTAGTACATAAGTGGTTTAGTTTCCAATCATATGTTTGAGGGTCCGGATCCAATGAGATTGTCTTGTTATAGTATACTGTGATATGTGAGTCTTAACCGATTTATTATTGAAATACTCTCAACATTACATCTTTCCCTTAAAGAAACAGATTTGTTTATATTACAAAAATTGAAAACACCAAACGCAAATCAATCAGGAACATAACAATAAACTTAAGTAATTAGATGTAATAAACATTTTTTTTAGTTAAGAAAGGACTTAACTAACCTCTAAAACTCTCGCCTTACGCTAAGCAGAAGTCCATACCATGGAAATACACATGCATTCTCCCTTGTGACAAGGGTCCACCGCATCACCCATCTCCTTCCCTATGCAGAAATGGGAGGATGCAGAAGCACCTTTGGTTACACTTATCAAATTACGCCTGTTTCGTCTGTATACCTTACCATAAGTGTCAATAAGAAACTACTGGAGCGTGGCTGCTGAGCTGCCATGTGCATATTGCAGCATTGGGACCAAGAACAATCAATTGCTAAAAACTAATTTTGTTTGACCAGTTGCTAATTTTTGCTCTAAAGCTTAGAAACATGGGGCCTCTTCATCATCTAAATAAAATACTCATCTATAAATTAGTGAAATTGTCAATTTAAAATGATTGTAAATATCAATATACTTATTTTCAGTCAAGTACCATTAGATATTATGAATTTCTTTGCAAGAGACATGATTGGTCTCAATTTAAGTAATAACAATGTAAGTATCACTGTCTGCTATAATTATATATATTTCAGCGTGTATTGCATGTGACCTCTGGGCCGGATGAGAGATAGATAGAGGCCTGGACGTCCGGAGCACAAAAGACAAGAGGACATCAATTAATTTGTATGAAAAAGCAATGGCAAGATATCCAACAATTAGTTCAATGAATATAGATTGAAACAAACTCCTACAGTGAATATTTTTAATTTTTTTAAATGTTTTGATGCCCCTATTGTGGGGGACCCCTCTCTTGTGGATGCTCTTACCTAAATCCCTTTTTGGCCTAGATAAACATCCTTTCAAAATAGTGTTTATATGAATGATACCTATTATGGATGTAGTCTGACAGATGCATCTGGTCTAGGATGATTTTTTTTAAATGCTCCATCCTTTGAGGTTCATTGTAAAGAGTTTACACCATACTTGATTATTAATATAATGTTTATTAACTTATTTAAGATTCCATCAGTCGATGAGCAGTTCAGGGTTGGCAGTAAAATTGAGAAGATATGGTTAGAAGGAAACCCATTATGTGAAGACATTTCGCTGAACGAGTATATAAAGAAGATTCTAATCAAATTTCCTAGACTGGCAGAATTAGTAAGTAATTATCTTTTTATATTTCCCCAATGTTTCTTTATATAAAGTTCGCCTTTTAGAACCAAGATGCCAGGGCCGCCAGACGTTATTTATTTTCTCAAAAATAAAATGTATATGAGGATATAGTGTATGATTACATGCTTTTTTTGATGACGGGGGAAATCTTCAACAAGATACTTCTGGGGGAAAGTGGGGTTATGTGGGATTCTTACCCATTTTAGTGGACGACAAAGGACCCTTGTCACCTCATCAACCTGATGCCCCTTTTAGTCGCCATCTACGACAGGCAGGGGATACCATAGCTTTATTCAGTGCAGCCCTGTAGTTCTGGGCTCTCAAGAATAAGACTACGGTATCCCCTGCCTGTCGTAGAAGGCGACTAAAAGGGGCCTCGGATTCACTGGGCGACAAGGGTGGGGGCCTGAGTCGTCCACCAAAGTGGACCCGGGAAGAAGGCGACATCGGCTGGCCCGTGTCGCCTTGCGCTGCGAGGGCACAGGGGGACGTGCTCTCCTTGAGCACAGTGCAGAGGGGCTCCGGTGCGTTCCACTGGAGATCCCGGAGCCCCTCGTCATGCACCGAGGAAAGGGCCACCGGTGAGGTTTTAGTGGGTAAGAACCCCACATGGCGGGGTATCTTTCTGAAGATTTCCTCCCCGTGAACAAAAAAAAAAAAAGCTTTATTCAGTGAGCCCAGAACTTCAGGGTTGATAATTACCTGCTGACTTTACCGAACATCAAATTTACCAATACGGTTAGTTAGTTAAAACTCATTTTTGGTGCTGTGTAGAAATATAAGTTGGTGATAACAGGGAAATTACTAGTAAATAATGATTATTTTGAAATTATCTCTTTGTTGTTTAAAAAGTGTCAGTGTATGTCAATGGCACTTGTGCCTGTCACCTGTAGAAACTTAATAAGCTTGGTGTGAAAAGAAGAAGCGGACAAGGAAACAACTGTCTATATTTTATTTTAGTAGCGTCAATAGCCTAATGGCTTAGGGTACGGCCTGCGAATCGTAAGGTCGTGGGTTCAAATCCACCATTCGACTATTGCCGTAAACCATGTCCTAGCACAAGCTTAAGCTTAGTTGGAATGGTTAACAAGATTGTTAGTAATATTTCTGAAAAAAATGAAATATTGCTAGCTTTCTTAAAAAAAATATCTTCCCTGCTATGATTAAAGGTCTTGACAGATTATTATATGCTACTGTTAACCATTAATTTCTTACAAAAATCAACACTGATTTATTTTTGGAAGCATTAAGTCGTTTAAAGCAGGATTTTAAAACCCTTTAAAAATATTTACTAAATACGAAAAATTAGTACTGTTTTTAGGGCTTATAAAGCGAAGAGTGAATGAGGAGGAGTTCCTTTTCTTTCCAGTCACATTTTTTTAATTTAACGATATTTATTTTTTAAGAATTTTTTTTTTTTTAAATTTTATTTTAATAATATTCTTGTTAACCATTTCAACTAAGCTTAAGCTTCAGCTAGGAGATAGTTTACGTCAACATGCAAGTTTCCTCAAGATGTTTTCCTTCACCGCCGAGCGCGTGGTAAATCATCACATAAAATTGCAACAACAAATTTATTAGCGCCGGAACCATGGATCGAACTTGGGTTGCTAGCGTGCCATGGAACCTGAGCCGACCGCTCAGAAACAGAAACTGAGCTACCACGTCAGAGCTATGGCAGATGTAATTAGACAAAATATAATTATTTTTTTTTAGGATGGTGTCAAAATAAATCAACACGGTATTTTGTACCCTTTCGTGAAATACTACATAGGACAAACACCACAAAAGAAAACTAGTATAGTGGTTGAAAAGTTTTTAAGATTATATTTTGCCCATTACGACAAAACGCTACGGAACAGTATCGACATGTTTTATGATATGGATGCTGTTTTGACTGTTTCAATTGATTTCACCAGTAAGTTGTAAATTATTGATAACTACCCATTTTATGATTAGTTGCCATAAAATGATGATGATAATAATAATATTTTCGACGACTCTTAATGCAAAGAATTATAAAAATAACTTGTTAAAAAATTTGGATACAAATAAACTATTTTATTACAATTATTGGTAATGCGACATATATCCCTTAGAAGGTGATAGGTGTGAAAGTCTTCATTGAGAGATTAAACGGCCCAGACCCATTCGCTAACTTTAATAGAGATTTAAAAAAATATATGTAATCATATAGTGATTTTAACAATTCATTACACAATTTGCAATGCTGTTGTATATAAATTAAAATACTACATACTAGACTACATATAGATTATTACTAAATAGTAATTATAAGTCAGTCAGTCTTGAGCACAGGCGTAAGGTAGGTTGCATTTGGAGAGTGTGCTCAGGAACTACATGATCTAATTCCCCATCCCTTTCCACCATCGGACTTCTAGACGCACTGCGGGATTTCATCCTTTTGTTGTGAACATCCTCAAACCTGAACAGAAGCGATTTGCTTCATCTTTCATTCCTCGTACAGCAAAGGACTGGAATAGTTTGCCCGCGTCTGTCTTTCCTTCCGATTACAATGTGGGTATTTTCAAGAGTAGAGTGAATAGGCATTTACTAAGCTAGTGCGCCTTACCATCCAGGACTGCATTTCCACTTAACATCAGGTGGGATCGTAGTCAAGCACTTGCTTAGAAAATATAAAAAAATAATAATAATAAAATTCACACTAATGTACAATACATAAGTGTGATTTTTTATCCGTTCATAGAATTATTATAATTTAATTTAATGAGGTTTAATTCATTGAATTCTTTCCCCATTAGAAGCCGCTGCACTACAAACCTCAGAAAGCTAGAACTAAGCAATCACCACTCAATCCGGTGCAATGACGTCCTTATTGACTGCATAACATTTTTATGCTATCAATATAGCAATTCATTTACAGATTTTGAGAAACTAAAAATGCCACATTATACAACATATGCTCCCAAACCGTTAAACCCTGCAAAAAGAGCAAAGCCAGAATATTGCCGGTGTGTATTTGAGACCAGGAATTCAATTGTCAACGCGCTATCCCAGTTCCCTGAAACTACACATGATATGAGCACCTTTTGTGTAGATGTGTTGCTGCATGACGTAAGTTTTTAGCCCAAGTTATATATTCGCAAATATATCATTGTCTTAAGACAAAAGACTTCGATCTTTCGGCGGTCAGAGTGCAGCGCCGAAAGATCGAAGACTTTTGCACTCTGACCGCCGGACTGGTCCACAAATTTAGTAACAGCAAGTGGTGGAAAGATTTAGATTTATTTTACTACATTACTCTAAGCTATAGAATCCGAAACGAAGAAATTTGACGGATAACAAATGTATTCGACATTTTAGAAGCTCTAAAATCAGGAAGTTGAAGTAGCAGTGGGACGACTGGTTTTGTAGAGTCTATGACAGCAGATGGGGAAAAAAAGTCACGGAATGGAGGCCGCGTATTAGGCGTAGAAGAGTGCCGTGTGCAGGGAGAAACCGGAGAATTGTGTATGGTTTAAGGCATTGAGGAAGGCATATTTCCAGCAGTGGATTCATATGTAACTGTTATAATTTTAAATATCTATAATGCTTTACAAGTGTGATTGGGTCGATCTTTAACACTAATCATACCAACACTTTATACATACCTTGTCTACCACAGCGGGTCAAATGACCCGAAACTTGTGTTTCCTACTTATATGCATGAAATATGGATTTTAGAAAGGAAATAAAAATATAAATGTATTATAAATATACGAAATAGTATATTGACAATTTCTATTACAAACAAAAAAAAGAATTGTTTTTATTCATCGCATTTTTTACATATAAGTGTGTCCATCGTACATTTTCCACAATTTTTTTTTTTACATTTAGACCAAATTTTTATGTTTTATTTTCTTTGTAGTATCTTATTTGATACCTCTTACGTTGATTACGACCGTTTCGATCGTTTCGTGTTTGTTTTTTTCTTTTGGTTGTTCACGGGCTTCTCGAAAATCGTCGGCAAGTTCTACTACTAGCTTGAGTAAAAAATCTTGTCTCGAGATATTATCTCCTGTCATTTACTTGTATATAATCCAGGCATTTATACCAGCTAAATCAAATATTCAAAAAAACTTGGAGTGGCCATCTGCAAGACTTAGACTTTGTAGTAAATTTCCTCGCCGTTTGATCGGTCGGTGATGGGTGTCTACACCAAATTTAGTTTTATTGTAATATAAAACAGTTTCAGGTAAAGGCTTATCATTATTCTCTATTGATACAAATTTATGTTTAGAACTAAGTAAGAGTACCTTTTGTTTTGCTTGCTGTTATAGATTGTAAAAGTACAATTATCTGTAGTAAAATTTTCTATGAAAATCTTGCCATGTCATCTTTCTTTTGCTTTGCAAATAGAGGTAACTCCCTTTTATTTGACCGAATGGTGCCAATTAGCGTAGTTCTTATTTTGCTAGAAGTTGCATTGCTAGGGATTTGCTTGTGTAGAAGTTGTATGTGGTCACAGTTCTTCCGCAACAGATCCATCATTCGCAACATGTTGTTCATTTATTTCTACTTCACTTTCTTCAGAACTTGAGAGTAATCTTGTTCTTTTCCTTTCACAACCGATATTCACAATATTTTCCTCTTCATCGTCAGTATCTGTAGATTCAAAGTCATTTTCATTTGTAACCAACATATCTTCGTTTTCAGAAAATTCATCTTCTCTGATTTCCGAAAACTCTTCTCCAAAATCATTTATATCTTCCAAGAACTTAGACTATCTCGTTCGTTTCGACATTTTATGAGTAAAAAGTTACCTCTATTACTAATAAAGCTAACAAAATAAAATATAAAATATTTACTAAATACGAAAAATTAGTACTGTTTTAGTGCTTATAAAGCGAAGAGTGAATGAGGAGGAGTTCCTTTTCTTTCCAGTCACATTTTTTTTAATTTAACGATATTTATTTTAACAAATTTTAATTTTTACAAAATTTTATTTTAATAATATTCTTGTTAACCATTTCAAATAAGCTTAAGCTTCAGCTAGGAGATAGTTTACGTCAACATGCAAGTTTCCTCAAGATGTTTTCCTTCACCGCCGAGCGCGTGGTAAATCATCACATAAAATTGCAACAACAAATTTATTGGCGCCGGAACCATGGATCGAAACTGAGCTACACGTCAAAGCTATGGCAGATATAATTAGACAAAATATAATTATTTTTTTAGGATGGTGTCAAAATAAATCAACACGGTATTTTGTACCCTTTCGAGAAATACTACATAGGACAAACACCACAAAAGAAAACTAGTATAGTGGTTGAAAAGTTTTTAAGATTATATTTTGCCCATTACGACAAAACGCTACGGAACAGTATCGACATGTTTTATGATATGGATGCTGTTTTGACTGTTTCAATTGATTTCACCAGTAAGTTGTAAATTATTAATAACTACCCATTTTATGATTTGTTGCCATAAAATGATGATAATAATAATATTTTCGAGGACTCTTAATGCAAAGCATTATAAAAATAGCTTGTTAAAAAATTTGGATACAAATAAACTATTTTATTGCAATTATTGGTAATGCGACATATATCCCTTAGAATGTGATAGGTGTGAAGGTCTTCATTGAGAGATTAAACGGCCCAGACCCATTCGCTAACTTTAATAGAGATTTAAAAAAATATATGTAAGCATATAGTGATATTAACAAATAATTATACAATTTGCAATGCTGTTATATATAAATTAAAATACTACCCCGGGGGGACTACATATAGATTATTACTAAATAGTAATTATAAGTCAGTCAGTCTTGAGCACAGGCGTAAGGTAGGTTGCATTTGGAGAGTGTGCTCAGGAACTACATGATCTAATTCCCCATCCCTTTCCACCATCGGACTTCTAGACGCACTGCGGGATTTCATCCTTTGTTGTGAACATCCCTCAAACCTGAACAGAAGCGATTTGCTTCATCTTTCATTCCTCGTACAGCAAAGGACTGGAATAGTTTGCCCGCGACTGTCTTTCCTTCCGATTACAATGTGGGTATTTTCAAGAGTAGAGTGAATAGGCATTTACTAAGCTAGTGCGCCTTACCATCAGGACTGCATTTCCACTTAGCTTAGTAGTCAAGCACTTGCTTAGAAATTATAAATAAAAATAATAATAAAATTCACACTAATGTACAATACATAAGTGTGAATTTTTATCCGTTCATAGAATTATTAAATTTTTACTTTATGAGGTTTAATTCATTGAATTCTTTCCCCATTAGAAGCCGCTGCACTACAAACCTCAGAAAGCTAGAACTAAGCAATCACCACTCAATCCGGTGCAATGACGTCCTTATTGATTGCATAACATTTTTATGCTATCAATATAGCAATTCATTTACAGATTTTGAGAAACTAAAAATGCCACATTATACAACATATGCTCCCAAACCTTTAAACCCTGCAAAAAGAGCAAAGCCAGAATATTGCCGGTGTGTATTTGAGACCAGGAATTCAATTGTCAACGCGCTATCCCAGTTCCCTGAAACTACACATGATATGAGCACCTTTTGTGTAGATGTGTTGCTGCACGACGTAAGTTTTTAGCCCATGTTATATATTCGCAAATATATCATTGTCTTAAGACAAAGACTTCGATCTTTCGGCGGTTAGAGTGCAGCGCCGTAAGATCGAAGACTTACACTCTGACCGCCGGACTGGTCCACAAATTTAGTAACAGCAAGTGATGGAAAGATTTAGATTTATTTTACTACATTACTCTAAGCTATAGAATCCGAAACGAAGAAATTTGACGGATAACAAATGTATTCGACATTTTAGAAGCTCTAAAATCAGGAAGTTGAAGTAGCAGTGGGACGGCCAGTTTTGTAGAGTCTATGACAGCAGATGGGAAAGAAAGTCACGGAATGAAGGCCGCGTATTAGGCGTAGAAGAGTGCCGTGTGCAGGGAGAAACCGGAGAATTGTGTATGGTTTAAGGCATTGAGGAAGGCATATTTCCAGTAGTTGATTAATATGTAACTGTTATAACTTTAAATATCTATAATGCTTTACAAGTGTGATTGGGTCGATCTTTAACACTAATCATACCAACACTTAATAGATACCTTGTCTACCACAGCGGGTCAAATGACCCGAAACTTGTTTTTCCTACTTATATGCATGAAATATGGATTTTAGAAAGGAAATAAAAATATAAATGTATTATAAATATACGAAATAGTATATTGACAATTTCTATTACAAACGCAAAAAATAAGAATTGTTTTTATTCATCGCATTTTTTACATATAAGTGTGTCCATCGTACATTTTCCACAATTTTTTTTTTACATTTAGACCAAAATTTTGTTGGTTTTATTTTCTTTTTAGTATTTTATTTGATACCTCTTACGTTGATTATGACCGTTTCGATCGTTACGTGTTTGTTTTTTCTTTTGGTTGTTCACGGGCTTCTCGAAAATCGTCGGCAAGTTCTACTGCTAGCTTGAGTAAAAAATCTTGTCTCGAGATATTATCTCCTGTCGTTTACTTGTATAAAATCCAGGCATTTATACCAGCTAAATCAAATATTCAAAAAAACTTGGAGGGGCCATCTGCAAGACTTAGATTTTGTAATAAATTTCCTCGCCGTTTGATCGGACGGTGATGGGTGTCTACACCAAATTTAGTTTTATTGTAATATAAAACAGTTTCAGGTAAACGCTTATCATTATTTTATATTGAGACAAATTTATGTTTAGAACTAAGTAAAAAGTACCTTTTTGTTTTGTTTGCTGTTATAGATTGTAAAAGTACAATTATCTGTAGTAAAAATTTTCTATGAAAATCTTGCCATGTCATCTTTCTTTTGCTTTGTAAATAGAGGTAACTCCCTTTTACTTCACCGAATGGTCCCAACTAGCGTAGTTCTTTTATTGCTAGAAGTTGCATTGCTAGGGATTTGCTTGTGTAGAAGTTGTATGTGGTCACAGTTCTTCCGCAACAGATCCATCATTCGCAAAATGTTGTTCATTTATTTCAACTTTACTTGCTTCAGAACTTGAGAGTAATCTTGTTCTTTTCCTTTCACAACCGATATTCACAATATTTTCCTCTTCATCGTCAGTATCTGTAGATTCAAAGTCATTTTCATTTGTAACCAACATATCTTCGTTTTCAGAAAATTCATCTTTCTGGAATCATTCTCTAATTTCCGAAAACTCTTCTCCAATATCATTTATATCTTCTAAGAACTTGACTGTCTTGTTCGTTTCGACATTTTATGAGTAAAGAGTTACCTCTTTTACTAATAAAGCTATCAAAATAAAATATAAAATATTTACCAAACTTTTCTTTTTTTTGCTACTTTTTTTCACAAAAATCTACTTTCAATCTAAAATTTTCATATTTTCTTGAATTATTCTCAGCTATTTTGATTGAATTACTTTACGTAACAGTCTTTGCAGAAATGTGCAGTTTACCGACTACAATAAGATAAGCATAATATGTATTGATAAGCTTATAAAAGAAGAAAATGTTCTCGGGGTCAAATGACCCGACGTGGTAGACAACGGTATACGACAGGTGTAACTCAACATAAACAAAACAAAAAAATATAAAAATAGTATAAAATCAGTCTATTTAATTAGTCAGAAAAGTCATAAAGTTAAAGTTGGAGAAGTAATAAGATAATACGTGCATTTTCAATGCAAAAGTTCAAAATGGGTCATTTGACCCGTCATGGTATGATTAGTGTTAAGATTGTGTCAATTACTTTTCATTCTTCAATTTTTTTGTTGAACTGAACTTAAAATTGAAATTGAACTTGGTACCTGTCATATTTATAAAAACGTATATTAAGCCTCCATTGATAATATACAATGCTGCACGGGCATTACATTTATAATCTACGTTGCGTTTATCCCGACAACAGCTTGTACTGCGACAAAGACCTTCAAAACGTCAACTGCTTGTTTCTGGTCATCTCAATTCCTGTTTTGAGGTCATCTCAATTCCTGTTTTGAGCTCATCTAAATTCCTCTTTTAAGGTCATCTAAATTCCTCTTATAGGTTATCTAAATTCCTCTTTTGAGGTCATCAAAAATCCCTCTTTTGAGTTCGTTGGAACAGAATCGTAGCCCTTTTCCTTTTTTAAAGTCGGTTCGTCGTCGAAAAAGTGTTTGACTTATTGTTTACAGAGCAACCATATGATCCTAGTTATAGATGGAATCTATAAAGAGAATGCCGTACGGTATGGAAACGGTAATTCGAAGAGCGTAGATGATGCAAGCGGTGAATCACCGACGAGCACGACCGTTAATTACTTGCGCTTCAGAAGGACATTTGTTTTCTCGATAAATATGGAGAACTCTGCTCTATACAAAATAACAAATGAAAGTTTCAGTATTGCGTTAGCAGAACATGAATTGACACAAAATAGTTTTAAGGTAAGAAATCAAATTAATAATTACTGTGTGTAAGTGTACTTCGACTTTGCTCAGGCTAAGCTTAGGCTAAACTTGCGTGATTTCCTGCTCAGTGAAATCGCAACATTCGAATTAATAGTCCTTCACGCTAAGTTAAACTGATTGCATAATAGGCTAGGTTTAAGATAATTCCAGCCCTGTAGTTCTGGGCTCTCAAGAATAAGACTACGGTATCCCCTCCCTGTCGTACAAGGCGACTAAAAGGGGCCTCGGGTTCACTGGGCGACAAGGGTGGGGGCCTGCGTCGTCCACCAAAGTGGACCCGGGAAGAAGGCGACATCGGCTGGCCCGTGTCGCCTTTCGCTGCGAGGGCACAGGGGAGGAGGGAGTAACCTCCCCCCGGGACGTGCTCTCCTTGAGCACAGTGCAGAGGGGCTCCGGTGCGTTCCACGTGAGATCCCGGAGCCCCTCGTCATGCACCGAGGAAAGGGCCACCGGGGAGGTTTTAGTGGGTAAGATCCCCACATAACCGCCGCCTTCCCCCCAGAAGGCGGGGTATCTTTGTGAAGATTTCCTCCCCGTCAACGAAAAAAAAAAAAGGTTTAAGATAATTCTAAAACGTGCCTATTCGCATAACGTGTTCTTGGTATTTAGTAACCGTTCAAGCCGAGATTACCCCTCACCGGGGGACCCTTATGTCGAGTTACTCGCGATAGAGGTTGAGGCTAAGCGACCTAAGAGCTATGCCGCCTTTCAATCCGGTGAAGCAGTCAAGGCCAGCTTCTCTGGACAAACTATGTAGTTCGTCATAAAAAAAGAAAATCTTGGTATTTAAAAACATAATATTTATAAAAATATATTTTTTAATGTCTATTCTTCCCACATCTGCGCAGTTTTGCCGTTTAAAAACCCATTATTTAATTTATAAACAAACAATAGAACAACCGAGTCAAATTTGTAGTGTAGTAGTTACGTTCACTATTTTCTAAATTATCTCATCTTAATTCCTAGAATGATGTATTCGGTAAGTCCACTATTTTCGTGACTTAAACTTTGCTAAGTATAAGCCCTGTAAATAACTATAATTATAATACATACTTTACTGGTTAGATAAACCTGAGCTAAGTCAAAGTACACTTTATAAATTTCAGACTAAGTGTCCGGGCGATCGCCTCAAGATGCATAGTGCGCACTAATTAATTTGTTTGTTGCTGTTTTAAGTGCTGATTTACTATGTACCTCGGTGGTGAAGGAAAGCGTCGTGAGGAAACGTACATATGTTAGAAAATGTTTTTCACACGAGCTCCCTAGGGCCCCGTGGCGGACTATGAACTATGGACCTTGAACTCTCTATACAGAGAAGACATGTGCCTAACAATGGAAAAATCCACACCAACAATTTATGCTAAGCTTTAAATATATAATTTATGAGTTAGCTACTACATATTATAACCGAATTGGTGAAAATAATCATATATAATATAATCATAATATAATAAGTAAGTTCGTAAGATCTCGTACCTAGGCCATATCTTGCGGCTGTGATAATGGGAAAAATAGCAGGAAAAAGAGGGGTGGGAAGAAGAAAGAAGTTATGGCTAAAGAACAACAAGACAACAGGGAATGGACTGGAATTAAAACAGTCGAAGCACTATTCCACTTCCGCCACGAATAAGAAGTTTAAAAGACTGACTGCCGACCTTCAGTGATGGAGAGGCACATGAAGAAGAAGAACTCATAAAATTATTTACAGTAGAGGGTCATAAAGGGGAAAACGTGATAACCTTTATATTAACTAACATACATATTTCAATTTCGGTACCAGTAATCGTTAATTTATTCAGGACAATTTCCCATATTTATATTTTTTGGTTTAGCTCAAGCGGAATATAAATTCGAGCCAGCGTGGTATATCAAAGTCGGTGTCGTTGTATCTATAAGTGTAGATTTTTTTTGTTATTGTAACATGTCTAGTTTTGAAGGTACTTGTGGTAGATAGCGGAGTTAGCGCTTCCAATGTTTTTTTTAAAGAATGCTAACAATTTTTTTTTTTTACAAAATAAAAATTCTTGTTAACCATTCAAATAAGCTTAGGCTTGTGGTAGGAGGTGGTTCACGTCAATAGTCGAATGGTGGATTCGAACTGACGACCTTAGGTTCGCAGACCGTACCAATCTATTAACCGTATCAGGCTATTGACGCTTCATAATTAAAAATATCCGCCGCCAAAACTACCCAATTTGTTGTTATAATACCTAAAACATCGGACCACAAATTCCCATTTTTTTGGTTTTTTGTAAAATCCTCATATAAAAAAAAATTCAACCACTCAACGTTGAAGATTGAATTACGAGACAACAACATCCTTTTCATTGCAGTGTCCAATAAAGAAAATTAATAATGAACTCGGCCTCTTGAATCCCGACAAAACGGAATGTAAGACGATTTGTAAAGTGTTTCGAAATATCACTACGTTGAAGAAAACTGAAGCGGAACGGTGAGGCCATTTGTCTACTTCATTCTATCACGTGGCCTATACAGTGCATTATGCATAGTAAGGCATGGCCTTGAAAGCCACTATAGCGACTACACTAGTTAGGTTTTTTTTAAATAACGAACTGCACAGATTGGCCAAAGAAGCTTCACTGGATTGAGAGGTGGCAAGCTCTTTGGTCGCTTACCCTGAACCTCTATCGCTAGTAACTCGACACAAGGGTCTCCCCGGTGAGGGGTAACCTCGACATGGACGGATACTATGTTACGCGTAAGCATTCCGATCTGAGAGCGTCCGAGAGGGCCGAACCACGGCTCGGTTGGTTGCTATTTCACGGATAATCTAAGGGACATTCATAAGATAAACTAACTTTGAGTGCCACTTCGGAAAGCGTTGGCTCTGGGAGAAGAAGTGGCCGAAGAAACTCCAGATGTTGCTCTAATGCTGGTAGATGGTAAGTTAGTTTACCCATAACAAAGATAGACAGGTTTTTTAAATGCAGCGTTCCGTTACCTCCGTTAACCTCAACATTCGTTCAAATCAGTCTTTCCGAACCATTATAATCTAACGTATGTTTAACAGACACCATATAGGCTCACGTGTACCATCCTAGGTTTCATCTTCGCCTACCATCAAGCAAGATTGAAGCCATGTGTGAGCCTATTTTATATACAGAGCTCTAGCCACAATTATTAATATAAAAATACTTAATTAAAAATATTATTTTTATTGTGATATTATCACACAATTTGTTCTATTCAGCCGCTTGCAATCACACAATTGGAATATAAGTCTTGCATTAAAGGAGTTAGTTCGCAATTTAAAAAACGACGAAGTACCCAATGATCATTTGGCGGAAGAAGACAGTTGCTCAGATGAATCGTCAGAGGTGGATTAAGTAAGAATAAATAGATTTAAAATTATTGCTCTTGTTTTTGTTGACCCACTCTCTGATTTAGGACAAAGCAAACGTTCAAAAGTCCCACTGTCGGCCACAGGCCTCCTCTGCAAAGAGAGTATAAGGGCAAAGTCCGTCACACGGCCCTAGTGTGGATTGGCAGACTTCACATGACTTCCAAGAAATGTGACGCGTCGTGCGCGTGGTAAATCAGCACATAAAATTACAACTGCACATTTATTGGTGCTGGGACCGAGGATCGAACTCGGGTTGCTAGAATACTATGCAACTAGAGGCGACCACAAAGACACTGAGCTACCGCGACTCTCACTATCATTAGCAAACATTAAGGCAAAAATTGTGTTCTGTAAAGATGAATACCGATAATTTCGCGGGTAACGTGAATATTTTTGTTACGCGTATGTGGGTCTTTGACAAACCCTCTCGGACAGACAGCAAGGCCTGTGCGTACAGAACAGTCGCTGCTCAGTCGAATACCCGCTATTGAACCGTTCGGTATATTTACTTAGCGTACAGGGTCGGTGATAAGTATCGGTTCGCGTCTTGTTATTAACCATGTCCCCGAATCATGTGTGTGTGCATAATAACTACTTCCAATGATATCTTAGTGATTTACCTGAACCTTATTGTATCTTTAATAGTTGGTCATCATATTAACTACTTCCAATGATATCTTAGTGATTTACCTGAACCTTATTGTATCTTTAATTCATAATTTAGTTGATCGTCACATTAACTAGGCATTGTAAACAATAGTTGCAACTTTATTAGTTCGTTAAAATTAATTAGAAGTCAGATTGACTTCTAATTAATTTTGTATGAAGATCGTGAGGACGCGCAACTGTGACGGTTTTCGTTAAAATTCTTTGTACAACGTAACGATGTCTGAATAAAGCGAGTGTATTAGTTATTGGACTATTTTATTCCACAAGGCCCACATAGCAAGTGTGTAAGTTATTGGACTATTTTATTCCACAAGGCCTACATAGCAAGTGTATTAGTTATTGGACTATTTTATTCCACAAGGCCTACATAGCAAGTGTATTAGTTATTGGACTATTTTATTCCACAAGGCCTACATAGCAAGTGTATTAGTTATTGGACTATTTTATTCCACGAGGCCCATATAGCAAGTGTATTAGTTATTGGACTATTTTATTCCACAAGGCCCACATAGCAAGTGTATTAGTTATTGGACTATTTTATTCAACAAGGCTTACATAGCAAGTGTATTAGTTATTGGACTATTTTATTCCACAAGGCCTACATAGCAAGTGTATTAATTATTGGACTATTTTATTCCACAAGACCTATTAATACAGTTAATAGGTAATGTGGAATAAAAGTAGAAAGGAATAGTGTAATACAGTTGCATTAGGGCAGCATCGCTCGCGTGTTCATACTCGACTGAAGCTTAACAGTGTTCCAGGAGCGTGCAAGCGGGGACAAGGGCATCGAGGTGGTAAGTCATCTTTTATTATATGCGACACGAAGTTTTGTACAGTGCACAAATTGAATTGTGATTTCTATTTACAAATCTATATATATAAAAGAGAAAGTGCGTGCGTATGTTCCATATAGGCTCCGAAACGGCTGGACCGATTTCAGTGAAACTTTCAGGCAATCTTCAGATTAACCTGGCGAGTAAGTTTGGTGACGATCGGGAGCACTCGTCTGAACTGTTAAATACAGCTTTTATTTATTACCATGATATTCTATGATTTCATGAAGATCAGGTAGAGTCATTATAATTATTCCTTATTTGTGATCAACATTAACAGTTTAAAAATACATATTGCTTTATAAGTATTCATTAATTCCCTTAATTCACAGATAATTTACATTTACCACGCCCAAGCCATACGTCGTACTTTTATTTCTGACATTAACTTGAGCTTGATGTTTTTGTATAAATAATAAGAATATTGTATTTATTATATACATATATTATTAAATTAATTATTTAATGATGTAAGTTTATTGTTTAAATAAAATAAAGCAAAATCTAGCTCGGCGTAGAGCACTGGGTTCGCTAGTAGCTGTTATAACCAGTAATCAACTAGTGTGACTTAAAATGGCATGGTCACATCATTATAGACTTGTACCAATGAGTTTTAAATCAAACCTCTTTCTATAGAATGTGGTAAACTTCTGGTGAATCTGCTACGTCACCTGCTGATTTTTTCCTATGATATAAGCAATTCTTGGACGTCACTCTCATATCTACACTATATTAAGTACTACCGTTATTGAATGAACAACTATGCACTATAAGGTCTTGGCTGCTTCTTAATCAGTTATTAGTTTAAAATCTTTAAAGCTAGCAAATGCAATTGGACCATAAAATAGGGATATAGGATAGAAAATTCATATTGTAAACAATAGAAAACTGTTTTATATACACAACTTTTCAATACAATTTAATTATGATCTTAATACTTTTTACTGGTTTTTCTAATCAGTGCCAATCTCTGTTTATGTGCCTCTGTAACCGCAGCACGTTTGTAAGGTCGCAATTCATCGTTTCCAAAACCAGGTATCCACAAATTCCATTGGCGCTCTGCAACAAAGAAATACATATAAAAGTTATTTCATAGAATATAATATGTGGTAATTTGCATAAGCAGTAAATATTTCATAACTTCATTGTGATATTTTCACATTTCTCTATAGAATATTCATACTGTCATTCTTATGGAATGTTATAGGTAATTTGTTATTTCCATGGAGTGTTTTTACCATAAATCATAATCAAGCAGAGTAAGATCTGGGATAGATGACTGTCTAAGTCTAAACCGGAAACTTTCTGTTCCAGGCACAATTGTGTTCTGTTTTTATGCCCTTGATGCTTTGTAGGTAGATTTTCTCCTATCACACAAAATTTTTGCTTAATTTTGAAAAAGCTTATTTTTCATTTGAATTGGCAAGTCACATTGATATCATGTAGTTCATATATATAGTGTAATGTATATATTTTATAAATGTATACTTATTATAAGATCATAAAATAAAATAATTGACAAAGACTGACTTATTGCCTTGTAAGTTAAAAAAAAATTGAAAAGTGCCATGGTTTTTTTTTAAATTAGCTAGGGAAACTAAATAGTTTAAAATCATTGTCTAAATAAAAAGTCACGGGAGTGAAGATGGAAAATAACACAAATTAATTACCTAAATGTAATTGTACATCTTTAAGCTCTACATTTGCCACATGTCTGTGCCTAGCCAATGAACAAGAGGCACTTAGTGATGTGTCCATAAAATCATCAGCAAGTTGCAGTAATAATTCCTCTACCTCCTCATCTAACTGAACTGTTGGGTCTACTTCTCGCACCAGCTCCTGAAGTCTAGGTCTATTAAGTATCTGAAATAATATATGATATTTGTATGTAAAGTTTATCATATTCAACACTAAATGTAGACCTAACATTGAATGCATACATGTAGATGCAAGCAAGGAATAAATAACACTAAAATCTCAAAACATAAAGGTATTGTTATTGTTTTTTTTTAACTCATTAAGCTTGTGTATATTTCATCTGAAGTCATGAAAGGGTTTATAAGATCTGTGTGGTTTTCTCTCTTATCAAATCAAGTAATTGTCCCCGGTAATTTATATGTGTTATGATGCCCAATACAATGTGGTTATGCATATATTATTTGGGCATACTTCCTATCTTACATTCCTTAGGTCCATCGTCAATAACTGCTAACACCAATGGCTATCAATAGATCAAGAAACTAGCACTAGTGTCATTAGGAGAAAACTTGACATTACCATGTTCATAGTTGGCAAATTTTTTCTGTAGCAGTAGATAAAAAAATAACCAAGTAGCCTATAATTTTTCTATAACTCACCTGTGGTGTCTGATCTCCGCCGCCGATTTGATTAACTTTAGCGCCAATTTGAGGCTGCGTTCCCATAGGGCTGTGCTGTGAAGGCGAACTTTGTATCGTCGCTGCTTGTATTTGCGGGCTCTGAAGGGGATTGTTGGCGTATTGTATAGCACTTTGTTGATTCAAATTTCCAATAGAAGGCATGTTCGGTGCTTGGCCTATTGAATTACTGGCCATAACTAACCTGAACTTGTTACTAACCAAACTATCTTCTAGTTCAATGTACTAGATTGTTGTTTGTAATATGTTCATGCAACAATTAATATAGTTCTTGGCTGTTAACTGTAAATAATATTTTACCATATCACAATAATTACAAAACGTCATTATGCTAGTAACCAAAGAGTATACAACTCAAAGAATACCTACACCTACATAATAACAATAGACCCACATTAAAATTAACGCATGCGTGGGCATAGACTCTATACTACCTTAACAGAAATAACAGAGTATATTATAAAATTTGGATTTTTCAATTTTAGTTTATGTTTTAGAAATAACAGTATACAATATGTAGTCTCGTGTAGAAAGATGTGATGCGAAAAAATTTAAATAGCTACTAAAAAAATAAAATAATGTTGATGCAGGTGCATCACGAACACATTCACGCCAAATCTCTTATTGGCATGCAGCACTCAAAGTTACAGCCGACCAACGTGGTTACAGGCCACCTCTCAATCCGGTGAAGCGGTAAGTCAGCTTGTCTGGCTAATCTGTGTCACCAGACCTTGCACCCACCGACTATTAATTTTGCAAAATTTGTTCTTTTAACTACAGCAAAAAGTTGAGCTAGGTCAGGCTGATCATATATCTTCCCAGGGTATTTGGAAAAGGCAACATGAAAATAGGTGGCTTTTTGGCCTTAAGAAATTTCCCTACTCCCTGTGCAAGTTGTGTGCAATTTTATTATGGTTAATCCATCATTTGTCTTACCCCTTATTATATTTCATGTTATACCAATATATAAGAATTTTCTTATAGCCACAAGGAAAGACATCACAGCCATTTTAACTTGATCAATGTGAAGAGATAAACAAAAATATATTATTTTCAAACATTTATTTTACTACATTTTTACATAAAGCATGAATATTATCAAAAATTGCATATGGTGCACAATCAGCTAGAAATTTAGAAAAAAGTTTTTATTTATTTACAAAAGAGTAACAATAAATACACTTTACATAATTGTTACTACTTATAATAGGTTGTCAAATATCTCCCTTCCGCCTTTTGTGTCTTGCGGCACCCAAACATCAAGCTTTTTTTTGTATCCAGCCTTCTGCAGATGGTTTAAAAGTGTTGGTGACTAACTCCCATCTCCTGGGCGATGTCACGAGATGCCACATGCCGGTCTAACTCGTTGTAGTCCATGATTTGATCGGTATTTGTCGTCACAGGTCTTCCGCCGGCTGGCTTATCCATGGTGTCGTTTTCACCGGCTCTGAATCGTCGAAACCATTCCTCCGTGGTTCGAAGTGATAGAGTACCATCCCCAAAACACCATTAATCTCACGGAACGTTTCTCTAGCGGATTTGCCTTTAACGAAGGAAAACTTTAAAATAGCGCGAATTTCGGCGTTAGTGAACTCCATGTTTACACGTCTATAACTGTTGAACGCAATATCCAAACTAATTATGCATAGCGTTGTTTTGTAGGTTATGTCAAGACCTTTCAAATTATGTATAGTATTGCTAGATACGAGCTCTGTAGCGCTTTGTACATAGCCGCGAAATTCAAAAGACAAAAAGGCGGAAGGGAGATATTTGACAACCTATTATTAGTGTTAATATTACATATTAATATTACAGTATAGATGTGCATAAATGATATTATGCATATTTTTGCTGAGAACTAATGCTTTCTTAACTTCAGCAAGAGACTAGCGACCACTGGTGAGAATATATCAAATACGTATATATAGTAAATAAGTAATGCAAAATCTAAAGTATCTTGTTGTTTTCAACTGGGGTAGCCCAATACACCAATTCATTTTCAACACTAACTGTAATTCCGATTTCAAATCTGTCGGCTTATATCTAATCCCACTACTTCTACAGTTAGATTTATCATATTGTAATGCTTCAATTATTTGTTTTTCAGTTTTTTGTATCAGTATGTTAATTAAATGCAAATAAAAGGCGTGAACTGGACGAAACACTAACAATATGCAATTACAATTTCATTATGAAGATGTCAGCTGGCTTTCAAAATTATTGTAATTGTAAAAAGTTAACAATATTTTAAAATTCTAAGAATTTTCTTAACTGAAACAACAAAATTGAGATATTCAGGTTTCACCAAGATTTAAACACAAATCAATATTCAATATCGGAGTGCTAACCAATACTCCAGGGAACCCATCAGTAAGACCCTATTGAATATTTTTTAAAAACGATCAATTTAGTATTCAAGTTCAAATCTTGAATTATCAACAATCTACAATATTTGAAATACAAAAATGCATTGCTTCTTTTCAAAATTCCAGTCATAACCTTACCATAATTGTTCTTTTCTATCCTCAGCCCATTCTCCCTTCTTTTCGGGATGTAAAATATGCTATGTTAAATCCCATGTGTTGCGTAAGTGACCCCATAACATATGCGCTATTCAGTTCGGTCATACACTATAAAGATGTCAATACTCATCTCTTTTCTCTCATTTATTCTTCTCACAGCACCCGATTTCAAAATACACTTATCCTCAACTTGGTACACAATATATCATTCACAGTCCCATAGCATAGTTCTTCATTACTAAATCTTAGCACACCACAATAGTAATTTTACCACATTAAATTGGTGCTTCTAGAACAGCCTCTATTAAAACTGCAACACAATCTGTGCCATATGCTTTCAAGATTGGCAAAATTACAAAGGAATCGGCGTACTTAGCATTGTTGTCAAGCCATTCATTGTTTAAGTTTTGATTGATAGAGCCATGAATGGAGTGGAAATTACAATATATATATGTACACCAGATTTTGAAAATCAATCTACTGTGACAACCATCACATCCATATATTTATATTAGGTTCAGGTTATATAATCCTGTATTAATTAAAGATAAAAAAATGTTGCAAAAACTTCTATTGCCACTTCCTACATCGCTAATATTTCCCTAAATAGAAATGATGTAAGAAGTAATGATAATCTTAGAATTTATAGTAATGTAATTAAAGAATCTGATCAATCCACGAGTTGGGTTTTTTGGGCAAAATGCTATAATGAGTAAATTTTAAGCCAAGGTTCTTTCTTGGGAGCCATTACACTATGTTGCACATGATAGAGTGAACATCTACACTGGCAAATTACTCTAATAGTTCAGCCATCTTAATCCCATAAGTACAACCAACATCAATAATAGATAATATTAGTCTGTTAAGTCTATCTTCTATCAATGAAGAGAGCTTTATACTTCTGGAACATCACTGGTTCCTGGAAAACAAAACAGCTTTAGTAAGATTAGAATTTTTCATGTTTTTTCATTTTTACAGATACAGCATGTGTTAGTTATAAATACTCCTTTTTATCCTCCATTTGCTGTTAACATAAGACATAATATTTTATTGTTTCTGATCTTATTGTGACAAGACATGAGATTACAAGGCCAATTTAAAATTACAGTAAAAAAAAATTGTCAAAGAAGTTTATGATTATTCATTTCAATATTAGTTTAATTCTATTTTTCCAATTATATTATAAAAAGCTTTAAATATTCTATATTTCTTGAATTGTTCGTAAACTTTTTACATCTATTTCAACCTGGGTGTACACAAAATTTTGTTTTATAAGTTAATAATATCTTATGAATTATTTAATAGTAAATTAAAAGTAATGTAAGGTAAAAAAAAATATTTTTATAATTAAAAATAACAAATTGAAAATTATTAAAAAAAAGTCACATACCTAAATGTAATTTAATATCTTTAAGCTCTACATTAGGCACTTGCCTTTGCCTAGCCAGTAAACAAGAGGCACTGAGTGATGTGTTCATATAATCATCAGCAAATTGCAGCAGAAATTCTTCAACCTCCTCATCTAACTGACATGTTGGGTCTACTTCATGTACTAACTGTTGAAGTCTTGGCCTGTCCAGTAACTGAAATAAATATTGTTTGTTAAAGTTTATCATATATACGATGGTCACAGTTCATATTCATATCAATGAAACATTCCATTTTACATCCTCAATATCAACTTGTTAAAGACAAAATATTTGATAATTAGATTTTCAAAAACATCCTATGGACTAGCAATGCAATTAAATTGAAAAAAATATATACATTTGCCTTTAAACAGGCAAAACAGCCAATCACTTCAGACCATCTTTAGTCCTTGATTTCTATGATATATATACTTAATATTAATTGCACGATGTTTTTAAATATTATTAAGCAAATTTCTTTTTTATGGATTAAGGCTCACCTTCATTGATTTGTTTTTGGGGCCTTGTGTAACTTTAGAGCGAACTTGAGATTGTTTTCCCTTCGATTTTTTGTTGCTGTGTTGAGAAGGGGAACTCTTTTTCGTAGCTGCTTGTGTTTCAGGGGCATTTGATAGATTTTTAGTGTTTTGTATATCGTTGTGTTCATCGAAATCTTCAATACTGGGCATGTCCGTAACTTGGCCGATCGATTCACTGGCCATAATTAATCTAAACCTGTGTTTAAAGTAATCGTAAGAATAAATATATTTGCTGGCTTGTAAATAATACTTTATCGTATTAAATATGCAAACTTCAAGACAATTATGCTGTTGCTATATTATTGATTATGTTAAACTTAGTTACCAAAGAGAATTGAAACTACCAAAGAGTATGAAATGAAACTAAAGACAAAAGAGCCAAAGACTATAATATATATACTATAATATAGTATCTTCAAATTATTTAAAATAAAGCCTTGTGAGTTTTACCAAAGATTTTGTAAATAAATAACATACACAGTCTGTACGATATGTACAAAATTATATGTCGCTAACTTTAATTCAAGTAGAAGCCACTTCCTAACCGTGCGTTTAAATCCACATTACAACAAAAGCCCTTAGAAAGGAAGGAAGGGAGGTTATTTTATTAGCCGATTAGAGGGTGTCAGAGAGGGACGATCCATGGCTCGACAAGTCGTCTCATTCAGGATAAAAGAATTACAAAACTAACACATTACAGAATTACGCAGCACTGGCTGGAGCTACTAATCTCTCTACTTATTCGATAAGGGCACTGCTTCTGGGCTTCCTGACTTGTGCGAGATGTCAGTTCTTGTTGGTCACGTTTTCCTCCTTGCTATTACTACTCTCTGACATATGCATATGAGACTGCGATTCTGCACATGTGGTCCGTTTTCTACTTTAATTTGAATAATAGAAGGATATCAAAGAAAAAAAATATTGTTTTCACACATTTTATTTTTAACTAAACATGAAGATTGTCAAGAAATCGCTGTGCTGTCGACACACAATAAAATATAAATAAAAAAATTAAGTACATTCTAATGCTACAAAAATAAACACAATGCAAATCACATATAATAAAAAATTAAAAGTAATTAATTTTTTAATTCTACACTATCAGTAACAGTAATAAAATAAGCGTGTTTTATAAGTGCCAAAGCACCAATACGCAAAACATGTTCATAAACATTCATCTACGTTGCCTCTGGTAAAACAATACGAAAATCACAGATCAATATTATGAAACATAAAATAATACAATTTTTGGAATGTCAAATGTGTCGCTTCTGTAGTCGTTGCCAATAGAAAGTCGCATTTAAACCACGGATACGTTAGTAACTTAAGTTTTAATAAGGTCTGTAATGCGGTATATTTAAATCATAAATTAAATATAACACATGGAGATAGAAGACTACAACACATAATTTTATACGCAGTCTGCTTTCAATATTACGTCAATTCATGAATAAAAATAATATACATCTATTAATAAAAATAAACTCAAATTCATTCAATTTACAATTGTTATTGAATTTCCGGTTATTTTTTATAAAGAAAACATAAAAACAAAAATTTAGGTTCCACCGAGATTTGAACTCGGATCGCTGGATTCAAAGTCCAGAGTGCTAACCATTACACCATGGAACCTTGTTTGAAGTGGAATTTTTTACTTAATTGTATATGTAATTCTTTATTCTCGAAATATAAGACTGTTTAACAAATGACGTCTAATATTTCGGTTATTTTTCCATTCATCAATACAAAATATTCATTTGCAAATTTTAGAAATTTGGTCCATTACTTAGAGCTTGTTTTTCTTATGAATACCACTTGTTAATATTTTACATCTGTTCTGTCTATTTAACTAATTTAGACACAATTAATTGTTATTTTATAACAAATAAATTGCTCTATCAACAGGTTTAAGTTGTAATGGTTAACACTCTAGATAGACTCTGTATCCAATAATCAGAGTTTATAACTCAGTGAAAGCTACATATTTGTAATACTGCAAAAAGAATAGGTACAAATAATTTGCTCTGCAAGATATTAATGACCGATTCTCAAAACACACATGAACTTAAATCAATTATAACATGGTTATTACATTACATATCGTAATATTTTGTTCTACTCGGAATCTATATAACTATTGGAATTTCTCTGATTTCAATTTTTATATATGATTTAATATCCAGATAAAGCACAGAATCTAATATTGCCCGCTTGAAGAGTTCTTAAAGTGCAGTTGAATGTAATTATATTAATAAAATATAATTATATATAATCTATTCCTCAGGCGTCCCTTCTTTCTGGTCTGGGATGTAGAGATGGTCTGAAGGGTCCTGCTTCTGCCAAAATAAAGCTTTGGACTTGATAGTCACTGGTTCCTGGAAAAAATAATTAGTAATTAGTAGATAAAATGACATAGTAATGAGTCCCACGAACAAGTCATAAGAAGCTATAAGCACCTTATTGATCCATATAAATATGCTAAATATGAATGGCATGATTGTTTTATTTCTTTTTTTTAGCAACTGTGTGAATATGCCATTACATTTCCATCATCAGTATCAATAAAAATATGTAAAAATGTCATAATTTATAAAAATGTCAATAAACAAAAAGACCAGAGGTCGATGTCATTGTTAAATCAGGGGATTTTAGCACAACGACAATTGTTTAGTAGTTTGTCGGCTGTCGTAAAACAAATACGTTTTTAATAAATTTGTTTATATAAAACAGTCACACCCTATTCCTAGTGGCTATATATAGCCTAGTGTTGTGCTTCCTAACGTGGGGCCCACGTCCCACATTACCCACAAAAGAGTAATTTGATAGTTAAGATCAATTTTAACCCTTTCGCTTAAAAATAAATTATATTCGTCACAAAATATTTTTCATGTATCCTCATAACAGGCATAAAATTTTTAGAAATGTTAAGGGGCATGACACAAAAGGTTGGAAAACACGTGCCTAGTGCGTACGATTTACGATCTGACAGATTGGAATTCCAACCAGTTCGGAAAGTCTGTTAACAAATATAGATTATTCAGCCATTGTAAAACGATAAATGTTTTATATATTATAAACTTCACTGCGCGTGCACTTATTAGGATTCGTTATTGGAATCGATTAGAATCCTTAGATGTATCAGTTAATTAGATTATTTCCACACACACATGTGAACATTTCATTTTTACTAAGCTTATATCTACATAATATGACATGAGGTTAGTCCATAGCCATACATTTTATTGTACTTAAAAACCTTATTGTATTTGTGATTTTTGTACTTAAAAATAATAAATTATTATTGGTACATAAATTCTTAATAGAAATGTTTAGCCACTAAGTTGCAATCGTTTATGTAATGTGAGATAGATACTTAAATTTAAATTCTGAAATTGTTTTAATGGTACTTTAACTACTTACTTACTTTCAATGATATATACAAATGTATCAAAATATATTTAACATTGCGTAATGATTGCATAAGTTTCATTTGAGTATAGAACTTTGATTTTATGAAACTAATTACAATTTTATTGATGGCAATATATCCGAACGTAAAGTACTACTGGGGAAAAACATAAAAACACGCGATGGTTATTTATTTATTTTTTTTTTTTTTGTTGAGAGGAAATCTCACAAAGATACCCCGCCTTTTGGGGGGAAGGCGGCGGTTATGTGGGGTTCTTACCCACTAAAACCTCCCCGGTGGCCCTTTCCTCGGTGCATGACGAGGGGCTCCGGGATCTCACGTGGAACGCACCGGAGCCCCTCTGCACTGTGCTCAAGGAGAGCACGTCCCGGGGGGAGGGAGTAACCTCCCCTGTGCCCTCGCAGCGCAAGGCGACACGGGCCAGCCGATGTCGCCTTCTTCCCGGGTCCACTTTGGTGGACGACGCAGACCCCCACCCTTGTCGCCCAGTGAACCCTTTTAGTCGCCTTGTACGACAGGCAGGGGATACCGTAGTCTTATTCTTGAGAGCCCAGAACTACGGGAAAGAACCTAACGCAATAAGTCGCGCCATTCTGGACTGAGATGGTTATATATGGCGAGTGAGGGGGAGGGAAAGAGCTTTGGGATTGTATCCATTGGTTTTATAATTAGCAACTCATGAAGTATATTGTTTTATTCAATATATGAATTATGAATCATGATAACGTAATATAATAGGACAACTTTGGATTTTGTGATATCGTTACAATATATATAATATGTATTATCTATATGTGTAGTATTACACAAAGTATCTAAATAAAAGTTTTCTTACATGTATAATTCAAATGTGTCAATTAAATTTCGGACAACCTTGACACTGACTTGCTATTTTTAGTATAAACATGACTCACCTTAACTTCTGCAAAATGGAATTCGAAATCTAATGTAAACAAAGGTGTTGACAACTTAAAACCATATCATAGTTTGTGGAAAGTTACAATTTTCATTACAATTACAATAATTTCAGATTCGAAATAATGTCGATAAGTCAGCTTAAAGAAATCCGCTACGGTTGGGAGAAACAGATCCAAGTGCAGGTCGAGGTTGCGTACGTACCGCGGTGCTCCCATTGCTTGTCGCATAAACCAACTAACCGCAACGAGTCAGTGCTGTTTAGAATATTTAAACGAAATTTCCAGCGCATACGTATCGTTAACCCAATAATTTCACTGGCTGTGGTGCCGTTTAAACCGGAACAAAGTATGTAGGATGTACTGCTTGACTTGAGATTACTGTTTCCTGGTTAGTAGTTCTTAAAAAAACACCATTCATATACAAAGCAGAGACATAAGAAGTTTTATTATAAATTGAACAATAGGAAATCACTGAGCAATAAAATTACTATAAATCTGATAACGAGATATCATTTCCTATTTCGTCAGCCAGTATAGCGAACGATAATTCAAGATATGATGATAGGTAAATATAAAAAAAATATATTTAAAGAGATTTTAAAATACATACTGTTTTTGATTTTGCGACGTTATGTTTGATTATCCTCTTTCGTTAGTGTTAATCTTCTCAGAAATTGTTTTTAAATTTAGCCCCACAGAAAATAAATCAAGGGTTTGATATAATTTCTAATCCAAACCGATATTTATTTATTTATTCTTTATTTGCACACAATACAAAAAATAAAGGTACAAATAGGCGGACTTATTGCCAGTAGGCATTCTCTGCCAGTCTACCTTGGGGTTGTGAAGAGACAAAGTAACGGGTGCAAGCTATATGAGAAAATAATAAATAAAAGAAAACTTTAATAAATACATGCATACATACAAATAAATTAAACATATAAACATAATAATTATATATAATAATAAATAGATACATATATAAATACATATATATAGAATTATAGATGGATAGGGACAGCAATTGACAAACTATTCCTTGCTTAGGTAAAGCTTCCATAGTAAATGTTTGAAAGTAGA
The DNA here is from genome assembly GCA_029286785.1 of Meandrusa payeni. Classification (NCBI taxonomy): domain Eukaryota; kingdom Metazoa; phylum Arthropoda; class Insecta; order Lepidoptera; family Papilionidae; genus Meandrusa; species Meandrusa payeni. The sequence goes on from JAGSMX010000022.1 coordinate 5,683,149, forward strand.
TTTAGTTCCAGCTGTACGTATATTTGTTGGCAGCGCATTCCAAAGTCTTATTGCGGTAAAGGTAAAGGATTTATACATAAAATCAGTGTGACAGGAAGAAATATGGAGAAAATTACTATCAGTAAAACGAAGACAACGGTCGTGTGAATCACCCTGATACTGAAATTTACATTTCAAGTATTCAGGTGCAAATGGATATTAATCGATATCCCTATTTAAGCAATCTTTTATGTTCGGAATATATCAGAGAGAGACACAGTATATACATAGAGCCTAACTCTATATACTCTTTGATGATTTTCTTATATTATGAGTCCAAAGACAAATAACTAATAAAATAAAAAGGATCCTTTACCTTCTGCATCACGGCCACCAAGAGGGTCCAAAAAATTTTTTTTTATAGTTTCTAAGCAAGTGCTTGACTACGATCCCACCTGATGTTCAGTGGAAATGCAGTCCTGGATGGTAAGGCGCACTAGCTTAGTAAATGCCTATTCACTCTACACTTGAAAATACCCACATTGTAATCGGAAGGAAAGACAGACGCGGCCAAACTATTCCAGTCCTTTGCTGTACGAAGAATGAAAGACGAAGCAAATCGCTTCGTTCGGGTTTGAGGTTTTTATCAAAAGCAAAATCCCTAACACGCCTTTCTCGTTACTTCCACATCCATACATCTATTCGAGACGCTTGTTATCTACTCAACAAATCGATACGAATAATGAAACTGTAAAATAGTCATGGAATATATTCGGATTTTTATGAACATGTCAATTATGCATTCATTGCCTTACTTATAATATATTTCATTACTATGCCGTTGTTTATTATAATCTGTTGAGTAGATCAAGGGCTAAATTATTCCGTGTAAGGCGGACTGTCTATACTGTATAATTGTCTGTTTATTTATAATGCTACTAGGACTTAAATATAGTCGGGGTGCGCAGGAGACGTTTCAGACGTCTCCTTTCGCCGCCGGTCAGGATGGGAACCTGGCCCCAGCATGCTTCGGCGTCGTCGGGACTTTTCTGAGTGCCGGAGAAGTCCCCTTTGAGGGTGAAGTCCGGTCTTTGCCGGGACCGGCCGGTCGTTGGGCTGTCCTGTCGCTGACAGACCCCGGACACCCCGCTCATAACGGCTGATGGCATTCGCGGTAGGTTTAGTGGGTATGGGCTGCCCAGGCCGAATCCCACATATCCCTCCGGGCCCACCCAGGGTACTGGAGGATGGTCTATAAACAGATTCCCCCGCGTTAACAAGAAAAAAAAAAGACTTAAATATAGTACGCTTCCTGAGAGTATCTAATATTATTATAAATATATTTACATGTTAAAAGTATTAAAGGTAGCACAATAATTGTTTACTGGTAATTTAATGTATTTCCCCGTGTTCCTTTTTTATAATTAGATCTTCACGGCCTATATTGTTTGTAGCCTGCATTAGTTAGCATGCAGATCAGTTATTTTTAGCGTGAGTAACGTCATTGAAAGTTTAGTTATGAAAATAGCCGGCATCTGTTTGCAAAGAGTATGCAATTTAAACTAAACAGAATATATTTCAATTTATTCTACGCAATCATATTTTAAGCTATCTAGTAAGTACTAGGATATAGATTTCTTAATAGAAGGCGATGTCAGCAATAAGGATTTTAAAATTTTACCGGATCGTCCGAGCTTTTACTCAGTCCGGTTCTCTATTGCGTAGTAATTAACTTCAGTGAGTGTCAAGGTTCTAGAGTGCCGAAGAACCGTGATTCAAATAAAACTTTGCTTCAGATCACTTGTGAGAATACTAGCATTATCTTCAAACAACGAACAACTATTTTCCGCAGGCCACCGTTGTACACATTAAGCAGCACTAGTTTGTAACCACGCCAGAAATGTTATCGCGAAAAGAGCAACGGCCCAAGCCAAGGCCTCCACTTCTAGGGGAGTTACTTCAATAGAAGTGTGAATTGAAGTGTCCTAAGAGGTCGGCCACTTCTCAAAAACTTGGTGAAACTATTAAAGCCAACTAACCTCCTATAAGGGCATTGCTAACTAGCTTTTCTATGAGCATTACACCAGATCTAATATTATCGCAGTTGCGTTGAAGACGACATTTATAAACACCTATATTTTCTGAATAAACTACATAATATATTATACAGATTGTATTTTTAATAGATTTCTTGGAAAACATTCCCATAAACTATCCACCTAAATATCTCTTTTTTCGACGGGCAACGTTTCTGCAAATACTTTGGTTTCATCCTATCATATAATATCTACAATCTGCTTTTACTATAAATATAAAGTTTATTAAGGCAGGATGATTTCTTGATTGTTAAGTGAAATAATAATTCTTTTTACGATGGACAGTAATTGTGCAGAGTAAGAGCTTTGTTTCATTTCCCACATCGCATACAGGTAAACGCAAGTACGTGACAATCGGCACGATCGCAGTTAGCACAATTATAATACAGTGAACTAACACTTGTATGGATGACGTTAATTAAATGTACAGATCAACATATCTATTAGAGTTGTTCATAAATAATTTATAAATAAATAATTTCTTAACGCTCTCCTTTAGCCCTAGGATAGTCAAAGACCAGCCATGTAGTTCTGGTCTCTCAAGAATACTTTGGACCCGGGAAGAAGGCGACATCGGCTGGCCCGGAGTAACCTCCCTCCCGGGATGCTCTCCTAGAGCACGGTGTACAGGGGCTCCGGTGCGTTCCACTGGAGATCCCGGAGCCCCTCGTCATGCACCGAGGAAGGGCCACCGAGGAGGTTTTAGTGCGTCAAACCCTACATAACCGCCGCTTTACCCCCAGAAGGCGGGGTAACTTTTTAAAGATTTCCTCCCCGTTAAAAAATAGCATAGTCAAAGACAACAAACGCTGTTGAGCAGGTCATCAGCGTTTGTTGTCTTACTTGCCATACCGAATCATAATATCGTAAAATCCAAATGATTGAGTTATTTTTGAACTCTCACGTATTACAATCAAGGTACGGGTAAGACGATGGCAATGCTTATTTTAAATTTTGTTAAGTTTTAGTTTTCGCTAATATGGCAAATGCGAAATATATTTTTGCACTGCTGTATCTGGCAGAATCGCAAAGTGTGCGTGGACCGCGAAAATTCGTAACCTTTTTACCAACTCACGTCGGTCAAGGGCGTCAGTGCTTTGTTTATTTATGTAATACGTAATACAGTGTCTATAAATTACGTCACTCATAACAATCGGTTCCATTGTCACCTGTCATTGTCAATTCAATTCAGTTTCTTTGCCTATGATGTTCAGATTTTGTTAAGAAAGAGAAGCAATGAGATATATCACCAGCTCTACATCGAAACAAACAAGAAACCTTAAAAGGCTTGACTTAACTTTAGCTGTCTCTTCGTGAACACTATTTTTTTTTTTTGATTTTATGAATTGTACTTTGGTATTACATCGTTTGTTCTTTTTGTGTATTGTCATTTTATTGTGTAATATATTTATATATGTATATATATTTATGTATTATTTGTAAGTTAGAGCAAGTGTCCGGGCACTATCGACTTAGGGGATGGGGGAGGGGCCGCGCTGAAAACCATGGGATACCATAAAAATACGCTGAGCGCCGTCCCGTTTGTTTGCGTCACACTACTTTTGTTTTGTAATTTTTGTTTCTGCTGTATTTTTTTTCTCTCTTTTATGCGTTTTTTTGTTTCATTGTACTCTTGCGTGACCAAACAGATAAACTTCTATTCTATGCTATTCTAAAAGTACATTTGACGATTAATGTCATACCATTAGCGATTTAAAAAGATTATATAGATAAATAAAAAATATACATTTACATATATATACATAGATACTTTAATATAAATATAATAAAATACATACAATACATAAACGGCAATATATATATACCAGTTTGTAATTTTTTTGTAGAAAGTATTGAGATACACGCGATTTAAGGAAATTAGTTGACGAAGCCTCCCTAATCTCAATCGGCAAACTATTCCATAGTTTTATAGCTATATAGGTAAAATAATTGCCATAAAAATTCATGTGACATTCGGGTAACGTTAGAAATTTGTTGTAAAAGGTTAGTGTCCGGGCGGTCGCCTCAAGTTGCATTGTGCTTTAGCAACCCGATGAATTTGTGCTGATTTACCATACGGGGCTGTGAAGAAAAACATCGTGAGGAAACTTACACGTGTTTTGTATGTGTTTATGTAATGTACAGATGTGAAGTCTACCAATGAAATGTGAAAGCACTAGGGCCGCGTGGTGGACTATGCCTTCATATTTCCTTATACTCTCTTATATAGGCTTTAACTTTACCACATGAGTATAATGGCAGCCAAAATATAGATCAATAATAATCAAATTCGATCACCAAGAAGTATAGACTTTTTACATGACAGTATGTTATTTTTATTAGAGTAATTTTGCTTTAAAAGATGTTTTTTAAATAACGAAAATATCTCTTCAAAACTATGTTTGCAGATATATTTCTAGTACAATCATTTATTCAGCGCAGTATAGGTTTGTTATCATATTTATATTTGAACGCCATTGTCCTGTTTTGTTCATATGTTTCCTGTCCATACGCAGGTGGCCTGGAAGAGATCGCTCTCGGCGATAAGGTCGCCTATTGTACAACGAACTGTAAAATTTACCTTACTGATGTAATGCCTTTTGTTTGATTTTGGTGTTTTTTTTTTTTATATGAAAAGTGGCAAACGAGCATACGGCTCACCTGATCTTAAGTGATCACCGTCGCCCATGAACATCCACTGCATCAGAGGAGCTGCAGGTGCGTTGCCGACCTTTAAGATAGGAATAGGCTCGTTTCTTCAAGGTCCCTAAATCGTAAACGTTCGGAAACACCGCTGGCGACAGTTGATTCCACAAGTTGGCGTACAATTAAGTTATATCTATATATCTGTCTATAGGTATGCTATTAAAATACCAATGTAGGCTACATTGGTATTTTAATAGCATACCTATAATCAGAAGAAATTATAATAGAAATCTGTTGTTAGATATGAAAGCTATAAAAAGTTAATATTTTTATAACACTAGTCGTAAATCCTTCAACAAAATTTATGGTCCAGAAACGATTAACATTTAAAAATAATGAATAGTATTATGCAAAAGAACGGATTCACTCCATTAAAATCAAATAATAATAATAAATATCCTTTATTAATTATCAAAATTATCACAAACAGTGTTACTAATTACACTTTTTTTTTTACTGCGAGTATTAGTTCGTTTTAGCTTGATTAGTTTAAGCTTCACTGCAACCTAAACTAGGAATTTCCTGTGCGATAGGTGGCAGTCCTTCCTCCCATGGTTATTTATATATCTAATATTGTAATTATATCTTTTTATGTACGAGCGCGTGTGTGCTTGTGTACGCGCGGGTGTGTGTATGTGTGTAAAAAATGTAATAATCGTTAGGAAAAAGTTCACGCAAAAATAAATAGAAACAAACATTTAAATTGTTTTAAAATTAATTCAACACACCGTTTATTTGCTCGCATGGATAATACTATTCATAGTGAACAATGTGTGGTTTAACAAAATGGCCTCTGTCCATATAAAAAGAGTGACGTCATCACAGATAAAAAATTAAGACGAAAAAATCCATTTGCAAACATATTTAACTGGAACTAAATTGAAAGCCGTTACCTAATGTTAATATTGCGCCGCCATTTTATAAAATGTAAATTGATTTTTGCCATTATTAGCTCTGATGCTTCTACAACTTGGCTGGAGTGAGGCCTAGCTTTAAGGTTGGGCTAAACCTATAGTTATCATTTAGAGTCGTAGTAAAAATTTAGAGATAGGACTTATAACTTGCGATAGGATACTGCTTATATTCTTGACTTTACTGATAAGCGTTTTCGGACTAGAACATAATGTTCATACTTTAATAAGGCGTGACTACCGCAACTTCAACGCCAAACGCATTGAAGATGCGGTAGAGCGTAATATGGGCCTGAAAATCTTTGCTCAGCCATCCGGCAGTGCCCATCTGTCGAGGCTCAAGTGTGAGAATGGTCGAGTCGTTACCTCGAAGCCAGAGATCTTTGCTGAGATAGAGAGTTTTTATGGAAACCTCTACGCCGCACACACACTTGCTCCCACACCTGCCACTCGCGAAAGTGATAGCCGTGCACCGCTTACCCGACACCACACGGAAGATCTTCCAGACGTCAGCCTCGGAGAGATTAGTATAGCCCTTGAACAGCTTAAGAATGGTAGAACACCCGGCGAGGACGGAATTACCACAGAATTGCTGAAAGCCGGAGGGATCCCGGTCCTGAAGGAACTACAGCATCTGTATAATTCCGTCCTCCACAGTGGTAACGTCCCGTTGGTGTGGACCAGAAGTTTGGTCGTCCTGTTCTTCAAAAAAGGTGACAACACCTTATTGAAGAACTATAGGCCGATCTCACTTCTGAGCCACATCTATAAGGTCTTTTCAAGGGTTATCACGAACCGTCTCACCCAAAGGCTTGATGATTGCCAACCACCAGAGCAGGCTGGGTTTCGAAAAGGCTACAGCACCGTGGACCACATCCATACACTTCGGCAGGTTATCCAAAAAACTACAGAGTATAATCTGCCTTTGTGTATGGCTTTTGTGGACTATGAGAAAGCCTTCGACTCCATCTAGACCTGGTCAGTTCTGGAATCCTTACAGCGATGCCAAGTAGACCAACGCTAAATCGAGGTGCTGAAGAACATATACGACGCTTCGACGATGACTGTTCACATCCAGAACCAGCAGCCCAGTCCTATCCAGATGCAGGGTGTGAGACAGGGGGATGTAATTTCCCCGAAACTGTTCACAGCTGCACTAGAGGATATATTTAAGACGCTGGACTGGAGATCGCGAGGCGTCAACGTCAACGGCGAGTATATTTCACACCTTCGGTTTGCTGACGATGTGGTTTTGATGGCGGAATCGCTGGAGGATCTCAGTCGGATGCTCAACGATCTCAATACTGCTTCTCGATGCGTGGGACTGAAGATGAATCTTGACAAGACGAAAGTCATGTTCAATGATCTCATCGTTCCAAGTCCCGTTTCCATCGAGAATGCAGTAATTGAAGTAGTTAAAGACTATGTCTACCTGGGACAGGTTATACAGCTTGGCCCGGGTAACTTCAACAAAGAGATCGATAGACGCACTCGGCTGGGTTGGGCGGCATTCGGAAGACTCCGCACCATCCTCACTTCGCAAATACCTCAATGCCTGAAGGCAAAGTCTTCAACCAGTGCGTCCTCCCAGCCATGACCTACGGTGCGGAGACTTGGACTCTGACCGTTGGGCTGGTCCACAAGCTGAAAGTCGCACAACGAGCGATGGAAAGAGCTATGCTCGGCATTTCTCTAAGGGATAGAATCCGAAACGAAGAAATTCGACGGAGAACGAAGGTAGTCGATATAGCTCTTAAAGTCAGCAAGTTGAAGTGGCAGTGGGCTGGCCACATCTGCCGAGTCAGCGACGGTAGATGGGGAGGAAAGTCTTGGAATGGAGGCCGCGCATAGGTCGGAGAAGCGTGGGGCGCCCTCCTCCAGATGGACCGACGACCTTTTTAGGATAGCCGGAAGTGGCTGGATGCGGAAAGCTGAGGATCGCATGTGGTGGAAGGCATTGGGGAAGGCCTATTTCCAGCAGTGGATAGATACAGGCTGATGATGATGATGATGATGATGTTCATACTTAACAAGTACTAATGGCTGATCGATCCGAGTGCCGAGGTCAAGGTTAGTGCCGGAACGAATAAGGTATCTGTTATTCCGTTTCTCAGTACAAAAAAAATGGTGTGGCAACGAGCTTACTCCGTCAAATATGGGAAAATTCCTTTGTCTGGCTGACCGTTTTATTTATTAAAAGTGAGACCCAACGGATCCATCAGGACAATCCGATCTTGCTGGATCCGTTGCCGTGGATTATGCAATATCTTTGTAGACTAGTGGCAAATAAATCTAGCAAGGAGCGAAACGTCGAAGAAATAGCTGCGTATGTGTACAGTCGCGCACGCTATTATTCATTTCTACAATTTGCGAATAAAGTGTTTTTATTTATACTTATACGCACACTATTTATAATCACAAATAAATTAATAATATAAAAAACACTATATAATACAATGCAACTAAATAAAATAAATGCAAACTATAACAGTCAATAAAGAAACTCAAAATTAACAGAAAACAAAAGTCAATTAACAATTTAGAAAGCGACTGTACACCGGGACAGAGCGGAATCGGTGCGCGGGGCAGGGTACTTTTTTTTTTTGGACGAACTAACACAGTTGGCACAGAGAAGCTGGCCTTTACTGCTTCACCGGATTTGAGAGGTGGCATAGCTCTTAGGTCGCTTAGCCTGAATCTCTATTAGGTGGTAACTCGATACAAGGGTCCCCCCGGTGAGGGGTAACCTCGGCTTGGACGGTTACCATTATTACGCGTTAGCAGTCCGATCCGAGGGCGCCCGAAAGGGCCGAACCACGACTCGGTCGGTAGCTATTTTATTAACGAAATCTACTGGGACAATCTAAGCTAAACGAAGGGGGCAGGGTACGGTACTGGAACAGCCAATAAGCGCTTACGCGTCGCCGCCCGCGCCCTTTGACTCCCCGGGAATAATTTACTTGCGACTTCTGCGCATTATCGGTCAAGTTATTTGACACCATTTATACCCATGAATTTAAATGTAATAAAAAAATTATATATTTTTATTATCATCAATATATTTATAATTATTTATGATATTGTTATTACCAATTTCTTTTTAATTATCCTAAGCCTTTAAAACACACCTGACGGCCAGGGTGTGACGGTGTGATGACATATCATGCATGTCTGCAGTAAATCAAGAAAATCTTCCTGAGATTGTCAACATGCAATATTTGTAAGATGGCGTCTATGTTGATAGTATGATGTTCCTACATACGAAGACGAACAATAAAGCAAGTATCTACCTATACGGTGAGACATTTCACCAGACATCATCAATCGCTATCCGCGTTTTATCAAGCTTATAAGATAAAAGATAGATAAAGTTCCCAGATAAAGTTCGTGACACTAGTGCAAGTCTAGATTTGCAAGTTAAACGTTTATTCTAATCTGAGCAGATATTTTGCGATTACTATATATCTACTCCGATACAGACGTATATATAAACCATAATACGTATAAATAACAATATATGTTATCGATATCTTGTTAAAAAATTATCTTACAATGCGGTCATTGGGAATTACCCCTAATCGTGTCTATGAATACACGGTTACAGAATTGCTTGATAAGAGAAAAGTGTACATTGAAAGGATAATTGTAACCAGAACACATACAAAAGGAATGAAAATGTATTATGCATAAGTGTACGAAGCGGGAAGGTCTGACGAGTACGCCCTACAAGAAAATACTTTGACCAATTTGATGCTTTAATACAGCTTGAAGTAAAAAAGAGACAAGGTTGTATGTACTCGTTTTCGAAATTAATATATGAAACGAAATTGAGGTCAGTAATATCTGCCTATTCCTGTAGGTGACAGGTGTGAGTTTTGCAGATGCTAAAACCTAGCTATATGGGCTTCAACATAGGCTGAGGACGAAAATACAAGTCAATTAATATACTTCCCCTCATTGTTCATCAATTAACATTTGCATAAAGGCATCCAATATCATTGAACTGTAAGAGGTTTTTATTGCGATAATGATTGCTACTGTTTAAGCGGATCAAGGAATTTAGATTACGACATATTTACTGTATATTAATCATCAGTAAGTTAGGTAAGAAAAGTGTATGTATTCTTAGTAAACAAAAAAATGACACTTTATACGAGACTTAAATATGAGTGTGCTCAGGAATTACATGATCTAATCTATTGCCGTTCCACCGCCGGAGTAATTCCGGTGGATCCTTGGATTTCAACCTTTTCTTATGGGCATCCCTCAAACCTGAACGCGCGTGCTTTGTCTTTCATTATTAGTACAGCAAGGATTGGAATAGTTTGCTTGCATCTGCCTTTACTTCCGATTACAATATGGATGTTTTCGAAAGTAGAGGCATTACTAAGCTAGTGTGTCTACCAACCCAGAACTGCATTTCCACATAACACCAGGTGGGATCAAGCATTAGCATATAGCATAAGCAATAATGATCTACTGAGGATCTTGCTGCCGTGAGAAACATAGATTTGGCTTGTACCAATGATTATTCATCTGTGGGCTTTAGACAATAAAGAATGATAATAAGCACATCTATTGGAAGACTCAATAAGATCCAAGTAATGTTGTGTAATGCAGGAGGTGAACAGTTACATAAAATTTAGAAATAATTAAAAGATAATATTTTTCAGCCAGTAAAAAGTTAATCTTACCTTTGCAATCAGCTTTCCTTCATCATCAATTAGGTACTCTTCCAATCCAAACACTAGAGGTGATGCATTACCCAAATGGAAAATCCGTGATGATGTACCAATTGTTACTCTGAACTCTATGGTTTTTGCTAACAATACATTTGTAATCATAAATACTGACTTCTTTCCCTTAAGATCTAAAAAAAATATAATTAACAAATGAAAGACATTGGTTCATAATTTCTATCCAAAACATTACACAGGATAATTAAGCTATCAAAGGAACAGTACATTAAGAACTAAATGACCCTTGGTTTGTCTATATGAATTAATTTTTTTGCAACATGTCTATATTAATTAAATTATCACTGCTAGCAATCCCAACCCCAAGTCTATGAAAAATAACATATCAGAGGTTGGATGCTATTTGTTATGCTGTAGGGCTTAGGGAGTTCCTATATTTCTAAAGGATTTTTACAAGGTTTTTTCTATGATTACCATGTTAACTGACATACTAGGAATTAGGGGTTCACAGCCAAATTTCCTATCACCTTAGGTGGTATTTGGCACTGAATATAAATCTCACCACTAATAGTTTCAATAACTGATTAAAATAATTCATTGTTTATAGCAAACTACATAACATAAGTAGAAATGATGACAAATGACAAAAAAAAAATGTTTAAAATAAATGAATAGCTGAAGTTTTATACAACTTCCAATATTAAAACATTGTGAATAGGTTTCTTTCTATTTAATCCTACAATCAAATATTTATGAAAACTAAAGCCAACCTTTGTTTTTTTCAATATCCAAGTAAACATTGTTGATGAGGTTTTTATCTTTTGGAACCACATTTTTGGTGAAATTGACCATGATTACTCTAACTTTATTTTTAATAGATTCATCTTGTAAAGTTATCTGAAAGTAAACAATAAAAGTGAATAAAAATAATTTAGTTAATATATTATTAGCCATGGATTTTACTTATCACTACACAGTCTACAGATGTCTGCCAATACTATCCTTTTAAGCCATAAAGTTTGTTCATCTTAACTTCCTCATTCATCCATTCATTGATTATCAAAATCTCATCTCTATAAATTGGTCTTGCATAGCATAATTATTACTGACTCCACATTTATGGCATTAATTATTACTCACTTATTTTGCCATGCAAAAATCCCATGCAACAAAGTGGGCACCAACACAAAAAAGAACATAGCTAAGTGGACAATTTTTTTTAAAGGTAACTAACAATATTTCTTCACAAATATAATTAATATTCTTGTTTAACCATTCCAAATAAGCTAAGCTAATAAAGCTTACTAGGAAATTGTTTACATCAATAGTCCAATGGTGTATTTGAACCTTATTTTGCAGACCATACCCTAAACCATTAGGCTATTAACATCTCAAATTACAAGTAGAGATGGCAAAATTTGTTTTAATTCTAAGTGTGCTCCCCCAGTGCCTTTCACTTTATTATCCTTATTATGTGCTGATTCCACTTCAGACAGGTCATTTTACTAGGACTCCTTGTGTGAACTTCAGTTTCTGCAGTTCAAACATCTCTTTAGAGATAGCTCACCAAAGATTTAACTGTCACCAGTGATTTTCCCAACATTTACGATTTGGGGACCTTCAAGAAACAAGCCTACTCCTACCTCAAAGGTTGGTAACGCTCGTCTCCAGCTCCTTTGGTGCTGTGGATGTTCATGGGCGACAGTGATGACTTAAGATCAAGTGAGCCGTAAGATTGTTTGCCACTTTTCATATTAAAAAAAAAAGATTATTGTATAATAGAATGGCTTTTAAAATTCTAATTTTCCAATATCTTTTGAATTACCTAAAAGAGTTATATGATTATTGTCTTAAATTTCAAACTTTCGTATCACTATATTAAATATCATTATAACAAATCATAATTGAGCAACACAGCCGTATATATCATTATCCAATGAGCCTAGATTATAGATTGTTATCTAGGTTTCAGTTAAAATACCTTTTCATGAAGACTATAGTGAATAGATCATTAAACATGCTTAACTCAGTTGTTATATTTATTTTAGCCATAAGTGCTACTAAATAGAAAATGATAAGACATGTGTCATGTAACTAGTTTTTTTTTTCTGTCATGTAATTAGTGATTTTGTATAATACAGAAAACCTAATCAATGATTTTAACATCCTGCCTTATAATCAAAATTAAAAGATATTTTTTAATCTATGGCAATTGTAATTTAGCAAATGGCAAATAGGAATTATTACAATGATACTTATAAGTAGACCGTGATGCTTTAGTTTTCGGTCAGGTCAAGGTCATTCGTCAGGTAATGAATGTATGATAATTTAACTTACCTTTACGCTCTCATGTGGAAATTTGAATTCAGAATCCTGAAAATTACGCTCTTCAAGCCATTGAACGTACGCAGAGTTTGATTTTTCTTTGTTGAGATTCTTGCTAAGCTCACCTAAGGGTGTAAACATTTTACCGTCTTTTGCTTTCTCATTTTGCACAAAAAGCGATGTAACTTTATACAATTCTGCTTCAGTAATATGCGGAATGCAAACCAACTGACTGCTGCCGATTTCGATCTCTATTTCGTCTCTGATAAAAGGCCATGCGTCTTCAAGTTTCAACGATTTTAAATTTTCCAAACCAACATCTTTACGTATTTCATGAGAGTACAAAGACTTTACAACCACTTTTAATTTCTTCGGCATTTTAGTAGATCAATTATTGTTTTGTATTATAACAAATTAAAAACACGAACGATACGTCCTCTCTACAACGTTGACAAAAAAGACTAATTTTTAATCCCACGAATTTTATAGGAAAACACTCTGTTACATAGGTTTTAGTACAAGAGTAAAAGAGATGAAAATATTCAAGTGTTTCCATTCCCGGTGACTTCAATTTCCCATCATTAGTAACTCTATTTATTTTTATTATTATGCAATTATGAAGGAAATATACAGTTTTTTTTTGAGTTTAAATGAAATTTAACATATAATATAAGCTTTAGGTTACTGACGCTGGGTTTTTATAATGGTTTTGATAGTCATTTATAGAAAAAGCTCGTACGTCCTTTTAACCCAAGCTGGGTAGACAGCTTTTCCTATCACTGAGCTTATTTAGGCCCATATGTCATAGTTCGTCAACCAAACGCCATGCACCGGGCACAAAGCCCTTTCTACCAAGAGATTTAATTATCCCTATTCTAATACAGTGGCAATACACTCAACGTAATACTCTTATTAAAGGACTGGAAATTGTGATTAATAATCCTTAAGCCAATTTTTAATATTAAATAAAAACGATACTTGTTATAAGTCCACAAAAGATAGGAAAATAAGAATATTGGCAACAAAAAATTGGGGAAACGTCATGAAGTGGTCACGCATTTTCCACGCGGCTGCCTTTCGATAACTGCATGATGCTACAGTCTACAGTGTTTTTGATGCATGTTGTCGGATTCGTCACCGGTCCTTGCTTTCCAAACCTAGTTCTTGAAAATTATGACGCTTTGAGTTAGTAGTAATGACTGTTTCGTCACGACTACAAATCGTGATCAATGTCTGCCTAGAACGTGGTCCAAATAATTCATATACACTTTCTCAGAGATATTCTTATGTAATTAAGAGAAACACACAAATACTATAGCGATGTTTTTTTATACTGTTTTAATGTATAGGAGGGTAATAAATTAATACCAGGTGAGGTCAATGACGCAAGGTATCCATAATTTTCTTAGAGCTATCAATTTCTTATACTAATTCTTAACGTATAACTCGTGTGGACCACAATACTTCAAAAGTGTTGCTTGTCTCCAAAATAATATTCTCTGAAAGTTTTTTGTTTGGAAGAATTGAAATGAAAGAGTACCAGTTATTGAATATTACAGGTCGCTACTTTTCTGCACACAATCGTTGTATTATAAATACCAACGGAGAAGTGTACACGACGTGAAATATTGAAAAATTAAGTTAACAAAAACTTGAATCTTTACAATTTCGCTCGCAATCCTTAAAAAAACTACATTATTATTATTATTAAAATATTAAACCGAAATTGAGATGGCCACGAAAAAAAATCTTCTTGTATTCTGCGCGGCCAACAAGTTTCGTACGTTAAGACCAACCAGATTACCGATTTATAGTCACCTTATTACGCTGTCTTACCTTATTACGCTCGGATCCTAACACGTTCTACGGGCGGACCAAAAATTGAGTTTAGGATCGAGAACTATACCTAAGTTTGATTAGTGGACTTTTGGAAGGATTGATTTCTACTCTACATTTTCGAAACTGGTTTAATGTCTTGACTAATCTCCGATTGAGCTGTGGTTGCGCTCCGACATACCGACGTAGGTGTCGTCGGCCAAGAGGGTGCTTTATCGAAAGGGTCACTACAACTAACATAAAGCAAAAGATGACTCAAACAATAGATATATTACTAAAGTAATCCGACGGCCAAGTATCGGTATATACGTCGAGTATGTCAGTGTAACATTATGCCTGCTGAAAATATTTCTACCATTTAAATATACATTTAAGATATTTTTCATATTCAATATTTATGACTTATTCATATTATGATAGTCATTATTTATGACCTATTACAGTCAATAGGGGCAGAGATGTTGATTGTCTATATGTCCTCATCATTGCATGCTTTAACCTGTTAAATATCTTTAAAATTGCAAAACACTGGCAATTGAAATCACTATAAAATCTGTAAAATTAGTGTTATTAAATTTTAGGAGTATCATAGCAATGATAACTAAGTTGTTCAAGGATTTGAATGCCAGCTATCTGTAGGGGGATACCGTTCTTGCATGGAAAAAAAAAGTTTGTGTCCAGTTTATAATGTCTCTCTCTTCCTCTCACTTATAGGACCTTGATTTAGGTTAAAGGCTTGATAGCTAATTTTATGTATGTATAAAGTTTTAGTGTATATTGTGATTGTATAATTGTGGGGCATTAATTTACAGCAGCAAAACACATAAATTCGGTTATAAATATATTTAAAAGCTATGAGACAAAACAATTATAATCTATTTAGTTCATATTTGAGACTTTTAATATTATGAAGAGATTCAAAACACAAAAGTAAGAGTTTATGCAGTTTTGACTGGAATGTTAAGTATGAAATATTCAATATGCAGAATAATATTTTACTGGTAAAATGTATTGAAAATTTAGCATAAATTGTGGAACATTGTTATAGTTATAACACATGTTCAATTATGTGAATATAAATTGTGTTATACTTAGACTTATAAGTTATCCAAACTACAAATTGGTGTGTGCTGTTGTAATTTATTACAATTATGCTGCTTTTATAAAGCAAAGCCGTTCACAAAATTATACTAAAACATTAATATTTGAAATGTTATAATGTTGGCAATACTTATGAATTTTAACATACAGGTTTATCAATGGTCTCAAACCATTTGCACCCTGTATTAAAAGTTCTTTGTTAGCATAATGCAAATGGACAATTTTGTATAATATGTCATACAAATAAAAATTATTGATACAAAGCAAAACTTTTGCAATTAATTAAATTTTATGAACTAATTATTTTTTTAGTAATAATTTTACATTTGGCAGCACTACAACAGCGAATTAATGGAGATAATTCAAATGGCATTTCAGTAAATAATTTTTAGTACCTAATTGTATTCACCATTGCCAACATTAAAACAGTCAATAAAGTTGGTGCTTTACTGAATACATTATTTTTGTTTACTTTTTGTGAACATTAGAGGTGGTGGACTGAAATACTGAAGAAGCAGTCATTAGATTCTCTATATACTGCCCAAGAACCTGGTTCTCTGAACGGAGCTTCAAGTTTTCTTCTTTTACTGAATCCACCCTTTGTGATAGATCTGAAAATAATAATCATAAAATATTTAGTAATATTATTATCACAGGCCTTAATCTGCATTTGTAAGTTCCATCACTTGTCTAAAAACCGCTAATGTGTAATTATTGAGCTAAAAAAACTGTGGCAATCCATTCCACTTAACTAGAATAATGCACAAAAGGGCTTTGTTTTTTTGGTGTGGTATGGGATAGACGGATGCAGAAAGTCCAGGATTGTGGAAGACATTGTGAATGCCTATTTTTAGAAGTAGATTGACATGGGTGGTTGATTACACTTAAGTATTTATCACTTGGTCAGTGGTGAAGGAAAACATAGGAGATACCTTTAATTCAAATAAATAATTATGTTTAACCATGCCGTAATAGTCTTTTAAAGAGAAGATGTGTAACCTACACATTAAGGCATACTAAAAACCATTACTATACTATTTAAGTAGACATACAATTGATCCTGAATAATCAGAGAGGAGAATTACAATTATTTGCAGGGTATATCTTACATAAATATGGCGCGAATACAGAAACTGTGAATTCAGAATTGTAATTTATATGAAATTATATAGGATACCCTCCTAGGTGGCAGACTAAAAAAATCTAATTGATTGTAGCTTTTGAACAATTTGATTAATTATATTAAGGGTCAGACAATGTTTGGAGAATTTTGTTTTGTAATTTACTCTAGCATGGTTCTTAGGCCTTGCCTTTTTAAAAGTTCCTTCAATTCAGACTGGTACACTTTGTTTCGGATCAATGTTCATAAAGAAACCACAAAGCTCATTTGCCGTTCTTAAACCTTCACTAAGATTTTTCAAATAAAATGTCACATTTCCAGTGATTGTTGAAGCCTCTTCTTCAATTGGCTGTAAATTTAGCTATTGGAACACTTTTATTGGACTCATAGGGGAATCTTAGATGTAACAAATAAGTGTATGTGTTTAAAAAAGGCTTGGCTTAAAGGTCTTGTTACCAGGCCGTAAAATATTCAACAACAAACCTTACAGTTTAAAGTTATATAGCAGTAGGTAACTATGGTTATAAAGAGCTATAATCAAAAAAGGTTTTTAAAAACTACAGAATAAAAGTAATAAGTTGTAAATAAATTAAAAAGAAAGCAA
Source organism: Meandrusa payeni (assembly GCA_029286785.1). Taxonomy (NCBI): domain Eukaryota; kingdom Metazoa; phylum Arthropoda; class Insecta; order Lepidoptera; family Papilionidae; genus Meandrusa; species Meandrusa payeni. Next base: position 5,700,524 of record JAGSMX010000022.1, read on the forward strand.
TTCAGAAACAATAGGTAGAATCTTTTGTTATTGAGATACTTGCCATCTAAAGTGTTTTGCAACTCTAAAACTTGCGATATTAAGCGTGCTTTTTCTTCTTGTTCGTCGATACCCGAGTCAGGCTCAAAGCTAGGTGGTCCATTGAGTCCAGGGCTTGATGAACCACCTGTGTATGAACTAGGTAGAGAGTCCATAGAACGGCCATGGTCCAAACGATTATTGTCGATGTCGTCTGTAATTATTACTTGCGGATCATCATCAGCTAATGGTATATTGTCATCATTACATTTTTGAATAATAGACGACATTTTTATGAATCTAAATGTATTAAGTTCAAGCGCATAAATCGAGGTCGTGCTTGGTCAAAAACTGTTCAATTGTGTTAAATCAATAATTGTTTGATTTTTGCAATTTGACACTGACAGACAAGCATGACATTAATAAAAAAATGTTGCTCTTTGATACAAATACATTTTATTTAATCTTCTTTCAAGTAATTAAAATGTAACTTTTACAAATTTATGTTGATTTTTATTACTTGATAATTCTGTAGAGAAAAGCAATGAAAAGGTATCAGAGTATATGTTATCAAGTGTGTCTTCGTCTATTTATATGAGTGTGAATGTTTCTGTATAAATATCATATTAAAATTAAATAAATACACTAATTTGAAAAAAACGTGATTCTGGCCTGGGTCCACCCAAAGTTCTATAGATGCCTGATGTTACCATGTTCGTATACTGTATCGTATATAAGAACAAGGTAACATTTTTTTTCTTTCAATTCATAAATGTCTATGTCTAAATCTATTGCTTTCGACCTATTGACAGTGACAGTTGACGGCTATCACTGTCATACTTTATATTCTGTAAAATCTATAAACCAATTTATATTTAGGTTTAAATAGTAAAACGATATATAATTTTAAATTTGGTACTATTCTTGCATGTATTAACACAGGTATGGCATTAGCCACACGTATGTCTGTATTCGATATTTTATCAGCTACGAAATGGATGATCCGAAGAGGTTAGGTTACATTTCATGCAATTTTTTGTTTATTACCGATGCTTTCTTAAATGACCATATTATTTTTAGATTTTAGAGCTTTATCTTCGTTACCTGAACAATCGGAAGATGCTACGCAAGAAGTTAAAAAAAGGTCAGCAGGGCGTAGAATTCGCATCCAAAATCCAGCTTTAGAATACCGACATTTTTATCCAGAATTTTTGCCTGACCCAAATCCGAAATGGAGAAATACGTTACGTGAGAAAATGGAAAGGGCGGACATGTTGAAAAGGAGAAGTCAAATTGATATTCCCGAGTTTTATGTTGGTATGTCTGAAAAGGTTTTTTTTGCATTCATTTCAAAAAGACAAATTTGCATGTTAGCATAATTCATGCGTCTCCTTCATAATTCTTCTTGTTTTTAAACACTTTCAGGATCCATTCTCGCTGTCACCATTTCAGACCCTCATGCTCAAGGTAAAACTAACAGATTTGTTGGTATATGTATTGAAAGGAAAGGTTGTGGCTTGAGAGCCGAATTTATCCTCCGAAATGTTGTAGACCATCAAGGTGTAGAGGTAAATTATTTTTTTTTAAATCTCATACATTGCCATCCATTTGTATATTATGTTTAGCAATTTGATGAAATTAATGGATCCCCATGGTTATGGTTGAAATACGATATCTTAACATTCCATAAATTAAAATGTATATGTGTAATAATATTTGCATGTGTCACAATCGAAGTTATATATTTATTATGACACACACACACACATGCATACATATAATTACTTTATACTAATTAACTATAAAACAAAAAAAAATATGATACAATTAAGGAAGAGCTGGATCTTCAGGCACAAGTATATTTTATACTTAAAAGAAGATGCAAACATTGTATACTTGCTTTATATGTTTTTTGTTTTTGAAAATAAGAGATCCGGTCGGACAGTACATAATAATACATAATATATAAAACAACATAGATAACGAGAGACTACTTAGCTTATGTACAGAGGCATTACCAACGAACAACACTAATAACACTCTCAACACAGCAGAACAACTCTAAAGCCTAAGAACTGTACTACTGCTCTTATACTATTAAATCCTTTACATATTTAAAACTCTTTGTTTTTAATAGCACATACATTAACAACTAGTTATTTGTATTATAACACACATATACCATATGTGTCGAATAAATGAATCTGTTATAAATATAGAGTAACTGGCAAATGCATTTGACATATAATCTAAACATTCGAAACAAATCATTCGATAGTCAAAAGAGCAATTATCTAACACATGCTATAAGTGGCAGACTGTGTTTACATCATTTCTTGTAATGAAAGCTTTATATATATATTATTATATGTCTAGGATATATTGAGTGACAAGTTGGTGTGACAATAACCTCCGTTTGTTTCCATTAAATGTTTTAGGGTTTCTTCTGATTAGCTCTTAGCAAACAAAAATACAGAACAGAAGCAGACACAATTTTTTCTGAAACTTCTCTAATAGCTAATTCTACTGATCCAGTTTATTTAAGAATCCTTGTTTAAACAAAAGTGTGTGCACTAGTATTGATTATATATTGAGCAGTTGTTTACTTTGAAATAAACATAGTGTATGGATGTATATATTTAATTATATTTATCTAATAAAATATGTTCGGCAGATTCGATATGATCTTTACGACCCCACAATTCAATCAATACAAGTTCTACGACTTGAAAAACGTCTGGATGAAAAACTCCTATATTTGCGGGATGCACTGCCTGAATATAGCACATTTTCTTTTGACATGGATGCAGAAATACTTCCAGAAGGCAGCCCCGTTCCAGTCAATCCTGTCCAGGTATATATTTTTATTCTATATTTCTTAATATTGTTATTTTATCTGGGTCCAATTAAGTTTGGTGAAAAGAGGAGAACTTCTTGTCTCTGTCTAACCCACTAGGGTTAAAAGGGCAGGAGAGCTGTTAAAAAAATCAGATTGTCAAGTTTATGTTTTTATTTATTTTTTTAACAATAATATGTTATTGAATATTTAACTTTACTGTAGATCAACCCTATAACTTAGATCACCATATATTCTTGCAACAGTAAATAATGACAAATATATGCACATTTTTTTAAAAAACCCTTTTAATTTTTTAATCACAATAAATTTTGGCCTAATTATGTCCTAACCTATAAACTTAGTACTTGGTCACATTGGTATTCTATAATTTTTAGGTGAAACTGAAACCAATGCCATGGCTTGAAAGGTGGGAAAGGCAAGAACTCAAAGGAGTGTCCAATATTGAAGAGTATCTAAGGGAAAAAGATAAGGTCAGAAGAGAGTTAAGAAAGACACCATGGGAGAAATATGATTTAATGAAACAATACAGGTATATTGCATCAATTCAATTTCATGTATTTATTTGTATTTTTAACCATCTTCTACTCTACTTATGAAAATCTAACACTAAGTAAGTACTCCATATCAAGCATGAATGTGGTACAAAAAAGAAAATATAGGCACAAGAACTTTGTTATATAACTACAATACTTCTCAAATGAAAGATGTATAGCATTTAATCTGATTTAATTTAAAGTCAGTGTTTGTTTTTATTATTATAAGACCACCACAGACCCACCGTCTGTCACACTTGGGGCCTAATCAACCTCTTTAAGCCACCATGTCCTTTTTGTGAGTTCTTGCTTAAGCTTCTATAGAAATTTGATTGATGAAGTTGGCTCAGGCATCTGAAGCCTTAAGGCTACCAATAGTCATAAAACAGTGATAGCTTAGAGGCTTTCCTTTCTGATTATAACAGTCTGGTTTGATCCCCATGTGGCTTGTATATAAAATTCATTGAGATTTTTGGATTCCGATATTCAAAAACACAACTTTATCCTATTATATTTGAGGCTTAACACAAACGGAGCTAGTGGCTTCTATATCTGTCTGGTTAGGTTGAGTTACACAAAAATAAAAAAGTGATGAGAGATGGGAAAAATTGTTTCTACCATGGTTGTTAAGGTATAGTAATTATGCATGACAAAACAAATTTAATTCTGTTATGATTGTATAAAGCAATGTTTTGTTATGATATTGTATTTTGTACCTTATTCTTTTTCTTTAAATAATTTCAGAAAAACAATTCCAGTAGAGGATCAAAATGAGATATGGGGAGAGGTATACAACCAATTGAATCAACTTCGACTTTCACGTAAAAAGATGCTTAAGAAACGTCCTATTGGCGCACCTAAACCACAACTTGCATAATGATATAATAAGTGTTATAAATATATAGCTTGTAATATGTCTGTAATTTTATTTTATCTAATAAGGAATACCAGAAATCATATTATCAATCAGAAAACCAGGTCATTCATCATATCTTAACGATGATGAACACATAGAAATAATTATCGTAGTATGACAGTTTTTTAATTGAGAGGGGGCAACAATCATAAGAATCACCTAATGTAATGTGATCATTGCATCCCAAGAACATCAGTAGTATCAACATACAACAACAGCTCATCCATGTAGATTCGTTATTAATCCTGAAGATAGACATCAGACTCTTAGAGGTTCCTAGATCGTACGAGTTCTGAAAAAACAAGAGATCTTGTTAAATAACAATACATGTCAATAGCCTAATGGCTTAGGGTACGGCCTGCGAATCGTAAGGTCGTGGGGTCGAATCCACCATTCGACTATTGCCGTGAACCATGTCCTAGCACAAGCTTAAGCTTAGTTGGAATGGTTAACAAGATTGTTAGTAATACTTTTGAAAAAAAAAAAAATATTACTAGCTTTCTTTTTAAAAAAAAAATCATAATCCGGTCCGGGCACACTTGTCGCTTCTACTTCCAAATATAGTCGCCGGTCGAAGAACTAAATTCAATTTCGATATTTAAATAGCCATGTTTTCATGTTCTATGAGACCAAAAGAGCTATAAAGACGTCCTCGGGAATGCTTGGGTGACTTGAAACATTGATAAGATAATTATTATATAAACATTGCAAAAATTATTATTTATTACTATAAAAACATAAGCTATATCGAGTTTCGATTTTTTCTCAAAAAATTTATTGGATGGTAAAGCACTCTTTACGTGTACATACGTAACGGAACGCAATAATCACAGAGTATACAACCATATCGGCTAAATGTAAAATGACATTTCCATGATCTATTTATTTTTCAACAGATGTCGCTATAGGGTTAAAGTTGATTTTGCAGACAAAATATCTTTTAATATGACATGTGTGTTGGTCTTCAACAACTTGATTTTTATCAAACAATAAGTTAATTTTTTTAAATGAAATGATATTATTTTATAATATTTGTTTGTTTCTAAATACATTTACATGACACATTCAACTTTTCATTTTAAGAACAAGCAATTTCAGGTCTTTGCATTTATTGCGATCGAGAATCGTGTGGTCTAAAAAGATTAAATTGTATGTGCGCTTCGGGATCGTGTGTGCGTTATAAGCGGTTCTGTAAGAGATACGTGAAACTTGTACTGCGATACATTGCACTCTTGATTATTTAGTGTGTGTACATTAAATTAAAATCGATGAATTGTGTACAGTGAAATCAAAAGTGAACATTATCGTGTGTTGTCATAAGCTACCTATTTATCGTATGATGATCACCTGTCGCCGGGTAAGTAATTGTTTTACTAAGCATTAAAATATAAATTTATACTTGGTTATTATTCACATAAAGTTATAGTTTTTGGTCCTTTTTGAACTTAGTTTATCTTATATGTCTCGTATGCCGTATTAAACAATGATTCCTTCTGTTTGTGTCATAAAATTGCAATTGCATTTTGCCAACCTTGATTTATCGATTTACGTCACTTACTGCTGTTAGTTTTGATTCGACACATTTGTTTCTGCAAAATATTTTTGATGATATTTAACGCACTAAATTTTATACGGTGAAAATTTAATAGAATCATTAAAATGACTTTAATATATTTCAAGCTGGAATGTTTGGTACCCATGTATATTGAGTGTATCTTTATGTTCAAAACATTAATAAAATATATATACTAAGTATTTTATGTGATAATTTGTGATTTTTTATTTATATTTATACTGCTAGACAAAAAATAGAGCTAGAAAAAATCCACAGATTTTTAAATTAATTTCTTTTATGATTCTGTTTGAGCCATTCTGCTGCAATTTTTTCCTAAGCCAAGTCTTCAATATAATGCAGCGATTTGGTGTTATATTAACAATTCTTCACTATAATCCTAAAATATAATGATAAAAACATAATACAGATAACAAATTCGGAAGGAATTATGACTTTAAAAGACCTGTAGATCAAAGTGAATAGAGATACAACAGGAATGTTGAAATCTTGAACTACTAGGTGTTTGTTGGATATTGTAAGATAGAAAGTGGTGCTAAGGATGCCCAGCACATAAATAAGGCTAGAACATTATGTAAGGTGGACCTTGCCGTGTGAAGTAACAAGCGGTGAGGTAGCAAGAGGGGAGATAAAATAGACTTTGTTTACTGGGCACCCCCATCCAATTATAGCTAAGAATTAATGCTAAATAGAATATGACTATAACTTGGATAACCACAATGAACAGATTATACCTAGAACAGTTGCATGTTGTTGCCATGTTTACTGCACACACCTCTATAACTACAACAGTGATATAGGTGTGCACAGTAAAAATGGCTGCCCCCATTTTGATGGCCTTATGCTAGGCCACAAAATTGCTTCATCAAGTCTACATTGAATTTGTGATGGTTGGTCTATAGAGGTGTTTTTATGGGTATATCCATTTCCTTATTGAAATGAAAGGGAATTGTTGTAGCATTTTCAAACTCAGTTTATTTGGCTCACCTCTTGGTAAAAGTCAAAAATATTGATAGATCCAGCAATGCTAAATAAGGGATATATATATAGCCTGTCCTAAAGTTTGGTTGTCTAGTGAGCTCATTCTTGTTTTAGTGGACAAGTGATCCAAAATATAATAATATAATAATAAATAGGTTGACATCCAGATTTCTTCTAGATATTGGATATTATGAGTAGGTCTTCAGAAATTTCTCAAAAATGTAGATTTCCTTTCAATATTTTTGTCCACTGTCAAGCATGGTGTTAATAAACAGATAGTGTTTTTAATTATTGCAAATTGAAATTGTGTTTTGAAATTATTTTTAAATTATTATGTTAATAGATACACATTAAACAAATAAGCCTTTAACTTTTCTTCTATGTCTAAGGTTAAAAAAAAACTTTCTTAACCTTAAGGAGGCATATCTATGCACTTCTTCAGCAAGCTATGTGACTTGGGGTAAGCACAAGGGTTAGTTACATGCGTGGAAATAGTGTTGCATAAGTGAATTATATTTTTGGTGAACAATTGTCTTTACCTGCACGATCAACATTATGTTGTTAAAGTGTTCAATATTTTTACATATTGAGTGTCATATAAAATTACCAATTTTTTTAATGTGGACATATTAGATATGGAGAAGCATTAAACATAAGTTTGAAGCTGTAACATACACTGGATCCATTTGCTATAATGACAGGAAGTGTATGTATGCATAGTTTATCAATTTCTCATTTTACTTCCTTCCAAAGCGGATCCTTAAAGTCGCGGGGCGATGACCGATAATCTTGCGCTTGCCCTTTTCGACACAAGCTTGCAAGCTAATGCAATTAAGACCCCAGAAACTTCGAGACTTTTGTTGTTTATTTTATGATATTCACATGCCCCATTTGGCTCACACTGAGTTTGCCCAGGTATCAAATACAGTTTACATCTGCGTATACACAGCCTATATATGTCCCTCTTTTCAGCACATGCTTTCTCTGCAAAGAGAATCGGCATAGTCACGCCACTCGGCCTAGTGGGGTTGACGGACTGCACATGTTTCAAATTTTTTTCTAAAACATGCAGGTTTCCTCACGATGTTTTCCCTTAACGCGGGGCACGTGGTAAATCTGAACCCAAAATTTCAGCATACAATTTTTTTGGTGCGCGCACCGAGGATCGAACTCGGGTTGCTAGCGTAATCTGCAACTTAAATGGACCGCCCGGACACCAATATTCTATACTTTTCTTATTTTCTTTCAGTACTTATCGTAAAATAAATAACTTGTTATTTTCATTCAATATTATGTTTACCACAATCTTGTATGATAAATATGGTGTGCCATACGAAAAACTCGTAAAAAAAACTAAAAGTGGTTGTATTGTTGTAAGGATTGTCTTTGAAGATGATTGTTTGAAGCGTCAATAGCCTAATGGTTTAGGGTACAGCCTGCTAATCGTAAGGTCGTGGGTTCGAATCCACCATTCGACTATTGCCCTGAACCATGTTCTAGCACAAGCTTAAGCTTAGTTGGAATGGTTGACAAGATTGTTAGTAATATTTCTGAAAAAAAAAAGAAATATTGCTAGCTTTCTTTTAAAAAAAAAAATTGTGTGTTGGGAAAACATAGATTTTGTAGTGTGTGACGAGTGCTCTCAGGTATGTATTATGATATTAAGGTATTACTTCAGAATAGATGTTAAATGAAAGAAAAAATTGAAATTACCTACGGATTTGCCTATTCAATACGTATTACTAAACGCGATTTTTATTTGGAAAATGTCGTCAATCCATTATGTCTCCTCAAACAGATTTAGATAGCAGTTTATGAAAATTCCACTTTTATCTCCGTTGCGATAAAACAACTTAGATGCAAGCGTGAGATTGTACATAAATTAAGCGATTAAAATGAACGTAAGTGTACAATGCGTGTTATATTTAGATTAATTATCTTTGACGTTGTCGGACTTTTTGAGACATTTCAATGTATTACGGATTATCACTACATAATTCACCGATCGATCATGACGACAACTTCCATTAATTATCAGAAGTTGTTATCTGGGTCGATGTTATAATTTATACAACCCTATCCAGTTACTCATAAGAGAATAAGCTTAGGCTCTGATAGCTCGGCCACCTCTCAATCCAGTAAAGTTATAAAATCCTTCGGGTTAACAAAGACAATCCGTCAAAACGAGTGTACTTTAGATCACAAGATTGAAGTAAAACTTCTTTAGTTTCTATATGTATGTAATATATGTTTGTATATGTATAAAATATACACAAAATATAATATATATACGATTGTTCAAGAGAGAGATAAAATATGCACGCGCACTGCTCTCTCTTGCTCCTATATTGTGATACAGACAATATTAGAGTTGAGGCGTATTTATCGTGACAGGTAAAATACTAGGTACAAAAATAGTCACCCGTACCTTTTACTAGTTTTTGGTCACAGGTATTTGTAACTAATATTTTTAAGTCACAGTCACTGTGACACCTAGTATTTCCCATCTGTAGACAAAATGCCGGCAGTGTGCCTTAATTATACGAAATGTAATTGGCTGTGAGAGAAAGAGCGAGAGAAAAAGTGTACTCAAACCTCTTTCTCTCGTATCACTTAGTAATATACGAAACGTTTCTCTCTTTCTGTCTTCAACAAATGAATCTCCCTTCGCCTCACTGGATCGCACTTTTCGTAACTTATCCACCAGCTTACACCAAGTCAAGCGTGCGTAAAGAAGTTTTACTTCAATATTATTCATCACGACGAGTTCTACGTGATATCGGAATAATATGTGTTAATAGATTTAAGGTTTACCCGGTCATGACACATGACCGCTGTAAGTGTTTGAAATGTCGGCAATTTCAAGATAAGATTAAACCGTGAGTTTTCTCCAACGGCTACAAAACACTCTATTCTATGTTTTAAGTATGCGCTAAATATAAGATGCGTTCAATGGATTGATATTATTATAACAGACTTATTTCCGTTGCATCGACTGTAATCATTCACGTCTCATCCAGCTCGTTAACGGCTGATAATTTTTTATGTTAATATCATGACTTCCGCAGCCATATAAAAATAATATACCGGTAGGTAGATGTATAATTGCAAATGATACCAAACACCATGATTTTTTTTTATGACGAACTACACAGATTGGCCAGAGAAGCTGGCCTTGACTGCACTGGATTGAGAGATGGCATAGCTCTTAGGTCGCTTAGCCTGAACCTCTATTGTTAGTAACTCGACACAAGGGTCCCCGGTGGTAACCTCAGCGGACGATTACTAATACCATGGGATATATCAAGTAAGATATGTTGATTCGTAAAGTTGAGCGACATTTAAAAACAATTATATATTTATTTTAAGCTAAAACAAAAATCAAATCTGCGCTTAAAAAAGAATTTAAAAGTAAGCAAATAATTCGCGTAGAAGTACGGATTAAACGTACCATAGTTATTATACCGGTTTTCTATTCGCTACATAGGAGTTCCCTTGAATATCTTAGGAACGCAGTGTAGAATGCCAATAAAATTATATTAAAATTAAAATATCGGAAATAACCCCATTTCGATAAAAAACTGATCATTAAATTACGGAATATTGAGGCCGTAAATAAAAAATGTTGAGAACTTCCTCCTGTTTTAATGTTAGCTTAAAGGTAAGCTTTCGCGGCGTATACAGAGATAATAATTTCTATCCAATTGTTACCTATTAATCCCCTAATGTGACAGAAGGTGAGCACATTACCATATTCGTTTTATAACTAATCATTATTTCGATTCTAGCTTTGATCTTAAGATATGTTAAAAGGAAAATGTCATTGGAACTAGCTGATTACGATTTGAACCCAGATGATATGTCAGAACTCTTACCCTTTGGAAGCACTCGGCTTCTGCTGAAAGTTATTATTTAGAAATCATTGTTACCACATCTAAGTCGTCTTCGCAGAATATTGATCAAAAGTAAGAGTATTTTATAGAAGAATATTGCTGTTAAACGTTTTACCAGATCAGGCTAAGCGACCTAAGAGGTATGCCACCTCTCAATACGGTGAAGGCCAGCTTCTCTGGCCAATCTGTTCATCAAAAAAAGTTTTACCGATTTAGGAAACGGGATCTGGGAAACATAGGTTTAACAATTTTTTTTGCTGATAATCAGCACTGTGTTAACACTTTCAATTTTTTAAATTTTAATTTCTTTTCTTTATATTGTTGTTGTTTTATTTTTTTATACTTGTTTAGTTTCTTGTATCGAATAAATGTTTATTCTATTCTATTATTCTTTTCGGAAAAACGACTACTAAATTTGTCAGCTAAGCTCCTTTTTTGAAGCAAGCAACACTACAAACGTGGCGGGTCGTAAACGTCACATCGTCTTTACTGTCACCTTCCGCTTACGTAACGTGCTAACACGTGCCCGGTGTACAGTGAACTTCTGAAAATAAGCTGCAAGAGAAAAAGGAGACGTGCACTGTACCGTTTCTTTTAAGTTTACGACATATAGATGCGGATAAGGATAAAGGAGTGCGTTCTGTAACGCATTTCATAACACAATTAATATATAACTTTTTATACCTTTGCTTTCGTTACACTTTCTAACTATAAATGATAAGAAAGTTGCCGGTAATGAACAAGTTATTTAATATAAGTAAAACAACGAACATTGTAAATTTTTGAATGCATTTATTACATATTAAGTTTATATTTTGGTAACATTGCCAGAAGAAACAGAGACAATTTAAAAAAAAGGTGGTTGTAACAGGCAAAATTGCCGAGACAAGACCTCGAAGTCGAAAGCCAACATATTGGACTGACCTGATCAGCACTATTCTCGTCACCTCGATTAGAGGAATGTACGATAGATATCGATATTACATAAAATATCGATATTTGTATCGATATATTTCACCCGATATACGGAATTTCGTACGAAATTAAATAAAAAAGCATTTCATTCTTTCTATTATTTGTTGTTGATAACTTAAATAAAATAAAACCCTTACTTGCGCTGTCATCACGAAGAGTGTTGTGTAGTTAGTATGTTACTACACTCCTACTCTTCACGACGGCAGGACTCGTTTAAATTTTATAATCTATGCATGTCGTCTGTACTGCCAGCAGAATCAAATCAAATAGTCTGGATGCCAGATCTGAAGCGAGAACTTCTCAGTTACGTCGAGTACTCTATTAGTACAAAACTTTTCTTATTATAATCAAATTTTGATATATGAAAAATATCGATATAATTGTACAAATTATCGCGTAGTATCGATGCAACCTCATGGTATATAATATCGAAAAATATATCGATATATTTTTGATATGAACATCCCAAATTTTTGCACACCGCTGCAGATAGCAGAAAGTGACGACGGATCACCAACGACAAGCCCAGGTGGTCACGATCCTCAGCATTGAGGGAACTGATTCGAGTAAAATAATGTTTATTATATATGCATTATTTGCTTATTAATTTAATTATAAGTATTTTTGTACTGTTATATGTTATATATGTTATTAATTCGTAATAAGACGAATGACATTTCCATGACAACGCAACTCAATTTTCCGAACAATATTTTGTCACACTATAAAGCATGACCTACGACTTTAGATGGCGGGTGCAAGACGCTGCGAGGGGTTTCCTCTGTTGTAGACATCTTAGATATATTAATCTTTAATATACACGATAAATGCATAGACTTTCGAATAAAATCCAAAGTAAATGTCTGATAGAATAAAATGCAGTTTATACTATTAAATTAATAGCATGGCTTCAGGAAGCAAATTCTAACAGATATGTTGACAGAATGCATGCATCGTTTATTTTATGCACCTTCACTGCACCATATAAATTACGCCGTCATTATGGTCGTATATCGCTATTGCTAACTTTTCCGGCTGCGTGGTCGAGTATAAAGGAATTATTTTTGTTTTTTTATAGACGCAGCAAACCATGCAGGTTTTTACTACATGGCTGTAAAAAAATCTTTTGGTGAAACTTTTACGATGTTTTCACATTGCACAATTCGTCGTTTTAGAATGCTTGTTTAGGGTTAACATAGCAATGTATAGCATAATATGCATGTAAAGTACAGATATAAAATCTATTTACTTAAATTTATTCTTTAATTGTATTTTATAATAATTATTCAAATGTTTAATGTCACAATTGTTGGTGTCGTGACATTTATAATTATAGAAGAGATGGAGTTGGAATAAGGACTCTTTTTTTTTGAATGCTAACAATATTTTTTTTTCGCAAAAATATTTAAAATTCTTGTTTACCATTCCAAATAAGCTTAGGCTTGTTAGTACGTACGTTACGTACTTAGTACGTATAGCACTGTATAGAATAGTGTACATCTTGGTTTTCCAAAATACGTTTTTTTATCACGTGTATTCATATCACGATTTTTTATACGTTATACGTTTACGTATTTTTTGATATTTTTTTTTTACTGTTCTTCAAAAAACAATCTTGCCACGATAAGGGTTAAAGTTGTAAAAATATTTTTCAAATACATATTTATAGAGTTATAGTTTAGCTGTGTGTCCAAAACTTGAAGATCTCGATTTCCAGGTTCTCGGAAGTGACGTATCAATTACATTTTCAGAAGTTCTGTACATTGAGTACATTTTTTTGGCATGGATTTAATCTTCGTAGGCTTAGTGGCTTCTACAATTTTACTTGTAAAAAATTTTCGAGCTATTCAGCCTGAATTGAGATTACATAGCAAGGGGTTACTAAAATTTAAATTAATTATACTTATATTTTATATTTATATACTTACACAGGCATATTATATATATATTATATTACATATTATATAATATGCCTGTAATCTGAAATGATTTTCAGTTGAAGTTATAGAACAAAGATGCTGCATGACAATAATCGAATAGTGGGTTTTAACTGTACAGCCTATGAAACTACTTAACTAACTGTTCCACCATTAACAGAGCGATAGGCTCACCTCGGAAAATACTTTAAATCTAAATCTAGTTAAAAGTGCCAACGGTCTTGACGATTAAGACTTGTTTTTACAATGTTTGCTTTATCTGTGGTTTCATTATAAACCGGCACTTAAAATTGCTATAAATTTTTATGGCTCTCAACATATATCTTCATAATAGTGGTGTTGAGCTTTCAATATAATCCACTGGATAAAGTAAACGAGGCTAAGTGCCGTTAGGCGTTACCAAGATTATTTCCAATACGATTAATATTATTTCATTGGCCTGACCACTAAGTTTTTTTTTTTTAATGCTAACAATATTTTTTCGCAAATATATTTACAATTCTTGTTAACCGTTCCAAATAATCTTAGGCTTGTTAGTACGTACGTTACGTACTTAGTATGTATAGCACTGTTGAATAGTGTACATCTTGGTTTTCAAAAATACGTATTTTTATCACGTGTATTCATATCACGATTTTTTAATGTATTTTTTGATACTTTTTGAATATACATTATTTTTACTGTTCTTCAAAAAATAATCTTGACACGATATGGGTTAAAGTTTTAAAAATATTTTTTCAAATACATATTTATAGAGTTATAGTTTAGCTGTGTGTCCAAAAATTGAAGATCTCGATTTCCAGGTTCTCGGAAGTGACGTATCAATTACATTTTCATAAGTTCTGTACATTGAGTATATTTTTTTTGCATGGATTTAATCTTCGTAGGCTTAGTGGCTTCTACAATTTTGCTTACTTGTAAAAATTTTCGAGCTATTCAGCCTGAATCTGAATTGAGATTACATAGCAAGGGGTTACTAAAATTTAAATTAATTATACTTATATTTTATATTTATATACTTACACAGGCATATTATATATATATTATATTACATATTATATAATATGCATGTAATCTGAAATGATTTTCAGTTTAAGTTTTAGAACAAAGATGCTGCATGACAATAATCGAATAGTGGGTTTTAACCGTACAGCCTATGAAACTACTTAACTAACTGTTCCACCATTAACAGAGCGGTAGGCTCACCTCGGAAAATACTTTAAATCTAAATTTAGTTAAAAGTGCCAACGGTCTTGACGATTAAGACTTGTTTTACAATGTTTGCTTTATCTGTGGTTTCAATATAATCCACTGGATAAAGTAAACGAGGCTAAGTGCCGTTAGGCGTTACCAAGATTATTTCCAATACGATTAATATTATTTCATTGGCTTCCTGACTGACAACTAAGTTGAGGCCTTTACAGTTACACTGCGCGTTTTTAAAGAGGTAGCACGGTTCGTACGGGACAAGACCACGAGGTCGAAGACCGACACGCTGGAAAGACCAGATCCGCACCACTATCGGCACGTTGGTTAACGATGCTCTGCACACGGCTGCAGACAGAGGAAAATGGCGACGGATCACCAAAGACAGACTGTTCCCACGAGTTGGTCACGATACTTAGCATTGAAGAAACCGACGCGAGGAGGAAGAGCACGGCTCCAAGGTTGCTTAGCCTGAACCTCTTTAGGGAGTAACTCTGTGCAATGGCATTGGGTACTTTCTCTATTCGTGATAGCATTCCGACCGGAGGGCGCCCGATGTATTGAGTACATTCTCTGTTGTATTAATTTTACTTTATAACACGTTAAAGGCGATACCGCTTCCAACGTTGTATGCTATTATTAAAACAATGAAATCTCTAATTGCATTGAGTAATTATCTTCGAAAAAACCAACACATTGCAACGCAATCAATACATTGCGCCGAGTCATTGACTCGATCACGAAGCGCTATTGCATTAAAGATCAGTTACAATGACTGGAAAGGGTATTTAAAATATTTTCTTACTTCTAAATATTTTGTACTTAAAGGGAGTGATGTTAAGTGGAAATGCGGTCTTGACCCCCCGAGTCTCTTATTTACGAGTGACTCTTCATTATGAAATTGATCTATAACAGTCATTTTTTTGCCATCAATGATCTAAAACATCATTAAAAGTAGCCGATATTATCTACTATGATGTCAATGAACGTTCATTTAACATGTACTAATGGTTTAGCGGTGTCAGGGCCCAGGATGGTAAGGTACACTAGCTTAATAAATGCCTATTCACTCTACATTAAAATGTCACTCCTTAATATCAAGTACAAACAAAACAGACTACTAGATACTAATCGATAGTATAGAAATAATGTCATATAGGCTTCAATCAATGCCTAGACTGTAAAGCAGTATCTTGAATTGTTAGTGTTTCGCCCGACGAGCGCTGTAGATGGGGTTCCGAATTTCCTTTGGTCTGTAATGTTTTTTACCAATACACTCAACTTTAATAATACAAAAATTTGTGTATAGTTGAGAAATAGTATGAGAATGCTAGGTTCCAAATTCAAATGCTTATTGTTTCTTCCATATAGCAATATTTACGGCCAAACTAAGTATACATTAGCGTTAAAATAGTAACTTCCCTTGCGTAAATAATGCCGTTATTTCGAATTATAATGTAATATTTCTTAAGACTTTGATATAATTGATATGATGTAATTGAATCAAATACTGTAATACTTACATCTTGCACGTCGCTCAATATTGAGGGCGAAGCCCACACATTGAAATTGAACTTGGTTCAAGGGCATAGTTCCACTGCAGATTTATACAACGTAGGCGAAGTGAGCAAGATTATTAGTTGAGAATGTGTGGCCTCTTAAAAATACTTTTAGTTACGGTCATACTTGCAGTTCAGTTCGGCTTGATCCTTTGGAAGGGGTCTCTGTTTTTTTTTTTATAATTTCTAAGCAAGTGCTTGACTACGATCCCACCTGATGTTAAGTGGAAATGCAGTCCTGGATGGTAAGGCGCACTAGCTTAGTAAATGCCTATTCACTCTACTCTTGAAAATACCCACGTTGTAATCGGAAGGAAAGACAGACGCGGGCAAACTATTCCAGTCCTTTGCTGTACGAAGAATGAAAGACGAAACAAATCGCTTCGTTCGGGTTTGAGGGATGTTCACAACAAAAGGATGAAATCCCGCAGTGCGTCTAGAAGTCCGATGGTGGAAAGGGGATGGGGGAATTAGATCATGTAGTTCCTGAGCACACTCTCCAAAATGCAATCTGTAGAAAACCGAAAGGCTAGCTACCTTACGCCTGTGCTCAAGACTGAGCAGATTGGTTTCAGCTGCGTCACCATATAGCCTCTTAGCCCGCCTCTCCACCGAGTCCAAAGCTGCGAGATGGCATTTAGCTGCGCCTGCCCAAATGTGACAGCAGTATTCTACACACGACCGGACTTGAGCTTTATAAAGTGTTAAAAGCTGTCCCGCAGAGAAGTACGGTTGCACTTTGACCAAGATCCCAAGTTTTTTCTCTCTCTTCGTCTTCGTCTTTCATCACACATTACAAGAAAAGAGCTCCTAGAAATTGACTAGGAAAAATGAGACACGTCATAGAACGATACTGGGACCAGAATAAATAGAAATGGAAGAAGTCCGAAGAAAGTCACTTCGGGACAAAATAAGTGACATAGTATTTTCAATACGCAGACCGAAGTTTTAATTTCCCTCTCACATCTGTCATTGATGCATCATCGCTGGAGTAGGCGCATTGCAGAATGCGGCCCGTGTAAATATGGCGTAGTGTAATCCCAGATACGGCCTGCTTTAATCTTTTGTAATTTGACCTTCTTAAGTTTGTGTCAGCATTCCAACGAATGTCCGTTATGTTAATTTTTTTTTACCTATTACCAAAATTCTATAAAATAGACAATTAGTGCTATCCGTACAAACCCGGGCCGTGTCGCTATTCATACCCCTTAGATGCTAGGAGCGTTGCTGGAGTTTCTTCGGCCACTTCTTCTCCCAGCGCCAACGCTTCCCGTAGTGGCACTCAAAGTTAGTTTAGCTTTCGAATGTCCCTTAGATTGAAACCTTGAAATAGAAACCGACCGAGTCGTGGTTCGGCCCTCTCGGGCGCCCTCGATCGGAATGCTTACGCGTAACATAGTAACCGTCCAAGCCGAGGTTACCCCCCACCGGGGGGTAACCTCGCCTAACTTGTGTCGAGTTACTAGCGATAGAGGTTCAGGCTAAGCGACCTAAGAGCTCTGCCACCTCTCAATCCGGTGAAGCAGTCAAGGCCAGCTTCTCTGGCCAATCTGTGTAGTTCGTCAAAAAAAAAATCACTATTCATAAACTACAAATTATAAGTCATCCTGTCAATGATTACATTATTAACATGATCCTTAGTATTAGGAAAAATACTACTTCCGATATAATTGTATGTGCGTTGCGTGTTCATTTGACATAAATATTTTACGAGGTTAGGGTAACTCTAGTTATCTATACGCAACCCTCATATAGATTACTAAAGTTACCCGTTACGTTTCTTTGTTAGGGTTTCAGATTAAGTTTTGTCCCCTTTATTGAACGTAGTCGATAGTAAGGCGACGAGGCCTTTTAGTGGATTGGAACATGCACGTTTGGTTTAGTAATTAAGTGCTGCTTGCTCTAGTTTTACTCTTAAATAGGTAACATAATTGACACAATGCACAGTTAAGCGTAGCTTTTCTAACAGTGAAAACAGTATAAGTCTTTGGGAGTATTGCACGTTTGCGTATATAGAACTCTTGAATGTCCCCTTATTTGTATTCGCATATGGCAATCAACAAGAAGTCTCGAAACTACGGTTTTGTTTTACGACCCCAAGTAAGTCATCCAAATCTTGTTTATTAATACCTTCTAAGGGGATTTATTTCTCATGCGGAACAACGAGATGCATCATTAAAGGATTTAAGATAAGATGTGAAGAATGTTTCGAAACATCTCTCCACCCACATAGCTGAAATAGCCTCTTGTTTTATTTTAAACTAAGTTACAGTAATCTAGATATGAACTCTTAATGGGAAAATTTTCTTTTCTCTTATTAGAATATATAATAAAATACATAGTATTAATAAACGATGGTTACAAACCACATATATCCATTAGGAGGTGATACGGGTACTATTTGCGATAATTTTAACCCATATATGTGTTGTGCAAAAGTGAACCAATTTATTGAAAACAAGTATCCATTTAAAACTCTTTCTATCTGCTTATTTCTAAAAACGATAAATAGGTCTAAATTTAAAAATACAAGATGAAACACGATACTATTTCAATTTTTTTTTAAATGAATCTTCATTAAACTTTTTAAATTGGGACCGATAATTGTTGTTTTAATATAGATAAATAACCAGTTCAATGGTCTTCATAAACCCTAATATATCCTAATATATAAACGTCGATTAACCATTAACCAGTTCGTTGTTTTGTACGTACATCTGAAATAACCATTTTAGAAATGAATAATAATAAAATAACAGACCAGACCTAACATTAGTAAATAAATCCACCAAAACAGTATATTTGATAGACTTTACCATACCCAACACCCATAATATCCAGAAATCCATAACAGTGAAGATAAGTACACAGATTTAAAAGACGAAGTAACTCGTATATGGAATCTGGACAAGACGTATATAGTACCAATAGTACTCTCCACAACTGGCGTTATACCCAAACATCTCCATCCACAGTCTTACAGCCCTTCAGCTATCCCCCAACGCATACATAACAATGCAAAAAGCGGTACTGCTTAATACCTGCCCCATAGTCCGCAAATTTCTAGCTGACAGTTAATTTTTTAATGTATTTACATTTCTCTTCTTCTAGTAACACTTGCTACTAGAAACCTGCTCACCCCTTTAAGGGAGTAACGAAAACTTTGTCTAAAATAAAAAAAATAGATTATTTAAGATAAATCCTGTACCGTTTCAGTGGAGTGTAGCTGTTTGTAAATGTCTCGTAAGCGATCTAGCAACGTTCAGTATTATCGGGCTTTCTAAATGGTGCCTTTAAAGGACTGGCAGACCTGACGCAGGTGAAGCTCATCACGTACCCTGATGGAGATTAAGAAGCGTTGTTTGCATTGCTAAAATGTCTTAAGAACTTTCGAGAAAGTTTCGGTTTTGTTTATTTAAGCGAATTATTATGAACGTTGTTGAAAAGAAGCAATGATTGTGATGGTCGACTTGTGTTATCTATCTCTTGACATGAAAATACCGGGGTATAATACTAAGCAGTACACAATTACCTCATATAATTTTGACATTAACCAACTCTTACCACAAGTTTAAACTTATTTGATATAGTTGATTTATTTTATTATAATTATAACAAAACGACTATAATTATATATATATAAAAAAAACAATATGTCTGGGCAGAGGTGGCTTTGCACTCTATTCTCAGTCTATTTATAAGATACCTGGTAATAAAAGCGTTGTTTTATTTTATAAGCAACTTATATACAGGTTGCGATATCATTTGTGGCTGGTCATCGGATGTGGCGATTCCTGTTTCGAATCCCAACTATTTTGTCCTATTGTTTCCATTTTTTTGTATTTTTACGTAGAAAAAAAAAGTCACTTAATAGTTTGTATCCGGTACAAAAACGGTATCGGTACAAATTCGTAATCAAATTTTGCCATATTAAAAATAATTAAGTTACAAAAGCACACAACTAAACTGTCGAACTAATTAACAATTTACAGTTTGTACCTGATCAATAACCTGGTTTTTTGAAGTCGGTTAAATAAATAGTAGCCTATATATTATAGCAGGCTATATCTATCTCTGTGCCGTATTTCATCCAGATCCGTTGAGCCGTTCTGGCGTGATTGGGTAATAAACCGCCAAACATAAAAATCATATTTATATTATTAGTACGCATTGAAGAGTGTTACATGAAAGAAAATCGCCTACCGTCCGGTTAAATCATCTCCTTCGTTAACGTTTATTTATAAAAAGACAAATATGTATTGTCTCTATTTACGATTATAAAGATATCAAAGATTTAGACTCGAAAAATTAATTGCACATTGCACTATTAGTCGTAACATGCATGGAAGACAACAGCGGCATAGCAGAGCATTGACTTTGTAAACAGATTGTCGGATTAAATTCTAAACGGGCGGATCATTAGCGGCACGTTTACGCTTGGACACGTGTTTGTAAACTTGTCTAATGCTGACGTTTTGTTAATAAAGGGTTGAATTGATTTGACGTGTGCAATTATCTTGATAGTCCTGTTATGTTATGGATATTAGGCGATGGTTTTGAAGAATAATTTATATTAATAATAATAATAATAAATTTATTTATTCATCTTTCACAAATTTAAATTTACAGTTCACTTATACGTTTACAGTTTACGTAGTTCTTAAATTTGTGAAAGACTGGTGTCTGAACTAGGGTACCCTGTAAGACAGATCACCAGCCCCCCACCATACTTATGATTCTGTAATTTTATTATTAATAATAACTTAAGAATTAGCATGCGAGAAAGTGTGTGGTGTGTGTGTGGTGGGTTTGTGTGGTGTCTCTGAGGTGTATGCGTGGTGTATGTGTGTGTAGTGTGTTTTATATGTTGTTTAATTTATGATGAGATTTTTAACAAATTTTCTGCGGTAGTATAGTCGAGCTTTAGTAGCCATGGTATGAGGACTTTTTTACATTTAGCTTTAGGCAAGTTGTAGATAGCTATTTTTTGGTTAATTTTATTATATAGGTAGTAATAACACTGGAAAAAGTTTTGCTTGAAATTGGGCGTTTTGACTAGAAGGTTCAGAATTGAAAATTCGTAATCTCTGGTCTTTTGGCAGTGCGTAGGTATAGTATACATATAATATAGATTAGAGAATAATGAATGCCTCAGAATAAATAAGATACTTAGAAGTATTCTGGGTGTAACTCTGAGTGGCTAATTGGGGTAGAAACTATATAATAAAGAAAGCATCATTGCTTGAAATTGGGCTGATAAACCAGAATTTACAAAGATGCAATACAGAAAATTCGTATTCTCCACCTAACCCGCCTTTTAATAATTATTTAGTTACAAAGATTAGATTCCATTTATATGAAGCAAAATGTTAAAATTAATTTAGTTTTATTGTAGAAAATGATTAGACTAATTAAATCTAACATGGTGTGCCCCGTAGACTCCTAGTCGTTTACGGGGCGGTGCAGCGAAAGTGGACCGTGTCCAGCGTTTGTACGAACAACTAAAACAACAGTCGATATATCACGAGCTGTTAGACCTGAAATTGAATTTGATATGTGAGAGGCTTTCTCGCTAGGCGCTCTAAACTATTGTTTAAGTATCGACTCTTATGGTCATAGCTACTGTTATTTAATTTTAACGGAGGTGAAATTGGAAGCATATTATTGTTTATAATGTTACTGTTTCTATGTAAGAGTTTCGTATTTTCGTTTTTCATTATGTTAAGTTACAACCTTTATATACATCTCCTCTTGATACGGCATACCTCAACTATCCTGGATACACATTGGAGCATACTTTCCGCCCTCGAGCCGGAGTCTGTGTGTGTGAACATCCCTCAAACCCGAACGAAGCGATTTGCTTAGTCTTTTATTCTTCGTACAGCAAAGGACTGGAATAGTTTGCCCGCGTCTGTCTTTCCTTCCGATTACAATGTGGGTATTTTCAAGAGTAGAGTGAATAAGCATTTACTAAGCTAGTGCGCCTTACCATCCAGGACTGCATTTCCACTTAACATCAGGTGGTATCGTAGTCAAGTACTCGCTTAGAAATTATAAAAAATAAAATACATAATATATATGTCCCACTGTTGAGCGCAGGCCTTTTCTGTAATAATGATACATTACATTATTTATTTATTTATCAAACCATTTTTATTGCTGTTAAAATTCTGCACATATACGTTTGTTCATTTCAACTTGCAATAAATTTACGGGTTATCTACTCTGCTTTTCTTATTTCTACTTATGTTACATTCTTTTTTATTCTATTTTTACGATTTATCTTATTTATGTGTATAATCCAAATTTTTATAATTGGTGTAGGTTTGTACAGTATTCTATATTAAAGGTACAATATATATTAATATGGGTATTATAATCTATTAAATCCTTGCTTCACGCTTGCCTGGGGTCAAACATACAGGCCCATTCAATTTTGAAAAATTTCTAGCTAATAATGATCAGATCAAGAAATCTGATTAAGAAAAATTAGATAAAATTCGATGAGGTCGTTAAAACACTGCAAAAAAGTGTTTTGAAATTAATTCTATTTCACAGTAAACTAGTTTTCGAGTACCCTCCACCTTAATGACACGCATT
The DNA here is from genome assembly GCA_029286785.1 of Meandrusa payeni. Taxonomy (NCBI): domain Eukaryota; kingdom Metazoa; phylum Arthropoda; class Insecta; order Lepidoptera; family Papilionidae; genus Meandrusa; species Meandrusa payeni. The sequence goes on from JAGSMX010000022.1 coordinate 5,723,575, forward strand.
ATACGTTTTTTTATTACATAGAGGAGGATAAAACGAAAGAATTTGTATTTGGTGGACGGCTGCGGCAATCATTAAATGTCATTATGATGGATATGAAATAAGAAAAGTAAAACATGCCTCGGTTCCCGACAGTCCTCGGAATCGTGCGGTGAGGGGATAAAAAAATAATTACGTGCGTAATGCACCTAGAAGAATTTCATGCATTTGTTCTTTTTTCCGACAACCATGGATCGGAGGAGCGATCCGATAGAAAAAACTTGAAACCCCTGGCCTTGGGCACGAAGATAGACTTCAAGTACAATATACTTTAACATCCCAAGGTTATTGAGATGGTTAATGGTGGTATATAATGCTTAATATTAAGACATAAAATATGTTTATCAGAAAAATAGCGAATCGCCTATAGAGAAAATTGTGTATCATCTATACAAATAAATTAAATTCTAGTGTCTGTTTGTAATATTATAATAACCGCTTTTTTGAAACGGATGGACCATTTTGATGGGACTTTCAGTGGCTGATAGCTGAGGTAATGACTGACTTAGTCTACTTTTATTTTAGAATAATTCAAATAAATAATTTTTAATAGCGGGTAAGACGAGGCGTAAATAACGAAATATTATTAAGGTATTAAATGGTATTGTAGTGTCTGTGTATTTGATCCTTTTAAAACAGTATTTGATTTGCGTCTAAAGACTACGGGTTTCGCCTCCAATTAAAAGCGGATAGCGAATATCTACTGTCTACCCCTTGAGGCTAGAAGGTTGTGACTTACTAGATTTTTATAGATATGTATGTAGTTATAAAAAGTATGTTCGCTATTATCATTTTTGTTATACTATGGTGTATTAATTATCTCATCAAAAGTCCAATTGTAAAAGGAAATAGATAAGGAAGTATGACAAATCTTTTGTTAATAATATTATTATGAGGACTTTCTTCCTTTACGGTACAAGTCAAGAGGGGACAACCCTCATATTGCCATTGACTATAGTCATATTATTTTTATTCGTGTACCGCTCGTCTCCCTTATTTCAAAAATTGCCTTAACGCAGTGAGCATGTAGATGATCGATGCTATCGGGATACCAAAAAAAAATCTGCGTAGCATTACTATCCAGGATTTCCACTTTACATCAGGCGGAATCGTGGCCAAGCACTTACTTAGGAACCTTGGTAAGCAGAAGTAGTCATTCCAACTCTCCACTAAAAAGTATTCACTTTTCACTAAAATTGTTGAGTACTGTATTGTTATAATTGCGGAAAAACGCCTAAACACAGCGTTGTTATTTACATTTAAGAATATTAACGGCGGATGCATTGATATGCTAGAGATGTATACATTCTTTTTATACTTCTTTTTAAGAAAAAAAAACACCTATCAGAGAGGAATACAGACGCGTTGTCGATTTTTTGAGGAAGACTTACGCCGTCTACACCTCAATGACAGGATGACATCCATGCCGGCATTTGGAGAGGTCATCAGAGGAACGTTCGCACCCATGATTGACACACCCCTGCCACAGTTTAGTTGTCATAGTCATTAAGCCGCAATTAATTATTTGAGTCAATAGTTTAATGATGTGTTTGAATTTTCGACCTTACTTTGTTTGATTGGCTGTACCTTACAATTAGGCCATTGACGCCCTTAATAACTACCATCGCATGCGCAGTGCCGAAGATCGGGGTCATGGCCAATGCAGATAATCAATAATAATAGTGCCGTGCAGTTTTGTTTGATGCATATGTATGTTATATGATCAATACTGAAGTCAATTAAATCAAAGCAATCGAAATTATGATATATGTTATTCAACTTATATTTATCGTGGTCGCATTTGCAAATAGCCATCTAGGAATTTTGAACTCGGTGGAAAGGCGGGCTAAGAGGTTAATTTGTGACGCAGCTGAGACCAATCTGCGTTATCGAGCACAGGCGCAAGGTGGCTAGCCTTTCGGTGTTTTTCAGAATACATTTGAAGAGCGCTTATGAATTACATGTTTAATTTCACCATTCATTTTAACTAAAGGTCTTATAAATTTCTTAAAATCGTCTACGTTATTTCTTTAAAATTTACTTTTCCTTGCGTCGGTAATGTACAACAGTCTTAACCCGTATTTGCGCAGTTGTTGTGTTTCAGAGCTGAAATTTTTGTTTGAAGTTGACCAACTCCTTAATAAGTCAAACTAGAGATACTTAGAGCAACGTTGGAAACGCGTCCAGGTGTTAACGTACATAACTGCCTTTCGCAATCGAACAGTTTTATGGTAATCACAAAAGATCTAAAACAATATCAAAATAATTATGTTTGTTATAATAAAATTTAAACAATAATAATTGTTGTCGACATCCTTCGATCCCGAACGAAGCGCTTCGCTTCGTCTTTCATTATTCATACAGCAAAGAACTGGGATAGTTTGCCCCATTATATTTTTCCTTCCGATTGTAATGTGGTTTTCAAGAGTGCAGTAAATAGCCATTTACTAAGCTAGCGTGCCTTACCATCCAGGACTGTATTTCTATTAACATCAGGTGGGATCGTGGTCAATTTCTTGCTTTGCAAGTTTTAGTTTTTGAAAAGCGATCATAGGGATCGCTTTCCAAAATGTAGAACTTTCCGTATGCAATAAGTAAAATTCCGCAGAGCAGAAATCGTACTTATTTACGTTAATGTAACCGTACGATATGAGGAAGCATTGTCGGGAGACATGGAGAATAAGGAAAACAAACGTATTGCACACGACGCGTGTGGTTATCGGAACAAAACCACAACGTTGTTACACAAACACACCACTTTGAATGTAACGCGGCTCATAAGAAATAGAATTTAAATATCATAAAATACATTTAATATGATTTGTTTTATAGTTCAGTGACCAAGCAATTGCCTCAACTTGATATTTGCAACCATTTCATATTGCAACTACAAATTGTTTTTTGCAATTTAAGTGCTATATACTTCGTAAGGAACTCTACATATGTTAAAAAATATTCCATGATTTAAAAACAATGTGTGTGTAACAATTTGCCGAGGCCTCACGTACGGATCAGTGGTGGTCATCAGAACAGTGACGAAAAAACTGCAACTGCACGACAGCGTCCATAAAATGTACATTCTAGTTTTTTGGATTTTTCCATATGAACTTTCATATATTACCCGTTTTCCAACTTCGTAATACTATGTAGGTTTCTAGGATACAGCGGGGTCTCATTATTATAAGCTTTAAGACACCGCTATATGATAAGCATTGCACGTCGGGCAACTGGTGTTAATTTATGAAACGACTGACCTTAAGGTTACGATGCGGTATTTTCGTTAAATCTTGATAGAAATCTTCTACTTTACGCATTTGTCTGCCACTAACTTGCGTTTAGCGATGTTTGTTTTGCATTAGCTTATAGCGATAGGGGTGTATTAACGTGGTGAAAGTCATTGGCTCAGCGCAAGGTCATCCTACATTATGTACTAGGATTTCTAAACCAATCTGCTAAACCAATTGTGTCAAAATGAAAATTTCAGTGATAATATAGTTGTCGATTTCTGCTAGTTCTGTTGTGCCTCAACGGTATTTCGGTGATGTACCACTGATATTTCCAATTGTTGTTCAAAAATCAAAAAATCAATTGAAAATTACATATTAAAATATAAAATTACGGTTTTTGGCATTATGACAATCGAATTGTATATATATTTCCTAGTTGTAACAGATTTGGGGCCCAAGTGTCCCCAACGTGATAGAAATTACTGAACTATAAGGTATCGCTGATAAATTTGTAGTGTGCTCCATTGTAGATTTTTTTAACTTTTTGTCGTATCCAAACATTAGTCAAATAGTTTTTCTCACGATTTCTTCGTTTATTGCCTATAGAACCTTTTTTTTTTGTTAACGGGGAGGAAATGTTCAAAAAGATACCCCGCCTTCTGGGGGGAAGGCGGCGGTTATGTGGGGTTTTTACCCACTAAAACCTCCCAGGTGGCCCTTTCCTCGGTGCATGACGAGGGGGTCCGGGATCTCCGGTGAAACGCACCGGAGCCCCTCTGCACTGTGCTTAAGGAGAGCACGTCCCGGGGGGGAGGTTACTCCCTCCCCCCCTGTGCCCTCATAGTGCAAGGCTACACGGGCCAGCCGATGTCGCCTTCTTCCCGGGTCCACCTTAGCGGACGACAAAGAAACCAAATAGAACCTTCTTCAACACCGCAATAAGACATTTATCCTTCGTAGCGTTTTAAATTTGCTCACTACTGGACATATGCCTCCTCAAAAGTTTCCACTGAACACTATCCTTAGCCACTCGCATCCAGCTCTAGCCAGATTGGTATATGAAATCATTTTTATACCCAGTGATGTGATGCTAGCTGGGTAGAGCTACATTAGAATCTTGTGATGTAGTCGCTGTAATATTTCTCAGCTGGCGTTTAATAAAAAGATACTATTTTAATTGTACCCCAGTTCTCACTATAAACGTTCCATTTGTATTTAGAATCTCATCGCGTACAATTTGCCGAATATATTTAGTTTAAAATAAATAATTTCACTGTGTGTTAAGCAACTGTTAACCGTAATTGTTACTTTTCATGTATTTAATCCATATGGGAGATGAATACAGAGTGTAGGTTAAATAATAGATATGGAATGCTAGTAATGACATAACGGTTGTATATAATAATTATAAATTACCGTTACGGTATTCCCACGATTTTATCATCGCACTTAATTTAAGTTTACGGTATGAATGTTATTTAAAGTAAAATTAAGTGGCTTGTTATCAAAATTAATGTTGTATTGTTGAAATTACAAAAAAAAAAACACTAGAAATATTGAATCATCCGCAACAAATGAAATATTTGGGCGCCATTATGTATAATTAATTATTTCAGAACGTATTGCAGTTTTAACGAACATTATTTTATAATTTTTTTTATTTATTAACGATATAATGAATAAAAGGTACTGCTGTAAATTATCTGGCTGGCTAAGCCAAGTTATTGATATTCACACATGTACCCTCGTAACAGCCTGGGATCTAAACGTTCAATTCGGATAGGGTTTCAAAAATCACTGTCAGATCGTAGACGGTGGGGTTTTCGAATCCCAGATGCTCTGTACCAATGAATTCCTGTGTCAAAATATTATGTATCACGGGGTAGATAAATAGATGTATCAAGATGTGTCATGATAGTGTCCGACAATACGCAAATAAATCTAACCTGTTAATGAGGGTGGTAATCATTAACATTACTGCATGTTAAATAGAATGTGGGTATATCGATATTTAAAATTAATGTTAATGAGTGACCCTCCTCTTTTATTCAGGCTTGGGACCGGCAATCAATTGGTTTGCTCCGGAAGAGTTAAACTAACAAGTGGTTGACATAAGTTTACGCTCTAAATGGAAGGCGCTGGTCTCCTTCTGCGAGTCAGTAATGACCCAGAAGGAGACCGCAGAACGGGATCGGGAGAGGGCGTCGGAGATGGCCCAGGCGGGCCGGTGGCAGACCGGCCCGCAGCCCTGTAGTTCTGGGCTCTCAAGAATAAGACTACGGTATCCCCTGCCTGTCGTACAAGGCGACTAAAAGGGGCCTCGGGTTCACTGGGCGACAAGGGTGGGGGCCTGAGTCGTCCACCAAAGTGAACCCGGGAAGAAGGCGACATTGGCTGGCCCGTGTCGCCTTCCGCTGCGAGGGCACAGGGGGGGAGGGAGTAACCTCCCCCCTCGGGACGTGCTCTCCTTGAGCACAGTGCAGAGGGGCTCCGGTGCGTTCCACTGGAGATACCGGAGCCCCTCGTCATGCACCGAGGAAAGGGCCACCGGGGAGATTTTAGTGGGTAAGAACCCCACATAAACGATTTTGATGAAAAATTGTGATCTTACTCCCTGTATCACACGGGAAACACAAATGGTGGATATAACCCCTAGGGTTAAAAGGACTAGAAAGTCTATTTTTTAAGTTATTTTTTTTATTCGAGTTCTCCCTCACAGAATGAAAGGTTCCATCAAATTTTATACATTTTGTATTTTGCGAGTAAATTTTAGTTTTTGGTTTTATGGTCATGTCGCTTGGCCGTCAAGTCGCCTAATGCAAGCTATACGTCTGTTTCCATTAAAATAATCTTATAAATTGTATGTGACTGTGTGAATTTTGGTACAAAGATAACAATATATCCAAGACTGGAACATTCAATATTAAGTATAATCGTCTTACGAATTACCATAAGTTTGCCATAATCTTTAATGACGCTATTATCCTGCTTTATTCTAAGCTAGGAGTATAGCCTCTTCGAAATACAGTTATATATCACGGTCGACGAAACGTACAAGGTCTGCTTGAATATCTTGCAAAAGAAGTCTTTAATGTGTCCGAGTCGTTTTCTATATGAATAGAAATTCCTAAAGAGTATCTTTAAGTGTTGGTAAGTGATAATTGAAATGAAAGCAATAAATAATTAAATGGTTTTGAAATTAAATAATTGTTACAATAAGCCACAACTTCTGCTTCCACCTTATCTCTTATAGCCTTGCCTATTTTATTAGCTAATTGTTTTATTGTTGTCTATGGTGGCCTATTTCCAACAGTGGATAGACACAGGCTTAAGATGATGGCACCAATAAGTGCTATGCAGCTTTTCCTTCATTTTCTTGCCTCATCTCTTTCTCCCACTCATCCTTATGTACTAAGCATTTCATTACGATGGCGTTTATATTTTGTGTTCATGGTTTAAAACAATCAATATCTTATCCTATCAGATACTAGATTAAGCAAAATACACAATTTTCAAACGATAGCTTCGTAAATATGACATGCTATAATTTAAGGATAGCGAAATGTGTTCAATGCAGGTCAATATCACGGTCGAAGAAGGAAGTTGTTTTAGAGGCGGACGGCGATGTACAACCCGCCTAGAGGCAGTGGTTGGTGCAAGTCATAAGGGTTGTAGCGGTAATGCTTGTTAGCGACAGTTGGTCCTACTGAATTCCAATTTAATTTTAAATATTATAATCTATAAAGTTAATGGACTGACTAATATAGAAGTACTTTACTTTAGTCAACTAAAGTACTTTTATCGGTTGTCGGCAACCAAGGCCGTTTCCGCTTCTGTCTTTGAAAGAGATGCATATACTAGAAATTTAGGATAAAAAGGAGAGGACTCTCTCTCTGTAGACAATCAGTGTACAGTTTAGAACAAGTGAGTTATGCTGGAGGAAAAGCCCTTTAAAAGTGAATCTCTGAAACAAAGTCAGTAAGTCTTTAATAAATTACCTCTAAGGCTCTTGATGTATTGCTGTTAATAATATGATAAAATATAAAATATGTTGTGTGCGACGTTGAGCAAGGTAGCTCACATGCTACAAAGAGAAATTTCGAGATAGACCTATGTATGCATGCTAAAATGCATTTGGGGTGGCACGTAAATTAGGGCTTACCACTGCTGTAATTTGTGTTATAGGAAAGTGTACCCAATTATTGGTTATGAAACAGTCCACCTTAATAAGTCATATTAATCCGGTATGTAGGAGTGAGCTCACATTCTTTTCTTTTGTTAGTTGATGACATATTGCCGATTAATGTATTTGCTTTGCCCTTTAATTTCAGTTTCCGCATCGCATTCTTTCCCTATTTAAGGTGTCTTAAATAGACGTGTTCGTTATTACATATCTTTTTTTTTTTTTTGTTACCGGTGAGGAAATCTTCGAAGATACCCCGCCTTCTGGGGAAGGCGGCGGTTATCTATCCTCTGCACTGTGCTCAAGGAGAGCACGTCCCGAGGGGAGGTTTCTCCCTCCCCTGTGCCCTCATAGTGCAAGGCTACACGGGCCAGCCGATGTCGCCTTCTTCCTGGTCCACCTTAGCGGATGACAAAGGCCCCCACCCTTGTCGCCCAGTGAACCCGAGGCCCCTTTAGTCGCCTTATACGACAGGCAGGATTACATATCAATCTAGCATATGTCGTAATCAGTAATCTAACGCATCTATCACACAGCTTTCACTTCAAATGTCATAGATTTTTTTTCATAACCACCGTTTAAATTATATCTAAGTATTTGTAATGTCCTCTCTTGCATTAAGTGAGTTAGTTCTATGAAAAACAAAACAAAGTTGAATAATAAATATTACAGGAAAATATCCATTATAAATCAAAGATTACACTTTTGAATTCTTTTTGACCAAGCTGTCCGAAATATGTATTTTTTATGTTAATTTAAAAAAAATCGCTATTAGTTTATGCCCGGGTGTATTTACTATGGTTAAATTAAGTAACTGTAGTGGAAGGAATTCAGTCTCAGCAGAACGCTAGCTTAATATGTACTATGTGGTTATGGCATCAGGTGCCCTGGTGTCGAGATGTATGCAATTGCCACGATTCTGCATTCACCAGCCAACGGTTATCAGTATGCAAAATACGCCGCGTAAGAATGATTACGGTTTATTACGTGTACCGACGTAGTATTTGACTACACTCTTATTGAGTTCATTTACGTTTTTTTACAAGCAGGTTGGGTATTCAAATCGTTAACCATTAAAACGTTTAGCCATTTGGCTGTCATTTGTCGTTTATCCTACCAATATTATAAACGCGAAAGTTTGTAAGAATGTATGCTTGTGGCTTTTATGAAACTTTACAATAATATAGCTTATATATCGTACTAACACATAGGCTACAATTTATAAATATATAGTGTGAATTATTAAAAAATAAATAAAATATAACCGTGAGAAATTATCTTTTTTTTATACTAAATAGGCTCACGTTTGGCTTCTATCTTGCTTGATAGAAGGCGAAGATGAAGCCTAGGATGAAGCACGTGAGCCTATAAGGTGTCTGTTCACATTGGACTTAAAGGTGTCCAGATTGTACCCGTGACGAAAGACTGAACGCGTCAGAGAGTTCCATTCCTTAGCCGTCCGCATAAGGAAGTTGGAGGCAAACCGCTTCGTGCGTATTGATGGAATGTCTACGACGTAAGGGTGGTATTGCTCGCCGCGCCTAGTCGTTCGGTGATGGAAAGGGGAGGGGGTATTAGGTCATGCAAAACCTCCGCACACTCGCCGAAATGCACTCGATAAAAAACTAAGAGGCAGGCCACTCGTCTACGGTATACGAGGCTCTGAAGATTTTTTTCAACGAGCGAATCGCTGCCTATGATCTTCTTCGCTCGGCGCTCCAACGAGTCCAAAACTTACAGCTGAAACTTAGCAGACCTATACATTACAGAATATCTGCCATCTGCGAGCTATACTGGCATGTTAAAACCTTACGAGTCACACGTTCATATCGTACAGTGCGATAGCATATATCTATATTTTATGTGTAAGCCAGTATCGCCAAAAAAATACACAGGATTTAATCGTGGGTAACACCGCAAGTCGCAACTAGTTGTAGACATATTTTATTTCCAGCAGGTGCAATAAATAGCCTAGTGGCTATATCACTGTTTTAATTGTTAAATGTAATCATTTAAGCCCCTAAATCTTAAAAAGATTTATAAATACACACAACCTATATGGGACATACAAAGATAGAAATATCACTTAGAAATATTCTAAAAGAGGAAACTAATTATTATTATTAAATCTGTTACTGTATTTTTTATTTTCAAAATGGCGTAATTTGAGTCAACCATTAGAATTACTCAAATATGTAACTTGAAATGGGCATTGCCATATATTATAATTTAATTGTTATATGAATGTGAAATCGATTAGACTTTGTCTGCTTTGCATTTATATTATATAAAAACGTGTTTTGTTTTCATTCATCGAATCTTTATAGCCCATTCTATAGAATATAAAACTTGTCTGTCATGCAGTCATGAGTTTAAAGCGTTCACCTGTAAGAAATAATCTTCGTTTCTTATGTTCTTATAAATGAAATTGTTTCTCGATAACATTCATATATTCTTGAAAGTAAAATATAAAAAGAACAAGAATTTAGATATTAAATAGCAGTAAAACAGAACAGCCGTGTGCCTTAAAGTTACAGCCTTTATATATATAATATATATGTCCCACTGGGCCGCTGGGCAGAGGCCTTCTCTGTAAAGAGAGTATAAGGGCATAGTCCGCCACGCGGCCCTAATGCGGATTGACAGACTTCACATGTCGTAGAAAAATTTTCTAAGACATGTAGGTTTCCTCACGATGTTTTCCTTCACCGCCGAGTGCGTGGTTAATCAGCACATAAAATTGCAACAACAAATTTAATGGTGCCGGCACCGGGGATCGAACTCGGGTTCCTAGCGTACTATACAACTTGAGCCAACCGCCCGGACACTGAGCTACCACGGCTCACAAATGTGTAAAAAAGTTACTAACTTATTTATAGTTATTGATTACTAAGTAGCAACTTTTGCTAAGTCGACGGAGAAAAGTTTTACATCGTTCACAAGTTGCTGTTCGTCAAAGAATTCGTTATGTAATACTGCTTAAGTATTTTCATTTTTATGTTGTTATGTTTCATCGCTGGTCCTAATGTAGATTTACTTACGCAAAGGAATAATGGATGAACGTACATACAAGTAGACACTACTTTCTACATACTTTCCATATAAAAAATCGATTTCATAAATGTTCGTCCGTCGGTCGTTGTAATAAGGGATGAGGAGATCCGTAGACGAATGAAGGTAACCGACATAGCTCGCCGGATAAGCAAATTGAAGTGGCAATGGGCACGGCACATAGCGCGTAGAACAGATGGCCAATGGGGCCGAAAAGTTCTCGATTGGAGACCACGGACCAGCAATGTGGGACGTCACCCGCAAGGTGGTCTGACGACCTCATAAAGGTCGCAGGACGCAGCTGGATGCGGGCCGCTTACAACCGGTCCTTTTGGAAATCGTTGAGGGAGGCCTATGTCCAGCAGTGGATGTTTTACGGCTGAAATGATGATGAAAATGATGATGATGATAATTCTTAAGACAAGATTTTTGAAGTCCGCCAATCCATACTAGGGCCGCGGACTATCCCCTTATACTCTCTTTACAGAGAAGATCTAAACTGTGGGACATATTGAATAGGCTGTAATTTTAACTTATTTACTTACATTTTAAATTTTCTTTCGTCCTTATGTATATAAATACAATTATAAGCAATTGTGATTTAATTATACCAATATTATTGCAACAATTGACATCGACAGTACAATAAGATCATCGGCAAACCCACCACAGTCTAATGTCAGCGTGTACTTCCGAACAGTCACAGTTAAAATGTCACCGCTTGTGCAATCACTACCGTTGCGCTCGCTCGTAATTAGACTAGTTCCCAGGGATACACGTTGATACTGATATAAGTAAATCATAAATATAGAATACATAAAGCTCTTGACTCATTTCCTTAATTATCCTTTTAAAATTTTATTGACATAGACACCTGTTAAAATGATAAGAGATAGAGTCATTTAATTCCAGTAAGCGTTCGGATTTAAGCTGAGATTCCCTTTCTTTCGTATTAGTACGCGGGGTATGGTGATTGGTTCGCCACGTGCCTCACATGTTAGATTTATACTTGACGTAGTTCTAATCGGTAGGTACCACAAACTCGTAAAATACAGAAGTATTTTTTTCTTAGAAAAGAACTTCGCTGATTAATCAGGCCGCCTATATTGTTTCCGGGTTTTTGAGAGATGGCACAGCTGTTGGGTAACTAAGGCTCTTTAGGGGGCTCTACTTGTACTATTTGCGATAGCAGCATTCCAATCCGAGGACTCTCGATAGGGCCAAACCATAATTTAGTCGATAGCTTCTATAGGATAACTACGGGAGGCTTTGGCGCTGTCTGAAGAATTGCCCGAAGAAACTCCATCAACGCCCATAACATTTATTTTGGTGAAATTGCCTTTAAAGCGGCGATAACCAAAAACATTTGTCGCACTTTTCCACCAGCGAGATATAGAAGCTTAAAGACAAAAATATAGGCAGTAAATAGAGGTTGTACTTGTACATTTCTTGTACATTATGTCCAACAGCGAACTGCTAAAGCTGATGATAATGGTTCTGTCTAGTAGGTAAGGTTGCCTAATTCTAATGTCGACAAAAATCTGTGATTCACTAAAACTAGCTTGTTAGGAATTTTAATCATTTACAAGTTTTTTGTACTTAAGAATCGTAAACAAGACATTTAACACACAGTTTAATCGATACATCATAACTTGGACGCCTTCAGAAATTAAATTCAAAAAATCCTATCAAGATACGTAGAGAAAAAACTTATAGGTCCTAAATTAGGTAAAGGAATTTAGAGCGAGATCGCTGAGTATTTTAAACGCTGTATTATTATGATATATTAAGTCTATGCCACTAGCCAGTACTGAGAAAGGACAAATTAATAAAACACCAAAAAGGCCCTCCAGAAATATACGAACAGTTGGCAAACCGCCAGCCCGCCCCGGCCATCTCGTTAGATGTCGGACTAGGAAAAAGAGAGCGGAATGTAAATCAAAGTTATTGCTCTGATACGGGATACGGTAGCGTTGCACCAATATTTCGATACGGTTTCAAATTATACTGCGGTAGGCTGTGCTTACCCTCCAAACTTTATGTATCAGAGAAATTTAGCTACATCCGTCTGTAATTGAATTATGAAGCTACAAGTAAATACAAATTTAAGATAAAAATGTACTGAACTAAGTGAAAAACATTATAAACATTCAGTTTTTTTTATTTACTAAGTCCGTAAAGTCAGAAAGTAAGTAAGCACTTTATGTTAATTTTTACAAAGTAGTTGATACAAAGCACACTGCTTATATCGTACTATATCCATCGTATCCATTATGTAAAATAAGTTGATAGTGAAGAAGTGTGTGAGCTTTTATCTGCACTGAGGGTTTAAATGCTACTGCACGCAGATGCTGTATCCCAGTTACCTTTCTTCCACTTTCGTGGTATTATCTTTAAGGAGTTCATAATAGTCATCATCAGGTCACATACCTTTTTTTTTGTTAACGGGGAGGAAATCTTCAAAAAGTTACCCCGCCTTCTGGGGGGGAAGGCGGCGTTTATGTGGGGTTTTTACCCACCAAAACCTTTTCGGTGGCCCTTTCCTCGGTGCATGACGAGGGGCTCCGGAATCTCCAGTGGAACGCACTGTGCTCAAGGAGAGCACGTCCCGGGGGCGGAGGTTACTCTCTCTCCCCTTGTGCCCTCGCAGTGCAAGGCGACACGGACCAGCCGATGTCGCTTTCTTCCCGGTTCCACCTTAGCGGAAGACAAAGGCCCCCACCCTTGTCGCCCAGTGAACCCGAGGCCCCTTTTAGTCACCTTCTACGACAAGCAGGGGATACCTTAGTCTTATTCTTGAGACCCCAGAACTACAGGGCTGTGGATTGTCAAATACCTATCTTATCTAAATCATTAAAATATTCTTCTATACATTTTTAGGAATTCTAGTATATTTTCGGAATCCAATACGTAGTCCAAAGCCAATAAAAGTACAATGGAACCTATTTGTAAGTTAACCCCTTTCCGACAAAAATAGAACATTCCATTTTTGTAGTTTGGGTATAAAAGGGGAAAGGTATAAAATCTTTTAATAAATGACGGAGTTATACATAACATAAAAATACAATTGAATTGAAAGCCTCCACTTTTTTTGAAGTCGGTTTAAGAATAAATATATACAAACAATTTTACAACGCTTATTCCTTAGTCTATTAATGCTATGCTGTCATTTGTAGGTGCTGTAAATAGATTTTTTGTTATTATTTCAAATGACATTAATATGATTATTTTCTCTTTTATAATCAATTATATCTTAATTTTCAGGTGTAACAAGATGATCAAGGAATCATTTAGTGCCCGGTGCTTAAGATAGGTATGTAACTTTATTTACTTTTTTTAGTTTAACCCCGATGGGCAGAGGTTCTGATGCAACCTTCGGCTACATATCGCTATAATGATATACTATACAATTGATGATTAAATATATTTTTATTGCATCTTTATTAGTACATAAGCAAATCGAAAGATACTGAGCTTCACCTATGTAACCAACATCGTAGTTAAAAGCGGATGACGTTTTTTTGTATCTGTGTTCACCCCGTTACGAGTAAAATGACTTTTAAGGTAACTCTTCAAACCTATAAAAAAGAAAATCGGTTTTTCAATTATGGATTTATGAGTGGCACAGATGTTTAAAAATGAAAACGAGTTGAGTACATCCTTCTTGTTTGAATTCGGTTAAAAATCGGGAAGTGATCTTTTCAATGTTGTCGCGAATGATTAATCCTGGCCATGCCATGAGAAAAAAAAGAAAATCGGTTTATTAATGATGGATTTATGACTGGCACAGATGTTTAAAAATGAAAACGTTGAGAACATACTTCTTGTTTGAATTCGGTTAAAAATCGGGAAGTGATCTTTTCAATGTTGTCGCGAATGATTAATCCTGGCCATGCCATGAGAAAAAAAAGAAAATCGGTTTATTAATGATGGATTTATGACTGGCACAGATGTTTAAAAATGAAAACGAGTTGAGTACATCCTTCTTGTTTGAATTCGGTTAAAAATCGGGAAGTGATCTTTTCAATGTTGTCGCGAATGATTAATCCTGGCCATGCCATGAGAAAAAAAAGAAAATCGGTTTATTAATGATGGATTTATGAGTGGCACAGATGTTTAAAAATGAAAACGTTGAGAACATACTTCTTGTTTGAATTCGCTTAAAAATCGGGAAGTGATCTTTTCAATGTTGTCGCCAATGATTAATCCTGGCCATGCCATGAGAAAAAAAAAGAAAAATGTAAAATAAATTTGGACGGAAGTTGACGGTATTGTAATCTAATCCATATTTTAATACTATACAATGTAAAAGTAATGGAACGTCAAGGATAATTAGTGTATTATTATCGTCGACACGGTCGAGTGCTTTTAACAGTCTCACAAGCGATCAAAGTCATTTTACGCTTCGCGGCTTGACCCCTACCGATGTTACTATAGACAATCCGCTTTCATATCGCGATGACGACTGTAGTTTCATAATGATTCATCTGCTCTGGTGTAAACACAGGGTATAACCAGCGGTTAATGAATCTTCCAGCGGTGAACTCGTTGATGCAGCTACAACCGAAATTGAAAGGATGTTTGGTGAAGACATTGCTCGGTTCTAATATTGTAGCAGCATAGAATCATATAAATCAATATATAAAACACAGGCTTTGAAGTCCTCATAACCGTAGCTGGTTAGACAGAGTCGGTCTTTATCGAAACTGCCTACAAATGCGTAGAAGGTGTTTGACTCTAATTCATATATTAATTGTCAATACATCAAGCTGCTTTTCATTTATTTAAATTTTAATAATATATATTTAACTTAGTTTTTATAATTTCAAATTGGATTATCTGTAACAGTGTTATAATTTTTATTGATTTAAATAAATTTGCTGTCCGCTTTCCAGCCACTTTATTAGGTCCTATTTAGCACAGCGGTGGGTCCGTCGTCATGCAAAAAGTTTTAGCAAGTGATTATTGTATTTAAAAAACCGAATAATCGTCAATTAATTAATACAAATCGATTGGCATCCCAACCCGTGATCACTAGATCGTATAGTTTACCCACTAGGCTGTCAGTGCCTATTTATAATACAGTCTAAGCAAGTACTTGACTACGTTCCTACTTGATGGTAAATGTAGAAGTATGTGAGTATTATGTAAGTTGAATGCAGTCCATGATGGTAAGGCGCACTAGCATATTTATTCTACTCTTGACAACACTCATTTTAAAATCGGAGGTGAAGGTTGACGCGGTTAATCTATTCCACTCCATCTACTATATCCTATGCCGTGCGGTTTCTCCTAGAGCCTGTAATGTATTACGTAATCCCTCGAGTAATTTACGACGCTAAATCTATCTACCACGATCCACGAGGACAATACCGATGGCCTTGCAGCAATGTAGAGACAGTTCATTGAACCCGACAGTTCCAAATTAAGACTAAATTCCGAGCGCTTTGAGTAAAGACCAATATAGAGTAGACAAATATATTTTGATTCTAATACTTTGGCCGATTTAACGACGTGTAAGTTGACGTCTCGTGAAATGAAGACGCGCTCTTTGTTTAATTGGAAGTAACCTTTGATGTGTAAATGTAATTTTTATTTCTTATCATTTTTATGATAATATATATATAACAATAGAATAAACATTTATTCTATACAAGAGGAGAAAACAAAACAAGTATAAAAATATAAAACAAAAAACAGAACGAAAACGAAAGAAATTAATATTATCGAAAATTATAAATAATGTTTTCGTTCATCTCTGAGCACTAAAATTGCAACAGCAAATTTATTTGTGCCAGCACCAGGGATCGAAATCGGTTTGCTAATGCAATTTAATTAGTAGAAAATACTATATACGCTGGTTGTGTGGCGTTACGCGATTAGATCGTATAGTTTAGCCACTAGGCTGTCGCTGCCTATTTATAATACAGTCTAAGCAAGTACTTGACTACGTTCCTACTTGATGGTAAATGTAGTAGTATGTGAGTATTATCTAAGTTGAATGCAGTCCATGATGGTAAGGCGCACTAGCATATTCATTCTACTCTTGACAACACTCATTTTAAAATCGTAGGTGAAGGTTGACGCGGTCAATCTATTCCACTCCATCTACTATATCCTATGCGGTGCGGTTTCTCCTAGAGCCTGTAATGTATTACGTAATCCCTCGAGTAATTTACGAAGCTAAATCTATCTACCACGATCCACGAGGACAATACCGATGGCCTTGCAGCAATGTAGAGACAGTTCATTGAACCCGACAGTTCCAAATTAAGACTAAATTCCGAGCGCTTTGAGTAAAGACCAATATAGAGTAGACAAATATATTTTGATTCTAATACTTTGGCCGATTTAACGACGTGTAAGTTGACGTCTCGTGAAATGAAGACGGGCTCTTTGTTTAATTGGAAGTAACCTTTGATGTGTAAATGTAATTTTTATTTCTTATCACTTTTATGATAATATATATTACAATAGAATAAAAATTTATTCTATACAAGAGGAGAACACAAAACAATTATAAAAATATAAAACAAAAAACGGAAAGAAAACGAAAGAAATTACTACTATCAAAAATAATGTTTTCGTTCATCTCTGAGCACTAAAATTGCAACAGCAAATTTATTAGTGCCAGCACCGGGGATCGAACTCTGGTTGCTTATGCAATTTAATTAGTAGAAAATACTATATACGCTGGTTTAAGGTCAATAATATAAAATTAAGGCAACGTTGCCTTAATTTTGTATTATGTTTCATATTGTAGTTCACTGCTCTGACTGTCATCTGATCGAAAAAAAAAGACTTTTTACTTATCGGTTTTAAAGAAAACTAGCAATATTTCTTTTTTTTTTCAGAAATATTACTAACAATCTTGTTAACCATTCAACTAAGCTTAAGCTTGTGCTAGGACATGGTTCACGGCAATAGTCCAATGGTGGATTCGAACCCACGACCTTACGATTCGCAGGCCGTACCCTAAACCATTAGGCTATTTGACCATTGACTTTATTTTTATTGATCGACTCATCGCGTCAACCAGAAATAACAGAACATAGAATGCCATCTAGCAAAATAATATATTTTTATAATTATAATAGGCTCTATCAATGAAAGTCAACAATCGAAACTGATAAGTTATAAGTAGTTAATTAAAGGGTATCCAATATCTAAACAACTTTTGTGTTCGCAAAGAGCACTTACCGGTTCTTCTATCGTAACACGACACCTATTGAATATGAATGACTCTTGGATCATGAGCAGGCGCCCGATTATGTCATAATGTTGCTTGAGATATAGATAGTGATTATAGAGAACAGATTTATACGTTACTTAAGTTAGATATAGTTGGGTCATCAAATTGTGATGTCTGCTATTACAATGGTGTCAAAATCAAAGTTCAGTGACATCACAGCTGTCGACTTTTGATAGTTTAGGTAATCTGCTAGTTCAGTGTTGCCTACTTAAGTTGCGTAGCTACCCATAACTTAGAGATGTAGGCAAATCATGGTCAATGGTCTCTAAATTCTAGTATAAACGTGCATTTCTTAGAAATAATTTTAACGGTATGTGATATCCGCCAATGCGCACTAGGGTCGCGAGGCTAAATTATGTTTTCTCTATAGAGAAGCTAATGTTTTCTCTATAGAGAAGCTAATGTTTTCTCTATAGAGAAGCTAATGTTTTCTCTATAGAGAAGCTAATGTTTTCTCTATAGAGAAGCTAATGTTTTCTCTATAGAGAAGCTAATGTTTTCTCTATAGAGAAGCTAATGTTTTCTCTATAGAGAAGCTAATGTTTTCTCTATAGAGAAGCTAATGTTTTCTCTATAGAGAAGCTAATGTTTTCTCTATAGAGAAGCTAATGTTTTCTCTATAGAGAAGCTAATGTTTTCTCTATAGAGAAGCTAATGTTTTCTCTATAGAGAAGCTAATGTTTTCTCTATAGAGAAGCTAATGTTTTCTCTCTATATATTTAGGCTGTAACTTTACGTTTTATATCTTTAATGTGTACAGACATAAACGAGTTGATAAATGACTGTCAGCCAAAGTCACTGTTTATTATTTTCTCATAGCTTGCACCCGTTACTTTGTCTCTTCACAACTCCAAGGTAGAGGTAGGCAGAGAATGCCTACTGGCATTAAGTCCGCCTATTTGTACCTCTTTTTTGTATTGTGTGCAAATAAAGAATAAATAAATAATCAGATGACAGTCAGAGCAATGAACTACAATATGAAAAAATAATACAAAATTAAGGCAACGTTGCCTTAATTTTGTATTATGTTTCATATTGTAGTTCACTGCTCTGACTGTCATCTGATCATGACTTCTGATCGAAAAAGACTTTTACTTATCGGTTTTAAAGAAAACTAGCAATATTTCTTTTTTTTCAGAAATATTACTAACAATCTTGTTAACCATTCAAATAAGCTTAAGCTTGTACTAGGACATGGTTCACGGCAATAGTCGACTGGTGTATTCGAACCCACGACCTTACGATTCGCAGGCCGTACCCTAAACCATTAGGCTATTTGACCATTGACTTTATTTTTATTGATCGACTCATCGCGTCAACCAGAAATAACAGAACATAGAATGCCATCTAGCAAAATAATATATTTTTATAATTATAATAGGCTCTATCAATGAAAGTCAACAATCGAAACTGATAAGTTATAAGTAGTTAATTAAAGGGTATCCAATATCTAAACAACTTTTGTGTTCGCAAAGAGCACTTACCGGTTCTTCTATCGTAACACGACACCTATTGAATATGAATGACTCTTGGATCATGAGCAGGCGCCCGATTATGTCATAATGTTGCTTGAGATATAGATAGTGATTATAGAGAACAGATTTATACGTTACTTAAGTTAGATATAGTTGGGTCATCAAATTGTGATGTCTGCTATTACAATGGTGTCAAAATCAAAGTTCAGTGACATCACAGCTGTCGACTTTTGATAGTTTAGGTAATCTGCTAGTTCAGTGTTGCCTACTTAAGTTGCGTAGCTACCCATAACTTAGAGATGTAGGCAAATCATGGTCAATGGTCTCTAAATTCTAGTATAAATGTGCATTTCTTAGAAATTTTAACGGTATGTGATATCCGCCAATGCGCACTAGGGTCGCGAGGCTAAATTATGTTTTCTCTATAGAGAAGCTAATGTTTTCTCTCTATATATTTAGGCTATAACTTTACGTTTTATATCTTTAATATGTACAGACATAAACGAGTTGATAAATGACTGTCAGCCAAAGTCACTGTTTATTATTTTCTTGGAATCTCTCTTCTCAATCATTCCCCCCATTCATTGCTGAGGATTGTGACTCCTTTTTCGGCGATCAATAATCGGCCTCCAGGCACTCCGGTTCATAGCCGTGCGGAGGGCGTCAGTGGTAGATGACTCCAGTTCTTCGGTGATCAGGTCCAACCATCTCTTCGGATTTTAGGCTCTTGGTCCTTTTCCTTCGATCTTTCTCCACTATACGTTACTACCACCATCTTTCTAGGTTGTTAGCATCCGTTCGTGCAATGTGGCTGACAAATCTCGGTGTAAGCAGGTAGATTATATGACAGATGATGGATGTTTTTTTATATTAACATATTTTATAGTGCGATGGGCTGTCCAAGGAATCCTTAACAGGCGGCCTCAACACCTTGTTTCAAAAGCGTCCATTCTGTGTATGTCAGTGGCCTTGAGCGTCCAAGACTCAGGCCCATAGAAATAAATTTCTGGGAATATTTAAATATAAAAAGTTTTTTGCACTTTTTACTCGAAGTTAAGTATCAATAAATTAAACATATAATTCCAAGGAGATCGATTCATGCAACACCTAATGTTGCTATAATGCGGGGGAATGGCGAATAGGTACGATTTAGATAAATCACATACATAATAAAGCAATCAACGGTGCAATGAGTTTGCGCTAGTGTAATAAACAAGCGGCTCGGTTACATTCCAAGAAGCAAATAGAAGCGAATAATTATCTTTTAAAGTCTAAATCTGTCTTAATGCCATATTGATTTCGTAAGCATGAACTTGGTAACTTGGAAGGCAAAAACGTAGTAAGTGACACATATGGCCATTTTCACTTTTTTACATCGTTGGAATCAGAACAAAAAGACGCGTTTAATGATATATGACTTGTAACAATTAGATGAAAAATAGCGAAAATAGGATTTTCAAAATTGACACTTCTCTGTTATTTTTTGTACCGTAAAACGATTTTCTTTAGGAAAACTCTAGGTTAATGCCGTGGTACAAAACTTATTTAGCAAAATATAATAAATATTTTGTTCGAAAACTACAGCTCTAGGTCCACAAATACGAAAGTATTTTTTTTTAAATTGAAAAGTTCTTCAGCTCTGGTGAACAATTTAATTTTGTGGGTTACTATGTTTTTGTTTTCCAGTGCCATATGTTGATGATTGTACATTTATACACCCACGTCATGATAGAAAGAGCTTTTGCGAAAGCGTCTTTGCGACATATTCAACGTCGTAATTTAGATTTGGATCATGCCTGGAGCCACACGTGCGTTGTAGTCTCTGTACAATATATACATATCGTCTTAGTACTTACTTCGACTCTGCCGTTACACAACCAAATTATTTCATTGTGTCGCCACTTTCAACGCATCTTATGACCGTCGGAGGTTGCGAATAATCCTCGCGCGTTACCGCTATTTTATGGGCAGGCTCCACCCCTTAGATGCTAGGAGCGTTGCTGGAGTTCCTTCGGCCACTTCTTCTCCCAGCGCCAACGCTTCCCGAAGTGGCACTCAAAGTTAGTTTAGCTTTGAATGTCTCTTAGATTATCCGTGAAATAGTAACCGACCGAGTCGTGGTTCGGCCCTCTCAGGCGCCCTCGGATCGGAATGCTTACGCGTAACATAGTAACCGTCAAGCCGAGGTTACCACCGGGGACCCTTGTGTCGAGTTACTAGCTATAGAGGTTCAGGCTAAGCGACCTAAGAGCTATGCCACCTCTCAATCCGGTGAAGCAGTCAAGCTCAGCTTCTCTGGTTAATCTGCGTAGTTCGTCAAAAAAAAAAAAACGCATCTTATTTCGTAAATTCCATCGCGTCCGAAAACCGAGTCGTTTGCGACGACCCGGACTATGCGACATCTCTCACATATGTAAGAACGTAACGTATTCATAAAGTACAATCGCACCAATTTGCACAAAACACAATATAGCTAAATATATTACATGTTTATATAATATAGCAAAACGAAAGAAGGCGGCAGTGACTACATTTTTTACTCACTTGAACTGTTTGATAGATATATCTTTATTGTATACCAAAATCAAACAAGAAAAAAATTACAGAAAAATTAATTGTTAAATCTGCAACCTTAACGCTAAGAGAGATCTCTTCCAGGCAACCTTTGTATGGAAAGGACGTTCTTATTCCCCAGCGATGGATTCACCCTGTCATATATAAGGTGTAATTAGCTTTGTGAAACGCCGTCATGTGACAATTTAATAATATTATCTATGTTTAGTTTATATTAAACGTTTACATAGGCGCGGGGACTCATGGGGGGGATCATCTAACTTACATTTTACCATTTTCATCTTAGACGTAAGAAATAAGTGTGTGTGTTTTAAAAAAGACTTGGCTTAAAGGTCTTGTTACCAAGCCATTAAATATTCATCAACAAATGTAAAACAAAAAAAACGTTTACATAATAGTATACAGACTATATATTTTATAAATATGATTACTAAGCAACTATTCCTTATTGTATGATTTAATTAGCAACATATAAGCAAATTAATTTGATCTCTTTTTTATCAGGTGAACCTTGATTATTTACCCCTATTCCTTACAAAAATTTAGATTAACTTTTAGAATCCATTAGTACTGCCGAGAGTAACTTCTCATACAGACAACAGTTTCATTAACTGGATCGATTCAAATTAAGCGACAATATTGATACGCATCAAGCTAAATTTCACTGGAGAAAGTCAGCCTCAGTTATTCCAATAAGCGCAGTTGTCAGGAAACAAACATTTGTGGGTTTGACAATCATTTTCTTCTTCTGTTAATACAGTTAAAATTTGTCCAGAACTGTCAAAGTATAATAACATAAAAATTATTTCTTACATACATGCCTGAATGAGGCCACCTTTCGCATAGACCAGGTTTTATTTTGGCCAGACACGCTGCCCATATATTGCTTTTTCATAAATCCACTGTAATATTCCATTGGTCACTCCTTTTAATCTATTCGCAATACATCCGGGTAGGATAGTAATAGAGCTTCTTCGTTTCACTTTTTAATTACAAATCATATCATATGTCATATCATTCTTCTTAACTTAAGAAAAACAGCACGTAATATTTACGAAGAACCAAGCGCGATAAATTACTTTGAGGAACGGAGGCGTAGGTACTTAGTACCGCGAATATACAATTCAGATAAACTAGCAGAAGACTACCTGCAGAAAAACAACAATAAGAAACAATTTAAAACGCAGCTACTAAGTACCTACGCTGCCGAATATTGTAAATAAATTAGTGTATAGATTTATGGGTGCAGTTTTCGCCAATAAACTGCCCTGGCAGTTTGGCGATATAATTTAACGAAATGTTTTTGAATATATATATATGTATAATAAATTTAAAAAAAAACTATCGAGCTAGGAGCTTCACTATAATAGTCTTGGTTCAATAGTTTTGAACCCACGACTTTATGTTTCGCAGACCGCAACTCAAGACTATTATTTTGGCATATTCCTTAATAATTATAAAGGGTTAATAATAATAAAAGGTCTGAATAAAGGGTCGCGTTATTCAGACCCTTTATTTTTGTTCACGGCTATATTTTGATTTAACTGAGGTAATTTAAATTCACTTATCAATTGATCAATGATCGTACTATTTCCAGGCAATACCTCACGTGGACCATTGAGATAGTCCGGATAGTATTGTCTCAAATATCAAACTGGTCCTTCTTTGCATTCACTTTCACGTCCACCTACGAGCGTTGTCACGCATTGTATTTGTCGAGTTTTTTTCAAATGATCATCAGTATAGTAATGTGAGATTTAGTAGTTAAGTCTGGGATACGCTGCATGTGCTGGTGCACTTTAAAACATATGCTTACCTGCAATCTGAAGGTGTTGGCATTTAACTGTGTTAGCTGCATGCTCGTTTCCATCCATCTCCCATTAAAAAATAGGTAAATAAAAATGAAAATATGCTTGTCTATTTCTAGAAATTATCCATAGACTATTTCTTTATACAAGCTTTGGAATATATTAAAGAAGTATGTATTTATCGTTTTAAAAAGTATACATAATACATCATTTTCACGAAACAAATATTATTTTACGTAAATGGCTAGTGTATAATGACTCTATCCAGCGTCTAACTGCTTAAGATGTATGAATGACGTTATAATAGCTTTATTTTACCACATTATGACAGTAAACAGAATGTCCGACACTACATCGCTATTCAAATGTGTTCTGACCTTGGAGTAAGAGCGCTTTCCAATACATTATCAGCCGGCACACTTTACTATTTACAATACAATTTTCGTATTTATAACAACTCGTCGAAACCTATTGTACGAGATGACCGTTCATTAACAGTATTTAGACGAGTTAAATAGACGATTGTTGGGAACTAGACGATGACTAAAGAAAAAATTTGGTCTCTTGTATCATTGACCGTAGCGAAGGTCTTCAACATACATATAGATAAAGATAGAAATAAATTATGTCTATCAAATTTTAGCCTTAATCCTTTGTAGTTCGTAAATCAATCCTCAAATGTTTTCGTATAGTTAAAAAGAATGTCAATAGAAATTTATATTGTGATTATTAATTAAAATAATACGAATAGTTATAGAGCCAGGCAGTGGATTCTACTATTTCACGAATGAGGTGTCGCGTTAGGGGGGAAGTACTAAAATTTCTCAGAATATCGGCTTGATATATTTTCGCGTGTCGTTCGGTCAGTGAAGTGTTGACGTGTTAACTCTTTATTATCCACGGCGACGCCAGGTAGGTGTTTATAAGTGGCTATGATCACTTAATTCTAGGTCAGACGAATACTCTTTTGCCTATAATTAAACAACATTGGAAGAAGATGAAGTACTTGAATTTAAAAGCACATTTTTCATACTTACTGTTTTACTGTGGTAACAGTTAGTGTTTGTGATGTTGTACCTTCACTCTTAAACTTATGTCTATTGTTTAATAAGTGCACTGATAATACTAATTGTACAGGGACCATATAGCACGACTTCGATCAGTTAATTACACCTGACATCCTAGACTAGGAAAGTGTAATTGGAAAGAAGAATAATTTGTATGGATGTTGGGATGGGACGTCATAAATCCGTTTGAGAAAGCGATTGCCTCGAATCACGAGAAATGTGTGCCTTTGCCGTAAATTGCGATATACACAGCGATATGATTGATATCTCAAACGTTTAAGGGATAAACGTTTCTCGTTGTGGCCCGTTTTATTGGTCGCGCCGATGAAGCGAGCCGATTAGAACGAACTGTTTCCTTTGTAATGGCGAAACGCATTCAAAAAGTAAATGTTGCTATTGGACGTTAAATCGAATGCTTCGCAGATGTGAGAAGTGAGAATGGCTTCTGTAAAGTTTAGCCGGACATGTGTGGAAAGTTATTGTAAATGTTTGTAATCAAATTGGTTAAGAAAGTTTGGTAACCACAGTACAAATTCCTAGCGTTGATTGTCTTCATACAAAATTTATTCTTATGATAATTGGGATTGAATTGATTGAAAAAGACGGACGTAAATTGTCCGCAAATTAAACTATAATAACCATTCCAAGTTTCAAAAATTCGAAATCAATATGATATAGTTTAATCTTAACATTTTTTATGATACATAGAGACGAAACGAACAGGACGCGGTGTTAAAATTTTTATTAATTTAAAATCCTAGAACCTTTGTCATCGAAAGGTTGTTACATTTACTAACAACCGAGCTGTTTGCTGGTTTGCCCATTTATAAATTACAATACACTGACATAAAATGATAATAAGGAGAATATTGTTGCCAAATCTTTCTGTTCAGATTGTTAAAAGAATCTTATACAGCTTGTACTTTTAAATAAACACCACCATAATTATTTTTAATCAAAAGATGTATATGCCAGCTTAATTTCGACATACAACAATCAAATTGTAATTACGCTTTCATGTTTGAAGATTCATCAATGATAATGAAATAATAAAGGCGGATAAACTAACTTAAAATTATTTCATAATAGGAAATTCAAAATAAATAAAGTACAGTACAAGTACCTATTACATGGCGCTCAGAGATATCAAACATTTTCCATAAAAAAATTAAATCATTGATATAAGTTAAAATTGTGAAAGTTTACATCTTCTATTTGAAATCATTTCCTCTAAAGCCCTTGGTCAACTATTAAGGTATTTGGTACATCTGATTTCGAAGTCGAAGCTGCCTCCCGTGAATGAACATGACATGACACAGATGTGCTTTGCCGATACCAGACTTGTACGAAGACAACTCATCCGATTATACACAATATACATGCTATCTTGGCCTTTCGACCGGAACCTTGCTATCGAATCTCTATTTTATGACGGGTTGTGTTTTTCTATGTATACAATAGTACTTTATTCAATATTATATTTAAACTTAGTTCAATATAGATTTGTATAGCTATTTACCGTTATCGGCCCGAAGATAACTTCACCGAATTGTGAGAATCGAGAGTTCCCCAAACGTCCAGCTGGAACTTCTATTAAAACTAACTCGAGCGTTCCCGAGAGAGGACGCTGAAATTATCCCTAAAGGTATACCAGGGAACTCTTGAAAGTCGTATAGAAGAATCTTAGTTGATAGACACATAGGTAACATTTTTCATGTACATTATTGGTTTTCAGTTGTTACCCGTAAATATACTTGTAACTTCGCCTTTGCTAGCTTAGCTACACACGTGAGATGTGACGATTCACTAACCAGTTGTACGTTCAAAGACTATGAATAACTTAATTGGGATACCTAACCTATTTATAAATACAGTTGAGTCACAGTGTGACATTTGCAAATACTAATTGTTGGGCTGTTTGTCTCCCGATAATTATTGTCGTTTCAACTGTTAATTTTTAAAACTGCATATTTCTTTCAATTCACCTGCACCATGTGATGTCTATTTAGTTTTTGCTACATCCTTTATTTGTAAACATTGAAAGGTCACATACTTTGCTACTGTGTCATTAGGTAAATTATAGAATTTCAAATATGCTTCAGCTGCTGCATACATTTGTTGAATTGGACGGTTACCTTTTGCTACTTTTTCTGCTCTTTGTATCAACAATATAATTGTCCTATATTTCATTCTCTATTTATATCTCTTAATTTTTTTAAATACTGTCCAGCCCACTCTTGGTTTAATCCGCCTTTGTGAATCTTAGTTTAGGGTGTGGCAATAAGTCAGAATAAATATTAAAAAATAGCATGATGATGAATTTGACACTCATAAATCTACACAGCAGGATCTAGGCAGGATCATATCACATTGGAGACATCGGTATATACGCTGAAGATCGTATATGTGAAGGCAGAAGATGGATAAAGGCTGAAGTTGTTGGTAATGATGACGTCTACAACAAAGATTTTTTTTGTGGCTGGTTGCCGTTGTTTACGTTTGTTGTGCTTGAGGAGCTCTCAGTTTGAATCTCTATTATGAACAACTTAGTGCAAAGGTCACCTATAAGGATCCTCGGCTTAGGCTGTAATATTGTTTTAACAAAAGTATAGTGCACAATAATCTCTAACTTACTGATCCTCGATAAACCGAAAAACATATAGCGATTTTTGTACCCGAATTTTAGTACCCCTATAATGTGATTTGAGAAGAGCCCATCGTTAATAGACTAGGCATAAATTTTAACAAAGTATTTTATGTACTTAAGAATCCGAAAATCAGAACACTCATTTGTACATGTCGAAAAGGATGCAAACAGCCAACAGTAAAATGTTGACGCCTTAATCATTAGGCTAAATTAAATTGATACAGTAACCATACAAGAAGACAATAAAGAAAACAAAAATATTCCTTAAGCAACTTTCGCCGCCTTTAAATAATTACACAGACACAATGTGTTGTTCGAAAGAAACGTTACGAGATTTTTGATTACTGATAAGGAATGTGATTTCAATGATGTGAGTACTTTCGTTTGGAAGAAAACAACAGTGCCATATATTGATTTAATTATGTTAGTTCAAACAGACAATCATTCAACTCATTGCTTCCGCATTTTGTGACGTGTCGTTAACATTGTAAATGTCAAGTTCGAATCCGTTACTGTTGACGTTTGCTTTC
Organism: Meandrusa payeni; assembly: GCA_029286785.1. NCBI lineage: Eukaryota > Metazoa > Arthropoda > Insecta > Lepidoptera > Papilionidae > Meandrusa > Meandrusa payeni. Next base: position 5,751,425 of record JAGSMX010000022.1, read on the forward strand.
GTACGATCAAATTCGCTTACGATATCGCTACAGCTATATTCGCGTTTAAAATTAAATCGATTACAAAAAAAAACGAAAGTAATTCTGTTTTCACTAATATAATAATACTTTTAAGCAATAATATTGTCGTTAAATGTATAAAATGCAGCATGGACGTCGATATGTTAATTATTATGGTACTTGTTCGTTTATTGTATGGTCATTTTGGTAAAAATATGCAAGATAACTGTATCAAGGCTTGTACATGTGATAACATCTCTTTGGAACAAACAAGGAAGAACTGAGACCGAAGAAAGAATACGATATTTTAGTATTTAAACTAGGCATTTTAAACGATCCAAGTTTTAGGTCTATCAACTATTCTGTAGACTCACTAAATGTAAATCTTGATGATGATGATGAATATTTTATGGCTTGGTAACAAGACCTTTAAGCCAAGTCTTTTTAAAACACATACATTTATTTCTTACGTCTAAGATGAAAGTGGTAAAATGTAAGTTAGATGATCCCACCATTAGGCCCGCGCCATTTTTTCCAAAAAAAAAAACCAAATAAAACCAAAAAATGTAAATCTTAAAAGACATTTTCACCATAGATTATTTTAGCGATTGAAACTAACAAAGCCACAGATAAAGCCAGTTATTGATTACTCTGTTGTGGATATTTGTATAATCACCAAAAAATACTGTCAACTGACTGTCACCGTACCAAATCCCTGCCATTTGTTAAGCCATATGTCAGACATAAAAAAAGAAATGACGTCTTCCAAACGTCTTACCGATGCATTTCAATTAATGAATATCAAATTATTAAAAATTCTATTGGAAATTACATATCAAAAAATTTAATTAGTAGATTACGGTACGATTACTATTGTCATAATGACAATTGTATTGTAAGTTTTCTAGTCGAATGTCATCGGCAATAGCTGTAGGCCTTGTGTTGAAAACAACGCCAACCCCACTTTATTGTTTGAAACATCCTATCATCAAGATATATCTGTTTATTACAGAATTAAATTCATATCGTTAGATCCACGATGCATTATAAATAATAATTTAATTAAACTCGAAAGGGTCGCAACTAAAAACGGTCCACGGTTTTTAAATTTACTACTGTAATGTTGCAGTTTCTTTTTTAATGGATGGCGAAGATAACTGGACACTCAATTACTCTTTACCAAGAATTTCGCCTTAACGGTCAAGTGTACTAACTATCTGTATCTTAGAGGGAAAGAATTAAGCCGTCTTTTGAGGATTATAGCATTTTTTTTTCAATTGTGCTAGCTATTACATTTTTAATAAAAATATGTTAAAAAAAAACTCTTATGAGCTCTCAACTCTATGAGAGTAGAAAGAGATTGTTATCCGATTTTCGCCGAGCTATTTATGTCCCAAATGTGACTGAGGATAAGCCGAGCTTACAAGCCGGCTTATTTGAATCCACTGCCATATGATCATAAATGACTGCTTTATACATTATATGCTTTATATAGCTAGGTTGATATATGATTCCATAAAAGTGAGCTTTAATATATATTATGTTTACGAGACATACTTCATATTTTTAAATGGCTCTAATATCCATAAAATTAAAAAAATATTTAAGTAAATGTTCTGTATACTTAAGGAAACGTCACGTTTCCTTTTCAGCGGCGTAAAACGTCGTTATGCCAGGACATCATGTCATCGTCGTCCGTATGCGTGGTTTCCGTGTTTTTATTTGTTCTCTTGATGTCTTTGTCACTTTATACTTTTGTACAGGACCCGACGGTTACGTAAGATACGTATAAAATATTGTTATGTGTAATAAAACAAATGTAGCGGGAGGCGTTATTGGGTTCGAATTAGATTTAAAGGAATTCCAAAACGTTATTTCCCTCCAAAACAAACAGCTTTACGGGCGACGGGAAGGCGGGAAGCCGCTGTTATTTTTCATCGTGCTTTCTTTTTTTTCCGGCTGACAGGCAGAGAGCGGCCAGTTCGGGACGCGGAAGTCGACTTCTAATTTGCCGTAATAAATTCGAAGGGAAGTTTCGACACTACAGTATGATTTATTTTACTCTAAATAGATTGTTTTTATTGATCGTTAGTGAGGAGGTATTATATTTCAGAGAAAAGTTTATTTGTTAAATTTTTTCACATGCTTATTAATGAATATAGATAGCTGTGTTAATAAAACCTTTATACAGCTAACGATTGTGTTAATTATTTAATAAACAGATATAGCATTAAAAACTTCATGTTTGTGCTTTAGTAAACCTCAAGTAGGTAAACGAAGTTTTTTTTTAATTATGTATGTAAATTTTCACCGTTTTGCTGGTAAAATCGTAACGTTTCATATTGATTGTTATCGTGTGACGTTTTATTTTTATTACCTTCTGTCATTATTTAATTTGTTTACTGTTTAAGCTCCTCGTTAGGACGCCGCTTAACGAAAATGATACTTACTTTTTTGACAGTATATTTTTACATATCCATTTTTTATTTGGAAGGCGCAAACCTCGTAGAAAAAAATAGCAAATTGCGTTAACAATATTTTCTTAAGCAAAAAAATCACTACTGACAAAATATGGCGATTGGCTTTACCCCTCTCACAAGTGTAACTCAAAAGTGTTTATGTTGTAATGTATGGAAGATGACCATCTAACAAGTATAACTTAGAACGTACAAGTATAAGTATAACGTGTAACGAGGAAAAAACAGCCGAATTAAGTACATCCTCCTTTTGTGAAGTCGATTAAAATATAAATAAATTTATTGTACACTAAAATTAAACAAGAAGCGAAGTAAGGTACATTTCACAATTTGTTGTACAATAGACTACCTTATCGGAAAGAGCGATCTCTTCCAGGCAGCCTTTGTATGGACAATACAGGAATAGCATAAAGATACAAATATTATAACTAAACTAACATATAATAAATAATTTACATCAAATATACCATATACATAAATATCTTGTTATATTTTGGTTACATGACAACGTTACGTACTTTTGTCAACCGCTTTGGTGTCATTACGGAACTGCTAGAAAACTCCGTGGGTATCTGACCACCGCAATGAATATGTCAGACCGGTGATATAATCTACTTTGTACGGATATGCTCTACATTTGGCGTACAATACGTGGGCAGGGGCTTCTTTGTTGAAGTTTTTTGTCACTAATACTTAGTATTGTGACAGATTGGGCTCGCACGCCTAAACACTTGCGTGGATTTTATATAACTGTTAGTTCGTGCCTTTAGCGTGACAACTAATTAAATAAATCTAGATAATAGAAAAATCGGTGAATCTTGACAATCAAAACGTAATGGTTCCTTGCTACTTTCATATTCATTTCTATGATTTTCACATTCACATTTATGTCGGTCGTTTACGAATACTCTTTCCGCCCTTTCTTCACAATATCCCCAATTTTAAATAACAATTAAATAATATAACAAACAAATAATATAAATACAAAATACAAGTTACATTTAAATAATAAAAATGAGATATCCCTAGTAATATACGAAGACATCAACAACTCGTCACAGTCATCGGTTGTTGGGCCACATTGGTCGAGTCAGTGACGGTAAATTGAAGAGGAAAGTCTTGGAACGCTGCGCATGGGACGGAGAAGCGTGAGGCGCCCTTCAGATAAACGACGACCTTAAAAAGATTACCAGCAGAGGCTGGTTGCTGTAAACGGTATATGGTGGGAAGCATCGACATAAAGGCTGATGATAATGATGTACGGTTTACGTCCACAGTGCGTCCACTCCACGTTTCACTTCACCATCTGGGGTCACAAATGAACTGCATTATTTTGTGTTTTATCGTATAATAAATGTTATAAAACTTGTGTCGACGCCTTGATTGGCTCAGAGACGAGTTGTATGTTACGACTGACCGAGCTAACCCATGCTCGTCTGTTTTGTATCACATCATTTTAATTGATTCTATTTCTGATTCACTTTCGTTTCTATCGTCTTGATGGTAAGTGAATGCGTGTTCGATAGTTTTTTCGGTGAGTGTAGTTTGATTGCTTTCGCCAACAGCTCATGGATTTGGGTCTTATTTTTTTATTAATTAACGTTGTTCATCCATAAGGAATTACAATCGTCACATTCGTGTAATAACAGCCAATTTTATGTATCTAAAACATATTACAGCATAGGCTTTAACTCAAATTCCTTACGAATCAACTATAATACAATCGAGTATAAGACTTTAGATTTTATCTGAATATATTTTGTGCAATTGAACTAGACTCGTAATTGTGTTCAAAAGGTGAATGATGTTATCTACTCGTATCGCGAGTTTGTCGCAATAGATGCAAAAAGGTCGGCGATGTAAAGGAATGCTCTTAGAAGGGCGATTTGACTTTTATCGAAATCTTTTGTGTTCTAATTTTTTTGGGACTTTTGTACATTTCGAACATGGCAGCCCCATCGTTACGTATTTTAAGATCCAACTGGAAATAGAGTTACACAAAACTAGAACTTGAAACAGTTAATTTAATATTTGATAACAACTTTCAGAATCAGTTTTAAATATTGCATCATGCAACGCTGTACATAGCGAAGTATTTGCTGCCGTTCTTCAGTTTAGTATGTGATCGATTATTACAGATTACAAAGAACACATAACCGCATGGACACAGTCCATACAGCGAAACTAACGTTCTTGTAACAACTCTTATTTGCTGTTTAAACTAAAGCTCGAATAATGTGGAATGCAAAACTCTGCGCGATTGAAATACAAGCTATAATTGCACAGCCTTATCGCTCTTGTCTTATTGTCAGGGCTCTCATTGGTAAAAGTATTAACGCGTGGATAGTAGCGGCCTGGAGTGTGATAAGTTCGTGATCGGACGAATGACTCAGTGCTGAGTAAATTGGATTTCCTAATAAGGCTCCACTTTGTCTAAGTCTGCTGCCTGTTATGGGGTCCAATAACAATATACGAGAAAGTTATTCTATGGCACGCCTTGATCCAGTACTTTCGAGATTGAGAATAATTTATATAGCGTTTGAGTGCATTAAGTACCTAAGTTTCTATTTTATTTCAAAACGAAGGATATATATTTGTTATTGCATAAGATGTTCTTTTTTTGTAATAATGCTTTTGTTCCCTATCTATTGACTGTGTCGTTACATGATTTGTTCGAAATTTGCTGTTTTGAATTTTGATAAAAAAAGTCCATTTATAGTTGCCCTGATCTTTGTCATCAAGACTTTGTCACTCATTTCACCTTCTTTTTTCTAATCCTCTCGTTTTAAATTTTGTTCCTATTATTACTAATAATACAATATTTATTTACATTTATACTATAAACTACTTTAACTAAGGTGTTGAGTGATCACATACTATTTTTATGATCTTCTTTGGTCTTCAGATAGAGTCCTAGTAGTCCTTGTGTTGGCTTGGCTGCTACTTGTAAAACGTATTTCTGTCCTCTTTTAATTAATAACCCGTTGAGTCTATTATCTTTCAAACAATGTTAATGTAGTTGTATGCCTGTCCCGTCCTTAAATACGCAATGGAATTCTGGTATGAGTATATTGATTAAACGTAAAATTATTTAATATATATAATAATAGCTGTTTCTAGTCAGTACGATGTCTGCGGCCAACGGTAGGATCACCAGTTTTCTTACAGTTCGCCGTAGTATTCCTCCTTTGGTCCGGACGTCCACTGTGCGCACGACGTTGTCAGGTCCTGGATATGTAGTGATGACTCTACCTCGCATCCACACATTACGTGGCAGGTTGGGGTCGACTATCTGTAGTAGATTGTTGACTTGTACTACTGCTTCCCGACCATGGGGCTCCCGCCGGTATTGGAGCTCTGGTAGGTACTCCTTCAACCAACGCGTCCAAAAGATGTCCGCAAGTCGAAACTTTCTGATTTTGGGCGGCAATGTATTTTTAACTGTTTTTTGCTTTCTCAGCGTAGGTTTTTTCTTATTTTTCCAGTTTGGATCTACCTCTGCGTTTTTCTTATTTCTTCGGTAGTTTACGCTATCTCTCTTTGTTCTACATAGCTGGATGAATTGTAGAACTCTCGCTGCTGAATGTCTGTCCCAATTAGAGAAGCGAGAGACTTCGGGTACGAGTTTTGGTCCCCCAGTGTTAGTTGTATGATACCTCATTTCTTCATTGGAGGTTTCTGACTCTATTGTCGATTTTTCTATCGAATCATCTTCAGTTTTGTGTAGGAAGTCGGGTCCTATGTACCAACGATGATTTCTGTTAAACGCGGCAGGTACATCTCTCGTAGCGTCGTCAGCGACGTTCATCTTTGTCGGTACCCCACGCCATTCTGATACTTTTGAAGATTCTTCTATAGTAGCTTGTCGATGAGCCACATATGGTTTGTACGAACGCGACTCGTTTCGTATCCAGGCGAGTACTGTCTTACTATCTATCCAAAATATTCTGCAGCCTGGTTTTCTTTCGTGCTCTTCTATGGTTTTGCTATGTACTTCTCGTACGTTCTTCGTAACACGTATCGCGTCTTCCATAGTCCTGAAGCTATTTAAGTAGTCGTCTACGTAGCGCTCCCCTATAATTGCGGCTGCAGCTTCAGGGTGTGTATAAATAAACATCTTTTTGATGTCCGATGTGACCGCGATCTGATGCTGTCGGAACCGCATGACGACGCCTGGCAGTGACTGTAGGAGGTCGGGTCCTTTGTGAAGCATGTCGTTAAGCGATATGCCTTTTGACTTAACTGCAAGGTTATGGACTACTCTTAGTTTTTCAGGTTTCATCGGATTGATGACGGCAAAGTGCGGCAGATACCATGTTTTCTTAGGTACATGTTTCAGGTACCATGGCGTCTTTGTTTCGGAGCGAGTTCGGCATATCCTATAGAGATCACAGCTTCCATTTGTTCTGTATATTTCTGTTTCAGCTTTGGATCTCGATCAATCTTTCTTTCTATATTGAAGAGCCTTTTAGAGAGGTTTCATAGTTATCGGGAAATGTGACATTTTCCTTGCGCCATAGAAGACCTGTTTCGTATCGTCCCTTTCTGTTTCGGTAGTCGTTTTCTTGAGGACACGTAGTGCTTGTTGCTCTGGGTCTGTCGTGGGTTTCTTTTGCTTAAGCAGAGCGTATCCATTGCAACTGCTTAAGCAAAAGAACTCTTACCAAGACTGCTTACTAAGTTACTTACTGCTTACTCACTGCTTAACAAGAGTCTCTAAGCTATCTTCCCCGCTCTCGTCGATATTGTCGTCGATTAACGTGATCGTTGACCCGTCGTCCAATAAGGCGAAGGTGTTGCATATTCCTTTCGGACCTTTAACTTGTATCGGGATGATCTTCAGATAGGATTGTTTCTTATTAATAGTCCACGCCGAGTTAATGATTTCTGTAGTTTCTTTGTTTGCATTTTTTCTATTATGTCTGCCACCTTGTCGTAGTGCAGCATCTTATGATGATAATATTTGCAGTAGTTGATACCGCACGACTTGGCTCGACAACTGTGCATTTTGCTTTGTAACGAAGACATCGAAAGCATAGGCGTTTGACTTGGCTATTTCCCATCTTGCGCCTGCATCCAGACTTTTAAATTGTTCACATTCTGTTGCGTTGTGTCCGCCTTCTTCGCAGACGGACACTTTGGCGTGTACGTTTTCCCGTAACGTTGTGTATTCTTTGCGGCCTCTTCTGTACGACGATAGGCGCATGCGATGTCACCTGCTCCGGTAGCGCATAAGGTCCGCATAATTCCGCTTCTCTCCTAAGGAACTTTTCTAGCTTTAACAAGTCTGGGTCCTCCCTTGGTTGTGTGTTCGCGAAGTCATAAAATCTATAGCGTAGCGTGGGCGTAAGTTTGTCTACGATCGTCTTCGAAACTTCCGGATTGAACATGTAGTTTATGCATTTCAACGTTTTCAATGTTGCTACGGTGTTCGAGATCTTTGTTGCGAATATACAGATGTCTCGCGGCGATTCAGTGAGGCGTGACAGTCCACGAAGCGCTGCCATCTCTATCATAGCGATCGATTCAGGCCTTCCAAATCTCGATTCGAGAGTCCTCATAATCTCTGCCGGGTGCGCGTTGCTAATTAGGAGGCCCTCTACTGCTTCCTTAGCCTTTCCTTGTAGGTTTCTTCGGAGGCGGTTTGTATTTTCTACGGTCGAAAACATTTCTTCTGTTTCGTGATATGCTGCACGGAAAGGAGCCACTCTTGGTGTGACCCGCTGAAGTAAGGTAATTCTATGAACTTTGGACGCTGCGCTGTATTTATCGCTCGAGTGATGGCTGCGGCCAGTTGCGTGAAGCCTGACTGTGCTCCCGCCGGTGATTGAGGTGCATCTTCCGCACAATTGGTCGGTTTACGTTCTGTACTATTGATCGCCGGTGCTTCTGTTGGCTGAGGTGGCGCGGCGGCGGTCGCAAGTATAGTGTGTTCTTGACCGTCCAACCAATTGTCTATTCGCTCATTCACCCTTGTGCCCGAGTATACGGAAGCATCGTCTGCTTCATCTTCTGTGTCTTCCGCTTCTAAGACGGCTAGGCGTGCCGCGGCGAGCTCTGCTTGCAGGCGTATTAGTTCTTCTTTGCTTTCGCTATCTTGAGTGCTCTGGTTTTACTGTAGGCGGACCCTCCCGCCCTTTTGCTAAGCACTTGCGGTCCCTGTGCGACGAGTTCTGTTGGACCGACGGCGGTGCTGTACTTCATTCTTACTGTGGAGGCTTCAGTTTCCTGAATACGCTCCCTCATCGAAGGTGGCGGCGCCCTCTTTACGGAGGGTTTAATCTGTTTCGCGTCGGCCGGAAATGTTGATGCGGCGGACGACGCGATAGTAAGTGCAACGGCAGCGGCACTTGCTGTTACGGAGGGCGTTCGGCGGTGAGCACCGACGTCACGGAGGCTGTGTGTTCTATTTCCGTCATATCGGTTCCTGTAGCTATAGAGGCCATGCTTGCTTCCGTAGTGATGTCAGTAGCCGAGGTTGTGGGCGGTTTGCGACCCTTTCCCTCAGAACGTGTTACCGGCATGACTTGCAATCTTCTGTATACGTCGTGTTCGATTTTCTTGTCTGTTAGATCCGGCTCGAAGGACCATTAAATGTACGCTTCTGCACATTCACTGTACACTGGTGTGTATTAAGAAAACTGAAACACTTCGTATTTTCACTTGTTTATTTTCCGAGTGGTCGACTGCAAGTGACCTCTATTAAAACTATGTACAATTTATACTATTTTCGGGCATAATAATTAAAGCGTCGTGATTGGTCGACCAATCACAGGCCATATGGTACGACCAATCACGAGCCAGCAAATATGTGGGTCGCCATAGACCCTACGGCTCGTTTAGCCTTTGGCCATCCCGCACATTTACAACACTGATAAAAAAATATTTTATGCCATTAATTTCGTCTTCGCTTTGTACCTTATGGAGATTTATTGACAGCACCCATTAAATAAAATTCTTCTTTACTATCTTTATTAAAATGTCCCGATTATCAATCGTGGCAAAGTATTGAAATAATTTAAAGTCAGAAAAGAATTTTTTATACGATTTTTCTTACACGCGAATATAACCAAGCAGTTTTTCCGATGAATTAAAATCTTTTAAATTACAGTTATTGAAACTACACATTAAATGACCAGACCAACACTGTAATGAATACACGTTACCCAATTTGATAAATCTCACCAAGCCCTTCACTCGTTCATCTTCATGTTACATCCCAAAGAACATGTCATTCAAGCTGTTTTGACACATGTCCCACATCAATGATTGTGGCACAAGAATCCGTAGAACCCGTTATTGTATGTATTACATTTATTTATTTGTCAAATGTGGAAATTATTCCTAATTAAGCTTTATCTGCGTTGCATAAAGTTTAATATCGATCGATGGCCATTTATATGATAACATGTAATTTTTTTTCGGCACAAATCTGTCTAGGTTATACCTCCTCCTCCTCGCGTCGGTTTCCTCAATGCTGAGGGTCGTGACCATCTCGTGGGAACAGTTTGGTTTTATTGATCCGTCGCCATTTTCCTCTATCTGCAGCCGTGCGCAGAGCATCGCTAACCGACGTGCCTAGAGTGGTGCGGATCTGGTCAGTCCAACGTGTCGGGCTTCGACCTCGCGGTCTTGTCCCGTCAATTTTACCAGTCACAACTAGCCTTTCTAGGTTATTGCTGTTTTTTCTGGCAATGTGACCAAAGTATTCCAGCATCCTGCGTAGGCATATGGTGGACAGCCTAGCTTCGATTTTAAGTTCCCTCAGGATGGACACGTTGGTACGATGTGCTGTCCATGGGATCCGTAACATCCTTCGCCAGCACCACATCTCGAAGGCATCAATGCGCCTATAAACTAGGTTATACGGTGATTAAAAAAAAAGGTAATATACGGCTTGTGTACATATGACCTTCTCTGTAAAAAGAGTATAACGACATAGTCCGCCATACGGTCCTAGTGCGGATTGACGAACTGTACACGTATTAGAAAATTTTCTAACTCATGTTGTTCCACACGCTGTTCCTCCACTGCCGATATAGTGTCATTAAGACGTGTACGAACATTTTAAAAGCAAATATAAACATGTATATTTACGAGTAAAAATAAAAACAGATTTCAAATCGAATCAAACGTTTAACGCTATTACGCGCGGACGCCCTTTTTGTATTTCCTAATTATCGTAGGTATATTACGAAACTTAATCAGAACGTAACCAAACTTTCATGAAACTAGTCTTGAAGTATATACTTTCAAAATGAATCATCGAAATCTGTTGACGTGATATTCAGTTAATCGTCCATTTGTGGTGGACATACTTGATGCAAATTTGGACTTATATGGTTTTCTCATGGATCTCATCTCACACTCTCAGAATTGGACCAAATTTATTTTTAATATTAAATGGGACTCCACGGGAAGCACCAGCTTTCAAATAAAAAAACAATCATCAAGATCGGTTCATCCAATCCAAAGTTATACGGTAGATATATTATATAAAAAAATACTGACTAATTGAGAACCTCCTCCTTTTGAAGTCGGTGGCAAAGAGAATTTGGACGCAATATTTAGATATGTATCTACTACTTTCTCACTTTTTATGACGAACTACACAGATTGACTTGACTGCTTTACCGGATTGAGAGGTGGCATAGCTCTTAGGTCGCTTAGCCTGAACCTCTATTGCTAGTAACTCGACACAAGGGTCCCCTAAACTAACTTTGAGTGCCACTTCGGGAAGCGTTGGCGCTGGGAGAAGAAGTGGCCGAAGAAACTCCAGCAACGCTCCTAACATCTAAACCCTGTGCCCATAAAAAAGCGGTAACGCTCAAGGATTATTCGCAACCTCCGACGCTCGCGAATGGACGCTTTGTGGATTTGTAGAGATCTAGCCTGAGCAATGGTGATCGCGTCGTCCGGATCATCAAGAACGTGTCTCGGCCTCCGGGCGACGCGACGGAATTTATTATAGGAAGGCTTCTCAGTGGCGGCACTTACAAGAAGTTTGTTAGAATGTTTGGTGACAGTCTCGAAAACCGTCGAGATGCCTTTGCTTAAAGAATTGGGCTATTGTCGGTAACCCTGTATCAACGTGGAGCTCGCGATTACGTACGAACCACGGCGCACCCGTGGCTCGTCGCAGAAAACGATTCTGAATTACTTGTTACCTATGGATATGTATTTTCTCACCGCAACTGCAGTTCTCCTCTGTTGTGGATGTTGATAGGGGACGGTGATCACTTAAGATCAGGTGAGGTCGTTTGCCCATTATTATAAAAAAAAAATTCTCAAAAATATATGTACCGATAGTAAAGCACGATTATAACTTTTTATACATTTAATTTATAGCCGTGAGGAAAAATAAGTTACTTAAGGTAATTGAAAAATAAAGACGCCTAACTAACTGAAATAAATACTTGGCTAAGTACTAATAATAAATTTAAATAAAATTTAATGAAAAATACTGTATCATCCAAGTTTACGTAAGATATCCTTTTTCGTTTAAGTTGATGTTTTGTAATTAAATAGAAATTAATTAATAAAAATATTTTATTTTATTTTAAGCATATTTACTTGTCTATCATGCACAATTTATTTTAGTTCGCTAGCGTCCTTACCTTCCGAGATATTCAAACTTTCTTAACCGACCCTTTATTTTTGCTCCAGAGTGTATTTAAATTACTGAATTTCTCTATCTAGAAAACTTGTAACAAATTTAAAAGAAAATCTGTCGAAACTTTTTCACGTGCTTTATAACAGTAACAAGATCGATTACGCAACGAGAAGCTATAATTTGTGACTGTACAAACTTCACTTCTGTTTGTAGTGGCAGCATGTTCCCTGACTACAGAGAGACCACCTGTTTTCTATGAACGCCCACTTCTGTTCGTCTACCAAAACAATCTCTCTTTGTTAGTTATCTCCGTTTATGATGATGGTTTGGGCTCGTTAAAAGAAACATATTATCAAAGTAAAATACATTTTATGATGGCTTTTATTCTGAAATGACCATTGCTATTAAAGTTTATTCAAATTTAGAATAACAAAGGAAGTAATTCTAAATTTATGCATTAGTTATGCTAATTTAAAAAGATTTAATTATTTTGAAAGTTGCTTTTACAGTGAATTATTTGTGTCATGCTTGAGAATAGGTATTATGGTTTAGCGAAAATTAAAGAATGCATAGTTATAAATAAATTTTTAAAACTTACTTATGTGCCAAAATCTTTTATAACTATCGATGATATATTTCACCGGGGGGACCCTTGTGTCTAGTTACTAGCGATAGAGGTTCAGGCTAAGCGACCTAAGAGCTATGCCACCTCTCAATCCGGTGAAGCAGTCAAGGCCGGCTTCTCTGGCCAATTTGTGTAGTTCGTCATTAAAAAAAAAAGTCGATGATATAAGAGATATAAGACTTAAACTATACATTTGACGTGTGCGCACTCTCGTTTAGAAGCATGGTTTTGACTGAGATATTAGTAGGTTTATGACAATCTAAGATTATATTAATATTGCGAAGAAAGAAAGAGAATAATAGTCGTCAGAATTTTGGGTTTTCGAATCTTTATTTCTCATAAGATATTTTTTTAATGACGAACTACACAGATTGGCCAGAGAAGCTGGCCTTGACTGCTTCACCGGATTGAGAGTTGGCATAGCTCTTAGGTCGCTTAGCCTGAACCTCTATCGCTAGTAACTCGACACAAGGGTCCCCCCGGTGGGTGTAACCTCGGCTTGGACGGATTACTATGTTACGCGTAAGCATTCCGATCCGAGGGCGCCCAAAGGGGCGGACCACGACTCGGTCGGTAGCTATTTCACGGATAATCTAAGGGACATTCGAAACGCTTAACTAACTTTGAGTGCCACTTCGGGAAGCGTTGGCGCTGGGAGAAGTGGCCGAAGAAACTCCAGCAACGCTCCTAGCATCTAAGGGGTGGGGCCTGCCCATAAAATAGCGGTAACGCGCGAGGATTATTCGCAACCTCCGACGGTCGCGAATGGACGCCTTGTGGATTTGTAAAGATCTAGCCTGTGCAATGGTTATCGCGTCGTCCGGATCGTCAAGAACGTGTCTCGGCCTCCGGGCGACGCGACGGAATTTAGTATAGGAAGGCTTATAAGTGGCGGCACTTACAAGAAGTAACACATAATAATAACAATTCACTTACACGAGAAAGTTACAATTAATACTAAAAAACAATTATACATATTTCGGGCATCTACAAACAACTTAACACTAATCTAACCGACGAGGACAAAAAGTATATCTTATTATAACATATACATTATAATAGGAAATAATAAAGGTGAAAAAAGAAGAAATAAAAGTAAGCCATTGAAAGCGCGGGTATGTTCTAAATTCTTCTAAAGTGTTGTAGGAATAGTTAAATTTGGATGTGGCATAAGGTTAGGTGTGCTCAGAGCTTATTAAATATTTTTTTTTTATTTTTTAAATACTGGTATTGATTTAGAATTTAGGTAATCTGTTATAATATTTGAGAACCTTCGTACATAATATTTTTTTCCGAAGTTAGTGCGTCATGTGTGTAGCTTGAGTTCATGACTTCGCCTAAGTTTGATTTTATGTTCTTATTAATTTAAGGTAATTTAACTTCGTAATATAATTCGGAAATAAAAGAGAGCGCCCACGCGTTTCAATTTTAATTTTATTAACATTTAATCCCGTCACTTTTGATTTGATTTTGTGTTTTCTATATTTTGTTCATGTGTTGTCAAAAATTGACAGAAGACCGACCGAAAGGGGATATGTCTGTGTATTGTTATGTAGTGATAGAACAACGTGATCAAATACAGAGCTTTAACGCATTGTTCTTTTCGTAACATATTAGCGATGTGATATATGAAATATTACAGAACGAGTTACGTTGCAACAATAGTGATGATAAGCGAACATTCGTCGCGAGTGAATGGGAAAACACGGGCCGCCCATGGTTTTGTCATTTGACAAACAAAGCGATGGATTGGTTGCGGTTTGCGACACCCTATCTACGATTGTGAAATCACCTTAAACAAGATAGCGGAGTAACGATGCTTACACTTTTGATTTCGTAAGCCCACAGGTGGTTTATGTGAAATTGGCCTCAATGATTTCAGTTGTAAGGCGTAACTATGTTTTTATGTTGTTTATATACCGATAATAAATTGAGTACCATTACATTATCTTTACATGCTACTAGATGCCCAAATCCGTTTTAAGTAAATAAGTAGAATAGAATAGAACATTTATTTGACACAAGATCACAGAAATAACAGGTAATACAAGACAAAAATCAACATAAACATAAGTAAATTGTGAAAAATTAAAAAAGAATAAAATTGACCTTGTGCCGAAAAGGGGTTGGCTCAGCATATGCTGTTTTTTTTCTGGGGTATAAACTAGCGCTTGACCACGATCCCACCTGGTGTTAAGTGGTGATATAGTCGAAAGATGATACGCGCTAGTTTAGTAAGTACCTATTCACTCTACTCTTGAATGCTCCCACGTCGTACTTGGAAGGAAATCAACACTGTGTTCACGGATGTAGCACAGCGCTGATTGCTGAGCGCTGATTTTCAGCCAAAAAACCTGAACTAAGGCGAACCCGAATCGGTTGTGTATAAATAATTTTTTACAGACATTTAATTATACGTAAATATTTATATAAAAATAAAAAACGGCTATTCTAAATATCTATATAGGTTGATGTAAATCGTGTTCTAAACTGAAGCCTAGGAAGGTGTTGTGTCAGTGATCTTTTCGGAAGTGATTTTGTTTTGTGTGTTGTTTATTGTGTGTTTATTGAAGTTTAGTTTTCGATTATTTATCAATTTACGATTATTTTTACTATTTGGGTACCTTCAAGAAACGAGCATACTCCTGTCTAAAAGGCCGGAAAAGCACCTGCAGCTCTTCTGGTGCTATGGATGGTCATGGGCGACGGTGATCATTCAAAATCAGGTTAGCCGTAAGCTCGTTTGCCCCCTTTCCATAAAAAAATGATAAATATCGATATGACAACACAAATTCAATGACGATGATAGGCTTGCTAATAATAACGTTGATTTAATGACATCTACACGTATTCTTTTTTCACCTAGCTTATAAAGACCTACATGGTGAAATTTTGACAATTGATTTTTCCTAATCAATTGTCAAAAAAAAAAAACGAAAAACGGATTTTCATTTGTATAAGTCTGGGAATTGAATTCTTGGATCCCTGTCCATCCCGCTAGGGATACAAGGGTTAATTTTAATTTTTTACAATTTCAAGGTGGTAGACCTGGACCTTAGGTCTACCACCTTGTCTACAATCTTTTGGAATCGTAAAAATGTAAGGTATGCAAATGTCTCCAAATGTCGGAAATTAATATTACAACGTGAAATCTAGCTAGAACTAATTTATTCAATTTATATTTGGATGTCAATATATGTATAAACTCGTCATATTGTAGGTCGTTAACGTTATTGAAATTATGTATAGCAAGAGTCGCAATACGAGTGGAAACTCAACAATATCTTTTGATGTTGCGTATCTATTTATTGAACGACGAGACGGCGCTGGTGTATAAAGTGGCTGGAAGTGACCGGTTTTATTTTTCATTATTCAATTCGTTTTCTATACTTTTTATTTCATTAAGACAGAGGGGAATTTTTTTTAACTTTGAGCAGCGGCGGCGCGAAACGAGCCAACCTTGTAGCTATGTGCGCGCTGGAACCTGATCGGATCGATTATATGATGAGACGCGGTTTTGCGTGCGACCGATGTTTGAGATTTTTTTAATAATTTTCTATATTGCTTTTCAAATTAAGCATTTTATAATAATTATTATAATCTACATAATACTAATTGAAAAGAGAAATTTTTACAATATAATAGGTATTTTACAAAAAATTTAACTGTGTCAAACTGTCGTCGCTTGACAGCGTGCCCAAAAGGCTGGTAGCATTGCCACGTTGTATGACAATACTTAACCTCTGTGCAAGGTATAAGCCACCCCTTTGGTCATCAGATGTGTCGACCAACTTCTTAGCTATCACATTAAAAAGGTTGTGTGCACTAGAACTCCACGGACCCAAACGGCTCAAATATGAAGCCTCTATCGGGGTTACTATATATGCGCCGCTTGTGGTTCTCTGCAGTTGCAGCATTTTATTAAATGATATGAATTGACTAGACTACTTTATATTTCTATTTATGAAATTATTTACAAAACATCATGAAAAACAATGTTTCATTATTTTTTAACCGAATTCAAAAAGAGGTTTTAATTCGTTTTTTTTTTTATGTTTGTTAGCGCATAACTTTCGACTGGGTGAACCGATGTTGATGATTCTTTTGTTATTTGAAAGCCGGTGCTTCCTGTTGTGACAACAAACTACATAAGTCTTAAATTTGCAACCAGCCTAACAAGATAAAAAATCGCTAGCATACGTTTTTTAAAACGAACATCAGCAGTTCGTGACGATTTTGTAGATGTTTCTCGCTTTGCTTTAGCTGTCAATAGACGCAGTGCGTCAGTTTCCCGGCAATTATGCAGTAACCACAAACTGTTAATATCCGTTTCTGTTGACTGCGTGGGTTAGTATTTCACGGCGCTGTTAATCTTTATTTAATAGCGCCGCACAGTGAAATTTCTTGCTCCATATGATAACTTAGTCTGATCATGAATATACTTAATATATGATAAAAGCTCTCACGTCCCTTTAACCCTAGCGATGTAGGCAGAGACAGCTTTTGCCTTTTCACCAAGCTTATTAAGTCCCATATTAGATTTATAGACCATCGTCATACAGAGGGCACAAATCAGCAAGCGATTTCTTGTAATTAAAAAACAGACTGCGATTCGAACTCGACCAATCAGCTCATAAGTCCAACCGCTTAGCCACTAGGATATCACTGCAATATTGTAATTACAATACTACATTAGAATTTTAAACCTGTCATTTTCATATACGGATATTCATTGAGATTTACTATTGCCGTGTATCGTTGTTAACTGTTCAATATATTCTCTCAGCCTGTTGATATTTCAAAGCCTTCGACTACCAACGGTTGTTAGCTATAGAAAAACGTCATATTTCTCCAATTATTAATAGATTATTAAAGAATCACAATGTACAACTGTATAAATGTTTCATGTGTTACAATAGAAAAGAACGATGTCTTAATTGTAAGTAGAAAAATAAGCTCATAGGTGTATAAATACTACAGTGTTTATAACAAAAAATTAAATATAATAATAACACATAAATTTAAAAAACATATACATATTTATATTTTTTTTTTTCAGAAATATTACTAACAATCTTGTTAACCATTCCAACTAAGCTTAAGCTTGTGCTAGGACATAGTTCACGGCAATAGTCGAATGGTGGATTCGAACCCACGACCTTACGATTCGCAGGCCGTACCCTAAACCATTAGGCTATTGACGCTTGATATATATAAATACATTAAAAATATATATATCAACTCGTATAACTCGTTAGTACTTTACATTTTCAGCATTTATTATCTATAAGAATTATGTCCAGGAATGTAAACCTATACTAGAATTAATTGGACATAAAGGATAACATATCCTCATTTTTAAGAAAATTAATATCTAGATTTATACAGACAGAACTACGGTGTTTCTAACAGAAATTTAAATGTAATAATAATACATAAATTAAAAAAACCATATATATAAATACATTAAAATACATATATATATCAACGCGTATAACTCGTTAGTACTTTACATTTTCAGCATTTATTATCTATAATAATTATGTCCAGGAATGTAAACCTATACTAGACTTAATTGGACAGAAATGATAATAAAAGTTAAATAGTTTTATACAGACAGAACTACCTTGCATCTAATATATGGATGCGTGAGAAAACACATACACTTAAACGTGTCCGACGTACGTTTATTTTGGTTTCTGTCAATGAATAATTTAAAAATAATAAATGTGAACTGTTCAAAACCCGTTTGCGTACATCTTTAAACACAGAGTAGTCGGTATAGAGTGTATATATAACCTAGCTATAACTTTAAGAGTAAGAATGTTACGATCGAAATTAAATGTAGGTAAATAGGTTAAGCTAACAAACAGGTGTGCGGCCGCCTCATGGTGAATGCTGTCACAGTGCTGACCCATAACGAACCTTTTGAAGAACTTTATGTTTGTTGAACTCGCGAGAAATACAAAGCAGTTTAAGTTATTGTGTATGATTGGAACGTAAAAAAATTTGAGAATGATATTGAGAATGGAAAATATTTCCTCAAATATCAAATCATGTAACAATATCTCATCACTTTTTCTAAATAGGTTGAACAGATGTAGAAATTGTTATATGTATTGGCAATAACCCTCACCCTCGACCCCAATTAAAAGTATAGATGTGACCAGGTCTCTAGTTTCTAGCAGCTCTCTTTTTACACGCTTGACGTGGGTAGTAAGGTGGTTAATTCGGCTTGCGAATCGTAAGGTCGTGGGTTCAAATCCACCATTCGATTATTGCCGTGAACCATGCACAAGCTCCTAGCACAAGCTTAAGCTTAGTTGGAATGGTTAACAAGATTGTTAGTAACATTTATGAAAAAAAAAAAAAGAAATATTACCAGGTTTCTTTTAAAAAAAAAAGATGTCAGAGTAACTAACTCCCTAATTCATACTCATTCTTACACATACAAGCACTCTTCAACACACGCAACCTTTACACACAAACATACTGACGCACACACATCTATTAAACATTTTTTATTTGCATTGAATTGTTTGGAGATGGGCGTTAATAGCTGAAACACAGTGTGACACACTGTGGCTATTATCGAACTGGTTGTACAAGAATTTTCTTGGTTTGAAATAAAAATTATTTTATTATTATTATATTATAGTCTGGACCACTGACCGACAAACTGTTGATAAGTCGCATTTCGCCCAAATATTTATTTTTCTCAAACATGCAGGTTACTTCAACATTTTCCCTTCACAGTGTAATAAATGAGCGCAAAGCACAAATCCAGGTTACACGCGTATTATGGAATTTAGGGCAAGATAGCGAACACTAGGCATCTACGTTTTACAGGTGCAAGCCAATGAACAGGTGCGAATGTATGTAATAATTATTTAGATCGGGAATATCAGCTGTCTCACGGGCACCATATGAAATTAAAACCACCTGCTCTTTAGGATCTATATTTAGTAAACAGCTGACTCGATATTGTTTTGAAATTCCACTACTTACACGTGCATACTCGAAGGCTGTTTATGACATAACTATGTGTCATGAGAAGTATATCAGACACAGACATTAGTGGCATCAATACACGTTAAAAAGAAAGAAAAAAAAACAGTTGAAGAAAGAAAGAACGAACAAATGGGCAAACAACAACAACTACGAAAAACATTAATAATAAAAAAGCCCACTAACAATTTTTCAAATAAAGAAATTTTAAGAAAATGCCCGTCTTATTTCTACCGTTGTAGTATTAAATATGTCTACTTCTGTTCTTTTCGAATATCTATTATGCGTGTAACGAGCGCGCCACATAAATGAATTTTGACGATAGTTGGAAAATGCCAAAGGGAGATGGATAGGATTATGATAGCGCGCTGATTTCTTGGTCATTAAATTTTATTTCGAGATAAGTAGTAAGATACTACCTTTGTTACCTGTGTTGCCTTACTACACAACAACAAGCAGGCAGCAAGCAGGATAATCGCTTAGGGATTTTAACTGATATACTATTTCATTATCATATATATTTGTAAATACCACGCTATTAATAAAATGGCACAGCTAATAGCCAAGATCAGATGTGACCATTTTAGTATAATTCTTCATTTCCACCTGACTTACAATTAAGGCAATCGTGTGAAATAATTGCAACCTAGATTTGATTACGATCTATGCCACACCATCTTTCTACTTTTTGTTATTTCTTTTATACATTGTTAAAAGAGAAAGATAGTTTTGTGGATTGTTCCTAATTCCTAGCTATGCCTTATGTATATATCGCTTTCTAAAAATAAGCTCTACCGGCATTTGTAAGTCTATGTCGGATTGCAAATATCTTTTTTTTTTTCACAAATATTACTAACATTCTTGTTAACCATTTCAAATAAGCTTCGGCTTGCGCTAGGACGCACGTCAATAATCGAAAGATGGATTCAAATCTACGACCTTACGAATCGCAGACCGTACGCTAAACCATTACGCTATTGATAAAATGGTAATCGAAAGGATCTAGGAGGAGTTTGACCACGATCCTACCTGATGTTAGGTGATGATATAGTCTAGAAATGGTGCCCGCTATTTTAGTAACTGTCTATTCATTCTAAGTGGACGCTTCCATTGAGTGCGGTCATAGCCGGAGTGGACCGCACGCTGCATGGTACCTCCTACCGTTTTGTGTCCACCTTTAGGTAAACGTATGTACATATATCGGTCAGACTGGTGACATACTAAAGAAGAACCCACCCACAAATGTGTGCGAGGAGTTATGGTGTTTGAAAGAGGCGAAAGAGACGTAACAAGACGGTACAAAATGGAAATTCGTAATTGGATCAAAGGATTAAGTGTCTTTAATTTTATTTATTCAAATCAATTAAGTATAAACAAATTATATTAAACATAACAATGGCTTTGAAAGAGAAGACAAGGTAAACCCTCGTTCAATCCATTCTCTGGCTAATTTATAAGATACGGTGTTCACTTGGGAAATATATTTCAATTTATCAATTGTTACTATAATTGTAACAAGTGATTACTATCAGGTAAACGTTGCTTTTAGAGTAGCGGACTCTCACGCGAGCCATTAACGGTGCAGGCACAGGGGTGCCCAAATTGTTTGTTCCATGGGTTCCTTATTTTTTTCTATATATTTTTAACTCTTTATAATAATTGGCGTAACTATATTTAATAGATGTAGGTTGCTTTTTAAAATGAGATGAAAATTGCCTTCTAATGATGTTCATGTTACGTAACATTCGCGTAAATGTAACTGAAATTACTAACAAAAATATGTCAGCAGTGTACCGTCATGTTTTCTTCTTGTGACGAATAGAACCTAATTTACTTTAGTTTAGTTCGTATCACAATTTTTTGTATAGTACACATATTTGCAACTGTTTATAATAATTGGCGTAACTATATTTAATAGATGTAGGTCGCTTTCTCAAATGAGATAAAAGTTGCCTTCTAATAATGTTCATGATTCATAACGTTGGCGTAAATGTGACTGAAATTACTAACAAAAATATGTCAGCAGTGTACCGTCATGTTTTCTTCTTGTGACGAGTAGAACCTAATTTACTTTAGTTTAGTTCGTATTACAAATTTTGTTATAGAACACATATTTGCAACTGTTTATAATAATTGGCGTAACTATATTTAATAGATATAGGTCGCTTTCTCGAATGAGATTTAAGTTGTCTTCTAATAATGTTCATGGTTCATAACGTTGGCGTAAATGTGACTGAAATTATTAACAAAAATATGTCAGCAGTGTACCGTCATGTTTTCCAGTTTGTTCGGGAGTTTAGATACTGCTTGTCCTCTTCTTAGGCGTTCCTTGTATTTTCGATTTTATAGATTCAAAGAAACACTTTTAATGTGTGCGTAATACCTTAGAAAAACCTTGTAACGTAATAAGCTAGCTCAATTGCGAATATAGTCCTATTGTGATTTTATGCAATAGTTGATAATTTGAGTATTTTAACCTCGTAGGGCTCCTCACTTGACCACGTCTGGTTAACAGCGTCACGATACAGCTATTTGTTGTGCTTCACGAGCTATTGTTTTGACATAATGCACGGTTATCGCATACGACTGGCATCGACTTCTGCGGACATCACCGATGCACTTTAGCTAAGTTTACGGAAACAATTTATAACGCTTCTCCGTACATGATAACCATTTCCTTAAAGAGGCAACGCTCTTAAAGGAAAAGGTTAAATTGTAATTTATTAGTAGTCCTGCTTCAATTGCTCGTATTTGCAATTAGAAGGTAACTTGAAATTTTTCTAAGACATGTAGGATTCCTCACTATGTTTTAACATCAGCATATAAAATTGAAGAAAGAAATTCATTGGTGCTGTCACCGGGGATCGAACACGGGGTGCTACTATGAGACTTGAGATGACCGTCCCGAAACTGAGCTACCACGGCTCTTACAATTAGTCTTTATTCCAATTATTGGAGGCTGTCTTGATGTAACGTCGAGAATTTAAATTTTTTAATAGCTTCAGGTCCAAGTGCATGTCAAGTTTACATACGAACCACTGACTTCTGTGGCATAAAATATTTATAAAGATATAAAGAGTTCATCTCATCTCTTTAACATTTCGATGCAGAACCAGCCCACACTCTAATAATAGGTTGGGAAAAGTCTTGTCGCATTATAGTATGTATGAACTTGTAATAAAATTTCTTTGGCTATACTATTTTTATCTGGCTGGTTTACACCAAGTCATTGAAAGTTGAAATTTTAAAGAACATAATTCCAAATTCAAATGAGGAAAATGTGTGATTTTCATTTGTTTTTCGTACCTTCCAGATGAGTGAATCTAATAAAGAAATTCGATACATTTTAAAATTTTACTACAAAGAAGGTAAAAATGTAACGCAAGTCGCAAAAACAATGTACAAGATGGCAAAAAATTATCTAACAAAATGGTACTTACATACTTTAGTTAAATATAAAAATTTGTTTTCAATTTTCTTAAAAAATCGAAGAAACTCTTTTCCAAACCTATTAGATGTGAATGATTGCTTCTTGCTTCCTTTGAAATTTCTTAAACCTGCATAGGTTATTGGTATATTTCATAGACAAATTTACATATACTGGTGCAATTATCTGTCTTTAGCATTTGCGATGATCAGCTCCGTGTAATTACTGCGTGCGTATGCGCATGCTTGTCGTGCGAGCAGCAATTGCAAGCGCCCCATTATGTGTTACAAGTTGCTCGCTCCTTACGGGACCGCCCGAGGGTGTAGTTAGAACCGTGGGTAGCGCTATGATGCTATCATTTATTTTACTCCTAGAGCTCGATCATCAACCTGCATTACATAATGACCACCTACCATCGCTGCATTTTATATCGAGTAGGATTTCGAAACGTTGATCCGTTATCTAACCAATGATATTTATGCAAATCTATCTAATGTTTTTTGGCGAAAAATAACGTGATCATTGCTATATGTTACTAGCTTCGTTTTTTTTTGTAAATTTGTGTTTTTATGAAAAGAGACATAAGTAGATAGATCAAGCTGTATAACTTGAAAAGCAAAACATTAACTAAACAATTTATATAGTAGTGATAGCCAGTGAATAAGCGGTTCGGCTTACAATCTGATGGTCTTGAGTTCGAATCCACTTGGCTTGTACCAATTAATTGCCGTTTTTGGTCTTTTAAATTTAAAAAGTGCCAACTTAAGTTGTCTGCTTACCCCGCTAAATGGACTTGTATCTTATTTTTTTAACTAAACATATTTTCAATCCAATCGAATTTTGTTATTGTCATTTAATCGAATATTATTATTATTTTGCATCGCCATAGGGTTACTAATATAGTGCCGAATGGAATCTATTATGATGACGCTCTCTACAAAGTTCACGTCGTGTTCACTATTGCATAAAATATTTTATTATATATTTATTGCAATATATTTATATATTTATTTATTGCATAAAAATAAATAAACATATTAAATGATGAAAGCAATCGATATTTAATGTACTAACCGTGTCATTCAACGACTATCGAGACGTAAACTTCACCTCGCATGCCGCCTGTTTGGTGTTATTAATTTTCAAAGGCCTTCTTATTTGTGCAAGAAACCCACTATGGTTTCGGAGACAACCCGCTATAACAACCGGCAGCGCTCGCACCAGTTAAGTATACAAACCCACAAGTCTACTGCATTCCGTGGTGGTTTTCGATATGCGGCGTCAAAATGTTGGAATAACATCCCCCCGCCTATTAGGACGTCTAAAACATTACTTATATTTAAAAATAAATTGAAAAGCTTCTTAACCGAGTCTCAACGTAACCACGCCAACATCAATTACGACAAATCGTTTATATAACACTATATTTATGTTATTAATTATGTAATTTGTTTATAATATATACATTTTTGTATAATATTTATGAAAGTTTATGTAATGTACACTATAATAATACACAACCGAATGGTGTCCGCCTTAGTCTACATAGGTTTTGGCTGAAAACCAGCGCTGTGCTACATGTGTGAGCACAGCACATGCTGAGCCAACCCCTTTTCAACACAATTTCTATTTTGTTCTTTTTATGTTGTTTCTGTTTACTTTTGTTTATGTTATTTTTGGCTTGTTTTACCTGTTGTTTCTGTGTTCTTGTGCCGAATAAATGTTTTTATATTTCTATTTCTATTCTACTAAGACTTAGAGGGTTAGTCGATTATTAATTTGAATTTTTAACTTTTGACAATTTTAATTATTCCTTATTCATCATCGGTTTCAACATATGTACAAAGGCAATAGCCGCATCAAGGGAGAGGATAGTGGACTACAACCTAAAATGGCCATGAGAAGCAGGGACACAGAGGTCGTGGAGAAGCTAATAGCAATGCAGCGGGGCGTCTGCGACTCGTGAACCCTAGCGATCTCTGGCCACTTCCAAATTCAGGCATTATATATATAAAAAAATAAAAATTAAAAAAAAAACAAAAAAAATGAAAACAGTAACTGTAGAAGTGGCACTCTTTTAATAAATGCAGAGTGAACAATTTAAGTGTATTGGAAAAGAGCACGGACACAGGTCTGTGGTTTGCGATCTAAAAACAATAAAAAAAAACATATGTACATGTACATCAATTTCCAAAACCTTTTTACCCTTCTATAGTAAGTCAATCATTATGGGCGTCCCTTAACTAAAACCAAACTACCAATCACATTTGCCATCCCATTGGAAAGATACTTCGGTATCTTTAGCATAATTTACTCTCCACGCCATATTCAACTCGCATTGTGTCAGACTGAAAATTATATGAATAAGCTCATCGATTATGTAAGTTCATAATAATTAATATGTGAGTATTAGCAGTAATTTAATATTAGTTCAGAATTATGCCTTACAATATTAAGATTGTTGGCGTCGGTACGGAACGATCATTTAAGCGCTTGTTCGAGCAAGTCACAAGTTGTAATTGCCGACACTGGAACTGCACAATTTTACTGTTAAATTGTCAACGGAAACGTACACGTTATTCGATAACTGACCTAAATTATATTTGTACGAGTTCTCTAACCCACGGCTTATAATTATTTGGGTCGAAGGTAAGGGATCTTCGTAAGTTTAGAACAATTCGTAAGGAGCTTATGTTTTTTGTGAAAAAAAAATAAACACACGGGTCCCGGGGTTCAAGTCTTAGTGGGTAATTTTTGTAAACTAGTTGTGCGCCTATAGTTTCAATAATGACAATCCCAAGATCTACCTGTATTAACAAATAAATAAATTATATACTTATAGGAAGGTCAACAGCAAAAATTAAAAAAAAAATAATTAAGAAACAGACTGCCAATAACAGATCTTCGAAAAACTTTACAATCATCTGAGCAAAAACATTAATTATAAAAATGCGGAATAACAAATTTTACAATTAAAAAACTTTTGACAGAATGCCCGTGAATATATGAAATAATCAAATTACAATCATAATGATCTAATAGTTTTAAATAATGAGATTACGGTTTTGAACACAATGACAATTGAATTGTAGTCGGTTGGTTGTCGTGGCTTGGACCAAGGACTTGGGACCCCTATGTCTTGATTGTTTCTCCGGATCACCGGGTAAAACGTCGAAATAAATGTACTGTAATGCTGTAACCTGTACTCCTGGCTGTATTCCACGAAATCTTAGTATTTACCCAGTCAAACCGGCTCATCTAAGTTCCAGCAAAAGCTGTCGCGTGGGATTACGATGTATGATGCATTTAAATTTTTGAGGTAAAATAAAAGTCCACAGAAATACGAGCTTTCGTTTAAAGGATATCCGCCAGGCTAACGTAAGGGACGTTAACGACTAAGCGGTTTGTTGGGATTTAACAATTATATTTACGACTAAAACAAAACCTTTTATTTTTTTACTTGTGGGAACGTACCTGACAGCGTAATCGTCCTCCGGGGGAAGGACGAGTTATGCCGGGCCCTCACCGACCAAACCCACAAGATGTCCACCATCGTCGCATATGGCGGGGCTACGGAATCGCTTGCGCACGCACCGCGGCCCTGCCTGCGACCCGGGTGCCTTGCGGCTTCCCCGTCCCGGGAAAGGACGAGCCTCCCCTCACCGCCCTCCAGGCAAGGCGCGCCGGAACATAGGACGCGCCTTCCTCCACGACCCCGTAAGCGGGAGATGCACTCCCCGAGTCCATCACCTGGAGGCCTTCGGGGCCGGGAATACGAGCTCCCACCTCGGCTTCCCAGCCCCCAGCGGCGGATAAGATGGTTGGCTCCGCCGCCGACCACACGGCCGCGGCTGGAGAGTCGCCCCTCCCGCCGAAGCCCCACCACGCCGCAACCGCGGTGCGGCACCGCTTAGTCGCGGGGATAGGGCGAGTGGCAACGCAACACCAACACTCCTCTTCCCCGCGACACCACCCCGGCCAGGAAGGGCGGACAATCCCCGCAGCCCTCCGACACACTCGTGGCGGACTTCAAAAAGCCCGCCAGGTGCTGCCGCCTCGGCCAGCCCTTCCACGCGGGCCGGCGTGTGGGTTCTTCTTCGCTTCACCGTGGGTGTTGGGGCCACTCCACGGTTACTGAGCCCTCCGGCACGACAAGCCGAGAACCCAGCGGGGAAGAAAAAAAGACCTACTTCAAATGAATTCAAACGTTATCGCTATTACGGTCTGACGCCCTATGTATTTCCGAATTGTCGTAGGAATATTAGAAATAGAATTATATCCTTTGCAATAAAAAATGAATGATTGACATCGGTTGACGTGATATTAAGTTATGAAATAGAACAAAATATTGAAATAGAACCATATAGGAAGCATCAGCTTTAAAATGAAGAAAGAATCATCAAAATAACTTTCCACTGGGTGGCCGCTTCGCGATTTATGAGGTAACAAACAAAAAAACATACAGACGAATTGAGAACCTTTTCCTTTTTTGAAGTCGGTTGAAAAATGACTCAAATCCTCTATATATATTTCAAGTGTAAGTTATGAGTGTGAGTGCGGTGAGTCTAAGAGTCTAACTCACGCTTTGTGAATTTAGTAAACAGAGGGCGGCAGATCAAACAAGCTTTCCCTACTTAATCAGTTTTCTTATGTTTACGTATTCGTTCAAGACTTCCGTTTAACAATTTATTTAGATGTCGTTTCTTGTCATTTGTAAAGTCAACGACGCAGCTTTCGCTTTGTGTATTTTCTTTTCAAGTAATCAAGTTCAGAATACACTCGTTTTTTTTTACACTCGTATACATAAATATTGGTATGCGGTAAAATCAACTTCCGGTTCGCGGGTTGTCAATGGTCAGAGAACATTTTTTAACCACCGACAAAACATTAATTTTAATCTCTAGTTTGTTGCTTTGTAATAAAAATACGTTTTTTGAGAGATATGAGGTGATTTTTACTACTACTACTACGTTAGTTCTTTCGTCATTAGTTATTAGTATCCAATGCGTTATTGCGTATTAGTGCGCCTTACCGTCCAGGACTGCATTTCCACTTACCATCAGGTGGGATCGTAGTCAAGCACTTGCTTAGAAAGTATTAAAAATCATTCTTGTTAACCATTCCACGCCGACGCTTATGTCAGGAGATGGTTCTCGTCAACTTATAATTGACACAGGTGGAAATAAAAACTTTAAATGTCGTTTTTCTTACTCTAGAAACAATACATTGCGTTCAATTTTTACACTTAATAAAATAATCTTATATGCCTATGAATATTATTAATTTTACGGCAAAGCGAGCGTAATTAATATGAACTCGTTCCGAGTGCAAAGCTAATCGCGCGTGAATGTAAATCATTGGCGGTTATTTTTTCATATAGAAGCGGTTGCCCGGGCGAAATAGCCGCATAGTTATGGACTGGTAGGGTGAGATCAAGGTCCAGTTAAAGCCTCGATGCTTATTTTCCATATTTCTTAATTGTCTTTTATGCCAACGCGGCTTGCTTGTGTGAAATGGTTGCATGTAATTTGTATGAATGAATTGACATTATTTGCTTCTTTTCTTATGCCTATTTATGACTAGACTACTAGTCGAGAGTTTTGCGCAAAATGAAACAGTTGCTCGGATTTGATGCCGGTCTGCGAAACATACAGGATCTTTCTCAATCACGATTGCTTTCTTCATTCTGAAAGTTTCATCGACATCGGTCCAGCCGTTTCGGAGCCTATTTGGAACAAACCCGCACACTTTCCCATTTATATATAATTATTTATTTATTTAAATCAACAAAAATTATAACACCGTTACAGATAATACCAATATGATGTTATAAAAACTTAGTTAAATATATATTATTAAAATTAAAATAAATAAAAAGCTGCTTGATGTATTGATATATTGTATATAGATTTATTTCCCTAAAATTATTTTTGTTTTGATATTAAGGTTCTTCTTTACGATATTATGACCGGGTGTTGGAATGACTGCCGGCTTATACGAATGAGTTTTCCTTTTTCTTCTTTCAATTTTTAAAAATCACTTACTAAAATATGTGGGCGGTGGGCGGTGATTAGCTTAACACCTGTCACATATTAACAGTCATATTTAATTAACTTGTTGAAAAGCGGGCAAAGCTTTTGTCTCTTTACCACTTTAAAAAAAAAGGGAACTCAAGATTGAGGTAGAGAAGATCATTAAGATTTTAAATAGGAATTAATTTCCAATAACCGAATGATATACTCAGTGTATGATATACACAAAGCAAGCACAAAAGCTACTTATTAATAGGAATATTTCGACGCTGGAAAATAAAAACGTAATAACCCACAACAATAAAATTGTTCACCAGAGCCGAAAAACCATTTAAACTCTTTAAAAAATAATTATAACTTTCTTGTTTGTGGACCTAGAGCTGTCGTTTTTGGACATAATATTTATTATTTTTGCTGAATAAGTATTGTACCACGGCATTAACCTAGAGTTATCCTAAAAGAAAATAGTTTTACGGTACAAAAAATAAAAGAGAAGTGTCAATCTTGAAATGTCTATTTTTGCTATTTTTCATCTAACTGTCACAAGTCATATATCATTCGATGCGTGTTTTGTTCTGTTTCCAATGACGGAAAAAGGGAAAATGGCCATATTTGTCACTACGTTTTTGCTTTCCAGCGTCGACTTGTTTAATAGAAAAGTAAAAATAGACGTGTAGTTAAGTGCGCAAATATTACAAAATCTAAACATACTGAATAGAGAACCTCTTCTTTTTTAAATGTCAGTTAATAAAATAGAAAAAAAAGACTGCTGCGAATAATTCAAGCACAAGCAAAGATTATAATTCTTTATGAGTCGGTTTCAACTTATCGGGGGTCTTAAACAGCATATCGCTATCTCTGTGCGGAACGCGCAAGATGTGTGACAGAGAAAATCACCTCTCGCTCACTCTCATTGTAAATAACTATTTATACAAACTTATGTGCTACGTCCTTACTGGCACTAATTAGAAACTAAGTTTGTCGACCAATCCGGAAGGGACACTGATTAATAGTTATTTACAATGAGAGTGAGCGAGAGGTGATTTTCTCTGTCACACATCTTGCGCGTTCCGCACAGAGATAGCGATATGCTGTTTAAGACCCCCGATAAACTTATGATAATTTTATAGAAGTAGGAACTGGTCTCTCCGATACGCATCACTCTAGCTCGCGAACTCAGGTCTTCGCGAGCGCAGAATCCGATGAAGCTGTAAAAGTCGATAGCAATCGACTAGCAGCGACAACATCATTAGATCATAGATACGCATCACTACTTTTAATTATGTTTAATGATAATTGTTGGATATATTTAGCCTTCTGGTCTTATTTCTTGCGTCGGACATGGAACGCCTTATGCGGGAGTATTTAATGGGTGTAATCAACAATATAGAATTTTGAAGACCTACTCACTAAATATTTGTAACGAAAGCAAAGAAGTCATCCCGTTTCTGTAAATACTACAGAAACAATATTTTATGTCATTATTACGTACAATAAGTCATCAATTTACAAGGCCAAAAACGATGGCTGGACGTTGTGAAGGCGAATATGTTAGAGAACCAGAAATGCCGAAGACCGGGCAAAGTGGAGGAGGAGATTAAGCAGGAAAGTAGATCCTGGTGGTAGGCCGGGAAATCACTAGATAGTAGATTACGTACAATAAGTATCTTATGCAGATTTCAAATGGTTCAAATGTACTGTCTGAATCTGATATGTATTGGAAGTTATTTAAATCAATAAATATAATAGAATGCATTTCAGAATAACTATCCTATAAACAGTGGAATATTTTTTTTATGACGAACATACATAGATTAGATGATGGGGTAGTTGAAATTGGGTGCACAATAAATTAAAAAAAAAAAAATTAAAGAGTATAGCTCATAGCACTCTTAACGATGTATCCAAGGACATTTTAAACATTAAAAAAGTCATGACCGCAAAATTTATAGAATAGCCTACAAAAATATTTTCTTATATTAAGACGGGAGCAATCGCCGTAACTAATTGTACCTAACGAATAATAAAATGATAATCATATAATTACAAGTCATAAAGTAACTCGTTTTTAAACATGTTTTTGTGACAAAAAACATACAAAAAAATTCGAGTTTTTTTTTTCAAAGCTTAAGTTTTGTTAAATATTAGAAAATTAATTTAATCGATTTTTTTGTAACGCTTTGATTTCAATTTTTAATTCTTCAAGTTTGAAGTCATCGCTCAAGGTCGCGGGGTGTATTGAGGTGTTTGAGTAATAAGCTTTGATTAGTAATTATTTATTATAAAAAAAAAACTATTTAATTATATATTTGCGCGCATATTGCACATTGAATAAAACTAAATTACTAACATATAATAATAATCACGAGGGTGGGACTGTCCTCACGTGACATTGATCACAATACATCTGCATGACCGCATTTATACTGCGATAAAATCTGCAAAAATAGATTCATTCAATAAAATTAAATAAGTTTAGTATATAAAATTACACTACACACACAAGACATATTTCTCGAAAATTGTCCTAAATCACTTATTGTTTTAGAATTGCTTTTATTTGATCATACAAATATTAAGGCAATGAATTGGCCAAAGAAGCAAGCAGCCTTTACAAAAAGCCTCGTCGAATGGTTTAACCCTGTTTTTTTTCTAGTTTTTCGGCTCCTGTGTAACATTGCATATTTCGAGATACATGTCCGCTATCTACCATCTATATGTATGTAAATACATTATGCCATATCTCAATATAGTGAAGTTAAATCCCCAATAAAAAAGAACTTAATCAAGGCAGCGGAAATAAAGTGACAATTAAAAAAATATGTATTATTTAACATTTTAAATAAGGTTTCGTTTTGTATCGAGATAAGTCACTTATTACGATTATGTTATCAAGTTGTATAATCACAGCATCTTTATAATAATCGTGTCTTTTTTTTTATGACGAACTACACAGATTGGCCAGAGATGGCATAGCTCTTAGGTCGCTAAGCCTGAACCTCTATTGCTAGTAACTCGACACAAGGGTTCCCCCGGTGAGGGGTAACCTCGGCTTGGACGGTTACTATGTTACGCGTAAGTATTCCGATCCGAGAGGGCCGAACCACGACTCGGTCGGTTGCTATTTCACGGATAATCTAAGAGACATTCAAAAGCTAAACTAACTTTGAGTGCCACTTCGGGAAGCGTTGGCGCTAGGAGAAGAAGTGGCCGAAGAAACTCCAGCAACGCTCCTAACATCTAAGGGGTGGGGTCGTGTCTATATCTCAGGAAATAAATGCTCATTTATGTCCGGTCGATGCAGATCGGCCATTGCATTGTGCATCTGTGTGTGTGTGTCTGATTACATGCATAACAGAATAACGGTCATATTTGTCACCTACATGTGAATAAAACCTATTAAAGGTGTCTTCATATGACACTTTTTTTTTTAATTGTAACAACAGGCATTACTACTGACTTATATCTAAATTCAGAGTTTAATTGCCCCTTGTCCTTTTTAATCTAAGTATAGACGTAGTATGCCTATGCTATTTCTAGTTCCCCTAACGTGGATAAGGTTAGGGCAGTTTTCCTCCCATGCCTTTCCTCTCATCCTTTATATACATTCCACTTTTATACAATTTATTCCTACTTTTGTTTTTTATTTTCTATTTCTAATATACACTTATTCTATTATTCTTATCTTATATTTATTTCTTATTATATTTATAACATTTGCTTATTACTATCTTATTTTATTACATTTATCCTAGTTCTATCTTAATTTTTATAACCAATGGTGGGCTCTCAACTCACATTACTATTAATGTGGGTTTAGATACTCCTTACTTGCTAGTCTTATTCCTAAATGCTGCCTTTTCTGCTATTTTCTTGCAGTAGCAAAGGAATCTTTGTCTGACATCTTTGTTGCCTACTAGTGTCGATAAATTATCCTTACTAATTTTTATGCCTAAAACTGTTTCTATATCAATTCTTTGGCTAGCATGTATGGGACACTCAGTAAGGAGATGGATAATGGTCTCATTCACTCCTTCGTCACAGGCACACGACGGGCTCTCCTTACACCTGAACCTGTTCAAGTATTCGGAGAACCCGCCATGTCCTGTGAGCACTTGCACAAGCCTAGCATCCATCTCCGTCTTTCACTGACACTGCCACTTAATATTACAACATATATTTAGCTAGTTATCTTAAAGAGTATATAAAAAGTGTTAATCTAGTATTAAGTAATCTGAGTTTAGAATATATTTATTTCTCTAAGAATTACAATTTACTTACGAGAAATACAAATTATGTAAATTTTGTCCGTGAGCACTTAAATGTACGTAACACACAAAAAGTAAACAAAACAATAACGTATCCCACCAATGTCCTTTGTGAATACTTCACTTTAAATTACTTTTTTTATTATTCATCATCATCATCAGCCTGTCACAGTCCACTGCTGGACATATGCCTCTCCAAAGGCATGCCACCGTCCACGATCCTTGGCCACTCTCATCCAGCTTCTGCCAGCCGTCCTGCGAAGATCGTCGCTCCACCTGGTCTTAGGGCGTCCCACTCCGCGTTTGCCTCTCCGCGGTCTCCACTCGAGAGCTCGTTTCGCCCAACGGTTATCCGTTCTACGGCAAATATGGCCGTAGAACGGATAACGCCCATTGCCACTTCAATTTGCTAATCCGGTGGGCTATGTCGATCACTTTAGTTCTCTCTCGGATCACCTCATTCCGGATTCGATCCTTCAAAGAGACTCCGAGCATAGCCCTTTCCAGAGCTCGTTGAGCGACTTTTAGCCTATGGACCAGCCTAACCGTGAGTGTCCACGTTTCGGCTCCATATGTCAAGGACGCACTGATTGAAGACCTTGGTCTTTAGACTTTGTGGAATTTTAATTTTAATTTTTATTATTACTTTTTTATATTCTTTAAATTCGATTTTTTTAGAATGTAAGATTTAAGTAGACGCTTGAATGTGTGAAGCGACGTGCATTCTTTTACATTTCTAGGAAGCTTATTAAACATTTGTGCACCGTCATAAAGGATGGTCCTACCACCATAATTAGTCCTTTGTACAAATAGATAAATATTATTACGCCTAGATATGCGGGTAGTTACGTTACACCTTACAGTAAAAGTGATACGCGTATTTATATCTCGGTTTAGTATTTTTCTGACAAGACACTGGTGCTGTATTTATACCTTTGCATGATACTTAACGGAAACTACTAAAATTTACAAAACATTATTTTTGTTTTGTGCAATTAGTAAATTTTGTATGTGACTTTTATATGCAGTACCCCAGATTTCTACCAAATATTTCAATTATCAGAATATTTCATCTTTTTATTATTCAATTGTCCTGTAAGTAGTTAGGAATTAGTAGTTTTCCGATGATAACTACCTACCGAGTCGTGGTTGGTAAATCAGCACTTATAATCGTAATTACCAATGTCATTGGTGCTGTAATCGAACTCAGGTTGCTGGCGTAGTGTAACTCAAGCTGAGATTCCGGACACTGAATCATCGCTGCTCTCACAGTGCCATGTGTTATTTCACGACTTACAGTAAATATTTTATAGAAATAAATATAACATTTAATATTGTATTATAATTTGTGAGTAATCGTAATAACTTTACTATTAGTTCCGTGGTTATTATACAATTCGTTCTAGCGATACAATTAAATCGAGATAAAATCGTCTGCTCTGTATATAAGAATGCGGTTATCTCCGAGCCTAGCCAATATCGACCTGTCCGTCACTCGACGCCATCAAACCCAATGCGTAATTGTTGCATGCACGCCTGCAGTCATTCCGCGAGATCCTTGCCCAGGTGATATGTCCATGTTTGTGGCCAACGAGCTTATTTGCGACTTATTACCCTACTAATTTACACAGTACACATTACAAAAACATGTTTTAGCGATGTAGACGGTCACTTAACTTAGCCGCGTAATAGGTTTGAAGTCCACGCGTTCGGACGCGTCGCCTCGCAAAGCGGCGGCGCCTCAGTTTGCTTGCGCCACCCGCGCAGCTCACTCGTGTTTGAAAGCTCCGCGTCGCTCTTGGCGTATAAAATCTTTCCGATTCGAATTTGGAACGTTTCCGACCGGTAAAGTCGGTACAACTGTCGCTTTTAAACGGCGAACACTCCTCGGCCGTTCAAATTTCGCATTGCGATTCGAAGGTGATATTGCTTCACGCTGTTATGCCTGTGTCTTAACAGATAACTGTGAGGAAACGTGTGTAAGCTTCCAAGTGTTGTTATAGCGGAATTAGTGCTACATCAGTGCATTGTGGAAGTTTGTATTTAGTGGAAAGTGCCTTCGTCGCCGTATGCTACGAGACGCACGTTTCGTTTCTCTAAAGCGAGTGCGAGAAATTGCTTTGTGATTGAGTTCATGCGACCGTAGCAGTTCCACATGTCCACGACTTGATGCATGGTAAGTTAATGCTTGACAGCCTTAAATGCTTTTAAAAATAAGCGTCCTCGAAATTTCCACATACACACATACGTACACAAAAATCTCCGATTTACCGCAAACGTTGACGTTATGTTCAATAAGGAAACGGTGATATATGTATAGTGAACGGCTGGAAGATGGATGGAAATCAGGTTACTAGGGTACTGTGCAACTCAATCTGAGATTCCGGACACTGAGTCATCGCTGCTCCCACAGTGCCATGTTATTTCACGGCTAACGTTAAATATTTTATAGAAATAAATTTAACATTTAAGAATGTATTATAATTTGTGAGTAATCGTAATAAGAATGTTCATTCAATAAATATATTGATATATTTTTCAAAATAATATATCGTATCGTTTGTTTATATTTAAGTAGCCCAAAAAAATCGCCACAGATTATAAAATGTATATACCTAGTACTGCCATCGCGGAGACTACGAGTGTAGTAAGACACATACGATATTTGGTTTTCGGATGAAATATATCGACTTAAAAATCGATATTAGATAATTCGATAATATCGGATTGAAGCGATATATCGCGTTCATATATCGATATTTTATGTAATCGTAATGACTTTACTATTTGTTCCGTGGTTATTATACAATTCGTTCTAGCGATACAATTAAATCGAGATAAAATCGTCTGCTCTGTATATAAGAATGCGGTTATCTCCGAGCCTAGCCAATATCTACCTGTCCGTCACTCAACGCCATCAAACCCAATGCGTAATTGTTGCATACACGCCTGCAGTTATTCCGCGAGATCCTTGCCCAGGTGATATGTCCATGTTTGTGGCCAACGAGCTTATTTGCGACTTATTACCCTACTAATTTACACAGTGCACATTACAAAAACAAGTTTTAGCGATGTAGACGGTCACTTAACTTAGCCGCGTAATAGGTTTGAAGTCCACGCGTTCGGACGCGTCGCCTCGCAAAGCAGCGGCGCCTCAGTTTGCTTGCGCCACCCGCGCAGCTCACTCGTGTTTGAAAGCTCCGCGTCGCTCTTGGCGTATAAAATCTTTCCGATTCGAATTTGGAACGTTTCCGACCGGTAAAGTCGGCACAACTGTCGCTTTTAAACGGCGAACACTCCTCGGCCGTTCAAATTTCGCATTGCGATTCGAAGGTGATATTGCTTCACGCTGTTATGCCTGTGTCTTAACAGATAACTGTGAGGAAACGTGTGTAAGCTTCCAAGTGTTGTTATAGCGGAATTAGTGCTACATCAGTGCATTGTGGAAGTTTGTATTTAGTGGAAAGTGCCTTTGTCGCCGTATGCTACGAGACGCACGTTTCGTTTCTCTAAAGTGCGAGAAATTGCTTTGTGATTGAGTTCATGCGACCGTAGCAGTTCCACATGTCCACGACTTGATGCATGGTAAGTTAATGCTTGACAGTCTTAAATGCTTTTAAAAATAAGCGTCCTCGAAATTTCCACATACACACATACACAAAAATCGATTTACCGCAAACACTGACGTTATGTTAAATAAGGAAACGGTGATATATGTATAGTGAACGGCTGGAAGATGGATGGAAATCTTGAAGGTCAAAGATTCAAGTCTGCTGTTGTTCGCTACTTAGGCGCTAAATTTTTATCATTTTATTATGTTTAAAGTTAGATTGTAATAAGCTGGATTAATATATAGGAATCATTTATCTGTTAACTCTAATTCAGCTATGTGAAGGCTTCCGCGAATGCAAAAAATGTATAACATAATAACAAAAGAGGTCTAACTTAAACAGAACTTCTGAAAAGCCATCATCTGCGATTCCCCTGATACTGTCGTAATCATGCAGGGGTGATTAATATTAGGGGAGCTGTATAATTGTTTGCCCCTCCTATTAAAAATCTATATAGTTATCAAGACTTGGCGATTTAGACAAGACTTAGATAATTCCTTCGGCAATTCCTTCGGTTTGTGTTACTTCGTGTTGTAAGGTAACAAGCTTCTCAATTTTTCTTGGTAAAAATGTTTCAATTCTTACAATGTTTTTTTAATGTTGTAACACGTTGCAAAATTACGTGAGATTGAAACAATTTTATTAGTTTCGTAACTGGGAATCCTTGGGTACGCATGCTGGCGTACTATTACTTGAGTTCTCTGTTTGTGTTGCATTTAAGGTTTATTCAAAAGTTAGATGCAAAATATACTTTCATCTTTATCAATAATCAACCGAAACGATTGCTTGCATTATCGACGTAATTAAATAACCGTGTCGTGGTCGGATGTAAGCCAATGTCAACCGGAGGAGTTTACTCAACGCGTGACGAGTTTTCCTAATCAGGAAACCGAGTGAAAAGTTACTAAGTAAACCAACAAAACGAGGACAGAGAAAACAGTGTAAAAATATTTGCACCACTCGTGTAAATCGAAAAATGTTCGAAATTGATAACAATGCAATTAGAGATTATAAGCTATTCAAATCTTTAAAACTATGGCAAGAAAAGCTTTTTTTCATACGCGTCACGGGGAAGCGACGGGGAATGTCGGGCTTGTAGAAGGGGCTACCGACTAATACCTCCCATGGTGGGCCAAGCCGTCATGATGGGGTGACGCGGGGTCGCGTTAGTATTCACCATCTCGCCCCGACGACTTACATTTACACTTCTTTTAATCATTTACAAACGCAAAATGTGTTTTAAATCTTTAAAAGCATATGTCGAAGCGTAACAAGTATATTTATGAGTAAAAACAAAAACTGAATATCAAATCTACGTTAAAAATTACGTAAATAGTAAAAAAAAATTCAATACATTAATTGTTAATGACTTACCGTCACGAGCGCTCTCTATTATTTTCGAAATACTATCGTTTCGTTGACCATAAACCTACCTAATATTTTAATCAAAAATTTTTTACGATTTTTTTGTAGTTCGCTGGCATATCTTTGGAACGCAAGGTCATATTCCAATAAATATAAAATGGAACCTAATTGAAAGCAATGCGAAGAATCCATTTACATAACACAAATACTTGAATTTTGACTATATATCTCCGTGCATTGCCAATGTAAAGAACCGGCGATAAAGCTTACAACCGATGTGAAATTAATTAACGCAAACGAATTCTACCAAACGTTCGATAGTGGGTCACTGCTTCGGTTAATTGCGAATCCACTCAGGTTCGATTCTCTGGCCTCTATTGTATGCGAAATTACTTCAGACGGATTATAGATCACGTTGCGAACTAAATTTGTTGTAATTTGTTGTTCCGCTGTGAGTTTATTGACTTGGGATTTGATTATCATTAGTATGAGAAATTTATTGATGAATTATTTCGGACGTGATCGAATCTGAATTCATCGTAGTTGTTTTTTTTTAAATTTCATGTTCGTGTCACACACTTTTTGTATCTATAACTAGGTACGAAATACCAATTAGTTTTCTGCTTATCATTTTCTATTCTTTATCATATGCTTGTAACCAAACATTTTATTTATTTATTTATTTATTCTTTATTTGCACACAATACAAAAAATAGGCGGACTTAATGCCAGTAGGCATTCTCTGCCAGTCTACCTTGGGGTTGTGAAGAGACAAAGTAACGGGTGCAAGCTATATGAGAAAATAATAAATAAAAGAAAATTATAATAAATATATGCATACTTACAAATAAATTAAACATATAAACATAATAATTATATATAATAACAAATAGATACATATATAAATACATATATATAGAATTATAGATGGATAGGGACAGCAATTGACAAACTATTCCTTGCTTAGGTAAAGCTTCCATAGTAAGTTCCAGCTGTACGTATATTTGTTGGCAGCGCATTCCAAAGTCTTATTGCGGTAAAGGTAAAGGATTTATACATAAAATCAGTGTGACAGGAAGAAATATGGAGAAAATTAATTTTAGTTTTATTTAAATTATTTATAATCATTATTAGTTTTGCAATTACAATAATTCGATCTAACCATCTCTGATTCAGACGTGGTTTCCTGGCAGACACCTTTAAGTATAATTTGCTTATAAAAGGGGCGTAACTGAAGGTGCTGCTTGTAAAAAAAGTTGTTGGTTCTATTCGCAGATGGCTAATATAACTTGTCGCTTTTAGAATTCTTACGTGTTAATCATTTACTAAAAATTATGTCTTATATACAAATACAGGCTTCTCCCCAATTATGTAAGCAATTGTGATTTCCGTCCATATAAATCAGATTAAAAAAATGTCAGAACAATTTATTTGTTTATTGTGCCCTTAAGACATCTGTTATCCCGATAACCTATTTTTATTCTTTCATATTACTGACCTTAACGTGAGCTAAAATAATCGTACATAGTATACACAATACTCATATTCAGTAGTATTATCATAAATGGTATGCAAGTGTTAATGAAACAATAAAACTTACCTCATAACAAAAATTTAGCCGTTTAGAATAGTGACCTTTGAGTGAATATTTTTATATGTGTATTAATTAAATGTTTTTACGACATTTGCAACAAGTTTTACAACAACTGTGTTTACTGTTTTACGCGCAGTTAAATTTTAATTCTTATCAGAAGAAAGATTTTTACGTAGTATTTTTACCTACGTAACATGCGTAGCTATGAGGCTTTGATTACCTCCGCATATGCAGTATAAAAAAATTGGATTCATCTTAGCTATTAACAAAAAAAATAGTATTTATTGTTTTAAAAATATAAATTATCAAAAAAATATTTCAACTGTACTGCAACAAATGTCTTTGAGAACATTTAAAGTTTACAATACGTTCACGCATTATTATTGATTTATTTACTTTAAAACAAGTTGCACGGTGCCCTAGAGAGTTTGACCCTAGCAGATTGATATCCAATGACTGAAAAGCCAAATCGGAATCTCTCCATGTCGACTTCTTGACCTCTGCATCACGAACTACAAAATATTGCGCCTCGTGAGACATTAAACGTGGAGCCATTTGCACTCCGGAATTCCGTGCCTAAGGAGAGGATATATTTTGTTGGAATTTGTTAGAGATGTCGTATAATCGTGCGTGAGACATGTAAATGATTGAAATTAATTGTATTGAAAAAAACATATTGATTTTTTTATGTATTTTTAAACTATATCACTCGTTGTAATGATATTTGAAAGATTTTAGTATATTTATGTATATTGATTGATAACGTGACAGCGAATACGCCATGATTGGCCGCCATTTTAGTGACGTCATAATTTTGTAACTGATTTTTGAATTTGCCGTACCTGGGGCCATACCCTAAAAGTTCCCCTTGAAAATGATCGGTGTAAAGTGTTCCGAACGTCGGTAATTTTAAAATTTGTTTTATTCAATGAGTTGTATTCGAGTACACCTTTAGTCTAATCGGTTTGTGCGGTGTGTTGTTTATTGGCTTATATTTAAAAGCTTTTCCAGTGTGTTGCACTTAGTGTATTACTAGCGTTCCTTCACCTGCATATTAATTACGAGTGCCGGCTACTAACGGCTCGACGTAAATTGTTGATGGCTGCAAAGATTGCGCTGTAAATGTACGTAATATATGCACTCTTCTTGTATGGTATCTGTTTGAAATTTACTAATACATACCTCATAACTTAGCTGATTTTGATGATTTTATTTGAAAACTTGTGCTTCCAGTGTGTCTTATTCCAATTTGGTCTAATTCTGTCAATGGCAATCATTAGAAAACGAAGTCTTAAATTTTCATTAAGTATGTGCGCGACAAATGGACAAATAACTCTATATCGCGATAACCGATTTCGGTGATTCATTTTTTATTCCCAGCGCCAACGCTTCCCGAAGTGGCACTCAAAGTTAGTTTAGCTTTCGAATGTCCCTTAGATTATCCATGAAATAGCAACCGACCGAGTCGTGGTTCGGCCCTCTCGGGCGCCCTCGGATCGGAATGCTTACGCGTAACATAGTAACCGTCCAAGCCGAGGTTACCCCACCGGGGGGACCCTTGTGTCGAGTTACTAGCGATAGAGGTTCAGGCTAAGCGACCTAAGAGCTCTGCCACCTCTCAATTCGGTGAAGCTGTCAAGGCCAGCTTCTCTGGCTAATCTGTGTAGTTCGTCAAAATTTTTTATTGAAAAGGATGGACTTCAAGGGTAGTCTGATGAGAGTTTGTTGAGGTTCTGATTAATTCTAGACCGGATTTCTTAACTGGTATAGCATATAATATGTTGTCACAGTAAATTACCAAATTCATTATTATTACATTTATTTGATTAACTAAAATATATAGTTTAAAGAAAAGTCAATGTACTATTGTAATGTTTATAACATCCGGTTATGAATCAAACGCGCCGGCCTCGTTTCTCACCGATGTTAACCGTGTCTCTCCACACGATAGTTTTCTCGTAAAAGACCACTTCCCACACTTGTCATTAACATATATGAGTTATTTAGGTGATCGTTGGTACCTTTGCTCTACAGTTCTAATATGAAATGTGTTACATTATAATACTTTTTATACAGTTATACAAAAACAAAAAGTTATACAATTATAAACTTTATATATCGTAATGGTGTTACATTATATAAAGTTTACTATATTTAAAATGAGTCAAAAACCAGTATTATAAAAGCTCTCGTTAAATGGGGAGAGTTTTTTTTTTACGAATTTTATCTTAAGTGGTCACCGTCGCCCATGAACATCCACAGCACCAAGGGAGCGTTCCCGGCCATTGAGATAGGAGTAGGCCCGTTTCTTGAAAATCCCCAAATCGTAAACGTTCGTAAGTGTATGTACAATATGTAAAACCAAGCATTGTTTGATTTTTTTTATGACGAACTACACAGATTGGCCAGAGAGGCTGGCCTTGACTGCATCACCGGATTGAGAGGTAGCACAGCTCTTAGGTCACTTAGCCTGAACCTCTATTGCTAGTAACTCGACACAAGGGTCCCCCCGGTGAGGGGTAACCACGACTCGATCAGTTGCTATTTCACGGATAACGCATTATTTGATTGCTTTTACTTATTGTTAACAAATTCAAGTAATACGTATACGTTAAATAGATTTCATATATTAAACTTCAGCAGCTCCTTCTATTGTATTAATGGAGCAACCATGAAACAAGAATATTTACGAGTAATAACAAAACCTACTTCTAATTAAATCAAACTTTAAACACTTTATTATGCGCACGTCGGTGAAGGAAAACATCGTGAGGAAACCTACATGTCAATGTTAGATTTTTTCTAAGTCACATAAATACACCCAAACCCCACTAGGGCCGCATGGCGGACTATGATCTCATACTCACTTTACAGGGAAGGCCTGCGCCCAACAGTTGGACATATATATTACCTTTACTAAATATATTTAAGTTACAGCCTATATATATATATATATAGACTGTAACTTTTACCAAACTCTCATTAAACTACCCTTGAAGTAAATCCATGCCAATAAAAAACAAATCATCAAAATCGGTTGGCGTGATATCAGTCAGTTATTCGTCGCGCACATACTTGATGTAAATTTATAATATATATGGTTTTCTCATTGATGCCATTTGTATAATTGACCTTTCGGATAGAAGCAAATTGACCACACTGGAAGCAACAGCTTTCAAATAAAAAAATATTCACTCGAAAGTTATGATTTAACACCATCATCATCTCAGCCGTAAGACATCCACTGCTGGACATAGGCCTCCCCCAACGATTTCCAAAGGGACCGGTTGTAAGCGGCCCGCATCCAGCTGCGCCCTGCGATCTTTATGAGGTCGTCAGACCACCTTGCGGGTGGACGTCCCACACTGCGCTTGCTGGTCCGTGGTCTCCAATCGAGAACTTTTCGGCCCCATCGACCATCTGTTCTACGCGCTATGTGCCCTGCCCATTGCCACTTCAACTTGCTTATCCGGCGAGCTATGTCGGTTACCTTCGTTCGTCTACGGATCTCCTCATTCCTGATTTGATCTCGTAGAGATACTCCGAGCATAGCCCTCTCCATAGCTCGTTGTGCGACTTTGAGCTTGCTTATGAGGCCCATAGTGAGAGACCACGTTTCAGTTCCGTATGTCATCACTGGTAACACACATTGGTCGAAGACTTTCGACTTCAAGCACTGAGGTATTTTGGACGAGAATACATTTTGAAGCTTCCCGAACGTTGCCCAGCCGAGTTGGATTCGACGATTGACCTCTTTCTCAAAGTTGGACTTGCCTAATTGGATTGTTTGTCCTAAGTAGACATATGAGTCAACAACTTCAAGAGCTGAGTTCCCAAGTGATATGGGGGTGGGCTCCACATGGGCATTCATATATCATATATTCATACATGACTTTCGTCTTCTCCATGTTCATATTAAGGCCCACCCGTTGGGAAACTCTGTTCAGGCCTTCGAGCATTGTGCTGAGATCCTCCAGCGTCTCTGCCATGACCACAATGTCGTCGGCAAATCGAAGGTGTGTGATGTATTCGCCGTTAATATTGATGCCAAGTCCTTTCCAGTCCAGGAGCTTGAAGGCGTCTTCCAATGCGGCAGTAAACAGTTTCGGGGATATGACATCTCCCTGTCTTACACCTCTCTTCAATGGAATCGCCTTTGAGCCCTGTTCCTGTACTCGGACTGACATGGTGGCGTTGTTATACAAACACTTTAACACCTCGATATACCGATAGTCAATACGGCATCGCTGAAGAGCCTCGAACACCGCCCATGTCTCGATCGAATCAAAGGCTTTCTCATAGTCCACAAACGCTAGGCATAATGGCGAGTTGTACTCTTCGGTCTTCTGTATAACTTAACTATATAACTTAACTATATGATTTAACAAACATAAAAAAACATAAAGACGAATTGAGAATCTCCCCGTTTTTTGAAGTCGGTTGGAAAATGGTTAAAGGTGTTCCATTTATTTTCTGCGTTGCGCCTAGTTAGTGAGGTAGACGAAGGTAAAAAGATTGACAATACCCTTGTATTTCCTCTGGTTTTGTTTGTCCTCGTCGGCGATTGATCACATAACATCGTATGTCATATATTCGTAAGCATCTCGCAATTTTCAGTGTCAGTGATGTGGCCTTCCTGGTAAAGTTTTAGCGTACAATTAAAGCTATAATCGAGCGCGTCTACACCGACAGTGACGAAGCGCACGACGTCAATATCGATAAACCTCGAATAGAGAGATCTAGGTTAATACAATTACGAAGATTAATATGTTGTTGGACTTTTTTGCTTTACGAAACTGTTACATATAATAAT
Organism: Meandrusa payeni; assembly: GCA_029286785.1. Lineage (NCBI taxonomy): Eukaryota > Metazoa > Arthropoda > Insecta > Lepidoptera > Papilionidae > Meandrusa > Meandrusa payeni. Next base: position 5,796,258 of record JAGSMX010000022.1, read on the forward strand.
AATAATAAAAATCTTTATTTAAAACCATAACAAAGTTTATACAGTAAAGTTATAGTGTACGGTTATAGCAACATTAATAAAAAGGATATTATGTCACCGATATTAACGCCCACCCTCCAAATAAATTTTGATTACATATTAAGATTTAAATTTTTAAATTTGAAATAGGTTTTTTTTTTTCTTAGAATAACATACCTTTGAAATTGTTATACTTGATATTTCATTATACTTATATAAATCGTATTATACGAGTAGATAGGAGTATTATAGGTAGGATAAAGTATTGACGATTTACTTCCCACTTATTGTCTATGATCATAATCGTTACAATATTGCGTTTCTTTCGAACTCGTCACACACTTATATTTAAATTATTCACACTTATATTATAATTTCATTAAATTTGTCCTTTTTTTATAGAGGGTTTGATCAAAATTGATCATATAAACCTCATAAAAATCTTACAATAAATTTTTACATAACAACATAACAATACATTATAATTAGTGTTAAAAATTGTGCAGTGATTTTGGCTAATTTAATTAATTTAGTAGTTACATTCCTATTACTTTATCATTTAATAAAATATTTTTGTAAGTATTAATAATAAAATCGTTACGTTTCTTTATAGCGAATGTTGTGTACACCTGTAATTGGCATACACAACAGGACTTAGTTTGTAAACTTGATTATTACAACAATGTATGCTTGTGTAATGCTGTTGGTGTATCTTATTAAATAAATAAATAATTACCTGAGTTTCAGGCCCGATCTAACGAGGTGGTATAACATTCTTGCTTATTCTATCCGACTCCGGACACTCCCATATTGGTGAAATTTGTCGTAAACGTACAAATTGCCTATGTCACAAAAAACGTGTGGTGTCGTAGTACAAGAGATAGGAACGAAGTTCTTTATTATAAAATTATAAATTTCAAGCTATATTCAAGATGTACAGAAAAAAATTCGAATAAGTAATTCAAAAAATGTTCTTTTTTATTAGGTTTTTTTCATCGATAAAATAAAAAAAAGGACTTTACAAAATTATCTTAACACCTTTATTTTATTTACAATGATTAATTTAAATATTTAATTGATAATAGCACCATCTATCTAAACCAGTTACACTAAAAATCTTACGTTTTTATTTAACGTCAACCGTAACGTTATCATTTTAGATTTCCCTTTCGCAACGCCCCATAAGGAACATCGTTCTAAAGACATGCAACAAATTGTCTTAGAATTAATAACAATAATTGCACAGGTATTTTTGATGTTTAGCTAGTTTTGCAATATCAAATCAATTAACTACCCTCCGCACAAGAACTGTATAACGGCAGAGTAGAGCGGCCAGTTTGACTACACTGTATATAAAAGACGCGGTTCTGTTAATTCTTTTGGCAAGTGTATGGTATTCGAAGTGGTAACAAGTTACTAATAGCTTTAGAGTGTCAAGTAATCTGATTAATCGAATAATCCCGTGGTTCGGTTCTCTCGGGCATTTTCGACTAGGCAAGCCAAGGTGCTTAGATTAAGATCTAGTTGAGATACCTTCCTTGTGGTAGGAGATGGTTCAATTCAATAGTCAAATGGTTTCAAACATTTTTACCTTTCGTTTTGCAGTCTCTGCCCTAAATCATTACGCTAATGACGTTTAGTTTTAATTAAAAAAAAAACAATCAGATATTATCTTTAATATGTGTAAATTAACAAACAAAAGCACAACAGAAAACGTTCTATATTAGTTGAAAATTGAATAACACTACAGCTATATAAGCTGGTCATAAATAGCGATGCACGAGAGCGATCTATTCTTTATGAAGCAATTTCACCCCGAGGCGTTCGGTAACGCCCTGCGATATATCCTAATACGCCCTATCTCCGTGCCTCCCAATGTAATTATGGGGGGAAGCGTTACCAGCTCGCGAAAGGATACGTTGATCATTATTTAATTCGTGATAGTGCGCATGCGTGAGACCAACCCTGCTAACCCACAAAGACCGTATAAAACCACGCAATAAATTGAGTCATAAATTAATCATCGGAGAATAATTTCAGTGGGGGAAAAACCGTTATTATATCCCTACATTACAGTATAAATAAAAATAAGCTCTCACATCCATTTATTTGAAGTTGGCCAAGTGATTTTTTATATGTAAGAATAATATGAGACTAAAAACAGAAAAGTAATTGTTACAAATTCGACTGGAATAGAAAACCCGCCGTTAGCTCTTTATTCAAACTCTTAGCCGCTATACTAACGTTGAATGCATATATTCAAATGGTTCGCTCTTCCGGGAACTAAGTATTATGAAAGAAATATATTTTTTTAAATTATTGTTATTAAAATTATAATTCAATAATTAATGTAATGGTATTCTAATTATTCATATTAAAAAAAAATAGCAACAATTTTTTTCACAAATGTAACTGACATTCTAGTTAACCATCCTACTAAGCTTAAGCTCGTGCTAGGAGATAGTTCACGTCAATAGTCGAATGAGATATTCGAACCTACAACCTTACGTTTCGCAGACCATACCCTAAATCATTAGGCGTTTGACTAATCTTAACTAATCACAGAAATGTATTAAAAATGTGTTTGTGTGCATAGTATATTGTGTCAAGTTTTAAAGCTTAGCACAAGCCGAAGGCAGATTTGTCATTGCAACGTTGCAAAGAGGTTAGAATATTACACTTTGTCTTATATCAATGTTGTATTCAGCTATATTCGCAGTAATTAATAAACAAATTTTCTGCAAAATACGCAAATATAAAAAGTGCAGAGAGCGGATCCCGATTACTTAATGCAAACGTAACAGTTCTCGGTGCGAGACGAAAGATTTTCATACTAATTGCGTTGTTAAGTCGGACTAGTGGCGTAATGTATACGGTAACACGAATTTGAGCGCTTGTGGGATCTTTTTTATCTTAAATAAAATATTAGCTGCTTATTGCTTTATTTCCGTTGTTCATTATGTAGCAATTACAACTTAGATCTAATTTAGAATTCACAATTTCACAATCATTCACATCGATACGTTTTTCGTTTAATTTACTTCCGCGAATAACATATTGCTAGTGTTGTATATATAAGTACGTATTCTCCTAACGGACGCGACGCTAAATTTCAAGAAATTGAAAGGTATATATGGGCGACGGTGACCACATAACATTAAGTGGACGTGGAAGTGGAGAGTTCCCTTCGAGTGGTAAATCAGTACATAAAATTGAAACAAACAAATTCATTGGTGCCGGCAACCGGGGATCGAAGTTGGATTCCTAGCGTTATAGCTACCGCGGTTCTATGATATTTATGGAAAATAAATTTTACTGTTATTGCTATTGGAAGCGACCCTAAAAAAAGCGTAATTTTTACAAACGTGTGGTTAACCTATTAGTGGAGGATGAAGTCTTTGTAACAATAGTAATTGACTCGGTTCGGCTGCGACTTGCGTAGTTTTTACGATTCTGCCGCCTCGGCAACCTTGATATTCGATATCGTTGTAACGTGCAGCTCGCTCGACGACATCGCACTGATTTACATGTTATAGTAATACGAGTAATAAACATTTCCTGCTGCTCGATTCCTTATGGGTCGCAATTTTAACTATTCAATTTTTTTCTGCTATATATTCATTCAGATTCGGTTATCACAAGTGGGTTTGTACATATATAATTCCCGCTGCTTGGGAAACAAACTACAACTCTGTTTCCAACGAGCGACTTCCCTCACTAATGATAGGATCGTTGCTAAAGTTTCTTTGCTAATTCTCCCAATGCTAACGCTTCCCGAAGGGGCCATAAAGTTAGGTTTAGGTATAGAACATCGAGCAATCTCCACAACAATTGACCAAGATGTGAAAATGTAACGGCCTTCAGACCAACGCGACTATAAGAAGTCTAACGGTCAGACCAGCATAGGCTATTCTCGTTTCATTGTAGTACTTTAATTGCAAGTATTTTGATCTTAAAAACTTATGTTGAAAATAATCCAGACAGTGAAAACTTCCGACGTTTACTTATGTCGTTTTGGCCCTGTTGATATCGTCGCCCTGTTAAACTGTTTGAAGACTGGTTTAAACATTTACCGTGCTAACGTTAGTTTGTGCGACTTATTAGCGTTGTTTTTTATATATATCATTCTACTTTTCATTTACTTTGATTGTATGTAGCGTCTCTATGTTCCGTAGTAGTGTAAACGGCTAGCATCCAATCGTGATAATAAACAGCACTTTGATCGACCTTACGGCGGTACAAACACTTTTATAATATAGTTATAACTTATAGAATTTTCTTTTATTCTTGATCATTCACTCTATGTTACATAGATGCATACTTACTCTACTCTCCTATATTGCGTCTTCTGATGTAACTCCGCTTGCTCGTTCGGTTAGTTTCCTATAAAAAAAAATTAAACAGGATCTTGGTATCCTGAAGTCAACGATAATTACAGCGTGTCAGTCAATGCGTTATGTTCTTTTGTTCCGTTATTTATATTTTCGTCAGTACTATTTTCAACCTTCTTCAAAAGAAGTTTTCTTTTTATTATGTTTGTTATCTCATAACTTTTGACTGGGTGAACCGATTTTGACACGTAATTCGAGTTAGCATAGTATAAATTACTGATGGTGTGATTTATTTTAACTTTTTAATTTTGAGCCGTGGTAGCTCAGTGTCCCGGCGGTTGGCTCAAGTTGCATAGTACGCTAGCAACCCGAGTTCGATCCCCGGTGCCGGCACCAATTAATTTGTTATTGCAATTTTATTTGTTGATTTACCACGCGTTCGGCGGTGAAGGAAAACATCGTGAGGAAACCTACATGTCTTAGAAAAATTTTCTATGGCATGTGAAGTCTACCAATCCGCATTAGGGCCGCGTGGTGGACTATGCCCTTATACTCTCTTTACAGAGAAGGCCTGCGCCCAACAATGAGACATATATATTATATATATAAAGGCTGTAACTTTAATTTTGCGCAGGCCCAATATCGTAACCAATGAGATTTATCCGAGGTGCGATTATTGCTAGTTGAAAACTTTACCAATACTGGTGGTTTGATTTATTTGAGTTCATAATTTTTTATTAACTCTGTTAATGCTTTAATTTCCGAGTGGCGTAATATTCGAAGAAATTAAGATTTGATTCGCTGGTCTTTCATATCTTACAAAAATAACGTAATTCGTGCGGCATTTGTTTGACAATAACTAGAAATTACCAGAAGCATGTCATCATAACACTAATGTAACTGACTCTACATACTATCAAATGCGTTTTGGTGTCCATTTATGGGCTTGCAAGAATTAAAATGCAACTAACGTTTTTTTATTATACATTAAAAATATAGAAAGGTGTAAGCGACACGATGTTACTAGCGATATTTTATCATCGAGGTATATGAATAAAGTGCAAAATGTAAAAATTATTGTATTGTGAAATTTCTTTTCGGTCTTGCAGTATATAATGGGCCGATTGTCATCGGATGAGTCAGAGACAACACGTTCAAGTTAAAATCGGCACCGCTCAATGGTAATGGCTTGAAACTGGAAGGTCAATAGTCTGCACTCGCACCCTTTTCCGGTTCGACGATGCATCGATTTGCTTTTTTCATTCCGATTAAAATTAAACAATAAAAATAAAATTAAGTCTTTATTTTCAAAAAACAAAAAACATATAAAACCAGTATACAATGTTTGGATCTTCTTTTAAATATAAAATATACTTATGCCAGAAGATCCACCTCTTCCTTAATCGTATCATATATTTTTTTTTTTTCATAGTTAATTTGTATAAAACAATTATATGTATGAATGTGTGTATGTGTGTGTGTGTGTGTATTTATGTGAGATTACAATAAAAAATGTACAAAAAGAGATTATTGAAATTGGTATCGTAATATTGCCTCCGTAGTACAAACTTTCCAGCCACTTTAGTAGAGATGCTTTACAGTCGTGCCAGTTTAAAGTATTTATTTGTAAGTTCTTGTTTATATGTTTATAAAAATAGCTTGATAGCTTTCTATATTGGAAACTGGCAAAACGTGTTTATATTCTATATGTTATATATGTTTGTATTTTATATGAAATATTAAAATAAATATACAGTCAATTTGGGTTATCATCCTCATCGTAGTACTTATTTAGCGCATGTTGCAACATGTTTTGAAAAAATCGATGCACCATAAGAAATATCAACTCCCTGGCTCCTGAGCTAGGTGCTACTGAACCTGTGTTTCAGTGTCATCTCCCATTTTATAATTATTACCATTAAACATTATGTATGTTTTATTTTATTCGTTTATTTTTATATATTTCCATGTTAGAATGGTTCCTCCATTATATAAAATATAAAATATTAATAGATTTAACAACTTTTTGGTATTTTTACAAATTATTTGATACTTATAATAAGTATCCAAAAATTCATGACAGCAATAAAGCATTATACGAAAAAAAATTGTGTGTAATGTTCCGCGTCTTCTACAAGTATAACTAACCAGAGTAAGCAAATTCAAGACCTCATTATTTTGCTTGGCAACATGACGTGAAATGCCCATTATAAAGATATCAATATACAGTCAATTTGGGTCATCCTGATCATAGTACGTATTAGCGCATGTTACAATATATTTTCCAATAAATAGATGCAACAAAAAGAAATATGAAGCTCCTGATTCCTGTGCTACGTGGTATTGCGCCTGTGTTTTAGCAGTCAGACCCATTTTAACACAATAATAATGTGTATGTGTGTTTATCTCTTAGCAAATCTATATGTGTGTATTATATATTGTTTAATTCGTTTGTATTTAGCAATGTTACATAATGACATATTCCAAGTAAGCCGTTACATTCCAATCAATATCAAATAACAATGATATAATGACGGTCGATTATTATAAAATTAGTACATTAGAGTTTTCGCAACGCGGTAATTTAATTCTTGTTGGTTGGTTGTCATAGTGACGGATGGTAGTGTAAGAGTGACAACAGCAGACTTGAGGCTTAGATCGACAGTTACAATGCTTTCTTACAAAACATTTGACGAATAAACTGTAGAATCATTTGATTTTTTTTAAATTTTTTTTTTAAAGAATGCTAACCATATTTCTTGTTTTTTTTTTCAAAAATATCTCTAACATTCTTGTTAACCATTCCAACTAAGCTTAAGCTTGTGCTAGGAGATGGTTCACGTCAATAGTCGAATGGTGGATTCGAACCTACGACCTTACGATTCGCAAACCGTGCCCTAAACCATTAGGCTATTGACGCTTCGAATTTGATGTATTGATTTTATATTATATTGATTAATTTTTAAGTCGTTATTCCTTTGGTGTTGATATTCGTACAGACAAACCATTTCGATGTTATTATAACTAACTTATATAAAAACATAAACAAAATATTACACAACGTAATGAATATAAGAGAAACAGTTTGATACACTTATAGAAAAAAATATATAAAGTATAAGTTAATAGACATTTTACGCTTTTTTCCTTTTGGACGAACTACACAGATTGGCCAGAGCTGGCCTTGACTGCTTCACCGGATTGAGAGGTGGCGCAGCTCTTAGGTCGTAGAGTCTCCCCGGTGAGGGTAACCTCGGCTTCGACGGTTACCTTTCACGCATTTGTAAAAAGGCCGCTTAACTGCAACAAAATATGTCATGTGCAGTGATATGGTATTATCAAATCCAACCGCGCGAGACAGCGAAAAATTCCTGGACAAGTTATTCTTGGAGGCAGACACAAAGAACAATACTAAGCTATTCGCATATTAAATCCCAATTGTGACAAGGTATTAGAATGGTCAGTTACACCGGACACAAATTGTAGCAAGCGATTTTAGAAGTAAAATAAAAATCCTATAAAGGGTTTATAAGCCGGGTGGAAACGAACCATCATTTTAATATAATCGGGCGCTGGGCGTACTGTGTGTCGAGTTAATAGCGTATTTTTTATCCTTTCATATTATTTCTGAGTAATGGTCATGATAAATGACAAAAATATATATTTACAGTAAATCTTACTCGTAAGGTAAGAGTGAATTTAATTCGTATAATTATGCTGCCTACGGTGCGCCATAAAAATTGACGGATGTCCGTCTGTTTATTGGTAGCATGTTGAATCATCGCAGTACTGTATTGCATACATAAGTTTGTTGTATCTACATATATGTTAAAAGCTTAACATTACAATAGCTTTCGTAAATCAATTCCTCATTGCAGTGATACTAAATATATTCAAAGTTTATTTATTTACACTTATTGTAACACCTTAACCTAAAGATATACTCGATTTTTTGTTTTAATGACGAACTACACAGATTGGCCAGAGAAGCTGGCCTTGACTGCTTCACCGGATTGAGAGGTGGCATAGCTCTTAGGTCGCTTAGCCTGAACCTCTATAGCTAGTAACTCCGAATTATCGTAGGAATATTACAAAATAGAATTAATCAGAACGTAATCAAACTCTCATCAAACTATTCTTGAAGCGCATCCTTTCTCGAATTAAATGAATCATCGAAATCGATTGGCGTGATATTGACTCGTCCATTTGTGGCGCACACACTTAATGCAAATTTAAGACTTGCCTGATTTTCTCATGGATCCCATTGTCAGAATTGGACCAAATTTAAATGAGACCACACGGGAAGCACCAGCTTTTAAATAAGAAAAGAATCACTAAAATCAGTTCACCCACTCAAAAGTAATGTGGTAACAAACATAACAAAATTTAAAACAAAAAAATTTTTTTCTTCAAGACTGCCAATTATATAAATTCGCTTGGTACGGATATAGATCCTTTTTGCACCTTGCTTAATGCAGCAAAAAACATACTGAATAAAAAATACTGTAATAAAATGGTCTAAACATAAAATAAAAAATACAGACGAATTGAGAACCTCCTCCTTCTGAAGTCGGTTGAAAATTATATATGTTCTATAGAAGAATTTTAATTTATCAATGTAAGATGTAATTTTATACTTATCAATTTTCTATATATAAATCAATTTCTATATATCAATTTTTTAAATGTGAAGCCATGATTCTCTGGAGCCGCACTTTGTCGACCGCTGCCCAAAACCATTATTCTAACTTCTGTAAAATGGTAGTCTGTGATTTAACGCAAGCTGTATAGATTGACACGTATGGGTGGTCAGTTTGTTCCGGCATAGACTACAACAGGGTACAACGTATATTTTACAATGTAAGCTGTAATTATACATTACTTCCCTGTGGTTATGCCGTCTCGTAATGAAGCTACGTTCCTGGGAACGATCGCATTGCTCTTTAGGCTTTGCAGGTGTAAGCTGTGGTTAAGTCCTTTAGTACATTAATGTCTGCGGAATACGTAGTGATCAGTTTTCAGAAAAACAACGTATATGAATTTATGAACAAAGGAAATCTTAATGCAGACTCCAATCGTAATGTTTTATAATTGTTTTAGAATAATATATTTAATTAAAAAAAAGCTCTGACGTTCTCTTAACCCTAACTAGGGTAGACAGAGGCAGCTGCCGCTGTTCGCTACATCAAACTTTACTGGTCCCATATATCACAGGTTAGCCTACGGCACAAATTTTTAGAAATTGATTTTTGTACTTCATCATCATCTCAGCCGTAAGACATCCACTGCTGGACATAGGCCGCCCCAACGATTTCCAAAAGGACCGGTTGTAAGCGGCCCGCATCCAGCCGCGCCCTGCGACCTTTATGAGGTCGTCAGACCACCTTGCGGGTGGACGTCCTGCGCTGCGCTTGCCGGTCCGTGCTCTCCAATCGAGAACTTTTCGGCCTCATCAATCATCTGTTCTACGCGCTATGTGCCCTGCCCATTGCCACTTCAATTTGCTTAGCCGGCGAGCTATGTCGGTTGCTTTCGTTCGTCTACGGACCTCATTCCTGATATGATCTCGTAGAAATACTCCGAGCATAGCCCTCTCAATAGCTCGTTGTGCGACTTTGAGCTTGCTTATGAGGTCCATAGTGAGAGACCACGTTCAGTTCAGTTCCATATGTCTCTTGTACTTATAAAACCAAAATAAAATTCACTGGTACAAGCCGGCTACAATTCAAACTCGAGACCATCTGATTGGAAGTCGAAACGCTTAGCGAATAAGTTATCACTCACTACAGTTGACGTGTTTAAAAATTATATCTTACATATAAAGTTCTCGTGTCACAATATTAGTTACCGTGCTCCTCCGAAAATTTTACATGCATATTCAGAGAATCGGCTACTATCTATTTTCATATGCCAAGTGATAAGTGTGGTGGACCCGAAAAGTTCTATTTTATGTTTTGGATAATTTTTTTGATGATTTTTTTTAATGATCCAAATTTTGACCCTTCTAGCCCGAAAGCCCATTTTTATTTTTAATATCGATATTAGTACTATAATAATTTTAAATTTTGGTGGTCGATACCTAATCGACTGATAAATTACTGTATTCACTAGAAATAATTTATCTGGCAATACAACGTTTGCTGGGTCCGCTAGTAATAGATAAAGATATATTATCCATAAACAACAATGTGACGAGGATATTAGAGGGATTTTTATTTTGAGAACTTGTTTCATCTTAGACTAAATAAGCGTGGAGCGAGATTTACTTAAATAAAAAATGAATCTTCGTAATCCATTGGCATGATATTGCGTCCGTCTATTTGTCACGCACATACTTAATGCAAATTTAAGACTTATATGGTTTTCTCGTGGATACCATTGTGACAATTGTATCAAATAGGACTACACGGAAAACAAGTTTTCAAATAAAAAAAAGGATTATCAAAATCGGTTAAAAAAGTTATGACGTACCAAAGACTTGAATTGAGAAATACCTTCTTTTTGATGTCGCTTTATGTGATTCAAAATGGTTCTGTTTTCTCACATTAACCTTCCCGTTAGCTCAAACGATACCGGTTAAACAAAACGTGTTAAACCGTCAATTGTTCGCTATCATTGCGTGTAAATGGTTAATATGGTAAACATAAGCATTAGAGGCGCTAACGCAATTTAAGTTCTCGAAGTCGCTCTACCACTTTTCACTCATAGAATAGGCGTCGTTGTCGTGTTTTATTTGTTTAATACTTTCTCTCTACTACTAATGGTTTAAGATGCATTGGTATACAAACATTCGTGACAATAGCCCTATTGGTTTAGGGTACGGTCTGCGAAACGTAAGGTTCGAATCCACCATTCGACTCCTAGCACAAGCTTAAGCTTAGTTGGAATGGCTAAGAAGAATGTTATTAATATTTGTAAAAAAAATAGCAACCTATAAAAAAATTCTGGCAATCTATGACACCTCTAGATTCTAATAATACAATAACCACATATAATCAAGCTGTTAAAGAATCCTTTCGGCACTCTCAGAATCAACCATAACAAGTATATTTACCCGACTTCAAATTGTATCAAACGTTAAACGCTTTTATGTGCGGAAGCCCTCCTTGTATTTCCGAATTAACGTAAGAATATTACAAAATAAAATTAATCAGAACCTAATCAAACTACTCTTAAAATATGTGACTCATCGAAATCGGTTGATGAAAATTTAAGACGTATATAGTTTATCATCGATCACATTGTCAGAACCACATGGGATGCACCAGCTTTCAAATAGAAAAAGAATCATCAAAATCGGTTGATCCAGTCCAAAGTTATGAGGTAACAAATATAAAAATATACTGACGAATTGACAATTTCTTCTTTTTTTGAAGTTGGTTAGAAATATATAGGAGCCTCTTAGGTCCTAGATTCGTGGGTCATAACGTAAAAGTAATAGATATAAAGTTCCAACCCTGTCATTTAATTTTCAGTTAAGCTGAAAACACCATTGTAACAGTGGGAATCAATCACTAAAAGTTAGATCACGAGATTTGACAATCAGTGCCTTTATGTTTATATTGCACTGAAAACTTTGTTAATCTAAATGGAATATGTTACCCTGGTATCGAAAACACGTATGTATGCCATCTGTATATAAAAAAGTGTTCCCATATAGTAGATTACTTGTATTGATGTTACGATCTGTATAATAAATCAATCATCGATCTAGTTCATAAAGGAAAGCCTGGGAAATGCTACGGGAAATGGTGAGAATGGCTGTTGCCAACTTGTATAATGCTAACTGATAACATGGCGTTAGTTATAATGCGATTACAATAAATATGGGATATTAAATAGACTTGTGTTCTGATGTTATGTATAATAAAGTACAATACATATATATATATATATATATACGAAAAATCTTATCTTATTTTTGTTTATTGTAGGGAAAATAACACTCAATTATCAAGTATGAAATAAAAAAAAACAACGATAATTTGTATACAATGCGGCAAACAGATAAAACAATGATATTTTTTTATGTACGAAACTCAGTACGTTAAGTTATAGTTAGTTTATAACTATGAACATGTTAACAATTACTGTTGTAATGACATGTTTAGAGTGATAACGAAATTAGAATATACAAAAAAACAAGTACGCTTTCGACTACACGGCTGAAGTACAAATTATTTAGTCCATCTATATGTATATGTATTTATATATGTATAATATACATATACGCGATTGTTCGAGTGAGAAAGAAAAATTACGCGCGCATGCTCTCTACCTCCTACGCTTTGAAACCAACAATAGTTCTGCACAATCGTCTGTATATTGTGTTGTAAATTTTAAGAATTATTTTATTTTGTCTCCTTTATTTATACTTATTATTGTACCACATTACTGTATTAGTTTATAAGCCATATGACTCTACTACTATTACTAGGTGAAAACAAACCAAAAAGAAACAGGGACAAAACCCTAGTTAACCAAAAATCTATGCTGATTTCAGTTTTTACTAATTAATTTGTGTCATATTGTGCTGTGTTTATATTATATTTATTTAAGTTTATGTATAATATATGCATTATATATTATTTTATACTTATGTTTTTAAACCATGGCGAATCATTCGCTACTTATTGTATAAGCAATGGGGGGTCATCGAGCATTGTATCCAATTGCAAAAGCTCGATGACCCCTGCACCACTCGAGGCGAAAACTTTAAAATTACTATCGAAACCAACCAAAATTGAAAAAAAAATGCACAAACGTAACTGGCTATGAGAGAAAGAGACAGAGAAAATATATGGTCGCACTTCTCTCTTTTCCCCTTAATATACGAAACGTAGCTCTCTCTCTTTCGTCTCGCTCGGGCACAATTTTTGTAACGCTTTTACCAGCTTACTCCCCAAATCAAGCGTGCGTAAAGAAGTTTTACTTCTTCCAAAAATACACGAGAAAAACTATTTCAGTGCTTATAGAATTGTACTTCTTGGGTTTTAATCCTACACGTGTTTTTAACTTGAATAACTTCACGATAGTTGACTTAGTGGCAGTGAAACAAAAACAACCAACGTCTACTGTTTCGCCCATAATCGGAGCCAAGTCGGCGGCTAGTTCGCGCCTCAATGGATCGTGTTTTTATAGCGACCGTGGTTGTTTCTCCATTCAAAACTTGCAGCGTCCGAACGCGCTATCCCTGTATGGATAACTACGAGTTATAGTACAGTTAGACGATCGACGGTCATGTGATCGAATTGTAAATATTAAACGAGTCTGTGTGCGAAAGTCGTTTTTCAACCGACTTCAAAAGAGGGAGGTCCACACTTCGTATGTTTTTTGTGTCTTAATTTATGTTTGTTACTTCATAAGTTTCGATCGGGTGAACCGATATTGTTGATCTATTTTTTATTAGAAAGGATGTACTTCAAGAGTAGTTTGATGGGAGTTTGGTTAGGTTCTGATTAATTCTATATCGTAATAAATCGATTTAAAGACGGTTTTTGTTATTACTAATGAATTTCCTTTTTTTTTCATTTATTATGGAGGGTTTGATCAAAATTGATCATATCACCCTCATAAAAAATCTTATAATAAATTTTTACACAACAGTAAAACAATACAATATTAGTACACCACACACAACATCAAAACACGAATACTCAATATGACTATTACCTGCGTTTCAAGCCCGCTCTAACAAGGTGGTATAGCATTCTTGCCTGATCCGACTCCGGAAAGGCAAGAATGCTATTACACACCCCCACATGCGACAAATCAATATTAAATTTCGCCGTGAATAGTACTCTTTCGGCTTCGTTCCGGACACATTCGACCATTATGTGGTAAGCGTCTTAATAAATTTACTTATGTATGATTTGTTTTCGAGCTTAACTTACCTGTTGTTAAGTGATACCGTAAGTTCTTGGCTTTAAAGGAGTAGACTAGTTTCTTAAAGTTCTCCAAGGCGTATCAGTTCGGATACAAGTGACAACTGATTCCACAAGTTGGAAGTGCGATGATTTTGGTTGGCGTCATAGTATTTCATGTGCCAATTGGACGTCGTTGATAACATAACGAATTGCGATGATGACCTAAAATTATGTGGTAACTGTGGCGGCAAACATTTTGAGCTTTCGTTTATCTTTTAGTGTCTTCTCTATCTCTATCTATTTGTAATTTTAAAGAGCGTCTGTCTTTCCGTCCGATTACAATTTCATGAGTAGAGTCAATACATTTACTAAGCTAGTGCGCCTTACCATCTAGGACTGCATTCCCACTTAACATCAGGTCGGATCGTAGACAAGCACTTGCTTAGAAAGTATAAAAAAAAGTTATACGTTGACGCTTATCCAATAGCCTATTTCATATCAGGCTATCACTAAAAATGATTGAAATTTGTTTCTGTAAGATTCGATAAGCAACATATGGCCGTATTCTCAAACCTTAATTTTTATAGTCTCATTTGTTAACTAATTGTAGATACGAAGTTTTTGTAGATGTCGCGCCCACACACGACGGCAACCGTGACCCAAATCTTTTGTTTTGTACTGCATGTTTAATATAATGAACTATGAAAGAATTGAACATACCACAGAATGGTTTTGACCAATAATAAAATACAAGTGACATAATGCAATTTAGCAAATATTTCTTTTAACGTCAATTCTGAGTTGTTTTTAATGATTGTAATTTTATTTTTAAATTGTTTTTGAAAAATATTTATTAATAGACTTAATGAAACGTGAAGATTCGATGTTAGAAAAACACTAAATAAATACATTGCTCTAAAAATAACTACTGGCAATTATTTATTATATTTTAAATTGATATTATAATTCTAAATGTATTATATTTCTCTAATTAAATGAATAAAAAATCCAATTTGTTTTTTTAAACATATTACAAATTTTCTTGTTCTTTTGTTTTGTATTTGGAATTTCGAATTAGATTCTTATTATATTATTATTAAAATACCTTTTAATCAAACTTTAGTAATTCACTAAAAACCTATACTATATACCTAAATTAATTTAGTGATTACACTTCTGTATGGTAGATATAAATATTTCATAGAGTTTCAAATTAAATAGTAGTACCCTTAACCGACGATACGGAGGCACAAATGTAAATAAAGCAAAAGAGGTGTGACAGGATTGTACTAAGCGAAGTTCATGATGATATTTAGTACTTAGTTTGTATTATATAGTACTCTATGAAATATATAAAGTTATACGTTAAAGCCGTATAACAGAGAAACACCCATAAGAGTCGTCGGGCAATCTTAAGCACGTGACCGACACCATCTGGCATTATGACACACGTCGTACTACGCCAGATGACACTCACGTATCAATGTTTTAAAACAGCCTTATATAATAAGCGTACGTCTGAGAATACCTTTACAAAACAAACTTGACATACTGAAGTTATTGTGATTTTTCATATTGTTTTGAGAACACTTTCCTTAGTTTCTCAAAACGGTAGGAAATATGTCGTGTTTGATCAAATAAGCAAGGAAGTTACAGAACATCAAAAGGATAGATCATGAATATTATTAGCTAGATAAATTTGCAACAATGCATTGATCGGGATGAACGTTGACGGATGTTATATGAAAACAAAACGGACTTTAAATCGAATCAGACATTGATCGTGGGGACGCTTTTTTTTAATTTCATAATTATCGTAGGAATATTACTTAATATTTTTTAATGACGAACTACACAGATTGGCCAGAGAAGCTGGCCTTGACTGCTTCACCGGATTGAGAGGTGGCATAGCTCTTAGGTCGCTTAGCCTGAACCTCTATCGCTAGTAACTCGACACAAGGGTCCCCCCGGTGAGGGGTATCCTCGGCTTGGACGGTTACTATGTTACGCGTAAGCATTCCGATCCGAGGGCGCCCGAGAGGGCCAAACCACGACTCGGTCGGTAGCTATTTCACGGATAATCTAAGGGACATTCAAAAGCTAAACTAACTTTGAGTGCCACTTCGGGAAGCGTTGGCGCTGGGAGAAGTGGCCAAAAACTCCAGCAACGCTCCTAGCATCTAAGGGGTGGGGCCTACCCATAAAATAGCGGTAACGCGCAATGATTATTCGCAACCTCCGACGGTCGCGAATGGACGCTTTGTGGATTTGTAAAGATCTAGCCTGTGCAATGGTTATCGCGTCGTCCGGATCGTCAAGAACGTGTCTCGGCCTCCGGGCGACGCGACGAAATTTAGTATAGTAGGGCTTAATAGAATTAATCTGAACCTAACCAAACTTTCATCAAACTACTCTTAAAGTACATCCTTTCCAATAAAACATGAATAATCGAAATCAGTTGGCGTGGTATTTAGTTATTCGTCCATTTGTGGCGCACATACTTGATGCAAATTTAACACTTCATGGTCCGCTCATGAATGCCTTCGACAGAATCGGACCACATCATTAAATAAATGGGACCACATCGGACTAGCGCCAGCTTTCAAACATAATAAAAAATAAATAAATCTTTATTAGTCACCAAAGAAAATGTTTAAACAAAGAAATATGAAGTCCCTGACTCCTGAGCTAGGTTCAATTGGACCTGTGTTTCAGGCGTCAGTGTCTTCTCTCCCATTTGAAAAGCACAATAAAATATGAGCATAACAAATGAAAACAATATTTTATAAATTTGTGTGTGTGAGTGTAAGTTTGTGTTTGTGTATGTCCCTCAGCTTTATATTATATTAAATTTTATTAAATTAGGAGGCGTTCAGTCTGAATATAATCCAACTCTAGTAAATATTTTTTACAAACTAATTTACATTTAAATTAAACACAAAAGAATCATCTAAATCTGTTCACCCAGTCCAATTATGAGGTAACAGACATAAATAAACATACAGACGAATTGAGACTTTACTTTTTTGAAGTCGGTTGAAAATAGTTAGGCAAGCGTTTTGGTGTATTCCAGTCCACATCCGTGTTTGAGTCAATAATATAACATCGTCATAACTTCAGAAGAAAGTGAACATTTCAGTTATCATTTTTTTTCTTTATTTTTTATTTGCACATAGCAAAAGAATTATTAAAAGGCGGAATTAATTGCAAAATGCATTTTCTGGTAGTTTACCTTGGGGTTGTGTACAAAGTAACGAATGCAAACTACCTGAGAAAAATAATAAATAAAAATATAAATACACGCAAATATACATACATGCGAATAAATCTAATAACTTTATAATTTTAAATTAAAAGAATACTGACAATATTTTTTTATAAATATTTCCTCTGCTTCGTCTTTCTTTATTCGTACGGCAAAGGACTGGAATAGTTTGCCCGCGTCTGTCTTTCCGTCCGATTACAATTTCATGAGTAGAGTCAATAGACATTTACTAAGCTAGTGCGCCTTACCATCCAGGACTGCATTTCCACTTTACATCAGGTCGGATCGTAGTCAAGCATTTGCTTAGAAAGTGTATACAAAAAGATATACGTTGACGCTTATCCAATAGCCTATTTCATACTAATAACTTTATAATTTGAAATTTAAAGAATACTGACAATAATTTTTTTATAAATATTACTAACATTTATCTTAATCATTCCAACTAAACTTAAACTTGTGCTAGGAGATGGTCCACGTCAATAGTCGTAAGGTGAATTCGAACCTATGACCTTAAGTTTCGCTGACCGTACCCTAAACCACTATTGACGTTTCTATATTAATATTGAAATAGTCTTTTCATCTTGAAATTAAATCAACATTCCAGAAATAAACGCTGCACAATCTTATTCAATGCAATGTAGTGAGTCATCACTTCATTAAAAGGAAAAATTTCCTTTTAATGATGACTCAGTATAAATTTTTTTAAACTCGTAATTGGCGATGTCTAGGTTGCGGCGTTAAGGCCAAATATATAGTTCAGTAATAAGCACCACTCGTAATGCACTTACTGTAACTTATGCGCTGCAATGCGATACAAAATGTCTGTGCCAAGGAGAAATGAAACCTGACACCTAAGATTCTACGGCTTTTTTCACGTTCAAGTTGTACTTTACAGTTATAATTTTTGTTTATATCATCCAGAACGTTATCTAACAAGATGTAACAATACACTGAAGAATTTACTATACCATACATTTATACTTTTAATTTTTTTTTAGTGATAGAGTATGTTTTTTAATACACAATAGGCTAACGTTTGGTGACTTCATCCTCCGTCCATCTCGCTTGAGGGAAGGCGAAGATTAAGGCTAAAATGGAGCAGGTGAGCCTATAAGGTGCCTATTCAGATTAGACTAAAAGGTGTCTAGATTGTACCCGTATGGACTGATCGCGGCACAGAGTTCCATTCCTTAGCCGTCCGCATAAAAAAGGTGGAGGCAAATTGCTTCGTGCGTATTGATGGGATATCTACGACGTCAGGGTGGAACTGCTGCGCCTAGTCGTTCGGTGATGGAAAGAGAGGAGAAAGAACACGAAGAAAAAATACCGATATATAGCATTTCCAATTCTCTATTATGAATGTTAGGAGCGTTGCTGGAGTTTCTTCAGCCACTTATTCTATCAGCGCCAACGCGAAATAGCATTTAAAGCTAGCTAGCTATTTGAACGTCTTAAGAGTTTTTCAATAAAGCTACGGATTAAGTGGAGGTTCGGCACTCTTTGTTCCCTTCTCGTTACAATGCTATCGCGATCAGGGTGACCGCACACCGAGGTCTGAGAACCTTTGCGCAGAGCTACTCCTAGAGAGGTTCAGGTTAAGCGACCCAATAGGTGTGCCACCTTTCGAAAACCTCGGATGATCAGCGTAGTTCATTCCAAAAAATTATGTGGGCGAGGAGGATTTTTATACTTTCCAAGCAAGTGCTTTACTACGGTCCCACCTGATGTTAAGTGGAAATGCAATCCTGGTTGCAAAATGAAACTCACTAGGAAATGAGTTTGTACACGTAACCGATTGCGACCTCGCCCGAATTTTGTTTTATAAATGTTTTTGACAGTATTGTGTGCTTGGAGTGACATTTTGCATAGGTATAGTTTATATGCATTCTGTATTCTTGCATATACTCGTAAAATTGAATTATGTATAACAAATAAATCACGTCTTAACATTCATTGTTTACGTTTGTTATATGGTCGCTTAGCAACGGTTCAATGTTATACGGTTGCTTAGCAACGCTTGAATATATGCTTTAACTTTGAATTTCAATGTTCTTTTTTTAATTACATACACATGGCTACTTTTACTATATTATATTTGTAAAAAATAATAACATTTATTTTTTTCTATGAAACCTCCATAGACTCCATGAACTGTCAGCGATGTCAATGAAAAAAGAAATAGAATACAATATGTCATAATTTAATTTGTACATTTTAGCAAAAGCAGTAATAAACTTTTAATGTGGTTTCTTTGATTACAGAGCAACACAAAGTTATTCTTGTTTTTTTTCTTATACGTATACGTCTTATATATTTAAAACGTAAATTATTTTTATGCGAGATAATATAGTGTTATTCTTTCTTTACAGGTAAGGAACATCGTTGATTGTTGACTTCCACGTTAGTGGTAAAGGTATTTTTTTTTTCGATTTAATATAAATTTATACGGAAGCAAAAACCTCTTTAAATCTGGTGTATAATGATCAAAATAACGCTTTGATGATCATGTTGCCCTTGTGGCGTATTGTATTTACTTCGCGCTTATATCTTCTGGTATTGTTTTTTTTAGATTTTGTAGACTGGGTAAATCTCCAGGTTATCAGATTTTCTGCGCGCAATAATTTGTGATATCCTTTTTTTTTAACTTACACTTCCATTTTGTGACGTGTGTTTAAAATGTGACGAAGTTGCATTAGCCAAAATAATACATATTTATATAGCAGTGGAACGACAAACGACTGAAAGTCGGTATTGTTATTATATTATATTATGTTGTTGGCTCCGGGTTCTCCAGAGGAACGCACCGGAGCCCCTCTGCACTGTGCTCAGAGAGCACGTCCGGGGGAGGAGGCGGATCGAGCGATAATCCCTCCACCTTGTGTCCTCGCAGTGCAAGGCGACACGGGTCATCCTATGTCGCCTACTTCCCGGGGCCACTTTGAACGACAAAGGCCCTCACCCTTGTCGCCCAGTGAACCTGTGGCCCCTTTTAGTCGCCTACATTCTACGACAGGGATACCGTAGACTTATTCTACGAGCCCAGAACTACAGGGCTAACGTAAAATGAATCTCTTCTAACGTGCGTACTTGTTCAATACGATATCCGAACGGAATTTTATATTATGTTGTTAACATGTGCTTCCGTGTGAGAAGACACCTTGTTATTATATTTTTAACTCGATTTTTTTCTGACGATAATGATAGATACCACTGTTCGTAGTGGCAAGTACCACGGCATAGCATTTTAGTATTTTGCTATCACTCCTATCCTGCCTGCTCTCTATCTTTGCAAGTTGAATTAATGTTTTAGATTAGAAAGTACTTTGAACATATTCAGTAGTCCATTATATTAGCACGATTATTTGCATCTCGCACATGCGAAGATGTCCGGGAAAGTATTAAAATCTACAGCTTTCACTCGGGAAGAGAATTTTCTTGCTGCGACATAATTGCCTGCTTTCTCAGTTGTCGCTTTCTTCAAATTATGTATTTTAGATGTATATGAGCCGTAGTAGCTCAGTGTCCGGGCGGTCGCCTCAAGTTACGTAGTAAGCTATCAACCCGAGTTCGATCCTGGTGCCGCGGCACCAATAAATTTGTTGTTGCAATTTATATGCTCATTTACCACGCGCTCGGCGGTGAAGGAAAACATCGTGAAGAAACCTACATGTCTTAGAACATTTTCAGTTTTTAGTACTGTCTTAACAGCGGAAGGATCAACAGGGATATTTTTGTATATATAAAAGAAAGCTAACAATATTTCTTTTTTTTTCAGAAATAGTATTAACATCCTTGTTAATTATTCCACCTAAGCTTAAGCTTGTGTTAGAAGATGGTTCACGTCTATAGTCGGATGGTGGATTCGGACCTTACGATTACCAGACCGTACCCTAAACCATTAGGCTATTGATGTGTCAGCATAAGCATTATGTAGGCTGTTACAATTATTGATTGCTTACTACGCACAAAACATCACGATATAACCATTGTGGTTACTATCGTGCTATACCGAAGCGTGACTTCTTACTAAATTCTTAGCACTAATCTGAGCTCCCATCGCCGATGAGCGAAAGTGAGGGTTTTAAATATTTTAGCGAGGATATTGTTCACAGCGTGCAATCGACTTAGACCTCCATAATGCACATCGTGATGTCGCAATGTATTATAAAGAACAACTAACTTCACCTGTTAAGATAACTACAAGCTATTTAACATTTTAATATGTAGGTTTTAGAGATACTTTTGGCGTGTGTGCGTTGCATTGTATAAAGGAACGCTATGGCGCGACGATGCAATCGGAACGAATACCCGAACCTTACTTTCGATGCCTATTCAACGAGACGCCGTCTCCAGTAGGGTTTTTTGAATAGAACTTTCGTTTTCATTGTGCCGCATTATTAATGTGTTATATATAACTGATTTATTAATCTCATTGTTTCTATTCATGAATCTTGTGTAAAGATTGTTTATTCAATGACACATGAAACTGGAAATTTAACTTTCCAAATGTAAAACTACCGTCAAATTGGGTCACCAGGTTGGGGATGAAAACCGCCGCCAATACGTAACACACACAACGAGTTGTAGGTGCGTTTTTAATCTTTGGTTCTAAACTTGCAATAAACAATTAAATCGAGATCGTCTCGTATCATCAAATTCAATCTGAATTGTTTTATTGATAACATTCACATCTTCGCAATGTTATAAATGAATAAGATTCATCGCTAGATTAATTATCAACTCTAATAAAACTTCTATATGAAAGTATATATATATATATATATATAAATATCACAAATTAATTTGTAAATTTACCGGATTCCTACTAATTCTATCCTTATTGCATTTTGGAGTGTGTGCTCAGGAACTACATGATCTAATTCCCCATCTGAATGAAAGGGTTCCACCATCGGACTTCTAGACGCACTGCGGGATTTCATCCTTTGTTGTGAACATCCCTCAAACCCGAACAAAGCCCTTTGCGCTTCGTCTTTCTTTATTCGTACGGCAAAGGACTGGGAACAATTTGCCCGCGTCTGTCTTTCCGTCCGATTACAATTTCATGAGTAGAGTCAATACATTTACTAAGCTAGTGCGCCTTACCATCTAGGACTGCATTCCCACTTAACATCAGGTCGGATCGTAGACAAGCACTTGCTTAGAAAGTATAAAAAAAAAAGTTATACGTTGACGCTTATCCAATAGCCTATTTCATATCAGGCTATCACTAAAAATGAAAATAAATCTAATAACTTTATAATTTGAAATTTAAAGAATACTGACAATAATTTTTTATAAATATTACTAACATTTATTTTAATCATTCCAACTAAACTTAAACTTGTGCTAGGAGATGGTTCACGTCAATAGTCGTAAGGTGAATTCGATCCTATGACCTAAAGTTTCGCTGACCGTACCCTAAACCACTATTGACGTTTCTATATTAATATTGAAATAGTCTTTTCATCTTGAAATTAAATCAACATTCAGAAATAAACGCTGCACAATCTTATTCAATGCAATGTAGTGAGTCATCACTTCATTAAAAGGAAAAATTTCCTTTTAATGATGACTCAGTATAAATTTTTTTAAACTCGTAATTGGCGATGTCTAGGTTGCGGCGTTAAGGCCAAATATATAGTTCAGTAATAAGCACTACTCGTAATGCACTTACTGTAACTTGTGCGCTGCAATGCGATACAAAATGTCTGTGCCAAGGAGAAATGAAACTTGACAACTAAGATTCTACGGCTTTTTTCACGTTCAAATTGTACTTTACAGTTATAATTTTTGTTTATATCATTCAGTACGTTATCTGACAAGATGTAACAATACACTGAAGAATTTAATTACCATACATTTATACTTTTAATTTTTTTTAGTGATAGGTTATGTTTTTTTTAAAAAAACAATAGGCTAACGTTTGGTGAATCTCCATCCTTCGTCCATCTCGCTTGATGGAAGGCGAAGATGAAGGCTACAATGGAGCACGTGAGCCTATAAGGTGCCTGTTCAGATTAGACTAAAAGGTGTCTAGATTGTACCCGTATGGACTGATCGCGGCCCAGAGTTCCATTCCTTAGCCGTCCGCATAAAAAAGGTGGAGGCAAATTGCTTCGTGCGTATTGATGGGATATCTACGACGTCAGGGTGGAACTGCTGCGCCTAGTCGTTCGGTGATGGAAAGGGAGGGGGAAAGAACACGAAGCAAAATATACCGATATATAGCATTTCCAATTCTCTATTATGAATGTTAGGAGCGTTGCTGGAGTTTCTTCGGCCACTTATTCTATCAGCGCCAACGCGAAATAGCATTTAAAGCTAGCTAGCTATTTGAACGTCTTAAGAGTTTTTCAATAAAAGCTACGGATTAAGTGAAGGTTCGGCACTCTTTGTTCCCTTCTCGTTAGAATGCTATCGCGATCAGAGTGACCGCACACCGAGGTCTGAGATCCTTTGCGCCGAGCTACTCCCTAGAGAGGTTCAGGTTAAGCGACCCAATACGTGTGCCACCTTTCGAAAACCTTCGGATGATGAGCGTAGTTCATTCCAAAAAAATTATGTGGGCGAGGAGGATTTTTTATACTTTCCAAGCAAGTGCTTTACTACGGTCCCACCTGATGTTAAGTGGAAATGCAATCCTGGTTGCAAAATGAAACTCACTAGGAAATGAGTTTGTACACGTAACTGATTGCGACTTCGCCCGAATTTTATTTTATAAATGTTTTTAACAGTATTGTGTGCATGGAGTGACATTTTGCATAGGTATAGTTTATATGCATACTGTGTTCTTGCATGTACTCGTAAAATTGAATTATGTGTAACAAATAAATCACTTCTTAACATTCATTGTTTACGTTTGTTATATGGTCGCTTAGCAACGGTTCAATGTTATACGGTTGCTTAGCAACGCTTGAATATATGCTTTAACTTTGAATTTCAATGTTCTTTTTTTTAATTACATACACATGGCTACTTTTACTATATTATATTTGTAAAAAATAATAACATTTATTTTTTTCTATGAAACCTCCATAGACTCCATGATCTGTCAGTGATGTCAATGAAAAAAGAAATAGAATAGAATATGTCATAATTTGTACATTTTAACAAAAGCAGTAATAAACTTTTAATGTGGTTTCTTTGATTACAGACCAACACAAAGTTATTCTTGTTTTTTTTTCTTATACGTATACGTCTTATATATTTAAAACGTAAATTATTTTTATGCAAGATAATATAGTGTTATTCTTTCTTTACAGGTAAGGAACATCGTTGATCATGACATCGGTTGTTAACTTCCACGTTAGTGGTAAAGGTATTTTTTTTCGATTTAATATAAATTTATACGGAAGCAAAAACCTCTTTAAATCTGGTGTATAATGATCAAAATAACGCTTTGATGATCATGTTGCCCTTGTGGCGTATTGTATTTACTTCGCGCTTATATCTTCTGGTATTGTTTTTTTTAGATTTTGTAGACTGGGTAAATCTCCAGGTTATCAGATTTTCTGCGCGCAATAATTTGTGATATCCTTTTATTTTATAATTTTATTTTTTAACTTACACTTCCATTTTGTGACGTGTGTTTAAAATGTGACGAAGTTGCATTAGCCAAAATAATACATATTTATCTTTATATACCAGTGGAACGACAAACGACTGAAAGTCGGTATTGTTATTATATTATGTTGTTGGCTCCGGGATCTCCAGAGGAACGCACCGGAGCCCCTCTGCACTGTGCTCAGAGAGCACGTCCGGGGGAGGAGGCGGAGGGAGCGATAATCCCTCCACCCTGTGCCCTCGCAGTGCAAGGCGACACGGGCCATCCTATGTCGCCTACTTCCCGGGGCCACTTTGGACGACAAAGGCCCCCACCCTTGTCGCGCAGTGAACCTGTGGCCCCTTTTAGTCGCCTACGTTCTACGACAGGGATACCGTAGACTTATTCTACGAGCCCAGAACAACAGGGCTAACGTAAAATGAATCTCTTCTAACGTGCGTACTTGTTCAATACGATATCCGAACGGAATTTTATATTATGTTGTTAACATCTTCCGTGTGTGAAAAGACACCTTGTTATTATATTTTTAACTCGATTTTTTTCTGACGATAATGATAGATACCACTGTTCGTAGTGGCAAGTACCACGGCATAGCATTTGAGTATTTTGCCATCACTCCCTATCCTGCCTGCTCTCTATCTTTGCAAGTTGAATTAATGTTTTAGATTAGAAAGTACTTTGAATATATTCAGTAGTCCATTATATTAGCACGATTATTTGCATCTCGCACATGCGAAGATGTCCGGGAAAGTATTAAAATCTACTGCTTTCACTCGGGAAGAGAATTTTCTTGCTGCGACATAATTGCCTGCTTTCTCAGTTGTCGCTTTCTTCAAATTATGTATTTTAGATGTATATGAGCCGTAGTAGCTCAGTGTCCGGGCGGTCGCCTCAAGTTACGTAGTAAGCTATCAACCCGAGTTCGATCCTGGTGCCGCGGCACCAATAAATTTGTTGTTGCAATTTATATGCTCATTTACCACGCGCTCGGCGGTGAAGGAAAACATCGTGAAGAAACCTACATGTCTTAGAACATTTTCAGTTTTTAGTACTATCTTAACAGCGGAAGGATCAACAGTGGGATATTTTTGTATATATAAAAGAAAGCTAACAATATTTCTTTTTTTCAGAAATAGTATTAACATTCTTGTTAATTATTCCACCTAAGCTTAAGCTTGTGTTAGAAGATGGTTCACGTCCATAGTCGGATGGTGGATTCGGACCTTACGATTACCAGACCGTACCCTAAACCATTAGGCTATTGATGTGTCAGCATAAGCATTATGTAGGCTGTTACAATTATTGAATGCTTACTACACATAAAACATCACGATATTATTGTGGTTACTATCGTGCTATACCGAAGCGTGACTTCTTACTAAATTCTTACCACTAATCTGAGCTCCCATCGCCGATGAGCGAAAGTGAGGGTTTTAAATATTTTAGCGAGGATATTGTTCACAGCGTGCAATCGACTTAGACCTCCATAATGCACATCGTGATGTCGCATTGTATTATAAAGAACAACTAGCTTCACCTGTTAAGATAACTACAAGCTATTTAACATTTTAATATGTAGGTTTTAGAGATACTTTTGGCGTGTGTGCGTTGCATTGTATAAAAGGAACGCGCTATGGCGCGACGATGCAATCGGAACGAATACCCGAACCTTACTTTCGATGCCTATTCAACGAGACGCCGTCTCCAGTAGGGTTTTTTGAATAGAACTTTCGTTTTCATTGTGCCGCATTATTAATGTGTTATATATAACTGATTTATTAATCTCATTGTTTCTATTCATGAATCTTGTGTAAAGATTGTTTATTCAATGACACATGAAACTGGAAATTTAACTTTCCAATAGTAAAACTACCGTCCAAATTGGGTCACCAGGTTGGGGATGAAAACCGCCGCCAATACGTAACACACAAGACGAGTTGTAGGTGCGTTTTTTTTAATCTTTGCAAAAACTTGTAATAAACAATTACATCGAGATCGTCTCGTATCATCAAATTCAATCTGAATTGTTTTATTCATAACATTCACATCTTCGCAATGTTATAAATGAATAAGATTCATCGCTAGATTAATTATCAACTCTAATAAAACTTCTATATGAAAGTATATATATATATATAAATATCACAAATTAATCTGTAAATTTACCGGATTCCTACTAATTCTATCCTTATTGCATTTTGGAGTGTGTGCTCAGGAACTACATGATCTAATTCCCCCATCTGAATGAAAGGGTTCCACCATCGGACTTCTAGACGCACTGCGGGATTTCATCCTTTTGTTGTGAACATCCCTCAAACCCGAACGAAGCGATTTGCTTCGTCTTTCATTCTTCGTACAGCAAAGGACTGGAATAGTTTGCCCGCGTCTGTCTTTCCTTCCGATTACAATGTGGGTATTTTCAAGAGTAGAGTGAATAGGCATTTACTAAGCTAGTGCGCCTTACCATCAGGACTGCATTTCCACTTAACATCAGGTGGGATCGTAGTCAAGCACTTGCTTAGAAATTATAAAAAAATTATCTTCAGCACAGCCTAAATGTTCTTAACTGATTTCGAAAGAATTAGTGTAATGATACGTTAAGAACTATACATTAATTTTATATAATACTCTATTTTATAGCATAAATGATATATGTCCCAACGAAATAATTAAAAACAGACACTCAACACTGCAAAAGTGGCCCATCACTATGATTGATAGCGGGAATAAAAAGTAAAAACATAATATCGATTATTTGAGACGATAAATCGATCGACCGGTCCAGTACATATGCTGTTGAGGTCTGTTTCGCGCTCTCGAGAGTGAAATTAGCAACGCTGGTTATTTCGGTCAACGCACCTTACTTACGGGTAATTATTTTTTCTGCGCGTGTAAGTACCCGAACATCATGGCAGCTTTTAGAACAAATCGCATTACACGTTGATTCTTATAACACTGTTAGCAGTTATAGTACAGTAACAATTAGTTTTATAATACACGAAAAATCATGCGTATATGTACGGTTGTGAATGAAGCGAAGGAGGTGTGCCGGGATCGTACAAGGTCAGGGTCCCAATCCTTTTTAGTTAGAAGAGTCAAAAATTACAATTTACAAAATTTCCAATTTATTAAAGAGTCACAATTTTTCTCAACCGATTTCAAAAAAGGAGGTTTTCAATTTGTCTGTATGTAATTTTTTTATTTTTTATCTTATAACCTAATCGAAACTAAATCCGTTAAACAAAAATGCGATGAATGCACAAAACAATGACGAGTAAGGAGAATTGAGAACCTTCTTTTTTGAAGTCGGCTATAAAGTGTTAAAAGCGCGTCAGAGTTTTATTTTAATCAGCACTACTCCTTAGTAAGTGCCGTAGTCACAGTTTTGTGAACACTGCTAAACGGTGGGTGCTCGTCCATTGCGGATATGAGACGGCAGCGCCACGTGGCTCGGAAGTTAGCCTTGTGGAACAATAACTTGTTACTTCACAACTAACTAGTATTTATGATTTATATTTGATATTAGGTAGAGATTAACTCTTGTGTCTATTAAAGCGGTTTTTAATACCATTAACTTTTACGAGGACGACGGTGACTGTTTTAACTAATATAACTGTTCCAAAGTAAGCATGTTGATATGAATTACTAAAAACCTAGTAATTGAAAGATTTTTAATAATTAATATTTTATTGTATTTGTATATATTACAATGTAACAAATTGTTTTTCATATTTCTTTATCATAAGCGATGTTTCGTCTTCGATCTGTGTCTTTAACTACCTATCTTTTAAAACTTTTCAAACTTATTACCGTTTCTATCTCGTTAAATATAAAATCTTTTTTTTTTATGCGTGTAAACTAGCGCTTGACCATGATCCCACCTGGTGTTAAGTGGTGATATAGTCGAAAGATAGTACGCGCTAGTTTAGTAAGTGCCTATTCATTCTACTCTTGAAGGCTCCCACGTCGTACTTGGACGGAAAGACTGACTCCGGCAACTTATTCCACTCCTTTGCTGTACGCACGATGAACGATGACTCAAATCGCTTCGTTCAGACGCGCGGAACATCGACTATAAAGGGCGGAGACCCGCCGAGTGTCTGTCTAAACGTCCGAAGGTAGAATGGGGATGGGGAATTAACTCGTGTAATTCCTGTGCAGTGTGCACCAAAGTGTAATCTGTAAAACACCGAAAGGCTGGCCACCTTGCGCCTGTGCTCAAGACTATCTAGGTGTAGATCTTGGTCACCTATCAAATTTTCTCGTCACAGCTGCCATCTACTATCTAGAATCATTTATTATTCTTAGATAATATTGATATAATATAATTTATATTAAATAATATAATTTTACCTTTCAACTGCAAGGAAGTTTCATTCTTCATAAAAATAAACCATCGTTAAATATCACAAAACACGATTCAAACATCTTTTTATAACGATTTGGATCCAGTCGACGTACAGTCGTTGTTTAATACCGCGTATCGAATATTACTATTTCCATATCATATCGAGTTTCCCATCAACACTTCAAGTGTAGTAAATCGGATGAAAAGGTGGCGGCGGTGTTGGATTACATTTGCCTCGTTCTGTTTTTGTTACTGTTTAAAATAATACTTTGCCATTCGTTCTGATTCTTCTTTATTTTACCTCAAACTTCTAACTTCCTCTTTAAGTGTAACTGGCGAAGTTTGAACTCAGTTAAACATATCTCTCTCTAATTGTTTCGAGGTTAAACAGATGGGCGGCACTCGCAATTATATTACGCAGGCTGATATTACGCAGCCATGATTTTGTTCTACGACCAACTTCTTTTGCCAGCACATTGCCATCAAAATAAGTTGAAGATGGTCGTATCTCTCTTGCTTAAGCACGTGGCCGAGATACGAAACTTTTCTTATCTTGATGGTCAACAATAGTTTGCGCTTCTCTTTGAACCTCGTCATTTCTCACTTTTGTACTGATTCTTCTATACTAATTACTGAAACTTCTACACTGATTGATATTCAGTGCTTCCTTCAAAGCTACTAAGGAAACTTTATGTTATGCTAAGTAGTAAGGTTGTGTATTAAGAAAAATAACCGAACAGATTTATCACAATTTAATTAATAACATCGATTTTTCAAAAATGTCGATCAGTCTTACTGTATGGCAATGAGGCGTGGCCAGTCAACGGGAGATATATCCAGCACCTGCTCGTTGCGGAGATGAAGATGCTAAAATGCACGTGGTGTATTAAGCTATTAGATTAGACAGAGAAATAATTAAACCTTTGCGGATATTTGCGGATGTGGAAAATTCGTAAAATCTGTGTAACCTGTGAGTGTATATCCGTGGTAGCTCAGTTATCGGGCAGTTGCATTGTACACTAGCAACTCGAGTTCGATTCCCGGTGCCGGCACCAATGAATTTTTATGTACCAATTTTTAGTGCTGATTGATCACGCACTCGGTGAAGGAAACCTGCATGTGCTAGACATGTGAAATATCTGGCATATTCCGCACTAGGTGTGTGTGGCGTGACTACGCCCTCTTTACAGAGAAGGCCTGTGCCCAACAATAGGACATATACTCGTATATATGTGGGTGGGTGAACTTTTAACTTTTTTCAACTCCATGTGGGTAGAGCTTAATTTTGCTATTTCATCTATTCATTGGCTTTTATTATTAATATTTTATATCGTAAACTTTAATTATTGCAACCGTTTCAGTTATAGGAATCTCTGGCATGCTGTTTGATCTAATTCGAATATAAACGATATTTCTCGCTTGTCATTGCTTTCGAAAGCACCAATCGATAATATCGTAAACAAAGCGCCTATTGCCTCTCAGTACTTTGCTGGCGAGCTGTTAACTGCTACTAAAGTGTTACTAACCTACATTCGGTTATCTGGCACGCTACCGACGACTGTGGCGTAATGTTTGCTGACGCGAACGTTCTCACGACGCCCGCGGAATTGAATCTATTGACCGGCGAACGAATTCGATTCGTCGCGCCTTGTTCGTGCGGTCTAGGTTTTGATTTTGTTTCGTTTCTTTAGAGACTGAAAACTGAAGCTATGTAATATTGTGTAGTGAGTTACGTCTTGATACTGCAATCAAGTTTGTTCAACAAATTTCCAGTACTAGTACTAGGTATTTCCTATTAGATGGGACTGTTTTTACTTAATTATGCTATATGAACTATCGAACTGATTTTATGGTATGAAGACTGCTACTTGAGTACAACTTTAAAGATTTTTAGATCTTATAGTATTTACGGAAGATATTTGTATAATGAAGCTGAGTGTCTAGAGGAAAGATACACGTTAAGGTTACGGATACTTTGTGCAATCGTGGCACAATTATCTTCCAGACTATTTTAAAGTTTTCTGTATTATGACACCAAATTGTGGTCTAATTATTATGGCTGATTACTGTTGCTAGCAAGTATTTGACGTCTTTATCACATCGAGAGATAGTCAAGCTCTTACATTACTTCTAATATGAGTCACTATAGTGCAAGGGTCTCCGAAAGGAAATCTTGGCTTGGGCCGTCATTAGGCGTCAAGTCGAGCATAGCTTTATGATTCGAGGAGGCAGGTATAGCTTGATCAGAGACTTCAATAGGATTTCTTCTACTTCATATCTGTTTACTGTTTTAAAGTAGCTTTAAATTCGCCCTTTTTATTAAATCAATGGCCTAGTCGATGAAAATTATCCTTTTGCATTTCTGCAGACAGTGCCTAGAATTGTTATATTGTCTTTATCTTATATAGTATTTATATTATTGTCTAGTAATAATGTCTATGTACTACGTCATAGTTTTTAGACGAGTCTTGTTTGTTGTTTTATATTTCCTTTTTGAAAAAAGGGACTAATAAAAGTTATCTATTTACGACTTTACCACTCAAAAGTAACGACAATCTTTACTTAAGGATGTTGTGTGATTTATGTTTTCCGTATGAAGGTTGTAAAGAGGGATTTGAAAGTTGAACAATTAAAATTCTAGGGTGTGTTTTATAGTCGGCTTATGTGTGCAGTAAGCTTAATGTATCACAATAAACGTTAATGCGATTGTATTAAATATATGAAAACACATTACACAAAGCTAGTAACCGTAAAGTTATACAGCCTAGTGGTTAAAGTTTCTTCTTACTGTCACGTATAAGTTGAATTCCTACGTCCTGTACCATTAAGTTATTTTTCAATGTCATTCCTATCTGTTGTATAATATGCACCATATTATAATATTTTAACGCCTCTGTTTATATTTATTCATAATATTTTATATATTAACTGAAATTGTATTTGTGTATAAAGAAGAAAAAATAACAGAATTGTAAATGTATGCAATCGAAAGTTCTACGACGCCAAGCGATTAAGTAGGTTTTACTGCATTTAGCTTTTTACCGGGTGCGCTTATCGCTCGATAATGATGCCACCATTAAACGTAGTTAGAGCAATGCGGGTGGGGACTATTAGTAATTAATCTAACCATCAGTTAAGTCCCACTGAACAACCATCTTGGATGAGTGCAATTAGACCATAAAAACAGTGTAACACCAGTCATTTTGTATATCACCTACCCCTTATCGGGGGGAACCTTGTGTCGAGTTACTAGCGATACAGGCTAAGCGATCTACGATCCACCTCGCAATCCGGTGAAGCAGTTAAGGCCAACTTCTCTGGCCAATCTGTGTAGTTTGTCATTTAAAAAAAAAGTCATTTTGTTATAAGTGTTTTAAAAGTCAAATACTATTTTTTTAAAAACGAGCTTGCGGCTCACCTAGTAAGATGAGAGAAGGATCTTTTTTTTTTAAGGGAAGCGATAGTACCGGTTCGGTCCCGATTCCAAAGGTTGCTGTGAAAGGAAGTATAAACATTCAGAGATATAACTGTCATAATAAATACATAAGTATATTGATGAGTAAACACAAAAACCAAACAAACAAACAAACATTTTTATTTTCCCACAATAATTTCAATAACAACTTACTTAAATTACAATTATGGGCGGGGGACTGGTGTCCAAACTAGGAACGAACCTGTGTGATGGATCACCAGGCCTAAACCCCACGGATTTTAACAAAACTTTTAAAACTATTGGAGAGAGAAGGAGAAGGTATATATACATAAATATTTATAAATAAATATATATATATATATATAAGTAAAAGAAGGAATATAGATATATAATTGTTGTTACGTGTCATGTGTGTGTGTGAATGTGTTTGTTATTTTGTTATAAACCGATTTCAAATTGATTCAAACGTTAAACGCTATTACGCTCAAATGACCTCTTTGCATTTATGGATAATCGTAGGAATATAACAAAATAGAATTAATAAGAACCTAACCAAACTCTCACCAAATTACTCTTGAAGTATGTTCTTTCCAATAAAAAATTAATCATCGAAATCGGTTGGGGTGATTCTGAATTATTCATACATTTGTGGCGCACTATATTTAATGATAATTTCATGGATACCAATGTTTTACGGAATTGGAGGAAAATAGCATCCTTAAAATCAATTCACCCAGTTGAAAAATATGAGGTAACAAACACAAAAAACCTCCTCCTTTTGTGAAGTCGGTTGAAAAGAGCGTTTACTCATATAGTTTGATGTTTGATGATTTGATTAATGAACGGACTTCAAACAGTCACTCCGTTTTTGTTTATCCTGATAAATATACTTGTAGTCATTCGATTCCTTATTAAGTGTCCCAACAGTTCTTTGAGGTTTTGGGTTTCTCGTCGCAAACTCCCGGTCACGTGCGCCTTTGAAATTTCTATCAGGATATTGTCTTTTTATGCGTCCCGTCTATCGCTTGTAGCGCGACCGCTGTGACGTCATACGACTGAGTAATACGGTACCGTACGTCGGA
Organism: Meandrusa payeni; assembly: GCA_029286785.1. Classification (NCBI taxonomy): domain Eukaryota; kingdom Metazoa; phylum Arthropoda; class Insecta; order Lepidoptera; family Papilionidae; genus Meandrusa; species Meandrusa payeni. Next base: position 5,830,171 of record JAGSMX010000022.1, read on the forward strand.
GTCAGTGACGATTACACACTGCCTAGGTTATCTAACGAGCTGTTATGTTTAGTGCTAACACAGGCTGTCTTTCGTGTGACTAGGAAGTAGACCCGAAATAAGTTTCTCTTTAAAGTATGTGATTGCAGTTTTTGACATGACAGGGAGAATTCCATTCGCTTTCCATCAAATTTTTATGCAATCTTTTTTTTTCGTAACAATATGAATTACGAAAACACATTGATACAAACTTGTTGTATTGAAAGTCCGATAGCTAGAACGTAAATCACACCCGTGTATCTACTAGGCTATTCTTTTTTTTACTTAATTCTATTTTAAGTTAATTTGTTAGCTGTAACTTAACGTTACTAACAATAAAAACAATATGGTCATGAGCCCTAAATAAATTTAATTTATTACATCTTTATTTTTCTATAGTTACGTGGTAAAGAATATATAAAATTATATATATTCTCTTTATATTAATATAAAAATTTAATATAATTTAATAGCCTAATGGTATAGGGTACGGCCTGCGAATCGTAAGGTCGTGGGTTCGAATCCACCATTCGACTATTGCCGTGAACCATGTCCTAGCACAAGCTTATGCTTAGTTGGAATGGTTAAGAAGATTGTTAGTAATATTTCTGGAAAAAAAAAGAAATATTGCTAGCTTTCTATAAAAAAATATATATATATATTACTAAACATTTTTCTATTTTTGTATTTTGAATAAATGGATATTCGACCTTTTTAATTTTTAAACTGGCCATATTCAATCGTCAATAAAAACAAATAAAATCTAAGTCAGGTTAGTGGCATACTATGCAACTTGAGTTGAGCATAGGAAATCAAGGTTATAGTAGTTAATTGCAATTATTTTTGTTGGTATTATTGTAGTTTATACTGACAACACTGACATTCTCTATTAAAAGTAAAATGGAGGACAAATTGTAACTGCCGTTGCAAAATCATTTCTTATAAATTAATGGTGTAAAACAAGTTATTATGTTAAGTCTAGTTTATTTCATCAATAACTAATATTACCAATTTTCTCCGTCTGTATTATAAACATCTGTCTAGTTGTAACATCTAGTTGTAATTAAGACGTTAATCTTAATAGTTACGAGAGTTATTTATTGAATGTCATAATCTTGCTCGTTTTAGTCTGTCAAATACATTTTATTTTGATAGTAATACCCGTTGAAAGTAATTCATCGTATCCATCATTTTGAAAGGCATTGATGTAATAAATTTAAATTGATTGATAAATGATTGATTATTTTTTTTTAAATATATGAAATTAGACTTGACAGAAATTAAATGTATTGCGTAATTGCACATCGCTTTGTAAAATTTCACCTGTGTGATCGAAAGTATGTTCGATTTACGACATATAACTGTCACTAATTATTTTCCGTTCTTTGGATACTTAATTACAAAAAATGTGATCAGTTTTTCTTGTAAATGAAATTGGTTGTATGTTCGAGTTTTTTTTTATTATAGTGACGCAATGATAAACAAAACGTACATTCTACATTTATTCCGTTGCTATTTCCTCTCTAATGAGTAAATTGTGGACTAAACCAACACCAATGTGTAACTATTAGCGAATATATTACGCTCTTTATTCGCATCATAGCAATTACATTGATGGCTTTCTTTCTTGCTTCATGTGACAAATAGGATTGTCTTTATTTAATAATATATAGGCTTATTCCCTAACAATCGAAGTGAAATTGGTATGTTAGATATAACAATTTCACATTGGACTAAAAGACAAGATAGTATCGAGTTAGTGATTCAGGAATAGATAGATACTACAGTTTCTATTTTGTATGGTTCTGGCCCAACTCTCTTCTAATCTGTGTGTGGTGCTGGGGATGTTCATGGGCGACGGTGATCACTTAAGATCAGGTGAGCCGTATGCTCGTTTGCCACTTTTCATATAAAAAAAAATCTTTCCAGCTTAATATCATATCGTTATTATCATTAAGTTGTAAAATCCACAAGCTAGCAGTAGTTACTATTCATTAACAAAAGCCACATGTTTTCATCGGTTATCGTTACATTATAATTTTTTATTGATATAATATTTTAGTGACAGGAAATAGGGTGGATAAGATTCTACATTCATGTGAGTACTACATTCGCGTGAGTAAGTGTGAGCATGCATAAAATTGAGTGAATAGGCACTTACTAACTACTACGTACCATCTTTCAACTATATCATCATTTAACATCAGGTTGGATCGTGGTCAAGCGCTATTTTATACCCAATAAAAAATTAATAATGACTAAATGATTGGGATATGTAATGGGTAGGGAACGTCCTAGGCTAATATTTTTGGGTCACATTGATGTCATACTAAACTAGAACGATGTTGAATGGAACGTTAATGCGTTTTTAAAACATTTCACACACATTGTAGAAAACCAGGCTGACAGAAAAAGATGGGAAGAGAAATCTGTTGCAGGGATAATTTCTTGCAGCTTTTCAAAGGTCAGTTTTATCGACAAAGGAAATATCCAGTAGAGGTGCGGCAGGTACGTACGCGCCCTCGATAGGCCCTACTGCGTTGCCTTAGAAGTGAATCAGGCCGACAACTGCATTGTTTATCGCCTTCGTTTTGAGTTACAAGTCAACTTAAGCGGTCAACTTGTATTATTTTTAACCGACTTCAAAAAAAGAGGAGGTAACCGATTTAGATTTTATTTTTCAAAGAGTTTTTACTAGGTTTTTGACAATGAACATGAATGTGGAAGACAGAGAATTCGGAGATAATTGAGAGAGATTCGGAAATAAAAAAGAACGATCATCCTGTCACGGACGGTAAGACGATGACGTTGATTTATATCGTAATTTAGATTTGAAATCATCCAGCTTTACCCGGTAAAAAACGTCCGTAACGTTAAATAAAAGCGTAAGGTTTCTAGTGTCAACTGCTTTAAATAGATGGCGCTATTATTATTTTTTATATAGTTGTAAGATGTCAAGATAATTTTATAGTTTTTTTTTTTATTTTTATCGATTAAAAAAATGTATACTCGAATGATCATACACTTTATACTTATAGGAGTTCTTTATAAAAACATAAAATTTATATTTTTATAAAGAACTCCTATTCTCTCTGGTATCCCACGACACCCCACTGTTTTTTTAAATAAGAATCCGAAAAGCTAACCTAAGTCTACAAGTCGTCTGGGATTCGAGTCCCGAATATAAGATTATAAAGTCGAAAGCTTAGCCATTGGGCTAACATTGCAAAAATTAACAATATATTTACATTAATCACACAGGACAAATAACGACTTCCTTTTTTTCGTTTCCCATCGTCGGCATTTATAATATACGCGTTACATTTAAAATTATTTAATTGAGAGATTTCTTTTTTCTTACTGTTAATTATTTCCTCAATTTGAAATTTATTTTGCATCTCTCAGTTTTATGTTAATGCATTTCCTTTTAACAACACAATTTATGGATAAAATAAACTGAAATTAAACAAATGTTGAGAATTTAATCTTATAAAATGATTTGTTGTTTGTGTGTAGAACTAAGTATTGAAATAAATTACTCGTATCTGGGTTACTACTTCCTTGCGATTACAATTTGGATATTTACAAGGGACTAAATAAAGAAACACAATTATCTAAATGTATCGTCGACAAACAAATTCTCTCCGATCGACTATACCCTCTAGCTCTGCGAAAAGAGTTGTGGAGTCTTTTTGTTCTCTATAGTATTGATAGTGTTCTGGGCAATTTCTATTACTACACATCCAGTCTTTAAAAGAAAGCTCCTCACTTTCTTTCAAAGCTCCAGCTCAACTCCATATATGAAATAAATATGAAGACGTTCAGCTAGGTCACAAATGTGTGTGTGGAAACTGATTTCTTTGTGGTTAGAAATTCCACTGGTATAAGCCGTCTGGTATTCCATTTAAATATATTTCAGCTGTGGGACATCCACTGCTGGGTATTTGCCTTTTTTTATACTTTCTAAGCAAGTGCTTGACTACGATCCCACCTATTATTAAGTGGAAATGCCTATTCACTCTACTTTTGAAAACACCCACATTGTAATCGGAGGGAAAGACAGACGCGGGCAAAATATTTCAGTCCTTTGCTGTATGAATAATGAAAGACGAAGCAAAGCGCTTCGTTCGGGTTTGAGGAATGTTCACAACAAAAGGATGAAGTCTTGAAGTCCGATGGTGGAACGGGGATGGGGGAATATGATCATGTAGTTCCTGAGCACACTCTCCAAAATGCAATCTGTACCAATCTACCTCGCCAACGATTTCCTAAAAAAGGTCCGGTTGTGTCAGCGTGCGTCTTTATGAGGTCAAATAAATTTGTATCATAATAAATATAAAAGGTTTGTGTATGTCAATGTTCAAATAAGTTGTATTTTGAACGCGTTAAATCAGTACATTTATCTCGGCAGTTTATAATTTGCGGTATAATCTTTAGTGTGCGGTTTCGCAATTCTGTACGAGAAACCGACCTATTTACATAATTACATATATTTTAATCTGTAATGTTGGATTGCAATTACGCGCCGGATGTTATATTTTGAACTAATATATTAAACTGTAAGAGACCTACAAAGATACATTATTGTATTTATTTATAATAAAATAAGCTTTTGTGGGAGGCCTCCACTCTTGTTGATATTTACGGGAAGAATAACACTCGGAGTCCAGATTTGTAATGTTCTTTATTCTATGATCTAATGATGTTGTCGCTGCTAGTCGATTGCTATCGACTTTACAGCTTCATCGGTTTCTGCGCTCGCGAAGACTAGAAGTTCGCGAGCTAGATAACTATTCTAAACTAAGCTAATCCCTAACTCTACCTAACGTACTACTATAATATCTGCACGTTACGGACTGCCATGCCGCCGAAAATTTCTTCTTAACACTGGATGTTGGCTACTTGATAGTCGCAGGGAGGTTCGGTCCTCTCCTACGCATATCGTCAACTGTTTCGTTTTACTGTGGGCGGTGAGAACCGCCCTGAAACGCGGGTGTCGTAATGTGTACGCGCTATGTGGTCCTATTGCGCCGAGCTCGAAGGCGAGGTCGGGTCGCAGGTGTGACGTTGCTTGATAGTGCTTGCAGTAGTACGTGGCGAGGCCTCCGTCTGCGTTTAGTGGCGTTTGGGTCTGGTGTGTAATTGACGGTGTTTACCACCAGGGGGTTTGAGTGCTTTTCTGCAATCTCGAAGTGATGTTGGGCCGTTTTTTGGATGAACTCTGGGATAGTTTCCAATTTTAGGTCGCTGTGAAGGTCTATTGTTCTCTGATACCATCTGGCGCCTGTGGCTCTCCGGATGAAATGATTTTGTATCGTTTGCAGTTTTCTTAATCTGCTTTTTGGAATGTGGGCGAATACTACACTGGCGTAGGTCATAATTGGACGTACGCAAGTTTTGTAGAGTAGTAATTTGTGACGTAATGACAGTTTGCTTGAGGCGCACGTTAGTGGGGCGAGTTTTCTGGTGATGAATGCCGCTTTGGCTGTTACAGTTTTGATGTGGGGGGTGAAGAGAGTTTTTGAGTCTAGAGTGACTCCTAGGTATTTTGTGGATTTTTTCCAAGGGATTTGCTGGCCGAATAAGGTGATATGGCCTAGCTTTCTGTTGGCCGAGACGGGTTTTGTTTTGGTGTCGTGGCCTCCGTTGAAGTAGACCGCGACGCTCTTTTCTGGGTTGATCTCTATTCTCCATTTGGCGAACCATTCCGCTAGGCGGTCGGCTGCCTCCTGGAGGCGGATCGTGATGCGACCTGGATGTCTGTCGGCGTAGTATAGTGCGGTGTCGTCCGCGAAAAGGGCTAGGTTGACCTTGGGGTCTTTCGGGATATCGCTTGTATAAAGCGTGAACAGGAGGGGTGAGAGTGCGGATCCTTGGGGGACTCCGGCTTTGAGGGGTCTGCTTGAGGAGCGGGTGCCTTCTATTTTATATCTGAAGGTTCTGTTAGTGAGGAAGGCTCGTATCGTGTGTACGAGTCTGTCTGGAATTTTAAGTTCCGAAAGTTTGTAGATTAGGCCGTTGTGCCAGACTTTGTCGAACGCTTTTGCCACGTCGAAAAAGAGTGCGCCTGTGCCTGGGGGTTTTCTTTTACTTTGTGAAGGGCCCGAGAGTATGTACTCTATGAGGCGGTGAAGTTGCTGTACGCAGGAGTGATTGGGTCTAAAACCGAATTGCTCGTCGGGAAGTAGGTGATTTGAGAGCACGAACGCTCTGAGTCTAGATAGGATTATCCTTTCGTAGACTTTCCCTAGAGTGTTGAGGAGACTTATAGGGCGATAGTTGCCGGGCAGATTGGGTGGTTTTCTGGGCTTGGGGAAACCTATAACGTCCGCTTCCTTCCAGGCGTCCGGGAAGGAGCAGTTGGAGAGGAGCGTGTTATAGATGGTCGCTAGTAGGAGTATGAGTTGGGGGGGGAGGGTTTTTAGGACTCTGTTGGGGATGCCGTCAGGTCCTGGGGCTGATTTATTTTTGAGCTCTTTTATGATGGTCGCGACTTCGTCTGCGGTCACCGGCTCGAGGGGATCGCCCTCTGGTGGTAGTGCCGTTATGAGTTGTGCTTTTTGCTCTACGAGTTGTATGTGATTTAGATCTAAACGCGCTTGTGATGGTGTGCATTGATCTTCTAGACATTTTGCTAGACATTCGGCTTTCTCGTCGTCGTCGAATGCGTACGAGTTGTCTTCCGGTCTAATTAGGGGAGGTATAGGAATTCTTCTCTCGGTTTTGAGACCTCGAGATAGTTTCCAGAATGTGTCGTTGTCTGGTTTGAGATCCTTGAGGAGGTTATCCCAATTGTCGTTTCTTAAATAAGCTATGCGTCTTTTGATCTCTCTTTGGAGTCTGCGCAGCTTGAGTCTATTATCCTCCGTTCTGTACTTTGAGTAGTGTTTGAGAAGGGAGTTTTTCGTTTTGATCAATCGACGAATGTCTGCCGGCAGATTAACGTAAAGGTCATTTTCCGATACGTTAATCGTTTTGGAAACTTCGTCGATTGCCGTCGTTAAATGTGATGTGAGTGAGTTGATCGCTCGCACGGCTGTGTCGGGCGATTCTATAGTGTCTGGTATTTCTCTGAGCTGTTGGGAGTCTGTGTTTTGATTTTTCTCCCAGTTTTCGCCAGTTCAGAATAGTTTTGGTCATTTTGACCTCGCCGGCTTGTCGGCCTAGCTTTAGTATGACCGGTATGTGGTCTGAGTGAAGCTCGTGGGTTGGCGTGATTGAAATGGTGTCTAGAGTGACATTTTGAATAGCGCTATGTCTAGAATATCTGGTCTGTTTTTGACGTTTTTTGGATAATGCGTGGGTGAATCGGGTACTATTACATCGAGGCCTAAACGACCTGCATAACGATGTAGTAGTTTTCCGTTTGCGTTGCTGACTTTATTGTGTGACCATGTTTCGTGTTTGCTATTAATGTCTCCCCCGATGATGATCGAGTTCCCTAGGTTGAGTAGGGCTTGGAGATCTTTTTCTAGTAGTGTTTTTGTGGGCGGTTGGTATGCGGATGCGATCACGAGCGGTGGGTGCCCGGTGAGTGCTATTCGACATACCGACGCTTCCATGTTGGTGAGTGGTGGTGTGTCTATGGCGATGCAGTGCAATGACCTTTTGAAGTAAATGAGGGTGCCGCCTTTCGGTCCGGTTTCCCTGTCGTGTCTAATGAGCGTGTAATTGGCGATTTTGGGATCGCGTCGGCTCGGTTTTAAAAAGGTCTCTTGCACTAGCATTATGTCGATGTTGTGTTTGAGTAGGAAGTAGGCTAGTTCTTCCTTTTGTTTTCCTAGTCCGTCGGCATTGAAGAGTGCGACGGTGAGTGATTTAGGTTTTTTCCCTACATTTTGTGTGCCCCATAGTGAGGTTTTAATTTTTGATTAAATTTTAGTTTAATGGGTGGGATCTATATGATCCCGTTTTCGTGAAGCGCGCTCACGGTGTCAATATGGTCGACGATGACCTCTAGTCGCTCTGTGGCGTTTTTGGTTGCTTTAAGTTTGCGGGAGATGACGAGTATGTCTTTCAGATTGATTGATTTGAGGTAGTTGAGTACCTCTTTTACCTCGTTTTGGGTGTTACCCTGAGGCGTGGATTTGATGCCCTGAGGGGGCGCTTGTCTCTGTGGCTCCGGTTGAGCGACAGAGGCTTTCGTGGCCGGCTGTGAAGTCATCGGCAGGGGTTTTTCCCATGCCGATGCTTTCGGCGCTGGTGCCGGCACGAACGGGGCCGGTTTTGGTTTGTTGTTTGTGTTCCTACTGGGCATCCGTGCCCAGCGCGCGGTAGTTGGCGGCTTAGTGGTTTTGTGCGGTGCTTTGGTGCATCCGCGGTAGTTGGCCGGGTGGCCGTTAGTTTTGCAGAGACAGCAAAACACGGGCTCTGGGGATTCTTTGGTGCGTGTGCACTCGGTAGTGTTGTGTTCGCCGTCGCATTTTACGCAACGCGGGCGCGCGAAACAGTTTCTGGACGAATGTCCGTAGTACTGGCAGTTGTGGCACTGCCCGATAATGCCGCGTTTTCGCGGGGTCTCTACCGAGATCCCGGTCAGGCCACACAGCCGTTTGATGTTAAATATTTTCTTTCCCTCGGGGGAAAGAGGGAGAGTAGCCATTATGAGTGGCATTTCTTGCTTACTGCGGTTTTTTCGCATCCGTGACAGTGCTAGCACTGGGATGCCCATCTCTCGCAGATCCGTTTCTGCGAGGGCTAGGTCTTCTTCGAGGGGGTAGCCTCGGATGACTACCCTGAGTTGTTTTTCCTCGGGTAACGCGAAGGTGTGGAACCCGAGGTTTTGATCGCGGAGGAGTTTTGTAACGGCGCGGAAGTCGTCGACCGTCTCTACGTGGAATTTGATGCCCTGCGCTGTTGACTGCGCTTTGGGGCATGATATTTTTTGGATTTTCATCCAGTTTGAAAGATTGGCCCATTTGCCCTTCTCTTGAAGGATGATGGGCGGAGGGGGTTTTTCACCGCGGGGTGCGGGGTCGGTTTCCGCGTTTGATGTCGCGGCGGTTTGGGTAGTTTGGGTGGCGGGGCGCGCGGGCTTTTTAGCCGGCGTCTGCACGGGCGAGGTGGCCGGGTTGCTACCCTTTATCTAATTTCTCAACCATTTATACAATCTTATGTGCTACGTCCTTACTGGTACTAATTAGAAACTAAGTTTGTTGACCAATCAGGAAGGGACACTGATCAACAGCTATTTACAATGAGAGTGAGCGAGAGGTGACCCTCTCTGTCACACATCTTGCGCGCTCCGCACAGAGATAGCGATATGCTGTTTAAGACCCCGATACTTTCAAATCCTTTTACCAAGTTTATTGGTTCATAAAAATAACCGACTGGAATTAGAACTCGCAATCATCAGATCTTATCAACGATTAGGCTATCACTGCTATTGTTTTAACATGCTTTAAACGATACTTGAAGAGATAAGCTCGCTAAGTGCCACATCCGGAAGCTTAATAAGCCTGTTACAAAGCGCAGAACAAATGTTTGAACAAAAATTCAGATGTACAGCTTTTTGAATTTTCACATTTAATTTTCAACCCACTTCAATAAAGGAAAAGGTTTTCAATTCATCTGTATGTATGTTTTTTATATTTGTTGCCTTGTTTTGGACAGGGTGAACCGATTTTGATGATTCTTTTTTCAAACGAAAGCTGTTGCTTCCCATGGGGTCCAATTATTACGGTGTCATCCATGAGAAAATCATATATGTCTTAAATTTGCATCAATTATGTGCGCCACAAATAATCAATATCACGCCAACCGATTTCGATGATTCTTTTTTTATTAGACAGGTTGTACTTCAAGAGTAGTTTGATGAGAGTTTGGTTGTTTTTTTTTATTATTATTTTTTGACCTCATTTAGGGTCCTATGAGCCTGTTGCTAAAATGTGTGCAACAACGTCGGTCCCTTTGTGAAATATTTATATATATATATATTTATATTTTTAATAATTCAGAAACTACAGGGAGTCTGCGCGTAATAGCGTATAACGTTTGATTCGAAGTCGGTTTTGGTTTTTGCTCGTAAATATACACTCGTGACCAAATTAAAGGGTCGGTTAAGAAAATTTGAATATCTCGGATGCTAGCTGACTGAAATAAATTGTACAAAATAAAATATTTTTATAAATTTATTTATATTTCGATAAAGAACATAAACTTAAACGAAAAAGGATATCTTACGTAAACTTGTATAATATAGTTTTTTTCATTAAATTTTATTTTTATCTAAATTTTAGTACTTAGTGTCGCCACATGGAGGTAAACTTTCTTAACTTTGCTCACGGCTATGCTTGTCTTATTACCCTACTATTTATTTATTTTACCTCCCCTGTAGGACAGGAGAATGAAAGTAAGAAGAATAGAAGTAGAAGAAAGAAAGAAAAGATCGCTCATAGCTATAAGGCCGCCCTTAACCACTTCTAGTTTAAGCTTAGTTTTACTTTAATTGATGTAGTTATTGTAAAATTGAAGCAATAAACAATGTTTCTATAATAGTGGTTATATTATTGAGACTGAAATACTTCATTGTTATTGAAGTCGTGGTATAACTTACTTGACATTTGCGCAAATAGACCGCAGGCGGCGTCGAGCGAGAGAGCGGTGTGAACTTTGGCCGGTAGTGCGGTAGTGACGTAACAGAGGGCGACAGGTCGAGGGCCGGACCTTCTGCAATCGTTTGTCTAATGACCTGATGGATAATAAATAAACCTGGCATTTGCAGCCCGGTTCGTTGTGTTCGTTGTAACACTCTTTTGCATTTTGAAACTGCAACAAGATCAACTTACGACTGCACAGTGGCGTCACGATATAAAGGGCACCAGCCTTTAGATATACCTGTTCATTCTCTTCTAGTTACGAAAAAAAAATCTTAGAAGGATAATGGTGATTTTTTAATTTTTTTAACTTCGTATTATATATAAATTCATCGGTTCGAGAAATGTCTGAGCGCTCTAACCATTACTTCGTGCACTTCAAAACCAGAGTCCCCGCGAGGGAAACCTTAGCCTCGGTCATCATTCTGGTACGACGACGCTCAAGAGCAGCCCTTATTATGTGTTGTAATTAAATTCCCTATTAAATGTTAGCTGGCAACACCTGACACCCAGCGATTGTTATACATAATAACTACTTCCAATGATATCTTAATAATTTACCTGAACCTTATTGTATCTTTAATTCATAATTAATAATTTAGTTGATCGTCACATGAACTTGGCATTGTAAACAATAGTTTAACCTTATTAGTTCCTAATCTGACTTCTAATTAATTTTGTATAAAGATGGCGAGGACGCGCAGTTGTGACGGTTGGACTCGATATAAATAATTCTTTGTACAACGTTACGCTGTCTCAATAAAGCGAGTGTATTAGTTGTTAGACTACGAGACCTACAGATTATAACATAAATTTTATTAGGTAAATTTCACCTTAGGTTGCATAGTACGTAACCCGAGTTCAACCTCCGGTGCCGGCATCAATAAATTTGTTGTTGCAATTTTATATGCTAATTTGACGCTGACCACGCGCTCGGCGGTGAAGGCAAGCATCGTGAGGAAACCTACATGTCCTAGAAAAATTTCTAAGACATGCGAAGACTGCCAATCCACACTAGGGCCGCCACGCGCCCTTATTCTTTCCAGAGAAGGCCTGTGCCCAGCAGTGGGATATATATCTAGGATGTAACTTTAACTTATTTTTATGGTAGATACACTTATCCACACACCACGTACATACAGTGTATATATAAAGTATTATATGAAAGGTTATATACAAATATAGTATATGTCTGATTTGTGCACAATTCTGAAACGTCAATAGGCTAATGGCTTTAAGCTTAGTTGAAATGGTTAACAGGGATGTTAGTAATATTTATGAAAAAAAATTGCAACATAACGGGAGGGTACTCTCCTATAATACAGGATTTAGGATATAGGAGGTTTGAAAGAAAATAAACTTGCATAAAGGGGAAGTCATTAAATAAATTTACAAAATGCAAGACTCCTTTCCACTGGAGATCTCTTTTATTAACCATGCACGAGTTGGCGTACTAACAACATTAATTATCTCGATATAAAATATAGGATCTCGGCGCATCTAGTTATTGATTCAACTGCGGAATTTCCTTACCATTAGAAATCGTGTGTAATTACATTAAGTTTATTGCATACACAAACGTTAACCTTATTGAGTTTTAAAGGTACTAAAAGGGCCGATGCATAGGTTGATGGCAATTTTCTCATTTAAGATAATATCAGCAGTTCAATTATATTTGTCATCTATATAAACGACTGTAGAGACAAGTATATTTACGAATAATAACAAAAACTGACTTCAAATGAAACAGTAAACGCTACTACTGCGCGGACGGTTTCTCGTATTTCCGAAGTATCATAGTTCTATTACCAATTTCTGGGGGCCTATGTTCTTTTTCTTCCCCATTCGTTTTGTAGTACTCATTTGGATTATCATAAATCCATCAATACCTCTAATCAACAAGCATAATTCCATGCTATTTAGGTGTTCCCTGGTATATCTTTGGAACACACATAAAATTCATACGGGATCTAATTTAAAACAAATTTTATGAAACAAAAAAATCTCCATCTTTGAAGTCGGTTAAAAATGTTTTGCAATAATCAAATCAAATGTTCAATTACGTATCGTGTCAGCATTAAAAGTTTATGTGTTGTTTAAAGTCATTAGAGTCATTAGGTTTTTACCTAAAATCGTCATACCAATCAATGGTCGAAGCTACAATAGTCGTAATGGTTTGGGCTACAACGTCCTGTGAAACGTAAGCGTTTTTAAACGTAAACGTTTGACGACCATTGACGTGAACCATTTTCTAGTACAAGCATAAGCTTAGTTAATAATTTGAAAAAATAAATAATTTGTAAATCTATTTCTCAAACGAAAATAAAACCAACATTATTTAAAAGAGCTTCGATTTGCATACATTTTGCACCGCGTCCGGAGGCACAGACCTTCTCTGTAAAGTGAGTATAAGGGCGTAGTCCGCCACGCGGCCCTATTGCAAATAGGCAGACTTCACATGTCTTAGAAACAATTTTATAGGACATGTAGGTTTCCTCTCGATGTTTTCCTTCACCGCCGAGCGCGTCGTAAATCAGCACATAAAATTGCAACAAACAAATTTATTAGTGCCGGCACCGGGGATCAAACTCGGGTTGCTAGTTACACAACTTGAGACGACCGCCCGCACACTAAGCTACCACGGCTCTAATATAAAAGTAACATGATTGTATTTAGACCGAGGGGCATTTCAATTTGTAACTTGTGTAATGCATTGTCATTATTTTATGTTGTTATGTTATTATTCAATTTCATGTCCTAATCATTGTGTATCGTGTAGTATAAGTTGAGACAGAGCAAGGACATTAAGCGTGTACCGTTCATTTAATCGGTATATAATATCACTTTCACTCGTATTCACCCTCAGGCCATGGGAGCAGTCGGTAGTTAAAACATTAAAATTGTCGGCGGTGCGAGCACGTTTCATTATTTATGCATGAGAGACCTCCCCTTCTGTAATGAGTGGTAAATCTATAATACTACGCCAGGTTAAGTTCTTTGTTTGATAATTACCACCATTTTTTTCGATAACAAGTGAACAATTTGGCTGTTGAACAATTCACTTAACAACCTCACAATTTTCTGTATATAATAATCGTTTACTATTATTGGTTAATCGCAATTATATACAAGTAGAAAATCAGGAACACAATATAGTGTAATTTTAGTATTTATTTATAGCTAGCTGAGCCCCGCGCTGTTACCCGTGATTATAAGCTATTTATTTTAATATTCTAAAATAAAAGACGCCTAAGTTACTCCGTATGACATTAGCTATCAGCCAGCGCTGATCTATCAAAAAGTGATGTCAAAATCATAATAAAAAAAAATAGTATATGTACCGGTCAATATTTACAAGCAGACGTGGTAGCTAAAAAGAGCCGTGGTAGCTCAGTGTCCGGGTCTCAAGTTGCGTAGTTTGATTCCCGATGCCGGCACAAATTAGTTTGTTGTTGCAATTTTAAGTGCTGATTTACCACGCGCTTTGCAGAGAAGGAAAACATCGTGAGGAAACCTACATGTCTTAGAAAAAAATCTAAGACATATGAAGTCTGCCAATCCACCCTAGGGCTTATACTTTCTTTACAAAGAAGGCCCGTGCTCAACAGTGGGGCATATATAAATGCTGTAACTTTTTCTCTCTCTCCAATTTTACTAATTTATATAAGAAATATATAAGAGAGTTTATATAAGAAAGCTAGCAATATTTTTTCAGAAATATTACTAACAATCTTGTTAACCATTTCAACTAAGCTTAAGCTTGTGCTAGGACATGGTTCACGTCAATAGTCGAATGGTGGATTCGAACCCACGACCTTACGATTCGCAGGCCGTACCCTAAACCATTAGGCCATTGACGCTTCACAGTTGTGTAACCTGTAAATGCGCGTTAATATTTTACGATTTAATTTTAAATTTTATGTAGCTTTACCCTTTCTGCGTGTTTCGTAGAATACATGCGCGCACATAATTAGATTTATATTTCTCGCAGTAAAATATCGTGAAGTTAGCTGTAATGCGTTACTATCAAATGTTAATGTTGGTATGTGCAAATACTGCAACATTTTTTTTAATTATATGGCTTTTAACTATTAGAATTAACAATGTATTTATATTTTAACGTCTGTACAGTATAGTCCAGTGGCTAAGCTGTTTACGATCTTATAAAGAGGTCGCGAGTTCGAATCCCAATGAAATGTCGTTTTTTGGTTATTAAATAAAAATCTATGCCCCGTGTATCTCTGTGTGACTCGTGGACTCACTCCCTGTCATGTATTGGACACCTCATAAGTTTGGGGTGCCAAAGTTGTCTTTGTCTACTTCGGTAATTGTAAATGGACGTGTTATTTATATTTAAAGTCTGCGAAACGTAAGATCGTGGGTTCGAATCCATCCTTCGATTTTTACGTGAACCATCTCCTAGAACGAGCGTAAGCTTAGTTGTAATGGTTAACAGGAATATTAGTAATATATATTACTAAGTAAATATTGCTAGCAATTTTTTAAAAAAAGTTTTATTTCTTTCCTATGTAAAATAAGTATGAACACAAAATTTTATGATATAACGTAAATCCGACGACTGTTTCAACATATGTCGTGTGACGTCATTGTGGTCACAACCGGTCCGCAGATCGGACATTGACAAAAATAATTTCACGACCGTGAGGCGACCTTTGCATTGCAGGCCAAGGGAGGCGACTTAGCTAGACGTTGTAGTTATAAGGACTACTTAGTAATTACAAATATTATTAAATAATACAAGAGATTAAATTTTAAAATCGATTTTATTAATCTACAATTATATTTACGGGTAAAAAGAAAAATGGAATTAATATAAAATTAAACGTAAAAGTAAACGCTATTACGCGATGTTTTATTTTTCCGAGATAGATTCAGATTCAGATTTAATTGGTAATTTAATAAATTACAAATTAATTATTTAATACAAATTATTACAAATTATTAGTATTACAAATTACATTAGATAATTGAATAGAAAAAAAAATAATGAAAAAATAGTACATCGAAGAAATAAAATGATTTTAATTTGTAATTTCATTTGTTAATTCCTCCACACTATAAAATGCCGTCTCAACCAGTGATAGTTACCTTAACTAACTATTTATATAGTAGTATAAACTACTTTAGTTAACAATTATATGTTATATATTTCTATATTCTCTTTTTTCTTCCACATTTCTGCACGTTGTCATTCACGAGCACTTACCAAATTTTAGATTTCGATTTTTCAAGTATTTTTTATATAAAAAAAATTGCTAACATAATTTTTCTTTTTACAAATATTTTTAAAATTTCAATTATGCTTAAACTTGTTCTAAGAGATGGTTCACGTTCAATAGTATAGTGGTGGATCGAACCTACAACCTTACGTTTCGTAGACTTTACCCTAAATCATTAGGTTATTGGCGACTCCGAAGTTATCATGCGATTATGTAAGAAGGAAACTTATCGGCGCAAGCCAACGGAGACATTTGATTTCGACTTCCACTTTTCAGCTTATTACATAAACATAAGTAGAGAGTGCTCATGCATAAAACATTCAGCATACGAAAGCCCTTTATATCTAAAATAGATTAGAGATTGGTGACGCCCCGTATCTCACCCCATAAGCATTAGAAAGCGCACCTACCGGAAGTGGCCATTGTTAAGAGCAGCCGACAGCGGTCCACGTGTCTTACAATCGACCAACACATTGTGCCTCCGCTCTGTAATGAAGTCGTCATCCTGACAAATTACTTCCATTTGTAATGTGTAATTGTTTTTGTTATTTCTTATTGGAATATTGGGTAGTAGAAGAAGCTAAGCACTGAAATTATAACTTAGCGATACTTATAACCAATTTTTTATTTATTTATTTTTTAGACAGAAAAACTTACAGCACCATTACAGCTAAACCAATTCGGTGCTGCAGTCTACACAAATAATTAATCAAAATAATAACAATACAATAATAGTTAACATCACAACATAAAAAATCATTTAACACAAGTGACAAGTCAAACATTCATCATCTCGATGTATCTATAAGCAGCCTCTGTGAACCGCGGCTGGTCACACTGAAATATATCAATATGCTGTGAGAGAAAATTGACAATCCTAATTTCGATCTGTCAATCTGTATATTCTATATATTCTTTAAGTTCTGGTGCCCAAATTTCTCTCTCTTCCATATTTGCGCTCGTTTTCGTTGCGGAGTACTTATTGAATCTTAGATTGACATAAACCTTTAAGATTTTTATCAGGAGTTTCCTGATGAATATTCTGAACGTAATGTATTGCACAACTACAAACTTTCAAGGCAAAAAGAAAATAATAAAACGACAGAAGATTTGAATGAATCTCCTCCTATTTTAATATATAAAAATAAAACAAGTCCGTCTTTGTATGAACACACAAATCCATGAAAATTCATTCGGAGAGCACTTTTTTTTATGACGAACTTGACTGCATCACCGGATTGAGAGGTGCAATAGCTCTTAGTTCGCTTAGCCTGAACCTCTATCGCTAATAACTCGATACAAGGGTGCCCCCGGTGAGGTATAACCTCGGCTTGGACGGTTACTATGTTATCGGAGAGCACAGACATAACATAGACTTTAGCGGGAAATGGTTTTGTACACTATCACATGCAAGGACTGCGCATAGAATTAGTGAGCGTCAATCATGATGCTGCTAGAAAAAAGGTTGATAGGCCTTTTTTAATATTTGTATATATGCATATACTATGTTATATTATGAGAAATTTAAATCGATGGAGATATAATTTCAGTATGCCTTATCATGCGTTAACATGCAATGTCAGCACGCAATTATACGCGTATTTGAATAAAGCTAACAAGCACAGTTCCATCGATCATCTCTATAAACGATAACGGTAATGTCAAAAAAACGAATAATTTACATGAAAGCTATTTAGTGTTGGTTGGTGTCGCAAATCGACTGATAGTTCCGTGAAACGCGTGTGAAATCGTTGAGCTCTCAATAACAAATTACATTAAGAGCTATAACTGTTCTAATGGTGTTACTATTTGGAACTGCCTGCACACTTGAATATAGTCAATTCCTACGTGAATTCTGATCACATACTTTAATTAATTTCTACTAGTGATGTGCCACAAAATTCTAATTACAGTCTCGTTGTATCTCTATACGATCTTTCAATTGGAACTAGTAATTATGGTGTTTAATTTACAATCACTGTCGTTTCGAATGAAGGCCATTTGAATCAGGAGAGATGTACTCTAAGGCAGTGAAACGTGGGCTACTGATGTTAAAAATAGAATTCAATGGATTTGATAAGATATCGAGTAGAAAATTAATGAAAAGAACGGAGGAGAAGAAGACCTAATACACGTTGTAGTGAATTCTAGAGACGTAGCTATAGTACGGCTTAAGATGATAATTTAATTAGATGTTTCTAAAATCCGATATCATCATTATCATGGTTGCAGAATACAGAAAGAAAGATATACTAAAAAGACCGAGAATGCCTAATAATTATTAAGCAACTACTTAAAATTTTAACTAAGAATTTGACGAAAACCATTGAAAAGAAATATTGAGTCGTTTCTTGATTGCAACACGGTCAAAAATTAAACCTTTTGATTAAATAAAAGGAAAAAATCTACCTTCATTGGGAAAGTGATTTCTAAGAATAATCGAATTTAACAGGTGGTTCTACATTGTGGTTCTTACACGATACTTTCTAATTATATCTGAATAAATGCGTGAACTCGTTAGCTAAACGAATAAGTCAATGATGATCTTATCTGTATAAATTAAATAGTAATTAGGTCGTCAATGTGCGCGCATCTCGCAAAAACTACGGCACAAGTTTTTAACTTTTTAATTGTTTGTTTTGTTCGTTACTCTTGCTATAAATCTACATTTTTTATCAACTGAAATAATTTGGTTTATTACAGTTATATTGGTATATTATTTTTTAAATTATCGTTTCATTCATGTTTCATAGTTAATATATTTTTTTTTTTATTAATGACGAACTACACAGATTGGCCAGAGAAGCTGGCCTTGACTGCTTCACCGGATTGAGAGGTGGCATAGCTCTTAGGTCGCTTAGCCTGAACCTCTATTGCTAGTAACTCGACACAAGGTTCCCCCCGGTGAGGGGTAACCTCGGCTTGGACGGTTACTATGTTACGCGTAAGCATGCCGATCCGAGGGCGCCCGAGAGGGCCGAACCACGACTCGGTCGGTTGCTATTTCACGGATAATCTAAGAGACATTCAAAAGCCAAACTAACTTTGAGTGCCACTTCGGGAAGCGTTGGCGCTGGGAGAAGTCATAGTTAATAATCGATAGAAGTTTGTTCTTGTAACCTAACTTTATCGCGACATTCGATGTCAGTATTTTTTATTTTTGTTACCACATAACAGGACTGGGTGAACCCATTTTGATAATTAATTTGAAAGCTGGCGCTTCCCATGTGGTCCCATTTTAATTTGGTCCAATTCTGACAATGGCATCCATGACAAAATCATATAAGTCTTAAATTTGTATCAAGTGTGTGTCACAAAGGGACGAATAACTCAATAGTACGCGAACCGACTTCAATGATTCATTTATTATTAGAAAGTATGTACTTCAAGAGAAGTTTGTTGAGAATTTCGTTAAAGATCTGATTAATTCCATAATATTCTTACGATAATTCGTAAATAAAAACATTGTCCGTTTAACGTTAGAATCGATTTAGTCGGTTTTTTGTTTCTGCTCGTAAATATGCTTGTTATATGTCCTTATCAGCGAACGTAAGGAAATGAATGTGTTTAAAATCTATTTCTCAAAGTAAAAGCAAAACGAAATTACTATATCCGACACTTCACTAATTTACACTTTTAAAATTACCGTACATGTAACAAAGCTAATCGCGCTCGTTCCATGGGAAAAGAGAACGTTGAACGTACAAATTAGGTACGGGGCCCGTAACTTTTGAAATGCGTAAAACCTTAAATCCTCATTGGTATTCCTTTTAGTAACGGAAAACAGTTACCAGTTACAAATTTATATTGTGTTATCGATCGAGTAAAGCACTGTCAAAATGTGAACGGTACTAGTATAGGCTCGCTTTGGCAATTGTTCTCTTGCAAACACTTGTCCGAGAGACGTCAATTATCCGGCCTCATATAACTGGCGGCCATTGTTTCCATAACCGCACTTTTGTAATACAAGTTGTGCACGTGACTTTGTTTGTGTCACTGGAATGTCACTCAACAGCCATTCAATGTAGAAATGAAGATTGCGTTGTACCAAATATTGCCATTGCATTATCTGTCTTGATCAGGCTATTAATGAATATTAATTATTGTTAACAGGATTATTATATATATTTAATATTATATTATATATAATATTATAGTACGCTCCGCAGTGTTCCCGGGATGTATGTATGAAACAATTTAATATTTTTTATAAAATAAAGCCTACATACTCCATATTACATCAGCTATCTGCCAGTGTAAATCTCATCAAAATCGGTCTAGCCGTTCAAGAGATGTTTCTTTTTTCCGTAACAAAGAGACAAAAATTTTAAAAAAATTAACATGCAATTAGTGTGCCAATAGTAGACCATCGGTATAACATATGTGCCATCAATGAACTGTAATAGAACTAAAACTAGCAAATATCGATCACTATGATGCGGGATGTACGTTAATTATGTACAAAATTGGTTTAGCAGACTCGCGGTTACGATGTTGATTTTCTAAATAAATAAAAAAAATGGCCTCTATTGTTGAAGTAGGGTAGACGGAGAATATCGTTATCCTCTTCCCAAAGTATATATATTACTATCAATGTTTCATCTGCTTGCAATTCCCTCACTAGCTACTAGAGATTCAGGCTAAGCGACCTAAGAGCTGCAGCACCTCTCAATCCGGTAAGCAGTAAGGGTCAGCCTTTCTGGCCAACTGTGTAGTTCGTCATTAAAAAAAAATCATCTGCTTTGACAAAATATATTTCTTTGTAATATACACACATTTGTTTGGATTGCGTGCATGACTGTACCTAAGTTTTACTGATGTTGTTATTTGTAACGATGCAATGTCATTTTATTTGAGTTAAGTAAACCACGATGATTTTCAAATTTCGTTGAAAGTGGTGGATAATTGGTTATATTTTTATATATTTATTATAGCGTAGTAAACAGGCTTTCTCTTCACTCGATGAATTGCAAAATTTTATTTTAAACGATTCTCAATAACACTAGCCTACTTGGTTTATTTTATATCTTACGACTATGTTCTCATTCTGACACTCAGTATCTTAATTTTTTTCTTTTTATATAGGAAAACAGGGCAAATGAGCCAACCGCTCACCTGATTTGAGTCCCAATGTCGCCTATGAACGTCAACTACATTAGGGGAACCACAGATGTATTGACCGGTCTTTGATGGTTCGTTTCGAAAAAACGATGTTGATAAATGAATCGACAATGTTTATTGCCTGTGTAAGAAACTTACGTGAAAAACTTACATTTGTGGATCATCAACCATCAAGATGGTATCGATGGAATTCTGTCGTGATGGGCGGTTAATGATAGAATACCAATATACTGTACTATAAGGTAAGGCTCCCTCCCTACTACGAATACACAAAGTAAATAGTTTTTTGACGGGACTTTCACTGACAGATAGCTGATATATATAACAAGAAGAAACTTAGGCTTTTATTTAACCGACTTGAAAAAAGGATGTTATTGATCTTTTTTAATTTGAGATGGTTAATTATATTATGTTATTACGCTCATGGGCTGAAGTGGATTATGCAGCCTTATACACCATGAATATTAATTTAATAAACTAAATAACTTTTTTGTCGTATTCCACGCGGATGAAGACGCGGGCACAGCTACACAAATTACAATATGTACACGATTGTTCAAGAGAGAAAGAAAACGTGCGCGCGCACTGCTCTTTCTTGCCCCTACAGTATTATACGAAACGTAACTCTCTCTCTTTCTATCTTCACTAACTTATATCACACTCTCAACATCCGTTCTCCTCGCCCGATCACACTTTTTGTGAAAAGAAACAACGCACAATGGACCGTCCGTACATTGAGATATGACTCTCATGATGTAAGTAGCTTAATAGATTTTGGCTTTAACCGTTCTGTAGGCGATAAGTGAGCCACTTTACTTTCCTTGGCAATCATTAAATGTGCACGTTTCTGTTGCACGAATCTATTAATATGTTCCATACTCAAACATTAATCTACGTCGCAATAAAAATTACTTTACGGATTTGTTTGAAAAGGTAAACGAATTGAAATATATACGAAAAATATACACACATTTACCGCTCTCCACCGAACGGAAATCTTTTATTTATTTGCCTCTGCCGTTTCGAACAGGGAAAGCATTAAAAGGAGTTAACCAGCATTCGGCTCCTGATGCTGAGGGTTCACCGTTGCCCCCGATGACATGTAACCGCTTCGTATAACGCAAATGTAGTGCATACGAATAATATCCCTCCCAATAGATGCCGGCATTCTAAGAGTCACAGAGTACACCAGTGAAGTTGTCGCTACCCGCTCCAGATACGTCGTTAAATGCATGCGAGAGGACTGCGCGTCGACTGACAACGGTATCCGGTGTCCTTTGTGATGCTGCATTCGGAGATGATCAGTCACTGCAAACCAGTCAGACGTTCGAATACGATACTGGGGATTTTCTAGTCGCTGTATCATGGACAGAAACATCACATATGTTGATGTGTAAGTCAAACTAAATTAGAACTCTTTAAGTACATCCTTTCCAATTAAAAATGAATCATCGAAATATGTCAGCGTGATATTCGGTTATTCGTCGTAAATTTAAAACTTATGTGGTTTTCTCATAGATCCCATTGCGAAAGTTGTGCGGTAACTAACAAAAAAAATACAGACGAATTGCAAAGTTCCTCCTTTTGAAGTGGATCGAAAAGAACTACCAAGAAGAACTAAAAGAACTAGAGTGTGTTATAGTGTGCGTAATATTAATAAGAATATGATGTTGAAGATAATGTCCATTGGTTTATTACTCACCAATCAACAGCTCTTGTAAGTGATAATTGTAACAGTTGAAATAAGTCTTTCGAGTGTCACGACACGAAGTTGCGAAACCGCGTCGCTGGCCGGTGATTCATCGCTCCTATACCAAGACACAGCATTCCAACGCCGCTGGACCCCATATTACGTTAGATGATACAACGAAAACATACGGTACATGAGGACGTTTTTATTACCAAATATATAAAACACTAAGGAGGCGGTAATCGCTGCCCGCTTTACACTGAGGCCCAATATGTGGCAGGCAATCCAATCCAATATTAATGATGTTCAGGCTAAGCGCCCTCTCAATCCAGTGAAACTGTCAAAGTAAGCTACTCTGGCTAATCTGTATAGAATAGTCACCAAAATGGCGGTGAGCCATCGCAATACACTGGGACAAATTTTAGTGTTTTTAGTAGGTAAAAATTAATATACAAAAACTCATTGGAACAAGCAGTAAGATGTAACTGAATTAAAAGTTCTTCACGCACGCTTGACTTAAGGAGTAAGCTCATGAATGCGTTACGGAAAGTGTGAGCGGGAAAGGCGTAGGACATCCTTACGCCTTTCCCGATCACACTTTTATCACACAAGGACAGACAGAAAGAGACGTTACGTTTCGTATATCTAAGATACAGTGCAGGCTTAATGTCTATAGCGTACTCTAGAAGCAAGAGAGAGTGCGACCGCACATTTTCTTACTCTAGAGCTAAAAAGATATATGTCTGATCTAAAGCAACAACGTTTTATTTTATAATTTTAAAAGTTTAGAAACTTCGTCCTGTATAAACTATCCAATATGCCCGTCGGTTATAAAATCAGCTTTCGACATAAAATTGACTTGCATTACATTCTCGAGTCACTGATAAATTCCGCACAAAAACGCGCTGCAATCATTCACTAGGCTTACAGATCGAGTCTATTAAATACGAACAAATATCACTCCTATTACTGTTTCTTAAGACTTGAACATACATAGTTCCCCAGTATTAAATTGTAAATTCGCATACGTGTGGTCGGAATACCAATAGGAATGGAATGTACGCGCGGCGAATTGATATGAATGAATGTTTGTTGCTATAGCGACCAGTATCTTAAAGTTTTTTGTTGTCGCGCAAAAACCTTCCCGCCATTTTGTGTGACAACAAGTCAATCTGTGTCTTGTTACCTTTTTTGTGGTAATTTGCATCTTTATGCGGCCAATATATATTGAGTGGATAGTAACTTTTTAATTTTTATTTGTTGGTACCACTAACATTAATTCATAATTTTAACAACTTATTATAGCATTGTTTTCATATAAATGTTGTATAGCTCAATCGTATATTTCTTATCTATAATAAAGAGTTTTATTTTCCCACTTTCTAAGCAAGTACTAGACCATGATCCCACTTGATGTTAAGTGGAAATGCAGACCTGGTTGGTGAGGCGCACTAGCTTAGTAAATGACTTTTCACTCTACTTTGAGTTTTGGAATCGAAATTGTTTTGATTTGCGAGTCCATTTTTTTCAAAAATTTCCCTTCTCGAAGAGGTTTCATTCTCCAGGAAAAATTCACGCGTCATCGCAACAGACCCCTACATGACGTTCGCTGGAGTTCTAAAGGTCAAAAGACGATAAAATAGATCTTGATTACTTGCAATGTAACGATTTGTCTTCTCATACTTTTTAGTAAATTAGAATCCGACTACTTTCTTCTGTTCATTGCCCGAAGCTTATACAACTGTGCAGTTTCATTGTGTTAATTTTTTTTACCTAACATCACTTGCTAAAACAATAAAGAGTTGAGAGGTGACAGAGCTCTAGGAGGATTCCTGGAGGAACTTCAATTTGAATTATTGTTCTACACACAATATTAGTTAGTACTGCTGTTAGTACTATACGAAGGGAGAGGAACACTGTGGGGTTTGAATCGGTGCATAGCCGACATAATCCGTCCTTTGCCCCGCATTTGAGGATATATTTAGGCACACTATTATTCTGATCAACTTCTGATACTTCAAATAACACCTTTTGAATAAATTCTTCTCATCTAAAACATTGTTCGACCCGCCGTCTTATTTATAAGCGGCGTACTACAAGTTAATTTAAGTTGTGTAAGTATTGAACAAGTCGTAATTAACTGTATTGTTACTGCGCCTGCTCAGCTGTTTGTAATTGTATGCATTTTGTAAGAGCGTGATCGCAGGTTGAGACAATGCTTCGTTTAAACGGCGCAAGGTGTTCGGAGCGAAGTGAACTAATCAATGTGGCTTGTCATCGTATCGAGAAGCTTAGTCATTGCATCAGTAATCATGATTGTGTACGCGATCAGAATACGATAGTTGTTTCCTTGGTTTTACAAAATTATACTGTTATCATTTTTTCATACAGTACGTATCTTTTTATTTCTTCTTCTTCTTTGCCTTTTCCCTTTATTTGGGGTCGGCCCTCCTCGTGTTGTGGCGCCAAGACAGACGGTCTTGGGTTGTCCGTACCTCTATTTGGACTCGTTGCATATCTTTGGCAACGGTTGTCCACCACGTGGCCTGCGGTCGTCAAGGGTCCTCTGCACAACGTGCTCCTGATCCCGCCTCATCACATGCTTTTTGACTTTCCACCATCTTCTCCACAATGGGTGCACCTTTGAAGGAGCCTCTGATGTATTCATTTCGTACTTTATCTAGTCTCGTAATTCCCGCAGCCCACCGTATCTTTTCATTTATTTATGTAAAAAAATTATATATATTTTTTAATGTAACTTTCATAGACTCCATGACTTGTCAGCGACGTCAATGAAAAAAGAAATAGTTTAGAAGATGTCATAATTTCTACAGTTTAGCAAAAGCAGGAATAAACTTTTATTGTGGTTTCCTTGATTACAGATGAACACAAAGTTATTCTTGTTTTTTCTTATCCCGTATAAAACGTATATTTATTTACTCCTAAATGCGTATTATTAAAAATAAAACAAAAATAAAGTCACTCGTTTTACAATGGGCCGCCAAAACCGACGGGTGCTTAAAATAAGTAAAGATATATTTTATTAATAATATTTGAGCCGTGGTAGCTCAATGTCCGGGCGGTCGCCTCAAGTTGCGTAGTACGCTAGCAACCCGAGTTTGATTGGTGCCGAATTTTATGTGCTGAAAAAGAAACATCGTGAGGAAACAACTCTCTATAGAAAAGGCCTGTGCCCAGCAGTGGGACATATATAAAGTATGTAACTTTAACTAATAATTTAATAATTATTATTATTATTTAAGTATGTATGACAAAATTACTACGAAAAGTGATCATAGCGTAATGGCTAAGCCTTAGTCATTACGATCTTATGTTTGGAGGTTCTAATCTAAGCCGGCTTGTACCAATGTGTTTACATTTATCAGTTTCTTGCGTACAAAAAATAACTTTCTAAAACTAGTCATCAGGGTATGTATTATGTTGTGAGCCTATCACCATTCACTTAGAACTTATTTTTAATGATAATTCATTGTCCGTTATGGCACCTAATAATCTTAGTTAAAGTGAAAAGCGGTTGCTGTGGGGTAGACAGACCCCTTTAAAAATGGTTAGATTCAGATTCAGATTAATAGTAATATAATAAATATTATAGTAATATAATAAATTACAAGTCAATTATTTACTACAAATTATATTAGTATTACAAATGACATTAGATAATTGAATAGAAAAAAAATAATGAAAAAATGGTTAAAGTTACAGCCTTTATATATATAATATATATATGTCCCACTGCTGGGCACAGGCCTTCTCTGTAAAGAGAGTATAAGGGCATAGTCCACCACGCGGCCCTAGTGCGGATTGGTAGACTTCACATGCCTTAGAAAAATTTTCTAAGACATGTAGATGGTACATCGAAGAAAATGATTTTAATTTGTAATTTCATTTGTTAATTCCTCCACACAATAAAAAGTTAAAAGGAAGTGGTGCTATATCATTTTTATACGTAAACATAAACAAGTAGAAATCTTAAATCAAGGTATCAACCATGAAAAAATCCTTGACATATGTTATAATATGTAGGTTTTGTGGAATTAAATAGTCCAATAACTAGTACATTACTGGTACTCGCTTTATTGAGACAGCGTAACGTTGTTCAACTGCGCGTCCTCACAATCTTTATACAAAATTAATTAGAAGTCAGTTAACAAACTAATAAAGTGTTCAACTAGATTGTTAATAATGAATTAAAGCTACAATAAGGTTTAGGTATATCACTAAGATATAATTGGAAGTAGTTATTATGCATAACAATCGCTGGTTGCCATGTGTTGCCAGCTAACACATAAGTTTTATTTCAATGTGGAACATCGGCATAAGTATAGGAAATCGTTATAAACATGTATATAATGTATATATATTGGTGTTAGGTGAACAATTTTAATTGCATTTCAATTTTACTGCTACGTAACATACATCGCCTTTTATAAAATTCGACCGTTCACTTAACCGTATTGATTACCGCTTGAAGCTCACTGTTTACGCTGCAATTTTTTTATAATAAGCTGCCACTTTCTTTGGATCCTAGTAAGCTAGTCGTAATTACCTCTACTTTGATAAATATGAAAAAATGTGCAAAGAAAAAAATAATCTCTCATTAATCGGGTAGACGTAGACAGCATTGACTGTTCTCTTTTCACCATGCTTATAAGGTCCCATATGTGACAGATGATGAGTATATTGCCATACACCGAGCACAAATTCTTTATATAATAAACTTTAGTTCATAATAAACTCGGAGTTAGGTACAACATCTCCCTAATACAGGCTATGTATTAGTCTAAGAGGAGATGTGTGCCGAAGGACCGAAGTAGGAAAATGTATATGGAATAATAATAATAATATGTATCTAATATATTTGGGTATGTGCATGTCGGTACATAAAATGTGTGTGTGTAAAAAGTAAATAAATAAATATTACATTTTCATATCATTTTTGTGAAGTATTATTTAACATGAACTACAGTTAGATTCAGAAGAGGGATGGCAACCTTGAAAAGCTGGTCATCGTTGGCAATACAGAAGGCAAGAGAACAAGAGGCCGGTCGCCAACATAATGATCTGACCAAGTAAAGGTGCCATCTCCTCTCCTAATCTCTACCAGCTGGTGAGGGCTGCTTCGGACCGAAACCGATGAGGCAGATTGTTCATTTGGGGGGCCCTAGTGACCACGATCCTCAGAAATGAGGGAACGACAAAGAAGAAGACAGTTAGATTAAAATAATTAATAACGACAATGTTTTGGTTCGTCGAAGCAGTGCCGTGTGGTCGATCGTTCCGGGTATTTCGACGCATTACCATAAAAAAGTAATTCTAAGCCTCCAGCTCATCGGTATTCGGGTGCAGTTGCGTGGCGTCGAACAATTGTCACGCGAATAATCTTTGCCGAATCGAATTCCCACCCGGTGACTTGCGCTGCCGGCGAACATTCCGTTATTTGCTACTCCTGGTAATGAAGGTGCTATAGTAGTTATAATAACTTCTATTTTTGCTGCTCAAGCAGATAAGAAACAATTGCAAAGTAGCATAAGTAATACAGGCTTGCTGGCTGGCTAAAATGATGATGATGATTAAACGGGAATTTCCAAGATTGATCTTGTGTGTCTTAACTATGGTGACAGAGTCATTGTACTACTATTGGAGGTTGTTTAGCTTGACGACATTAAAACGTCGCTAAATGTATTTAAGCTGATAGCCACAAAAAACAAGTTAACACTAAACACAACCTCGAGGAATCGCAGGTGTATTTTCATGAAGAGAAAGGCCTTCTATTTTTGCTCTTTTCGAGGCATTGAAATTGCCAGTCATATCTGGCTCCCCCGACTTGTGTAGGTCGTGTCTGTTGACATACTGCATCCTTTCTCTCTGAATATGTCGCCTTACGAAAGTCGTCATGTATGGGTATCATAATGAAAACTATGGAATATAAAAATATAAAATAAATCTTTCTTACAATATTTAATATTAATCTTATCTTTACTTTATATAATTCTATTTTCATTTATTTTTATTCTTAATTATTTGACAAACTATTAACTATATATGCCTTAATTTATCCGGTTATTATTAACCCATGAAGAGAAGGCCGTCGTCACCACATTCATCGACGTAAAGTGAAATATCCACTGTTGGGCACAGTCCGTCACTGCAAAGGCGAACGTTTACGATTTAGGGACCTATTCCTATCTCAAAGGTCGGCAACGCACCTACAGCTCTCTGGTGCTATGGATGTTCATGGGCGACGGTG
The DNA here is from genome assembly GCA_029286785.1 of Meandrusa payeni. NCBI lineage: Eukaryota > Metazoa > Arthropoda > Insecta > Lepidoptera > Papilionidae > Meandrusa > Meandrusa payeni. The sequence continues at coordinate 5,859,103 of JAGSMX010000022.1, forward strand.
ATCACTTAAGATCAGGTGAGCCGTATGCTACTTTGCCACTTTCATATAAAAAAAAAATAAGGGTATAATCAGCCCATGCGGCCGTAGTGAAGATTGGTGGACATCACATGTCTTAGAAAAATTTCGAACACATGTAGGTTTTCTCACGATGTTTTACCTTCTTCATACAAAATACTACATAATTAGTGACCACACGTGGGTTATGTGATTAAGCAATTAAAGTTTGTTTGATATCATAATTTTTTAACAAGACCATTTCCAATTAAGAGCTACAGATGATAAAAACCTTCTTTTTTACTTTGGTAATCTTACGCCTAACGCGTATGCGCCCTCGCAAAGAAAGAGAAAGTTATGTCCGGTTAAAACCCCAAGATTTTCCGCGACTGTCGCATATTGGCGGGGATATTTGAATGCTCCCTCACACATCTGTGACCTTATCAGCACCAATCCGCTTACGGCGGCTCCATCCCGTATAAGTCGGCACCATCACGGGCAGGATTAGCCTCCCCAAAACCAGTCCAGTTAAGGAACGAGCACCTACACGGCTACTGTTAGCACGCATTGGACTACCCCTAATCCGTCATTCGTCCTGGTTCAGAGCATAAGAAGAGTGGCAACGCTAAACCAACACACCTCTTCCTCCGCAACTCCTTTCCAGCCGCAGAGGGTGCCCAACGACCGATAAACACTCATGGTGAAACACGCGTTATAACATTAGATAGCAAACAACTGTAGAATAGACCTGGAGAAGAGTACACCGTAGACGAGTGGCCTGCCTCTTTATTTTTATCTTTATTACAATATTTAATATTAATCTTATCTTAACTTTATATAATTCTATTTTCATTTATTTTTTTTCTTAATTATTTGACAAACTATTATCTATCTATGCCTTAATTTATCCGGTTATTATTAACCCATGAAGAGAAGGCCGTCGTCACCACATTCATCGACGTAAAGTGAAATATCCACTGTTGGGCACAGTCCGTCACTGCAAAGGCGAACGTTTACGATTTAGGGACCTATTCCTATCTCAAAAGTCGGCAACGCACTTACAGCTCCTCTGGTGCTGTGGATGTTCATGGGCGACGGTGATCACTTAAGATCAGGTGAGCCGTATGCTCCTTTGCCACTTTCATATAAAAAAAAAATAAGGGCATAATCAGCCCATGCGGCCATAGTGAAGATTGGTGAACATCACATGTCTTAGAAAAATTTCGAACACATGTAGGTTTTCTCACGATGTTTTACCTTCTGAGTACGTAGTAAATCGTCACTTAAAAATGCACCAAATAAATTAATTGCTGCCTGCACCGGGGATTCGAAATAAAGCAGGAAAAAGATACATTATACCTCCTCTTCAACTGGTATTCCGCGAACTCATGGTACCTCACACGTGCCAGCTTTAGCAAACAGCAGAAGCTACTGCAGTGCTAATTCCACTGTGGAAGGTAGTTAAAAATTTTCTGTTGTAAATTTATAGGTGCGCATCGTCTCCAGATCTATAAGCGGACCACCCAATCACTCAGATACGTTCGTATAGCTTATACAATATGATTTAAACGTTTTGTCGACAACAAGCGTAGTTAAATTTGATAGCTTGTTAACGATCAGAGTATTATTACAATTACTGAAGCGTTCGCGTGCAACAAATGGTTTCCGGGAGTAAGCGCGGTAACGAACACTATAACGTAGACATATTCAAATGGTTTCTATGTTGAACTTTCACCCTTTTTAATAGCTTGTCTGCATGGGATTATATTTGGACCATTTTTTACTTATCTGTTTGTAAATTAAATTAATTTTATAAGAAAAAGGAACAAACGAGAATTTTAATTAATCACCGCCACCCATTAAATTTATTGCACATCGTCGTTTGTTTGTTTTTACGATATCTATTGTACGTTCAGTAGTAGTAAAGTATGGGAATATATTGTAAATAACGTCCGCGAATCGTTATGTCGTAGGTTCGAAACCACCAATCGACTATTGAAGTGAACCTTTTATCGAGGATGAAATCTCAAAATCAATAGATATCCCGCCATCTGCAAGGAAGAGTGCGTTGATATGAGATTTCTACTCATTAAAAAAACATACGTACATACGCTGTCGACTAGCTTTGTCCGATAGCGTGTTTGTAGAAAAAAAAACATCGAAACACCTACATAATTTCTCGTCTGTCGAGGTGCATAGGTGTAAGGGCGAGCAGCGTGCCCCCTTCGTGTCGCAATACATACACTGCGGTGCACAAAAACACAATGTTTGCCAACTAAACATTACCGAAGGCTTGATGAGCAACCGAGTGTAAACTCCGCACGAACAATGGATACTTACCATAAAGTAACGTTTAAATAAAACCATATCTTATTGTGAAATTGTTAAGGTTCAATATCCAATAACGCATTAAGTTCTTACAGCGGGTAATGTTTACCTTCTTCATACAAAATACTACATAATTAGTGACCACACGTGGGTTATGTGATTAAGCAATTAAAGTTTGTTTGATATCATAATTTTTTAACAAGACCATTTCCAATTAAGAGCTACAGATGATAAAAACCTTCTTTTTACTTTGGTAATCTTACGCCTAGAAAGAGAAAGTTATGTCGGGCTAAAACCCCAAGATTTTCCGCGACTGTCGCATGTTGGCGGGGCTTTTTGAATGCTCTCTCACACGGCCGTGACCTTCTCAGCACCAACCCGCTTATGGCGGCTCCATCCCGTATAAGTCGGCACCATCACGGGCAGGACAAGCCTCCCCAAAACCACTCCAGTTAAGGAACGAGCACCTACACGGCTACTGTTAGCACGCATTGGACTACCCCTAATCCGTCATTCGTCCTGGTTCAGAGCATAGGAAGAGTGGCAACGCTAAACCAACACACCTCTTCCTCCGCAACTCCTTTCCAGCCGCAGAGGGTGCCCAACGACCGATAAACACTCATGGTGAAACACGTGTTATAACATTAGATAGCAAACAACTGTAGAGCAGACCTGGAGAAGAGTACACCGTAGACGAGTGGCCTGCCTCTTTATTTTTTATCGGTTGCATTTCGGTGGTTGTGTGGAGGTTTTGCATAACCTAATCACCTCCCCTTTCCATCACCGAACGAATAGGCGCGGCGAGCAGTTTCACCCTTATGTCGTAATTATTCCTACTGTACGCACGATGCAGTTTGCCTTTTCATTCATTATAAGCCGTCCGGCTTAGGAGTGGAACTCTCTGCCGAAGTCAGTCTTTCCGAACCATAATAATCTGGACACCTTTAAGACTAATGTGAACAGACACCTTAAAGGCTAAGGTCTACCATCTTAGCCTTTATCTTCGCCTGCCATCAAGAAAAAGCCAAACGTGAACCTATCTCATGTAAAAAAATGTTTCAGAGAACCAAGTATAACGCTAAACAATGACCGTTGGGTTATAATTAAACATATATTAACAAGAGGTATCCCGCATCGATTCGATGCCGGCAAATCGATTACTACATTAAGGCGAAAGTAATTTTAGGCGCGCATCACTATGCACACGTGAGTGTGATTAATTTCCGTTTTCTCCGCTGTTACGTCACTAGTGAAGACGATACAGTTATAAGTGGTTCAGAGATAACGAACACTAACCTCTCCTACATTATCGGTACAATAATGAGAGAGGCGTCAACAGTTTAATGGTTTGAGATGATGTCTGTAAAACATATAGTCCTACGTTCAAATCCTTCATTCGTCTTTTGACAGGGAACATCGTCTAGCTTATTTTGGAATGGTTAAAAATAATGTTATACATTTTACGAAGATATAGTTAGCATTTTTTTTTAGAAAACAAGCTATAAAATGTTTTTTTTTTGTTCACAAATATTACGAGCATTCTTATTAACCATTCCAACTAAGCTTAAGTTTGTGCTTAGGAGATGGTTCACGTCAATAATCGAATTGTGAATTCGAACCTACGACCTTACGATTACCGCAGACCGTACCCTAAACCATTATGGCTATTGACGCTTCAATTTAGTTAGCATTTAATTACCAAATAAATTTTTAATAACAAAAAAGAACTTAAAAACTAACACTAAAATGTCCTAAGTATATAATTGGAACGAAGTTTCCTATGGCAGGCTTGGAGATAGGGTTTTAGTGCGGGACCGAACTGAAAAAATGTGTGACTAAAATCGTAAGACAAATACTCTGATCACAGGTGGCGCTCTAACGAATTATTAAAAGCCATTATTAATTCATTATTAATGTAATTTTATATTACGAAAAAAATATGAACATGTTTTTTAATTTTAATTAATACATTGAATTACTACATTTTGGCGAGTGTGCTCAGGAACTACATGATCTAATTCCCCCGTCCCCATTCCACCATCGGACTTCTAGACGCACTGCGGGATTTCATCCTTTTGTTGTGAAAATCCCGCAATCCCGAACGAAGCGATTCGCTTCGCCTTTCATTCTTCGTACAGCAAAGGACTGGAATAGTTTGCCCTTGCGTCTGTCTTTCCTTCCAATTACAATGTGGGTATTTTCAAGTGTAAAGTGAATAAGCATTTACTAAGCTAGTGCGCCTTACCATCCAGGACTGCATTTCCACTTAACATCAGGTGGGATCGTAGTCAAGCACTTGCTTAAAAAAAAACTATTTATTTTTGTTTGGTTTCTTGTATTTTTCGTTCTAATTACTTTTATGTACTTAAATGAAAAGTAATCAGCAAAAAAAAATCAAGAAAATATATATCAAACTAAGCAATGTCATTTTGAAAATTGTTTTGATATTATCCGAAGGAACTTGGTCATTCATCATTTTTTTTTCATTTATTTTTACGTATATTAAGAGTTATATTTCTTCTTGTTTTGCAGTTGAACAAGTTTTTAAATCAATAGTTTTATTAAGTCTTATATGTGCATAAATTCGTAATAGGTCCGAGCGATGGCTCACGTTGCACCGGACATTGATCCATTGTTCTACTTAATTATTCCTCAAGCGTGACTCGTTGACGACAGCTCAGATTAATACGTGCATTTAGAATAGGCTGCAATCATGCCACAATGAACATGGGTCAAGTTACTACGGAAAATATTACCTCATGTAAGTATTTTAATTGTAAGAAAGCTTTATATTACAAACTCTCAGATACGATATTTTAATAAGTCTATAAGTGGTCTAGTAAATCAATTGAAACGTTTAATAACTAATTTGAAATACTTTTTGTTGTTATATTGCGATATTATTTAATTAGTTTTGCTAGTCAATTTAGATTTTTTTTTAAATATAAAAAGAAAGCTAGCAATATTTCTTTTTTTTTTCAGAAATATTACTAACAATCTTGTTAACCATTACAACTAAGCTTAAGCTTGTGCTAGAACATGGTTCACGGCAATAGTCGAATGATGGATTCGAATCCACGACCTTACGATTCGCAGGCTGTACCCTAAACCATTAGGCTATTGACGCTTCAAAACTGTTTCCCTTTAATAGTTTTACTATAACGGTCATTTGGTAAGTTTTTGCCACAAGAGTTCCAGGTGCGTTGCCGGATTTTTTTAAGAATGGGCACGTCTCCCATCAGTGTGAAAACCTCTAATTTACGTTACAGTAATAACCTCTGCTTAAGCTCTATCACTGTTGCATTTTTTCATAAAGAATCTAATAGGTTATTTTCTATAATTTTTTTTACAAATAAAACTAATATTGATTAACGAAGCCTAAATAGTCTAATGGTTTAAGGGTGCCTATGGCCTGCGAAACGTAAGGTAGTATAGGTTTGTAGGTGAACCATCTCCTAGCACAGTTTATTTGTTGTTTTTTTTAATTAGGTGGAATGGTTAACAAGAATATTTGTAATATTTGTCTAAGTAATAATAACTTTCAGCCCTGTAGTTCTGGGCTCTCAAGAATAAGACTACGGTATCCCCTGCCTGTAGTAGAAGGCGACTAAAAGGGGCCTCGGGTTCACTGGGCAACAAGGGTGGGGGCCTTTGTCGTCCGCCTAAGTGGACCCGGGAAGAAGGCGACATCGGCTGGCCCGTGTCGCCTTGCACTGCGAGGGCAGAGGAGGGGAGGGAGTAACCTCCCCCCGGGAAGAGCTCTCCTTGAGTACAGTGCAGAGGGGCTCCGGTGCGTTCCACTGGAGATCCCGGAGCCCCTCACCAGGCACCGAGGAAGGGCCACCGGGGAGGTTTTAGTGGGTATCTAGGTGGTTAGGTAGGTTTTAGGTTTTAGTGGTATCTTTTTGAAGATTTCCTCCTCGTTAAAAAAAAAGTAATAATAACTTTGGACTGGATGAACCGATTTTGATGATTCTTTTTTTATTTGAAAGTTGGTACTTCCCAAATGGGATCTATGAGAAAACCATATAAATCTTAAATTTGCATCAAGTATGTGCGCCATAAAAGGGCGAATAAGTCAATATCAGGTCAACCGATTTCGATTTATTGAAAAGGATGTTCTTCAAGAGTAGTTTGATGAGAGGTTAGGTTTAGAATAATTCTATTTCGTAATATTCCTACCATCATTCGGAAATACAAAGAGGGCGTCCGTGCGTAATACTATTTAAGGTTTGATTCGATTTTAAGTCGGTTTTTGTTTTTGCTCGTAAATATTACATTTAAAAAAAATGATTATGACCATTCTAAAACAAGCATGGAGTTGCTCATAATATCGCGAATTTAAAATCATTATTAAATAAAAAAAGGCAAACCTTTCATAATTGGCTATAATTGCACATTAAAATACAGACGAAGTAAGAACCTCTTCCTTTTTAAAGTCGGCTCATTATTGTTATTATTGTGTAATGAAAAAATCTTGTTTTGTTCCTTAGAGTAGTAAGAAGCCATTTAGACAAATCAATAAATGATCAGTTTTATCGCTTCATGATATATTAAGTACATCGCTTGTAGGTATCGCTTACAAAATCTTGTAGAACGTTTAAAATGCCTTCACAATCATCGATTGTATCTGTAATGTCTCTAATAACGGTTCATTGCATTGAAATTGGAGATTTTATCCGCCTCGAAGAAATCGAGTTTGACAAATTGCGACAAGCTTTGTCTTATCTATCTTATGACTTGCTCCATTATGTCATACGCTAGGGAAAGTGCGCACTGCATTGGTGCCTTTATCTCTGGCGAAAAGGAAATTGATTTTCAATGCATTATTATTACTGATCTATGAGGCAGTAGTTCTGCGTATACGTGATATTTATAGAGCACTCAACGTGATTTCTTTGTCCGATTGAGGCAAATCGCCGATCCGTAATTCGGCGGTTCTCTCGGGCGCTCTCGAGTCAAATTTATCGCTAGTAAAATAGTGTTCCATCTGAGGGCTGGCAGCTGTCAAAAACCTCCGGTGTAACTACGCAAAAGGGAGTTACACTAGAGGTTTTCTATATATAAAAAAGAGGTTCAGACTGAGTGAAGCATATTAAGAAGCAGAAAAAAACCTGGTGAAACTGTAGCGATCAGCGCAGGCCTTTCCTAAAAAAGTGATTTTGTTGTAACATGTAATATGTTGGGGAAAAAGTTTCTTCGGATTTTTTAAGAAAATCAAAACATATCTTAAGATATTTTATTTATATTTAACTAAAGTATATAGGTACCATTTTGTTTGATAACTTTTTGATGATCCCATTGCTATAGAAATTTTGGGACTTCTGATCAAAATACCGCGACAAGTGGTTTTGGCAGTCCTCTCGTGATGTTAACCTGGTACTGCCTAAAGAATTCTGAAGAGACCGAAACAGGTGGAAATCTGAAGGTGCAAGGTCAGGACTATACGGCGGATGCATTAACACCTCCAAACTCTTTTAATTTTTAGTGAGTGGCTAAAAATGTGTGAGGTCTAGCGTTATCATGATGAAAAACCACACCCCTTCTGTTGATTAATTCATTATTCATACAAATGTATGGAACCTTGTTCCCGCGTCTTTCCTTCCGATTACGTGGCTGTTTTCAAGAAAATACTGAATAGACATTTACTAAATTAGTGCGCCTTACCATCCAAGACTGCATTTCCACTTAACATCAGGTGGGATCGTGGTCAACCACTTGCTTGGGAAGTATAAAAAAGGTTCATAGGCCAATATTAGGAGACACGAATCGAATCATTCAGAATTTTTTCTAAAATATTTTTAGGTATCGATTTTTTCTTTGTCTCGGTAGTACCTGGCTTATCTTTAACTTTCCACTTTAAAACTTTAAGTATATCACTTTCCAACTTATCACTTCTTTTTACAACACTTGACTTTTTTACACATCTTTTGAGATTTCAGTATTGTTTAAGTTAAATTAAGTCTACATCTAAATAGTGGTTGTGCGACTCCACCATTTTTATCCGACTTCTAATAAGGAGGAGGTACTTACTAAATTACAACTCGGTGAATCGATTTCGGTGATTTATTATTTTATTGGAATATATGTGGAGACTATATATATATGAATACATCCTGTATTTTAAGGGCAATTTGGTTAGTTTTGGTGACTTCGATTTCGTTATATTCCTACGATAATTATTATTTAGTCTGGTTATAGTTGTAATATCGGCGGCAAGACATCAAAGTAAAGCACAAACTACGAAAAACTGGTAAGAACCGCCTGGAATAAGGTCATAGAGTTGTTGTTGGCATTCTTTACTATAAAAAGCGCCAGTTTTTTGTCCGTCCGGCCGGCAGGATTCGTTTCGCCTCACAAGTGTTATTACGTGATGCACCGTTGATAACTGGTGCGTTTCTCGCTTCAGTTTGAAGTGCGTTTAAGAATGCCTTTAAGTGCTATTTTAATAGTCTTCAAAGATGAAGGAGTTTCCCAAATCGTCTCTATTTTTTATGACCACTCATAGCAGAGTCACTTATGAACCGTTCTTAAAATACTTATTTTTTGTTAAACTCAATTATATCCTAAGTTAATTTATTTAAAAACATTGTATCATGTATATGTATATAACTATGATATTTCGTAAACGAAAGAGAGCCGTAGTTTAGTTGTTAAATTATTAGTCTATAAAATGTTAAAAGAAATGTAAACAGAAAGGTTATTACAATTTATTATTTAAATACAGTGGTATTCTGCCAGTTAACCAAAAAATTAAATATTTAGTAACAACTGAGAACAACACAAATGATTTAAATGATTTTCTTGTTAAAAAATATGTTTATGGAAATGTAAGAAATACGTAATATTTACGAAGAACCAAGCGCGATAAACTACTTTGGGGAACGGACGCCTAGGTACTTAGTACCGCGAATATACAATGAGTATGAACCTGCAGAAAAACAACAATAAGAAAAAATTTAAAACGCAGCTACTAAGTACCTACGCCGCCGAATATTGTAAATAAATTAGATATTATATGTATAGCATTAATTATTATTGTGTAGTAGTATGTATCAGTATTTATTGTATTTTCTTTCTTTATTGTATTTTCTTTCTTTATTGTATTTTCTTTCTTTATTGTATTTTCTTTCTTTATTGTATTTTCTTTCTTTATTGTATTTTATGGGTAATAATGGTAAATAGTGTATAGATTTATGGGTGCAGTTTTCGCCAATAAACTGCCCTGGCAGTTTGGCGAAATAATTTAACTAAATGTTATTGAATATATGTATAATAAATTTAAAAAAAATTAGCGCTTTATACATTGACGGTAAGATATTTACAATTATAATATTTTTTAAATATTTATTATTAATATTATATAATATTTTAATTACTTTTAGTTCATATTCATCGTACAAGATTTGATTTAAAGACGGTTGTTTTTAATTATAAACATAGATACATAGATTCTTTATTATTCAGATTTTAAAATAGGTGCAGTAAAGTTAAATCTATATTCAACCTAAAATTGGTAAAGGGCGGTCTTAACGCTATAAGCGATCTCTTCCAGACAACCCTGTAGGAGAGGAGAGCTAAAATAAATAAAACAAATAGCAGGGTAATAGGAAAGGTCAAAAATATATAACAACAATAATTGCTTATATTTATAAATACTTGCGACGCCTTTCCTCGCTAACTATGAATACGTTAAATTAGGACTTCATAGTACATTTTACACTATGTATATCGACCTGCAAATGAATTTAGATCTAGAATATAAATAGGCCTTAAATTATACCTTTCATTATTATTTCAAGTTTCATAGGTACCTTGAACACAGAGCCCGTGTCCTTTTAAAGTGCATTCAGAGGCATTCGCGGCGGCCTCGATATCGCACTCCCGTCTACAAAACGTTTTGGCCGATAACCGGATCGTAAGTACGCGCCGCACCTGCCTGACCCGCTTTGCCTACTTTAACTTTGTATAATATGTCTTTCAAGTTAAAATTAGCACAGGTTTGTTTATTTTTCGTGGACATTCGTGGTATTTCATTATTACAATCGTACCAATCTATAATAATTGACCTAACGAGTGTAATTACGAAAGAAAAAATTTTACGTATGTACAAACAATACACTAAAGGTGCCACAAAACTAACGACTGAAAGCCTAAAATTGAATGGACCCAGTAAACCCATTTTATAACAGAAAACCTCACACCCAAAATGAAAAGAATTTTTATCTTACCCGCGAGTTTGCTAAGGTGAATGATTATAAATTCTGCTGGATTATGAGAGGAAGAATCTTTCTTCGTAAGCGTGAGGGTACTGCCTTGGTCCTTATCAAGGATGAATCTGATTTATCAAATCCTGAATTGATCAAATGACTATATACTTTATTTGAAAAAAATCTAGCTACAGCTGAACCTAGAAACTTCTTTAAGTGCTTGAACATAATTAGTCTTAATCGTCACCTAAACTGTAATTTATTCCTTTATTTAATACTAATTAACGATATTTTTATCTGTAAGCTTAGAAATATTAAACAAATATTTTTGAAATTGTATACACTACACACTTCATATACTCTTATTCACTTAATACACATCTATACTACCATTTACATAGCACACCACTACACTCAACCATTCGTCTACTACATATTAACCGCAGCCCATTACAATTATTATTACAGTACAATAACCCTATGCCTAAACTATCAATTGACTACTAATCACATGTTTGAAATCTTATTGTTAAACTTAAATCTATTTAATGGATAATGATTCTAATTTTCTTAGTGAAATAGAACGTATATCCGTATCAAGTTCCTATATTTGCTCTCCCGAACAATGCACTTTGTACCTATCAAATAAAAATAACCTAAAACTCTTCCATGTTAACATTAGGAGTTTGGGGCGAAACATAGATGAACTTTTAGTACTTATAAATAGGACCAACATATGTTTTGACATCATAATATTAACTGAGTGTTGGTTAAGTAAGTGTCCTAATATCCCTAGACTACCAGGCTATTGCTCCCATGAGACCAGTTACGATACACAAAATGATGGTATTGTAGCGTACGTCAATGAAAAATTAGCATGTTCTTTAGAAAAGCCTGTATTTAGTGACGCCAACTGCTTAATTTTAAAATTTTCAAATAAATTAGTAATAGTAGCGATATATCGATCTCCATCACAAAGGAATATTGATAATTTTATAGACTGTTTAGATGATACATTAAGCAACTTAAAACATATCAAAACATCGTAATTGTTGGAGACCTAAATATAAACATTAAGCCGGGGAGCTTAGACTCATCATCAGACAAGTATCTAAATACTATTACGTCACATGGAATGTTGCCCGCACATTTATATCCAACCCGTAATGAAAGGTGTCTAGATCACATTATACTAAAACAGAGAATTTTGCCACAACTTTAATTCTTGACTCCTTCATCACGGATCACGCACCTATTGTCCTTTACTGTAATATTACAAACAATGTTGCAAAAGAAAAATACACAAAAAGGCAAATTAATGAAGGTGCCTGTATTACAGAACTCGAAAAAACTGATTTTTCCTTTATACTAAAAAATGACAATGCTGAAGAGTCTGCAAATTTATTAGTAAATACTATATCACACATTGTTGATACTAACTCACGTGACATAGTCGTCTCAAGTAAAATGCGAATAAGGAAACCTTGGATCACACCAGGCCTTCTGAAATGCATAAGAAATCGAGACAAATTATTCTATAAAACCAAAAAAGATCCCTTAAATGTTATCGCTAAAACAACATACATTCGATACAGAAATTTTTGTAATAATTTACTAAAAAAGATAAAAAGGCAGTATGAATATCATGAATTTCAAAAGTCAAAGCAAAATCCTAAGGAAACATGGAAAATAATTAAAAATTGCACATCTAAATGTTTTACCCTCCTCTTCTACAGAACTTCTCAATCTTGCTAGTGACCCTATATGCTCAGTAGAGATGGTAAATCATTATTTTGCAAATGTGGGTAAAGAATTAGCATCAAAGCTCATATGTTCATCTATAGATACCAACCTGCATCCTACCATTTCCAATGAAACAGAATTACCACTTCAGTCTATGTCGTTATATAATACGGATCAAAAGGAAATTGAAAATATTATTTTAAATCTAAAAAATACCTCTGCACTGGGGTGGGATAATATACCTACTTCTATTGTGAAATCGGCTAGACATATATTAATACCGCCACTTACACATGTGTTTAACAATTGTCTTACGTACGGCATATTTCCTCAAGTCTTTAAAAAAGCCCTTGTACACCCTATCTATAAGACTGGGGACAAACAAGAAATCGTGAACTATAGGCCTATATCTGTATTGTCGGTTTTTCAAAATACTTGAAAAGGTACTAAACAAAGACTTCTGTCATACTTAAATAGTAGAAATATACTCAGTGAAAATCAATACGGTTTCAGACCTGGTAAATCGACAGAGGATGCTGTTGTAGAACTCACAGATGCGATTAGCAAGAATATGACCGAAAAATACAAAACTATTGGAATTTTTTTAGACCTCTCCAAAGCCTTTGATACTGTTTCTGTGCCAATCATGTTAAACAAATTGGAACAGATAGGGGTTAGAGGTATCGTTCTCAGTCTTTTCAAAAGCTATCTTAGTAACAGATCTCAATGTGTTCGTATTGGACGTCTTGTCAGTAAAGATGAACTGATTACTTTTGGAGTTCCTCAAGGCAGTGTTCTCGGTCCTACATTATTTCTTATATATTTAAACGATCTCTGTAAACTATGTTTAAAAAATTGTAAAATCATAGCATATGCTGATGATACAGCTCTACTTATTGATGGAAGGACTTGGTCCGAGGCAAGAGAAAATGCAGAAAATGCATTATCCGTAGTTATAAAGTGGCTTTCTGCCAATCTTCTGTCCCTAAATTTAGATAAAACAAAATTTCTACCTTTTGCACCAAAATTAACTTCTCTTCCTGACTCGCAGCTTAATATAATTGCCCATAATTGTGACAACAGTAGATTTCCGAACTGCAGTTGTATAAATATCACGCGTATATCGCGACTGCATGAAGTATCTCGGAGTATTAATTAATTCCACCTTAACCTGGCGGGAACAGATTGACTCGTTGGTATCTAGACTAAGAAAACTGATATACGTTTTTAAAAAGCTACGAACATCCGCAGATTTTTCAACCCTAATGACCGTATACTCTTCCCTGGGTCAATCTATATTATCATATTGCATCGTAGCTTGGGGTGGTATTGGAAAAACTCAACTACTTCGTCTAGAAAGGGCCCAGAGAGTGATCTTAAAAGTTTTGACCTCTAAACCATCTCGTTTTCCTACTGATGAACTCTATAGTTTATGTAAGGTATTATCTGTAAGAAAAATGTTTATATTCAAAACCATTTTACGCAAACATTCACAAACCACGTTCGAGTTGCAAGACAGGGGTAATAGACGTAGAAAAGATAATGTTTGCGACCGTGTTATTTCTAATCTAGCTATTGCAAATAGAAATTACTATTATTTAAGTCCATCTATTTATAATAGGGTAAACAAAGATTTAGATATTTACTCACTGTCTCAACGAGAATGTAAAATAAAAGTAAGAAAGTGGCTTCTAAGTCTAAACTACGAATGTACTGAAAAAATATTTAAACACTAAATTTTATACACTTGTCTAAATTTTTAACATCAATTTAGCAGACGCGCGCACACACCCAAACACACGCACAGACTCACACATGCGAACACACATACACATACACACAAACACATACACACGCACACACTCATACAATTTCAAAGGTATTTTATTAAAAAAAAAAAAAAAAAATTATGTATTTCAAATCTTAGAATGTAATCTAAATTTGTTTGGAGGGTGGGCGTTAATAGCGGCGACACAATATCATTTTTATTAATGTTGCTATTATCGTACACTATAACTTTACTGTAGAAACTTGTTATGGTTTTAAATAAAGATTTTATTATTTAAAAAAAAAAAAAAAAAAAAAAATCATAATTCGATCATCACAGTCAAAGAAAAATACGTCAAATTCTAACACATATACTAACAGCGTGGCGGAAGTATGCCATCGGTAAATAATAGTGGCACTATTGAACTAGAACACTACTAAAATGAGCAAAAATCGACCACTATGGTGCCAATGAACGTTCATTTTATACACAATTGGTTTAACAGACTTGGGTCCCTGTATGATGTCATATCATGGACACGCTCAGCGTTTCTTGTTGCCATTTTCCATGAAACTTTTTTAGTTTTATTATTTTTTTTGTAACAAAGGAAGGTAATTAAATGAGCAACGGTACGTCCCAGGGGAGAAGTTCCTTTCCAGCACCTCTGTGTTAAGGCAAATCAATTGAAGTGTACCTTAGCTAAATGCATTTAGTCACTCGTATTAATGGTTCAACGTGGCGATTTTGTAAAAGCCTTCGCGCACATAACTTTAATTAGCTAACTAAAAATCTGGACCGTACAATGATTAATAAGAAAAATAATTAGGCCTGTATTATAAATCAACTTTGAGGTGACAGTCTGTCAGCGTATATGAGAAATAGCTGCATTTATTATTCGAAAAATATGTGAATAGTCGGCGCCTCTTCACCTCTATATAAATTTATAAAATTTCTCACGTATCAGATACCTTCTTTCGGAATATCAAATAAAAGTAACTGGAAAAGTTTAATATTTTACCGTTGCACATTAAATCATTGAATTATTCAAGCTGATGTTGTTATTGAAATTGATGACCGCTATGTCAAGCGTGTCAATAAATGTGTTTTTTTATATAGAAGAGAGACAGGCGAACAATAATTTCATCGGATTTTAAATATTTGAACACACAATATAGCCGCGGCTGTCGTAAAATACGCTGGCTGGATGTCGTGCCAAAGAACTTCCAATAGCCTAACCGTTGATGATGACAAAGACGGGGCAAAATCGAAAAGTAACGAGAATAGCTGACTTTTTTTGTTGACGGGGGGATCTCTTCAACAAGATACGCCGTCTTCTGGGGGAATGCGGCGGTTTATCCACTAAAACCTCCCCGGTGGCCCTTCCTCGGTGCATGGTGAGGTGCTCCGGGATCTCCAGAGGAACGTACCGGAGCCCCTCTGCACTGTGCTCAAGGAGAGTACGTCCCGGGTGGGCAGGTTACTCCCTCCCGCCCTGTTTTCTCGCAGTGCAAGGCGACACGGGCCAGCCGATGTCACCCTCTTCACGGGTCCACCTTGGCGGACGAAAAAGGCTGGGGGCCTTTGTCCCCAGTTAATACGAGGCCTCTTTTAGTCGCCTTCTACGATAGGCAGGGGATACCGTAGTCTTATTCTACGAGTCTAGAACTACAGGGCTGAAAGCTTAGCTGACCCTGATTTTGCAAGAGCTTCATCACGATCTAACCTGATGTGAAGTGGAAATGCAATGCTGGATGATAAGGTGCACTAGCTTAATAAATGGCTAATCTATAAAACATCCACATTGTAATCGGAGGACAAGATAGACACGGTAACACTATTCCAGTACTTTACTATACGAATAATGGTAGACGGAGCAAAGCACTTCGTTGAGGTTATTTACATAGAACCTGTTAGTAGGTACGGATTCGAATGTTATTTCCAACCGACCTCAAAAGGTTCACAATTCGTCTGTATGTTTTTTTATGTTTGTTGTGTTGTAATTTTCCTAACATAATAAAGAAATACAATGACCGTTTAACGTTTGATTCGATTTAAAGTCGGTTTTTGTTTTAACTAATAAATACACTTGTAGGACATACGTAAGTAAAAGAAATGTAAAATAATTGCTTAATTTTTCAATTTGTACAAGTGTATAATTTGATGTGTGAATTTGTGTAAGAATTAAACGAAAAATTGCCGTGAACTTGTCCGATTGACGGCGTTAACTAGGCTAGTGATTTACATAATTAGTCTTCATTCAAGTCACGTGGGATTGTAGTCAGCAACAATGAAATATTTTTATAGGAAAAAGTGACAATACAGTTTTTCACAATACTTGTCACGAGCGTTAGATTTACCCAATAGATTGTATGCTCGGATACCTAATGGGTAAGCGGTTCGACTTACGATCTGATGGTCATAAGTTCAAATCTCAGTTGGCTTGTACCAATGAATAGCCCGTTTTCGGATTTTGCGTATAAAAAATTACTGCTTTGTGCTCTGTTATAGTATATCCCAAGCCCGCCTCCTGTCACATGATCTACTAATCTTGGTGAAAAAAACCTTAAAAGTGGACAGCAAAAGCTGTCTACCCCGCCGGAGATAAAATGACGCGAGAGTTAATTATTATTGTATCCAATTTCTTTACATTTGTCGCAGGTTGAGTTCTTGGCATAGCAGTGATCGGAAATGATATAATGATAACCTATTATTAAAAGAAACGTGCACGTAAAACTAAATTTTGATTTGTATGTCACTTGATTTAATTAGCTTGTAACATATATCAAATAGTAATGAATTGTGTATTATATTAATCATTTTGTTATTAACTTTTTATAAAGCGAAAGCATTGAATGAACACTTGCGTATTGTATGTGTTACGATTTCGCACGGTGTAATCTCGATGTATACAACAGGACGTAACACGTGAAATTAAACAAGTCATTTATCATTATTACTCGTGTGGTCCAACAAACGTACGTGAGTGATTTCTTCACACATTTGACTCAATATGTTAACTTTCTCTAAGCCCAATTCACTTTTCCTCGTTCGTTTTCGATTTGTTACTATAAAGTTCTTTTATTTCATTATCTATCGTGACACACAAATTCTCATTATCAAATGTCGAGGTACTGGCTGTTGCTATTTTGAGGTCGTATTTGCATTAATAAGTAGCGTTGTCGTGTTTATTGGATGCAGTTCCAATATTCTAAGCGTTCGTATATCGGTCGCCATGGTCTCGCTACACCACTGGTCACGTAGCACTATTATCTTAGCCATAAATTTAAGCTTCGACGCGGTTACCGTTACCATGGAGTGGACAGATTAAATTGTCGTACAAGATCGGTTAGGGGTCAATTGGACCCTTTCCCTGCGTTCTACAGGTTATTAGAAAGTAAGTTCTAATTTTCCACATAACCGAGTTAAGTGTGGTCTTGTATTAACGAGATTCTTGCTTCTTCTAGACCTGTAAACATTTTCTTCCGCTTGTGGCTTGCCAAATGTTCAAACTTCTATTTAAATATATTGAACTGTTACATAGTTGACGGTTGGTTCTTTCCGTCTTTTTTGTTTTCAGCTATTTAAAAAATAATATTTTACGTGTGCCACTATAAAATCAGGCTAAATATACGTCACAGTTTTTATGTAATAATATTTCTAAGCGATAACATTAAATATGTGTAACCCCTATAAATATCATAAGCTTCGGTATATTCGGCTGACTGATGGTTATATTTTTGAAGTAATACATCATAGGAAGCACCAATTGCTCTAATAAATAGAAAATATACTTTTTTTTTCTGTGTTCTACGCAACGCACGAAGACACAGTAAGATGCGCTTTTCTTCCTCTCCTATTATAAAGTACAGCAAAGAATTAAAATTAATTACGAACGCACGTAGTACACGTGCATACTCTAAAACACCAAAGACACTGAACATTACGAAAGCTAGTCTTTATCTACACAACTAAATAAAATTGGAGTGTCTGTTTGTAATATTAAAATAAACCGCTTTTTACTACCTGCATATGAATTTATATACGGTACATATTCCAAAATAACATTTTTTACAATTTTTGGCTGCCTCGTCAACGTACCAATTTGGTGGACATTTAGCTAATGTAACAAGGGGTAACTTGGGGTATTTTTATAAAAAAATATATATATAAATAGCTTTTAATTGCGGGTAACACTGCGGGGTGCAGCTAAGTCCATAATAAAGTTATTACCGCTACCAATCAATTATTGTGCATATAACACAATTTTATCATAAATGCAGATCATAAACACAATTAATAACAGATTTAGGTGGGCGCAATCCTAACGTTATCACAATACTTGTCATCATCCATAAGAATCAGCGATAGTAACGTGTGAACCGGCTCTTTTTCTGTATGGCCACGGCTCGCAGCGTCTTTGTTAGATCCGTTAGGGTCATTATCGTCATTTCTGCCTATATGGTAGACGTCAAGTTATTTGTTCCGTTACATAATTCTTCTGAATGGGGAACGGTATGTACATATATGGTTATGCATCAGCACAGCCAATTACCGACATTGTAACAGTTATCTTATTTCGGCAAAAACTTTTCTCTTTGAAAAGTATCAATTATTTTGTTAGAGTATGAACTAAATTTTATATGTAAATATGTATTTTTGTTTATGTCGGTGTGTTTGTCAGAATTCTGCTCCTCGAAATTCGGAATAGTTTATGATTATCTCTAGGATATCTATATCTATCTATAGTATTGTCTCTAATATACATCGTATAAAACTTCGATAAAAACTTCACTGGACCGATATTGAGACCGAAATGCATTCTTGAAGCCTTTGAGAGCACCTCGACTTCGGTCGTTATTCTAGTCCCGATACGATAGCATTTTTATTTCAGGATGCCCGAGAGCTCAAAAGGAGCTAGAAGGGTAGAGAGAAGTATTAGAAGACATTCCAAAGGATTTAAACATTTAAAACAGAGAATTCGCTTATGACGCAGCGAAAGCGTACATAAGTTAAATCTATTTGACGTTTTGTTATTAATGAAGGTTGTTAACTTTAATAAGACGATATCTTGAAATTATGTGAATTGTTAATTCTCTATAAAGGTAAAAAAAATCACTTTAAAAAAATTTGGGTCCAGTATATGGCAATGGGCTCACCAACTGTCACCTATGAGACCTAGCTACCTACTTATACGAAAAAGCGAACGGCAGGAGCTGTCTCTATATAGGGTTAAAAGGACGAGATAGCTTATTTTATATTTTATTTATTACTCTGTAGTGAAGCATTGAATCAATTATCGGCAATATCCAGATGATGAAATACTTAACCCTATAAATAAGTAAAAAGCACTCACGTCATTTTGAGACTAGCATCATAGACAGACATAGCTTTCCACTTTTCACCAATACCACCCAACGGCATACGGCAGAAATTTTTTTACACTCAAAAAAAAAAACGGCTATTTAATGGTACAAGCCGACTGGGATTCGAACCGGGGAATGATAGTCTCGTACTGCATTTATCACTTAACCCTTAAAGGCCATTGTCATAAACAGTTTTCCCCCGCAGCAACAGTGGTTCGTGCGTCGTCGATTTGTCTTGTAAATTAGCAAATTGGTGTGAAACTCGGAAAATTACTCGATAAACTGTTGCTTTCTATTGTAACTTTGTATGCCCTTGTTGGTGGTGAAAACGATCCATTGATTCTTATTTCGGTGAAAGTGAACGCTCGTGACGTGTGTTACATACGCAACATTGAGTGATGTTAGAAGGGTCATTAATCATGGTCGTGAAAAATTTTAAGCCTATCTTTAAAAGTATTCATCATTCTCTTTGTATAGTTTTTTACAAAAATTCGATCATACTTTTTATATCTTGATTATTTTTTCTTAGTTATTCCTATTTTTAGCCTCGCAAAAGTGTATAGATTCAATAGCAGAAATTATTCGCGAAGCTTTAGCTTGAAATTAAAAAAAATGATGAAAATATCTGTTAACACCGGGAATTGATATTAAATCGAAAACCAAGCACACCACTGTGAGATTTTGTTTTGTGACGTACCTACGTTGATTGAATAGAATAACTGGCCGCTACAGTTTCACCGGACTTGTGAGGTGGTAGAGACTTAGGTCGCTTAGCGTAAACTATTGGGAACAACATGACGTAAAGGCTTTGAGAGGGACCTTGCCTTGGACTGTAACTCTGATGATATTCGCGTACCGATCCGAGAACGAGTGTAAAATAATAAAGACGCGAACCTGCAACAACTATCACAAGAGATGTCACACGCTTCTTCTCTGCTCTTTCGTCCCATTCGGGAATTCAAAAAAAGTGAAAAAATTAAAACAAAAATTAAATTCCGTAAAAATAGTTTTATTCAATGTGTTTATTTTGTGATTTATTTTTCTTACATAATTTGAAATTCATTTACGTAGTGAAATTAAATATTGACGTCCATTATACACGGGGCATATGCCCATATCTTTCATTTCTCCCTTACATTCATACTTTAAATGGAATTTGTATGTGACATGAATCAAAGTTTTTATTCCATTTCATTTCAGATCCGGGCCGAGAGACGTCCACTATCGACAAAGACAAGGCAAAGGGGACGCCCAGAACCCAAAATGTGACCACCGACCGCTGACCAAAATACCCAACGCACGCTTCAAATTCATGAGTCTGTCAAGATTACATGATCAAGACGTTCTGCTATTTATTATACATATTATTTAAAGATAAACGATTCTAGTCGCTGTAGTTCTTTTAAACACGAAGCAATTTAGACTTATACAATATATACATGGAGTTGATTCAATAACAGCCTCTTAAGTACAAAGAGTAGAGGGATTGATAGAGTACAAAACGAACTCGGGAATGCTAATATTGATTTAGCAGTAAATTGATTATTTTAGAAGTTCCCGAAGTAAAACGAAACAAGATGTCTACGAGTGAGTATATACTTTTTTTTTATTAAAATATAGTCTAAAGTTACATGCCACTGTAAAATAACACTAGTGGTCTTAATATACATGTCAAGTAGTGAGTGAAAATATCATACGATATTATATCGTGCAAAAATCAAATGGTAAACGTTATTCGACTTACCTTCCGAGTCTGACGATATTGTTGAAGCCAAGCCGACTTTGGGTTCATGAAAGAGTTCGTTTTACGTTACATACTTATATATTTTGTTACTTTTTACGATTACAAACATTGACACAAATACTTAATAAATTTCTTTTTAATCTAAATCTAATTTTAATAGAGTTGGTTGCAACCACACGCTTGGTATCCTGTTATTAATAAATCTTAAATAATCTAAATTCTCAAAGTCCCCAAGATATTGTAAGCTCATGCTGTACAGAAGCAATATACTATCGGGGGTCTTAAACAGCATATCGCTATCTCTGTGCGGAACGCGCAAGATGTGTGACAGAGAAAATCACCTCTCGCTCACTCTCATTGTAAATAACTATTAATCAGTGTCCCTTCCGGATTGGTCAACAAACTTAGTTTCTAATTAGTGCCAGTAAGGACGTAGCACATAAGTTGTGTATATAGTTAGGAAATTAGAAAATACAAACATTACAAATCTGGACTCCGAGTGTTATTCTTCCCGCAAATATCGACAATAGTGAAGGCCTCCCACAATACTAAAACATTAATAAAATAAAATCGTAGCCAGCTAACTACTATTATAGATTTGGGAGGCTTTGTGAACTAATGTCCTTAAATCGTGTGATTCTGAATACTGTCCACTTAAACAATGAACATGATAAACTGGTATTTACATGTTATTATATTAATATTGATGTCTGTGTTTGTAAATGTATACTTATATATCTATACAAGTTTTTAAAACGATTGTAATAATTTGTAGGTGTTGTGGAATAAAATAGTCCAGTAACTAATACACTCGCTTTATTCAGACATCGTAACGTTGTACAAATAATTATTTTAACGAATACCGTCACAACTGAGCGTCCTCACAATTTTTATAAAAAATTAGAAGTCAGATTACTAATAAAGTTAAATTGTTTTTTACAATGCCAAGTTAATGTGACTATTAACTAAATTATTTATTATGAATTAAAGATACAATAAGGTTCAGGTAAATCACTAAGATATCATTGGAAGTAGTTATTAGGCAGAACAATCGCTTGGTGTCCTGTGTAACTAGCTAACACGATATCTTTAGCTGCACTACCTTTGACCTGCTCTTAACTACCAAACGAAAGTGGACTGAAAGGAAAGAAAATGCAATAAAGAATTTATCTATACATCTATGATGATACTGGGACCACAAATGTCTCATTGTAAAATGCTTGAAAAGTCGGTAATCTAAATCGTATAAAACCGCGATAAAATCCGTACGCACTAGTCAAGTACAATTACTTAAGTTAAAACTAGGTTGTCTTTAAACTTGTTATTGTTACAATATACCATAGAAATATAAAATTCCGTATTCATGACATATCTAGTTTTTATGGCGTCTATTATTTTAAACTCATTTCTTAGAATGGACAAACGCCACTATCGGGGTCAACAAATCTCGAAACACGATAAAAATGCCTATTGATTGCTGTCATTCTTGGTATACAGGTTAAAGTAAATATTTGTTGTACCTTTTTGTTTCTATTTGATAATCATTTTTATTGCATGAGACCCGGGTTAGATTCTGAGAAAGGGCTTACCCGTAGAAACGTATGGAAAGATAAAAATCTTTTAACTTTTCAAGTAAGGTACAGCTAGCATCAAAAATGAATGATGGACTTTGCCATACACTGGGCATATATTGTGGCAATCGAACGTCAATTCACGGGAAGCCGGCTGCGATTCGACCGCCTGTCCATAAGTCATAATGCTTAGCCAATAGGTTACTATCATATGCTTTACTATAAAATACATGCAGGGAATGAGCTCATATTATATAGATAACAATATTTGAAGAATACATCCTGGTGCATAGATTTGCAAAGGTCGTATGGTTTAGTTTTTGGTATAGCTAGTACTATCTAATCACTTTTATCATTTGTGTAAAAAAATACCACAGCACCGATATACCAACGCCATGCTTTATCTATAAAAATGTTAAAGAGATTCGTGTTCACTATATCAACTATTATTTCCCGATTTATGGAATCTATGCCATCAGTCAGATTTGATACATGATATAACTTCTACAATCTATAGAACGTATTTACTATCTCTTGTATATGATTTCCAATAACTACGTTAATCGGCCAGGACACCTCTTCTCACAAAGTTTAGATGGTACAGTGTTTATGATGATTTTCGTATACTCACTTTTAATACTAAAAATCTCGATTACTTCGGAACAGTAATGTAATACAAACATTACTGTTTCTGAAGGGCATTGTGAAATTACTAGCCTAATACGAGCGAACTTATTTTGGTCACTATATTTTGAAAAATACATTGTGGATTTTTGAATAGTGCAGTATCAGGACTCTATGCTCTATTGATGCATTATAAAGGATATTTTGTTTATGCAGGTTTCGAGCACTCAACAATGAAGAGCAGTTTCTCGTTGTCATCGCTAAGAAGCGCACCGGCGCCGCCTGGCGGACGCTGTGAGCAACTCGAGCGGCCCTACCATAGTCTTACTAAGAAGAGGTAAATATGCTGTTAAGGTTATCCACCTTGGTATAAATACAAGTCAATAATTACTGAAGGTCCGATTGAAGCGTCGTGTCTGGTCTGCCGTCCGGTATCTTTGGTAAATAAAATAGCGCCTGGTGTACAGTGGCGGAACACTTCTAGCAAATAGGACGTAGGTGAAAAGAAGACAGCGATTGTTGTTGTCGTTTGTGAGCTTTTTGATTGTGTAGATTTTTGACATTCCAAGTCTAGGTTAGTACTAAGAAAGATGATTAAGAGGCCAAAACTTCATATTATAACTGACAGAGATTATCCGCGAAGTATTACGCATTTACAGCGTAGTGTTTAACGTTTTATTCGATTTGAAGTCGGTTTTTGTTTTTACTCGTAAATATTAAAAAAAAACTTTTTTTTTAATTTTACTTTGAACACTTATGTAAAAATAGGTTAGCAATGCACACAAATGTATTTAGCTTTTTTGTGTAAAAGTAGGTAAAAATATGTACATAATATAAAAGTTAAAGTTACAGCCTTTATTTATGTCCCACTGCTGGGCACAGGCCTTCTGTGTAAAGAGAGTATAAGGGCATAGTCGTCCACGCGGCCCTAGTGCAGATTGGCAGACAACACATGTTTTAGAAAAATTCCGGTCCGGTCGCAGCAGGAAGCTTTTTCTTTAACGTAGCATTGTATTTTACGTGTTCCAATTGGTAATTGCAGGAAAGAGCCGTGTAGAGAAGCGTGGCGCCGGAGCTGGGGGTCTGCAGCAAGCGGCGGCAGCGCTGTGGATGACCTGTGGCCCTTGTTGCAGCATCATTATGACTATATCATGGACAATCAAATCATCGACTCCTGTCGGGTCGGTAGCGATTCATAATCAACACTCTGAGTCTAATAATTTATTATAATAATAATAAGCCTTGAGTATTTAATTAGAAGCATTAAAACGCACACAGATTAAACAAATAAAATTATATCATAAATATAGGTAATCAACCTAAAAAAAGACAAGAAAGAAAAAAAAACCTAGGTCTAATAACGTGTAAACCTAGGTACACACGTTATTCCAATAAAAGTGAAGTATTTTTTCTACTTAACTGAGCACAAATTTGCGTTTTCTATCTCTCTCTCGGGAACTCTTGGCTCGAGCGTAACGGGACATTTTGTGCGAATACTGGATGTATTCATTAATTTATAAGATGTTGTCACGTCAAAGTAATAAAACTAAAATAGCCCAAAGGTCTAAGACAAACGCTATATGTTGCAACGCCGAACCGAGAGGGTTACTGGGTTACTGTTCGGCACTTCGTCTTTATTTTTCGTACAGCAAAAGACTGGAATAGTTTTCACACGTTATTGCACTTTGGGAAGGAAGCAGTAATACCCTATGCTAAGTTTTGAGAAATAACTATATATCAGGTTTGCATAAAATCAAATTCAGACAAAAAATGGCCATCCGAATTGTATCTATACTACAAAAATTTCTTACTTCTTTTCCTTACAAAATACAAATACAAACACTCACGCTCGACACCCAAAAGGGGACGGCCTGGCACAATTCTGGCACAATTCTGGCACAATTCTGGCACAATTCTGGCACAATTCTGGAGCTTCAATTTCTATCGATATATCTGCATGTTCCATTTTAAAATCCTCCTACGTTCGCACCATTTTCCGGGGTACAGAAGTTGCTTCCCGTATTAATATTATGATAATATTTTTATTTTCCAGGAGGCGAACGGTGAGCTGCTTTCGCACAATTGGACGTCACAAGGTGGGCCCCGCCTCCTCAACCCGACATCGGGGGCCAACCGACAGTGGTCATTGAGCCAACTCATCGCAGAGTTCTCCGAGCTGTGCCAGTGGCTGACTCATGTGCAGGAGGAGATATACTCTAGTCCCGAAAACCTATCCAGTAGGAAGTTGAGAAAGGTGGGAGGTGATTTACAGCATCATTAAACATAATCGTCATGATGCAATGTCTTTTAAAGTCATTATGTCCCACTGTTGAGTAGAGACCTCTGTTAAGATAAAAGCATAGTTCGTGCACAACTAGTGCCGAATGACAGAACATATGTTACAAAATTTATTTATTTATTTATTTATTTATTTGATAAAGGAAAACTTACAGCTATTCAATGCTTCTTATATAATTTACAAATATATCACTAAATTAGCAGGTAACAAGTTTTCACAAATAAGTTAGGGAAAAAAAACACTAAAGATACGCAAACTTAGGTAACACAGTATTGGAAAAGAGTATCAAGGTCCCGCAGACAAAATTTCACTAAATGTACTTATAAAAAGCTTACGTACTGAGGCATCACTGACGTGAAATAGGTCGACATTATTGTATTTGAAATGATTAACAAATATAGGTTTCCCCACCATGTTTTGTCGGCTTCAAGAAGCAGAGCTACGTAACGTCGTTGTGTTTTTGTCAGCCCAGAAGAGATCTACTCACTTTCTGCCTTAACAACTAAAACAAGTTATGTCGGGCAGGCTTATTTATTCTCATTATTTAAGGCTCAAGTTTGAAGTCATGCACAGAGACATAAGTGATCTAAAGACAAAGCCACAGACAAAGTCAGTTATTGATTACTCCATACTAAGATTTCACTTATATTATTCTTATACCCTACTTTGCGGTATTTATTAATTGTTCAATGTTGGAATACCCTGACAAGTATTATTAATCAAAATTGTAAATAAATAATATGTAGGAAATGATATATCTTGAATGCTGTGGTTTTTGTAAAAATAAATAAATAAATATCTCCCATCGCTGGAAGCAGGATCTCTATCTGAAGAAGGTTTTGGGGCGTAGTTCGTCACAGCCCAAATGCTGATTACAGTACATAGTATGTATAAGAAAAATTTTCCAGGCCATGCAGGTCAAAATTAAATCTCTATCGTATTATACCACTTGACAACACTCGCCATAACTAAAGACACCATTGCTAATATAGTACGCAATGAGGACCTTAGACGTCCGTCTTCCAGTACTCCAAAAAAGTAATGAGACTGCTGCCAAAGCCAACAGAACCATCATAGCCCGAAATATATAATGATGTGTATCAATACTGTAAACAAATAAATAAAAGCAGCAAGGTCTCCAAAATAAGTTTTTAATAACAGAATAAATATATATACTGACCGATAGAACAATTCACTAACATTCCGGATATAACTTTGCCAGACAAAATAAATAAAATTACTTACCTAATAGACATTGCAGTTGCCAACACTCACAACATGAAAAGAAAACTGTGAAAATTAGTAAATATTTAGAGCTAAAAGACAAAATAACCAGAATCTGGACACAGCAAAAAGTTTACGTAGTACCTATAGTGCTCTCTACAACAGGTATTATCCCAATTCATCTGCTCCGTAGCCTCAAACTTATAGATTTAAAAGATAGCCTCTACATAACACTTCAAAAAGCTGTAATTCTGAATACCTGTAGAATTGTTAGAATGTTCATGCAAATATAATATAATCAAATTGGGCACAATATCAACACACCCACAACATGAACAGAACGATCACAAAACCTAAAACAGCTAGCTTCAGGCTGCGGGCATGTTCTGACGCGACGCGCGAGTACCGAAGGGGTAGGCTGAAAACCAGCACTGTGTGACATTATGTCACGCAGTACACGCTGAGCCTATTGCCTTTTGCCATTCCTTATAAGAGATTTTATTTTTTATTTTATTCTTTGTTTTTTTTTCTTTCTATAAATTTTTTGTATCTTATTATTCTATGTAATGGATTTTTTTCTTCAAAGGATAAGGATGGTATTAAATGAGCTTTATTATTATATTATTATTATTATTATAAACACAAAACACATCCTACATTTACTTGGTTATGACCCTTAAATGTAGGTAACACCAGCAAGAGCTGAGAAAAAACTATAAACATTCGAAAATAATAATGACATATATTTTCATATATAAATCTGTTAGTATGTACAATTTACATTGAAACTAATCCTTAATATAATAATAATAAAAAATGATAAAAAATACTACATCAAATAAATAAAACTTGTATTTTGATTCGGCCACACCATAAAATGCCTCCTCAACCAGCCATGAAGAAGATTTATTTAGAGTAAGGACTTGTTTATTTGTCGTTAATACTTTAATGATTTCCTTATAGAGTCGCATGGCGGAGCTGGTGTCAGTGGAACCTCGCCGTGCCAAGTTCGTCGAGCAGGCCGCCGCTATACTCGAGCGCATCCCAGAAGCCGGTGCTGAGGTAAAAACATAATCATCATCGTCAGCCTTCGACAGTCCACTGCTGACTGACTGACTTAGGTCTATCTAAAAGCAAGCACTGAGCAATCTTTGGCCACTCTCATCCAGCCATCCTGCGAAGATGCTCCCAGGGTCTTTGTGTTTTACTTATAGTGAAGCATGCTTTTTGAAGAATGCTTTTTTTGTAAATGATTTATTGGCTAATTTGCTTCGATACAATAGTTTGGCAAGATATTATATAAGACTAAAATAACATAATATAAGATAATTAAGTTAAAATTTGACAATTTAATGGACAAAAATGATGCCGGTGCTTAAAAAAGGAAAATCTTGTACTATAAGCACCGGCTTTCTTCCAGTTACAATACTATTTTCTTTTATGGTTTATAAAATCAATGTATAGAGTGTGCAAAATAATCTAATTTTCATTTATAACTAATATATGTTCTTAGATACTTCTATATATACAGATGAGGATTATTTTAATACTTATGTATTTTAGGTGGTGATTGTGATCAACCACAATCCCAGCTGATGTTAAGTGGAAATGCATAAGTCCTGCATAGTAAGGCACACTAGCGTAGTAAATGCCTATTCACTTCACTCTTGAGGACAATCCACATTGTAATCAAAAGGAAAAACAGAATTTTTCTGTAAGGAGCGCTTTCTTAGAAAGTCCAAAACGGTTTTTATTAACATTCTTTTTAAACGTAACAAAATATGCTGGGAATCGGTTCACGTCAATAGACGAATGGTGGTTTTATCTTTGTTGTAAACCTTCCCAAACTATTAGTTAAATGAATCAGTCATTATGTGATCTTTTATTTAAATAGCTAAATGTCCAAAGTGTGTTAGTACCTTGTATTAGATTATGTTGCGTTCTTGCCAGGTAACGTGGAGAATGGAACACCTGAATGTGAAGTGGGAGAGTCTCCGGCTTCTGCTAAGTCCTGAACAGCAACAGAGAGAAGGAGAATGCTCCGATACTGTTGGTAAGCTTTATTAGGGTTTTCCTTGTATTCAATTGTATGGAAAGCTATAGCCTCTCCGTAGTTTCAGACCATTCCCATATATTGAGGTCACTATGTGATAATATATATATTGTTTGATGAGCTACACAGTTTGGCCAGAGAAGCTGGCCTTGACTGCTTTTCACCAGATTGAGGGGTGGCATAACTCTTAGGTTGCTTAGCCTGAACCTAAGAGCTATAACTCGACACAAGGGTCCCCCCGGTGTATAATATATATGTTTTATATGTATGTATGGTGTTAGACAGGTTATTAGGTAAAAGGTTTGTGATAGATCAGCCCTGTAGTTCTGGGCTCTCAAGAATAAGACTACGGTATCCCTTGCCTGTCGTAGAAGGCGACTAAAAGGGGCCTCGGGTTCACTGGGCGACAAGGGTGGGGGCCTTTGTCGTCCACCAAGGTGGACCCGGGAAGAAAGACGACATCGGCTGGCCCGTGTCGCCTTGCACTGCGAGGGCACAGGGGGGAGGGAGTAACCTCCCTCCCCCCCCCCGGAAGTGCTCTCCTTGAGCACAGTGCAGAGGGGCTCCGGTGCGTTCCACTGGAGATCCCAGAGCCCCTCACCATGCACCGAAGAAGGGCCACCGGGGAGGTTTTAGTGGGTAAAAACCCCACATAACCGCCGCCTTCCCCCCAGAAGGCGGGGTATCTTTTTGAAGATTTCCTCCTCGTTAACAAAAAAAAACCTTTTTTTTAATAGATACAGGTTTTTTAGGTTAGGGTGACGGGCGTCCTTGTGTGTATATATTTAAGTACCCGGATGACCAGGTACTATTGTACAGCTTTGCTGGGTGTTTTTTTAATATATCGTTGTATGGCTCGTCTAACTCTTATTCAACTCGCTCGTCGAACCTGTTAGTGATTCATAGCCTTAACCTAGTGACTGCACCAATTTTTTGTTTCAAAATTCGTTATCTATTTATTATGTATGTTGTAGCAATGTCTGTTGCAACCCAATAAGAACTATCTTCACCCGCTTAATTTTTTTTGAAGTGAATATCGACTTCAAAGACGATACTTTATTGATTCATCACTTAGCAACTATATGGTGACACACTTTTATTTTAAAAAAGTAAAAAATATTTTCTTTGTCTAAAACAAACGCTCATTGACTTACTGTTGCTTAGTAACGTCATCTACTGAACAAATAATAGAGTATAATAGACGCATAAAAGGACATTTTCTAAAAAAAATCCTAGCTAGATCGATGGGTTTTTGGGGTGATAACACCCTAAAAACCCCCTTCATACTAGGTTTCGCGAAAATCGTTACCGTTTCCGAGATTCAGATTGTATATATACAAGAATTGCTCGTTTAAAGATATTAGATTTATGTTGTATACTTTTCTGTAGATCCTGCCCACGAGTTACGTTGTCTGCGACGTTGGCTTCACGTGATGGAAGGTCGGCTACCACCGCCATCCATTGGTGCAGCCCGCTCGGCGCCCTACCACGAGTTGCTCAGGAAACTGAGAGAACATCAGGTACGCTTTTAAAATATTCATTTTATATAGAAAGTCGTTACGAAGTTAACTTAAGGTAACAATCGAACTTCACAACTGAAATATTTGGATAGAAATGAAAGCAGATATTATCTAAGAGTATTTGAAATATGTATTAATATATACCGGTGTCCCGTAATTCAACGTCCAACGGTAAGTGGGTGGTAGGTGACTGTATGACAGCCTCGACAAAAATAATTTTAAAAATTCGATTTATTTTATTTTTTTGATATGAGCATTTAACTGAAAATTGTGAAAAAATCAGAGCTTTTACGGTAATTTTAAGTACCGTAAAGACAATAAGGCTAATTTTGGCGACGAATATTTTTATTGGAAGCTCAGAAACTGTGCTATCGACCACAAGTGCAATTAAAGCCAGACATGTTACAATAACGTATAAAAAATTATATATTTGTTATGACTATTCTTTACATTTTTGGAAGAAGTCATTAGTTTTCCGAATTTGATACAATATGCTGTTAAAAATATATCGTAATCACAGGTGACATGTCAAAAGTTGGAGCTACTTCATTATTTCAAAATGGTGTAATGTTTT
Organism: Meandrusa payeni; assembly: GCA_029286785.1. Lineage (NCBI taxonomy): Eukaryota > Metazoa > Arthropoda > Insecta > Lepidoptera > Papilionidae > Meandrusa > Meandrusa payeni. The sequence continues at coordinate 5,890,118 of JAGSMX010000022.1, forward strand.
CCACATTTCATCGTTACTTTTACAACGTTGCGTTGTTGTTATCGTTATGGATCCTTCTTTTCCTCATGTCGTTTTTCACAATAGTGGGGCTCGTGACCATCTTGCCTACTGTTGGTGATCCGTCGCCATTTTACTCTCTGTGTGGAAAGCATTCCAAGATGCTTAAAGAAGTGCGGATCTATTAAATCCAATGGCTTCGATTCTAGGTTTTGTCCGTCGATAAACAACTTTTGGAATTTGTTTAAATTATTATTTTAAAAGAATGCTAGCAATATTTTTTTTATAAAATATTACTAACGTGTTATTGTCGTTAACCATTCCAACTAAGCTTAAACTTTTTCTAGGAGATGGTACACGTCAATAGTCGAATGATGATTTGAATCTACTACCTTACGATTCGAAGGTGTACCCTAAACCATTAGGCTATTGACGGTTTGACGAAGCTGGGTGATCCATTTCGACGGAAAATGTTTGTAGACGAAAGAAATGTTGAAAGAAAGTTGAATATTTCATAACATTGTATTTGAACAAACACGGCCGCAATATCATGTTTAGTGAGCAGCTGCGATATGATAACATTTCACATAAATCACTTACACTGATAAACCTTATGACAAAATATATTACTGTGTTCAGATAGACATAAATGTTTATTTTTTTTATATTTCCTTTAGCCGATATATATTCCGGTCAAATTAGACCAAAAAATAAGAGTAAAGTTACCTAAATACCCAGCAAGCTGAAAATCGGTAAGATTGTTTAAAATATCTTAAATACAAAATTTTAAAGTTCCCCATCTTTCCCCTGTAACGAAAAAAAATTATTCAAGGTCAAAGATAAAAAAAAATGAGTTTTTCGCGATTTTCAGCAAAAGGGTAAGTTTTATCATAAAAATACCCCAGACAAAAATTGTAGATCATAAAATTATATACAAAAAATTTATTAATACTTTTTTTGTCTACGAACCACCGTTTTTGAGATATAACGATTCAAAAAGTTGTAATCGTGATAATATGCACACGTTTCCTCGCCACCTATGAGAATTGGAAGGTGGAAATTTAGGTAACTTCGAATGTCTAAATTGACCGGACTAATAGATTTTATAGATAGAATAGCCGGCTTTCAGGCTGATAAATAAATAAATATTAATAAAAATAATTTCACTAACCCAAAATACTACAAAATACAAACACTGGTCTGCAAAAAAATTTTTTTTTTTCTCCTTCTCGTTTTTATGCATGAATTCTTCATATTTTCTGCTCTAAATACGGAAACTGATATACATATAAGTACCACGCGTAGATTTCCAATATAATATTTATTTAATTAACAAAGAATATTATTAAAACATCAATTATTATAACGAAATGAATAAATATTACAGTCTAAGTTTTACATTGAAAAATCCTAAATTATAGTCACAAAAGGAACAAATATCGGTCAGCTATCTCATTATATGGTGAGAAAATTTGTTATTTTGTAGTTTTTTTTCCTTTCCATTGTATCTATTGGAGTTTCTCGGCGAATTGACCAACAGAAATCAGCGAGCATTGCTGTTGACCATTTCCCATTGTAGCGTTTTTCAATCTGCATTATATCCCGATTAAACCTTTCACCATGCTCATATCCAATCATTGGAGCCATATCCAAGATTATCAGGAAAGAAATCTAAATGAGAGTCCAAAAATTAAAAAAAAACTCAAATTTTTGAAATTTGAAAAAAAAATCGTAGAAAAAAACCTAGACGGATGGAAAAAATCGGCCAACGGGGATAGATTCAGAACATTTAAATCGTCATATTTATGTCAAAAATTTTAAAGGAGGATTTCATTGCAGACCAGTGTATGTGTACAATCATCTTGTTTAATTATTCTGATGTTTATAAAATTAAACCTATGTCTACGGATTTCTAGCGTCTAAACTAGGCCGAGATACTACACTGTATCTTAGACGATAACATCATGAATTATAATGTCACATGTTTGGAAAAAAGCTGGAACCGATTGTATCTCTGTATACGCCTTTCAACAAGGACTTTCGTTTCTTTCATGACATATCAACACAGCACATAATCAATTTTGAAGCGCTAATAGCCTAACTGGTTTAGGGGTATGGTTTGTGAATTGTTAGATTAGGTACAAATCTACCATTCGACTATTAACGAGAGTATTTCAGTAGTGTAATTTAGTAATATTTGTGATAAATAATATATCTGGTAAAATAAAACTACAGGCAATACTCGAGAAATAGCATTATTGTATTGCAATTATTTTTGTATACACTTTAATTAAGAAAAAAAAGAATGCTAGCGATATTTTTCACAAATATTATTAACATTCTTGTTAACCATCCCAAATAAGCTTAGGCTTATGTTAGGAGATGGTTCACATGTTGGAATGGTGAACCACGAACCCACGATAATACGATTCGCAGCCCGTGCCCTAAACCATTAGGCTATTGACGCTTTGAATATATAGCAGCGAGAGTTAAATATGGAAGAATGAGTCTGAGAGACTATCGTAGATGCGGTCATTACCAAATATGCTTTTTTCCTCAATTATAACAAAAATATGTTTGGGAAAGTGTCTTTTTTTAGCCGTCTTAACTTTTGAAGTCCTTTAAACTTATTAGTTCTCAACTCCCTAAATGTGTATCGTCAAAAATAATAAATTTGTTTGTTATTACATCATATTGTGAAGTTCATAATATTTTATCATTATTACAGTCATATTATTTAAGTTACCTTACACTACCCGGGACGAAGGCGACATCGGCTGGCCCGTGTCGCCTTGCACTGCGAGGGCACAGGGGGGGAGGGAGTAACCTCCCCCGGGAAGTGCTCTCTATGAGCACAGTGCAGAGGGGCTCCGGTGCGTTCCACTGGAGATCCCGGAGCCCCTCACCATGCACCGAGGAAGGGCCACCGTGGAGGTTTTAGTGGGTAAAAACCCCACATAACCGCAGCCTTCCCCCCAGAAGGCGGGGTATCTTTCTGAAGATTTCCTCCTCGTTAACAAAAAAAAAAAAGTTACCTTACACTGTGTTTGTGAAATCCCATTCGATGGAATATCTATTTGGAAATACGTCGTTGAGTTTTGTTAACGTCACATTTTCAAACATAATAAGCTCAGTGAAATGCAAATACCGAATGCCTATCTTTGTCTTCCACGATTAAGATAAAATACGTGGGAGTTAAAAATACATAAGTCAAGATAAGCACGCCCCATTCAAATGCCAACTTGTAATATATAAACGTTGGCGTCTGTACGTATAATGTCATTCAACTGTTGTCACATTGAGCCGCCGCTGCGGTGACATATGATAAGCTGCCGACACGACATAATTCCCATAGCCCACATTACATACACCATAGAGAATATTTGCATTATTACTAAAATAAAACCTATGACCATAATTATAAGGTCTATATTTAATTGTAGATTAGCGTGGCGGACCTGTTGCACTCTTAACATTAAGATTTAGATCCGCATTATATTTTATCTGTGGTCGTTGCCATTCATAACTGTTTATGTTTTTTTTTTATTCTTTTGAATGTGCTATATATTTTAGACTGTTTAGTTTACAATTAACTTTAAATTTTTATCGTCATATGATTGACGATTAAAAACACCATATAGTAATTTAAATCCCGGAACGTCTTTGGAATAGGCAGGGATTGGCTTATTACCGTTCTAGTATTTCAACAAGGTTTATTAGGTCCTACATTTGAAAGAAAAACCGGTTACAAATTGTAGCAAGTATTATTTAAAAAAAATTAATTGGTAATTTAAACTACACTAGAATTTAGATGATTAATCGGGACTGGTTGTTTTTGTCACTTTTTACTGTAAAAAACAATAGAAGCGATAGATACTATACTTATACAATAACATATTTCATTTTTGGAGAAGGTTTTTTCTCTATAATATATTGTTGACTATTCACATCGGACCTAAATCTTTTATGTTTATTTTTGAAACTCGTTCCATTAACATATAATTCTATTGCTGATTGTCCAACGTGACACTTGGAAAATCAATTATCTATACATACATACAAATAAATAAAATTTAATGTCATGATTTTTGTCTGTTTGTTCCGGCTAATCTCTGTAACGGCTTTATCGATTTTGACGGAAATTTCACTGGCAGATAACTGATGTAATAAGGAGTAACTTAGGCTACATTTATTTAAAAAATCAGTTGCTGGACGCAAGGCGGTCGGATGTTCGTACGTATCCTAGGTACACACGTTAAAGTTACAGCCTTTATATATATAATATATATGTCCCACTGCTGGGCAGAGGCCTTCTCTGTAAAGCGAGTATAAGGGCATAGTCCGCCACGCGGCCCTAATGCGGATTGACAGACTTCACATGTCGTAGAAAAATTTTCTAAGACATGTAGGTTTCCTCACGATGTTTTCCTTCACCGCCGAGCGCGTGGTTAATCAGCACATAAAATTGCAACAACAAATTTATTGGTGCCGGCACCGGGGATCGAACTCGGGTTGCTAGCGTACTATGCAACTTGAGGCGACCGCCCGGACACTGAGCTACCACGGCTCATTACACACACACACGTTATTCCAACAAAATTGAAGTATTTTTTTCTATTTCACTGACTATATATACAAATTTGAGTTCTCTATATCTCTCATATCGCGCTCTCGCCTACACACTTTGAACAATGCGGCATATACCGCATCGTGCACTATCGGCAACTCTCGGCTCGACTGTAACGGGACATTTTGCGTGAATGAAATCCAGTATTTTTTTTTATAAGTCGTTTTGACGTCAATAAATAAATAGGTTTTAAATCGCTGGTAAAACATCGAAGTGCAGCCAGTATGGTCATATAAGTAGAAGTGAAATGATGAAGAATCTCTAGCAATAATAACTTTCCGTCTTTAAGAGTTCCATAATCCGGTATTATACGAATTGCCAGCCCTGCTGTCGGCGATTTGTATAGGAACGTTGGGACAGACACTAAACGGCGGCGAAGCATCCCATAAATCCGCACCGATTACGCGCTCCCAAGTTCGGAGGGAATTTATAGTGTTCAATAACACTACATCAATAGCACGTTATTGTGGCACCGTATTCTGCGGCGTGTATTCACAAATGGCTGCCATAACTCTGCCGTCGGTGGCTGCCCTTAATTAGTTCGTGAGAGAGCGTAGGATTCTATTGGACGCCGTGTAAGATGTGTTTGTCTATCTTTATGTACCATTGTAATTCAAGCTGACCCAGATTCATAAATATGTTATGCGCTTTAATAATGTACTTGTATGATTGGTGTTTCTTTTGGTAAAATATAGTATTAATACTCGTTAGTAGATGTCAGAAAGAGTCATATTTTTCATTTTATGTTTACGTCGATTATCGATAAAGAATTATTGTTTTTTTTTAACAAAGCTAGCTATTTTTTTTAGACATAGACATTTATTTATTGGCATCACAATACAAAAACACATCACAGACTGAATATAACACACATTAAAAAATAATGAAAAATAGACAAAACACTGTTAAAGTTACACGGACAAATAATACATAACATATGACGTCAATATCGGACACCGTCCCAGCATATGCTGTCGCTAGGATCCGACAGCGCTGATTTTCAGCGGTGCCCGGGACTACCTAAAGACGTGCGCGCGCAATACTACCTTTATATGGAATTTATACAGACAATAAGAGTATAATAAATATGATACATGAATAAAACAGTTAAGAGATTAAAATATATTTTATACAATAAAATAATAGATGAAAAAAATCATAAATAAATATATTATTAAGTCAAAAAATAAAATAAATAATATGATAATTAAACGTATAAAGTTTAAATTATATAATAAAAATTGAAAATATTGGAAACAACAAGCCACCGATATCAAGAGGATATTATCTTTTTGTATCTTTAACATTAGGTGTTTTAATCTATTTTTTATAAATATTACTAAAATTCTTGTCAACCATTCCAACTAATCTTAAGCTTGTGCCAGGAGATGGTTCACGTCAATAGTCGAATGGTGGATTCGAACCCCCGAAGGTCGTCCTTACGATTCGCAGACCATACCCTAAACCGTTAGGCCATTGACGCTTCAAATGATTTGACTTTTATCTTTCTACCGAAACAGCGCCAAGAGGACAAACATATTTGAACAATGTCGGTTTTTTTACTAATGGAGGAGGATGTTCTAGGATTCTATTGATACTATTCTATAGTATAAGATGTGTTTGTCTATCTACGTAACTTTGTGATTCCAGCTGAGCCAGTTTCATAAATATGTTTGATGAACGCAGCGTTTCTCGGTGTTGTTAGTAAATAATAGTATTTTTGCTCCCACATAGTTGGCAGGAAGAGTCATATATTTAAGTTGATTTTCGATGTATAGTTATTGATTTTACTTTTATCTATGTACCGAAACATCGACAATAGGACAAGCAATTAGCTCTAAACCAGATGAAGTTGTAAAAGTTGATAGAAATCGACTAGCAGCGACGATATCATCGACTATAGATAGATAGGGTAAACATATTTGCACAGTATCGGTTACTTTACAAATGTAATTACTGCCGTATTCTTTTTTATAGCACGATAATTTTTCATGTTAAAAAATAATCGGACATGGAAAAATATAATCGAAACATATGAACTCAAGCCGGGGTTTTCGTTGCTTGAAAACCCGGATAAAACGATATTTTCTAAAAATGAATCCTAGCCAAATCTATTTATCGCCCCCGAAACCTCGTAATACATTATAGTAAATTTAATTTATTTAAATTCAGGTTCGTTTTACTCTATTGGTATACAGAAGTAATCCGCTTTATTGGAAAGTGAATAGCCTGTCGTAAGCATTAGGATATAAATGTAATCATTACTTTATCTGTTAGAGAGACGCTGTTGGATCGTAGGTCGTATTACCGTAAATAGAGTCTTTAAACCCATGTCTACCCTAATCCCAATTCATGAATATATACGGACCATAATAATGCAATAAAAAATTGTGTGCTTTAGACCACACAACTGAAGTAAAACTTCTTTATAAGTATGTATATATGTAGGTTTATTAATGTATATATGTATAATTTATACACGATCTACAAAGCGTCCATTCGCGACCGTCGGAGGTTGCGAAAAATCCTTGCGCGATATAAGTATTTTATGGGAAAACCTCACCCCCTTGATAAGATTAGGACCGTTGCTGGAGTTTCTTCGGCCACTTCTTCTCCCAGCGCTAACGCTTCCCGAAGTGGCATATAAGTTAGTTTAGCTTAGATTCTCCCAATTTGTTAATAAAATAGCTACTGACCGAGTCGTGGTTCGGCCCTCTCGGGCGCCCTCGGATCGGACTGCTAACGCGTAATAGTGGTAACCGTCCAAGCCGAGGTTACCCCTCACCGGGGGGACCCTTGTGTCGAGTTACCACCTAATAGAGGTTCAGGCTAAGCGATCTAAGAGCTGTGCCACCTCTCAAATCCGGTGAAGCAGTAAAGGCCAGCTTCTCTGTGCCAACTGTGTTAGATCGTCAAAAAAAACGATTGTTAATAAAGCTCCTAAAAAGAGATAAAACTGCTCTCTCTTGCTCCTACAGTGTGATACAGACAATTAGCCTGCACCTCTCTACTAATGACGTCATATATAAAACTTCTCTCTTTTTATATTCACTAACTTATATCTCCATTCAACTTCCGTTAGTCCCGCCGGATGACACTTTCGTAATGCATTTACCAGCTTACTTCTCTAGAGAAGCGTGCATAAAGAAGTTATACTTCAAAAAATTGTGGCTGATAGAACCATATCATCGGATGAGATTTACGGTCGTTTGTCCCTTTTCTCATAAAAAAGCATATCTGATTTTTACCATTTGTTTCTTTGTTTGGAATTCAAAATAACGACCGAATTTCAATCACAAGCGGCCTCCAGTAACAATAAACATGGCTTTCAGACATAACGAATTCTACGAACCATATAATGGGGCAGAGGGTAAAAACTTAATAACAAACACTAAAATAGACTTATAAGGAAGTCGTGAAGCAGAATAAAGCATAGCGAAGGTTTACTAGCCACCGCTTTGATGTACCAGACGAATGTAAACTGACCATACTACGCACCGCCATAATAAACCATTATGTAGTACCATATATGACGAGAACAGCTTGTCAGACGAGTTCAGAATTCCTATCTTATTACTAGGATGAAGTTATTCTATAGAAAAATATACAGTTAAAGGAAAACTACTCTTGATGTAGAGCGTATTATCATACTTTTAACCGGGGTAGACAGAGGCAACTCGCTGTCTGCTTTTCACCGATCTTATCGACACACACGCACCGTATTTGACAGGTTGTGAGCCCATTAAATGCAATACATTGGTACTAGCTGACGGATTCGAACTCACAACCATTAGATCGTAATTTGAACCGCTTAGCCCCTAGGCTATTACTGCCATACATATGTCACACTTCAAGACCAAACATAATAAGATGTTTCAGAATGATTACATGACAAAATAATAAGCTCTCACACCTTTTTTTTTAAAAGTGCTTGATAGACACAGAAATCACTATTCACTTCTAACCATGCGTGTTAGCTCTCATTATGTAACGGGTCACACGAATTATAATGATTTATACATTATATATATATATTTTAAACCGACTTTACAAAAGGAGAATGTTAAAATTTGTGTTGAATTCAAAGATTTGGATGTTTGCGCATTCATAGCTCTGTCATTTATGAATCATTTTCCGATTAATACGTAACTTTTTTGATTCAGTGTCTTGTTATAAAATAAAGTGACGTAACCATGCGAACGTTCACTTGACCGCAAGTGATGCAAATTGACCCATAACAAAGCTGTGCGGGTTAAAATGCTGAGCTTGTGCTCGTCATTTAGGAGGCATGTTAGAACAAGTTTATTCGTCTCAGCCCTGTAGCTCTGGGCTCGTAGAATAAGACTACGGTATCCCCTGCTTGTCGTAGAAGGCTACTAAAAGGCGCCTCGGGTTCACTGGGTGACAAAGGTCCTTTCCTTCTTTTGTCGCCCGCGAAGGTGGACCCGGGAAGAAAGCGACATCGACTGCGAGGGCACAGGGGGGAAGTAACCAACACCTCGGGACGTGCTCTCCTAAGAGCATAGTACCTAGGGACTCCGGTGCGTTCATCTGGAGATTCCCCCTCACCATGCACCGAGGAAGGCCCGCCGGGGAGGTTTTAGTGGGTAAAAACCCTACATAATCGCCGCCTTCCCCTTAGAAGGCGGGGTATCTTTTTGAAGATTTCCTCCATGATAACTAAAAAAAAAGTTTATTCGTCTATTAGTATAGCCCAGTAATTTCAGTAACAACTACATCGAACCGGACATAGGAACGATCGATACCCATTTGTAATATTAAAATATAACATATTTTGTAAAAACAATGTAACATATTTTGTAACAACATTGTATAATATTTTGTGTCCGTTTGTTCCGGCTAATCTCTGGAATGGCTTCACTGATTCTGACGAGTTTTTACTGGCAGATAGCCGATGTATATACGAGTATATACTTCGACTACTTTTTGTCCTATGTCCAGCAAAGCGGGCGGGAGCAGCTTGTTTAAAATGATTGTCAATCGGCCTTATGCATTGAAACTTTTACTTTTTCTCTGACCCAGATATGTCTTGGGAAGTATTTCTTCCAATGAATTGTGAACTATGAATCAGTATAACGGCCGTTAAAAACCTTTTACATATTAATGACTACAAGTTTAATAGGTGGAGTCAGTTTCTCACACATTAAAATATAACGCCAAATGGAAAGTATAGACTAGAAACTTATTTAAATTAGAGCTATAGGTTTCTTAAAACGTAAAAACAGCAAGTTCTTAGCTTCGTTTTATTGAAATAATCGATCTGAGCCCTTACAGTTAGGGATGTTCATGCAAAAAATGTATTGATATTTAATGTATCGTAATGTCGAATCGATACTATGCGATATATCGCATAAATACATTGCTGTTTTCCATATATCGCAATTTGTTTACATTTAAGTAGTAAACAATTTAAGTTGTAAAAAGATTGTAAAATTTATATAACTGATGCTACAATCGCAGATCGCTGAGTGTATTAACACTCGATATTAGATGATTCGATAATACCGGACTGAAGCGATATAACGCGTTCATTATCATATTTTATGAAATATCGATATATATCATACATTTAAACTGAGAGTTCAGCCACCTCTCTTTTCAGTGAAGTTGTAAAAGACTTCGGGGACATTCAGTCATAAAAAAGCCGGACTTAGACCTATAGATTTATGAGTCAACTACTTTGAAGTCACACGTACAATATATACATGTGAGACACATCTAGTTAACAAAGGGCTACAAGCTCGTGGTATAATATTTACAATTACCATAACGCCAACGTTGTTTATAACACGCTCAACTACCACTTACGAAATTATTACTCATGAAATTACAAATGTAATCTTCCCACTCGGACACACAGACGAAAATTATATACAATTTTAGTGTTTAATTCATTCCGATCGTAATATACAACCAATATACGATTGTGCAATCATCTCCGCAACGCTTTTATTAATTTAAAAGGCACTTAACAAATTTTATTAAGGCGTTTGCAATAAAATACGAGGATTATAATAACAATTTCTCGCTCAACACTACAAGGCATTTCAACCACCTTACGTACGTGAGTTAAAGTTGACTATTGCGTATTTATTTAAACAAAAAAAAACTCTCACGTTACGTTCCTTCTCTTTTAATTCGTTCAGGGTACATAGAGGTCCTTGTATACGTACATTTGAGAACCTGAGCCCATGGGTATAAAACGGGGACTTTTTAAAAGCGATTGTTAAAGCTGTGCTACTTTGTGCGTGAATGGGAAAACAGGATAAAGTGTTTTAGCTTTATGACGAAGTTTTATCATATGGGGTTACTTATTAAAAAAAGTTCAAGTTGCAGCTTATATATGTATATGCCCACTGTTGGGCATAGGCCTAAGAGTAAAAGCATTTAGACTTCACATGCCTGTAGAAATTTTCTTGGTTTCCTCACGATGTTTTCTTTTACTCGTGCCGTCGAGCGCGTGGTACGCTAGCGTACTATGCAAATTGAGGCAATCACCTAAACACACAATACATACCGACAGTTTAAAAAATTACACAAATTTTTAGATGTCGAAAGTACAACATGTCTTCGTATATTGATTTAATAACTACACTAGAACTATCAATTTCTCACAAGACCGCATATTATAATTTTCCTCTATTCGCTTACGAGTGCTACTTATAGTAACGGCCTACGAAACGTTATTCATAATAGATGTCCAGGATAAGGGCGCTTATAGCTCCGACACCTTTGAACCTGGTGAAGTTGTAAAACCCTTCAGCTATCAATGGTAGTCAACAAAACAAATAAAGGTTACAAATTTTTCTTTCTCTCTGTGAGTAAAATAAATTGAAATGATACGAAGGATCTCTATTTCTTGGATCGATTTGAAGCGTCAATAGGCTAATGGTTTAGGGTACGGCCTGCGAGTCGTAAGGTCGTGGGTTCGCATCCACCATTCGACTATTGCCGTGAACCATGTCCTAGCACAAGTTTAAGCTTAGTTGGTATGGTTTACAAGATTGTTAGTAATATTTCTGAAAAAAAATATTGCTAGCTTTCTTTAAAAAAAAATTATACAAATAAATAATATCGCAGTGTCTGTTTGTAATATTCAAATAACCGCTTTTTACTACATACTTATAAACGTATATATGGTACATATTCATATAAAAATTTTTGTCCGTCCGTTTGTGTTGTTTTGTCCGGCTAATCTCTGGAAAGGCCTGACCGATTTTTCAACCGACTTCAAAAAAGGAGGAGGTGCCTAATTCGTCTTTATGTTATTTTTTGTTTGTTATTTCATAACTTTCGACTGGGTGAACCGATTTTGATGATTCTTTTGTGTTGTTGTTTGAAAGCTGGTGCTTCCCATGTGGTGCCATTTCAATTTGATCAAATACGTGCGCCACAAATGGACGAATAACTCAATATCACGCCAACCGATTTTGATGATTCATTTTTTTTGGAAAGGATCTACGTCAAGGGTAGTTTGATAAGAGTTTACTTAGGTTCTACACTAACACAATACATACAAAGTCGTTGCGTCCGTGTGCTTAAGGTTTGATTCGATTTGAAGTCGATTTTTGTTTTTGTTCATAAATATATTTGTTCACTGGCAGATAGTTGATGTAATAAGGAGGAACTTATTTTGATTTTAGAAAAATTTAAATAAATAGTTTTTAATCGGGGTAACACCGCGGGTTGCAGCTAGTTGCAAATTAAATTTGTCTCTTGCAAGGTGTCTGTATTGTAAATCGATCAGGATGGAATTAAATATCTTCCGATACACTCCCGGAAGTTATTTACCCATCAATACCAATGTTTACGTTTAAATTACTCGACCTCATTATTCATCGACGAAACTAAACACGATAAAACTGTCTCGATCGAATGAAAATGTCTCGGGCGCTCCGTATCGATTTCTAATCGATGTTCTACACCGGGGCGGTAATTACGGCGTCAAAATTAGGTGCGTTGTCGGGCGTCGGTAAACAAACGGGCGAGATAGCGCGGCTAAGTGATTAACGAGTGGGTAATGGTGTTGCCTCGCCCGGTAGCGGCTTTCGCTCCCGCGGGCGGACCGCGACACGCTTCGCGATTTATTCGATGGCCGCCGATAGCTGGAGGTGTCGATTCCGTTTTTTGAATGCTACAATTCATCTTAAATTGCGGTATTTAAAACTGTTCTACAAAACAAGCAATGTTAATTTCGTGGTCGTTCACTGGACATGGTACATAGACACCTACAGTCCATCAATTCACTATGCGCAATAAACTATAAAAGGTAGAGGTAAGGCCTGTCTTATGTTTTTTATCCGTGAAAAAGCAACCGACTGAGCCGTGGCACTTGGATAGGCTTTACGATGCTTGCGCATATCATGGTAACCGTCCAAGCTGGTTATTCTTATTTTCGTATTTTTAGGTTATTTAAAAAAACTTGACAACCCTAAGCAGCTGCCTATTATGCAATATATTTCTTTATTTACTTCCCTTTGTTTTGATTGTTGTAGAAACTATTTGGAATAACTTTTCAAACTGATTCATTTCACTGAGCGACGGTCTTTTATCTCCACCCAAACTAGAACATTTAGTATAATTGTGTATAAACATCTATGGATTCGTAAGATATTGGTACCTAGGCATACTGCTCGTTAGTATTCTATATCTAAAAGCTCTTGGTTTGATTGAACAATTGAGTAAAGTGTGAATAATTTCATTCATACGTATCAGATTGGAGATTGATCGATGCATTTGTTGATTGATGGTAATGTGATGGATAGTATGATCAATGTATCAATCTCATCATCGAGTGGCCCAAAAGGAATTGTTGCGCTAAAAGCTAGTTGTCACAACACAATGCCCACAATTTGTACCATATTGTGTGTCTATCTTTGCTTTCGTCATATTTTCTGGGTTCTGTCATATGCCAGTACTGATGATACAGGACTCTGTCCATATACCAGGTACAAATCATCGATCGAAGTTACGTTATTGTTCCGCGTATACCCTATTATTAGTTCAGTAGATAATGTTGTTAAGCAACAGTAAATCAAAGACTTTTTTAATTTATTTCGACGTTAGACCAAAAAAAGAATTGTTTACTTAAATTAATATTTACAAAAGAGAAAGTGTGTGAGTTTGTTCCCTATAGGTTCCGAAACGGCTGGTCCGATTTCAATGAAACTTTCAGGGAATCTTCAGATTGACCTGGCGAGTTATCCTGTAAAGTTTGGTGACGAACGGAGCACTCCTCTTTCTGAACTGTCAAATACAGCTTTTATTTACTATGTGATATTATATAGATGATATTATAAAGATATTAAAAAATAATGAAAAAATAGTACATCGAAGAAATAAAATGGTATTAATTTGTAATTTGATTTGTCAATTCCTCCACACTATAAAATACGCGTCATATTCACGTCAAATAATAAACATGTAGGGCCCGGAGATAGGTCTTACTAGGTTGCAACAGGCAATAGTAGAACATAGAGAAGAAATACATATCAAAATTTTGAATCACAAAGATGGTACAGTCACTCGGTTAAGGCTAGAAATCACTAACGGATTCGAAGAGATTATGCGAGCAAAAATGTCATGTGTCATATTCGGATAATTACACTGAAAGCATTACACATATCGTATTATGTATATTATTCTATATACATTAGAACGATCGTCTTAAGGTCTGTTAGAAAATTACTCTGTACCAATGCTCTGGTTATGTTTACGAGATATTAAGGTGTGTCAGAACAAGTGTAAATCCATTAATTCAAATGTAAGAGGCTGCGTAACGGTGTTTTTTACTCGTATCAGTCTATGATCTCACCTCAAAGTCTTTTTGCGCGTGAGATAACGCCATTATTGTCGACGAAATCTACCGTGAACGCGACCGTGTTCTTAAATATCTAGGAATATGTGTTACAAGTAGATTGTAATCGGCCGTTTAGTGAAATTTTAAATCTAAAATAACCTAAATGCCTTATGTTATCTCCAAAGATGTTTTTCTATTTCCGTTGAGTATTTTATCTATAAATAACTGAAATTTAGGATACAAATTTATTTATTATCTTTGAAACTTATCCACATTATGTGTTCTTCTGTTTATTTTATTGATATTCAGTGAATACAACTAAACAAATTAACAACACTTGCATTTATAAATGATTAATGGGAATGCTTTAAGCGATATACTACTTTAGTTCATAAACTCGGAGTTAGGTACAACATCTCCCTAATACAGGCTATGTATTAGTCTAGTATATACCCCTCACCGGGGGGACCCTTGTGCCGAGTTACTAGCGATAGAGGTTCAGGCTAAGCGACCTAAGAGCTGTGCCACCTCTCAATCCGGTGAAGCAGTCAAGGCCAGCTTCTCTGGCCAATCTGTGTAGTTCGTCAAAAAAAAATAGTTTAGCAGGAGTTGTGTACCGAAGGACCGAAAACGAAGTAAGAAAATGTTTATGGAATATGATATATAATATGTATGATAATATATGATAATATGTATCTAATATTTTTGTGTATGTGCATGTCGGTATATAAAATGTGTGTGTGTGTGTGTAAAAAGTAAATCAATAAATACTTCATTTTATATTCATATTCATTTCAATCTTTATTTGCTTTAATAAACAGAATATAATACGTTTTTTATATCCTTTACAAAAAAATCATAGTTTTACGAACGTCTTGAGTGATTGTGGATGAACGAGATGAGATGAATTTAGTTAATAACAAAGAATACGTGGATAATAAGAAAGAAGATATACAATACATCCTAATCGAAGAGCTTGACGAAGATTTGACAGAAGATAGAGAACAGTGCTATGACCAGTCCCGATGAAAATTCGTAATCCCATTCTTAAGTATTGGCATGGCAGTACTAGACATAATTTTTAGTGACATCACATATATAAGCTAATTTTACTCATTGAATTAAACTACCGTTTATCAGAACAATACTTATGAACAAAATAATCAGAAGATAACTTGTAACTACCAGTATAAACAGAGCTGTTGTAAAACACTTCAACATCCTGGAGAAAATGACCTCGTATAAAGTGTTAGAAATTTGGGCAATTCAAAACGCTATAAAATTCGTAAAAGTAGATTTATTCGATATAATTGTTTATTTATTTACAAATTTAAAGTTTGTCATGGCGCAATGCTACAAGACCGCAATGGCCGCTTAGCGCGATGTAGTCTAACGTCGGTCAATAATTCTACCGCGCCGACGACGTGCGATACTATCGCGCCCTCTGGTAGCGCAGGGCTGCCGATAGCTTTGCCGCGAGAAATTTATTACACGAAAATAAATCGAGCGTATTTATAATCTATAATTGCACCTTCGTTATTTGAGTAAGTGGGGCGGAGCGTTATCGTGCGCTCGGCAGGGCTTAAAGTGGCTTTTGCAATGTTAGACTTATTGCTTGTATGCAAGGTACTGGTTTAGCCGCTGACGGTGGCTTAAGTTGGATTATTCGCTTCATAATGCGGTGCGGTTGAGCTTTACTGTCGTCCCATCAAAGTCAAGCTTTGAGGGCCTAAAATGCCTCTATCACTCCGTATTTCACTTACACGTTGATATAATTAGACGTATATCAACAAAACACTCTGATTTATCCATTTTATATATTTTAGAAATAATTTTACAGAGTAATGGCTCGATATATGCTCGTGTGCTTATATTAAAATGATTTAATAATTGCGTCCTTAGTAAATGTGCAGGTCCGCTCTTTTGAGTGGATCAGCTTTCACACATCGAAATACTTTTTTCATAACTGTTCAAGCATATGTACAAATACAGCTTCCTATTCGTACGTATATCACCTTTATCCAATGAGATTGTTAATTGCAATCGCTACCAAACAAGAGTTATGACAGTGCCTTAAACTGCAATGAATAATGTTTATTGACGTGGATGGAATTCAAATCGTTCACTCATTATAAACGTGAAGTCAAATCCAGATTGCTAACTAGAACAACCGTGATTAAAACAAACTATAAAATATAACGGTTACAATTAAAAATATTTAGCTCCTGTGTAGCCCAGCTGTCCATATTTTCAAGCATGTACAATAAAGTGGATTGCCTTGTGCAGCAATTAGCTCACGGGAATTAAAACAAAGAACACGGCAATAATTTCCGATCATTGATCGTTAATTCCGTACCAACATCATAACCTATGTTCATAGCTGTCTGTACCGTAATCTGACTGCAAATTTAGAAAGCCAGTCGAAAGCCGAGCGCGTAACATGAGATAATGAGATGTGGCAAAAATTTCCCCACAATACCCGCCTGCGTAGCCTCTGGCAACACTGGCAAGGTATAGCGCGGGAAAAGCTGCGCTTATCTCTCTTTAGCAAATAAATCTGCTCTACCCACGGATGTTTTACGTAGATGTGGTTACAGTTATTACTATATGACTTTGTTTATAAATCTAGGGATATCAGGGCTCTTGTTTTACACAACACGTTTTTTTCGTTCGCAATCTCAATCCGATTCCATAAATAAATTAAATAAGAAAAAACAGTACATTATTCTTTTTTGAGTCTGACAATCGGATCCACTTTAATAACATCCTAAATGGGAACAATAAGTTCCCATTTAGGATGTTATTATTATTATTCCCAATACCCCTAAGTTTAATTACATGTCATTTAAACGGATCTTCAAATTTAACTTAATTCGTGATATTTATGTCCATATGAAAAAAACATTAAAAATAGTTACACTACCTTCACTAATATCCTTCTATTTATTTCAATTGGTTTGTCGTGCAGCTCACATTACACGGCGGAGATGAAATAGATACTCGCAATAAATTTTATATAAACCACTCGTAAGCTTTAATTCCCAATTACCGGCAAATGTTGGCGTATCTTCATCCCGCGTCGGCAGCGGGTGAAGGGTCAGGTGTTACCTCGCTACCCATCACATGTTCATGGCTCAGACATTAACTCGTTTCCGAACACTTGCCTGTTTTCGCCAACAATTCTAAACTTTCACTCGGAGTTTGGCTAGAAAATCTATTCGATTATTCCTATTTAATTTCGCCTTACCACTTCAGTGTAGGTTCCATTTTGTGTTTGCAGTAACGGTTGAACACTGTCCGCCACGATTGCGAACACAGAATCAATACTTCGATCACAAAAACTTCTATAGCCCCAATTGTGTGCGACAGGAACAAAAGGATATATTTTTAGAGTACTGCACAGAGGTCATGCGAATAGCAGCCCTGTCCAATGGGTCCACCGCAGTACTATCCACGGCAAAAGTTTAAACTTGTAACTTATTTTCATATTTAAAACAGTTTTTCTGTTTTTTATGCAATATAAACTGTAAACAAGGCTGCTGCAGAACAAATAGCAGCAGGCAACTAAATAAATTAAAAAAAAACATTATAGTTTGCACCTTCATTTAGACTTTGGACCGATGCCAAGGCAATTTTTGTCACTATTCTATTGGAATTCAAAATGTATAAATGAAATATTCTTTATCTTATACAAATTCTAATTTGTTTATCCCAAACGGAAAAGAGAGATAAATCTGAATTTAAATTCATGTTTAAACATGACGCTTCAAGAGGGTCAGCAGTGGTAACCCGCGCCATTACATCAGATTTCGTTAAATTATTTGTTAAAAAGGAATTTAAAAGGACCTAATTTTAATAGACACGAATAGCTGATGTTGTTACAGCTTGGAATCACATTATCAATAAATATAAAAGCAAACACACCACTTCAAAGCTCAAGATACTGTAAATTCTTAAATCAGAACACAGTTAATCTTATAAATAAAATCTATCCACCCTGTCATAACCAATCACTTTATATCTATGATAATCGTAAAGGCTGTTGTAAAATTTAAAGCTAATCGCGAAGAAATCGTTAAAAAGTTTTATTTTAATACGTAACATTCGTTTAAATACAAGAAATCATTATGGTTTATTGTTGTTTGCGATTTGTATGTAAATTTTACAATTAATATATATTTGAGTGTACTTCTTGTTCCTATTGAGATAAGACCAAATGCCTTATCTCGAATGTAGATTGTTTTCACGCTGACTTTAGATACCATTATAATTACTGCGTTAGTTGGTTCTACATTTCAGGTTGTGCTTCATCATTATTCAATATTTTGCTCCGGCAATTTTATTCTAACTTATTGGTTAGGTTAGTTTGAACTTGTCATTTGCGCTTGTCTCTGCGTTCGTTTGGATAGCATCAACATGGCCATATTTAGTCGTATCGCATTAATGGCCATTTGCTCGCGTTGAATCATAATTTGGATTAAGTTAATTAAACTTTCACATGCTTCACACTCGATATATACCCGAGAGACCTATTACGTTTTGGTATTTCCCAGTATATGGATTTTGCATTATATTTCGTGTGGAAAAAAAAACTTTATTTAGAACTCACTACCTATGTACATCTTTTGAAATGTTTGTTTTTTATAAGTGACATTTTTATTATAACAAGGATTTTGAAATCGAATTTAGGTTATCACAACCATTCGATGTCTCTGTCTACTCCGCAAAAAGAGGGTTAAAAAGGATGTAAGACCTTATTTATTCGTCGTTAATGACATATATAAAATAGTTTGTGATGTTCTCACGAAATACAGACGCGTTGTATGTGGAAAGGCTCTCAATGTTATAATTTAGATATACCGCCCTTGTTACACTTCGATTCATTTAACCTTAGATCTAATTTACGAAGGTAAACTTACGGAATCACTATTTTTAGTAATTTAATATATAAAATATAGTCACTATTTTAAAACAAAAGAATAGGTAATATAGTAACTATATACTGAAATATTGTCTCAACATATTGCGTCTTATGATATCAGTATCTATGTACATATTATAGAGCTAAATATAATTATTAAATAACATAACATTTTATACATTACCTTTGTACTTATAAAAAAATGATTTATTATTCAACATCGTCACCATACGCTAAGTGATCTATTTATATCTTAACAATACTATTGAAATTACAATAAACCAAGTTTGTTGAAAGGGTATGCCGATAAAGTCAATATCGTATTGCGTATCGATCGGCTCTTGAACTATTTATTCAGCTGTTGCGGCTACGGGCTTAGATTAGGATTTCCACGTTGTAAATATTTTATGTCGACAGTTATTGTCAGCAGGAGTGTCCTTGTGGCTAAGCAATTGACGGATCTGGAGTTTGCATTTTTCGGTTATATATGTACCAAAGATGGCTTGCTGAAATTTGGGTCTTGCCTCTAGTTCACCCCGGCATGTTTAGGAGTAAATATTTCTGTTACCTGTCACGGCGAGATAGGGGAAATGTGAATGCTAATTTTTTGCATTCTTTTGTTTCTCAAAATTGCCATAATAATGTAGGGGAGCAGTAAGCCCTGTAGTTCTGGGCTGTCAAGAATAAGACTACGGTATCCCTTGCCTGTCGTATAAGGCGATTAAAAGGGGCCTCGGGTTCTCTGGGCGACAAGGGTGGGGGCCTTTGTCGTCCGCTAAGGTGGACCCGGGAAGAAGGCGACATCGGCTGGCCCGTGTAGCCTTGCACTATGAGGGCACAGGGTGGGATTTAGTAATCTCCCAGGACGTGCTCTCCTTGAGCACAGTGCAGAGGGGCTCCGGTGCGTTCCACTGGAGATCCCGGAGCCGAGGAAGGGCCACTGGGAGGTTTTAGTGGGTAAAAACCCCACATAACCGCCGCCTTCCCCCCAGAAGGCGGGGTATCTTCTTGAAGATTTCCTCCCCGTTAACAAAAAAAAAAGGGGAGTAGTAAATCAAAACACTATAGTTATGTAGATAAAATACATGTGTTAATTTATGGTTACGTTTAATACCAGTTTGCACGATGCATTTATTTATTTATTTGACAAAATTACAACATCATTACAGTTGAACCAATGCAATGCTGTAAATAAATAATACTTTAAAAGTAATTAAAAAAATAACATGTTAAAAAAAATAAAAAAAGACAAAGAAAATATTTAAAAAATGCCTTCCATGCACTTTTACGCAGCCTCTACAAATTGCGACTGGTTGCAACAAAAGACATCCACTTGCTGTGATATAGTATTGATATCCCAACCGCGCGTGACAACGGAGAGTTCTTCGATAAGTTAGTCCTGGAGGTAGGGACCAGGAGTACATAAATTCCTTTATCCTCCAGTGGTAACTGTTTAGCTTTGTAACCTCAAGGTCTTTACCCCATCTACACCGCTAGGAGAGATTATTTTAGATTAAGCTTTTTTCCAATCTTCACATTTATCAAATATTTTAAACTATTTTATCGAAGAAACTTAAAGCCCTGTATTATAGAACACCAGTGTTAAAGTACGTATTTAACATTGGTGTGAATAAATTGTGTCGGTAGTCGGTAGTTGTGCGCGAGGCACCGAACTCTATCGGGCCACTTATTAGCCGTTCCATAACTCAACCGGTGGCGTTGTGCAACCGCAGCACGTGGGGTCCGGAAAGCCCGGTAATAACCCTCCCGATCTAATTGATGTGTAATTCTAAAGTATTATACCAGAGAATAGAAATTAAATATCCCGGAGTAATAAAGGGTTAAATTAAGGAAATTAACTTATTCATTTCTATATAACGTTAACGTTAGATAAATGTTATGTCCTCATTTTTGTCGACGAATCCAGATTTTTCTTCTTTCTCGATTATATTTTTCATTCTATTTGCCGTTGGAAACAATTGTGTACATTTTCTTACAAGAAGCTATTTTTAGTTATATATACTTTGCTTTGCCTTTATGCTTTCAATGACAATAAAAATTGTTGGAGGTTTGCTTGACGTCCATGATTGCATTTCCACTTAACATCATATAGGTTAATGGACATTGAAAAAACATAAGACAACTTTTCGCAGTGTTAAGATGGGAGATTTATACCTCTTTAAAACTCCCTTGCAAATCTTAATGTGTATAGTGTTTTAAGCAACTAAACATAACTTATATAAGTATGCAAATGTCAACTTGTCAACTTCACTTTTGATATCTTTTTTATCTTTAACTCTTAAGTACTCGTAGTTAAGTTTTAAACACAGACAAGTGTTTGCTATTCCGTTATTCCTTCATTCGAATCTGCTCTAGCCAATGTGCTTATATATTCGTTTCTATCGTCGACCTGTTTCCATTTCGCTGGACTGTCATTTTGTTGGCAATTTTCCGTTAGCACACAGTCATTACCGTGTGATGAGCTCACGCGTATGTCACCCGTTCTGCCTCGCTGCCATCTGTATCAACCGTTAGATATAATTTAGCTACTGGTAATGATATATCGTGAACTGTACATTCAAAGGTATATTGTGGGCTGTTAATTTACCTCAATTTCTTTGTATTTTCGAAGTTTTTGAATAACTGAAGAGAACTACGGGTCTTTTTAATAAGAGTAAATAGGTTCATTTACATTATATTATTTAGCTGGCGTTACCGTCTGAAATTACCTTTCTATTTAACGTTAGTTGGGATTGATTATAAAAAGAAATATAGATAATAAATATCAACTTTTTTATAAATGTTATCGTCTTTTTTATGCATTATAACCTTACTATACTTAACAATAGTGCATCAACTGATTTATACAAATTTTATTCTTGATGACCAATAATATTTGTCAGTATTCTATTGTGTATGCCAATTATAGATGCACATAATATTCTCCACAGTATGAGTTCAATAATTGCAGAAGTAGTGTTATATTATTTATAGTCCATCGAAATAATTACTACGTTTGTGGTAATGACTGTTGCCAAGTATCTTCCTTTCGCGCCGTTCTGCCGAGCTCATACTGCAATTAGCATTTAATATTGCTTGTCCAAATGTGGTAACAATTTTTCTACTTTATACAATGTTAAAAGCTCCCTGCACCTTGAAATAATTTGTAACTTCTATTTAGTTTAATTAATGCACGAAACCGGATACCAAATAACTGTTATCCCCACATTCTATCTAAATAAGGAGGTAAAACGCAGAATTGTTTGGTTTGCTAACTGACGTTAAATGTAAAATGTAAAATGTATGAAAAATTAATCTTTGAATAATTTATATCAATATATTTGCAACTTTCTCTAAACTACATTCAGCCTTACAATAAAAATTCTATTCATATCCTATGTTAATTATTTGACCCACAAAGTAGGACAGTTTGCTTTTGTATAAAATTCGTGTTGAATTTAGTAATGAGATTGTGACGCGATACATATCACTTTCCATGTAATAGTTTGCTTCTCATTTGAACGTTTATTTGCTTCTCGCACATTATTCGTTGACCTCGACTCATCGCTTTCACACTTGGGTCGAGTATAATCGTTTTCCACCTCGGCTTCAGCCTTTAAACCTTTATTATTTTGTTTATCTGTTGCACTCACTTCTAATGTTAAAACCTCTAACCTGTCGGCTCTTGTGATAAGTTTTAATTTTACAAGTTCTTAAACTACTGACGTCTCACTGTTATGTAAAAGTTTATTTTGCTAGTCATGATTAACAATATTCTTATATATAGCCACCGCTTTTCACCTCCAGGCATATTGAACTTTTGTGAACAAATTTCATAATTCCGCTATGTAAGTTGTTAATCGAATGAAATTTGCTGTTCCACTGCCCACAACTTACACCTGCACTGTTACATGATTCTCACTATCATAATGGTGGTATTTTGCTGTCTGTATATTGAATTATGGTACTTGTAATTTTGCCTCAGTTCCTGTTAATGGCTAACTGTCTAACTTTTGCTAGTTATTTGACTGCTTTTGTATTTTACAAACATGGTCATACCTCTTGGTTTTCTATTCGCTATCTTAACATCTCGAAAGTTGCAATTTTATATAAGGTTAAAACGTCTTGATTGCCTAGTGGTTGGTTTGCCCGGTAGGCGAATATAGTAGTGTTTTTTTTTACTTACCAAAAATAAAAATTTTCTTCAAACTATTTGGTTACAGTAATATTTTTGAATACGTTACCTTAATAATATTACAGGCATATTGATACCACTTAAAATGAAGAGAGAAACCTGTAATGTAATGAAATTTTCAGAGAATAAATTATTTACGGATCATGTTCATCACGATCATGTTTGCAATTTTGTAGTCGCGCCTTTGTCCAAAATAAATATTATCATTGATATCTCATTGGAATTTTTGTATTCTTGTATTTATTTTCATGATTACTGCTGTGCTTATTTGTTCGTAATTCCAGAAATAGTTATCTGTGCAGTTATTTATTGATCAATCACGTTTATTACATTACTTAAATAACGATTTTAAATTCACCATTTCATTTCATGCTCCTGGCCGTAAACCGACGTTTAACTTGTTGTAAGCGTTTTCAATTATAGATCCACGAGCCTGATACACCAGATTGTTTGATAGTGACAAGAGAAATGTTTTAATTCTATCACTTGAAATATATTTGTCTGAACTTCACCAACTAAAGTCATTGCCGGAATTTCACTCACATCTTATTACTTAGATAACTATGTAAATTAAGGGCTTTGTTATCCAATACAGCACTGAGTTCCCGGTTAATTATACCATCATTAAGTTCGATCAACGTGTTTATTACATTACGTTATAATGTTCGTTGTCTATTTAAATTGCACGACCTGAATTTTGTTATAAGGAAATATGTTTATACTTTATATTGACAGCTTGAAATTCTCATGCTTCTTCTATCTTCTAGTCTTTTTAGGGTAACTTCGACATTGACTTTTATCTTCTATTAGTTTTTGTCTTTTTTAATCTTGCTCCCTATGTTAGGATTTAATAAAAGAGAAGATTTGCTTATGTCTAATGCCGCTACAATCCAGTTACATACTAAATATAAATAACTTAAGGCTAATTTTTATGTACGTAATTTAATTTTTTCTACAATGAAAAAAATTTTATAAATGCGATGGATATAATTTACATTATTTAACTTTTTTTATCGTTATCTATATTTCTTGCTTATTTTGTGGCAACATTCAATGTGTGTTTTGTTTTTGTTTTAGAAAACTGACAGGCCGATTAAAAAGGTGTAAGACCGCAGTATCATTAATTTCACATAATGCTAACAATCCATCATTCGAATCTTAGAATTAACAGGATCGTAAAATATTTAATGTCGTCAGTTTGAGGTTACTTGACATGTTTGTGTTACTTTGTTGCACTATGTCATTTGGCTGTACCGATTTTTATACATCGTTTACGGCATTTAGCTGAAATGCGTCCCGCATTTCAGCTAAATGCCACTGTATTATGACAGTTTTGAGTTGACCTAAAGGTGCTGGAAAGTTTTTTTTTATTGCTTATAATAAATTAATTATGAGCGGGGATTGCAGACCATTGAGAAAGAAGTACACTGTTTTTAAGCTCCATCAGTACTTGAGTGTACTCCTGTAGAATCGAATCGATATACTAACACGTTTTATGGAATCACTGTTCCGTAGCGTAAGTTTTTTCTAACAACTTAATGGGAACACATTAGGGGAATTGTCAATGAAATGAAGAGTTCTGACGCCTTCTGTCTGACGAATTAATGGTAAATACAGCCGATGAAATTATTCAAAACAATTTGTGGAATTGTGGTAACTCACGTGTCCAAATATACTAAGGGACGTTCGTACTGTCCGTGCACTATTGTCTTTCTCTGGGTCTCTGTGCTATTAACAGTTTTAACAGTCCATCGATAAACACACAAGGTCCAGCATTTCTGTACGAGCGTTATAAATTTCAATCAAAAATCAAAGTATGAACTTCAGCAAACTTGCGGTATTCCTCAAACAGCACGACTTAACGCGTGAGGTCGCGAACGCGGTGCTTTATGGTGCAACCATTAGCGTGTTTTCCCCCTGTCGCCTTCAACGGCTTGCGCTGTTGCGAATTTGTGACATTGTCTCATTGCTTTGACGGGAGACAATGGGCGGGTTTGAATCTGGGTCACTTCCTAGCTTCAGTACCGGGGTGACACGTTTCCTGGTGCAATATTGATGTTAGATAGATTTCATAATCTTTGTTTCTTTAACAATACATTACAAATACTTATGCAGGTCAACCACAGGGGTAAGTAGAGATTGCAATTTTTATCCCGAATTCCTGGGGTCTCAAATTCGACTGAGAATTTTCAACACACTGATAGTGCATTAGTGATTTTGTTGTATCAAAAAATCTAAAACTTGCGAACCCATTGGTAAAAAACGGTTAGTTCTGGAATCCCTCGACCATCGTACTTTAACTTCATTAATGTCTACTTATAATTAATTTAAGTAGACATTAATGAAGTTTTGGTTGGTATATGGTTGGTTGGTAAGTTGGTAATATGTGTTTAATACACATTGAACGAAACCTATTTTAGTTATAGTAAAAGTTACTTTATTTTTACTGGTCATTTTGGATTTCTTTTTTTAACTTAGCGTGTGGTAGAACATAAATTAATAAGTTAGATGATTTGACGTAAAATGATTTATTACATTAATCTACATTTTCTAAGTACGATATAAAAAAGGTTAACAGATTTACATGACGTATAAATTGCACTGAATGAAAAGCGGTGGAAGTTCAAATTGGCACGTGATTATCACCTCATCGTGATGACACGCGACGCGGGGTGAAATGAAATTTGCGGGCCGGCGTGCGCGACCCCTGCGACCCGCACGAGTACGAGTAGACAAATCTCTGCAAACTGCTGTTTTGATAAGATGACAAGGAGTTAACGTTTTTATAACAGTCCACATTGCATGCAGGGTATGAAGTTTTCATATGAATGTACTTCGGTTTATTTTTAATTGATATTATCATTTTTTTTAAACAAGTATATTTACCAATAGCACTATATAAGCGACCGCTCGCAAAGCCGGCGCAGCTGCGGCGACTGCCGAAACCAATAGAAGGCGTAAATATGTGGCCTTGGGAGAGCCGTATATATTTCTGCCTTTTTCCGTGGAGGCCTTGGGGTGCGGAAGCCCGTCAGCTGTTCGACGACTTCTCTCGATCGTCGTCAACTGATCGACGCTTCAGGGATCCAAGGGCTGGCGCGCATTTCGGACAAAGGTTGAGCCTGGCCATTCAACGGGGAAATGCCGCTAGCCTCTTGGGCACCCTGCCCTGCGAGCGTAGTTATTTGGGGTCGATTTTTTACATTATTTAGTTTTATTTTTAGTTTGGTATAGGTTTATAGTTTTACCTATTATTTTTAGTTTTTAATTATGTATATATTAACTGTTGTGTAATAAAGTATGTACAATAAATAAGGTACACATTTAGTGTAATCATCATCATTATCAGCACTTGTAAACAAATAATAAAATTACACTATATAATGTATTATTGTATGGTGGTAACCGTACAATAAAACCATATGTGTTAAATTTGCATGAAGTATATGCGCCACAGATGGACGAATAACTCAATATCACTCCAACCGATTTTGATGATTCATTTTTTATTAGAAAGGATCTTCTCTCTAGAAGGGTAGTTTGAAGAAAGATTGGTTAGGTTATAATTAATTTAAGTAGACATTAATGAAGTATTAGTTGGTATATGGTTGGTTGGTAAGTTGGTAATATGTGTTTAATACACATTGAACGAAACCTATTTTAGTTATAGTAAAAGTTACTTTATTTTTACTGGTCATTTTGGATTTCTTTTTAACTTAACGTGTGGTAGAACATAAATTAATAAGTTAGATGATTTGACGTAAAATGATTTATTACATTAATCTACATTTTCTAAGTACGATATCAAAAAGGTTAACAGATTTACATGACGTATAAATTGCACTGAATGAAAAGCGATGGAAGTTCAAATTGGCACGTGATTATCACCTCATCGTGATGACACGCGACGCGGGGTGAAATGAAATTTGCGGGCCGGCGTGCGCGACCCCTGCGACCCGCACGAGTACGAGTAGACAAATCTCTGCAAACTGCTGTTTTGATAAGACGACAAGGAGTTAACGTTTTTATAACAGTCCACTTTGCATGCAGGCTATGAAGTTTTCATATGAATGTACTTCGGTTTATTTTTAATTGATACATGAAGCATAAAAGACGCAACGTTTTTTTAAACAAGTATATTTACCAATAGCACTATATAAGCGACCGCTCACAAAGCCGGCGCAGCTGCGGCGACTGCCGAAACCTTGGGAGAGCCGTATATATTTCTGCCTTTTTCCGTGGAGGCCTTGGGGTGCGGAAGCCCGTCAGCTGTTCGACGACTTCTCTCGATCGTCGTCAACTGATCGACGCTTCAGGGGATCCAAGGACTGGCGCGCATTTCGGACAAAGGTTGAGCCTGGCAATTCAACGGGGAAATGCCGCTAGCCTCTTGGGCACCCTGCCCTGCGAGCGTAGTTATTTGGGGTCGATTTTTTACATTATTTAGTTTTATTTTTAGTTTGGTATAGGTTTATAGTTTTACCTATTATTTTTAGTTTTATAAATAAGGTACACATATAGTATAATCTCTTTTTTATCAGCACTTGTAAACAAATAATAAAATTAGACTATTTAAGGTATTGGAATATATAAGATAATTGTATGGTGGTAACCGTACAATAAAACCATGTGTGTTAAATTCGCATGAAGTATATGCGCCTGCATTTGCATGAAGTATATGGACGAGTAACTCAATATCACTCCAACCGATTTCGATGATTCATTTTTTGTTGGAAAGGATCTTCTCTCTAGAAGGGTTTTATCAAACTAAAAGTTTGGTTAGGTTATAATTAATTATATTTCGTAATATTCCTACGATAATTACGAATTACAAAGAGGTCGTCCTCGTGTAATAGCGTTTAATGTTTGATTCGATGTGATGTCGGTTTTTGTTTTTTCTCGTAATTATACTTGTATAAGATACAGGAGAAATACTATTATTTGATAGTATTAAAACGTCATGTCCTTGAAATGATGTATTCATCATAGTCACAGGAGTTGTTGAGTAACGTACTATGTGACGATCTGCATGTTAACAGATACGAGTAATAGCGTAGTATGTTGGTTTACGTAACTTGTGGACATTTTTATAGTAATATGTAAATGTTAACGTGTTCTTAAGTGGGATTATGCACACACCCTGATATCCATCAGTACTTTTAACTTGTTTCAAAATACACCCAGATAGAAAAGGAAGAAATTGTACACGAATGTTTAAGTGAGCAATTGTGAAACGGCAATTAGTATGTAGGAGTATCACAAAAATTAACAGATCATGTCCTTCGACGGAGTCAAAGACAGGCACGGGAAAGTTCTGCTCCGAGGGATGTCTAAGAAAAGAAACCCAGCAGTGCGTCTTGATGTCCAATATTAATGGTGGAATACGTATATATATCCCTTCATCAAAGATGTCATTAGTACTATCGCCTGTCTTCATTTTCTTAAACGGTCTCATAACACCCTGTATATTGAAAAATTACTATTTGTTTCAAAAAAGTTATTCGATGCAATTACTTATAATATCGGTGAAAAATTACGTCTGTATTATCAAACAACATAATAACGTGCTTAGGAAATTAAAAAGAGGAAAGCCTGGTTTTGTAGCAACCTTACACTTTCTTTACTTTTTAGGAAGCCAGTTCTTATTAACAATTCCCGCAATTAGCATAAAGGCGAATACAATAGCGCACCTTAATGAGACGAAGTGGCGTCTCCCTCTGTCGGAAATGTGACAGGAGAAACCGAAACATGAAATTACTGCTTCCATAAATAATGTGAGTGATAATCATATTGACCGAGGTGAAGTGATAGGCCGTCATGTTTTTAGGGTTGTATACCAATACAATATCTTATTATATTAATTTAGATGTGGAAACGGAATTAATAATTTTGAATGGAGATAGCATGCATGTATCCTCTCTAAATGCGCAAATGAGAAAGTCTTTTAGTTTTCTGTGCATTTATAAACTTTGCAATTATAAAAAGAGTCTTTATGACACAGTAAGTTAACAATAATCAGATTACTAAGAACTCTAGGGCTATTACTATCATTATCGTCACCTCGGAAAGCTTTGACGATACGATTAAAGAAGTGGCAGAAGTAATTCCAACTTTTCTATAATTTTCTCTTTTTTGTGGAGATTCTGCTTACTAAGCGGTGAAATTACGGACAGGTTAATATTTGTATGTATGGTCAGTTTTCCGTTGACGTTGATCGCTCACGATTTCCAGCTTCTTCTACTCTAAACAAACACTCCAGTGCATCTGTTCAACAGCTGCGGGAATATTACAAACCTCTGTCTCACATCCCGCTGCAACTGGCTAGGTTCAGATTTCTGGATGCGAACAGTCTTCGTCCCATTGTCGTATGTGTGCTTCAGCACTATGTATATAGTTGGTATACTTGGCATCGCTGTATGGCTTGAAATGATTCGTAGTAGTATTCAAAGTAATCTTTATGACAACCCTAAAGGACACGTTGCCGCAAGTCTCTCCCCGGATTTGAGCTTGACGCTTGCAAGGCCTTCCCGCTAAGTGCTATACACCGAACTGACAATCAAGCACAACGTCGGAAACGGTGGTCATATCGATAAGCCGGTCCGGTTATCCGTCGCTCTGACACCCCGACGTGTTATTACGGCATTAAGGAAAGTGAGCTTGCAGAATTATGTGCTCTTATCTTTAGGGCGATCGACATGAGTATCTGCATGGTAGTTTCTTTTAGAGCTGCACATCGCTTTGTGTGTTACAATCCTTATCGAGATAGATTCAGATTCTTTCAGATATTTGAGACACTTACGTTTTCAACCGACTTCAAAAGAGTTCTCTCAATACTACTGTATTTTTAATGGTATTATCCACTCATAGTGTCGTAAGTTCGGTAATAAAGGGTTTGTCTTAATTTAGATCTCATTTAATTTTTGTTGGCACAAGACTGGGTTAAGAAGATATTCTAGGAATCTTATGAAAATCCTATGAAAGAAATTTTCATTGCTGTTTTGGTAGGTTTGCGAAAATCCAAGACACCTAGTCTTAATTTTATAGAACTATGGAGTCATAACGACGGCGATGACGAATATGAAGAAAGAAAGAGAATATAAGTACCAGAACTTTGTACGATACTTTGAAAGTGAAAAAGACCATCCGCGAAGTAGCGTTTATGTTTTCGGGTTCTACTATACACAAGAGCTTAAGAAGAGGATTTCAACATACTCTATTGATTTGATTTTTGAAAAAAGAAGCATCGCAATTGTACCAATGTAATATGAGCGGGTCTGACGGCAATACAATGATATAACGCCGTCAAGCTGTTCTGAAGATGGATCCGTAATGTATAAAATCGATTGTTAATTAGAGAACAGCGTGAGGTTATCGGATTTCTTTCAATTATTAACTATACACAAACTATATCTGATGTATGTGTTGACTAGATTTTTGGTAATGAGTTCTATTATGATCGGCATATTAGTTAATTAAATTTACGACCCTACGAAATACATATCTTCTTCTTCCGTCATCGTATGTTTATCTCGTATAAGCTTCCATTGGGTGCGCTGGTATTCTTTTACCTTTTACGCAATGAGACTCTGGAATGCGCTGCCAACAAACGTACGTACAGCTGGAACTAAATCTACTTTCAAACATTTATTGTTTGACAATTGCTGTTCCTATCCATCTATAATTATATATATGTATCTATTTATTATTATATGTAATTATTTTGTTTATATAATTAATTTTATTTGTAAGTAGGTATGTATATTATATATGCATGTGTTAGATAATTGTATTATAGTTACTTTTTTGACTATCGAATGATTCGTTTCGAATGTTTAGATTATATGTCAAATGAATTTGCCAGTTACTCTATATTTATAACAGATTCGTTTATTCGACACATATGGTATATGTGTGTTATAATATGAATAACTAGTTGTTAATGTATGTGCTATTAAAACCAAAGAGTATTAAATATGTAAAGGATTTGTGAGGAGTCATGTTGTTGGCTCCTCACAATGTTATAAGAGCTGTAGTACAGTTCAGAGGTTTTAGAGTTGTTCTGCTGTGTTGTGTTATTAGTGTTGTTTGTCGGTAACGCCTCTGTACATAAGCTAAGTACTCTCTGGTTATCTACGTTGTTATATATATTGTATATCATTATGTACTGCCTGACCGGATCTCTTATTATTATTAAAATATATCTATATAATAAATATATAACTTCGATTCTGACACATGCATTTATGTTTTTATAGTTTTCTTTTATTTATAATTTTTTCACATAGCTTGCACCCGTTACTTTGTCTCTAGACAACCCCAAGGTAGACTGGCAGAGAATGCCATTTGGCATTAAGTCCGCCTATTTGTACCTTTTTTGTATTGTGTGCAAATAAAGAATAAATAAATATGCTGAGTGGACCACATGCTGCTATTATAGAGGTCGAAATCTGCGGCTTTTGAGCCACGTGGCTCTTTTTTAAGTAAAACTTCTTTGCGCACGCTTGACTTGGAGAGTAAGCTGGTGGAATTGTTACCAAAAGTTACATCGGACGAGAAGGAAGGAAGTTCAGAGGGAGATATAAGTTAGTGAAGATGGAAAAAGAGAGAGTTACGTTTCGTATATTATTTTTGTATATTCGTTTCTAAGAGGAAGCAGTACGCGCGCACATTTTTTATTTCTATTTTGTACTATCGTGTCTACTTTATATTTTGTGTATATACTACAACACACGACTGAAGTCGTACTCGTTTTTTCATAAATTTTGTTGCATTTATCCAAGTTTAGGACTTTTCCGTCACTTACGTTCCGTTCTTTGACGTCATTAAAGTGGCTCTTTTATTACATTCTGGATAATCGATGAAAATTGATAAAAAAACTTTACCGACCCGTGTCTTATCGTCTTTGTGATTGTGTGATAACAATTTGTAAGCGCTCTTCGCCTCTTTTTGCCTTAGGTGATCTGCTTCTCCTAAAAATACATAGTAGTGTGAATATGTGTATGGATAGGTAAAAGCTTCAAGAACATTCAATCTAATGATCTTGTATAGACGAATAACATCGGTCAATTTCGAACAAACCATTCGATTTTAATGACCATCTTGTTTTATGCCATATCCAAAAACTTATTTTTATGTCTGTTCAAAACTTAAAACCATTTCGTTAATTTTCAATAACACGTAACACTCTTGTTAGATTTTTATCCGACTTCTAAATTTACTTCCTTATTTATAGAAATCTTTGTATATTAACTTCATTGACATTGATTCATTTGACCTAGAAGCGGAGTTTTATATCCGTTTTACGGCTCACGAAACGGAAGATGTATTAAGATTTGATTGATACGTGCGTTTGTTTTTATTTTAAACGTGAATTATGAGTTATCCAAGTCTTTTATTTTTTATACGTCTTGTTTTATACGAAAGCCATTACTTTGTTACGCAAGCGCGTAACTAGAAGATAGTATCGGTGGAATTGTTGAAATGATTGTTCTTTGTTACAGGTATGTATTGAGATCGACATCGTTCGTTACGGAATAAGGGCCGGCGTTCAATCGATAAAAGGTTTGTGTGGAATAAATTAACGGCTGATAAGCTTATGACTCGACAAATAAACTTATATAATACTTTTAACCGCTGAGCTTCGATAATGTGTTTTTATTTAGAAAGGAAACAAAGTAAGTCGTAATTTGTTACCATTTCTTCTTAACGTATCTCTCCGACTAGCAATACTTGGCAGTCCGTCAACTATATCTCTCTCTGTGTCTTGCGAGGCGAAACGGGAAGGACTCGTAATTCCATTCCACTCTGATGTTACACAACCACGATCTCTTTCTACAACCAGCACTTCTTTTGCCAGCAACTTTATCATATATTAAGAACACGATTTATTTCCAAACCTTCAATTTGGGGCCGAGCCTAATCCTTTCGCAGTTGTAATGCTCTTGCAGCTCCTTGGGTAACGGTGATCGCTTAAGAGCCGACCGCATTTTCTGCTGTGATTGACAGCGTGTCACATAAGGGACCTAATATGCTTAGTAGAAAAGAGGATTTACTATATTCATCTCCAATTCAATATGCCATGACTAAGGATTGCTTTTCCTATTGAAGCAACTGACCATGCCGTGTTGCAGTCGCGTACGCGACAAATGGAGGGATAACCCAATATCACGCCAACCGATTCCATTGATTCATTATTTATTGGAAAGGATGGAGGTAGTTCAAGAGAAGTTTGCTTAGATTCTGATAAATTCTATTTCATAATATGCCTACGAATAAAAGAGAGTTTTTAGTGGGGTGTTAGCGTTTATCGTTTGATTCGATTTAAAGCCTGTTTTTGTTTTTGTTCGTAAATATACTTGTTATTTGACACTTTCCAAACAATTCTTATTTCGTGAGTGTCTAATAAAATGGATATTATCCTGGCCGTTTCGTCCACACGTAACACGCAAAATTGTGTTGGTAATTCTTACAGCATCTTAAAATCTCAACTGGCCAACATCAAATTACTTTTATTTTATTAAGGGCTGAAAATAACGGCAGATTGAATAAGTAATATCGCACACATAACATACATGTACGAAGTTTTATGTAAAAAGTATTTTAGGAACCGAATAAGTTCTTATGTAACTTATTATGAAATAACTTCTCCTTTTTTAAACCACGTTAATTAAATATGATAAGCGTAAAGTTTCATTACATTAATGGATTGTGACAATAAATTTGGGACCTTGATCTTACGTAAGTGTAATTTTTGCTGCGTATTCTTTAAATAAACATGCACTCTTTTTTTCATTTTATCACTTTTAAGCGGGGTGAAACAGACACAACAATCGCTGTTTTATATGTCGCAGATGGCGAGGCCATCGCTATACGTAAATGTTACCTTGAGATGTTTTCAAACGTACGGAACCGAAAACGTAAAGAACCTGTGAGTAATGGAAATTATTTCCCGATCATAAGATCGTAATGTCAAATGCATAGTTAACCAATAGGCTGGTACGGAGATTAACACTCAATACGTATTTATTTGTTTCCGAGATTGCCTTTTTTTGTTCACGGGGAGGAAATCTTCAACAAGATACCCCGCCTTCTGGGGGGAAGGCGAGGTTATGTGGGGTTTTTACCCTCTAAAATCTCCCCGGCGGCCCTTCCTCGGTGCATAGTGAGGTGCTCCGGGATCTCCATAGGAACGCACCGGAGCCTCTCTGCACTGTGCTCTTAGGAGAGCACGTCTCGGGGAGGCAGGTTACTCCCTCCCCTCTTGTAGCCTCGCAGTACGAGGCGACACGGGCCTACCGTTGTCGCCCTCTTCCCGGGTCGACCTTGACGGACGACAAAGGCCCCCACCCTTGTCGCCCAGTGAACCTGAGGCCGCTTTTAGTTGCCTTCTACGACCGTAGTCATATTCTTTAGAGGCCAGAACTACAGGGCTGTTCCGAGGTTGCCTAGCGTAACATCACAAACCGTTGTCTTATCGTTGCCGTTACAGTCATATCAATTATCATCCCATCATTACCAAATACAAATATACACACGGATAGCGTTGCTAGTAGTAGCCCGTTGCCCCTCCATCGGTAAACAATAGTGTTCCAATGAACTAAAAGGCTTACAAAGGCTCGGGACCCTGGATGTTCCTCTTTCGGGTTACTAATGCCTTGAAATAAACAGCAGGCGTAGTAACCAAATCTGCAAAAGATATGCATAAGGATTTCAACGAATTACATGATATTAATCTGACCTGATTCCACTAACCTTAGCGTCACGCGTCGGTACGCACACGTTCGGTCCTACAGCAGGATATCGATTCTAAGCACCTCACGCGATACGCCACTCAATGCTTTTGTAAAGAAATGTTTGTATATTTTTAAACGACATCAAAATAGAAGACGTTCTCAATTTATTTGTATGTTTGTGCAACCGGTGCTCTCCGTTAATGAACCGATCCTGAACTGTTTTTCAAATGGGTTTACTTTCAATTAGGTCCTTTTTTTTTCAATTATGTCCTATGCTAATTTGCCATACTACCTTGGATTCTGGAAATATAACAGGGTTCTCCTAAAAATCGTATTGAATAATGATTGATGATTATCATATTAGTAGGATAAGAATTAGTTTGCTGGATGTAAGTGCTAGGCTAGCTTGAAAATTAGTTTTATTTTTACTTTTGTGTTCTTTTTATTTTTATCTTAACATTGTCACTCGCCAATTAATTGCTTGCAGTCTACGCCTATAACTGCGATGGCATTAACTTCACAACTTTTCACTGTTTTATATATTGTTTGTTAACAATGTTCATTGTGTTGGTGTAATAAGTAAATAAATAAATAAATATAAACTTGTTACAGTTGATCTATGCTCTATGAAGCAGAACTGTACAAAAACAATAGGACTGTATTTGTTTATCAGATTAAGTAACAAATTATTATGTAAAACTTTGGCAGCTGCGCTCCCTTCTATCGATTCCCGACACCCCACGACACCGTATCGATCGACCACGGTTGAATGAGAATTACGCTGGCACAACCGTTACAGGCACGTGTGAAAGGTGGTCCGTGCAAGGGGGCGGTCCGCCCACGGCAGTCAAAGGTCTTCGTATTAATCTGTTCGAAGATCTGCTTGTAAGATCTGATGTTTATGCAACCCGGTGTTGCTTCTTGCCTTTCATACTTAAGGTGTTTATTGGCCTCGCTGTGTACGTTGTGTTTGTTTCACACGGATTTTATATCTGTATATCATTTGTTCGTTCGTAGTAAATTCATATGGTATATATATAGATACATATGTGAAATATTTATATAAACTAAAATTAAAATCACATAATTCGTAGCTCTTTTTATGATTGACATTGTTAATCATAGTTACTTCACCGTTACCAAGCAGCCGTATAATATCCGCGTATGTGTTTCAAGCTCACAGTATGGTGTTACGTTTTTTTTATTGATTTTATTTTTTTCATTTGCATTTAATAAAATTAGCATTTTGCACTTATTCCCTATATAAACTATAAGGCAAATTTCGTACTCCTCCGTCCACGATTTTTTTCATTACAAGAGGTAAAAAGTTTTTTCTTATTATAATGATTTGTTAGCTAACAACACGGCACCCATCCATTGTTATGTATAATAACAACTTCCAATGATATCTTAGGGATTTACCTGAACCTTATTGTTTATCTATTTCATCATATTAACTTGGCAGTGTAAACAATAGTTGTAACTTTGTTAGTTCCTAATCTGACTTCTAATTAATTTGGTATAAAGTTAGCGAGGACGCGACGTTGTGACGGTATTCGTTATAAATAATTCTTGGTACAACGTTACGCTGTCTCAATAAAGCGAGTGTATTAGTTATTGGACTATTTCATTCCATAAGACCTACAAGTTATTATATCACAATATTTCTTAAACCCTTATCCATTGTATATAAACATTGATGGTCCGATGGCTATTTGTTTGACAGTGAGAATAGACTTACCGTCTTAAAAAGCAATTTCAACAAACAAGAGGAAACCAAAGATATGGCATCTCATTAAACAATTCAATAATTTTTTTTTTTAAATTTTAATATAGTCCGTAAAGACAGTTTCATCCAATAGGTTCTATTCGCGTAAGTTAGAAGTTAACACTTTTATGTTCAATGCCCCGATCTTAATTTTCGATCGTTTCCGCACGTAGACGTCGAGCTGCGATCTAATTCAGTAACAGGATGCGGGGCATCAGGTAAAGCGGGCTCGAAATATACACGTTTGGGGTTCTTAACGCTGGAGTCCTGCAGGTACGTAGCTGGAGTGGGCGGCCGGTGTGGGCGGAGTTGCAACAGCAGCCGATGCGCCCGTCCGTCACGGAAATGAATTTATGACTTGCCATTGTCTATTGCTTCGTTTGATGTTTTGTAACAGTCGCTTGTTCATGCGCTATCTGTCTTTTTAATTTAATATCATTTGCATTTATTAAGCTCATTTGATTCACTACATTTAAAAGCATGCACGTGACAAGCCTTTTGGTTCAGGGTGCGGTATGCGGAACGTAGGTTGTAGATTCGAATACACTGCTTAAGCTTAGTAGGGAAGATTAACAAGAATGCTAGTATAATATTTGTAAAACAAAAAAAATATGTGATGTGCTTCATGGGACACCGGACAGGAAGTTCTTTCGGATAATATGGAAGCAACACAATTTAAAAAAAAATCGTTAAAGCGCCACCTGTGATCAGAAAGTTAAACTACACGCTTAATAGTTACGCTATCTGCCACCGTATACCGACAATAGCATTTCCGTTATATATTTTTCTTACGGTTTTGTTCTCACATTTTTTTCGGTTCGGTCGCGCAGAAAAACCTCTATCTCCTCCTAGCCTGTCGTAAAGAAGTTCGTTCCAATATTGTTAGCATTAAAAAAATACATTTTGCGCACAAACCTATCCTGCTGGCTAAGAAATGCACCGCGCTTAACCTGAACCTTTAGGGATCTTTGCAAAAACAGCAAGTGTTTTTTTTAAAAAGGGAACTCGAATCTTCGAATCCCTGACCGTTGACTCGTAAGTCCTAGTAAAATCTTAATTACACATAACAAAAGTAGGTTATAATGTAGCGACAATAAAGAAAGTGTTATATACACGGTCCAACGTAGACGCATCCAGCGGCGCCACGCTACACGGAAGTGCACGCAACTCGTCAGACAAGCGGGAAGTGTGGAGTAATTGTAACTCGATACAAGTGAACAGATAACGCTCATTTCGCCAGGAAGGATAGTTGCCCGGTCTAACGCACCATAATCACCGATATCAATGGGCGTGACTGTTTAGGCTCGCCCGAAACGCTGGAAGTGTCTTTGCTTAGTGCTTAGCTAGTAAGCTAAGTTATCCCGAAAAATAATCTTAGCTGACGTTAGGAAATACACGTTTTATTTTTAACCGATTTAAACAAGTATATTTACGAGTAAAACCAAAAACCGATCCGAGCTTTATGACCTCTACCAAAAACTGCACGTGGCTGGGCACATCAAATTAAACAGACTTAGATGGGTTGGTCATGTGCAGAGAATGGATGAAGCCAGGATACCCAAGGCAGTTATGACGAGGGACCCCGAAGGTCGAAGAGGACCAAAGCTCCGCTGGTTAGACGGTGTCAATCGAGACGCCTAAGAAATTGGCATAAGAACCTGGAGGACTGCGGCCATGGATAGACCGATGTGGAGGAAGTTGCTTGACCAAGCCGAAGCTCACAAAGGGCTGTAGAGCGAGAGAAAGAAGATAGTACTTATACAAGAGCATTCCTAACAATCGTATGAAATAATGTTGATTAAGATATTAGTAGGATATGCTATATATATATATATATATATATATATATATGATATATATATGATATATAATCAACACTAAGTGCTGCTTAATAACAACGTCCACTGACGAGAAGGAACAAAAAGAACAACTATTCTATTATATAAGGGACCTGGAAATCGGGGCGAAAAGCGTATAGCAAAGTTTGTGAATTTTTTAAACTTATATATTTTATATTTTTAATGCGCTATTTTTAACATTTTTTTTAAATATTTTCTATCTTATACTACTTTCTACGAGAATAACGTGGAATACGTTACGATTTAGTTACGTAAAGTATCACTCACTGATCTCATAATGAATACAATCCGAGATCGTTTAATCAGTGTTAATTCTAATCGTACCATTTACTTATGTAACTATCGTTTTGTTTTATAAACACAAAAAGCTTCCGCGTCGGATCCCTATCAACTTTGACATGTATTGGTGCGTAGCTTTATATCGGATGTAGTTTTATATCTATCGTTTTTGAGTTACGTAATTAACACATTTTGATGTTTAATAAATATTAGAAACGATTTAATTTTTTAATATAAGAAAACTATACACGATACTAACTAAAAAGGGAAATATTTATAATATAATAGGTATTTTACAAAACATTTACAAAAAACATAACTGTGCCAAACCGTCGCCGCTTGGCACCGCGCCTAAAAGGCTGGTATCATTGCCACGTTGTATGGCAATGTTTAGCCTCTGTCACCAGCTGTGTAGCCAGCCCTCCGGTCACCAGATGTGTCGACCAACTTCTTAGCATTATAGTAACTTCTCAACATTTTTGTCGGCAAGTTAGGCAAACGCAACGTGTCCTACGTGTCAAGGTGGTCTGACGTTCTCATAAATGTTGGTTGGTAGCTGTAACTGCTTACAACCCCTCCTTTTTGAAAACGTTGGGGGATGCCTATGTCCAGCAGCGGATGTTCCACGGATGACATGATGATGATTATTATATAGCTGTAAGTTTTCCTGCAAGCAAATGAATGAATATATTTAATGATATATAACGTTTGAAGTCGCTTTTCAACCGACTTTAAAGACGAGGAGGTTCTCAATTCGTCTGTATGTTTTTTTCTATATTTTTTACCTCATAACTTTCGACTGGGTGGACTGATTTTGATGAATCTTTTTTATTTGAATGTGGTAATTTTAGTTTCCGTTCTAGTATCCAATACTGTCATTTTTGCATTTTCATTCAGTGTGTACGCGCCAAATGTACGAATAACGCAAATCATGCCGAAAAGGATGTATTTTAAGCGTATTTTAATGACAGTTTGGTTAGGTTCTGATTAATTATATCTCGTAATATTCCTACGTTAATTCGGAAATGCAAAGAGGGCAGCCGCGCGTAATAGAATTTCATATTTGATTAGAATTGAAGTTGGTTTTTGTTTTTACTAATAAATATATTTGTATTATTTTACTACGTCCGGACGCGTAGTCCATCACTT
Source organism: Meandrusa payeni (assembly GCA_029286785.1). Lineage (NCBI taxonomy): Eukaryota > Metazoa > Arthropoda > Insecta > Lepidoptera > Papilionidae > Meandrusa > Meandrusa payeni. The sequence goes on from JAGSMX010000022.1 coordinate 5,930,465, forward strand.
GAAGGTGAAAGGTCTCTGATGTCAAGCGCCTCTTGATCCTAGTGCCTCTCACGAAAGGTCTACTCAAAACTATTTATCTCTGCCTCGGTTCTCGCTGACTGATGGAATCGATCTCGCCCCACGCTAATGAAATTTATTACGTGTATTACCCGATATCAATCATTTACCATCGGTTTTGCGATTCAATTTTCTCTTCTGCAGTATTTATCTTCGCCTATAAATTATTAGATAATATTAGAAAACATGACATACGTGACGGAGATTTGTAAGGGAATTACATGCCTCCTTGCTGACGTCTTTATGACATTTATTTATTATGTAGCTTTCGCTGTTTGTTGGGATTTGACATTATATAATAATTATGTTTAATGGCATTGTGTAGGCTAAGCTTAAAAAATGGGCTCTTATGTTTAGACATAGATGCAGTGATTCCTGTATGTATTTCACCAAGCTTAGTCCCACAGGTAAACTCATCGCCATACGCCAAACACAAATTTTAATATGAGCTGATATTCGAACCCCTCATCATTTGATCGTAAAATCGAAAGCCTAGTTAGTTCATTAGGCTACACTGCTTACCGTGATTTTTTTATGACGAACTATACAGATTAAACAGAGAAGCTGACGTGCTTTACTTGACATAAGGGTCCTCCCGGTTAAGGGTAACCTCGGATTGGACGGCTACTATGCATTTTTTTTATTTTCTAAAAAAGAAAGCCAGCAATATTTCTTTTTTTTTTTCAAAAATATTACTTACATTCTTTGTTAACCATTCCCACTAAGATTATAAGCTTATGCTAGGAGATGGTTCACATAAAAATAATCGAATGGTGGATTCGAACCTACGACCTTACGATTCGCAGACCGTGCTCTACACCATTAGCTATTAACGCTTCAAACCACTCTATCTAAGTTCTAATGGTGGATTCAACGACCTTATGTTACGCAGACCTTAACCTAAATTTTAAGTTTAGTTAAGAATTTAGTAAAAGAGCTACTTTAATGATCTAATAATTTTTGTAAAGTCGGAACAATGCAACAATATTTATGAAAAAAGAGCCATACATAAGATGCCAAAGAGCCACATGTGGCTCAAACGCCGCAGATTCAGACCGCTGACCTAAGACATTACACTATTGACGATTTCTAGCAATGTTAGCGTAACACCGCAAGATTTGATGCCTTGAACAAATCTAGATCGCGACATACAATAGCGTGGAGCGATATTCACGAAAGATGTTACAAACTTTCACTTGGCCCTACAGAGCGTGACCATTAGGGGGCATTTCTCTTTTTAACTTAAACAAATTGTCGGCCGCCTATTGCTCGAGGTAAGGCGGTTAGATGATAATTACGTATAATAAGCTTATTGCTTCAATTACACGCAGAATAAAATCAACGAATAATGAAGCAACAAGAAATTACATGCAGACAATTTTTAGTAACACCTGGTTACACTTTTCGACTTATGATGTGAAGGTTGCGGATTCCAATCACAGATTACTTGTACCAATAAATTGTCGTTCAGTTTTATTAGGTTAAAAAAAATAAGCTTTTATAATGTGAGCCCGGTATAGCGATGAGCTCACAACGTGTTACATTAGGGACATACTTGATGAAAACCGAATGCTGTCTCTGTCTACCTCGCTTTGAGTAAAAAAAACGTGAGAGCTTATTTTTTTTCTCCTACTTTTAATGGTTAATAATCGATCGATGTTAGTTTGAAGGCTTTTACAACTTCACTGGATTGACATTAGGCCGAGGTTTATTTGAGGCTGAGCTGAACCTCTATTACGAATAACTTTTTTTTATCACCAACTATTGTAACATTAATACAGTTATAACAACAAGGCCTTTGTCGTCCGCCAAAGTGGACCCGGGAAGGAAGCGCTATCGGCTGGCTAGTGTCGCTTTGCACTGCGAGGGCACAGGGGGAGAGGGATTAAACTCCCCTCCCCCTGAGACGTGTTCTCCGGAGAGCACAGGAAGGGCCACCGGGAGGGTTTTAGTGGGTAAAAACTCCACATAAAATACCTCGCCTTCCTCCCAGAAGGTGGGGTATCTTGTTAAAGATTTCCCTCCCCCGTCAACAAAAACAAAGTAACCATAACATTTACGATAAGTTACATCCTATTTTTTATAGTTTATTTAAATTAACTAACACTCTCTAATCATATTTGTTCATACACTTTATAGTATATTTAATAACTAACTACTTACCCTTACTACCCTACTAATCCTTAGATGCTAGGAGCGTTGCTGGAGTTTCTTCGGTCACTTCTTCTCCCAGCGCCACCGCTTCCCGAAGTGGCACTCAAAGTTAGTTTAACTTTTTTTCTCTTTATTTGGGACAATAAACAATAGCACAATTGATATTATAAAAGACATATTAGAAATAAAATATGTAACTGCACTACCAACAACATTATCCACAAATTATTAAAAATATATAAAAATTAAGAAGAAGAATAAGGAAATAAATGAACTAATAAATGCTTATTAACTAAATAAGCTGTCTTTAATACATTTTCTAAATTAAGTAGTAGGCAATGAAAACAAATCAACATCTGCGAAGTACTTATTGTATATATCCACCATACGACGGAGAGGTGAACGCACACCAGCATTGGAACGACACGAGTTTAAAGAAAATAAATTTCGAATGTCCCTTAGAATATCCGTGAAATAGCTACCGACCGAGTCGTGGTTCGGCCCTCTCGAGCGCCCTCGGATCGGAATGCTTACGCGTAACATAGTAACCGTCCAAGCCGAGATTACCCCCTACCGGGGGGACCCTTGTGTCGAGTTACTAGCGATAGTGGTTCAGGCTAAGCGACCTAAGAGCTATGCCACCTCTCAATCCGGTGAAGCAGTCAAGGTCAGCTTCTCTAGCCAATATGTGTAGTTCGTTAAAAAAAAATTAATAACTAGCGTTAGAAACTTAGCGAAATGACTACTAGGAGAGGCATAAGCTTGGCTTTTGATATGATATTTATTATGAAAGTTATTCAAACTCCCCCTTGTATTGATTGCCAAATGTGACCTCTGATCTGATTGACATCTATGTAATTATTGATCGGTTACTTTATATATATATATATATATATATATATATATATATATATATATATATATATATATATATATATATATATGTATATATATATATATAAATATATATATATATATATATATATATATATATATATATATAATGACTATATAGATATACTAAAAAATAGCTTTTCCTTTTCGAATATAACTGATTTGTTATTTTTTTGTTATATACTACTAAACGTTTACGTGAACCAAAAATTTAAAAACAAAAAATTCTTTACATTACTTTACGACCGACCCTTTTTGGGTTTTATCCAATACAAGTTACATACATGAGCAACTTTGCCTTTGTGATTGTAACTTCCTGCATCTGACACGTTATTGGTGAAAGTGTACACATATCAGAATAATACCAATTACGATTCTTCAACAGTTCCATTTCCATGTGTAGTACTCTCGGAAACTTCTCGAAACAATTCCACGTTTAATACAATAACGTAATCACTGGTTTCTTGCTTTCGTTTTTTTGTTTCCTGAGGGTATAACAATAGATACGTACGGATATAGAAAATGACATTCGATCATTAAAGTCACTTATTTAACTTTACACATTTTATAAATAAAAGCATTGACGTCGTCGACCCAAAGAAGTAAGCAGAGAGAGGAGAAAATCACAGATCTTCGTATCCATGTTCATCGCTTCCGAGTCCTTCTGATATATATTACTGTATCACCAATCTGTTCGATATATACACATTCGTCTAAGACAGGGGTACCCAACCTTTTTGTACTCTAGAGCACATTCTAAAATCTCGGTCGAGTGGCGGTCATCACATATTTTTATTTAACTAACTCCTTCCATAACTTCTCATTTTCCCATCATTTATTTTCTTATCTTCATAATTTATTAATTAATAATAAATAAAAATGTTTCAAAATAATAAAATTATTTTTCATTTTGCATACACCCAGAGAAATATATTTACAAATTTTTTAATTATTATTTAAGAAAAAAATCAGTCCGTGTCGAATAATTGCGAGCACATACGAATCGTTCACCATATCGCCCGCGGGCACGAAGTAGGAGGTGGGAACCTCTGGTCTAAGACTAGGATACCTCCACTACTTTTGCCTTATGGTTTTTTGTCGCGTTTCCTCAATTCAAAACACGTGCAAACTAATAAAACATGTCTATTATTGTACTCAAATTATTAATATTATAATTATAATGATTCCCAATGTTTACTCAAATGTTACTCAGTGATTAAAACGATAGCCTGCAAATAGCTGTCATTATGACGTACCGGAATAAAATTCCTTAGGTTTACAAAAACATCTTAAAAATAGTACAGACAGTATAAAAAATAAATTGTTTAATAACTTTCGATTAACAAACAAACAAACAGTGAGATGGATCACCAGGCCTAAACCCCACGGATGTGCACTATAAATATCTACTAAAAGTATTACATAAGCGATTCCAACCTATAATGAAGAGTACGGCACCTCGGGAATTTGATGTTGATAGTAAATAAAAAAATATATTTTATTCAACTCCGATTTAGGTTTAATTTTATCACTTTCCTCTAATTGAGTAACATTCAGCCATGCGGGACCATTTCTGTTTGTTCTTAAATTGGATTTCAAAAAGTTTCCGTTGAACAGGTTTCTTTTAAAATGGCACCACAAAACTGTATAACTTGTATTGTTGTCAAATTGTTAGCACGATTGTCTAATATCTTATACTAGCTGCGCCTCGCGGTGTCTACCGTGATTGAAAACTATTTATATAATTTTTAAAAGTGACCTTAGTTACTTTTTTTATATCAGCAATGTGCCAGTGAAACTCCCGTCAAATTGGTCCAACCGTTCCAAAGATTAGCTGGAATAAACAGGAACGGACTCACAGACAAGTATAGGAAAAAAAAATATTTTGATATATATTCATATGAATGTAAAAAATATGTACAAAGCGGTTATTTTAATATTACAAACAGACACTCCATTATTTATTTATTAAGATTTTATAAATTTGTATGTTTCTATAAGAAATTATTAGTATTTGCAAGCTTTTATAGTGTGACTTCGATACAATTCTTAAGTGGGTTCAGAAGGCATTCGAGATATTTGATATGAGATATTTTTAGATAGCGGCTAAATTTAGGCCAATTATGTCAGACACTCGAAGGGCAAGTGCTAATTGTTCGAGTTTGATGTTCGTTCCGAAATCTTTAACACGTTAACAGTAACAGCTAGTTACAATATGTTCCAAATCAAGTTTTTCTCTAATATATTAATCTATTAGTACTTTAATATTCTAAAATAAGTGGGTAGTAATGTCCTTAGCAATTTCAAGTTTCATATTAATTACAATTATAGATTTGTCTGTATTTAATGAACAATTGAATAGGCATGTTTTGATATTTTTATTTCAAAAAGACAGTTACGACACTTTGTGTTATGTGTATAATTTGAGACGTACTTCCGAGAATTTATGCCTTGCTAGTACTTGTTAGTACTTGTAAATACAATGTCTTGGGCTGGGTTATTCTTAAATGCCTATTAATGAAAATTGAAGACCAAGTCATTCGATTGGAATAGAAAAGTCCCGCTAAATGAGCCGAAAAAAGTTATCATTCCATTCCTGTCAGGCTAATGCTTTGAAACTATTCACGTTGCTGTAAATTTTTATCCTTCGATAAAACATCAACAACGCGTGAGTTACGTTCGTCTCTTTCACGCGCTATTCGGTCGTGGAAAGTGAGGGAGATAGATGAGGTAGGGCGCACGCGTGGCCGTTGACGCTCGGTTCGAAATGAAACGGAACAGTTTGCAAGTCGCCGGCACCGCGCATGGCCGACTTCAGCAGACAGTCTGTTACGCTCAATTCGTGAATTTATTTTAACTTTTAAAAACTGTCATTTTACATGATTTTAATATTTAAATAGTGCCTTATTAATGGATGTGTTAGTGTATGCATGGATTAACTCAACAAACAACTGATCGTCGAAGCAAAGTGACTTGTGTGTGATTATTTGTTTTGGCGTTGCATTTTGTGTCCTTTCGGTATATATTGCAATTAAGGTTTCTTTTAGACGGTGCTTCGAGGCTTTGTTAAATGTTGGTGCACGTTTTGCTCCGTATATTGGCACGAGCCCTTAATAATAATAGTGCACCAAAACCAGTTTGCGCGTGCGGTTTGTTCGTTCTCGGTTGTCCTGCGTCTCATATGCGGGCACCTTTCTTACGGACGAAATATATCATCAGCATTTAACGCCGCTTGGTCCTGGAGTGTTGACGTCATCACACATATTATGTATTGCATCGATGACTTTAGACATTTACCTATAAACTGGCGAAAAATAATCAACTCTCGCACCTCTCGCTAGACCGATTTGCCTTGACCCTACAATGCGTTAAGACTTATTGACTTTCAATTTCGAGGTTAATTAAATTCTACGCATACTTGTCACTGTAACTTCTAATATTGTTTGAGATTTATAAGTATTGAAATATAAATCACTTTTTACTATTAGTTATATTCAATACACAGCCATATACTTGCCCATCGCACTCACTATAAAAACCCGTCAAGTGGACAAGTCCGATTGACGGCACTTAGCGCGTAGTTCCTTATAATTGCATTTAAGGTTATCTTTCCTACAGTGCAGTGTGTGTGAACTCATAAATCTTGAATCATTCTTGTCTCGCGCACAACTCTCGCCAAGTCGTCTCCATCGTGAATTCGTCCGTTTTCTTGCCACTTGTTGCACGCTCCGTTTAGCTTCTCAAACGTGACTTCATCGCTATGTTTTTTGCTATCGCGCGCTTGAATTCTCTTATCTAACTGAAAATTACAATCTAGTTTTAAAATTGCCCAATTCGATTCCAATAACACGTTTTTGTAAATGTCCAATTATTATTCTGTTGTTGACTTAAAGTTTCAAAGTTACTTTTAACGTGTGGCAAACTTCCAACACTGACATATGTAAATTAATACCATCCATCAAAGAAAGCGAAAACTAAACGAGCTCTCGTAAGATTGTCTTGTAATGATATGCCCATGGTCTACTTTATACCTGATTAACGTTTTGAACTTATAACAATGCTAACTAGCAGTGGAACAGCAGCTGTGCAGCTGTTGAGTCAAATACCCACTCATTATAAAGCAGCTTTCATGAATCATGAGTGTTAAAATCTGTATGAATGCTAATAGCATGTTATAACGCTATGTTTTCCTGAGCTAAGTTTGAAAATAGTGGTTTTATACGTATGAGTTTGCAGGATCATTTTAAGTAGATGCGAAGCATGTATTGTTACTATATTTTGTCTCCGAGTTACTTTGATATTTAATATTGTCAATAATCTGGATACCATAATGCTAACGTTTTTTATGAAACAAAAATAATAGTTTGTCTTACCTTTTCGCTTTTGTGCACAAAGTCAAAAGTTTCTTAAAGTATTGTTTTTTTTTTAAATAATAAATAACGTATTCTTTAATTATAACGACAGCCAGTGACAATTGAAGTCTGTAGTTTCTTAAAATATACTAATATAAAATGGGGTTGTTACTTTTGCCTCGAGTTTGTTTTTGAAAATTTATGGTTTTTAGCGTGACGCATAAAAACACCAGTATGTATAAAACATTCCAAGTAATTATATTTAAATTGTATAAGCATGTTTAAAGTTTCCGTTTTTGAATTCACGGGCAGTTCGTTTCGCACGTTTTTGTAATGTTCCCTCGCATGTTTTAATAGATCTGAGATCATATACCGAAAGGACGCAACCTTCGTTTTTCAGACGAACTATCGAATACATCATAAGTGATATATAACAAGTGCTCTTAAGTTAAACATAAGTACAAATTACGATAGATATACCAAGTTTATTTTTATACGATTCTCTTCTATATTTGTGTTGACAACATCGTCATCATAGCTGTCATATTGAAGTGTCCATTCTACGTTGTTTCAAGATGATACAGAGTATTAGGTAAGTTTTACAATTTTAGTTTTTTTTTTTTTTAGTATGTTTGTTTTTTATATTATGATCTATCATACCTTTTATTTATTTAATCTTTATTTGCACAAAATGAAAGTGTACAAAAAGGCGCACTTGATGCTAAAATACCATTTTAAGATCACCTTAAGATCGTGTAGATAAAACAGTTTAAACCAGTCTAATTGTATCATAAGTAAATTTGAAGCGTAAATAGCGATCCTAGCAATGGTTCAGGGTAAATATGGGAACCATATAAGGTCGTAAGTGGAATCGACTATTCGATTGTAGATATTAATCATCTGCTTGTTTTTTTGTTCACTTGGGGAAATCTTCAGAAAGATGTTCTTCTGGGGAAGGTAGGTCATCATTTGTTAGATTCTTACTCACTAAAACATGGTGTATGGTGAGGGGCTCCGGGATCTCCAGTGCAACGCACCGCAGCACCTCTGCACTTTACTTAAAAGCACGTCCCGGGGAGGTTAATCCCTCCCCCAGCACCCTCGCAGAAAAGCATCTCCTAGCACAAGCTAGCTTAGTTGGAAAGTTTAACTAAAATGTTCGTAATATTTGTAAAAAAAAATGAATTACCATTTTTTCTTCGGTACCAAGCTATTCAACGATCTTATTAAAAATAGTGGCCCTTATAGTGTAATGTAGGAATCCAAAAACCAAAAACTATTTTTCAAAGGAATGCTAACAATATATTTTTTTTCATTGATAAAAGTCGACCACGATTAAATCCTTACCGTATATAATATCAATTGTGTTTGTGTGTGCCGAACTGTTTAATTTACGGATATTTTGGTTCATTCAACGCCGTGCGTATTGTGTGTCATAATAAAGTTTATTTATAATATGCTTTCTCAAACACATCTACGAATATCTCGTCTCATTTACGCATTACGTACCCGTTCCATGCGTTTTAATTAATTTGTTAATAAGTGGAACGTGCCGAGGCGAAGTTACCACCGGCCTCATACAATTCTTTCGAGTGCTATTAAGTGAAACGTTAGTTTAACAACGCCAATTATATTGTAAAATTCATCATGCGAGCGGCTCTTAAATGCAGTCGTAAAATATTATCATGATGACTAGAGACCAACTACAACATACTCCATAAATGATAGTAGCGGTGGATATTTAGCGTATTGTGGGTTAATTAACAAAAAAGTTTACAAGCCTAGCAAGAAACATCTAAGATCTTGTCACTTATAGACTTTTTTGCCGGATAAGTAATATTTAATTCTTGAGGCCAAAGAAGGATCGCTTGTGGACTCTTGCTATTGCACCAAAATCAGTGGCGGTTGAGTTCTAAAGCATTCAAAATGTTATGTGTGTATATATAAGTATAACATTTTATTCATGTTATACATATATATATATACATATATATTATTTATGTTATAATTTAAGGTGCATTAAAAAGCGCTAATACCCTAGTGTTTTTTTTTTTTAAGTTTTAACAGTACAGCCAATACATTGTCCCGCTGTTGTGGGCACGGGCCTTTTCTGTAAAGAGTTAATTTATTTATATATACATTTGAAGATCGTTTACATTATATAAAATATATTTACGGTAGTGTTATATCTTTAAATGTTTAAGTATATTTAAAGAGCACTAGAAAGCCCTTACAAAACCGGAGATACGGGTATGCAATTGAGTACGTGAACAAGATTTGTGTGCGGTACTGTTGTTTATTTTGCCCAGCCCTAGCAGACTTGATGGCTGTGTGGCCGATGGTTTAGATTACATTGCTTTTCAGGTCGCATTGTTTCAATTTCTACAATAGGATAAATGTTATCTCGTCGCATTAATATCAACATTAAGCATATGAAACTAGGCCGACTATCTCTGTGTATGTGTATCACAATATTTTTCATAATATAGTTCCAATTTTCAACCAATCGAAAGAGGACGTTCTCAATATAGTATTTTATGTTTATACAAAGACTCAATATAAACCTCAGTTCTAAAAGACTTATGTAATGTTCGTATCATCATTATTTTCCATTAATTTTATTTCTATAATCTAGTTCTTTTGATATCAAATGGAAACCACTAGAATATATTTGTTCACTATAACGTCCTATCACTCTTCTATTGGTTCCACATTGTGGTGGCTTTCAGGATTCAGCTTTCAGGATTTGTTCGCTTTCGATTTTTTTTACATACTAGACTTATCAATAATCTGTATTAGGGAGATATATAAGTTAATTATACGCACTAAATATTGATAATTTTATGTAATTGGGCGTGTACGTGGAAAAATATTGTGCGTGGGTGTGTGAATAGTACACTTCCTCATGTCTTTCGCCACTCTTCGTACTTGTCTTGGTTCTTCCTCTGTGTCTTCGACTTTATCACGTTATCTCCGAGCCATTATATTATTTGCTGTACATTATTTATAATACAATTTATAGGATTATGTTATCCTAACAGTGTTGTTACAGGAGTACACAACATTTGAACTCTTTTCATAAAATATTATAAGTACTAATGTAGAAAGAGATAGGTCTATATCCGTTAATTTGCCAAATTTCGCTTTTAAATTAATAGAAACGGGCTAATGACTCGTTTATCGTTATAATGATTCGGTCAGAGTTGTCACAAACCGCAAATCAGTCGTCCGGTTACCTCGCACCGAAAATCGCGTTATGCCAGAAGAAAGTGGTTGCTGTACAAACGTAATCTAAGATTACCGTTATACGTTGCAGTCGCTTGATATCCGGACCAGGTCAGTTTTTGTCGGCACCGGGGTCTCTGGCGGCGATATCTTTGTTGGGCAGCCATGTTTGTGCAGTATACTCGGGCTTACGGGACAAATTAAAGCTGTTGAGTCAACCCTTGATTAATGGACTTCTCTAAACAAGTTTGCTAAAGAACAAAATAAAAGTTTATATGTCTCACTGCGTGGCATGGGCCTTCTCTGTAAAAAGAGTATAAGGGCATAGTTTGCCGCACGGCCCTAGTGAGACTTCACATGTCTTAGAATTTTTTTTCTAAGACATGTAGGTTTCCTCACCGCCAGGCGCGTGGTAAATCAGCACATAAAATTACAAAAACAAATTTATTGGTGTCGGCACCGGGGATCGAACTGGTGTCGTTACCATACGTTACCAACTTCAGTCGAAATGATGTTGATTAGACCAACAATAACGTTAGTTAATAATCTCATAACAATCCTATTCCAGCGATAAGTGAAAACATATTAAGAAAATTCGCAAGCAATATATAAAATAATTCTTTTAAAGCAAATGCTTGACCGACATACATTAAATGGAAATTCACTAAAACATTATCATCTTCATCACCTTGGAAATGATTAAATTCGCGATATCCGAAAGTTAAGGAGAAATAGAATAGCTTTTTGTATATGAATATTGTACGTTTGTCGTTGCTAAGTATAGACTTCTGGTTTTAATAAAACGGTAAACAGACGTGCGGTTTGTAGCAAACCACAGTGACGTGAAACGCACTTAGTTGAAACGTTTGTATTGACACCCTTCCTGCTACTATAAATATGTAATTCCCGTTTGTAACAACTACTACACTACTTTTTTTTTTTTTTTTGTTGACGGGGAGGAAATCTTCACAAAGATACCCCGCCTTCTGGGGGGAAGGCGGCGGTTATGTGGGGATCTTACCCACTAAAACCTCCCCGGTGGCCCTTTCCTCGGTGCATGACGAGGGGCTCCGGGATCTCACGTGGAACGCACCGGAGCCCCTCTGCACTGTGCTCAAGGAGAGCACGTCCCGGGGAAGGTTACTCCCTCCTCCCTGTGCCCTCGCAGCGAAAGGCGACACGGGCCAGCCGATGTCGCCTTCTTCCCGGGTCCACTTTAACTACTACACTACTACTTTAACTTAACTATCGACTCCTTGACAAATTAATATACTACACTCGTGAGCAAAAATAAAGCTTCGGTTAAGAAAGTTTGAATATCTCGGAAGATAAAGACCCTTGCTAACTGAAATAAATTGTGCGTGATAGACAATTAAATATCCTTAAAATAAAATAAAATATTTGTATTAATTTATTTATATTTCATTAAAAAATATAAACTTAAACGAAAAAGGATATTTATTTTTGCTCACGGCTATATTTGGTCACTAGAAGTGTTTCCGAACCGATACGACATCTATTCGGATCTTCAAGAAACACAATTCCTTTTTTATTGTATGTTTCATGGGCTAACTTATAAAAAAATAACTATAAGACCTCAATCAAATAATATATTCGTTATTGCCCTATTTCCTTAAACAAGGGAGTATTTTGTAACATTTTCTTCCACTGAATGTGTAACGCGGTACATGTTCACGGTCAACGTACGCGATAACCTCGTAATCATGCCCAAATAAAACATTTGTTACTGGCTCGTGGGCGAACGTAAACAAAGAATCAACTGTCATTAATCATGTTCGCGGGAAAGATAGTGGTAAGTTTACTTTGTCAAAACTATTGTGTTGTCTGTACAATGGAAATCTTACTAGATTGGTTGCTTGGTTAACAGGCTAAGGGTAGTACTGCTCAACCAGCCTCTTGTGATTCTTATATAGATAAATAAATATATATACACAGGTAATAATATTTATACCAGTTTGTCATTTGTACTATCCCAGTAGAAAGAATTCAAATAGGCGTGTATTTGTTGTTATTTACGTCAGTTAAAGATCCCGTCAAAGAAGAACTCTTTATGATAGGGATGTTCGTACTAAAAATATATCGATATATTTTTCTTTATAGTATATCGTATTGTTGTACCAATTTATTGTATAAATATATTAAAATTGTCCATATATTGTAATTTGTTTATATTCAAGTACCCCAAAAAAAATTGCAGCACAGACTATATGATTTATACACTTACTGCTGCTGTCGCGAAGAGTGGGAGTGTAGTATCATAATTACGATATTTGGTTATCGGATGAAATATATCGATATTAGATGATTCAATAATATCAGATTAAAGCGATTGTTATATATCGATATATCGCGTTGATATATCAACTTCTCTTACCTTAAGACGTTTGTCTGCCACTGAGCTGAAGCTCCTACTCGTTAAGTTGAACGTAAATTTATACACGCTCGATATACAGATGGGGCAACCTTCGAATTATCCGTGGCATTACAGGCGTCTGCCGATGCCCATCCGAGATATAATAATTGTGGCGCGCACGCAATGCATTGTGCAACGTTTCCGAGCGATGAGTGCGCTGACAACAATTTGAGTTGTATTGTACGTGTGTATGGGGAAATTAATAATACTACACTCGGATCTTATCTCGCCTTAGACCACCTGTGTATCGCACAAATTGGTTTTGTTCTATGGGGAAACGATCAGCGGCATTGAAATCTATCTGCATAGCTTAATCACTAATATTGTCCGTATACTCTTTTCAATCGACTTCAAAAAAGGAGTAGGTTCTCAAATCGTCTGTATGTTATATTTGTTACGTCATAACATTCGACTGGGTGGATCGATTTTGATGATTCTTTTTTATTTGATAGCTGGTGTGGTCCCATTTTAATATATTATTAGGTATTACATTTGGTCATAATAAAACCATATAAGTCTTAAATTTGCTCAAATCACTTTGTGTGACCAAAGTAGTTTTTAAAAAAGATTTTATTAATTATAATATTAACCACTAAGAGTGTTGCGAACGAACAGATTTTTATTTGGTACAATGGTTTACGAGATGACATAGAAGTACACTGAGAATATTTTAATACACTATCATCTCCTATCGATTCGTTTACAATGAATAATAGTACTTAAGATAACTTAAGGCTAGCTGCGTTTATGTAAAGAAAATATTTATTTGCATCTATGGTAACGTAGGATACTTTTATTTTAGAAAATTTTGAATAAATAGTGTTTAATAGGGGGTAATACCGCGGGGCGCTGCTAGTGTTATATAAAAATAATTGTGTGTGCAAGTTTCAAAAGTTCTTTTAAAGAAAGTTACGATGTGCGATGCTGTAATTCGCGTGATCGAGAGCAATAAATCTGAGTATATTATCTCTATTTGACCCGCGTTTTCAAAATTGATCGTCGCTCACAAATTTTCAACAGCACGTGAGATGATCGTTAAATAACATTTAAGAGATGAAAGGGTTTATCGCGTGCTACATTTATATATAACAGTTTAGACTAATGTTAATTATAGAGCAGTTGTTTCATCTTAATACATCCATGTCAATATTCCAAATAATTTTAATTCCCCTGATTTCTGTCATTACTCGCACATATAGACGAGAGGCGGAGGCTGGAGACGGGAGCCCGTCAGCTCTGTACTACTTGCCTTACTACTATTACTACTACTACTGACATATCACTTTTAAATTAGGCTACCTTTTTTTATTGAGGGGGAGAAATCTTCACCAAGATTGCCCCCATCTCGAATTTTTACCCACTAGAAACCTCCTGGTAGCTCTTCCTCGGTGCATGGTAAGCGGCTCCAGAATCTCTAATGGAACGCACCGGAGCCCTTCTGCACTGTGCTCTTAGGAGAGCACGTCCCGGGAGACCTTTAATCCCTTCCCCCTTGTGCCCTCGAGGTGCAAGGCGACACGGGCCAGCCGATGTCGCTTTGTTCCCGGGTCCACTTCAGCAGAGACAAAGGCCCCTACCCTTGTCACCCAGTGATCCCGAGGCCCCTTTTAGTCGCCTTCTACGACAGGCATGGGATATCGTAGTTTTATTCTAGGAGCCCAGAACAACAGAGCTGGAATTAGGTTACTTATATATCGAGTAGTAAGTAGAAAAGAGGGATTCGAATCCCAGGCCGCGAATTAGCGGTCTGGGATTCGAAACCCTCTTTTTATCTGTAACTACTCCAAGAGATATATATGTAACATATATTGTTACTTTCTTCTCTCAGGGGGTACAGTGTTGTTCTACAAGTCTACTGTAGAAAACAATCTAATAATGATCATACAATTCTTAATCTATCCTAATTGTAGTCTTCCGAGTAGCATTAGACCCAATCAGAGCCACCTGATCTATAAAAAACAGTGTCGGGCCGACACTCAAGAGGTGTCGTCTATTTCGGTCCAACGTCGTCTCAATACGGTGTGCATTTACTCGTAAATCCGTCTTGCCTACGTTCCAGTCGATAGGGCGACCAGTGACAAGTTAATAGTTTCCCCATTTTGCCCAGATACATTATTCTCGTTTCCTGTCTCTTGCTAATGGTTATGCATTTGTTTTCCTGCTGCCAATAACATGTCGCTTTGTAAAATATACTAAGGACAAGTTTAAATAATGTTCTACGCAAACTAAGTCGGATTTATGTTTACATGCTAAAAAGAGGACGTGTATGCGGCTCAACTTAAGTGATCACCACAACGACACAAACACTGATAGCGTCAAAGAAGTTGTTACATATTAAGATTGTTTAAACCATTTGCCATCTCACTCAACATGCGAGATGAAGAATTCATTCAGTAAATTCATACATTCAGGAAATAGTAAAAGCCACTGGCTCATTTACTGCTGATATGATAGGATAAGACGGCATATTAGAATATCAAAATTAGGGAGGTTTATTTCGAAAAGTGGTTGATATAACAGTATATAGTACAGTGCACAACCCACAATTATATAATAAATACCCTTGCTAATTATTAGGCTTTTTTTGTTAACGGGGAGGAAATCTTCAAAAGATACCCCGCCTTCTGGGGAAGTAAGTAATGTATTATTTATTTACAGCATTGCATTGGCTCGACTGTAATGATGTTGTAATTTTGTCCAATAAATAAACAAATGTATTGTGCAGTCTGGTAATAAACGTAACCATAAATTAACACATGTATTTTATCTACATAACTATAGTGTTTTGATTTATTACTCCCCTTTTTTTTGTTAACGGGGAGGAAATCTTCAAAAGATACCCCGCCTTCTGGGGAAGGCGGCGGTTATGTGGGGTTTTACCCACTATAACCTCCCCGATGGCCCTTTCCTCGGTGCATGACGAGGGGCTCCGGGATCTCCAGTGGAACGCACCGTAGCCCCTCTGCACTGTGCTCAAGGAGAGCACGTCCTGGGGACGTTACTCCCCTCCCCGTGCCCTCACATTGCAAGGCTACACGGGCCAGCCGATGTCGCCTTCTTCCCGGGTCCACCTTAGCGGACGACAAAGGCCCCACCCTTGTCGCCCAGTGAACTCGAGGCCCCTTTAGTCGCCTTCTACGACAGGCATGGGATATCGTAGTTTTATTCTAGGAGCCCAGAACAACAGAGCTGGAATTAGGTTACTTATATATCGAGTAGTAAGTAGAAAAGAGGGATTCGAATCCCAGACCGCTAATTCGCGGCCAGGGGATTTTATCTGCAACGACTCCACGAGATATATATGTAACATATATTGTTACTTTCTTCTCTCAGGGGGTACAGTGTTGTTCTACAAGTCTACTGTAGAAAACAATCTAATAATGATCATACAATTCTTAATCTATCCTAATTGTAGTCTTCCGAGTAGCATTAGACCCAATCAGAGCCACCTGATCTATAAAAAACAGTGTCGGGCCGACACTCAAGAGGTGTCGTCTATTTCGGTCCAACGTCGTCTCAATACGGTGTGCATTTACTCGTAAATCCGTCTTGCCTACGTTCCAGTCGATAGGGCGACCAGTGACAAGTTAATAGTTTCCCCATTTTGCCCAGATACATTATTCTCGTTTCCTGTCTCTTGCTAATGGTTATGCATTTGTTTTCCTGCTGCCAATAACATGTCGCTTTGTAAAATATACTAAGGACAAGTTTAAATAATGTTCTACGCAAACTAAGTCGGATTTATGTTTACATGCTAAAAAGAGGACGTGTATGCGGCTCAACTTAAGTGATCACCACAACGACACAAACACTGATAGCGTCAAAGAAGTTGTTACATATTAAGATTGTTTAAACCATTTGCCATCTCACTCAACATGCGAGATGAAGAATTCATTCAGTAAATTCATACATTCAGGAAATAGTAAAAGCCACTGGCTCATTTACTGCTGATATGATAGGATAAGACGGCATATTAGAATATCAAAATTAGGGAGGTTTATTTCGAAAAGTGGTTGATATAACAGTATATAGTATAGTGCACAACCCACAATTATATAATAAATACCCTTGCTAATTATTAGGCTTTTTTTTGTTAACGGGGAGGAAATCTTCAAAAAGATACCCCGCCTTTTGGGGAAGTAAGTAATGTATTATTTATTTACAGCATTGCATTGGCTCGACTGTAATGATGTTGTAATTTTGTCCAATAAATAAACAAATGTATTGTGCAGTCTGGTAATAAACGTAACCATAAATTAACACATGTATTTTATCTACATAACTATAGTGTTTTGATTTATTACTCCCCTTTTTTTTGTTAACGGGGAGGAAATCTTCAAAAGATACCCCGCCTTCTGGGGAAGTAAGTAATGTATTATTTATTTACAGCATTGCATTGGCTCGACTGTAATGATGTTGTAATTTTGTCCAATAAATAAACAAATGTATTGTGCAGTCTGGTAATAAACGTAACCATAAATTAACACATGTATTTTATCTACATAACTATAGTGTTTTGATTTATTACTCCCCTTTTTTTTTTGTTAACGGGGAGGAAATCTTCAAAAGATACCCCGCCTTCTGGGGAAGTAAGTAATGTATTATTTATTTACAGCATTGCATTGGCTCGACTGTAATGATGTTGTAATTTTGTCCAATAAATAAACAAATGTATTGTGCAGTCTGGTAATAAACGTAACCATAAATTAACACATGTATTTTATCTACATAACTATAGTGTTTTGATTTATTACTCCCCTTTTTTTTGTTAACGGGGAGGAAATCTTCAAAAGATACCCCGCCTTCTGGGGAAGGCGGCGGTTATGTGGGGTTTTACCCACTATAACCTCCCCGATGGCCCTTTCCTCGGTGCATGACGAGGGGCTCCGGCATCTCCAGTGGAACGCACCGTAGCCCCTCTGCACTGTGCTCAAGAAGAGCACGTCCTGGGGACGTTACTCCCCTCCCCGTGCCCTCACATTGCAAGGCTAGGGTCAACCGATGTCACCTTCTTCCCGGGTCCACTTCAGCAGACGACAAAGGCTCCGACCCTTGTTGTCCAGTGAATTCGAGGCCCCTTTAGTCGCCTTCTACGGCAGGGGATACCGTCGTCTTATTATTGAGAGCCCAGAACTACAGGGCTGGGCTAATTACTAGGCTGCATTGATGCAACAATAATATCACAAAAACTTTTGCGCTTATAAGCTTGACATCACTCTGTGACAAATCTGAAATTTCCGTGTCCGTGAAATATACACTTCAACCTAACTTACATTTTTAATGATGCCAAAGAAGTTTGCGCACTCATTTTTTGTCTGAATCTGCTGTTACAATTATGTCAAGATAAACCTTCTTATGACATAATAGTCGATTTTGGATAGCGCACATACTTAATACACGTTTAAGACTTATATGGTTTTCTCATGGATGCCATTGTCAAAATGGGAAGCACCAGATTTCAAATGCTAAAAGAATCATCATAATCGGTTCATCCAGTCCAAAGTTATGAGGTGAACATACAGACGAATTGAGAACCTCCTACTTTTTTTTGAAGTCGCTTTAAAATTGAATTGACAATAACACTTGTCGCTTGTTACTTGATTTCTCAGTTTGTCCTTCCACAATAGGACTAATGTTCGCAAAATAGCCTTAGAATAGTATGAAATTATCGAATCATGGCCAATAATATCCCTTAACGGTTATCTCTAAGCCCACGAGTTCCTAAAGCAAACTGCTTATTGAATAACAAGTGAACCATGCTTCAATCAAAGCAACCTTTTCCAATACAAATTGGATAATGAGCATGTTCTGAGTTAGGTCTTGTCACGGGGCTGCATCGATCGGAGTGACCGTCTGTCGATTACGGACCGTTACTGAGTGGCCGACGGCGAAACACTATGATTCAATTGATGATTTAATAGAGCCGAGAAAGCCGCGATAAAGTGTTGCAGCGGCTGTGCCCGATAGTTCGTTTATCGGTGATTTCAGTGGAAATACTTGAAAATTCACGTCAATCGTCAGTTTCCGTACTTGCAAAAGCGCATTTGACCGGCGGGCACAATTTCATTGGGGAATTGAAATTTTGTCGAATCGAGCGAAAGCTCGATATGTTTTTCGCGAACGTTATTTCATGTTACTTTGTTGTTAATGCATTTATTTTATTTTTATTTATTCGTTTACGTAAATGGTACGTCTTTTCTGCCAAGTGCTCGTTGTTCTACGAATTGTTGTCTCAAATTTATCGTCCGCGCGCCTTACGCCCAGACACCCGGATTTTTTTGTTCTATAGCTAAGCTACGGTGTACGGTAAATATTGTAATTAAAAGTTTTTCTCAATAACATCACTGAGTGTCGCTATTTGACAAGTCTCCGATTATCATAAACCTACCAACATTTTTCTATACAATTTTAAGAGTTCCCTGTTATATCTGTATAAACAAATATTTACAAGTTTGAACCATTTACTTTGTCTTAACACAACCCCAAGGTAGACCGGCAGAGAATGCCTTATGGCATTAATTTAGCCTTTTTGTACATTCAATTGTCCAAATATAGTATAAACAATCAATATATCTTCGAAATCCAAGGCCCACTGCCAAAAAATTAACATTTAACCTAATTGAGAGTGTACTCTGTTTCCACAAAAACTAATCAAAATCTACTTATAACTGATGGAGTTTTGAGTTCATATATATAAAATGAAAATACGAATAGAGAACCTCCTATAAATACGGCAATAAAAACGTTGACACCTGTAATTCCTCAAGTAAGCGTTTGTAAGCATTCGGGATTCACGCAGTAAATGCTGTAAGTGGCTGGTCTACTACTGTGGGATTTTTTATTCCATCCCATAATTCTACTCTATAATCTTTAATACGTTAGAATAAATTAATAAATTAATTATTATTCTGTATTGCGCAGATGGATTTTAATGAAAAGGTGTGTCAGGATCGTATTTAGAAGAAGTCAGACTTTGCCTATGCCGCAGTGTGCGTTTGTAGACTGGCGACATCTATTCCTTTTAGTCATTCAATACTTGTAGCGTTAACTTTAGGTACATAAATTTAGTGTTGGTCTTACAAAACTGCCGGCTATTTACATCATTGACAAGACACGAGATTTTCGCATTAAAATAACATTTAAGCGTCCAATACAATAAGGCATCGTAAGACAAATCACCCAGCGCCCGTACCAAAGGCGGTGCAGCGGGCACGCAATTCCTCGAGATCTCAGGTGTAGATAGTGCGCCGGGAAGCAACATAATATGGCTGCATTTGCCTACGTCCGGTAACTTACGCCACAATCACTTTGTCTATGTTCAGGCACCGGCAAACTCAAGCGTCAGTCTTACCTGCCTGTACACTTATAGAACAAGTATATTTACTAGTAATAATAAACGACGACTTCAAATCAAATGAGTGACGAATTAAGCTCTATTAATAGATCAACACGAGCCGTGGTAGCTCAGTGTCGGGACAGTTGCCTCAAGTTGCGTAGTACACTAGCAATCTGAATTCTTGCCTCGATGCCCTTACCAATAAATATTGTTGCAATTTTCTGTGCTGATTTACCTACCTACATCTCTTAGGAATTTTTTGCTAAGACATGTGAAGTCTGCCAACCCGCAGTAGGAGCGCGTGGTGGACTATGCTATTATACTTTTTTTGCAGAGAAGGCCTGTTCCTCACAGTGGGACATATATTTATAGAGATATTTTTAATGTTAACAGATCAGCCCGTTTTAATTCACTGCTGGAAATAGGCCTTCCTAAATGCCTCCCATTTACGAACCTACGCTTTCCGCATCCAACCGTTGGTCCATCTGGAAAGCGGACGCCCCATACTTCTCCACGCCGTTCGCGGCCCATTCCAAGACTTTTCTATCGCATCTGCCGTCACAGACTCATCAGTCAGAATGATGCGAAAGCTGCTTATATTATTATACATTTAAGTTGATTTAAGAAAATTTAGCTCGTTATATTATCAAACCTTGACTCCGTTTTCAGCTATGTTTTTTAATTTATTTTAATTTATTATAATTAATTAACATAATTTTATAGTTCTTATCGTCACATGCAACCGTCCGGACGTGCAATCAGAAAGCTCGTTTAGATCGTTCAGTGATTATAAGCCAAACTGAATCAACTGTTACAAGATTTTTCTAGAACAGCTCCTGTATGTTGTAAATGCTCAATTGGTGAGTTCTTTTACGCCGTTTCTACGATTAATCTCGAGATATGGATCTTAACGAGCTTACAGTTGATGAAGCTGATTTTTCGTCATCTATTAAACAGGGAATTTTTTTTAACATCACATTTGTATGAGAGACTGGTTACCACTAGGTTGCTCTGTCAGACAGATTACCAGCCCCTCAGCCCTCTAATGATTTAATTTTTTTTATTTTAAAAAGAAAGCTAGCAATATTTCTTTTTTTTTTCAGAAATATTACTAACAATCTTGTTAACCATTCCAACTTAGCTTGTGCTAGGACATGGTTCACGGCAATAGTCGAATGGTGGAGTCGAACCCACGACCTTACGATTCGCAGGCCGTACCCTAAACCATTAGGCTATTGACGCTTGATTTTCAGTTTGACTTGTTCAAGTCAAGAAGTCTACCATTTAAACAATAATCAATTCCGCTGATGCACACAGAACAGTACTGTAAGTCCGACTACAGAGAAGTTGTTAATAAAGTCAGAAAGAGAAGAAAGAGTTAAGAATTGGCGGTTGGGATTGCGCCTCCCGATACATCACGTACTGGTAGAAACGTAGCAGTATAATCTCAATGCAAGTCGTTATACATATTTCATACGACATTATCCGTATCTCTCTCTTAAGATATAAAACTATACCTAAATTATGCTATAATAACATGCACAGATATATTATCGTGTTAATGTTGAAATAATTACATGTATTTTACCTATTTAGTTGACCATTATGACGCTATTAAATTGTAGCTGTAACTTTGTAAACTATGCAGAATAATTCAAAACGGCCCTTACCTGACAACACCTGCTCAGTCGGATGGTAAAAACTCGGTATAAGTTGTTTATTGCGATGAGATAACTGTAATCCGAATAAAGTAACTGATCGAGTCTTGATTCGGCCCGATCCGGTATCATCGAGTCATTATGCCATCGCGGCTAGATTCTCTCGATGACCCTTGCTACCTATAAAAAAATATTTAACCAATAAATCCTGCCAAAAAACATCCAACATCCCAATTACACCATAACTCCTACATCTGGTCCTGTAATTATTTAATTATCTAAACTATCTTGACGTCTTGTCTTATATGTGAATATACAATACCTGAAGGTATAATGAGTTTCAAATTTAAATAATCTTAATAAAAATCAAAGGTTACTTAAGAACGTAATACGAATAAACTGCGTAACGTAATTTCGCTTCAAAAATAAATAATGCATAGCAGTCGAGGTTCCATTAAATTTATTCGCTATAACACATTGTAACCTAAAGTCTCTAATACATGGTTACTGGTAGGCAAAAAAATAGCCCACGATGATTTTCTTTATATGACTGTCTCTCTAGATTCTCTTAGATGACTATCTTTGTGTCTATAATATAAAAAAATGTAGCCTAATGCTAACCGTACCTTTCAATACAGAACAATAAAGCTATTGAGTGGAAACATATGAAATTGGCAAAACAAATATTAAGAATGTATACATAAAAAGTCACACTGTTATCACCTTTTTAGATTTCGCCTATCCTTTTTATTGTCAGAGCTCGTTAGCAGTGGTGAAAGTGGGCAAATAATTTTATATGAATTTCATGCTTAGATCTTGCGTACGATTTTTTTCACTCGTATTTCATACGAGAGATATTTGCTCTGTTAGTTCACTTTTGAAAGTGAGATTCGTCGTTAGTCGCCTATGTTGCAATTGAGGCTAATTAAGTTTATAGAGATACTGTGTTTCTTGTTATAAATTGGCAGTAAGGGGCACAGCGATAGCGATATGTGCTATGAAGTCTTACTGATAGTTCGTGGCTATATTTATTAAAAAATCTTATTAAAATTACTGAAGGAGAATTTTTTATAAATGAAAAACCAGTCGAGCACATATTGTATCTCAGGATCCGTTCATGAGGATTAATAATGGTATTTTTTATCTAGTAATCCTAATTTAAAATAAAGATTCGTTCTACAAATGTGTGAGCTACCTTTTATATAAAAAATATAAAAAGTAATATTTAATATCATGTTTCTAGCTTGACATATTCATTAAACAATGTAATGGAATATTTCAACGTTATTTTCATTTACGTCTCTTATCTGACTTCACTCACGTCTGAATATCTCGAAAATCTACACAAATGTCAGTACCGATGATAATACAATAATTTTATAATGACCTGTGATTTTATGTTCTAGAAAAAAATGACTAATTTTCAGTCAAACAAAAAATGTATACATATTACGAACTGATAACATTACGATATATTTTATTACCAAAGTTTCGATAATATCACAATAAAAATGCTTACTTTTACATATTACATATAAGACAGATATTGTATAGTCAAAGTAGTTATTAGTTTAAATATGTAATATTAGCATGTTTTACTTTCAAGCTATATTTGAACGTAATTTATACATGATAAACAATTGTAAAATACTCGTATACCTATAACCCTCCATTTCTCAGAGAAGCTCCATAATTAAGTTACATTCCAATACCACGGACGTATCGATCATGTTTCCATAACTAAGCGATGTTTTCATAGATACACTCCCGTATTATAAATAATCCGTCGATAGCAGTTTCTCATAGTTCTCGATTCCAACCGCGGTATCCAACTCCGTTAGATAGCGTTTGAATGGGCCTGTCTCTGAATCAGCTTTTATGTTGCATGCAACATCTAATTAGGGGCTTGGAGATGTTCAATGAATGCATCGTTATTGCGGGCCCGGGGTCGTGTGGTGCGTGGCGGCTGGGAAATGATCGCGCTTGCCCCACACGGCGGCGATTGATCTGTCAATTTCAAAATTGGAACTGTTCGAGGAATCGATAAATTGCGTTCCGTCGCTTTGAACTGATTCTGTTATTACGCGGTCTTGAATTTTATAGGATTCGACACTGATGGGATGTTTATTTAGTTGTTTTAATTTCAAACTGTCTCTTTTAACTAAAGTTTAAGAATGTCAATGAATTACAAATTTTCACGTTTTCAACTGAATTCAAACGAGATGTTGCTCAATTCGTTTGCATTATTTTTGTTTGTGCATAGCGGCGTCATTTGATGAACTGATTTTAAATTTTTGTTTTGTTTAAAAGGGTTCGGTTTCAATTAGGTCTCATATTTTGTTTACATGGACCCTTGGTTATGAAGATATACCAGAAAACTCCTAAAATATGATTGTTGATTGAGGTATTGGTGGTTTAAGACAATCTAAGACTAGGTTAATACTCCTTAAGGGCAAAGGTGAAAGGAAGAATATAGACGTTAAATGATTATAACTATGATACGTCGGAAATAAAGGCATCAAATCATAGATGTACTTGTTAGTATGAATTTTGTCTATAATCTCTATCACTTGTCACCACATATATGTGCGTATTCATTCAGGTGTAACGTAATCGTACACCCATTGTTCAAGATCGATGACATGCCCGGTGTTGTACAAATCAGCCGAAATTGCCACGGTCCATTGGACTGTCAGTGTCGCCGTGTCAAGTGTAATTGTTTAACACGTGTGTCAAAAGTCTACGGTGTCCGTTGACAAACGGTGCGCGTGCACATTCTGTTATTATTTTTATTTTAATATCTGCATTGTCGTTGTACCGCTGACCTTGCTTCTGGTTTGTTAGCTCACGTGTCTGTGTAAAGTTTGGCCGTTATACCCGCTCATGCGGTGAAGTGGGCATGATTTTAAAAAGTTATTGTCTTTATGTTTTATACACAAGCTGCACGTTCCTGGTGTATTTAACTAAACCTGGTGTGATAAATTGCACGCAGAGATGCTGATTGCGGTGGTATAATGTGTGATAGGAATGTTTCGGCACATAATACGTTATATGGTTCCGTCAACATCAGGGTGTTGGGTCTGTTGAAGGACTGATGAAGAATCACTACTTATAGTATTATTTTTGTAAGCAGAACGAAAAAGTTTTGGCATAAAACTTTTTAGTTGTTCTTTATTTTAATATTTTCACGCGCCATTTGCATGCAGTCTTCAGCTATAATTGCGATGTTGTTAGTTATACAACTGTTCCATTATTTTTAGAATAAATAAATAAAATACATATAAAATTCCGTATTTTAATATATTTTTTTAATGGTGGAAGAACAACCGACAAGCACAGAATTTTTTTCTAACCCGCAGAGACGCAATGCTGTAACTAATGTTTGAAATAATTTAGTCGTAAAACTACAAAACTATAGTTTTCATCTTTTTATATTACACTTTAGTAGCGTGACGTTTTTGTTAGCATCTTTTCTATTAGTAATTATTCTCCTGTTCCTCATTAACTCGGCGAAACGTTCATTAATTAACGCTCAGTATAACCAGTTCCATTTGACTTCCGCTTATCACTCTAGTGTAACAGTCGCCTAACATTTCTTCAATTGTCGGTCCTCGGTCTTTTGAAATCCGACCTTTCACACTTGAATAATTAACTAAATCATTATCTTACTTATTGAGGTTTAAAAAAAAACTTTTATTAAAAAAAATCCACTGATAAGAAAATACATTACTATGTACTCTCTAATTTAAAATAATTTATTAGCCTAATAAATATAATTTCCAATTTCCTTTTTCGAGACCACTGTAAGACGGGACTCTGGAAATATTGTGCTTCTTTAATTTTTTTTTGTTCACTTTCAATCCGAAATGCTACATGGATGATGAAGCGGAAAGAAAGTCATTAAAAGATAGTCTAAAACAGGGAGCAACATGTGGGTGTTATCTTAATGCTGCTGTCTGACATGACCACAGAGGGAGCGAGAAAGCTGGTGGCTTTGGCCATACAACATTGATGACTTTCTTTCTCGCTTTATGCGACCGATGTGTAGGGGTGTCTATGAAGGGGCTGACATGCCCAAAAGAGCAAAAGTCCCCAATAAATGAAGAAAAAACAATATTACATGCGCTATTTTCTTATTAATTTTGGTTTGGTTGTGTATTTGTTTCCGGCAATGTGTGGCAGCCTTAGAATTTATCAATTGCACTTTCCGATTTGTTCTAGGAGTGTTGACGTACGCAATTTTGTCAGGCAAGTAAGGTTTTTTTTTCAATATAATAACAAGAATGGAAAAAATGTCATTCGAGCTTAATATCTTGCAACAGGAAGAATTTTTTTTTAATTTCATTTTTCTATAAAATTACAAGTTTCATTTTTCTTTTGAAAAAATCATGAAATTATCTCTCGTGATCTTTTCTTTATAACATTTTTTTTTTAGGAACGTACGTCATTTATAACATGCTGAGCATTTTACACAGTGACTAGCCATTCTATAGAATGCCAGCTTTTCGCTCATTGACGGCAACATATACATTTTAATACAATGTAATATTATTTAATTATATTCAACAATTGATTTTCATGCTGGAAATTTTCATTTTATTTAAATTGCCGTTGATTTAGTTTCCGATAGTTGCCTGGAGTTTGGTTCGTATAGTTATATCACTCGTTTCAATCACGTGATGGCACGTTATCTTGTATGAATCTGTCCGTAGGTATGCATATCGTTATTCAGTATGATAATTTGTTTGCTCCTTGTTGCAGGTAAGACGTTGATACTGCTTTGTTGGAGATAATAATACGTCCAAAGGTAACTTATGTGTATGCTTAACTGTAATATAACTTGTGCTTGTTTTCGGCCTCGTAACCTGATTTCCGTTTACGCGTAAAATAGTATCCGTCCAAGCCGAGGGGACCCCTTACCCCTCACCGGTGGGACCCGTGTTTCGAGTTACTAGCGATAGCCTGAATCAGGCGAAGTGACCTAAGAGCTATGCCACCTCTCAATTCGGTGAAGCAGTCAAGACCAGCCTCTCTGGCCAATATGTGTAGTTTGTAATAAACAAAAAAATTGATTCCCGATCCGAATATTTGTGTAATACACGTATGTGTAATCTTCCGGTCTTATTGCGAATGCCTTGTATTAGATTCACGTTAAAGCGAGAATTAGTATGTGCTTAGTGTGAATTACATTGTAACAAATATGCTCTTTTTTTTCAATATAATAACAAGAATGGAAAAAATGTCATTCGAGCCTAATATCTTGCAACAGGAAGAATTTTTTTTTTCTATAAAAATTTCATTTTTCTATAAAATTACAAGTTTCATTTTTCTTTGAAAAATCATGAAATTATCTCTCGTGATCTTTTCTTTATAACATTTTTTTTTTTTAGGAACGTACGTCATTTATAACATGCTGAGCATTTTACACAGTGACTAGCCATTCTATAGAATGCCAGCTTTTCGCACATTGACGGCAACATATACATTATAATACAATGTAATATTATTTAATTATATTCAACAATTGATTTTCATGCTAGAAATTTTAATTTTATTTCAATTGCCGTTGATTTAGTTTCCGATAGTTGCCTGGAGTTTGTTTCTTATAGTTTATCACTCGTTGTAATCACGTGATGTTACGTTATCTTGTATGAATCTGTCCGTAGGTATGCATATCGTTATTCAGTATGATAATTTGTTCGCTCCTTGTTGCAGGTAAGACGTTGATACTGCTTTGTTGGAGATAATAAGACGTCCAAAGGTAACTTATGTGTATGCTTAACTGTAATATAACTTGTGCTTGTTTTCGGCCTCGTAACCTGATTTCCGTTTACGCGTAAAATACTAACCGTCCAAGCCGAGGGGTCCCCTTACCCCTCACCGGTGGGACCCGTTAGTTACTAGCGATAGCCCGAACCAGGCTAAGTGACCTACGAGTAAGAGCTATGCCACCTCTCAATTCGGTGAAGCACTCAAAGCCAGCTTTTCTGGCCAATCTGTGTAGTTCGTCATAAAAAAAAAATTGATTCCCGATCCGAGTATTTGTGTAATACACGTATGTGTAATCTTCCGGTCTTATTGCGAATGCCTTGTATTAGATTCACGTTAAAGCGAGAATTAGTATGTGCTAGTGTGAATTACATTGTAACAAATATGCTCCTTTAACTCGCTCTCTACGCTTGAGCAGTCATTACGAAAAGTACGAAGAAATCTAACCAGGAAGACTAAATTTAAGACTAAGCAAGATTTATTAGATTGGAACTAAGTCTATAAATTAAAAGTATACTTCAATAATTTTTTTTTCTTTATTGTGGCAACAAAGAGTCCTTATTGTCTATTATGTTACATTATATATTTTTTTACAAGTTCTTATTGACCAACAGTGCCAAAAATGATTAGTTTGTTATAATTTACAATTTGCATCTGCGTACTAACTAGAAGAAGCAAACAGAATCCAGTCAGGAGAATTTACTTACAATTAAAGTTTTGAACCTAATAAATGAGTTGCTAAAATATCCACTTCTGAAGTTGAGTCCTCCACGTTGCAGAAATTGTCATTGTAATAGTGCTTCTGATGAGGAAAATTGCTAAACGTCTATTGATTTGAGGTCAATCACTGCATATATATACATATTTAAAGTGTGTGATCACTGAGTGTGTGAGTTCATGAATATAAATAAATTTTCACATCTGTCATTCGGAGAGCTTGAGAAAAGTCGAATTTGTATTTTGAACGTATTCCTACTTTTTTCACATTATTACGGTCGTCAGTTATATTCCACATTATTTGTTTTATAAGGCACTTTTTTCTACCAAATTCCTGTCTTCACGAATTTCAGCATAAATGAAACACATAATAGTAGTGGAATTGGCAAGGCAAGATGGCAACGCGTCTGCAGGTCCTCTTATAGATAAAATATATATATATTAAAATAAAATATGTAAAAACATACATTATATAAGAAAGTCGTAAACAGTTAATCGATTACGTAATTTCCTAAACCATTTCGAGCACGGCAATACCCCGTCTAACTAATCAATATAAACCTCGCCAGGGATAGATTAACGCAGTATGGGGTTTATATAATTTCTGTAATCACTTTTTTATGGTTGCTTTTCATTACCTTTGTTTATAACTTTACTGGATTAATGTGATCGCCTTAGCATAGCCTAAATCTCGATTATGAGAAACCTTTTTTTTCTTGACGGGGAAATCTTTAACAAGATACCTCGCCTTCTGGGGGGAAGGCGGGGTTATGTGGGGTTTTTATCGACTAAAACCCCCCCGGTGGCCATTCCTCAGTGCATGGTGAGGGGATCCGGGATCTCTAGACGAACGCACCGGAGCCCCTCTGCACTGTATTCTTCGGAGAGCACGTCCCGGGGGGAGGAGGTTAATCCCTCCTCCCCTGTGCCCTCGCAGTTCAAGGCGACACGGACCAGCCGATGTCGCCTGCTTCCCGGGTCCACTTTGGCGGACGATAAAGGCCCCCACTCTTGTCGCCCAGTGAACCCTAAGCCCCTTTTAGTCGCCTTCTACGACAGGCAGGTGATGCCGTAGTCCAGAACTACAGGGCTGATTATGAGAAACCTAGCAAAAGAGTCCAATACGTAAGCAGTTGCCTAAAGTGAAGCTAATTTTATAAATATCTGATCGTACTTTAAAGTATTATGTATGAAATACTTGTTATGTTACATATAGAGGGTACATTTTCAACTAAACTACGATACCAAGTTTGTTATCATCTGCATATCTTGTTATCAATCATATGTTTTATTATCAGTACGTGAGCAATTCATATTTACGTTAATTATCTTGCCAAATAATACGAAAATATTCGCTTCTTTTCGCAATCAATACCTACTATTGTACGTAGTTATAAAATAAAACAAATGAATGAAATAAATCAATCCGTTTAGGCTAATCCGGGATTTAGACAAAGATAAAAAGAAAGTACCACGATTTCTCAGAATATCGACGTGAAGTGGAACTATATAGCTACTACAATCCGTGATTATATCCGTAAAACAGTTTTATTTCAACAAATTTTTCATAATTTAAAAAAAAAACAGCAATCGTCTACAGGATGGGGGTATGAGCGTATATTGTATATTGTTTTATTTGTCGATCACAATAATAAATATCTCAAAGCGTGCTCATAATCCTGTAGAAATGTTAATTCAAAAATAATATAATATATAGATGTGTAATAATTCTGTGGGAAAAAAGACTATGAAACCGAAAGTTATATGAATAACGCCATCCCACAGTGTTAAGTGTCGGCTTGTGTTATTGCTGTGTATTATAATTGTTGTGTAAAAAAGTTGGAGTAAAATAAAGTCCATTGTTAGCGAAGACTGCTTACTCTGCTGTCTTTATCCGACGTCATATATAGTTCACAATTGTAAGGCGAGTTCTGTTGCTATAATAGTCCGGTTTCAGGCACCGTGGGAGAACGTTGATAAAACTCAGTACAGCTTAGACCACAATGTCCATGTTATATAAAAATATAAATCTTTTATATTTGAAAAAAACTAAAAAGGGTCGCAAATGCCACGTTTACACGCTAAAATACAGAGCTATAATAGCTGTCACCTTCCCTTCACCCACCAAAATATCTACATCTTCAAATTTCAACCTATATATTTGTGTTACACAAGATCTCGATACAAATTTTCCCCCTTATATCTCGAAAATTTGGATTTCTATACACAGTTATAGATCGCTAGTGAAGCTTCTAACTAGGATGTCACAATTAACATACGTATCCTTTTTTTTTTTTTTGACGGGGAGGAAATCTTCAGAAAGATACCCCGCCTTCTGGGGGGAAGGCGGCGGTTATGTGGGGTTCTTACCCACTAAAACCTCCCGGTGGCCCTTTCCTCGGTGCATGACGAGGGGCTCCGGGATCTCCAGTGGCACGTCCCGGGGAGGAGGTTACTCCCTCCCCCCCTGTGCCCTCGCAGCGCAAGGCGACACGGGCCAGCCGATGTCGCCTTCTTCCCGGATCCACTTTGGTGAACGACTCAGGCCCCCACCCTTGTCGCCCAGTGAACCCGAGGCCCCTTTTAGTCGCCTTGTACGACAGGCAGGGGATACCGTAGTCTTATTCTTGAGAGCCCAGAACTACAGGGCTGAACGTACGTATCCTGGCTTAACGATTGAAATATTTAGAAATTGTTAACAAGGCCACACGTTCTGTGTCTTAATTTATATGAACAACAAAGATGTGTGTCATAGCAATCAACTGTAGCACTGTCGAATAGACAGGATTTAATTCCGCGTTTCAAATTGTCTACGCCAGTAAACCACTCGATCATTGCTGGCCTATTTTATCAAGGGACTAAACTTACTTTACTATTATTGGACGCTATTGTATGAATGTTATGTTTATTATTTGACAAGGTCAAACTTAAATATTTATTATTACTTGATGCACGTTCACATGACAGTCATTAGAGTAATTGACCGCTCAATTGCAGGTATTAATTACGACGGTATTATTACGGTTAGTGTTTGCGTGATGTACAATCGATTTTAGGGCATATGCAAATTATGTTTTAGGAAGGAAACCGAAGTTAATATGTCTTAGCTTTCTTTGTTCTTAGGCAAAAGTGAATGGCATGGTCTCTCAAAGATACTTACTATATCTTTGTCCAAATTCGTGCCATACTAAAGAAGGACTTAGTTAACGACGCGAGACCTTATATATATATTTATGTTATTATTACTAGTAACCTTAGCTACGGCGTTCTAATTACGGCCTGACGATCTAAGACTCCATTACCATCTCTTGTATTTCTCTAATTAATAATAATAATATTTATTTATGTTTCAAAATTGTAATGGACAAATGTATTGTATGGTTTCAAGTGAGACATCTTAATCTGTGAAAGACTGGTGTATAAATTAGGATATCCTGTCAGGGAAATCACCTCCTCCCTCACACCTCCCCCCTTAAATGACTATTATTATGCTGTAATTATTTCCTTTGCCTTAATTGCAAGCCATCCGTATTCATGAATATATATTGTGTGTATACATTTATATGTAACTCCGTATTATGCTACAAATTAAATTACGATGAGATTTTAAGTAAGTTTTCTGTGTACAATATAGGATTATCGTGCTTTAGAAGCCATGGTGTGATGATAAGTAAACTATAAGTTGAATAAGTATATTTACGATTAAAACAAAACCGACCTCAGATAGGGATATTACGACATAGAATTAATCAGATCCTAACGAAATTCTCATCAAGCCTTTGAAGTACATCCTTGCTAATAAAAAAAAATCATTGAAATAGGCGTGATAATGAGTTATGCGGACATTTGTCGCGCACATACATAATGCAAACTTAACACTTAAACTAATAAATATATAACACATACACGATCATATACACAACTACGCACACACTTATGAACACTATACACCCCACAAACGCGCCTGCATATATATACTTGGCCAAACACACACACACACACACATATATATATATATATATATATATATATTTATACGTATATATACATTTATTAACTAAATAATACATAAAAACACTAAAACTTTGTGCAAAATGCTAACTCGACAACGCAAATCTGGCTCTCAAGATACAAGCGTCTGCTTAGTTTATTGTACCAATAATATGTGCTGCAATGGTTACATTGGATGTTCATTTAATTTGTGTAATGTTTATAATTGTAACCCAATCTGTGTGTGTTAATAAATATATTCTATTCTATTCTAAACTGACACGGAAGCAAGAGGTTTCATTTTAGTTCGGAGGTAACAAACATACAAAAAAATCTAGACAAATTGAGAACCTCCTTTTTGAAGTCGGTTGAAAATCAAACCAAGGCCACCTGATTTTGTAGAAAACTCTCCTCGCAAGAGCGCATCGCATGTAAAGCAGTGTAGCAATAAGAGAAAGCTTTATATCAAAACATAAAGCATCGGCACCAGAATAACAAAGTGAGGCCAGCATTAACTGTAACGTTCCCCGTCGTAAACACCACAGCGGAAGCGGCCGGGACACGTGTTCGATGCCGGCGCGACCCTCCCGGGCTTCCCTGCACGTTAAACGCTACTCACTAAATATAGAACGAAATACTTTGTTTTAAGCAATCAATGATTTGTGTCTCACTTGTGCGGTCGTCAATTAAAAAGTATATTTACTGGTAAAAACAAAAACCGACTTTAAATCTCCGCTGCGGATCTCGCACTCCACTGGAGATCCCAGAACCCTTCACCATGCACCGAGGAAGGGATACCGGGAGGTTTTAGTGGGTAAGAACCCGACATAACCCAGCCTTCTGGGGGTCTAAGTATCTTGTTACGGTTTGATAGAAATTCATTTCCTTGATAAGAATAACAAAAAATCACTTACTTAAGGAAAATACACAATTATATAATTTTAAGCTAAGCGTTACAGTTTTAGGAATATGTTTATAAAATAATAATAGGTTTAAAACATCCAGGAACTATATCAAAATATTGTTATGAATTGTGGGTTATTGGAAATTGCAAAGTAATTAAGGCAAACTACATTTTGTAAATAAATATTATAAAAGACGGTTTTCGTGTTTATAACCAAAGATTTAGAGAGTAGGTGCGCTGCGGCCATGCTAGATGTGTCTTACTATGAGCGTTTTAATTATTATTTTAACATAGAAAATTTTAATTTATTTTTTTATTTCTTCATTCTGGCTTCTGTTATATTATTAATGAACATATGTCATTAATATAATTATATAATTTAAACTTTATACGTTTAATTATCATATTATTTATTTTAGTTTATTTTTGACTCAATAATATATTTATTTATGAAATTTTTTCATCTATTATTGTATAAAATATATTTTAATCTCATAACTGTTTTATTCATGTATCATATTTATTATACTCTTTTTGTCTGTATAAATTCCATATAAAAGTAGTATTGCGCGCGCACGTCTTTAGGTAGTCCCAGGCACCGATGAAAATCAGCGCTGTCGCATCCTTGCGACAGCATATGCTGCGACGGTGTCCGATATTGGCATTATATGTTTTATATTATTTGTCCGTGTAACTTTAACAGTGTTTTTCTTTTTCAATCTTTTTAATGTGTGTTATATTCTGTCTGTGATGTGTTTTTGTATTGTGATGCCAATAAATAAATGTCTATGTCTAATATATATATATATATATATATATTATATATATATATAATATATACGTATATATATGTATATATATATATATATATATTAATTAATGACATGCTTTTTTAATGTTTTCTTAAATGTCATTAGGAAGTTTAATATAGATATTTACACCTTCACATTTAATTGTTTTATTGTCATAATATGACATTAAATTATTAGCATTTCTTAGTTTAATTTTCTGGTGGTGAAGTTTTTGAAAATGTTATTGAAGATTTCCCCCGTAAACAAAAAAAAAAGTTTTCGACCTTATGTTCCGTAGAGCGCTTTGTAATCGATGTGGTTATTGATCTTGAATGGTTTTCAATTTAGATGCGATGTATGTATACGCGGCATACTGTATATTTATGTACAGTGCCAGTCGGTCTATCAGTACCCGCCAATCGCAAAATCAACGTTTCACTTTCATTTATTAGCATAAATCCTTCCTGCGTACTTCCAGTAGAAAGGAGGGTCCGCCGCTAATGTCTCAATTGGTACTTGCGTGCGGAGTAACACCCCGACCGGTTCTTTATAAAGCCTGGATAGACATCGCGATGAAAGCGGCTTAAATGTATTTCACTGCGTAAACGTTGCCATTGTCAATACGACAAATTTAATTCCTTCATTGTTTAATATCGAAACGAGCTTTAAAATAAGCCTAGCAGGGAAGATGACGAGCTTTACGCTGTCCGTATATGTGACAGGTGCTTGAAGCCAGTACATAATTTTTGCACTTGAAAACGGTAAGGCGGTCTGGGATTCGAATCCAGGACCACTTTAAATTTTAATTTAACCAATTTAAATTTATTATAATGGTAACTAAAAAAATCAACTTTCATCATATAATTATCGAGAGACTTACAACTGATTTACCAAGACTCAAATTAGATAATGAATAAGAGAATTATTATTTTTAGACCAAATAAATATGGATTGCACGTGACACATCAATAATAACACGATATGTAAGTGTCATGTACATATTAGACCTTGTGTATTTTTGCAGTAAGAGGTAAGAAAAAACGATTTCAGCCTAGTCGGTCAGCGTTCGACTTTATCACCTTTCATCAAACGTCAAACGTCAATAAAAATAGCAAGAGCCAATGAATTTAGGTTTTTCGAATATTGCTTACAAATTTTGCGTACATTTTTTAACTATTCCAATCGTAAGATGAAACAGAGGTGGTTCACATTAAGAATCGAATGGCGTACGGGAAACTATTCATGTTTCACTGGCTTACTCTAACCCATACGCTATCGACGTATTAAATCTTTATCAAACCTTTCCATGTTTCTCCTCTATTATCCGTTATCCGTAGAGAAATTAGCGTTACGTAGATATTTACCACGTACAGCAAGTAGACGCGGTCACTTCGCTGGTTTCTAATAGCACACCTTCAACTTTATTAATTGCTTTAAACGCTAGTACTTGGGGCCCTTTTGTCGGTCGTTAAACAATTTTGTGAAACTTTTTAATATTATTTTTTATGTAACTCATCTTTCACTTCCTATTGAACACATCGGAAAACATTTTCTCGTTATATTTTTTAGCTATCATCGTTATGATACATATTTATACCTAATATGGTATAACCTCGTGGAAGATAAACTTTAAGGCAGACGCTAATAATTTGTTAGCTGGCAACACCTGACACCCAGCGATTGTTATACATAATAACTACTTCCAATGATATCTTAATAATTTACCTGAACCTTATTGTATCTTTAATTCATAATTAATAATTTAGTTGATCGTCACATGAACTTGGCATTGTAAACAATAGTTTAACTTTATTAGTTCCTAATCTGACTTCTAATTAATTTTGTATAAAGATTGATATGATTGATTTGAATTTGATTTGAATGATTTTATATAAAGATTGAGGACGCGCAGTTGTGACGTTTGACTCGATATAAATAATTCTTTGTACAACGTTACGCTGTCTCAATAAAGCGAGTGTATTAGTTGTTGGACTATCTTATTCTACGAGACCTACAGATTATAACAAATTATTAAATGTTAGGAACGGTGCTGTGTCTTCGGCCACTTCCTCTCTCAGTGCAAAAGCTATTCAAAGTGGCACTTCAAGCTATTGAAAGTCTGGATAGTTTTCCGATAAAAGTTACGGGTCTAAATCGCGGTTTGCCCCCTCAGGCTTTCAGGCTAAGCGACCTAAGAGCTGTGTCACCTCTCAAAAACTCGGTGAAACTGTAGAGGCTATCTGGTTTATCAACTTATAATATTATTTTAAAATATTTGAGGTACAGTTACAGTACAGATCTAAGTAATAAGTACGGAGATTCGAATTCACTATTCGACTATTAA
Organism: Meandrusa payeni; assembly: GCA_029286785.1. Classification (NCBI taxonomy): domain Eukaryota; kingdom Metazoa; phylum Arthropoda; class Insecta; order Lepidoptera; family Papilionidae; genus Meandrusa; species Meandrusa payeni. Next base: position 5,967,090 of record JAGSMX010000022.1, read on the forward strand.
CGTGAACCATCTCGTAGCACAAGCTTAAGCTTAGTTGAATATTAGCAAGAATGTTCATAATATTTCTGAAAAATAGGAAAAAGAAATATTGTTTGCTTTGTTTAAAATATATATGAATCTGTTCTAAAATGGCTGATTATTTATACGTATATAGGGTTGAAGTTTCGAGTAAGGGAGGTATTCGTCTTATCAGTACCTCGATTAATCACACTAATATTGTGATTAAGAAGATAATACTTTTCAGGGGAAAACCTTTCCGTAGAAAGTCGATAAGATTAATCGATGAATCTTAGGACTTGCGGAGCGTCACGCAAGTGCGTACATCGTCAAACAAACAGACTGAATTCAATTGGTGGAGATATTTTTAATGACGCAAAATTAATGCTTATATCTTTCCAAATTATCCAATTAAGTGTTGTTTTAATGCTTTGTTACAAATGAAATTCATTATAATTTATTGTTTTTTATACGGAATTGAGAGCTGACATAGCCCAGCCTACTGTGTGGTCGCCTGAACTTTATCCTCTACGCAAGTGCTTCTTGAGGCGGAAACCTTTGCTTAAGGGGTTACTTATTTTCGTGTAAGCAATTCGATAGGGCTGAACAGACTCCAAAAATCATCTTAAAACAACAAGTATATTTACGAGTAAAAACAAAAACCTACTTAAAATCAAATCAAACTTTAAAAGCTACTACGGTACTTGTAATTAAAAATGACTATAGAAATATTACGAAATAGAATTATTTAAAACTTAACCAAATTCTCATCAAACTACTCTTAAAGTGCGTCCTTTCCAATAAAAAAATGAATCATCAAATACGGTTGGCTTGATATTGAGTTATTCGTCCTTTTGTGGCGCACATTCTTGAATAAAATTTAAGACATTTGATTTTCTCATGGATGCCTTTGTCAGAATAGGACCAAATTACGACCACCTGGGAAACACTAGCTTTCAAATGATATAGGAATCATCAAAATAGGACCACCCAATCAAATATAAAATAAAACGTACAGACGAATTGGGAATCTCCTCCTTTATCGGTCGATTGAAAATTTCTTGACAAATAACACCTAATCGATTGCGGGACCTCAAATAAGCTCCCGCAATCTTTCCGCAACTGTATGCAATAGCGGCCACAAGGAAACAAGAACATCAGCAAACAGAGCCCCGATCGACCGTATAAATTAAACGGCAGTCACAGTCGGACAGTAACAAATGAATCGCCCTCGCCGGCTTTCCACAATGGTCCAATAGGTGGCCTTCAGAATGACCGTAAAGTCTTCGTCCTCTACGAACACTAGATCTAATCGGTAAATCGAAGGCCATTCAGCTATCGGATACGCTGTCTTTTGATTACTGGAAGACTGAATAGCTACTTGTATACGATCATCGTGTTTAGTTGATTTAAGTAGAATAAAATTTACAAATATATGAAATGACTAAACTAATACTTTACGTAAATACATTACTTTTTATTTATTGTAATATATACTACTAAAAATTAAAAGATTTTTTAAATCATAAATTTTTATTTGTCCATAACTTATGCATACATTTTATTTTCCATCAATATAATGGTATTTCACAAAATTTATACGTTGTGTAAGTTTAAAATGTATACATTTGTAAATAAAAAATAACCTTATTTAATTTTAATCTCTCTTTTTTTTCTCAAGCGGGTTACAAACAGCAACAGCTTCACCAAGCTTATTATATCTCATATATGACAGGTTACAAGTAAAAGGAATAGTTTTCTATCAATATTTTTATACTTTAAATTATTATTTTTCAAATTTTTCTTTTTAATTTTCAATTTCTTTTTAAGTTTAATTATTTTTTAAAAATTATTTTTTTATTAAATTATATTGTTTTTTATTTATATAATTCTTATATTTATATTCAAATCTTATTTGTTACAGTGAGATTAAATGTAACTAATAAGTGATATACTATACTGTAAACAACTGCTGGCCACTGCATCAGTGTATAAAATAAAAAAGTAAAAACACACATGGTACATATTATATAGGCTGTAACTTTTCATTTGAAGTAAAATTAGTTGATTTATTCGTGGTCAGTTCTTATTGTGTATCTAAAAAAAGGCATCAAATTAACATTAGCAAATTAAACAAAACTTTTTGATCTTGTAGTTATACCTTGCTCTATAAATTGTACAAAGATTACAATGCAAGTCTTTCGCGAAACGGCTTGTAAAAAAATTACGATTACTGTTGTACAATGTGTCGGCCATTTTGGACAGCGGTCGTTGACCCGGGCTTGAGTTAATCATGGATCTGCGGGAGACTGATCGCAAGGTCTCGCGCAGGATTTGCTTAGTCTGTTTTACATTTTGAGTCAGACGATATTTATATTTGAGACCTTCTGGGTGGCATCAGATGAGGTCGTTCGTACGTGAATCAACTTGCAGCTAAGACGTGAATGGTGCTAAATCAAAATCATCCATCTACGTACCTGATACCTATGTAAATAAAATATCATTAAACACAAAGTATAAAAGGGATATTACTATTGACTACGCTGTTTGACTTACGATCTTATGGTCGCAGATTCGAATTCCATTCAATTTGTAAGGAGGTCAGGAAATTAATTGCCGTTTTTTCAGTTTTCTAAGTACAAATTGCTAAAAACGTATGCTCAGTGTACGGCGAGGGTGGGTGAGCCCACCTGTCATATACGAGTCAATACCGTTACGGTTTAAAAGACCTGAGCTTTATATTTTCATTACCACGGACCATCGGACCATCCTCCGGAACCCTGGATGGCCCCGAAGGGATGTGTGGGAACCGGTCTGGGCGACCCCTATCCTTTGTACCTTCCGCGAATGCCATCAGCCGATATAATTGGAGTGCCCCGAATCTGTCGGTAACAGGGCACCCCAACGACCCCTGACTTCTTCCTCTAAAGGGTACTTCTCCGGAAAATCGGTTCACCCAGTCTAATGTTATGAAACCATAAAAAAATACAGACAAATTGAGAACCTCCTCCTTTTTTGTAGTCGGTTGAAAATAAGATAAAAGATCGGGAGTGCTTATATTATTATATTATTTTTAAATAATTTAAATGGAACATGAATAAAATCATTTGACAAACTAATTAGGAATTCTGTTCCAAAACATCGATCTTAGATACTAAAAAATGCCATTACCAAACATTTTTAACCAACAATTCCTTCTAGTTCAAGGTTGTCTACGCAAGGCTATTTAAATTTCAACCACGTTCAATACTATTGTTATTTTTTTGTGCTATAAACATTTTAATGGCAACAAACAGGTGCTCGGCCGGTAGTAGACGGATGTGACTAATATCCTTCGATACTGGAGGTGTTTTTGGCATTGAGCTAAATTGCTACCGTTCTAAGCGCTGACTGGTGAGTGGTGGCGCGATAGGTCTTCACTTAGTGCACTAATGTGATTACTGTTGCTTAATGCTTAATGACTGTCCGAATTTGGTTCGTTCGTTTTTCTCTATACTTTATTAAATAAAATCACTCTTGTTAATGCATTTTTCACGTACGCGTTTACTAATTTGATAGTTTCTTTTTATTTTTATTTTATACATATTTGGAACACTTACAGCTAGAAGAGACGAGATAAATACATTAAACAAGGAGATGGCTAAATAACAGGTTTCAAAAATATAATCCGAAATACAATTAAAGGTAGAAATTATACAATAGATAAAGCTACAATTTAAATTTTATTTAAAAAAAAGAAACTAAATAAATAATGAATAAGAATCCAAACTTAATAATTATTTAGTATACAAATATGGACAAACTGAAGTATGTTATAGACTTACTTTTAATAAAAAAATTGGTAACACATACATCTTTGTTTAGAATATTTACCAGTAAAAACAAAAGCCGATATCAAATCTATTTTCAAATTTCAAATAAAAATAGACTAAAAAGTTGGTGTAAGCTTTTTCCTATGAAAAAAAAATGTGACCAAAATTGCAAACGTCTTACTGTTAGTGACCGATTAAAGGCTATTTATTATGCACGAATGTTCTTTTTTCGTAAGTTAAGTATCCTAGTTATATTATAAAGAACTGACATCTACATTCTCTCGTCTTCCGCCTTCATACTCGTTGTAGTTAACCTACCTAGTCAATCCCGGACTCAAAATCGATTAATAAACGCCAGAGTTATAATATCAGATTTAAAAAAATACAAAGGAATTGACAACCTCCTCCTTTTTTAAGATGGTTGAATTATTTCTATGCAAATAATTAACACGATCCCATCTCATGATATGATGATGATGGCAACTATATCGTAAACCTCCAACATTTACTTTTTTTTTTTTTTAAAAAAAGAAAGCTAGCAATATTTTTTTTTCAGAAATATTACTAACAATCTTGTTAACCATTCCAACTAAGCTTAAGCTTGTGCTAGGATATGGTTCACGGCAATAGTCCAATGGTGGATTCGAACCCACGACCTTTTTTTTTATTCTTATATTGCAACCACAGACCTGTGTCCGTGCTCTTTCCAATACACTTAAATTGTTTACTCTGCGTTTGTTAAAAGTGCCACTTCTACAGTTACTATTTTCCTTTTTTATATATATATATATATAATGCCTGAATTTGGAGGTGGCCTGAGATCGTTTTGGGTTCACGCGTCGCAGACGCCCCGCTGCATTGCTATTACCTTCTCCGACCCACGACCTTACGATTCGCAGGCCGTACCCTAAACCATAAGGCTATTGACGCTTCGGTAGCGAAAGCATTCCGATTCATCCGCGCCGGACAACAGATGTTTCAATCGCATTACAGAAGCCAACAAACAAATGAAACAATTTAAATTGTAATTTTTTTATCCACTAATCACACCACTAAGACCATATTACATCAGTGTTAGAATATTGATTGTATCGTTTTTGTGCAATACTTGTTGTACTTAGATGGGATAGCAGAATTTCTCCTTATCTCACTTCTATTTGCAGTCGTCGCTCCTAATCTGTAGTCTCCAGAGATATGTAGTCTGGATCGTCATTGTCTAAGTTATCTTTCTTATTACAGACATCCGTGTCAAACAGGGTCGTCTATGCTTTTCCTGTCGTTTTCTTAAGGACTTTTATAGTCATGTGGTCATCTATCTCATCGCATGAACGTAGCAACGTATTCGTGTCTCTACTATTTTTTCTTGAATGGATCTTTAAATGTGCCTTTGTTGTAATGGGTTCGGGTCTTTGTCTAGACCATTTTAGCACTTATTTCAGCTACATCTAGTTTGTCAGACTTTTGCTTCTTGTGATGCCAGCATTCCGCGCTGTAATACTACCAGAACGTTCACCCTAATTATGAAAGTGCATGGAGTACAGCGTTCTAGGCTGTTGCGACTCAAGTTAGCAGATTAATGTAAGTGCAATTTAAGTTCAGATACGCTTTCAGACTAATTCGATTTATTACTTTCATCACAGGCTTACGTGGGCTTTATTAAATGCTGCAACCACTACTGTGCCGCATTAACTATTAACTGACAATGTATTAACGGTGAATTAATCCCGAAGGCATTTTACAAAAATTGCGTACGTAAACACTGTTACGAATATCGATTATTATATACTCTTTGCATGTAGTATTTACCAAGGTCTATCTATATACATGGAATATAGAGATACTGTATAGTGTATATTCACATGTAATTGCGTTTGTATTTTGATCGATATGTCTCTTTGTCTTGATGATTATAACTGACTATATGTTTTCCTTTCTAACCAAGGCTAGACTTGAAGATGATCGCATTAAATCCTCCTTTGTTTACTATAGTTTAAGGTGTTATTGTAAGTATAAATTATTAGATATGTAAAATGATGTGTTTGAAAGAAGAAAGAAAGACAAGGTGTCACATCCTATTAACACTTTCACCGCATGTTTTTTTTTTAAATGTATGCTATAGTTATTTTTTCACGAATAATAATAATATCTTTAGTAAACCTATCTAACCAAGCTTGAGCTACGACTTTACTTTTTGCAAACCGTACGCTAAAGCATTAGGCTATTGACACTTCAAAGTATCATAGATGCGACATAAGGTGAGTCGTGTCTTAGTAAATTTTTGTACTCAAGACGACAGAGATTGGAACCTAGGACCGCTAGAACGATCAGTCACGCTAGTGTTGAAGGTCAGACGTTATTTTTAGACATTGCTTGGAGTAGCTTCGACCACTGACTCACTTATGATACCACCGAATGAGTCTTCGTTCAAAATACAGCATCAATAAGCAGTGGCTAAAATGTGCGTCATATTAAGGGGTTAAACACTAATAATTATTAATATCTACAACAATCGTAAGAGAACGTGAGATTTTTTTTACACAGACACTAAGTTCTATTTAGCCAACAAACCCAGATAGCCGTGGTAGCTAAGTTAGAGGACTGTTGACTCATAGTACACAAACAACCCGAGTTCGATCCCCAGTGCCGGCACCAATAAATTTTTTTCTTGCGATTGTATGTGCTCGGCGGTGAAGGAAAAACCATGAGGAAACCTACATGTCTTAGAATTTTTTTTAAAACATGTGAACTCCGCTAATCTGCACTAGGGACGCATGGCGGACTATGCCTTTATACTCTCTTTACAGAGAAGCCCTGTGCCCAACAATTGGACAAAGGCTGTAACTCTAACTTGAAATATATGTTACATGCAGGCGAAACAGTACGCCATGGATTTGTCTTTAAACACTGTTCTCTTTTTTACATTAAAATGTTTCTCGAAATGAAATGAATTAACAATTGGAATGCGGCTAAATGTCCCTTAATGTGGGACAGGAGGGCGCGGTGAACGACACTCCCTTTCTAAATAAAACTAATTTAAGTGCTGAACATTCCTGGCACACTCAAAAAGGACAAAATATATTTTAAAGACTAAATATATACTTTTAGTGATAAACAATATTGTCACATTAGTCACTTTTTAACATTACTCACTACTTTTATTATAATAAACACCTTCAAATATAGATATCAGTTTTAGTTATATAGTGAAGATACAGTTATTCAATGTAGAAAGTGATTTTTCATGTTTAATATATAAAGATAAAAGCTTCAGATCGAGTCGTTCGGCCCTCTTAGTGCCCATGGATCGGAATGATGACACGGTTAGAGTATACCGTCCAAGCCAAGGTCCTCTCTCGGGGACCATTGAAATAGAAATAAAAAAAAAAACATTTATTCGACACAAGAACACAGAAACAACAGGTAAAACAAGACAAAAAACAACATAAACAAAAGTAAACAGAAACAACATAAAAAAAGAACAAAACAGAAATTGTGCCGAAAAGGCGGGCTCGATTCGGTTGTGTTTTAATATGGTGTACATTACATAAACTTTCATATATATTATACATAAATGTATATGTTAATATAAATATATAGTTATACTTTCTTTACATATATATATAAACAAATTACATAATAAATAACATAAATATAGTGTTATATAAACGATTTGTCGTAGTTGATGTTGGCGAGGTTACTTTGAGACTCAGTTAAGAAGCATTTCAATTTATTTTTATATAGGTAATGTTTTAGACGTCCTAATAGGCGGGGGGATGTTGGACCTCGGGTACACACTGTCCGCGAATACATTTTGCTTGATGCCTATTAAAAGTGCATAGTCATTGCTATTTAGGCCGCTAGGCTAGAACCATACGGATACAAACATGTTTCGGGCAAACACATGAAATGCGGTCATTAGTGGTGGTGTAGCCTAATTTAAAATTAAAATGCTTTGAGGCGTGACCCACCCTCGTTTTGTCCGCATCACGTGACCTCGTAACTACTTTGATGGCGGCCTTCGCTTGGATTAAGATTATTTTATGTTGGCTTTATTTCATTTTGCAGTGATAACTTAGTGGTCGCAGGTTCGTATACACGCCGGTAATACCAGTTTCTCTTTCATTGTGAGGCCTCCACTCTTGTTGATATTTGCGGTCCAGATTTGTAATGTCCTCTGTTTATTTTCTAATTTCTTAACTATTTATACAATCTTATGTGCTACGTCCTTACTGGTACTAATTAGAAACTAAGTTTATCGACCAATCAGGAAGGGACACTGATCAACAGCTATTTACGATGAGAGTGAGCGAGAGGTGACCCTCTCTGTCACACATCTTGCGCGCTCCGCACAGAGATAGCGATATGCTGTTTAAGACCCCCGATAATTGCTAACGTACAAAAAGTATATTTAATCTCTCTAATCTAATCAAATAGAATAGGAATATTACGCAATATAATTAATCAGAACCTAACCAAACTCTCATCAAACTACTTTTGTACATACTTTCCAATAAAAATCATCATTGATATATGTTGGCGTGGTATTGACTTATTCGTCCATTTGTCGCACACATACTCAATGCAAATTTAAGACTTATATGGTTTTCTAATGGATGCCATTGTCAGATCTGGACCAATTAAATCAAAATCGGTCCAGCTAGTCGAAAGTTAAAAGAAACATCAAATAAAACATATAGACGAATGGTGAACCTTCTTTGTTGAATTCGTTTGATAAATCACTTGCTGCACTCCAAAATCGGTCATTGCTTGCTCTCTTCGTCTACCCCGCTAAAAAACTACACACTATTTACAAAAAGAGGAGATAGCTAATATATTAATTAATTTCATAATTTAAACATTTTAACAATAATTCTACTTCCTAACTACTACTTGCCTTTTACACGTTATCATTACAAGAATGTAAGGCACTTGTTACTGAATGGCTCCAAACCATCTCGTAGGAATTTACAGAAGATCTATTAAAAGCACAATAAAGATGTCAAAGTAACCCACCCCCTACATTCATAGTCATACCTACACATAGTCTAACACACGCACACTACAACACGCAACCTTGTACACACAAACACACTCACGCATACACACTCGATCAAACTGAATTACATATGATAAGTTTTTAATTTAAGTAAATGTATATTTGTATATAATTGTTTGGAGATGGGCGTTAGTAGCTGCGACACAGTTCTTACTACTGCGGCTGTTATCGAACTAGTTGACATCTCGACGCTTTTTTGAGACTGCCACCAAACATTCTAACAAACTTCCTGTAAGTACCGCCACTTATAAGCCTTCCTATACTAAATTCCGTCGCGCCGCCCGGAGGCCGAGACACGTTCTTGACGATCCGGACGACGCGATTACCATTGCACAGGCTAGATCTCTACAAATCCACAAAGCGTCCATTCGCGACCGTCGGAGGTTGCGAATAATCCTTGCGCGTTACCGCTATTTTATGGGCAGGCCCCACCCCTTAGATGCTAGGAGCGTTGCTGGAGTTTCTTCGGCCACTTCTTCTCCCAGCGCAAACGCTTCCCGAAGTGGCACTTAAAGTTAGTTTAGCTTTTCGAATGTCCCTTAAATTATCCGTGAAATAGCTACCGACCGAGTCGTGGTTCGGCCCTCTCGGGCGCCCTCGGATCGGAATGCTTACGCGTAACATAGTAACCGTCCAAGCCGAGGTTACCCCTCACCGGCGGGACCCTTGTGTCTAGTTACTAGCGATAGAGGTTCAGGCTAAGCGACCTAAGAGCTATGCCACCTATCAATCCGGTGAAGCAGTCAAGGCCAGCTTCTCTGGCCAATCTGTGTAGTTCGTCATTAAAAAAAACAATCGAACCAGTCTGTACATGTTTGAATTTTTGATATGAAATAAACATTATTATGATTATTAAGAAAAAAACAATGTACCCGTTATTTTAATTATTGAATTTCCAATACGAGGCCAGGAATTTTTATATAGGGCGAACCTGTCAATTATGTTAGTGATCCAATAACGGACTTAATCGTCCTTTAATTACAGGCACTCCCACTGGTGACTTGCTTCCTGTAATAACATATTCATGATATGAAAGTCGTCGAACAACGGCTTACTTGCGCATCGATTTTAGAATTATATAAAAGCTAGATAGACATTGTCTATCTGCGGCATTGCGTTATTTTTACACAACTATCGGACGGGGTTTAAATCGCAGGCAGCTGTATCAGTGCGAACCTTCAAATTATAAAATAACTACTTGCTAAAATCCATGCACGATTAACAGCTAAAGGCTTACGTATCACTTAAGAATATAAAAGATATGGATAGGAACTATCTCTGGCTTCGTCAAGCCATCCTAATAGTTGGCCAGAGATCTATCTCTCCTCAATTCAAACAGCCATACTGTTTTTTTTAAAAGAAAGCTAGTAATTTTTTTTTTCACAAATATTACTAACAATCTTGTTAACCATTCCAACTAAGCTTAAGCTTGTGCTAGGACATGGTTCACAGCAATAGTCGAATGGTGGATTCGAACCCACGACCTTACGATTCGCAGGCCGTACCCTAAACCATTAGGCTATTGACGCTTCAATATGTAAATGTATATTTATTTATCTACTCGTATATAAGATTTTAAAACGCTGTTGTTAGCGGCTTAGGCTAGATGAAGGCAATTGCTAAATAGCATTTAGTTCGCCTTTGCACATTAATTTTTGTGCAATAAAGAATTTATCTATTTATCTAAAAATTAAAGGGAAGTAAGCTAACGCGAAAAAAGCTAACATTTAATTACGACTTATTTTACAGCGTCAATAGTGTAATGATTTGGCTTGTGTTGTTATGTCTAACGCGAACAAATCTCCTAATTTACTTTGGAATAATGAAAACGTGAAATGTAAGTGTTTTTTATATGTTTGTGTTGAAACTTGTGTCATATATTGCTGCTGCCTTTATACTAGGTTACTTAGTAATAGTGTCTGTTGTTCTATTTGCTAATTTAGGATTGACTGTTATTAGGAGAATTGGGTTACTTCCTTATAATGTGTCTGCGTCCTTAGAAACACGTCATGTTCATACACACAATATTTATTTAAAACAGAAACTATACATATTAACAGAACAATTGCAGTGTTTTTGCTATCGCTTTTCACACAAGTAACTTCGCTCATCAACATCAGCTTGTGTGTTTGTTTCTGCATCATTGTCATTTCTGTAAATTTCTTAAAAAAATATTTATTTTCTGGAGGAAAAGTCCTTAAGAAAGTACTGAAGACCCGATCTTCTTATGGCAATTCATATTAGATTGACAGGGTTGGGCATATTAATTATATAAATTTAGTCAGGTTAAAGTTCGGTTTCTACGGACTCAATTGCGATGTTAATACTAATACCAGCTCCTAAAACAAATACTAAATTAAATTAAGCTGCCGCTAATTGGATATTTATGACTTCCATTTTTCAGCGAACGTAATCCACCTAACAATTCTAGACTCCCCTGTCGCATGTTTCGCCCCTATAATGTGGCAAAGGCCAACAAAAGGCAAACCAGGTCATTCGCCTTTCAACCTTGTCACTTGAACTGTATCGTAAAGAACAGTTTCATTAAATAAGCTAACGATGCGATAGAAAGTAAGAAGTGCCCGACCATCTGAAGTTCGATAATAACCCTTAATACCAACGTTCTAGAGCTGTTAAACTGAAATTGAAACAAATACTGCCACGGGCGTGTATTGTGCAGACGTTTGAAGTAATTAGAAAGTTCTAGCGAGTTCTTTGTTCTTGTTCGAGTATAAATAGAAGGGTAATTATCAAATATTGCTTAAAGTCGCATCGATTGTCCTGAACTACTTAACAAGTTGCACTTTTCTATCCCCTCTCGAAGTCTACGATTCAACTGCCAATTATATAACCCGCCTAGAAATGCTATATGCTTAATAGCTACTTTATTAGAGCATTTAACGAATTCAATAACCTTTGTTAAAAGTACAATAACGTCGACTTATTTTAAGTCAGTGGTGCCTCTGCCTTTTAGTACGTACTACTATTAGTAACTACACTAAATTATTTATAGTACATTAGTGTAGTTAGTGCAGTTCTGTCTGCGGGACTATGTTGCGATTTTCCAATTCTGTGTTACCTAAATTAGGTATCTTTTTATTTTTTCCTAAAACTTTAGTGAAAACTTGTTATCTGCTAAACTAGTCATATATCTGTAAATTATATAATATTATTGAATAGCTGTAAGTTTTCTTGGATTAAGTGAAATAGTAAAATGTTAATCACACAGAAACGGTCGTCCTTGATCCATTTAATATGAAGTTCTTTGACAGTAATGGAACTCAATAAGTGTAACTTCTACCCATATGTGTTTATTGTCTTATATGTTTGTATTGATTATTATTATTGCAACAAGTGTATTTACGAGTAAAAATAAAAACCGAGATCAAATCGAATCAAACGTTATAACACTCTACTCTTGAAAATATTATATATATAAATACATTGTGATCGAAAGGAAAGACAGACGTGGGCAAACTATTCCAGTCTCTTGCTGTACGAACAATGAAAGACGAAGCATAGCGCTTCGTTTGGGTTTGAAGGATGTTCACAACAAAAGGATGAAATCCTGTAGTGCGTCTTGGACTCAGATTGTGGAACGGAGATGGGGGAATTAGATCATGTAGCTGAGCACTCTCTAAAATGCAATATGTAGAAAACTGAATGGTTAGAAACTATTCCTAGAAACGAATTTCTATCCATACAAAGTATGTCTGGAAGAGATCACTTAGCGGTAAGAACGGCCATAAGCACATTCAATTATATTAATTTTTAGATTATTGTGTAGTTTAATATAATTATTTATAATAATAATAATATAATTAATGTATAATTATTTCAGTAAATATAACCTTCGATAAGTTGAAACTTTGAAAGCTCTTTAAAATTAAGTTTCTTTTTGGTTTAATAACACCACACCTAGACATTAATCATTAGCGCGTTTCGCGAGACGACATCAAAGCACGATTTTTAATATTTCCGAGTGACGTAACTTTGTAGCGGCGTCCAGACGTGACAAAGTCGGGAGGAAACGCTAATGGCATCAGTTTCCTTTCGAGGAAACCAGTAGAAACATTTATTATGGACTGGTCGTCCCGATCTCTTAGCTGGGTTCCTTTTTTAATGAACACAATGAATAACATCGTGTCGTCGTTTACATCCTTCAATCGAGATCGTGTGATAGCGCGGTAATTGACGTGCAACATGTTAGATTCGGTTTTGGTGATATATTATAATAATAGTGACAACCTCGGTGGGTTTACGCGGCGGCTTAGTTCATGTCGGTTATTTTTTTAATTCATGAAATAATGTTTTCGGCAACAAGTATGTTTACGAGTAAAAACAAAAACTGACTCCAAATAGAATCAAACGTTAAACGTTACTACGCGCAGACGCCATCTTTGTATTTCCGAATTATCTTATGAATATTATGAAATAGAATTAATCAGATCCTAACCAAACTACCCTTGAAATTCATCCTTTCCAATAAAAAATGAATTATCGAAATCGGTTGGCGTGATATCGATTTATTCGTCCATTTGTCGCGTCCCTACATAATGTAAATTACTCAAATATAATTTTCTCATGGAAGATATTTTGAGAATTGGACCACACGGGAAGAAACAGCTTTTAAATAAAAAATAATCATCAAAATCGGTTCACCCAATCGAAAGTTCTGTAAACAAAAAAATACAGAAGATGAAAACCTCCTTTTTTGAAGTCGGTTGAAAAGCTGATGAATCGTAAATGGGTTAACAAAGGTAATGCTCTCAAATGGTGGGAAAATAACAAAGGGTGTTTTCATAGCGGATAAACAAAGTGAAGTGTACTTGTTACGATATGAAGAGCATATGGTGGGTCGGGTGGAGCCGCATCTTGCGGACAGATGCTGCACGCTGCATCTCCGCTTTTGTCCGTTACGTTCGAATGTGAAAATGCACTTGCCTCAATAATAACTGACCCGGTTTCCGCATCAGAAAGATGCTGCTATTTCTATTCTTGATACATTCGCCTCGTTGTGTATTTATACACCGTTTGTATTATGCAACCATTGAACATTTAACTTAATTGTATTCCATGTTGGTTTCTTTTTCTTCACTTGGTAATTGGATTACATGAAACCTTTACACGAACAATTAAAGGTTAGTAAGTTACTGAACGGTTATGTTAAAGCGTAATATGTCAATATATGTATCGATTTCAATTCTTACAATCGACTCAAACTAGCTAGAAAACCTCTAGGTCAATTGGTGTTTGACGATATATTTATCATTCACGTTTAACTTCTTGTCTGATTAACTAACCTTGTATAATAAGTAATTAGTTCTCTTTTTTGCCATAGATGTGGACACTTTCAAATGGTGTCTCGCATTCTGGAAGGTAGGCGGCGGTTATATGAGATTTTTATTCACTTAAATCTGCTAACTATCCTTGGTGTATGTGCTGACCGCACCGATGCCTCTCTGCACTGGGCCGAAGCCCTCGCAGTGCTAAGGCTGTCGCCCGTGAATTCGAGAGCCCCTTGTAGTAGCTTTTTAAGTACTCGTATTTACTCCTACTACCTTAACGAGCTGGTATCTTAAAGATTACAAGATCAATATCGCCCACAAACAGCGAGTGATTTGACAAACGATTCATTACATGAAGAGTAGAACCGTTGATAACTTCTCTTGTATATGGCTGTTATTTATTTTAACATCGAATTGTTTATCTGTAACGATGTTATAATTATGTTTTAAATAAATACTCACTCAACAAGAGAAACGCACCAGTATAATATATTCCTTTCATTTATTCGTACACGGAATCCTAATTTATCCATTTTACAGATATTTCAATGAGGATGAATTCTGTTTTTTAATTAATGATTTAAAGTAATAGATACAAAAAATGGAAAAACAAATGAAGATATTTTTTCTGCCAAGCAAAACAAATGTTTGTCTAAACGTTGGCAACATCAAAATAAAAAAAAATCAATGTTAAGTACTTTTTGTTATTAGTATATTGAAAAATTAATTGCTATTTTTGTACATTAAACTATTTGACTATATTAATAAGTTAAAGTTATAGCCTTTATATATTATACATATGTCCCACTGCTGGGCGCAGGCCTTCTTCGTAAAGAGAGTATAAGGGCATAGACCACCACGCGGCCCTAGTGCGAATTGGCAGACTTCACATGACTTAAAAAAATGTTCAAAGACATGCAGGTTTCCTAACGATGTTTTACTAAAACTTACATAAAATTTCAACGACAAATTTATTGGTGGCCGGCACCGGGGATCGAACTCGGATTGCTAGCGTACTATGCAACTTGAGGCAACAGCCCGGCCACTGAGCTAGCACGTCAACCATGGTTATATTTGTTTAATTAATCTTAGCATCGTTTAGATTTTCTTAACTGATTGTAAACCAGTTGACTACGAACCCACCTGATGCTGAGTGGCGTAACTGCCGTGATTAAATGAATCCATTGCGGCACAGGTTCGTCCACATTACTCGGCGAGACGTAGCGACGTATCCTTATCACGGCGAGCATGACTAGGCTGTGACCTATTACTGGTTGTATTTATAATCTGCCGGAATGCCGCTTGCGTAAGTCCCCTTGTCGTCTACCGAGCGGGACATTCTTCATCTCAGATACTGTCAACGCTATCTGGATTTCTTGATCGGTATCTTGGCCACTTGACTATGCCTCTTAAACCTGATTTTTCAATTACAAGACACAACATCGACACAATGTATTCAAAGCTAACTCGATTACGTGTATGTTCCACTATCTTAGCTAAATTAAAATATATAATTATTAAAGGATAAATAAATATGGGAATTGTAATGAATAAATTAACTATTGCGGGTACTGAAATTTAAATAATTTCTTAATTATTATAAAAGTTTTTACGTTTGTCCCTTTTTAAACCTCAACTGTATAATACAATTTTTTTTTACAATTTACAAATATTTATGAGTTAGATAAGTAACTGTTTGAGCCGACATAATTCTTTTCTACGGTTTCAAAAAGGTTTGAAGCGTCAATATCCTATTGGTCAAGGGCACGGTCTGCGAATCTTAAGGGCGTAGTCGAAACCACCATTCGACTATTGACGTGAACCATCTCCTAGCACAAGCTTAAGCTAAGTCGGAATGGTTAAGAAGAATGTTAGTGATATTTCTGTAAAAAAAAGAAATATAGTTAGCATTCTTTAAAAAAACCATTGAAACTGTAGAGACCGCCTGGCTGATCAACGTAATTCGCGGAAATATTTATGATCAAAAACAAAAACCGACTTCAAATCGATTCAAACGTTAAACGCTATAACGCGCTAACGTCGTCTTTGTAGTTTCGAATTATCATAGGAATACTACGAAATACAATTATTCAGAACCTTTTTTTTTACTAAACCCCACAGGGTGTTCCCCCACGGTCGCGTATGGTGGCAGGGCCACGGGAACAGAGAGACCTCCGCGTCCCCGCCCGCGACTTGACGCCTTTCGGCGTCTCCTCCCCTGAATTATTCAGAACCTAACCAACCTCTCATTAAACTACCCTTAACACATACGTACATCTTTTTCAATAAAAAATGAAACATCGAAATCGGTCGACGTGATACAGAGTTATGCGTCCATTTTTTCATAGATGCCATTGTTAGAATTGAAAAATTTAAAAGAACGAATTATAAAGAGCACCAGCTTTCAAACAAGAAAAGAATCATCAAAATCGGTTAACCCAATCGAAAGTTATGAGGTAATAAACATAAAAAAACATATCGAAATTAAGGACCTCCTCCTTTTTGAAGTCGGTTGAAAAAATACATGATTGGTACCATTTTTCAATTCGTCTTTCGAAATTGTATTTATTAGATAAGTCGGAAATAGAAAATGTCGTTCGTGCGTAATAGCGTTTAACGTTTCATTCTATTTAAAGTCTAAAGTTCTTGTTTTTATTCGTAAATATACTTGTAAAATGTTCTGTTTGTGTAATGTAATGTTAATCTTTAACTAAAGCCGTGCTAAGTACAAAAACTCCAACAAGAACACAATCATCGGCACCTAAAAAAATGATTCAATGTCATCTTTATCGTATTGTTTGGATTTAGAAATGTTCAGTGCTTACGTGACTTAGTACATGTAGACAATGCCTACTCTACTCGCCTCGGTTCGATCGACGTTGCGTCACAATTTGGTGCGAATACCGTAAAACAGTATTTCAATACTGTAAGCAGAAATTAAGGCTTGTGTACCTATTGTTTGTATTGGAATAACGTTTGCTTTCAATGTTTGACAAATATTCAAATATTGTATACGTATTTGAACAATCAAACAGCCCAACTCGTAATAAATCGAGATGCTCATACATTTCTACCTTTAAGGACAAAGTATGTATTTATTATGTGAGGGACAAACAAGCATGCAACTTGCCTGATGTTAAGTGACCACCTTCATGATAACACACGCGCATACACACACAACCTGACACACTATTCTTTCTTATTTTAACTCTTACCTTAGCTCATTTTTTTTTTGACGGGGGGAAATCTTCAAAAAGAT
Source organism: Meandrusa payeni (assembly GCA_029286785.1). Classification (NCBI taxonomy): domain Eukaryota; kingdom Metazoa; phylum Arthropoda; class Insecta; order Lepidoptera; family Papilionidae; genus Meandrusa; species Meandrusa payeni. The sequence continues at coordinate 5,984,502 of JAGSMX010000022.1, forward strand.
AGCCGTCTGAGAAGAAGGCGGAATTATATGGGGTTCTTACCCACTAATCCCCCCCCCCCCTGGTGGCCCTTCCTCGGTGCATTGAGAGGAGTTTCGGGATCTCCAGCGGAACGCACTGGAGCCCCACTGCACTGTGCTCTTAGGAGAGCATGTCGCGGGGTTAACCTCTCCCCCTTATGCCCTCGCAGTGGCCAGGCGATGTCTCCTTCTTCCTGGGTCCACTTCAGGATGACATGGGCCCCCCAGCCTTGTTGCCCGGTGAACACGAGGCCCCTTTTAATCGCCTTCTGCGACAGGCAGTGAATACCGTAGTCTTATTCTACGAGCCCAAAATTACAGGGCTGAACCTTAACTCACTTAGGTTAACTCAGGGTTAGGTACGTTTTCTTTTACTTTTAACTGACATGTAATGAAATTAGTAAAGATTAATTTATTAAAATAAATAATTACTTATGGAGTTATTTCTTTAATATTTTTTTAATTATTTTTATTAATTTTTATTAAATTAGTTTAGGTATTATATTTTTATTCAAATAAATAATTACTTATTTTAATACTTTTTCGTCCGAATTATATCTTTCGTCTAAGTATCTTTTGAATTTATTGCACACCTTCTCTTCGCAGATATGAGCTGACGTGCCAAGATAAATACCTATTTGTAGCTATCGATCAATTCTTATCTTTAACATTTTAAAAACAATATAACATTGTTGGAATGTATTAAATATTTATTATGTAAAAGATTTTAATTTATTTATCATCAAAAACGATTAAACGAATGATGATGAAGAATGAATGATAATATCTATTATATCTATACAAATAAAATTGAAGTGTCTGTTTTTAATATTAAAATACCCGCCTTTTACGATACATATGAATGTATATACGGTACATATTCCCGAAGTGGCATATAAGTTAGTTTAGCTTAGATTGTCCCAATAGATTTCGTTAATAAAATAGCTACCGACCGAGTCGTGGTTCGGCCCTCTCGGGCGCCCTCGGATCGGACTGCTAACGCGTAATAATGGTAACCGTCCAAGCCGAGGTTACCCCTCACCGGGGGGACCCTTGTGTCGAGTTACCACCTAATAGAGGTTCAGGCTAAGCGACCTAAGAGCTATGCCACCTCTCAAATCCGGTAAAGCAGTAAAGGCCAGCTTCTCTGTGCCAACTGTGATAGTTCGTCCAAAAAAAAAAAGACGGTACATATACCTAAGTAACATTTTTTACAATTATTATCCGTTTGTCTGTTCCGGCTATTCTCTGAAACGGTTGGATCTATTTTGACGGGACTTTCAGAAAACAATTTAGAATTATCTATACAAATAAATAAAATCATGAAATTTTGCACACAAAGGATACAGAAAAGAACATAACGCGGGGCACAGCTAGTATATCCTATATTAATCCATCTTTTTGGATAGACAGACTTTTCCTGACGTTGAAAATCTACAAGGCCTCACGCCCTTGACCTAGATATATAGATTATGGACTACTAAACTAAACTGCCAATAAACGTTAATTTTATACATAATTTATTAAGTAGATTCGGAGCACAGAATAGGTTCCAGCTCAGCTCTAGAGATCGGCCACCTTTCAATTAGTTGAGTTACGGTTAAAAAAGAAGTTGTAAAAGCCATCACACCGCTATCAATAAAACATACTTGATCACCAGTAAAAGTATAAGTGAAATCGTTATCTAGTTACCATAAAGTGTGTCTCCTATACCAATAAAATCTTAAAGTTTTACATTTAACCTGTATCCGAAAGATAAATTTTTCCGTGATTGACTTGTGTTAAGGTAATCCAGTATCGTTAACAGCCAATCGATCATTACGTCGACTTGTCTATAATTATTTAACAACGTCTTTCATCGTTCAATTTAAAAAGATAACGACCTTGCTTCACTCCTATCAATGTGGCAACACTTTAATTGTGCAGTAACAGTACCATGGCAAGAAGTTTACGACTTCTGACAATTTAAGTTTTTTGTTATAATTAGAGAAATTTAAACGAACTGAAGTCGTCATGATGTAACTTGAAAACGGTAGCATAGTCTTAAGTCATTTTGTGTGAACAAAGCTTGTAAATAGTAATAAGTTTTTTTTTTTCAATGTAAAAAAGTTCTGAGGGATGGAGATTCTCTTGTCTTTAAGAGCAGCCTTCAATAAAGTGAAGGGGCTTACGTTGTTACAGGAACTATCCGTTCCGAGCCGGGAATACCAATTTAATCGAGGATGTAGCTTTCCTCTTTCTCATTTTACTCTGGCTATCTCCAGTTCTTTCGTAATGTTACTACCACAAATACGTAACACGTTTCTTGCAAATCAATAATCTGTTTAATACCTGTAATATTACGAGTAATGTTTGATATATTGTGTTTAAGGGTATACTGGAGGGCAATAAAGTCGTTATAGAATATATCAGTTGTTATCGTTTATCAGCGGAGCGTTATCATCGGTTTAATATCGGTACTCCGGCACGTCACGATAACGTCTCGCGAGAATGTATCGACCCGATTTCCATGCGCGCAGCTAAAAATATAACATTATTGTTTGTGGGTGAACGAATTTACATACGTATTACGCCAGAATTGAGAAAGGTATGCTTCGTCGTGCTAAATAAAAGGCGAGAGGAACCAAAGATGAATTTAAAATATAAAGTAGCATACGAATAAACTACGAATATTTCAAGCACTTCATAGTACTCTTGAGGCTTGAGGTGTTTGACTCTCCTTTGTCGAAGGAGGTCACCGTCCTTGCACCTGACCCTACCCGTCTGAGGGGTAAGAACGGCTACCCCTCCAACAGCCACTAACAGTGGCGTGTGTGAATAAACGCATTTACGTTTACATTTATTTACGTGTCAAAAGATAAGGTCATTAGCCAAGGGAAATATGGAACTGTTTAAATGGCAATAAATCGAAACAAAATTAGTAGAAAAAGTCGAAATCAATTCATAAATGAAGGCGCTATAACTGCACGTATAATTCAAAATAGAATTCATAAAAAAACAGTGGAACTTAGAACCTCCTGTTTTGAAGGCGGTCGATAATTGAAGGCAACTTCTATCCCATATCCTTGGACTCAATCAGTGGGTGGGATGACATCTGGCGATATTAACACTATGTTATTATTACTTAGCGCCGAACTGCCACTGTGTAACGGCCGCGCTAATTTTAGGGAGTGACTCATCTATTTCTACGGTCTGAGACACTTAAGCCGATGCCATACGTTATTAAGATAGAGAACGTTTTATTGTGAGCGTTATAATATATTAGTCTATTTTTCTTCGATACATTCGTTATTTCAAATTAACTAGCAACACGCCTAGGTTTCGTACTGTTAGTATTAATTGTCTTTGGTAAGAAGGCTTCTTATATATACGTGTTTATACATAATATGTTTAATTATGTATATATTATGCTAAGCTTGCATCCGTTACGATTTCTTTACACAACATCAAGGTAGACTAGCAGAATATGCCTTTATTTTGTGGGATCTTATATCTCTCATCTGAGGAGAAGATTTCAAATTTCATCAAATTTGTTCGTGTCTTGGAGTCTATAGGGAAAATAATTATACACAGCCTTTATATATAATCATAGATAATAAACAGTAGTGGCAGAGTTGCTTAGTTATCAACGAACTGTTTGGCAGGTGTGGTTAGACTTCCATTCGGGTTCAAAAAAATCAATTGATAAAATCTGTCCTGTCTCTTTATGGGGTTATATTTCACGGTTACATCTAAGATCGAATATTCTATCGAGGGGAATTTTTTCAGTGAGTTGCTTGTGGCTGTCATTTAATATTGTCTTATGCTATTGGAATACAAAAGTCATTATAAAAACAAGATTATTACAGAATTTCTTTGTTGACGTTATTTTTATTCTTATAAAGTTTTTAGGGTTTCATAACTAAAAACTATAGTTATTAATAATTATGCGTTGTTGAATATTTTAACAGTTTTTTATATTTCTTTAACGTGTTTTATGAGTACCCGTCGAGGGGTTAAAATAACGTAAAAGTGTCTTATTTTATAATTAACGTTGATTATTCTTTTCAGGTAAGTCTCGAGATTAGCACATACGATATCGTAAAGGTAACAAAAAAGTTTGTTATGTAGTAATGTCTACTTTAATTGGTTTACTCCCGTCCTTGTGAATTATAGACAATACTCATTAATAAAGTATCTCAGTAAAGGACCCAGTTTGCGCAGAGCTATGTCGACTACTTTTATTATCCGCCGAATTTCTTCCTTTCGAATTCTATCAAGTAGAGAAATGCCAAGCATAATTCTTTTCATCGCTTGTGCGACTTTACGTTACCAGCCTAACGGACAGAGACCTAGTTTTTTTTTAAAAGGAAGCTAGCAATATTTCTTTTTTTTTCAGAAATATTACTAACAATCTTTTTAACCATTCCAACTAAGCTTAAGCTTGTGCTAGGACATGGTTCACGGCAATCGTCCAATGGTGTATTCGAACCCACGACCTTACGATTCGCAGGCCGTACCCTAAACCATTAGGCTATTGACGCTTCAAACCAACTCCAGGTTATATATATATTGTACACCAAAACAAGAAATTACAAAAGTGAATTATTTTTAAATTTGTTTTACAACAGGCGACTTTTTCGCTGAGATCGATCACATCCTGGTGACCTTTGTATGGACACGAAATATGAAAACAAATTAGGATGATGGAATATGGTATTAAGCAAGAACATTTTATAACTAAACTCCACATATTTGGTCCCAAATTGAAATCAAACTCCTTTCGGATAATAAAAATCGAAATAGGTTCTTAAACGGCGCTTTGAATGCAAAAAACATTTAAAAATGAAGACGAATTGAGAACCTCCTCTGCTTTTGAATCGGTTAATAAGACGTAGGTACTATAAATTCTAATCATAGTTCCGACGATATTGATTGATAAGAATAAGAGAGAATAGCTTGTTATCACTAATTCCGTCTGCTTTCTTCAGCTCACACGCGATTGCAGAATAACGACATGTCGTACGGTATTTGTGATGTTGTTTAAAGTTTGTCCTTCTAAAGTCATTTGGGACGTAGCTTTACAACGTGAATGAATTGAATGAATCGTAGTGAATCGATGACGACCTACAACACAGTCTGAAGCATTTTGCATCGATTTTAGATTATGTTATCAGATTAAGTAGGACGGCCGCCGTTAGCGTCGCGTGTCCAATTACTATAATAATGGATCGTCCTGTACGCGTCAGTAAACAAAGCTGTGTTTGTCACTGTTACGCCTACACTCTTAAACTGTCAATTTTATTTATAGGGATAGAATAAACACGTATAAGACACAGGTAAGAATGCCAAACAAGTTTAAATAATTAAAACAAAAACAAAAGAAGTTGAAATAAAATTATCAACAATTACATTGTGCCGAAAAGGCTTGGAACATGATGTGTTGTGCTATAGAGGCTACACATCGCTGATTTTCAGCTAAGAAACCTACTTCTATAAATATGGATGGATGGCATTTGGGCGCTCAGACGGAATCTCTGTTTGAGCACTTCGCAATAGGGTCATTTTTTTTAAAAACTAACATTCTTGTTAGCTGTTCTACTTGCTTATTGTTAACTTCAGTTTAGGCCCTTGCTCTGAGACATTGTAGCATTGTATCTCAAGGGTAATTGAGAAAGCAATGTAACAGGAATATTTAGACGTAGACATTTTATTTATTGACATTGTAATATACTCGCAAATTATAATTAAAACAAAATATAATTAAAGGAAGATGGAACGGATAAATAGGTCATGATACCAACATTAGACATCATCTTTCGATTATATCTCCAATTACCATGTGTTGTCGCAAGAGCGGTGATTTTGAGAAGTGCCCAAGACTACCCAAAGTCGTACTTCCGCAAAACTACCGTTCAAGTTTGCTGTTTTTTATAACTCATATTTAAATAATATTTTTAACATTGGAGGTCAGTTTATGAGTATTAGAAGCTTGTTAGTATACGAGAAGTACTGTTAATTATTTTTTATGATAAACTAGTTTGTCTTATTTTTATAACTCAATTATGTGACATGTAATTTATCTAATTACCTCTCAGAAGCAGACCGTCCATTATTCTAAGGATGGCCGCGGGCGTTTGACGCTGCGACGGGAACGTTGCACGTCGTACATTATTTCCAATTTTGCTGTCATACCGCTAATTGCACATTGATTCAGTTCGTCGCATTTTTAATCACATTTGAATAACTGCCTTATAAGAAACGAGTGTGCGGTGAAAGTTATTTTGCGTAACAAAATGTATTGGGTGTGTTGAAATTGAAATGAAAAAATAAATGAAAGAAAGACGCGTTCTTTATCATACCCGTTGTATCGGACTTGCATATTTCTTTATATCGCAGAAACCGTAATTTAATTAAGCCTGTTTACAGCAACTGTTAGATGCGTAACTTTTACGCTTTCCAAATTGTAACAATAAAGCTCAATTAATATATTTAAAGCGGACGAGTTTTTTTTTCTGAAATATCTATTTTAATTATTTAGCAACAGCATGGGATTAGAAATGCTACTGTTATGTTCCAATGATTTTGAGTTATGTCGTAAAAAACCACGCTTAAGTAAATGCTTTTCAGTGTGGTTGATGTCCCGATAAATGCGATTTGTGCACCCACTGATGACATATGTCACTGTTATCCACGAAACCGTTCCTAACTTACAGTGATGATGGCGGTAATCTCATTGATTTGTCTCTCCCTGTAAAAAGCTTACAAAAGAGAGGAGAGACAATACCGTAATTCCATTTTGAGTTAGGGCAAGCAAAAAATGTGGTAAGTTTGTGTTCAGAAATAAAACTATTTATTGCAGTTTCAATTGTTGATTTATCAACTGAAGAATGGTATATCGATATACATCTTGAGAAAACCTGCTCGTCTTAGGAATGTTACTAAGATATGTATAGTCTTCCAATTCTTAGTAGCAGACAGATCTGGACTACGTCCCATAAAGCACATAGTCCATGTCACAGGAGTGTCATTTATTGACTGTACCTTGAAGTACAGTTTTTGTGTTTAATTAATTTATCAATTAATTAACCAACACTTGCAGAAATGTAAATAATTTAGCGGAATCAATAACCGGTATTTGGTTTACTTAAAAGTGTATCATACATTTATAAACAAGCCTGCTAACTTTCACTTGGGACACATGGCGGCTTAACACGCAAGCTGTCGAAATAAAAACTCTCTAAGCGTATACTAACATTGGTTCGACTTCATATCATGTCATTAATCGTAGAACCAGCGTGCCTTTTTTTAGTTCCTCGATTAGTAATAAGATACTGCACCTGTAGAACGATCTGTTGATAGGTAGATCCTAGATTGAGTGATGTCCTGCGCTGGTCTTTTCCAACGGCCAAGGAAGAACGTTATTGTTGATTTAAGAAGTATCGTCCTCTTCCACGCGATGGTTCCCTCAATGCTCAATGTCAAGGTAAGGACCATCTTGTCAACACTTTCCTCTATCTGCAGCCGGTGAGGATCAGGTCAGTCGTTTAAGTCTTGTTTCGTCGATTATGCCCGTGACAAGCTTTTATAAGTTTTTACTGTTTCTTCTGGCAATTAAATGGGACGTGATGAACGAAACATTGAATAATAACGCGGACGCTGAAATGCTATGTTACGACGTTCAGACGCCTATATCCTTTGTTGTAGAAACATGTGAAGAGTGTGAGTAGAAAGTATGACAGGGATTGGAAACAATGATTTACAGTAAAAAATGAGTCGCGGTAGCTCAGTATCGGGGCGATTGCCTCAAGTTGCAGTACGCTAGCAACCCGAGTTCCATCCCCGGTGCCGAGGCCGATGATTTTGTTTTAGCATTTTTAAGTGCTGATATATAGTTGGCGGAAAATAACTCTAGTGTTGAGCGAAACGTGGCAGGGATAGCTGCGCATGTGTACCAGTCGCAAGCAGTATCTCCAATCTCACTTCGTGTCTACAAATTACGAATAAAGTGTTCTTGTTTGTACTTCTTTTATCTTTATGATAATTCATTTTATTTATTTATTACAATATAATGTATTTACAAACTATATCAGTGAATTAAAAACAAACTAAAACTTAACAGAAAACAAAAGTCAATTATCATAAAATTTGGAAAGCGACTGTACAGGAGGAGCGGGCGGGGTGTGGTATCAGTGCGCGGGGCAGAGTACATAAAGTCAATAAACGCTCGCGCATAGCTGCCCGCGCCCTTTGACTCCCCCGTGATAACTTATTTTCATAGTAACCGTCCAAGCCGAGGTTACCCCTCACCGGGGGGACCCTTGTGTCGAGTTACTAGCAATAGAGGTTTAGGCTAAGCGACGTAAGAGCTATGCCACCTCTCAATCCGGTGAAGTAGTCAAAGCCATCTTCTCTGGCCAATCTGTGTAGTTCGTCATTAAAAAAAAATGAAACTAATTTTCGACTTCTGCTCATTAACGGTCAGTGTTAGAATTTTTTGCCGCTTATTATACCACGCGATCGGCGGTGAAGGAAATCATTTCAGGAAACCTACATGTATTAGAATTATCTAAATTTATTATCTAAGGCATGTGAAGTCTGTCATTCCGAACTAGGGCCGTGTAACGGACTATGCTCATATACTGTCTTTATATAGAAGGCTTCTGTGCCCTGCAATGGGACACGTATTGAGGCTTTAATTTTGTGTAATAAGTTCTTAGGATAAAATAAAGTTTATACAGTAAAGGTATAGTATACGATAATAGCAACATTAATAAAAAGGATATTGTGTCGCCGCTATTTACGCTCTCCCTCCAAACAAATTTTGATTACATATTAAGATTTAAATTTTTTATTTGAAATAGATTTTTTTTTCCTTAGAATAAAATACCTTTGAAATTGTTATACTTGATAAGTTCTTCGGACGTACCTACACCTATGGTCCAGAGGGGTAGGTAGATATTAAAAGTGATGTGGATAGTCTAGAGAGTTCTTTAACGGCCACTGTTACACACTTTAGTATTATAGTCCCTTTTTTAGCGTTCACTGACATCATATTTCATATGTTTGAACGCTTTTATATCACATAGTCCATCGCAAAGATTTCTCTCACGCGGTGCCGTTGACCCAATTCTATTTTTTTTTATTAACACGTGTCGAACTGATGGGAGCATTTTATAGTATTTATGTTAAACATAATTGCTTATATGAATTTTACAACGCGCTTTATTAGTGTTTTGGGTAATCTTTACAGCGCGTTTCATTAGAGATCAAAGCAAAAAAATTATATAGGGGGCTAAAAATTAAGTGCACGTAGTTCTTTAGACTTTTACAGTCTTTAATTAAGTTAAGTAACATTATAACTGTACATAATTTAGCGACTGCGCAGTTTTCCGTAGTTTCTTTATAGCAGAAATTAGCTGTTAGAACACCATCTTAGTCTAATGTCGGTGTGTTTTTGTCGTGCGATTGAAGGAAAGTGCAGGCGCTATTATTGTTAATATTGCCGTTATATTATTATATTAGTATGAATGCATGGAGCGATACATATACTTTTCATGGAGCTCGGAGATGTTGATTTATTTAATACGATATCATAACAATTATTTATACATAGATTCATGGTCATTCTCTTAATCGGTTTCTTCGCTTCCTTTTTTTTTGACGAACTAACACAGTTGGCACAGAGAAGCTGGCCATTACTGCTTCACCGGATTTGAGAGGTGGCACGGCTCTAGATCGCTTAGCCTGAACCTCTATTAGGTGGTAACTCAACACAAGGGTCCCCCCGGTGAGGGGTAACCTCGGCTTGGATGGTTACCATTATTACGCGTTAGCAGCCCGATCCGAGGGCGCCCGATAGGGCCGAACCACGACTCGGTCGGTAGCTATTTTATTAACAAAAATCTATTGGGACAATCTAAGCTAAAGTAACTTATATGCCACTTCGGGAACTTCGCTTCAGAAGGTCGTGTTAAATTTCAAGTGTTCAAAGCTCGATTTACCATCCTCTTCCCCGTGTCTCTCTCTATAATGGTTTTTAGCAGTTACACGTAAATATTCAATACAACAGACACATAAATTTTTATTTTTATATGTTAACCGATTGCATCATTGGCGATTTCACGTACGAACTGATCTACTTACAAATATTATGTCTTAATATTTTAAAAATAAAGAATTTAATATACAAAAGATAAAAACAAAATATACTAGCTATTGGCATAAAACCTACTACATAATAATTCATAAGTCTAGCTTGCGTTGTAAAATTGCTAGTTTTCTATGTGTCTATGGTATGGTGGCCGTCTGGTTCACAGGCGACAAAGAGGTCTCTTGACGCTGTAGACGCCAGGAGGGTACATTTAACACAGATTTGGTGTTGGGGGAGGAACTTCTCTAATCTGACATAACCGAAGGCGCACATATATCTGAAAGGCGGTTTCGTAGATATTTTTTAGTAAAACCAAAAACCGACTTCAAATCGAATAATACGGTAAACGCTATTACTTGCGGGACGCCGTCGTTGTATTACCGTTTTATCGTGGAAATATTACGAAATAGAATTAATCAGAACCTAACCAAACTCTCGTCAAACTACCCTCATCTCATGTACATCCTTTTCATTAAAAATGAATCACCAAAATAGGTTCACATGATATTGATTTATACGTTCATTGTGTTTTGGAAAGGGAGTCACTGGAATCATTAGCTTTCAAATAAAAAAGAATCTTCAAAATCCGTTCACCGTTTAGAAAGTTAAGAGGTAACAAACATTAGAGAAAAAAAGACATACAGACGAATTGATAACCACCTCCTTTTTGAAGTTGGTTGAAAAAAGATCTCCATGGGTCATAGGTTCAATCAAAGGTGAATTGTGGCCAAAATAATTGCTTTATTTAATTTACTATAGTAATGTAATCTTCGTTGCCGACCATAGTTCATTTACTATGGTCGGACACTATACAGGATTACGTATATAGGTTGTAACGTTTATCTTGTTCAAATAAACGATCTTGATAAGTAGTGTTAAATTGAAAATAAACATTTTCCCCGGGCAAGTTGTGTTTGTTATTTTAACCTCCTAACCGCTGGATGTGTAATGGCTGACAATTTGCGACCCAGTTTCTCCACCGCTTGCAGTCATTCGGCTTAACGTTTTTATCTGAGATTTGCATCGCAAAGAAAACGTATGTCGTTTTATGCCAGTAGCGTTATGTAACAATTCATTTATAGTTATACGTACCCAGCCTGCTAGATAGTGGGGCTAGATTTTGCTTTATTTTATATAAACAATAAACTTACATCATTAAATATTTAATTTAACTCTCACAATATATTAATTTATTCATTTCTCTCCGTTATTCTCTATTCTATTCTCTTCTCGAGCGGGTAAAGATCATTACCCACACCTATGTTCATATCAGTAGATTCAATATCATTTAGGCATTTATTATACTTTATTGTACTTCAATATGGTTCATAATGATATAAATATATACAAAGCATATACAAGTTTGTGTTAAAAAACCATAGAATATCATCAGAGTAAATAAAAGCTGTATTTGACCGTTTAAAATAAGAAATGCTAATAGCAAAAAGCTAAAGCCGTAAAAAAATTATATATATATATATATATATATATATATATACATATACATATATATACGAGATGTATATCTATAGAATATTTAAAGTATTAAGATTAAATTCGTCATTAAATAGATCACATTATTTGTGTAAAAACAAGTCAGACGTATAAATATCACAAAATTTCCACAGCCACTTAACAAAGCAATGCATTAAAACTTAATTTACAACTTAGATAAAGAATACGGTATTAACATTTATAAGTTCTATTTATATCTTAAAATAAGAAATAAAATATTTTTTAATAATATAAGCTATTGGTCTAAATTCCACTGTATTTTAGTGACAGGAACATTTATTTATATCAGACTAAAAATATTTTTGAAGTTACACTTCTTTAGGTGCGTTACCAAAAAATGATGACTACGTTGAAGATGTAGTGAAAAAAAATTGTGTTTATTTAATTTTTCAAGTGCTCCAACATAATGGAAGTTAACTAACTATTTGCATGTATTATTTTTGATATAAATTCAAATATTGTTATTTAATATAATATTTATTTATTCAATTATTTTAAATTTAGATTAAACTTTATTGACTTGTGTTGACTATCCTTTTCAAGTCTTTGTATTATTTTATTGTAATTAATTATTTGCATGCAATAACTATTTTTAATGATGCCACAGAAGTGTAACTTCTCTTTCGCGTACTTAAGTACACGCACTCATTGTTTGGTGTTAAACCACAGCATTAGTATTAAATCACACCATTTTAGCTCTAAGCATAAAGCGGTTTTGGCTAACGTATAAGTAAATCGATTTAAGATCTGATGGTCATGGGTTCGAAGACCAGTCGGCTTGTGACCATGTGCTCGTCATCTGTCACTATGGGATTTAAGCTTGGTAAAAAAAGAGCTTCTGGCAAAAAAATTAGTATACAATTCAACTCTTTTCAAAAATGGACGATATCGACCTCTTTTTCCTAGTATAAGTATGTATAAACATTCACTAAACTACAAATAGTTTTTTTATTAGTTAGTTAATTGTTAATTTCAAACTTAGTTTTATTTTTACTTTTGTGTTATCTTTATTTTTATCTTACATTGTCACTCGCCAATTAATTGCTTGCATTTTGCTAGTCTACGCCTATAACTGCGATGGCATTAACTTCACAACTTTTCACTGTTTTATGTATTGTTTGTTAAAATGTTCATTGTGTTGGTGTAATAAATAAATAAATAAAATAAAAAATAATGTACCATTTTTATATTATGTAGATATTGTACTGTTTAACACCTTTTAAATAATACACGATTACTATATATATATAATTGTTACACGAAAGTGTTGCACGTTAAAATAATTGTGATAATAATTTGTGGATAATGTTGTTGGTAGTGCAGTTAAATATTTTATTTGTATTAAGTCTTTTATAGTTTCAATTGTGCTATTGTTTATTGTCCCAAATAAAGAGATAAAGAGAAAAAAATCTCCTAGGTAATAGCTTAAACTTGTTTAGAATGGTCTACATTAATGTTTTATTGAAATTTAGTAGCATTTAAAAAAATTGCTCCGTGAAAAGCGTATAGAGATCTCTGTCTGCCCCGGTAAATTTAGACTCGAGTTTTTCTCTCTCTAAACATTGAAGCACATTTTGCACGGAATAATAACATGCGTTCGGACAATGGCCGTTAATGTTTTGTTTAAAATGTAGGGCGATCTATAAATTACAGTCGCGCGAGAGTTGACTATTCCGTAAGGGGCTCAAGGTCGATGGATGTGTTCCAGATCTCTTTTTCCACGTTATGACGGGCTTCGTCTATGAAGTGGTTTAGTTATATTGGCACCATCTTCTGTGGTGGGTTTGGGATTATTTTTGTCTATGACCGACAGTTCATTGAATGAGCAAGTCTATATTTAAACAGCTAACATGCGTAGATAGTTTCGTTGATTTAAATATGTGCGATAATATGAAATATAAATTTTTAGTAAGCACCCTACAAAATAATTGAAGCGTAGTAAAAATTTCTGTTACACTATTACTACAACATTTCTAATGATAAGGTCCTCCAAGTGGTCGGTGTAACTGCTACACGCCGGATCCTGAATTATTTTTTTAAAGAAAGCTAGCAATATTTCTTTTTTCTTTAGAAATATTACTAACAATCTTGTAAACCATTCATGGGACATGGTTCACGTCAATAATCGAATGGTGGATGCGAACCCACGACCTTACGATTCGCAGGCCTTACCCTAAACCATTAGGCTATTGACGCTTCAAAATTTGACATAAAAATTTCTCTAATTTCCAAATATTGTTGTGTGTTTATTACTGTACTACGTTCTTTACAATGCGTCCAAACCGACCGGTTTACTGAAGTTAATGCATCGACACAAATTAAACTGAAGTGTCTGTTTGTAATATTACGCTTAATGCATATACGGTATATATATATATATCAAAATAACATTTTGAACAACTGTTCTGGCTAATCTCTAGCTATATATATATATTTTGACGGGACTTTCACTGGCAGATAGCTGATGTACAGCCCTATAGTTCTCGGCTCTCAAGAACAAGACTACGGTATCCCCTGCCTGTCGTAGAAGGCGACTAATAGAGGCCTCGGGTTCACTGGGCGACAAGGGTGGGGGGCCTTTGTCGTCCGCCAAGTTGGACCCGGGAAGAAAGCGATATGTAAGCGGAAAGTGCTCTCCTTGAGCACAGTGCTCAGGTGCGTTCCCCTGGAGCTCCCGGAGCCCCTCACCATGCACCGAGGAAGGGACACCGGGGAGGTTTTAGTGGGTAAAAACCCCATATAACCGCCGCCTTCCCCTCAGTAGGCGGGGTATATTTTTGAAGATTTCCTTACCGTTAACAGAAAAAAAAGATAGCTCATGTAACAAGGGGTTTTAAATCGCGGGTAATACCGCGGGGCACAGCTAGTATTACATAACGGAAGAATGGACCAGTTAATCTTTTTTCCGTTACAAAATAAAAAGGCGGCTTGGCTATACATAGGAGGTCCCGAGGGTAAACCTCGACATACATCATTATTCTAGGCGCAATAGTATTTTGAATCAAACAAATAACTTCAAAAGTGTCGTGCCGGGTAGACGGTAGTAACTTGTATGTAGGTATTTTATTTATTTTTTATTTCCGCTATCTTTGTATCTATTTCGAAATACACGCGACTCAGTCGTACAGTCTTAAAGCCATCTTTCATTATGGCGTTCGAAAGCTACATATTGCCCGTGTTTTCTTACGCGAGTGAAAGTTGGACGCAAATTGCCATCGAGCCATTATCATAAAGCACAAAGGCGAACCGACCTTTCGTCTCGTGTCGCATAAATTAAAAAGGAGAAAAACTTTTGACCCGCCTCTCAAAAGTCCGTTAATTAATCGTTGTTTTAAGCTGTTACGCTTCACGATTGCAACAAAACATGCTACTAAGCGTTTTAATGTTTCATAATTAGTTGCCGTCATAAAAAGCCAAATCAGTATTGCTATTAAAAAGTAAGCTTTATACTTCGTATTGTATCACGTAAATTCCGCATCCGTGAATAGCAACCGATCGAGTCGTGGTTCGGCCCTCTCGGGCGCCCTTGGATCGGAATGCTTACGCGTAACATAGTAACCGTCCAAGCTGAGGTTACCCCTCAACGGGGGGACCCTTGTGTCAAGTTACTAGCGATAGAAGTTCAGGCGATCTAAGAGATCTATGCCACCTCTCAATCCAGTGAACCAGACAAATCTGTGTAGTTCGTCATTTAAAAAAAACCTGGTCAAGTCTCTACTGTGACCTATCGCCATACATCTGGAACAATTCACAACTTAACTTTTAAGTCGAACAAAAAAGTTACAACTATAAAAGCACTATTTTTTAGTAAGCTTTACAACCCTTCGTGGGTCTTAGCTTGATCAAGCAACTTCTTTTACCTCGGTGTATCTCACACAGATCTTCAGATACCTATGCTAATTTCTCTGATTGATTAACCCTTTTTAACCAACGGAACTTTGGTCTTCCTCTTCGAGCTTCTGGATCCTACGCCATAACTGCCTTGGGTATCATAGCTTCGAATAGTGGATTCTCACCTATGACCCTACGATTCGTAGACCGTATTCTAAACCATTAGGCTGACGACGCTTACGATAAGGACGTCCGTTGTACAAAAATTGTAAAATGCACTGTTCTGAATTTGCTTCTTGTTCCATTTTGAAATACAATAGTGCTATATCTTTATCTAAATATAAATGTTAAATGTATTAAGACACAAATCTAATACTATTCTTTTTAATCATTAAAATAATATAGTTTAGAAGTGTCTGCTAACCCTTATTATTAAAATAGTGTAATAATTTTCGCAGTTGCACGTAACAAACTATATTTCGTAGCATAACATTTATTACACAAAAGTATAGTGAGATCGATAGCAATAATCGTTTATTGCATCATTACCCTAAACGTAATAACGATAATGTTAAATTTAGTAAAGACAATGTTAAGTTGCAACACCGCCGGTTCCCCTGACGTAACTGACACATACACGACAGCCAACGAGTCAGCGATGACAACGTAATCCGAGAGACACGGCGATCTATCATGGTACTACAAGAGACGTACATTAGAAAGCGCTTTGTTTACAACTAAATGTATTCGGCGAGGAAAGCTCGCGTCTATGTTTAGATGAATAATGACGTTAATAATATAGTTTACAAGCTGACATAAAGACGTTGTCTCTGTGAATTTATTGTATGTGGCAACACACAATAATTTGCAGTTGTATTCAGAGATTGTTAAATAAATAATATTTCACATTTTCATTGTGGCAACCTTTCTCGTAACGTAATATAACCAGATGCATCGAGATGTGATTGAGGAGATGTTGATATTTTAAAAAACAGTCATCCGCTTTTAACTCTAAAGGGGTAGGCAGAGATAGCGATCGCTGCCCACCAATATACTCCGGCTATTCTATCGAGTATTTTTTTTTGTTTTACATAAGTTATTTAAATTACTGTAATATATTACAATATGTTTGTCTTAAGATTGCATGGTGAAATACCGATTTGTCGCTTTTTTAATTAGCAAAACAATTATTTGATTAAAATTTTAGGCTCACACTATCAAATATGGTACCTAATAAGCTGTTCCTGTTTACCAGGTAGGCTAGGGTTTAAAAGACGCGAGAGCTTATTTATCTACATTTATATCTCCTCATGATTATACTATGCATTAAAATTTACAAGTGAAAACACTGATAACATTTACAATAAATTAAAATCGATACTAATTACAATAAACTATAAATACGACTAATTTATGTATTACACTAATTTAATAGCTTTGGTAACCGGGATCATGTAAGGTGTATGAAGTGATACTGTTATTGCGTCGTCGGCTTGCTTTAGACGGCGACAGCTTTTTGATTATGCGAGGACTTGAGGGCTTTTTTATATATTTATATGAATGTCGTAGAGATAACCGATTTTATTTTGGTAAATCGTATTTTTTCAAAGACCTTTTAAGAATTTTTAAGTTGTTTTAGTTTATTATATTTAATATACTTAAAACAGCCGTGACGTCAATATCGATTACTTTATTAATTTATTACTACTATTATAGTAATCATATGACAAACGTAGTTTATATAAAATAAATTATTTAAACAATTGATTTGCTTGGTCTAACGTCAAACCAAACACTCATTGACCTACTGCTGTATTGAGTATACTTTACATGGACATAACGACTTTTCTAAAAATGATAGGATTATATATTTTTAGAATAATAGCTAGATCGATTAATTATCGGAATTTCTCGATTAAATAATTAATAAACTAAAAAAATATATTTTAAGAATTTAAAAAAGTGTATATGTATTGTGTGGGTTTTACAAAGCGAATGTACGGCGGTACTTCACACCGGGACAGCTTTTGACTTTGTATAAAGCACAGATCCAGCCATGTGTGCAGCCAAATACAAACTCGCAGCACTGGATTCCATGGAGACGCGGGCCAAAAAGTTGATAGGTGTCCAAGATCTACACCTAGATGATAGTCTAGAGCACCGGCGCAAGGTGGCCAGCCTTTCTGTGTTTTACAGATTACATTTTGGAGAGTGTGCATAGGAATTACAAGAGTTGATTCCCCCATCCCCATTCTACCTTCGGACGTTTAGTCACTCGGCGGGTCTCCACCCTTTCATAGTCTATGTTCCGCGCGTCCGAACGAAGCGATTTGACTCATCGTTCATCGCGCACATAGCAATGGAGTGGAAAAAGTTGCCAGCGTCAGTCTTTCCGTCCAAGTACCACGTGGGAGCCTTCAAGAGTAGAGTGAATAGGTACTTATTAAACTAGCGCGTACCATCTTTCGACTATAACACCACTTAACACCAGATGGGATCGTGGTCAAGCGCTAGTTTATACGCATAAAAAAAAAGAATGAGTGTTTTTGTCGCCATCGAATTACATTTTATTTTAGCGACATACTTATATATAAAGTTGTTAAGCTAAATTAAAGTAAAATAAATAAAAAAAAAGTATTTATATTTAAAGAAGGTAGGCAAATAGTTCACTTCAATATTACAGGTCTTAGCTAATAAATACATATGAAATGATTATGCCAGTATTCCATGACACCAACATTGGTGCTTATTACGTACTCACTTATCACTTTCACTAAAGATTCAGTCACTACGAAGTCATGCGTTAATTTGAACTGATTGATCACCAATAAATCTACTCTAATGATGGATTGATAATGGTTACCAGCGTGAAAGGTTTTGTTCGGTATGACTCGGGATGTCTATATTGGCAAGAACATGTATGCGGACCGGAGTATAATTTCCGTCAGTTAGATCCGTATTGATCGATGAGGTCTTACGTCCCACTGCGCTAATTGTCTCGTTCCATACATTATTATGTAAGTATTTATTTACTTTCGCTTGTAAGAAAAATCAATTGGTCACAAACATATCTATGCGCCTGATATAATGTTGTCTATCATTTTTTATAAATTTATTGAAATAAAGCAGCATAAATTATCTTGTTTCTAAGTATATTTGTGATATCTAAAAGTTTTTTTTTAATTTATTTTTTAAACACTAATGGTGTGTACGGTCTACGAAACATAAAGTCCTCGTCTCTGTAACTAATAATTTAAAAAACAAACAGTAATAAAAATTGTCGCAGTGGCTTCTGGATAGCATGATACAGACAGTGACGCTCCTAAATTTCTTTTCAACGGACTTCAAAACCAGCCGCATTACTTTTGACTGGGTGAACCGATTTTGATATTGGTGTGGTCCAATTCTAACTATGGTTTTTTTTAATGACGAACTACACAGATTGGCCAGAGAAGCTGGCCTTGACTGCTTCACCGGATTGAGAGGTGGCATAGCTCTTAGGTCGCTTAGCCTGAACCTCTATCGCTAGTAACTCGACACAAGGGTCCCCCGGTGGGAGGTAACCTCGGCTTGGACGGTTACTATGTTACGCATAAGCATGCCGATCCGAGGGCGCCTGAGAGGGCCGAACCACGACTAGACTATAGCTATTTCACGGATAATCTAAGGGACATTCGAAAAGCTAAACTAACTTTGAGTGACACTTCGGGAAGCGTTGGCGCTGGGAGAAGAAGTGGCCGAAGAAACTCCAGCAACGCTCCTACCATCTAAGGGGTGGTCTGACTATGGCATCCATGAGAAAACCATATAAGTCTTAAATTTGCATCAAGTATGTGCGCCACAAATGGACGAATAACTCAATATCACACAAACCAATTTCGATGATTATTTTTTTATTGGAAAGGATGTATGTATTCTAAGACAAATTTGGATAGGTTCTGATGTTGTTGTTGAAGATTTTTTATTGCAATATTCCTACGATAATTCGGAAATACAAAAGGGGTCTAACATTTGATTCGATTTGAAGTCTGTTTTTGTTTTCGTAAATATACTTGTATATTTATTATGTTTCGTATCTGTTTTAGTGGACACTTTTAACATCGAGTGAGACATACATATGAACCTTTGCCCTTTCTCTAGCTTTTCTACCTTTCCCTTGTCAATTTTTGTGACTGACGGCTCTCATTAATATGGTGAAGTTGTGAAAATCTTCGACCCATTGTTGACCGGTAATCGGAAGAGTTAGTGCTTAGGGCACTCAGTATTAACCCTGAAGAATAAAGAATCCTGTCCAGAATATATCTTGCTGATTGTTTTTGTGCATTAAACAATATTTGGAGAGTGTGCTAAGGAACTATATGATCTAATTCCGCCATCCCCTTTCCACCATCGGGCTTCTAGACGCACTGCGGGATTTCATCCTTTTGTTGTGAACATCTCTCAAACCCGAACGAAGCGATTTGCTTCGCCTTTCATTCTTCGTACAGCAAAGGACTGGAATAGTTTGCCCGCGTCTGTCTTTCCTTCCGATTACAATGTGGGTATTTTCAAGAGTAGAGTGAATAGGCATTTACTAAGCTAGTGCGCCTTACCATCCAGGACTGCATTTCCACTTAACATCAGGTGGGATCGTAGTCAAGCACTTGCTTAGAAATAATAAAAAAATTGTTAGAAGTTAATTTTAACTATATTTTTAACTTTGATACCGTGAAAGTTCTCTATGTTTCATTCAACCATTTTGAGTAGATTATAACTATGTAAATGTTACTCAGATCTATCAAAAAGCGAATAGATCGCGTCGAGTTTGGCAAGGTTGTTCGAGATTTACGACACCAAGACACCTGTCACTTAGAGGCGTTACCGCTTGAGAAATTATAACCACAATCTTACAAAGTCAATTCGACTCTAAGTGTTGATTGACGTTACGCATAATTTGAAATCTTACGTAAGCTCTGTATATCAATAGTGGCATCATTTTATAATTGTCTTCTTATTGTTATTTTATTCCAGCACAATACTGCTTCTTCATTTCATTTATATTTCAACATTACAGTAAAATCCATTTAGTTCTTCAACTTTTTAATCAATCGAATTCCTTGTCAGGTTCATCTCTAAAATGAATGCCATACATTCTCGTTTAATAAGAAAACGAGGTTATATTTCCTGTACTGTACCATACACAGTTCAATAGAATAAATATTTCAGTGCCATTTTAAATTTGCAAAAACCTCTATTAAACGGGTAAAGACCTCTAGAGACCCATTCTAGCTCCCATTAATATTTCTTCTTTTTTTTTTGATTTTACAGATTCTTTTTATATTTGAAAGCTTGTGCTTTCGGTTGTGGTCCTATTTTCCAATTCTGATCATGGAATCTATGAGAAAAATGTAAGTTTTAAATTTACTTCAAGTATGTGTGCCACAAATGGACGAGTTAATCAACGGGTTTCGATGATTCAGTTTTTATTGGAAAGGATGTATTCTCAGAGTAGTTTGATGAATGTTTGGTTAGGTTCTAATTAAGTTTTTAATCGTAATAATCCTGCGACAATTTGCAAAACCGCTATTAAACGGGTAAAGGCCTCCTCCAGAAACCCTTTTTTGTTATGGAGGAGGAAATCATCAAAGATACTCCGCCTTCTGGGGAAGGCGGCGGTTATGTGGGGTTTTACCCACTAAAACCTCCCTGGTGGCCCTTTCCTCAGTGCATGACGAGGGGCTCCGGGATCTCCAGTGGAACGCACCGGAGCCCCTCTGCATTGTGTCTGCATACCAAACACGTATTTTAGAAAATGTATTAATCATATATGTATTTTAATCTTGTATTGTTTGTTTTTCTTATAAAGAAAAAAAATCTAGTAATATCCTAACGTAAGGTATTACAAAAGAAAATCTTAAGTAAGAGACGTTTAAAGATATTATTTAAATTATATAAATAATTCTGCGCAACTTCCAACGATATACTGTTTAGTTCTAAGTAATCTGTCTTTAATATCAACTCGACGTAGTCTTGTTTAGCATTAACATCTATTAGTGTTGCGGTAAATGTACTTTGATGTAAACCGCAAGTTTCTGTTCTCGTTTAATTTACCAATTATTAACATTATTCGGCTGGCAATATGTACTTTTATCCGACTTCAAAAAGTGGCAGATTCTTTTATCTCAATTCATATGTATTGTTTTATTGTTTCTGGATCGGTCATTTACGAACCGATTTTAATTTTGTTTTAAAGGCTTTTGAATTAGGTCACATGTACATTTTGTTGGTATTGGACCTACCGTTCATTTGTATAAGCTGAAGATTCGAAGCTATTAAGCTGTAACTGCTGTTTTTTTTAATTAAAATGATTAAATATTAAACCGGAGAACCAACTCGGGTTGCTAGCGTACTATGTAACTTGAGGCAACCGCCCGGACACTGAAATTTTATGAGTATTATTATTTTCTACTGTTACTTCTTCTACTGTTACGAAGGCTTCGTCAACTACTAATGTCAACTAATGTCTTTAAATCGCGTGTATCTGAATACTTTCTACTCAAACAATGAAAATTACAAACTGGTATATTTATTGTCGTTGTATATATTCCATGTGTATGTATATTATTATATTTATACAGAAGTATCTATTTATGTATATGTAAATGTATATTTATTTATTTATATAATAGTTTTAAAACGCTATTTTTAGCGGCACTACCCTTAGCCTGCTCTTAACCACTAAAGGTTAGCTGGAAGAAAATGCTAAATAGCATTAAGTTCGCCTTTGTACATGTTATTTGGTGCAATAAAGGATTTATCTATCTATCTATCTACTTGTACACGTACTACGATGTCGTTTTTACATACACCAGTAGAGGCTAGTCGCTATCCAATTTACATTAAGAGAATTAACTCTCATAATTATGTGACATAACCGTGCGCCGGGGACAAATTTTTCGTCATTTCTTGTCAGATGTATATACTTGTAAAGATGTATATTCCGTAATATCTTCATCATGAATTTCGTCTTGCACCGTGTGTTGTTATATTCTAAAGTATAAAACTATTCTCTCGGCAGTGTTGTCAGACAGATTTGTAATGGCCATTTCATAATTTCTGCAAAAACCGATGACAATCTAACTTCTTCATTTTGTAAAAAAGCGGTAATCACTTGCGCAGTACATTTCATAACACCAAATGAAGTGGTAGCGGTCAGAGCGTGGGACTTGTTTGCTATTAAAACACTTTGTGGTGACAATGTAGTGTCGTGAAAGTTAAAGTGAAAATGCACCATGATATTGCATTGTTCTTCACACAGATTGATATCTGTGATTAACCATTTTGAATGTGCTTTCTAGTGCTTCATCTACGCTCTACAAGCTTTCTTGCCGTGGTACCCAGGATTTTTTTACTTGTAAGGATACTTAATATATCTATATTTGTGATGATTTCTAAAAGCAGCCGTGGTAATCAAAAAATTACCGCCTCCAAAAGAAATCCAATCGCACGTGTAATGTAAAGCAATTTTATTTAATTCCTTAGTAATCCACTTTTATCTAAGAATGGTGTAACGTGATCGCAAATTGGTACTTGCAAGCGTTACGTATATTTTGAATAATTTTCTTTATGTAATTAAATTTCGAATTTGGAACTTAGAATTCTTACGTCGTATTATGTTAGTTCAATTCACGTGATATCGATCATCTCGTTTTAATTATTCTGTGATTACCGTCCACTTTTTTTACGAAGACACGGCCGTTCCGAAAGCTACTGCCAGTAATTTAACCTCAATGTTTTTGTTCTAAGGCCATTGCATTCAACAATAACTAAATTAACCTTACTACGTGTACATACAGTTCAGATTTCCTTGTAATATCGAAGTTACTATCAGTTTGTTTTTAAACCTATAAAAATGTCATTGCCTTAAGCCTTATTGTTATAATTTAGTTTTCAACTTTATGTCTTTAAGAATAGAGGTTGCATTCGAGGCCGATCGTAATTACTCAATCTTTTATTTAACGTTCGCGTGATCAGCGAATAAAAGATCGCTTTGTGTATCACCACTAGAGGTCTCTGGTGAAAAAAATGGCCGTGATTTTTTATACTTATGATTTTGTTCGTACAAATATTTTATAATGGATCGTGGTTATTTATTTTTTGTTAGATAGAATGCGAAACGGTTGTTGTTTAGTCTTGGGGCTAAAATGAAATTGTTTTGACCTTTAAATTATGAAAGTATAGTTCAATGCTTCATAATATTCTTGTTAATAATACGCAATTAATGAAATTGTATAATTTTATTTTACGAAGACAAATTTGAGCATAGGTTAAAAAAAATAATCTAGCATCCATACGTTACATTATTTGATCATTACTGCGTCTATTACTTGAACTTAACTACGATAAAATGGAAGCTTTATTAACGTAAAATATTGTTTCTAGTTAAAATAAAATTGTATGGCAATATGTGTAAGAGTAAAAAGAAAAAGTCATGCACACACAATACAAAAAAACACCTACACACGAGACAAACACTTTAAAAGACCTATTAATATATATTATACAATAGATTCTTTTGTAACATAGTGCGGAGTAAATGGGAGTAGACATTTTTTTTATGATGAACTACACTGATTGGCCAGAGAAGCCGGCCTTGCCTGCTTCACCGAATTGAGAGGTGGCATAGCTCTTAGGTCGCTTAGCCTGAACCTCTATTGTTAGTAAATCGACATAGGGGTCCCCGGTGGGGTAACCTCGGCTTGGACGGTTATTATTTTACGCGTAAGCATGCCGATCCGAGAGCGCCCGAGAGGGCCGAACCACGACTCGGTCGGTTGCTATTTCACGGATAATCTAGGAGACATTCAAAAGCTAAACTAACTTTGAGTGCCACTTCGGAAAGCGTTGGCGCTGGGAGAAGAAGTGGCCGAAGTAACTCCAGCAACGCTCCTAACATCTAAGGGTGGGGCCTGCCCATAAAATAGCGGAAACGCGCAAGGATTATTCGCAACCTCCGACGGTCGCGAATGGACGCTTTAAAGTAGACATGTTCAATGGAAATGCAATGTATTCTGAATCACAGGTCTATTAGTACGTACATTTCTTTGTGTATATTTTTGTATTTGTGCGAAATAAAGTTTATTATTATTATTATCGTTATTATACATGAACTAACTCAAACCAGAGTTCTCGGCTCGTTTAAGCCGCCAACAAAAACTGTCTCAATGCCAAAAAGCTTCTCAAGGACGTTGGGCCACTCGAGACTCAATTGGTTCGCTGGTAAATTATATGAAGGCGCTGCAATTATCTGTGTTGTAGCCGGCACTCGAACGTCAAGAGGCCCACATTAACGCATTACACGAAACTGCAATAAAAAAATCTCGTTATAAGAGATATACACGTAATGAGTCTAAACTAACTTCAATGTTTTGGTTTTCACTTTCTTTTTAATTTGAATATGTTATGGACATAACTTGATAGAAATATTTACGAGCAAAAACAAAAACCGAATTCAAATCGAATCAATCGAACGTTAAACGTTATTTCGCGTTCTCGGACGTTCTATTTCTATTTCTGAATATATTAAAAATTGTTTTATTATATATGTTGATATTACGAAATAGAACTATTCAGAACCTAACCAATCTCAAATCAAAGCCGTGGTAGCTCAGTGTCCGTGGGCTTGGCTCAAGTTGCATGGTATGCTAGCAACTCGTTCGATCTCCGGTGCCGGCACCACTAAGACATGTGAAGTCTGCCACTCCGCACTAGGGACAAGTGGCGGGATTTGCCCACAAACTCTCTTTACTTCACATACAAGGTTCAAAAGAGCAAAATATTAAGATTTCAACAATTTAAGAAATCTGTATGCATTTTGATTTAAACGTTTAGATTAAGGCCTTTCCTTATTCCGTTACACGTAATCAATCTGATCTTTATGCCCTTATGGACCAATGAAATCTTATCGCATTAAACCAGTTTAAAGGCAACAGCTGCCCGATCGAATGGACCGTAGTTACAAGATTTTTCGTTAGTCCTTTTTGAACCCGCGTGTATTGGGTTGCTCAAGGTGTGTAAACACCTGCAAAGGCGGATGCACACCCTACGAACGTGCACCTGCAGTCCTTTAAAATCACTATAATATCACAATTTTACTTGCATCTTAATGATTTGCAGACGTAGCATTTTATTTTCAACCGACTTCAAAGAAGGACTACTTTTTATGTTTGTAACCTCATAACTTTCAATTGGGTAAACCGATTTTGATGATTTTTTTATTTGATAGCTGGTGTATCTCATGTGGTCCCGTTTGATTGAATGCCCAATTTGATCCAGTTCTAACAATGGCATCATTGAGAAAACCATTTAAGTAATTAATTTGCATCGTCATAAGACAAATAACTCAACATCACGCCAACAGATTTCGATGATTCATATTTTATTGGAAAGGATGTACTTATAGAACAGTTTGATGAGAGTTTGGTTAGGTTCTGATTAATTCTACTTCTTAATATTCCTTATATTTATAAGATAATTCGGAAATACAAAGGGGGCGTCTGCTTTAACGTTTTTCAATTTGAAGTTGGTTTTTGCTTTTGCCCATATATAACACATGTTAAAATAGTGCTAACAATAATTTTTTACAAAAATTATTAACATGTTTGATAATCATTCCGACAAAGTTGAAGCTTGTGTTAGGAAATAGTGCATCTCAATAGTTGGATGCTGGATTTGAACCTCCGACCTTACGTTTCGCAGTCGGTAACCACTAAAAGAATAAGATAGAACACATTTTACCATTTCTTTTGCATTGTTTTGAGAGTTCAATGTTAATACGGAAATAAAATTTCACATATTTTTAATGTTAGTAGGGTAGACAGAGACAATATTAATCAAGGTTTTTATGTCCGATATATCACTATCTGATTAATAACTGCCTTAATAACGTCCATTAAAATTGAAGGAAGTTAGGAAACGGTCTGCGAAACATAAGGGTTAAATCCATCATTCGTCTATTGATGCCAACCATCCCCTAGCACAAGCTCAAGCTTATTTCGATTGGTTGACAAGAGTGTTAGTAATATTTAAAGTAGTTTTAATAGTTAAAAAATTGTTATCATTTTTTTAGGAAACCGAAAATTGAAAGTCATTTTTGTAAATCGTCTAAAATTCAAATACCACTCGGAACTCCTCGACCGTTTAGCGACTAGGCAGGCGATCACTATAACACATATCACGTCACCAAATTTGTTATTAAAATCCAATTAGTTACAAATTACAGCCATATAATTTCAATCAGCTCCAACATCAGCAATGTAATGATTGTAATCATACTAATTTTGACAAATCCTCAGTCACAAAGAGACAGGAGAAAGTGTGCCTTTGAAAATCAAATTTGTTGATTATTGTGTTTAGTGAACGTAACTACTTCTGACACATTACAGTTCCATCCAACGCTTATAATTTAATAGATTGTACAAAATAAGGCAGTCTGGCGCCGCGCCTCATATGTTTCACGTTCACTCTAGTGCTTTATGCGTCATCATTTAGGTAATAAAGCTTCGAAAGCTTCACAGCTAGATCGATATTTGTATTTTATTTATTCGCACCAATTCTTTTGATTTTATACCATTGGAAGCTTCATTAAAACTAAACGGTGCTATATAAGTGGAAATAGGTTCGTGCTTTTAACCGACGTCAAAAAAGGAGGTTTTCAATTCGACTATGTTTTTTTTTATTTTTTTGCTTACAGAGCAGTGGCGTAATTTATGAACTGATTATGAATTATTTTCTATCTTCGTAACTATTTGCTTTCACTTAGGCAGGTCACATGTTAATTTTGTTGGCTTTAAATAATACTAATAGGGTTTTCGGTGACATATCCTCCTCCTCGCGTCGGTTTCCTCAATGCTGAGGGTCGTGACCATCTCGTGGGAACAGTTTGGTTTTAGTGATCCGTCGCCATTTTCCTCTATCTGCAGCCGTGCGCAGAGCATCGCTAACCGACGTGCCTAGAGTGGTGCGGATCTGGTCAGTCCAACGTGTCGGGCTTCGACCTCGCGGTCTTGTCCCGTCAATTTTACCAGTCACAAATAGCCTTTCTAGGATATTGCTGTTTTTTCTGGCAATGTGACCAAAGTATTCCAGCATCCTGCGTAGGCATACGGTGACATTTCAGGGAACTCCAAAAATTGTGTGGAAGTGAATTGTTGATTGAGCCGCTGTAGCTCAGTGTCCGGGCGCTCGTGTCAAGTTGTATAGAGAGTCGCGTTCGATTCCCGGTGCCAGTTGTTTATTACAATTTTAAGTTTTATTTAACAACGCGCTCGGTGGTGAAGGAAAACATCGTGAGATTAAGTCTGTTAATAGGCACTAGGGCCACGTGCCGGACTATGATGTCTTTATATTCTCTTTACAGAAACTTGACTGTAACTAAACTTGTATTAATTTCATAACCGCAAGCGTATAACCACTATAATATTGAACGTATCTCTTTGATCAACATACTAAAGTCGTCTAACTTATAGATATCAGCTCTCTAAATCATCGTAACAGTATTTAATCTATCGTAAGTAATCCGAATGGAATATTGGTGTGAAATTGCTATCAAGATCGCGCCTTGGCCGCGCACTCTGTGAAGCGATATGACGTTGGACAAGTCTTCAGCGTAATCATAGACTGGAAGTGACCAACGTTCACTTCCAGTCCATGATACGCGATAGCTTTCATGTTTGTTGAAACTAGAACTGTCAATTTATCGGTAGCCAGTGATAAGACGGTTGTCGCCTTTAACGCATTGTGACATTTGGTCAAGATTTGTTATTATTTATGTATTTATCTGTAAAAATTCTGTATCAACTTTAACTTGTTTAAACAACCTAATAATTTGTAAGCTTTTAATAAACATTCATCTAAACTTATGTAATTTTTTTTTTATTACCGTCCGATTTTTAGTACCTTAAATTTACTAAGAATTCTATATTTATATTTGATATGTTTAAAATTGAACTGTATTATTATTATGGATTATTTCCTATTCCATTTGAAGCAAAACAATTAAACATTAATAATTAACAACTTTAGTGATCTGAAAAAACAGTTACTTAGTTCCCTTAGTAAAGTCTAGACTATCTAAAATTAAATAACTATAGATCAAAGACTTAAGAAAATAAAAACCGAATTTAATCAAACGTTAAACGCTATTACGCGCCCATATTGTAATCTGAATCTATCTGAACTCTCATCAAACCTTGAAGGCTTTCAGGCTTTCCATAAAAAAAACGAATCATCAAAATCGGTTGGCATGATTGTTGTGGCGCACATACTTAGTGAAGCTTAAGACTTAAATTAAAATTTAAGGTCATCAAAATCGTTTCCCCCACTCCAAACTTATGAGGTGACAAACATAAAAAAAAAAACATAGAGACGAATTAAGAACGGGGGGGGCTTCCTTTTTTGAAGTCGGTTGAAAACGTATAAAAAAAAGTTAAATTGAAAGACAAAATCCCTACGATATGTAGCATCATTTTTAAATTAAGTATGTCATAGTAACGGCTAACATTGATAGTGTACGAGGCGTGAATGTAAAATAGTGCTTCATTAATTATTCATGAGGTTGTTTTATCTCATCGAAAGTGTTTATATTGGCTACGATGGCTTTGACATTGACATTGTCGTATTCGCAATCAATTAGTTTGAATTTCTTCGAATATCGAACTATTTACTTTCGTTGCGTGTTCAGGAACATGAATAGGCGACGCAGAAATTGGATTTCCCATCCTTTTTACCATATCCGGGGAGACAGAGTCCGCTTCAACGTCCGCTCCCCACTAATGTTATTAGGTCCCATATGTGACACTAGGTCAGCCTATCGCCATGCACTAGGCACAAATTATTTTAAAAGTGAAATTAATTTTTTAAAAATAATAAACTGAATTACTTGTCACAATTCGCTGGTCACAGATTATAGTAAATTGTTATTTTGTTCACTCAGAATACAGTAAAAATCAACCAAAACGGCAGTGATTTAAATCTCTTTACTTTCTATATAAAATTAATAAATACATTTCTAATTACAGAAACATAACACGATTACGTTACGATTAAAACAAAGACCGGCTTCAAATCGAATCAAAAGTTTAACGCTTATACGCGCAGACTCCATCTTTGAGTTTCTGAATTATTGGAGAAAGTATCCAAACTCTCTTCAAACTATCCTTGAAGTACATGCAAATCATTGATCGAGATCGGTTGGCGTGATATTGACTTATTCCTCGATTTGTCACGCACACACTAAATGCTAATTTATGACTCATTACTGTTGTTTTCTCATATGTCATTGTCAAAATTGTATCCACTGAGATTTTTTCTGTGTGGGCACTAGACTTTAAAATTAAAAAAGAATCATCAAACATAAAAAAGAATTGAGAACCTCCTTGTTTTTTGAAGTCGGTTGAAAATAGTCATAGCTCAAGCAATCGTATTGTGCTCATCTTTTGTCCAGTTTAAGCCTCGAAGTGTTAAAGCTACACGTACCTAGACATCGTAAGTACATGATGTCATCAAATTAATTTTAATCTTATTATTATTACAACCGCTCTACCTATACTTGCATTAAACCTATCATAAAAACAAAGACAGATTAACGTCAATTATACATAATGTTACATGATAACGCTCTCTCTGAACTTATTGTTATTTTTCCAATTACTGAGATAGACAGCTGTCAGTGTGGTTGAATTGTTTGCTGAACCACGCCCGCTAATAATATGAGTAATGATAAAAAAAATATACGCAAATGGTAGTACTATAAGGAAATGTTCACCAAAATTACGTTGTTCCACCTTAATTTCCAATCGACTTCAAAAAAGGAAGCTTCTCAAATCAATAAATCTAATATGTTTTGTTTTTTTGGTGAACCGATTTTGATAATCCTTTTTTATTTCGAAAGCTGATGCATCCCGTGTGGTCACATTTCAATTTTGACAATGGTATCCTTGAGACAATCATATTAATTTCAAATTCGCATTAAGTATGTGCGCGACAAATGGACGAATCACTCAATATCACGCCAACCGATTTCAATGAATGATGTTTTATTGGAAAGCATGTACTTCAAGAGTAGTTTCATGAGAGTTTGGTTAAGTTCTGATAAATTCAATTTAGTAATATTCCTTTTTTTTTGTTAACATGGAGGAAATCTTCAGAAAGATACCCCGCCTTCTGGGGGGAAGGCGGTGGTTATGTAGGAGTTTTTACACACTAAAACCTCCCCGGTGGCCCTTCATCGGTGCATGGTGAGGGGCTCCGGGATCTCCAGTGGAACGCACCGGAGCGCCACCACCTTGGCGGACGACAAAGGTCTCCACCCTTGTCGCCTAGTGAACCCGAGGCTCCTTTTAGTCGCCTTCTACGACAGGCAGGGGATACCGTAGTCTTATTCTTGAGAGCCCAGAACTACAGGGCTGCAAATTAGTAATATTCCTACGATAAGACAAATAAGGGGTCAGCGCGTAATAGCATTTAACGTTTGATTGGATTTGAAGTCAGTAATTGTATTTGTTCATAAAAGTACTTGCAATGCAAAGTATTGTAATGTTTATCTAACTTTGATAACACTTGCTAAGTATTTGTTGTTATACGATAATCATAGATATGTATTCGATTGGTAATATTCCTGGTGAAACTTATAACATGTTTATTTGTAGTGATACC
This sequence comes from Meandrusa payeni, assembly GCA_029286785.1. Classification (NCBI taxonomy): domain Eukaryota; kingdom Metazoa; phylum Arthropoda; class Insecta; order Lepidoptera; family Papilionidae; genus Meandrusa; species Meandrusa payeni. The sequence continues at coordinate 6,015,691 of JAGSMX010000022.1, forward strand.
AGCCGGCTGGCGGTGGCCACTTTTTGCTCTAACATCCGTGAATGTACATGAAAGGTACTGTCTCTTTGACGACGCGGAAAAAAGATGTAGCGTACATTTGTTTTATGCTGGCATGATACGTCGATAAGAGCACTTGATCTATGTAGAAAGTCTTTTACATTTCTCTGCAAATATATGATTATGTAAATTGTTTTGTTGCAGGTTAAACTCTTTTATCGAACAGTAATAAATAGAATATAATATTTATTTATTAACACACAGATTTGGTTACACTTATAAACATTACACAAATTAAACGAACATCAATGTAACCATTGTAGCACATATTATTAGTACACAGTGACTCCCAAACTAAGCAGACGCTTGTATCTTGGGAGCCAGAGTTGCATTGTGGAGTTTGCATTTTGCACAAAATTTATTTTTTTATAATTTAGTTAATGTATATATGTGTGTTTAGGCAAGTATATATATATACAGGCGCGTGTGTGGGGTGTATAGTGTTCATGAGTGTATGCGTAGTTGTGTATATGATCGTGTATGTGTTATATATTTATTTATTTTGTTTACGTCTACCCGATGATCCTTTCGGTCTGCTCGAGGTTGAGGCCGAGCAACCATTTTGATACCGTTTGCCTTAGTTGATATAATTGAAGGTGTCTTATGTCCAGAGTTTTGGAGACATTGTTGTAGACTAGGTTGTGTACATAGGTTGGAGAGCGGCGGGCAAGAAGGGAATTAAAGGTGGGTAGTGGTAGTCGGAACACTCGTTTTGCTAGCAAGGTATAGTAGTCAGACCTGGCTTTTAGACTTTTGTGCACATTGATAAGAGATTTGATGATGAACAATTGCCGGACACGCAGTACTGGAAGTCTGTATTAAGTGTATCGGTAGAATACCGGAACGAATGTGTCTATGGTCGATTGTTCATATTGATATATAAAAATACAAATAAAAATAAATTTATAAAAAATTTACAAACACGGCGTAATCCGTTTAGTTAATTAGATTGAGTTATTATTATAAATTAATAATTTGTGTATTGTGAAAATACACACAAAAAAACTTTTATTTTTTCTGTAATTTTGTCTTGTCTTTCGTAATTATTATTTCATTATGCTGAAAAAATTTTCAGGAGTTAACTATCTATAATGCCGATAAACTGTCATTATTATCGGTAAGCTAGAAATATGACTTCAACTTAGAAATAAAACAAGTAAAATTAAATTAAGATTTTTTTCTTATTTAATCTTTGACTATTATAGCCGTGAGCAAAAATAAAGGGTCGGTTAAGAGAGTTTAATTAAAATTTAAATTTTAGTACTTAGTTGTCACATGGAGGCCATATTAAGTACTAAAATTATTAGATAGAAATCTAGAAATAAAATTTATTGAAAAATACTGTATTATACAAGTTAACGTAAGAAATCCTTTTCCGTTTATGTTTATATTTTTTAATGAAATAAATAAATAAATTCATAAAATATTTTATTTTATTTTAAGGATATTTAATTGTCTATCAGCATAATTTATTTCAGTTAGCGTCTTTATCTTCCGAGATATTCAAGCTTAACCGACCATTTATTCCGACCCTTTAATTTTGTTCACGAGTGTAGTTGTGCAGCTGTGTCAATTCAATTAATTTCATTTTATGTTCATGTGTACAACGTTTTTCGTTAAATAACATCAAGAAAACATTCCAGTAACAAGTAAGTGAAAGTTATGTACCATAGAACGGTGTTATTTTTACGAGCTAAAAATCTGCGTTACATTTTTTTGCCGATTACGAAATCCGACACTGTCCACTGATGTGTTTAAAGTTCACTTAACGCGTGTAACAAAATATTACCCCAACCTTCGATACCTCTAGAAAGTATGCGGTCTGAGTCGAGTGGAAGGATATTGATGTAAGTTTATCATGTTTTTTTAGCAGCTATAGCGTAGTGACAAAGAGTTCAACTTAAGATCTGGCGGTCAAGGTTTTGAATTCCACACGCATTGTATTATCGAATTTCTTTATTTAATAAAAATAATGCTAGTAATTTTGTTTCACAAAAGTTATTAACATTTCTGTTAATCATTCCAAATAAGGTTTGGCTTATGTTAGGCAATGGTTCGAAAGAGTGCTAGCAATATTGTTAACCGTACTAACTGAGCTTATGCTAGGAAAACGTCTCTACGGTGAATTCAAACCCACGACTTTACGTTTGGCAGACCCTAAATCATTAGAAAATTGCTTATAAACGTTTGAATATTATCGTGTAATGATGAATATGGTACTTACAGTAGACCTTACATGTCAGAAGTTTGATTTAAAACCGATTTGTCTTCAGTTTTTCGTTTTTTCAGTTTCGTAATAAAATTGCACCAACAAATTTATTGGTGCTGGCCCCAGTGATCGAACTCAGGTTGTAGCGGTTCTAGCGTAATAAACAACTTGAGGCCACGGCCCGGACTCTGAGCTACCACGGCTCACGGCTCTTTTTATAAATGGTATGGAAATATAATTATCGACCGTTCGGCTTTTCTGCGGTTATGGGGAATAAAAGTCTATCTAAGAATTTTTTCTATCAAAACACCTTTTATATTATATAACGAAAATATATTATTTATCAATACGTGATCATTTGTTGGCAATCGTGTCTTTGTGAATATCGCCTCTGAAGAGATTGAAGCGCAAGGGCGAAATTTTTTGTCTTGACTAATACCTCCGAGCCGTGACTGTTTTTTTAGTCCGCTTTTTGTCTGCAAAGCTCGGAAGCCAGGACTGCAATTTGACTTAAAAATTGCGTAATTCGAATACCATGGGAAATTGAAGGCGTTTTGAATTCTGCCTTATCTTGTTACATTTTTTTTAAATAACTGATCTTAATAAGTTTATTAGAATATTCTTGACGATTAAGATGTTCTAATAGATGATGTATCTGTCCCAGTGATAGTGCAGATCCGATGGTCGCACTTTAATAATAATTGTGAACTACCTTGCTCAACATCGCACACAACATATTTTATACTATATCATATTATTAACAGCAATGCATCAAGAGCCTTAGAGGTAATTTAATAAAGACTTACTGACTTTGTTTCAGAGGTTCACTTGTAAAAGGCTTTTCCTCCAGAATAACTCACTTGTTCTAAACTGTACACTGATTGTCTACAGATAGAGTCCTCTCCTTTTTATCCTAAATTTCTAGTATAGGCATCTCTTTCAAAGACGGAAGCGGAAACGGCCTTGGTTGCCAACAAGCGATAAAAGTACTTTAGTTGACTAAACTAAAGTACTTTTATATTAGCCAGTCAATTCACTTATTCTAATTGAGAAGTATGTTTTATAGATTATAATATTTAAAACTAAATTGGCATTTAGTAGGACTAACTGTCGCTAACATAATATTAGTGTATTAATTTTGGTCAAAAGCAAGACAGCAGCTGTCTCTCTGCCTACCCTAGTAGGCTTAAAGGACTTGAGAACTCTTATTTATTTCGTCATTTAATATATCATCATCATTTTAAATAATATATAAAATGATTATGATATATTATGATTGATATATACGTTACTTTTGGTAAATACCTGAATACCTGGTCTTAAAAGAGAGTAAAAAATAATATAATCGCTCTTTCTATATGAAACGTTTATTATCAACTGTCGTTTGATTGGAAAAAACCTCCATTGTTTTGACTTCGGTATTTAATTCTAGTTTCCGTACGCCTACGCTCACTTGTTGTTGTTACATCATCGAATTTTTCTTCCAAATTACGTAAAAATATTACAGAAACATCGCTTCTACAAACTTGTCACGTTGGTAAACATTTTGAACCTTCCATTAGAGACTTCGCAGTATTGCCACATAGACTCAAATGCTACACAACCATATACTAGCAAGAAATACGCGAGGTCCTAATACATTCTATACTGCAGTTATATTTATGGCAGACTGAGAATAGATTCTTCCAAATGTGCCAAAGGGACATAAAGGTTTGTGACCACATTCAATTCCCATGACTTACGTATATTAGTATTTGAGAAAAAGCAACAATTATATATTTACTAGCTTAATATCTAGATCTATTTGAATCAATCCCATACAAACACATGTGTTCTGAATTAACTTTCCCCACCTCTTTGATGCTAGGAGCGTTGCTGGAGTTTCTTCGGCCACTTCTTCTCCCAGCGCCAACGCTTCCCGAAGTGGCACTCAAAGTTAGTTTAGCTTTTCTAATGTCCTTTATTATCCGTGAAATAGCTACCGACCAAGTCGTGGTTCGGCCCTCTCGGGCGCCCTCTGAATGCTTACGCGTAACATAGTAACCGTCCAAGCCGAGGTTATCCCCCACCGGGGGACCCTTGTGTCGAGTTACTAGCGATAGAGGTTCAGGCTAAGCGACCTAAGAGCTGTGCCTTCTCTCAATCCAGTGAAGCAGTCAAGGCCAGCTTCTCTGGCCAATGTGTGTAGTTCGTCATTAAATAAAAATGAATTAACTTTTACCGATAAAAATATTTAGGTCTAATTTTACATAAAATATCTTGGTTGCCAAAATTGCATATTAGTTAGAAAAATATTAAATAAAGAAATACACACAAATATAATATTCTCAAAAAATATACCACTACATAAAATGAAATTAAGACGGAGCAAGGATATTAAATTATTAACACCGCGAACTAATATCGGCAAAAAATGTATAATTTATGAAGGCTTGCAAATTTCTAATAATTTACCGAAAAATATTAGACAATCTAAATTGATGCACATATTTAAAAGACTCCTCAAACAACATGTACTAACGAATGAACAATATATATATATATATATAGATATATTACTATTATAATACAATATTAAAATAGAAAAAAGAAAATAAAATAAAATACTTTGAATATTGTTCTTGAGCCACATCCAGTTGCGTTTACTTTTTGTATTTAAGCGAGTTTGTGGTAACTGCCGGCAATAGATATTGCTGAGTTTGTTTAGTTTTAACAAAAGTTTTAAAAAAGTGAATTGTAAAATTCTTGACCTATTAAAAAAGTTTCTTTAACCCCAGATAAGTTATTATTACTATGCTAAGGTTTAAGTTTGGTAATTTAATGTATACATTATTTTATTAATTTCTTCATCGCGATATTAATACAACTATTTTTTTCGTTACAGGTAAGCATCAAACTTCTTGGATATATTACATTTAAAACGTAAGGATTTATTTTAGATTATTATAATTTTTTCTCACTTTTCTTAGGTGATACATATACATATATACATAGATGATACATGCAGGTGAGCTGCATGTATCATCTATCAATGTAAACGAATCATTTATCGTACATTATATCGCTCATCACCGTAAAGGTGTCAAATTGTCGCATAAAAATTTGCGACACGTAAAGAACTGTTACACAACAGTTTTATGACTTTTTTGTCATGTTACGACCAGGTTTTCAGGTAAAAAACTGACTAATATTCACATACTCCCAGTCGTCGAAATAAATGAAAAATTATTGTATTTATTAAGCACCGGACAGTTCTATAATTTTATAACTCTACCCTTTTATCCAGACCATCATGCTCCAACCAAAAAGTATTTTTTTAGATCGTAAGTGTTTTAGTCGTATTAAAAGCTTATAAATACGAATCCGCTTAACGTGTAAAAGTAAATATGCTTACGATCATGCTTGCTTAAGGCTTACTAATTGAAGCTGTACTGCTTTTATTACATTTGGATAATAATGTAGTCCACATTATATTACATATTGTTAGTAAACACTATAAATTGTTCGGGTCATGAGTAGACAATTCGTCAGAGTTTCACATCATTATGGGTAATAGTGAAAACGGTTAGGGTGAAAGATGATTAATTTTTACTACGCTATCGATCTGGTCACTCTATTGAATTTAAAAATATCGATCGTCCGCTAATGCAGCATCCCTTTTGTGTATTTGAATGTGTTATGTCGTAGGGAGTTAAGTAATTTTGTTTAATGGAGGGTTGGAAATACTAAATAGTTTGATGAAATTTATTAGAAATAAGTTCAGTAGAAAAAAATCACTTGTGTAAAAAAAAAAATTGTGCACAATGTTTGGCGATGGGTTTACCCCTAGCACATATAGGACTTGGTAAAAATCTACAACTGTCTCTCTCTACCCCACAAAAAAGTTAAAAGGACGCTAGAGCTGTTTATAATATAAAGATTTAAGACTTGAAGATCCCATAATATACAAGTACGCTATTAAAATGTCAGTTGATTGATATTTACGCAAAATAACAATACCGTTCGTTTAGGTTTATTTTATTTATTTCTTCATCGCGATATTAATACAACTATTTTTTCGTTACAGGTAAGCATCAAACTTCTTGGATATATAACATTTAAAACGTAAGGATTTATTTTATATTTTTATAATTTTTTCTCACTTTTCTTAGCTGATACATATACATATATACATAGATGATGCATGCAGGTGAGCTGCATGTATCATCTATCAATGTAAACGAATCATTTATCGTACATTTCATCACCGTAAAGGTTTTCAAATTGTCGCATAAAAATTTGCAACACGTAAAGAACTGTTACACAACAGTTTTATAACTTTGTTGTCATGTTACGACCACAATTTTCAGGTAAAAAAGTGACTAATATTCACATACTTCCAGTCGTCGAAATAAATGATTTTTTTTGTATTTATTAAGCACCGGACAGTTCTATAATTTTATAACTCTACCCTTGTATCCAGACCATCATGGTCCAACCAAAAAGTATTTTTTTAGATCGTAAGTGTTTTAGTCGTATTAAAAGCTTATAAATACGAATCCGCTTAACGTGTAAAAGTAAATATGCTTACGATCATGCTTGCTTAAGGCTTACTAATTGAAGCTGTACTGCTTTTATTACATTTGGATAATAATGTAGTCCACATTATATTACATATTGTTAGTAAACACTATAAATTGTTCGGGTCATGAGTAGACAATTCGTCAGAGTTTCACATCATTATGGGTAATAGTGAAAACGGTTAGGGTGAAAGATGATTAATTTTTACTACGCTATCGATCTGGTCACTCTATTGAATTTAAAAATATCGATCGTCCGCTAATGCAGCATCCCTTTTGTGTATTTGAATGTGTTATGTCGTAGGGAGTTAAGTAATTTTGTTTAATGGAGGGTTGGAAATACTAAATAGTTTGATGAAATTTATTAGAAATAAGTTCAGTAGAAAAAATCACTTGTGTAAAAAAAAAATGGTGCACAATGTTTGGCGATGGGTTTACCCCTAGCACATATAGGACTTGGTAAAAATCTACAACTGTCTCTCTCTACCCCACAAAAAAGTTAAAAGGACGCTAGAGCTGTTTATAATATAAAGATTTAAGACTTGAAGATCCCATAATATACAAGTACGCTATTAAAATGTCAGTTGATTGATATTTACGCAAAATAACAATACCTTTCGTTTAGGTTTATTTTATTTATGTTGCCATCTATTAGTCAAACTGATTCTCCTTTAATTGTCGAAATCGATTTGTTATTTGTATATGCTTTCACTTTTATCCGATGTTTGGTCGTCGATAATTTGTTGGCCGTCTCCGATGTCGGCAGACATTTTGGAACCTGTTCCTCAATGTATATGTGAAAACCACAACAAGTTTTACAGTGTCACCTTGACTTCATATCACTGTTTTTATTGTCTGCCCTTTTTAAAAGCCTTCAGGCTTTCGTGTGTAGTAAAAATCTTATTCATTTATCATTTAGACTTACTTCCGTAATATATTTAACGTTCTAGATTTTTCGAGAACTTGTGCAGTTTCAGAGTAATTTAAAATTATTATTAATATTACTTATTGGATGTACTGTCATATCGTATATTACACTGGAGCGTAAACCACCTCAGTCCTCTCGTGACTATAATAGTATTATAAATGCCAAGAATTAAAAAAATAAAACCGTAAAAGTAGGTGTATTCAATAAATAACGAAAAGTTTAAAAATAAAATGTACGTATATGTGTACTTCCGTATAACGGGATACCGTTTTAGAAATCGATCGGTAACTGCGCTTTGTTTGTCCATCTGTTCGCTAACATTACGATCGAGTTTTTAAGGTTGGACAGATGCTAGTTCAATGGGCGCTTGATGCCCACCGTGTAATTTACCCACCAAATTGTAGATGCGATCTTCTATCCAATTACATGCCATTTGGCTTCAACATTAAAATGTCGGTCATTAAAGAATTTTATTGAAATGGGTACAGCGATTGAAATAACATCGCTCTGGCTTAGCCTTCAATAGGGTATTGTTTTTACTCCAAAGAAAATAAACCAGTTGTTTGTTTAACTGTCTCTTCACAAAATTCTTCATGACTCATTAAAACCATTTCTAAAGCGTTTGAATGTTTACAATTTTCATTCTATTCATTCTTGAACACAGACAATAAATCCATTAATTATAAGAAGTGTCACTGGAGTTTCTTCGGCCACTTCCTCTCCCAGGACCCACGTTTTCCGAAGTGGTATTGAAAGTTAGTTATTTCAATGTATTAGATTAGTAAATAGTATTCTGATGAAAGCTACCGACTGACTTGTGGTTAGACCTTCTCGGTCCTCCTTGGTTCGGAATGCTTACACGATTAATCTTCCAAGAAGTTGATCCGTGTTGCTCCCACAAAAGGTCCAGGCTAAGGTTGGTAAGGTTTGTCACAAATAACAAACAGACAATAAATATTTACAACTCATCACGACTTAAGCGCTTATATTTAACTTCTCATGTGTTCCTAACATAATCGAATGCATCGCTCGAGATCTTTCGATATTCCGCAACGTTAATTACGTTTTTTTTTCTTCCTATTAATTACTTCATCTCAATGGCGTGCATTATGGAACAGTTCGACTTTCTCATGCGATGCGTTATATCACTTCGCACTTAGAACTCAAAGATGCTTTTAAGATATCGTCTTGTTATTTCAAAACAATAGGTGCTTCAATCTGATTCTAATTTAATCCAATTGAATAATTCACTGCTTTCCTTATCTTGCAGTTTCGTCATTAGTGCACTTTCAAAAATCTTTATCGAATCAAATGACAATCATTTAGTCTTGTTAATTGTTTTGCACGTTATAACCGTTACGGTATTCTCTTTGTCAGGAGATATGACCTCTTACATTTAACAGAATCGTTATCATACCAAAATACATCCTCGGATTTATTTACACCATCGATATTTAGGTCATCTGACGACTATGTAATCCGATTAACGCAGCTGACCGAACCTTGGTTCTCCCATTTAGGGCACCCATTGATTTCAATGTTATAGCGCCTTCAGTAATGCCTAAGCAGAGTTTTACTCTCTTGAACTCTTTGCTTAGTTACTTTTACTAGTTACCAGTTGGATACCTCTTAAATGACTAAAATCATTTGAAAATCTGTGTTGCAAGCTTATAAATACGAATCCGCTTAACGTGTAAAAGTAAATATGCTTACGATCATGCTTGCTTAATGCTTGCTAATTGAAGCCCACGTTATATTACATATATAGTAAACACTATAAATTGTTCGGGTCATGAGTAGACAATTCGTCAGAGTTTCACATCATTATGGGTAATAGTGAAAACGGTTAGGGTGAAAGATGATTAATTATTACTCCGCTATCGATCTGGTCACTCTATTGAATTTAAAAATATCGATCGTCCGCTAATGCAGCATCCCTTTTGTGTCTTTGAATGCGTAGGGAGTTAAGTAATTTTGTTTAATGGAGGGTTGGAAATACTAAATAGTTTGATGAAATTTTTTAGAAATAAGTTCAGTAGAAAAAAATCACTTATGTAAAAAAAAAAATGGTGCACAATGTTTGGCGATGGGTTTACCCTTATCATATATAGGACTTGGTAAAATCTACAACTGTCTCTCTCTACCCACAAAAGGTCCAGGCTAAGGTTGGTAAGGTTTGTCACAAATAATAAACAGACAATAAATATTTACAACTCATCACGACTTAAGCTTATAATTAACTTCTCATGTGTTCCTAACAAAATCGAATGCATCGCTCTAGATCTTTCGATATTCCGCAACGTTAATTACGTTTTTTTTTCTTCCTATTAATTACTTCATCTCAATGGCGTGCATTATGGAACAGTTCGACTTTCTCATGCGATGCGTTATATCACTTCGCACTTAGAACTCAAAGATGCTTTTAAGATATCGTCTTGTTATTTCAAAACAATAGGTGCTTCAATCTGATTCTAATTTAATCCAATTGAATAATTCACTGCTTTCCTTATCTTGCAGTTTCGTCATTAGTGCACTTTCAAAAATCTTTATCGAATCAAATGACAATCATTTAGTCTTGTTAATTGTTTTGCACGTTATAACCGTTACGGTATTCTCTTTGTCAGGAGATATGACCTCTTACATTTAACAGAATCGTTATCATACCAAAATACATCCTCGGATTTATTTACACCATCGATATTTAGGTCATCTGACGACTATGTAATCCGATTAACGCAGCTGACCGAACCTTGGTTCTCCCATTTAGGGCACCCATTGATTTCAATGTTATAGCGCCTTCAGTAATGCCCTAAGCAGAGTTTTAGTCTCTTGAACTCTTTTGCTTAGTTACTTTTACTAGTTACCAGTTGGATACCTCTTAAACCGAGCTAAAAATCATTTGAAAAATCTGTGTTGCAAGCTTATAAATAGGACGTATCAAGACCTGGCATATCAGTACAGATTAAATTATGCACCATATTCGCTAACGCTCTGTTTATGCGTGACGCAATCAATAGATACAACTCGCTCAAAGGAATATTTGTTTCTGGTTCAAAATTTTTATTAACTTATTATATATTCTTTTCGATCACGATATTTTTTGATTTTTCATTCCTAAAATAATTAACGTACTAAACGCCCCTATATAAACATTGCTATCTCAAACGATTTATTACGTGGCAAGATAAAAAGTTTTTACACTTAAAATTCAATCAAACCGAATTCAAACTTTTGGATACGGGTGGTGAGGCCGGATGTTTAGTCTCATCGGGGAATTATCTCATGGTGGTTAGCAAGCACAGAGTAGTTACTATCAGGGATTATATATTTTTTATAAAACCGATACGCCAGTTGTCTCCTGGCTGCAGTTGTGTATATACTCATCATCATCTCATCCGTCTATTTTTACTTAGTCTATAGTTACTTAAATTCATAATTTATTCATAGGAATATTAAATAATGCTGTAACATCGTTTTATTTTTTTAATCTAATTATTTCTAATTCCACTGACATTTTTTTCTTTTATCGTTTTGTCTCGTAATAATTTATCACAATATTTGTTCAAAAAAACAAATACCTAAAAATAATGAATATTTTTATTCGTGTGTTCTCTAATTTCAACTACTCTGTACACTTCAGTATCACATTTCCGTCCTTCGCCTAGACACTAGGGGTTAGTCGGCCCCAGCAGCCGGGTCGAGTAAACAATTTTTTTCTGAGGGCTGTTCTTCTAATCTAAATGTATACTATATTGCCCCACTGTACCGTACCTTCTAATGCATATTTTTTAATTTTCTTTCTTTATTAAGCATATTTAATTAAAAGTTAAAAATAGAAACTTTTTATAATGTTTTTTTTCTGTCAGTACAACCAGTGTTTTGTTATCAACATAGGAAGGTAGTGAATCCATCTGCAAAGTAACTCCGATGATACACCGTGAACAAATGACTTCAGAAGTTAATTTTGGAAAGAAATGTCGACTCAACAAACCGAGTGCGACTCTGTTAAGTCGCGTTTGACTTTGACGTTTGATTTACTCTTCTCTCACCCTCACTTAGGCTGTAGGAAAAGTGTTTATTCTGGCGACTTTCCTATTGGTTCAGTAACTTATAAAAATTTGGACCGGTTGTATGCAGCTAGGAATTTATGGGATATTGGTAATTTATTATTGAAATATTACTGTATTTGTAAATTTTATGGACATGAGATCTTGTCGATGGTTAATTTGCTATAACAAACCAAATTTTAACGCGCAGCATTAACGTACAGCAAATGGGCAAATTGTAAGTACACATTGTTAAGCAAAACAAAAGAACAACGCTTTATACTCACATCACTGAGATAAGAGTTACCAGGAAGCCATCATGCGTAAGAGGTGGAAACAGTCATACGACGGTCGTACGCGCCTCGGAGCGTTCTGGCTGATTTGTAACGGTGCTAAACCGGGCACAAATTATGTTACGCGTGTTGTTTCTCCACTTCACCCAGATCCTGTTAGATAACTTCAATGATAGAAGCAACAGAAGGTTTTAGCTTGTAAACACTACTACTGCATTTTATTGATCTTAAATTGATAGATATAAATGCCGCTTGGAACGGATACTTTTGGAAATTAGGAAGTATGGTTGGGAAGGCCTATGTCTATGAAAAGAGAGAAACAAAGTCAGGCTCAGAGTTGCAACACTTTTAAATTTCATAATCTGTACCATTGGGACGTCAAATATTTCATGTCCCGTTGCTACCCTTAAAATTATTTTAATTCAATGTGATGTAACGTAGATATATGAAACCATTACTGCTTGATTAAGCTTTTCAATCTCTAAGATCATTTTAGATACACAGATGACTTTGTGGTTTATTAAATCAATTTGTCCTATTAAATATAACAGTGACCTTACAAATATTGCGGTCATAGATCATTGAGCTGACATTTATCTTAATTGACAAGCGAATTCTCGCGGCACTCAGTCAAATTTATTTTCTGTATAAAAACTGTAGCGTGTTAACAATCTCACGAGTGATCAAGTTACTTTTAGCCGACTTCAAAAAAGGAGGTTGTTAACCTTTAAATTTTTATTATGTTTGATGCTGTTTGAATAATTTTATATATAGAATAGAAGACAAGAACATTGAAAAATACATTGTGTAAGACCCAATAATATTTATAAGTGAAAATTAGTTATTGAAATTAGATAAAAATTAATAAGGCCGCAATAAGTCATTCAAAACAGGGTATAATGAGAGCAACATTTTACAAAGATAGATTAGGAGTCTTTGAACCCCGGTGTAATTGTTTCCGTACAACGTGAAACATAAATCGATTTGAGCATGACATCGATGCTTAATTCGTACCCCATTCGCTAATTTATCGATACGGGAACAATAATCGTTTCCATTTCCTTAGGACAATAAATTGACTCTACATTGTTGTGTTACTACAGGCTATTTCTTGGAATATTAGACACTGACGCCCCGTCATTTTGCAAGCATTCAAATGGTATTTTAATGTAGCTATTCATATACACTCACCGGTTCATAGGTTAGAGAAAACATAAATCACTTAGAAGCGTACAATTTCCGTTTAAAGGAGTTTTTAAGAAGAATTTGCATATTTACTTTTGCCCCAAACATTCGGAGACCTCTTACCACGTGTCACATAGGTCCATCTAAGAAGGTTGGTTTCAAAAAGTACATCCATTACTGGCTGTTATATTGACCTTATATTAAACCTAATAAGCTCGGTAAAAAGCGATAGCCTTCTCTGTCTACCCCGTTGTGAGAAAGTGAGCTTATTTTTTGTTTTTATCAAACAACAAAAAATAACGTGTAAGATCTGCATCTGCATCTGTCTTCCGGCTTTGATTCAACTTATTTCCCTTTCGGCCCAAACCGAGGTTGCTCTCGGAAATCTTGGAGCTAAGTTACTCATAATACATGTACAAGTTGAGCGCTCGGAAAGCTCGGTCTCCACTCGGTAAAGTTCTTGCCTTCAGGCAACATCTTTACGACGGCGATCTATCATAAAAAAGTATCAATTTATTTTTTCGTTTCAGAGTATTGCTCAAGTTTGCTTTGGTGTCAGGTATCTTACAAGAAATCTCCAGTTGTTGTTTGTTCTCGGTAACCGGCCGTAAACATAAAACCGTGCGGTAGCACGTAGCGGCTCGTTCATGAATTTTAATATCTGTTTCTGCGAAACACGTGAGCCGAACGGTTCAGTAATCTTTTTCTAAAATTTCCTATTCGACCTTGTGACACTGCTTTCCTCGGTCAATCGTCGGCATTTGTTTGTTCGATTTATTTTCTCTCGTCGATCGTCTGCGACGCTTTCGTTCGACACCCACAGACTTGCGGTCGTCAGTGTATATTAGCTTGCACGGTTCAGCTGTTTTAGATTTTGTGTTTTTTTTAGTAATGTATTTTTCAATTCAATTCAAACTAATTAATTAAACAAAAACAAATTTTAATCAGGACTAATTTTTTTGTGTCAGTGTTCAGGTGTCATTAGTACTATCGTCTGTCTCCTAATACCCTGTATTTATAAGTTTCCCTAAATTAGTTGTCCACCAATCGTCCCTCCTTTTGCAGATTTCCTTAAGATGTTTTCTTTGCCTGACGAGCACTTGGTAAATCAGCGCTTAAAATAGAAAAAAGTTAAAAAAACAAAACATATCAGGTTTAAAATATCGTCATCGCACAATAATCGGAAATATCTACAATATGTCGTTAACCTTTGCAACGCAATGCAACGAGCTGTCTACAGAGCAATGGAAAGATCAGAAGTAAACGACCAGACCTGTCTGTTTCTATATAGACATCAACTATTCAAACATCAACAATTTCTCAAAGAAATGCATTTGGCCTTAATTTCTCTTAGTAGATAAAGAAGTGTTGAGTGCGGCGACGGTTTATTGACCTTCTATCAATACATTACGGCACCGTGTAATATTCACTACTATTCTAACATCACACGATAATCGAATTACGTGTGATAAACAAAAATATTTTATGTTTACCACTCTTTTCGTCTTTAACTTATTCTTTAAAGATATCATAGTTTATATCGGACTGTAACTTGATATATTTCGATTAGTATTTTAAAGTCAAAGTCAGTACTAGCGGCTAAGTGTGGCGACTTCTGATCTGATGGTCGCTACTTCGAATCGCAGTCGGCTTTTACCAAAGAAAATAATTTGCAAAAAAAATTGTGCCCGATGGATGTAAGGTAATAGGCTCACCCCTGTCACATATGAGCGTCACACCCAACGATTGTTATGCATAATAACTGCTTCCAATGATATCTTAGTGATTACCTGAACCTTATTGTATCTTTAATTAATTATTAATAATTAAGTTGATGGTCACATGAACTTGGCATTGTAAACAATAGTTGTAACTTTATTATTTCCTAATCTGACTTCTAATTAATTTTGTATTAAGATTGTGAGGACGCGCAGTTGTGACGGTATTCGTTATAAATAATTCTTTGTACAACGTTACGCTGTCTCAATAAAGCGAGAGTATTAGTTGTTGGACTATTTTATTCCAAGAGACCTACCAATTATAACACGAATAAAACTAGCCTTTTTTTGTTCACGCGGGGGAATCTTTTTATAGACCATCCTCCGGTACCCTGGGTGGGCCCGGAGGGATGTGTGGGACTCTGCCTGGGCAGCCCCTACCCACTAAACCTTCCGCGAATGCAATCAGCCGTTATGAGCGGGGTGCCCCGGATCTGTCAGCGACAGGACAAGAATAAAACTAGCCTTATTCAATATCCAATACGTAGTTTTTACAGTAAAAGGTAACAAAAAACGTCTCTACATTTATTAGTATAGATTATGAATTTAATAAGCAGTAAAATGTAGTTATTTCCGTGTAAACTTATATAATGAACAATATATATCGAAAATGTAATATTCAGACAGCACTAACAATGTGCCTATAGGGAAATGCAATGCAATTATGCTTGTAACAGCATCAACATGCATTATATCTATTATAATTGCACCGTTATTCAACGCTGAAAGTTGTCCGATCCAAAACAGTAAAAGACTTTCTATACACTTATTCAATTCTTTACAACTGTCGGTGTTTCTAATTAACTGAAATCAAATAGTTGCAATCAATGCGCGCTTGTAGACCAGTTATTCAAATCAACTCGCGCTGTTATTACTTGCGTCTTGTTATATAAATTAATATTCATTTTAAATAGGCCAATGGCATTTGATACGAGCGCAAGAAATATGGTCGCGAAATTAATAGGATGTGAATGAGTCATACCTCCTTAGTGACCTCATCGTGGGACGGTAAGATCGTCACTGAAGCTCCCAGTTGTTCGATGTTTAGAGATAGGCTGTTTAAGAAGTCATTTTATCATGTAGTGGAATTAATTATTGAACTATATAAATCCACTTTATTTTTTACAGGTGTAGTTTTTCTGCTTAATTGTCTAATTTAAATTCTCTATTTGTGAATATTGAATTGTATTTTTTTATTTAATTACCAAAAAAATATTGTCAGTTGGGAACTGTCATGATTCTTTATCATATCAGCGATGATAAGAAAAATAAAAGCAATAATCAATAATTTATGATTATGTACGGGTGGCTCATAGACATACAGGTCTGTTGGTGATTCTACATTTATTACATTGGGTTTTGTGTTAAAATAATTTTATGGAGATTTAACGAAAGAAAAGAACGATCTTAATTTCTATTACGAATTTTTGCCTGCTTTTTTTTGAAATGAGTTCCTAGTTGTTTTGCATTTTGAGCGAGCTAAAAAACGGTTATGTTTTTGAACTAACCTGCCAGCCAAGTTTCACATTTTTTTAGCTATAAACTAGGCTTTTTACTTTAAAACATATTGAAGTAATTTAGTTTTTCGTCTCGCATTTTTAAATTTGGACCGATAATTGTTGTTTTAATATTGATAAATATACAATGTTTAATCGTTTTTATGAAAAATTAGATTTAATTTCATAATTTTTAATAAATTTATAAAGTTGCATTTCTGATTAAAAAACGCTAAAAAACATGTTACCTAAAAAAATTGTTCACTTTTGCATAATGCATATACAGGTTAAAATAATCACAAATAGTCACCCCTATAACCTGCTAACGGATATATGTATGTAGAACTCTTTGTTCCAAACTTTTGTTCGAACCCAAGAAGTAAGTCGAATGCCTAGTTGTCAGACTGCAACTGCACCTATGTATTGTATTTTTTATTAACCTAATTATAGTGTATTACGTCACGATTCATTAGGATATACAAATAAATTTAAATGAGTCTTTTAAACAGGGAATAATTAAATAGTCTTCATTGCACTAAACGTGACTCAAGGTTATACGTTCTCGTTTCCTGCATGAATCAAACGTTAGTTGCTGTTAATTTCTAAATTTAACACAGTTATTGTCCAAGGTCTGGCGGTTCAAGAAACAAAGCATTTCTTGCCTTAATGATATCTTATTAAAACAAATCTTGAATTGAATTGTAATAGCTTAAGCTTCTAGGTATCATAAGATGTCTAAAAATTATTTTTATTATGTTAAATTATTATTTACGCTAGCAACCCGAGTTCGATCCCCGGTGCCGGCACCAATAAATTTGCTGTTGCAATTTTATGTGCTGATTAACCACGCGCTCGGCGGTGAAGGAAAACATCGTGAGGAAACCTACATGTCTTAGAAAATTTTTCTAAGGCATGTGAAGTCTACCAATCCGCACTAACGCCGCGTGGTGGACTATGCCCTTATACTCTCTTTACAGAGAAGGCCTGTGCCCAGCAGTGGGACATATATATTATATATATAAAGGCTGTAACTTTAACTTTTAACTTAAATTATTTTGTATATTACACATATTTTCCTTCCTTTTTTTATTGATGAGAAAGTGTGGAAGCGATAGTACAAGTCTATTGAAACGAGTCCCTCTGTATTGCTTTGAAGAATTTACATTCATGGAATGAAATGGAAATATTGAAAACACTATAATAACTAACTTGTTTGCTTATTGAATTGTAATGGTTTCTTTTTGACTAAAATAATTTTAAAAATCAGATAGAGGATCACAACGCTTGTCACTGTTTTTATTTCAAAAATATTTTTATCACAAAACGCCCACATAGCTTGCCAGAAACTTGTTTTCGGTTTGATATTTTTAAAATAAGAATTATAGTCACAAAAACTTGTCAATCTTCATTCTAAAACTTGTCAAGTTTTTCAAGCTCGATCGACTTTTGATTTTTTTTCGTTTATATAACAAATTAGATAATTACTAGTAACAAGGTACTATTACTCTTAGAACATTTAACTTATCGATTTTTTTTGAGTGATGACATAATTATGATACGATGAATAAAGGATAGTGATCACCGTTTATTATCCGTGAAATAGCAACCGACCGAGTCGTGGTTCGGCTCTCTCGGACACCCTCGGATCGGAATGCTTACGCGTAACATAGTAACCGTCCAAGCCGAGGTTACCCCTCACCGGGGGGACCCTTGTGTCGAGTTACTAGCAATAGAGGTTCAGGCTAAGCGACCTAAGAGCTGTGCCACCTTTCAATCCGGTGAAGCAGTCAAGGCCAGCCTCTCTGGCCAATCTGTGTAATTCGTCATAAAAAAAAAAAGTGATCACCGTCGTCCACGAACATCACAACACCAGAGGATATGCAGGTGCGTTGGCGGACTTTGTGAAAGTTGTACCCCAAAAGCCATCACTATGGCAATAATGGTTGCCTATAGATATTCTCTCGAGAATCTGGACGTATAAGTTTTATTAGCTTAAGAATTTGTTTAGAGGCTTTTGGTATTTCATATCAACAGCCTCGTACGCGTGGTTATATACTCGTAACTTAGACCTACCGTCATTTTACACAAGCTTATTAGGTCATATGTAGTGGTGATATATATGGTAAATTCAAAACCTCGGTCATCAATTTGTAAACCTAACCGACTTAGCACTAACTTACCACTGCTTTATGTTTGTTACTTGGTGTTTAATAATAATTTTTATTTTGTTAAATTCTTATTTGTATTATGTAATGCTTGCAAAACAAAGACACCTTAATATATTTTAATTTTGTAAACAGTTACCAACTTTCAATTGTACAATAGAAACTTTGTTCATTGTATTCATAATTTGATTGCGAACTCTCGAATGAGCTGGCATTTTTGCGTCGTTTCAGTACATTTCTTAACCCCGCACAAATTTATTACGCAATTAACTACATATAATTGTAAACCCCATAAATAAACCTCGTGGATATTTCATTTAGCTTATCAACTTGCAGATTACGTATCGCAATTACACTGTCATGAGGCAAGCTAGCTTGTTCGTGGTCTGACGTCCCGTAGAATACAGAATGGCTCAATTTGTCTTACCCATAAAGTAACTCCGTGATTAAGATCCACGACTTCGCCCACTTGCAGACTGAGGAAATGCTAAATCTCTGAAATTGATATCGCCGCTGAGTCTAGAACATCTCTTCCGACATGTGAACGTAATTGAAGAAATTAGTCCGTAGGCATCAAAACTAAATGTGTGGGCGAATATATGGTGGCATTATGTTTACTAAGCTGTTTGTTAATGTCACGTAAAAACTTTTTAAGATGATTTTTTTTATTCCAAACCCGTTTTACGATGTAACATTTTTTCTTATACTCTCGGAGCAAGTGCTTGACCACTTCTCGAAAAAGTATTTAAAGTTAGTTAGCTTAAGTATGTCTCTAATTTTTCCGTGTTAAAGCTTCCGTTCGAATTGTATTTCGGCCCTCTCGGGTAAAAAGTAGAGTGTTCACTCATGAAAAGCGTTTTAAAGCGTCAATAGACTAATGGTTTAGGGTACGGCCTGCGAATCGTAAGGTCGTGGGTTCGAATCCACCATTCGACTATTGCCGTGACCATGTCCTAGCATCCTAGCACAAGCTTAAGCTTAGTTGGAATGGTTAACAAGATTGTTAGTAATATTTCTGAAAAAAAAAGAAATATTGCTAGCTTTCTTTTCAAAAAAAAACGAAAATACCCAATTGTTATACGAGGGAAAGACAGACGCTGGAAATCATTTCGTTTTTTCGTTCGAATATTTTTCCCAAATTATGAGACTTTGTTTTTTGAAATGTAATTTATTGTGTGGGTCTTAAATAAGATCAAATTAGCTGTAATTGTAATTAAACGGCTAGGATTTTTAAAAATAAAAAATTAGTTATTTAAAAAAAATTCCACATTAAAAGCAAAGCTTTTTACTGCACATATACGTGATAAAATCACTTCCCCGTGTAAATTTGAATTTTTATTACGGCAACTAATCTTTAGCTAAATGGATTATTTTAAAGTGGTTCTTATGTTAAATATATTTTTAAAATTCATCTATTTAATAAAGAAATAACGATCGTCTCGATATCCAGTTAGTATTAATCATTAATTTTATATCAAAACTATTAAAATTAAGTCACAATTTAAAGCCGAGTATTCCATATTAATTCACAAAACACTTCAGATATTCAGTTTTTGGAATTTGATTTGTTCCTGTTCCCTATACCCTCATGAATATGAAGAGATCATAATTAATTTCTCGTTGTTTTATTTCATATTATAATAGTGTTTCTATCTGCTTAGTGAAATTTAGTGCTATATCATTCTGCTGGTTAATTCTATATTGATAATCTATTTTATAATGAAATAGTAAATAAAGTTTCGCTAGTAAACCGCGTCGTAAGTATAAACTTAGAATGCTCTCTATAAATCATCATTTTCAGCATCCATAGAGTGGATTTTTTTTATGATCTAATTTAAAAAAGGATACCGGCATAAATCGACAACATCAACAACTTACGGCATTAAATATATTATTGCTTGGCACATAAATAGACAGGCTTATTTTGTACGTAAGAAACCGAAGATGTGTTTCGCTATCACTGCTTATAATTATGCTAGTGTTAGCTGGCAACTCATGGCACCCAGCGATTGTTATTTGCATAATAACTACTTCCAATGATATCTTAGTGATTTACCTGAACCTTATTGTATCTTTAATTCATAATTAATAATTTAGTTGTTCATCACATTAACTTGGCATTGTAAACAATAATTTAACTTTGTTAGTTTGTAATATGACTTCTAAATAATTTGTGTAAAAAGAAGCTGTCGAGGAGTTGTCACAGCATTCGTTAAAATAATTCCTTGTACAACGATACGTCTTAATAAAGCGAGTGTACTAGTTATTGGACTATTTCATTCCACAAAACCTACAATTTAACAGTAGTAAATCTCATGCAGTGTTATATTTTAGGATCACAAATGAACATTCGTCCTTGAAACGTTAAGAGTAGGCACAGTGATTGCAAAACAAATTATATGCATACAGACTATCAATGCTCTGTCAGTCGACCATTCATCATTTACCAATAGAGCACGTCAATCCCTATACCTAACCCTTTGATAGTTCATAATGAATTAGTATACATTTTCAACCCACACGTGGGACCACGAACTCGTTCGCGAAGATCGTAAAAGCATTAGTAAATCGCGTGGGCGTCGGCTGATTGAACGTAATTTTACTTTTAGAAGAGGTGAACAACCCGTCTTGTATACGAAATGTTAATGGCCCGAATCTGGGATATTTCATTGCGGTGTTCCGTTGCTAATTCCATCGTAGTGACCTCTTTGATTGCTCCTACTGTAAGTGTCTTTATGTTCTACCTTAGACTAATAACTTTTATATTCTTTGACGCTACTTGTTGAGCATTTTATGACTCTTTGTTACAAATGACGTATGACATATTTTAGGTAATGTTTCGTTTGAATTTTTTTGTTCCGCCATTAAATAATAGAAAATTCTACAGTAAAGATCGACTATCTTGAACGCCCTCGAATCAGACTGCCGCGAAGCCACGCCCTAAATAACTCCAAATAGAGGTTTGGGCTGAACACTCTATGTGGTCTCCACTTAAACCAGTGACGTTCTAGAAGTCTCCGGGCTAACAACATAAAATCTAAATTTAATAGCTTACTAAATCGTTACATCATAATTATCTTAATGTCACTGCATAATTATATTCACAGGCTTTAAGCATAAATTTGTACGCGTATTGTTATAACCTCGACGCTATCTAAGGAAACAAATATCTACGAAATTTTCTACGTTTACTGAAATTAACAAAAATACCACATACTGATTTGGTATAGTAACATCATACAATTCTCGTAATATGCTTCTGATCGAGGACGCAACCCTCTCGGGGACCCTTGAGCCAAAGGCGAGGTTCTCTGCCGAGGACACTTGTGCTGAGCTGCCCATAACTTCATGCCACCGCATTACAGTTTAGCAGGTAAACGAAGTTTCTTTTGTATGTGATGTTTATTAGGTGAAGAATATAGTTTGCCTGCCCTGTAGTTCTGGGTTCTCAAGAATAAGACTAAGGTATCCCCTGCCTTTGAAGAAGGCGACTAAAAGGGGCCTCGGGTTCAATGACCGGCGTCAAAGGGTCACGGCCTTTATCGTCCGCCAAGGTGGACCCGGGAATAAGGCGACATTGGCTGGCCCATGTCGCCTTGCACTGCGAGGGCACAGGCGGGAAGTGCTCTCCTTGAGCACAGTGCAGAGGGGGGGCTCCGGTGCGTTCCTCTGGAGATCCCGGAGCCCACCGGGGAGGTTTTAGTGGGTAAAAACCTCACATATCCGCCTCCTTCCCCCTAGAAGGCGGGTATCTTCTTGACGATTTCCTCCCCGATAACAAAAAAAGAATACAATTTGTAACGATTAACACCGACTCCGTAGACCCAAATTGCTGTTATAAATATGTATCGCGGCATTGTTCTTTAAAACGAATGCTCAAGGTTCGGCATATGTCAGAGATTAGGGATGTCAAAACGCCAAACATTATTAATTGTTGAAAAGCATTATACAGCTAGTGTGTCGTAAATTTTTATTTGTAATCTTGCCATGTGACATTTTTATTTATATTGGACATGATTTTATTTAGTTTATCGAAAATATTGTCACGTTTTTCAGCGGTTGAGATTTTTAGTCTTTTTTATATGAAAAGTGGCAAACGAGCATACGGCTCACCTGATCTTAAGTGATCACCGTCGCCCATGAACATCCACAGCTCCAGAGGAGCTGTAGGTGCGTTGCCGACCTTTGAGATAGGAATAGTCTCATTTCTTGAAGGTCCCTAAATCGTAAACGTTCGGAAACACCGCTGGCGACAGTTGATTCCACAAGTTGACAGTGCGTGGGAGAAAGTTACGCGAAAACGTATAGTCGTTGAACGCCAACCATCAAGATGGTGAATTTGGAATTCTGCCGAGATGTGCGATAATGGAAATCGGTAGCTGGGATTATTCCGAACAATTCCTCAGAACACGATGGTAAATGCGATACAGGATGCAAAGAGAACCGACATCTCTTCGCAGACTCAGAGGGTCGAGTCGATCGGAAAGACCCTGATCGTCGACTATTCGAGCAACTCCACGTTTTTTTTACGTGTGTAACAAAATGCAGATGCACACCCCGAAGCCATAAGGGCCGGCGACGGCGGTAGTGTCGGGCTCCAACCGACTAAAATCTTCACACGGTATTCCCCATACGACCATGTATGTCCTTAGGTAGGGCCCGGAGTACGAGTTCCACATTGTACACGGCAGTTGCAGTTGCAGGTTGGCAGTTCTAATCTCAACCTTCTTGTACCAATTTTCGATTACTTAAGAACAAAAAATCAAATATTTTTGAATGATGAATAGCTATGAACTCACTCCTATCACATAGTATCTCATATGCCCCATGATTACCGGTCTATCGCTGGGCATTAAAGGACACGAAACAAATAATTATTGTAAGATATTTTATAAACATACCGACTGCAGCAGAAGGAGGTTCCCAATTCATCTGTAATACCCTTATTATTCTTTTCTTATTTATTGCTTTTGATGATTCTTTTTTTTATTTGATAACTTCCAGTGTTCAAGTGCTTCCCATGCGGTCGTATTAAAATTTAGTTCAATTCTGACATTGGGTTCCATGAGAAAACCATAAAAGTCTTAAATTTGCATCAAGTATGTGAGCCACTAAAGGACAAATAATTCTATATCACACCAACCGATTTCGGTGATTCATATTTTACTGGAAAGGATGTACTTTTGATGAAAGTTTGGTTAGGTTCTAGATTTAATTTCGTATTATTCCTACAATAATTCGAAAATATAAAGGTCTGTGCGTAATAACGTTTACGGTTTGATTCGATTTGAAATCGATTTTTGTTTCGTTCAGGTTCTATCTAGTTTCCTACGTAGCATCAGCCCTACGAGCGGTCAATTTACAAAGAGTTTCGTACCGGTGTTACGTATACTATAATTACGTGGAATTATCATCTGTTTCTTTGTTCGTGAAGTTTAAACCTCAACAACCAATTTCGTATACAAATTGCTGTTTGAAGTCTCCTTCAAGCGCAGCGCAGCGCTTCAAGGTTACGACGGGACTATTTTGTGTATCTGTTACCTTTAACAAGTAGAGTTATTATTGCAAGTCATCGGTTCCTCAACATAGTATTGTCTTATCAGTCACTGATCCAATATTTACAACAGTTGGAGATTAAACGGAAGAAATCATAAAGAAGAGTAAATAAATTTTTAATAAAAGGTATTGTAACAAAAAATGCTAACAATAACAACGTCAATAGTCTAATTGTGGAATCAAATCTACGACTTACGATCAAATTAATTCAACATCAAACTTTTTTTTTTTGTTTACGAGGAGGAAATCTTCAAAAAGATACCCCGCCTTCTGGGGAAGGCGGCGGTTATGTGGGGTTTTTACCCACTAAAACCTCACCGGTGGCCCTTTCCTCGGTGCATGACGAGGGGCTCCGGGATCTTCAGAGGAACGCACCGGAGCCCCTCTGCACTGTGCTCAAGGAGAGCACGTTCCGAGGGGGAGTTTACTCCCCTCCCTCTGCCCTCGCAGTGCAAGGCGACACGGGCCAGCCGATGTCGCCTTCTTCCCGGGTCCACCTTGGCGGACGACAAAGGCCCCCACCCTTGTCGCCCAGTGAACCCGAGGCCCCTTTTAGTCGCCTTCTACGACAGGGCTGAACATCAAACTTACGATTCGCACACCGTACTCTAAATCATTGGGCTATTCACGTTTATATATGGACGATTTTTTTTGAATTTGAATAGAAATTGATATAAATCGGCGGTCATGTAGCAATAATTAATGAGAAATGAGAGACGTAAATATCTTTGCCGCAAAAGCGAGTGGAAACCATAACCAAAAATCTAATACACAGTAAATACTAGACCGGACGTAATAATTACGTCCATGTCAAAGGTCCAAATATACATTCCATTCAGTTTCTAGAACTGTTTTTTTTTCCTCATCAATTTCGCAATCTGTCGAAGCTGCCAGTAACATAACATAATTGCCAGTTGCACAACATCTTACGATCACGCCATCCTGCATTACTTCCACGCTGTATATCATTACCATTACACGATTACCATTGTCATTTCGCTGTCTTTTGACTATTTATCAAAGCGTTCGATACGATAATTTCCTCTTTGACAAATGATTGATACGTAATTCCACGCAGGAATGTTTGATATGTAATCATTGCAATTACTTTTGCAATTAGTACGTTATATAAAAACTCTTAAATAAATTATAAAACAAATTGAACACATTGAAAATAAAATCTCCTTCTTGATAAACATAAAGATTTTATGTAACTCCTAAAGCTTCTAGTACGAAATACCAACAAATAAATGAATACAACATCAGTAAATAAATTATTAATAAATAAAGATTTTTTTTTTTTTTTTTTTTTTTTTTGACGGACTACACAGATTGGCCAGAGAAGCTGGCCTTGACTGCTTCACCGGATTGAGAGGTGGCATAGCTCTTAGGTCGCTTAGCCTGAACCTCTATCGCTAGTAACTCGACACAAGGGTCCCCGGTGGGGTAACCTCGGCTTGACGGTTACTATGTTACGCGTAAGCATTCCGATCCGAGGGCGCCTGAGAGGGCCGAACCACGACTCGGTCGGTTGCTATTTCACGGATAATCTAAGGGACATTCGAAAGCTAAACTAACTTTAAGTGCCACTTCGGGAAGCGTTGGCGCTGGGAGAAGAAGTGGCCGAAGAAACTCCAGCAACGCTCCTAGCATCTAGGGGGTGAGGCCTGCCCATAAAATAGCGATAACGCGCGAGGATTATTCGCAACCTCCGACGGTCGCGAATGGACGCTTTGAAGATTTGTAAAGATCTAGCCTGTGCAATGGTAATCGCGTCGTCCGGATCGTCAAGAACGTGTCTCGGCCTCCGGGCGACGCGACGGAATTTAGTATAGGAAGGCTTATAAGTGGCGGCACTTACAAGAAGTTTGTTAGAATGTTTGGTGGCAGTCTCGAAAACCGTCGAGATGCCTGCTTAAAGAATTGGGCTATTGTCGGTAACCCTGTGTCAACGTGGAGCTCACGATTACGTACAAACCACGGCGCACCCGTGGCTCGTCGCAAAAAACGATTCTGAATTACTTGTAACCTATGGATATGTTTATGGGCGGCATGCGCGAAGACCGGGCTCGCGTACGTCATAACGGGACGTATAACTGCTTTGTAAAGTGTCACCTTATTACTAAGGGACATTTTACTTTTCTTATTAATGAGGTGATATAGGCGACCCATAACGTAGGCCGCCCGGTTCCTAACCTGATCTACGTGAGGGCCGAAGCTGAGTTTGGGATCTAATACGACACCTAAGTATTTGGTTTGTGTTGCCCATGGAATAGGGTACCTAGAAGTTGGACGCAACGAGGTGGAGACTGAAGACGC
Source organism: Meandrusa payeni (assembly GCA_029286785.1). Taxonomy (NCBI): domain Eukaryota; kingdom Metazoa; phylum Arthropoda; class Insecta; order Lepidoptera; family Papilionidae; genus Meandrusa; species Meandrusa payeni. The sequence continues at coordinate 6,042,282 of JAGSMX010000022.1, forward strand.
CTCGTGAAGTACATGGCTGCGCTCTTAGCCGGGTTGATTTCTATTCTCCATTTCCTAAACCAATCCCTAGGGCATTGGCCGCGGTCTGGAGTTTTTGAGAATGACTTCGGGGAACGCCCCGAAGCATAAATGCCGGTATCGTCAGCGAAAAGGGCTAGCTCTGCTCTACGTGAGCGCGGAATATCGTTAGTGTAGAGCGTGTATAGGACGGGACCGAGCACGGATCCTTGTGGTACTCCGGCTCGAACGGGACGGAGGGTGGAGCGCACTCCCTCGACGCGGTATCTAAAGGTTCGGCCAGTAAGAAAATCGCGCAATGTGCGAACTAAATAGTCAGGCACCCCGAGCTTGTATAGTTTGTACACAAGCCCGGCGTGCCAGACTTTGTCGAATGCCTTCGCCACGTCCAGGAAGATAGCTCCCGTATGCATGCCAATTAGGGATTTGGCGTGAATATGCTCCGTGATGCGGAGTACCTGTTGAGTACATGAGTGTTTGGCACGGAAGCCAAACTGCTCGGGTATGGGAAGCTCTCGCGAGTCCATGAAGGCGCGTAATCGAGCTAAGATAAGCCGTTCGTATACCTTCCCAAAACGGAGAGGAGACTAATAGGTCTATATGAAGTAGGTTCAGTACGCGGCTTACCAGGTTTGAAGAACCCTACGACGTCGGCCTCCTTCCACTCGTTGGGAAAGATGCCGTGAGTCATGGCCGCGTTAAATATTATAGCCAGTAGGCGTACGATATTATCGGGGAAATGTCTAGCTACCAAGTTCGGTATGCCGTCTATACCGGGAGCTTTGCGGGGACGCAAATTTTTTAATATATCCTCAACCTCGGTGCACGTGATCGGTGGGACGGGATCGCGGATTGGTTTTTTCCCCCTACGATCGACCTCGCTCTCAACCTTTAGGAGGTGAGCGGGTCGACGGGAAGGGTGCTTGGGGAGCATTGAGCCTCGAGACTGTCAGCCAGACACTCGGCCTTCTCCTCGTCCAGCGAAGCTGGCGGGAGATTAGGACGATTGAGGGTGGCATCCCCGGATCGGGGTCGCGTTTAAGCGATTTTGGTAATCTCAAAATGCCAGATGTGATGGGCGGATGTCGCTTAACGTATTGTTCCACTGTTCGTTCCTATAAGCGGCTATGCGTGATTTAACTTCACGCTGCAATTTACGTAGCCGTCTACGGTGACGCTCGGTAGGGTACAAGTCGTAAGCCCTAGTGGCGGCGTTCTTACGTCTCATAAGATCACGAATTTCAGAAGGCAGGACCCATCTGTGGTCGTCCACAACAGGTACCTCCTTGGAGCAGTCTTTGATGACCGTCTGAATGTGTCTCGAGCGCGTGCGCTGCGAGATTTGTTTTGAGAGGAGAATCTACGTTCTCAGGAAACGCTTCTAGATGAGGGAGCTGGCATCTTTCAATTGGGACTCAAGTTTGTGCCAGTCGATGATGGATTTGGTCTGAGGAGCGGTTTGCGCTGAAGGCCCTAGCCGCAGAATTACAGGGCGGTGATCCGAGTGAAGCTCGTGTATCACGCACGGGTTACTTACTGTAAGGGTGATATGGCGGAGGATAGCAATGTCTAAGACATCCGGTGTATGTTCCACTTGATGCGGAAAATGGGTGGGCTCTTGTGGTCCCACGATCTCGAAGTCGAGGGGATCGACCAGAGATTCGAGGGCCAGCCCTCGCGGGTTAGTCTTATAGGAGAACCACCGAGGATGCTTGCTATTAAAATCACCGGCTAGAATCGTAGCGTCTCCGAGAGAGGAGAGCTTCGAAGTCAGATCTGAGTACTTCTTTACTACGGTGACACGGAAGGTATACCGAAGCAATGGTTATTGGGGAGTGACCTGTCATGGCTAACTGGCAGACCGAGGCCTCAAGGTGCTTTAGTCGCGGCGTGTCAATCGGAACGCAATGCAAAGACCTCCTATAGTAAATGAGGGTGCCGCCGCCTCTGGCACCGGCTCTATCATTTCTAACGATGTTATAATTCGCGATCTTCGGATCGCGCATAGACGGTTTGAGAAAAGTCTCTTGCACTAACATAACGTCGACCTGATATTCGCGTACGAAGTTCGCGACTTCGTCTTTTTGTTCCCTAAGCCCGTTCGCATTAAAAAACGCGACGGTTAGCGAACGGGGCTTTATCCTAGCGTTGCAAATCATTTTAACGCGATAAGGACGTGCTGGTATCGGTGTATAACATCTAACCGTGCGCCTGCATCCGTTTTCGACGCATATTCGTTCGCGATGGCGATGAGTTCGTCTATGTTGAACGACTTAAGAATCGCACTTAGTCCTTCGAAAGCCGTGGGAGTATCCGAGTTAGGTGCCGTGAGCGCCGACGGTTGCGCTGGAGCGGATGGATGTACCGCCACTGGGCGGGCGGGCGTAGGTACTGTAGCCGCGGCGGCGGCGCCGTTCGCGGTGAATTTGAGCGGCGTTTGCCACGCGGGGCGCAACGGTGGGAACGCCGACGGTGGCGGCACCGTCGGGCGTTTTGAGGCCGACGCGGTTTTATCGGCCGGCTGTTTACGTTGTGGTGCCTTAGGGCATCCTTTAAAGTTGGCCGTGTGGCCTATTTGCCTGCATAAGACGCAGGAGGGCTCTTCCGTTTGGAGGGCTCTGTCCTTGGGACGGGGACAGTCGCGAGTGCCGTGGTCCGCAAGGCACTTAACGCACCGGGGGCGCGCGAAGCAATTGCGTGCGGAATGGCCATAAAGTTGGCACCTATGGCATTGCCCGGGCAAGCCTGTTTTACGCGGAGTTTCGACAACTATGCGGGTGAACCTACATAATGTTTTATGTCGAATATGCGTTTTCCTTCGGGGTGCGAGCTAGAGTCACTTGGACCATATCTAGGGGCGTTTTATTGCGCTGCCTACGCATGCGATGGACGCTGATGACTGGGAGGCCCTGTCCCTTGAGATCCGAAATAATCTCCTCAATCGTAACTTCTGCGGGAATCCTCTTGACGATCGCCCGCAGGGTGCGCTCTTCTGGGAGTGCATATGTATAAAAATAGATGTCACATTGTTGCATGAACGATGTGAGATCTCTGAATGAGGCGGCATCTTCCGCCTGTACCCTAATGTGGGTGCCGGCTAGTGTCGGTACCAATTTACGATGGGGCATGGCTGATTGTACGCGGGCCCACTGCGATCTATCTGTTAAATATACTGGAGGGCTTCGCGTTTGAAGCGGTCGGTCCGGTGGAGGCGCGGTTCGCGGTTGGGGCTCGGGACGCGGTAGCGGGAAGTGTTGCGGCGCAAGGGCGAGACGTTCCGGCGTCCGTTGTCTCGTTCTCACGGGGAGTGGATAGGGAGGCTGGTGGGGTCCGCGATGCGGCGAAGTCCGTTGGCCCCTTGTGTGCCTTCGTGGGCGGTGTGGGGCTCACAGACGGAGAGGAAGCGGCCGCCTGGCTCTTCTTCCTCTTCGTCTTACGCTTGGTGACCGTTGTGAAGAGGCCACCTTCGATGGAGTTATCGCTCTCCGTACCCGATTTTTCAATTTCCATTTCGGAAGCGGAGTCTGTACGCGGTGAGGGAACGGGGTCGGGGGCAGATGGCCCGGCGGTCGATTCGTCGACCTGCTCGTCTTCTAGGAGGGCATTATATATATCCGGGAATTTCACCCGGAGCTTTTCAATAAGGGCAATAAGTTTGCCCATTCTAATCGCGGAGGGGAGGACTTTAATACAAAATCTACCTACCTAACACAGGGGTCCCGGTGGGATGCCGGGGTGAGTAGCCCTGCCTCCCTCCCCGCCGGGTATAGGCAGGGAGGATGTGTGCCTTAGTGTGTCTGGGTGCCAATCTTATTGTGCACCTCAGGTGTGTCCTTAAGACTAATTAAAACTACCCGGGGCACTAAAAGGCCAAAACGTAAGTCGACTGTTGACTATGGCAGTAGACCAAAGGCCAACCTTGCCGACCCCTTCCGATTTCGCGATTCCAGAGGGGAAGCGTCAGGCACCGGGACCACCTGTCGTCGGCTTCGTTCACACCGTAAGGTATCCACCGAACGAACAAAGGACTCTAATCAATAAAATAATTAAGTTCTACTTATACTCAGAAAAACGTAAGCCGTTAGAATGCGGCAATTACGAATTCAGTGTAAAGTACAATGGAGGCGTGCAGCTGTGCTCGCAGGTGCGCTCACAGGTGCGCGCGTCGCGCCCTTAATGGACGGCGCTAATAGCTGTCCTTTTCAGACAGGGATCGGAGCGGCACACGTCCGCTCACAACCACTGCTCGAATCGGACTGTGATAAATAAAGAAGACTTGATTAGTAATATATAGAACTAAATAAAACCACTTGACTCTTAAATAAATATTGTTATTGCTTTTTCAATACAATCATATTGATGTAGGGTACTTCGAATTTTTAAATCTACCCTTCGACTGTAATATAACAACACTATTTCAAAGGAAACAATGCATTTCTCTTGAAGTTCAAGTAATGTATTTACACTCGCATATAGCCCTATTGTTTGTTAAACGAATACCTGCACCTGGATTAGTGCGACCTTTGTTTGTTAATTATTTCCGTACATTAACTCAATGCAACACACATTACCTCTTTGTTGTGAAACTGTGAACGTGTAAACAGAGGCAAATCTGCAATGGATTCTAATATATTTTCATTGCGTTTGTGTGCTCGCAGAGTTGTATTGTGGTGCGGGGTTCTTGAACTCTATTCTCGTTACAAATCTATTGCATACTTTGCATTGCGTTTATTTTTGACAGCTGTACACATAACAATAATTTATTTCTCTTGTTACAGGTAAGGGCGTACTCACACGCTGCAATTGGTGGACAATTGTGTTGTTATATTATGGAACTCTATCGTAACGTATTGAAACACGTTGGGAATACATCTCATATATTTGAATATGTTCTGATTAAGCTAATACGTGATCTTATTTTGATAGGGTTAATGTGATAATAATTTCTTGCTTTTTAAAAACAAAAGAACACCTTCCTAGATTATTGTAACGTTTTTTTGTATAATAGTTTCTACTATTTACTTCTTAACGGCACTATCCTTAGTTTTTTTCGTCTTTCGATAGATTTCACAGGTTTTGCTTGGCTGAAAATCAGCGCATGCTGAGCCAACCTCTTTCCAGCACAAGGTCTTTTTCTTTGTTTTACATTCTTATACTTGTTACTAAATACATTAGTTAGTTATTTTATATTTAGTAAATGTTTTTTTCTATTCTTTACTATACGTAGAGTGGTTTCACCAAAGGTTAGCTTAAAAAAATGTACAAACATTTTAGTGCCATAAAGGATTTATCTACATATTTGTCACTTCCATTGGTGACAACGGCTGCTTTACTGGATTACCAATCGCATCATGACATTCTCTTCTCGTACAATAATTGAGTCTAAATGTATTCGTAATGCGATTTTTGCTAACCAAAAATGTAATACAACGAATTTTGTGGATTTCCTTAATTTAACACCACTTGGTTTGTTGCAATCTGTAATTCATCACAATGCTACTGTAAAACCGCATCTTGTGCGGCCTTGAGCACGACTATTTTATTGCTTCATGCTATAAGCATAAGGTATTATTATATATTTAATAATACCATTTTATGGACTTTATCGCGTTTTAATCTTATTTTGAATTATCGACTATTTTAACACTTTACACCCGTCATTTTCATTGCGGAACTAATGCGTTTATCTTGATTAGTTCAAGTTTTGATCCAATCTACACAGTATATAATTAGTTCAAATATCTCAACTTAACCGAAGCATCGACCGAATTGATATTTGATATGATAATTATCGACGTGTTAATAGATAGATAGATCGATAAATCCTATTTTATTACCAAAATACATGTAAGAAGGCGAACTTAATGCTATTTAGCATTTTCTTCCAGCTAGGGGTTAGTGGTTAAGAGCAGACTAAAGGTAGTTCCGCTAAAAAATAGGGTTTAAAAATACATATACATGGGAAATATATACATATAAATTACATATACATGGAATAAATAAACGATAATATATATATTATATATTCATTTATTCATTCATTCCATCAATACGCACGAAGCGGTTTGCCTCCACCCTCCTTATGCGGACGGCTAAGGAATGGAACTCTCTGCCGCGTTCAGTCTTTCCTCACGGGTACAATCTGGACACCTTTAAGTCCAATGTGAACAGACACCTTATAGGCTCACGTGCTCCATCCTAGGCTTCATCTTCGCCTTCCGTCAAGCAAGATAGAAGCCAAATGTGAGCTTATTTAGTATAAAAAAAAATATCAGTTTGCACTTTTCCTCTTTTCGACGTCTTATAATTGGTTTAAGGCGGCAGCCTACCTAACCAAATGATTGTCGAGACTGACTTAAGTATTTTTTTTAGTGCTAAGAAAATTGAATACGATATGATCCATGAGAGTACATAAGTACTGAAATTTCGTGATATTTCATTAAGGGTCATTTATCAAAGAAAATGGCGGTTACAAGTTCAAGAACAAAATTTAGTTCATTGCACTCTAATTTCTTAACTTTAAACATTTTGAACGTTTACGTATAATAACCATTATACCATTACGTATAATTGCAGGTGAAATTACTGTACATCTTGTTAACGGTCTTCGCGCGCTGGGGATGAGTTATTTGTTTCCGACGATGACATGTTCTCGTCTGTTTATAATTATGATGATTGTTTATGACCTTCCGGCCAAAAGTGTTATTGCAAAAGTGTCTAGTCCACGGAACCCTTGACCTGGATCCACAAAAAACATCTTTCGGTATAAATAATTTATGAAATAGATTATATTATCTCTAAATAAATAAAAATTGATAGATCATAAAATGCCTTAGCATTCAAAATACGCTGTTGAGCGTCTTAAAAAAATCGTTTAATTATAAAATTCAAACATGATGCAACAAATTTAACATTTAAAAAGCAAACGGATGGATTAATTAGTACAGGCATACTAAAAGATATAATAAAATAAATTCGTATTAGACTACATTCCAGATAAGAATCTATTTTATATAAACAGCTTACATGTTACCATTAATATGATGATTTGATCTACCAATTATTATATAATTGGTAGAGCATTTTTTTGATTCGCTTTTCCTATATAATACATTTAAAAAGAACACACACAGAGTACAATCTGCGTTGACGTTTAGATGACTCTTGATATTGCATCTATCATATTGATAAACCACAAACCCACGCACTTATTTCTATCAAATTTAATTCATAGGACTATTCCTAAATAAAAAAGTTTAATTTATTTATTTAATAAGATACACCAACAGCATTACACAAGCATACATTGTTGTAATAATAAAGTTTACAAACTAAGTCCTGTTGTGTATGCCAATTACAGGTGTACACAACATTCGCTATAAATAAACGTAACGATTTCATAATTAATAGTTACAAAAATATTTATTAAATTATAAAGAAATAGAAAAATAATTTAACTTAGCCAAAATTACTGCACAATTTTTAACATTAAGGTGCGGAAGACCTTGCGTGAAGTAGAAAAATGTCAACCGACGTGAAAAATTTGCTGTTGCAATTTTATGTGCTGATTAACCACGCGCTCGGCGGTGAAGGAAAACATCGTGAGGAAACCTACATGTCTTAGAAAATTTTTCTAAGGCATGTGAAGTCTACCAATCCGCACTAGGGCCGCGTGGTGGACTATGCCCTTATATTCTCTTTACAGAGAAGGCGTGTGCCCAGCAGTGGGACATGTATATTATTATATATAAAAGCTGTAACAACCGACGTGGACACTAAGTCCAGTTAAGGAGGTTATATGTAGCGGAAATCCTTGGCAATTTAATAGAAAAGAGAATCCAGCCAGATTCTACGTGTGATAAATTACTAAAACCATCATACCTAAAGTGGTAACTCATTCTGCATAGATCTGAACAAGAATTAATATAATTGAAATCCTAGGGTAGTCTACAACAAGTATAACCGCAGGACATTAAACACCTTAGGTCCTCCCTTACTGTGACTACTGCAAAATTTTCGAAACAGGGCAAAGTTATAAACCGTTGAAAATCGATCAATTTTTTGACATACTTAAATATAAGTTAAATACTTTAACCTATTTGCTAACAGTGGGTTCAAATAGAAGATATTTTTCGTCTTGTTTTAGTAACGGTTTATTCTTCATAACTCATATTCTCCGTAACAGGCCTGGATAGGATCGAAATATTAAAAGTTGTACCGATACGGTGGTTTCAACAAAACCTTGTGAACCATTGTGTAACAAACACGTGCGGGTGCAGCTGCAGCTGGCTAATGTACACTGATGCTTTAAAAGGGACAGGTTTGAGGCCTCCCTAAGTATAATTATCACAATTGCCGCCGAACTTAGCAGTGCAAACTATAATCTAGGAATAAAAACAAATACCGACTTCTCTCAGAGATATCAATATTTGACGCTACTGTACACAGATTCTTTGCAACAAAAGATAGTTTTCACGCCTTCATCATCTTTCTTCTTCCACCTTCGTATTCGAGGTTTTTAAGTACTAAAGAATAAGTAAGTACTAAAAAACGAATCGAATTAAATTGTCATAACCTACCAACATAATATTATAAACATTGTTCTACACGATTTTTAGAAATTACCTGGTAATCTTCGGAAACCAAGGTGCTATGCCAACAAAAGTAACATGTGAGTACAAACAAAAAAAATCTAAATCGTTTCATAAACTATAGTACAGTAAATATTTCATTGGAATATAATTTGCAAACTTATTGTACTCGCGTACAGTTTGTAATTATTATCAAGACATGTTAAATTGCAGACAGAGCGTGATTGTGCGGTCTGTGAGACATTTCACTCTACCTTCACATTGTGTCTCGATCGGAGAAACGTTTGATCCCGCTACATTATGGGACAATTGATTGTGCTCCGTGTATCTTAATACCGTCACGATAAATTTGTATCGATATAACGCCATATCCTATAACGCCTTACAGGTCGTTATTTATACTGGAGACCCTAGGTCAACAGCGGTTACGGTCTGCGAATCGTAAGGTCGTGGTAAGAATCCACCATTCACCTATTAACGTGAACCATCTCCTAGCACAAGCTTTAGCTTAGAATGGTTAACAAGAATGTTAGTAATATTTATGAAAAAAAAAGAAAAATTGCTAGCTTAGAGACTTAGAGTCATTCTAACTAAATGTGAGTTTATGAGGTGAAAAAAATAATAAAAACATTCTTTGATACAGTTCGGTAACATACTCTTGGTTTTCGGGTTGTCGAGGTTCGACTTTAAGAGGTAACTGTAATTATATTGACTTACTAATAAGATTTGGAAATTATTTTTTCTTTTAAAGCTGGTGCTTTCCATGTGGTCCCATTTAACATGGCAAAAACCAGTCTTAATTTGCATTAAGTATGTGCGCGACAAATGGATTTTTTTTTAATATATTTTTTTTTAATGACGAACTACACAGATTGGCCAGAGAAACTGGCCTAGACTGTTTCACCGGATTGAGAGGTGGCATAGCTCTTAGGTCGCTTAGCCTGAACCTCTATCGCTAGTAACTCCGACACAAGGGTCCCCCCCGGTGGGGGTTACCTCGACTTGGACGGTTACTATGTTACGCGTAAGCATTCCGATCCGAGGGCGCCCGAGAGGGCCGCACCACGACTCGGTCGGTAGCTATTTCACGGATAATCAGCGACAAATTGACGAATAACTCAATATCACGTCAACCGATTTCGATGATTAATTTTTTTTGGAAAGGATGTATTTCAATAGTAGTTTAATGACAGTTTGGTTATGTTCTGATTAATTCTATTACGTATTATTCTTACGGTAAGTCGGAAATACAAAAAGGTCGTCCGTACGTAATAGCATCTAAAGACTAAAGAAAGATTTGAGGTCGGTTCTTGTTTTTACTCGTAAATATACCTATTATCTATTGTAGGAGATTAAATCGAAGTATTTTTGCAATTAACATTTTCTATCTTTGACGATATCGGTAATAACTGACCGTATAATTTGTCTTGTATCCAAAATAACAGTAATCTCGCTAAATAAGTTTACATAATCACACAATCTCATTAAGATTATGCAACTATAAACGATCACTTCGTGTTGTAAAATGGGTATGGTATTACCATCACCGTGTGTTTCCCTGATCATTTCCGTCAAGCCCCATTTCATTACAGACGCTCGTTTTAGTATTATGTCAGTTTAGGAGCCATTTTGCGAATTAGTCACGTTCCGCCACTTTGTAGCATTATTGTCGATGTTTTCTCTATTTACGTTATAAATTTGAGAGGCTCCTTGTTGTTATTTTCTACTTGTAATGAAACATTGACTAAATGATTTGAAAGTTTTCAAAATCAGCTTTATTTTTTTCCTCAGTAATTAAGCTGTTCTGGGTTTTTATATCGTCTCTTTGTTGCATTATTAATAACAAAACCATTAACTATTATTGACATTTTTTCGACTGTTTAGTACACGTGCTAAACTAACTTTCAATTACTTTTATAAAATATTTGTTCACGTAAATGAAATAACATTAAAAACTATTTACTACAAATTAACTAAACAAATTTTAAACAGTTTTTGCAATATTGAAGGCTCATAGCTGTTGTGTTTACGCCAATGAGAAAGTTCATTCTTCATAACCACTTGATATCAAGTAGTGAAAAGAATTTGCTTAGAAGTTGTTTTAAGAAATAGCACGTTTTTTTCTTTATATATATTTGGTTTTAGTAATAGTTCTGTAAAACTCATTTCAACTAACACCTAAAAAAACAAAAATCACACAAACAACTATTAAAAAGATAAGTACAGTGATTAAATAACGAATATTTTTGTAATAAACTTATCTATATATTATCGACTAAGCAATTATTTATATTTTAATCTTAAGTAATATTAATATAGATATGACAATGTAACTTTTTTTAATCTAATCAATCTGTGACCACACAAAAGATGAGTGAAATTTTGTATTTTTATGCCAAGCCATAAGCAAAGCCTAGATGCAATGGCATAAAGCGAGTCACGAGTGCAGTGGGACGCCAAATCGTTTACTTAATTACAAACACGCTTGGCCGTTGAAAATGGCGGCATTATGTGTGCTGATTCGCGCCAATTGCACACATAAGCGGGGCTGTGGGAAGTGGTGGCGCGTATTTGTGCCGGTGATCGAGAATCTTCGTCCATGCGGATGTCGAACCAGACATGCCAGTACTATTCCATATTTCTAGGAAGAAGTTTTTAAGTGTTTCAAGTGTCTCTCTTCTATAGAACTAAAATGAATATCGTCGAACTTCAGAGACAAAACCAAATGAGTTACAGAAGTTTCGACTTGGCTGATTTTGTTGTAAAATATTTCACCTCTACGACGTTACGATTAATTGTAATAATTTTGAGTTAGAGAGGTAAAATATATGAAGAAAATCTACAAAAAAATGATGTACATTGTTTGCAAAATTAGGTAACATTTTTAAAAAGGGAGCTTATTTTATTAGATACAGTTAGTTTAATTTTTTGAAGTTATGGAGGGATAATATAATAGGTAGATCAATAGAATGTTGAATATTGATATATTTATTGTCATCACGTTCTTTTAACCCTAAGAGAGGTAGTTAGTGATAGCATAGTCATGCAAAAATTTTGGTAATTAATAAATTAGGCGAATTATATTAACAATATCGGACCAGTAACATACGATCTACAAAATTCTCTTAAAGAATCTAAAAGTTTCAATTAATTTTAGCCGCGTTTCGTCACTGTTGCCTATATAATAAGTAATAAGTCTTAGCTCACGAGGTGATGGCCATGTGGGATGTGGTTTCGACGATCATTGTTCCGTTAGTCGTTTCTGCAAACGGTCTTATAGCGAAAAGACTCGATCAACATCTCATGACACTTTCGCTAGATGGCTGTCTCAAGGGCCAGATACAGAAGGCAGTACTCCTGGATACGGCACGCATCGTCAGGAGGTTTCTCTCTATGTCGCCTTAACCAGAGGTTGCTTGGGCCCTGCTGCCCATGGCACCCAGGATTAGGTTTTATAATGTTAGTATGATATTTTTGTGTATTTTACTTTTTATATCAAAATTAATAAGAACTTAACCTAGGATTTAAAAATAATTAAAGAAGTCATAATAATACTCTTCAATGGTTAATGTTAGTGTAATATAATGGTTATAATAGTGGACCTTATCAAACAAAAATTTGCAATTACAAATAACGCTAAACAGAAATATAGAATTGCGCATTTACTCCTGTTTCGAAGTCGATTTATAATCTGTCTGTGTCTTTATAATCGTCGCGGAACATGAGAACTTATGGTCGTGTGGGCCCTTACCGATGCGGGTGTACGTGACGGAGCCCTGAATAATGCATTAGGCAAGAGCATAAGTCACGGCACCAATGGAAGGCGCATATGTAACTTAGAAATCGTCGGAAATATTGATCAATTCGTCTCCATGCGGGGAGACGTACAATTTGAGCGGGCCAGTCGTGACTCGTGTCTTTAGTAATGTTTCCATTTATCGTATGATGTTTCAGTGACGACGAGCTTATTGTCAACCTCGATTAAATACCATTGCCTGACTTTTCTCATTTATTCGTAAGACCACCAGCAATTTTCACAAAATTTATATGAACCATAATAAGATCAGGTCGAGCTAAAGCACCTTGAAAGTATAAAAAAAATAGAAACTGACAGATTTATACATTGCAGATTACAATATTTTTGTTGTCAGTTTTCAAATACATAATAGTAATAATAACTTTATTAATATAACAAAACAACATTGCTGTGTCAGCAAAGAAATATGTCAAAAGCATATATTTACTATAACTTACAAAAGTATTTCAATTTTATTAACAACGATTTCTTTTAACTATTTAATCAAAACTATTACAATAAAATGCCCATCTTGCAGATTTGTGTCATCTATAATTGTTTATTATTTATTTGTACATTTTAAGAAAGTTGTAAATATTAATTTTGAAGCGTCAATAGCCTAATGGTTTAGGGTACGGCCTGCGAATCGTAAGGTCGTGGGTTCGAATTCACCATTCGACTATTGCCGTGAACCATGTCCTAGCACAAGCTTAAGCTTAGTTGGAATGGTTAACAAGATTGTTAGTAATATTTCTAAAAAAAAAAATTAAAATATTACTAGCTTTCTTTTTTTTTAAAAAAATAAGTAATAAAACTCGTAGAAAAACGAAGTATGGACAAAATATAATCTTTACATGTGCCACTTATCTGATAATTCAATCAATCACCAGACGCCGAGCTGCTATTTGCCAATAAAATTGACCAAAAATCGTAATCTACTAATTAGTTTGTTTGATATATAATTACCAATTATATTATTGATTATTTGATATTGATTAACTTAATGTATCAGTATATTTGGAAAATGTCGGTATTCACCCATACAAACAATTGAAACAATATTACTAGCAAAAATCGACAACTGTAATGTCACTGAACCTTCATTATAACAAAATTAGTTTAGCAGACGTGGGGAACTGTTGTGACGCGATTCAACAGATGGTACTGAATTTTGACAGAACTCCATTTGTATGACATGACCTCTGCTTAATTTGGATAGACGTGTTTGACGGCAAATAGGATTGAAGATGGTTTGTAATAAAAAACATGTGTACCTATTTGATTTAGTACTAAGAAAATATGATTGTCTTTGCCTTAGAAATAATTCGAGTTAGAGCCTCGTTCCCATTAATTTATTTGTCGCAATTTTATGTCCTGATTTTCCACCCAATCTGCGGTGAAGGAAACAATGAAACCAACGTGTGAAGTCTGCCAATTGCACTAAATCCGTCGGACGACATCGACATTTGACCAACAATGGGACGTATATATCTGTATAGGCTATAACTTTAAACGATGTTAATTGGGACAATGAATAAAAAGGCGTACAATAGAAACAAATATTGCAGGATCTGTGATCACAATGACTATTCAACATTTGACATTGACGTTTTCTGGTATATAAAAATAAATAAGGGTGTTCGTAATCGACACACGCAACTTCGTCACACATTAAAATACACCGTTATTTTTCCCAAACGAGCTTATTTAATTCTCTCTCTCTAGTGTCGGTCCCTCGTGTCTGAGGATCGTGGTCACTATCAGGGTTGCATCTGGAGCAGATGATTTGCCTCCACCGGCTACTGTCCATCGCATCTCTTACAGCGTAAAATTTGGAGGACGACGAATCTTTTATCTGATCGGACAACCTCGGTAAACGAGCGCGAGATCTTTTACCTGCGGTGTTCCCAACTACGATCAGTTTTTCTAGACTTCTATTGAATTGTAAATAGGAAAATATTTCGAATACCTTTATCCACATCATTAACTGTCTCTTGAATGCGAAACATCACAATGGATGAAATTCTTTACAATATAAATATTTTATTTCTTTACCTTCATTAACAAAAGCAATTACAGTGTTCAGTTAAAAGTCGCCGACAGGTGTACAAAAGAGTTTCTTTGAATGTTACACAATAGCTCAATAGCATCTCTTATAGCCTATAAAAATCTTATTTCCATTTGATCATCAAACAAAAACGCACGACATCGACTTCCGCTCGATCGGATGCTGTAACGTAATTCGCTTTCACGGTTGACTGTGGTCTTGTTCCTTTTCAGTGAAACTTTTACACACCTGTAGATAATTACTGTTGCTAGTCACAGCTGATTGACTAAGGAGATTGCCACTGACAAACGATTTCGAGAGAAACGTTCAATGACGCTTTATTTTTTTTATTAACGCTTACGGAAGTTATTCGTTAGACGTCTTATTAATGAATCGATAAGATGTGTGAATGAAATATTTGTATTTTATTTTATACGGACAGATTTTGAAGTGTTCATGGCGATAATGGTAACTGTTTCTAAGGGTAATGCAATTTGAAAAACCAAAATGTTTCTTTTATTGATCACTCGAAAAATAGCAGTAATTCGACTCAAGCTAAAGTTCAATTCCCAGTGCACCAATGTTACAATTCCAAGTGCTAGTAAGAGGTAAATGCTTTTTTCTCAGTGATTGAGGAATTGAAAGAAAAGAGGAAATCTATTTTTTATATGATTAGTGAAGTCTACCAGCTGGTATTGGGTCCGCGGTCGAATTATGACTTATTACTCTTTGTAGAGTAGGTCCAAGCCTGCTTAACCGCTTGTATCAAAATGAACGCATAGTGTCATCCAAGTCGATTTTTGTGCCACTATTGTTTTTCTATTATGTAACATTGACACTCCAATATTGCTTCAATTGTTGACATTTGGTGATCTCATACATAATGACATCTTCCAAATATGCCAATAAATTTCAATCAAGTAATCAATACCATAAAATTAAATTAGTAGATAATCGTTTTTTTTAGCACAATGACAATTGAATCGTAAGTAGGTTTCATAATGAAATATCATCAGCAAATGACATCACGGGCCCTGCTGTGTGTTATGATATTTTCGTAATTATTCTGTAGTTGTCACTACCATAAAAAAGTGGTATGTTGATTTTAAAATTACGTTTAACAGCGACGAGGGAGTTAAAAGAACAAATGTATGTATATCGACGCTGGAAAACAAAAACGTAGTAACCCACAAAAATGAAATTGTTCACCAGAGCCGAAAAACCTTTCAACTTTTTAAAAAAAAAAATTAAATAAGTATTGTACCACAACATTAGCCTAGAGTTTTCCTGAAAGAAAAACATTTTATTGTACAAAACATAAAAGAGAAGTGTCAATCTTAAAAATCCTATTTTCGCTATTTCTCATCTAATTGTTAAGTTAAAGTTAAAGTTACAGCCTTTATATATATAATATATATGTCCCACTGCTGGGCGAAGGCCTTCTCTGTAAAGAGAGTATAAGGGCACAGTCCACCACGCGGCCCTAATGCGGATTGGCAGACTTCACATGCCTTAGAAAATTTTTCTAAGACATGTAGGTTTCCTCACGATGTTTTCCTTCACCGCCGAGCGCGTGGTTAATCAGCACATAAAATTGCAACAACAAATTTATTGGTGCCGGCACCGGGGATCGAACTCGGGTTGCTAGCGTACTATGCAACTTGAGCCAATCGCCCGGACACTGAGCTACCACGGCTCATAATAATATCTAATTGTTACAAGTTATATATCATTCATCGCATCTTTTTTTTCTGATTCCAACGACGTAAAAAAGTGAAAAAGGCCATATGTGTCACTTACCACGTTTTTGCTCTCCAGCGTCGATTTATTTACCATACGACTATCGAAACGTTTACCGATTACATTGTGCCCTAGTTTACGAAGTAAAAACAACGCAACCTTTGTATATATTATAACTAAGCTAGACAAAAAGCCATCCAAGGTTAGATATTAATCACTTATTATTGTTTCCAAACATTACTACGTTATCTTTATGCTAATATGTAACGTTTCGTCTATACAGGCATTTTATATAGAGCAGAAAAATGATTTGCCATTATACCTATGACCTCGTAACAAAGCACATAGTATAAAGAACACTAGTATTTAAAAGCATTAGATATTTAATTGTAGCGTTAAACATATCTATCTCAATTATCAGTGTCTTTTGATATATATTGTAAAGACATTGTGAGATATGATCAGAGGCTGCGGACTAGATAAATACGCTTTCTGTCCAATTTTGCGAAATAGGCTAAACCCGTGCTCTGCTAATGACTATTCTAGTCATGGTCTGACTTTTTCTCTAATTACCTATATTAAAAGAGTTCACTTATCACCAATCTTATTAGGTCGTATTTGTAATCGTTATTAAAGGCTGGAAATTCAACCTCGACCATATAACATTGTAACGACGACTCGTAATTGATTTAATGAGACCAATTTCCTTATAATTAACGTTTCAACGAATTTTTCAAACAATACTGACTTGCAAAATATTTTGCGACTGTACTAATTACTTCAAAAAGTGTTATATACGGTGATAGAACATTATTAACTTTCAACTGGTAATACGAAACTCGTGGAGAAAATGTCGCTTTTGCGGTGACATAATCTATTTTCTAACGGTTCCTTCTGGATGGGTTTCTATGTCGGCAGACTTATAGAAGCTTAGCATTAACCAGATAGGCGACGGATGACGGTTAACGGATTCGATTAAATGAACCCCTTTCATTGGCTGTATTTGTGTTATAATATTATTAAAGAGGGTGTTAAATTTAATCTAAACAAATAAAACAAATGGTACAATATAACAGTAGCGGCGTCTATTGGCTATGCTTCCGTCTACCGTCTAACGGAGTTGAAATACCAGGCGCTGTGTCTATGGCTTTCCATATCCATTTAACCGACTCAAAAATGAGGAGATTCTCAATTCTTTTTAATGTCGCTACACAATAGTACCATCATTTATAAACCGATTTTCAATATCTTTTTGTTTGAAATATTTTGGTGTCAATTATTTATTATATCATTTTGTTGGCGTAGGACATTGGGTTCCGAAAATACAACAATAGGCTCCTAAAAATCGTACGAAATAATGTTTTTTGATTGACATATTGGTAGGTTTATGACAATTTAAGACTTTGTAAGCATTTCTAAAGCACAACGAGCACAAATGTGGCGTGGCAGAAGAATGTGTTAATTGATTGATATAAATTGCATGCGTTTTTTAATGTTACTGTGTGTTTTCATTCTGTTTGTGTTCGCAATATATTATTATCATATAAGGCAACAATAGACTAATGAAATGGCATGTGAAAGAAAGGAGGTAGATCCACACTCACCTTGACTATTGCCATGAATCATCTACCTTGCCTAATTCAGTTAGGTTAATAAATGGCCACCGCACTAATTGCTTATGCCTGGGCCTGCCTGGACGAGTAAGCTCCCAGACTATCAGCGTGACATAGAGGTGTAATAAAATGAATCAAACAAAATAAATAGTAATTGAAATAATTATTTTTTTTGAAAGTATAAAATTACATAAATAATTATAATAAATAAATAATCCGTTAAAGCGCCCTCTGTGATCAGAGAGTTGAACTAAATGTTTAATAGTCACTCTATCGGCCACCGTGTACTACCAAAGCACTTCCGTTATATATAATGGTAAACGTCGAAGCCGAGGTTAACCCTCACTGGGGGGACCCTTGTGTCGAGTTACAACCTAATAGAGGTTCAGGCTTAGCGACCTAAGAGCTATGCCACATGTCAATCCGGTGAAGCAGTAAAGGCCAGCTTCAATAGCCTAATGGTTTAGGTTACGATCTGCGAATCGTAAGGTCGTGGATTCGAATCCACCATTCGACTATTGACGTGAACCATCTCCTAGCACAAGCTTAAGCTTAGTGGGAATGGTTACCAAGAATGTTAGTAATATTTCCGAAAAAAAAAATATTGCTAGCTTCCTTTAAAAAAAAATGAGGTTATAAATAACATTACAAACAGGCCGACATGTTTATTATAATTAAACATGTAAATTAAAATTAATGTCAATAACGATGATATACAAGTCATCATTTCAGTCATCGTTACAGTCATAATTACTACTTTTTTTTTTCTCTGGCGAACTGTGTTAGTTCGTCCAAAAGAATAAATATATATTTTTCTTACGATTTTAGTCTCACATTTTATTGCTCGGTCGCGGAGCAAAACCCATATCTGCTAATAATCCTTTTTTTTGTTCACGCGGGGAAATCTTTTTATAGACCATCCCCCGGTACCCTGGGTGGGCCCGGAGGGATGTGTGGGACTCGGCCTGGGCAGCCCCTACCCACTAAACCTTCCGCGAATGCCTTCAGCCGTTATTAGCGGGGTGCCCCGGATCTGTCAGCGACAGGACACCCCAACGACCGGCCGGTCCCGGCAAAGACCGGACTTCATCCTCAAAGGGGACTTTTCCGGCACTCAGAGAAGTCCCGACGACGCCGAAGCATATTGGGGCCAGATACCCATCCTGGCCCCGCTTCGGATTACGGGGGCGGCAAGAGGAGGTGTTGGAAACGCCTCCTGCGCACCCCGACACGTCGCCTGCGGAGGGAGGGAGCCTCTGCGCTCCCCTCCCTGACCCGCTCGTCAGCCCCCTTCTGGGACATGACCGTCTCACAGAAGGAGGCGACCGCGGTCCAAGACCTGTCACTTGAGACCATCGCAAGAGCGAGGCTCGGAAGCGACAGGTCTACACCACATCTGCTTTAATCCTGCCGTAGGAGGCTTCATTCAAAAAATCCAACGCAAGCCTCGAGGTTACTTAAGACACCTTTTCGTCATTCAATCACATCCACATTATTGTCGTCGTGATCATAGCTATTCTTCCAACTCCGTGTTGTAAGTAAAGTTTTTATAATAACTCTTCACCAACGTTAAACGTGTTTTTTGCTCTCCCCTACTGAATAGCTACAAAGCAAGTCTCGGTACTATTCCTTTTTATAAATAGTATTCCACAAATCACTTTACGTACTCTTCAACAATGTATTCAATCTGAGCGCCTTGAAATCGATTTCTGACGATTTTTCTCCATGACACATGCGCTTTAGGGATGTTTTTTGTATCATTCGATTAGTTTGCCTTGGACACGGGGCTCGATGTAATGAAGGCAGACAATTTTAAATAGTAAAGACGATAAACCAGCATATATAGCCGTGAGCAAAAATAAAGGGTCGGTTAAGAAAGTTTGAATATCGGAAGATAAAGAGACTGGACGTTGGATTTTATTTTATCGCCACATGAAGGCAACACTAAGTACTAAAATTTAAATAAAAATAAAATTTAATGAAAAATACTGTATAGCACAGAGGCTAAGCATTGCCATACAACGTAGCAATGCTACCAGTCTTCTGGGCACGCTGCCTAGCGATGACGGTTTGGCACAGTTATATTTTTTGTAAATATTTTTTTATAAAAATTTTCTTTTTTTTAATTAGTATAATAATATTAAATTATAATTATCAATTGAACTATAAGTATGTCATAACCTTGTAAAGATTATTAATAAATGGCAGTTTACGTAAGATATCCTTTTTCGTTTATGTTTTTTAATGAAATATAAATTAATTATTAAAAAAAATAATTTTATTTTTAGGATATTTAATTGTCTATCATGCACAATTTATTTCAGTAAGCTAGCGTCTTTATCGTTCGAGATATTCAAACCAGACCGCAATAATATCGCTAGATTTGACAGATGACAGTGGTGGTCTATCTCCAATATTGCTTATAAATTCCAAATTCCACAGACACCATCTTAATAGACGTTCCACAACCGTAAGTCTTTTTCGTAACTTTGTTCCCCGCGCTCCCAACTTGTGGTATCGGTTGTCACCAGCGGTTTTTCCCAACCAGCGACTTTGAAACCTCCAAGAAATGATCCTACTCATTTCTAACAGTCCAGGACGCAAGTGTAACTCCTCTAGTATTATGAATGACATAAGTTCAGATATACCAAAAGCTCGTTTGTCTCTTTTTATAAAAGAGAAGGAAGACACCACGATTGTACTTACCGACCTAGAGTAGAACTAGCTCTTGATCTTCGATTGCAAAATTAGTTCAAGTTAGACTATTTCTAAAAGTGGACAAATGCTGCCCATTTACATAATTTCACTTCTTTTCTGTTCCACCGTCGCCATTGACCGTGCGATCCCGTCTAAGAATTCGCTGAAAAGGCGTACAGAATTTTATAGATGTTCGGCTATTTCCGTCCGACTTCGGCTAATTCCGTTGACGGCGGCCGATGACTTCAGCGGCATGCTTCACGCCAACGTTTTTAATGCAAATCTGAAATTACCAATTTAAACTTTACTATGATAAACTTAAAGACTATATAACTGTACAATTAGTCAACTATTTAACTGAAACATATTTCTTATCGTAATTTATTTAAGTGCAAATGTAAAGTCAAATCAAATACGCACGCATTAATGGAACGTACGATTCCAGTGCTGAGATTATTATGGAAGAGCTATTTTAGATTCACTAATAGGTGACGTTATAAATAAACACAGGTTAAACATATAATTTCCCGGAACAGCGACTTATGTTAAAATCCATGCAATGGTATGCAACATTCTTTCCTAAAGCAGATGTGTGAAGCCGCTTGGAAGAACACTGGCCAAGAGTTGAAAAGAGTACCATAGTAATACAAACGTCAAACAAATTGTATAACAAGAGATAGAGAAGGTCGTTCGTTTTAATAATTCTAGCGGTGAAGACAGAAGAGTAGTCGTCACCTATATAATTAAGTCCCATGTGTGACAGGAGATGGGACCGCTACATCAAGCAATTTTTTAGATTAAGTATTTAAAATAGTATGAATCAGAACCTAACCAAACTATCTTCAAACTATCCTTAAAGTACATTCTTTCCAGTAAAAAATGAATCATCGAAATCGATCCGATAGAGGTTCAGGCTAAGCGACCTAAGAGCTATGCCACCTCTCAATCCGGTGAAGCAGTCAAGGCCCGCTTCTCTGGCCAATCTATGTAGTTGTCAAAAAAAATCGAAATCGGTTGAGTTATTCGTCCATATGTGGCGCACATACATGAAGTAATTTATGACTTATATGGTTTTCTCATGGGGCATCCATTAGAAAATATATTATTTAAGGAATTACACATAATTGAAATGAGAGTGTTAGCACAGCTTTCAAATAAAAAAAGAATCACTTTTTTTTTTATAGTAAATAAGCTCACGTTTGGCTTCAATCTTGCTTGATATAAGGCGAAGATGAAGCCTAGGATGGAGCACGTGAGCCTATAAGGTGTCTGTTCACATTGGACTTAAAGGTGTCCAGATTGTACCCGTGAGGAAAGACTGAACGCGGCAGAGAGTTCCATTCCTTAGCGGTCCGCATAAGGAAGGTGGAGGCAAACCGCTTCGTGCGTATTGATGGAATGTCTACGACGTAAAGGTGGAACTGCTCGCCGCGCCTAGTCGTTCGGTGATGGAAAGGGGAGGGGGGTATTAGGTCATGCAAAACCTCCGTTTTTTAAAAATCGGTTCACCCAGTCGAAAGTTAAGAGGTAACAAACATAAACGTTGGTTTTCACTAGCCCGATAGAAAGCTCAGCCTTAAAGCTATTACTACTTATAAAAACCGAGGATTTTATACAAAAAGTAATTCCTGGTCCGCTCATACACAACGAAAACCACGGAACATTGTTATTTTCTACACGCTCCACTGAAGACATCAGAAAAAACTTCCTATAGTAGGTTTTTATGTAAACCAAGATATGAGCTTCAGCATTACCAAGAATTACCTTTGTCAACTATTGCCAAATATTTTAATGCAAGCAAACTGAAGAAACTCCAACCGGGAAATTTAATATCCGTGTCCTAATTCTATTATAATATATATACATTTAACTAATCACGCTAGAGAAACGCATTCACGTACTTAATATCTCTTGAGATAAACATTTGGGAACATCCCTCAAACCCGAACGAAGCGATTTGCTTCGTCTTTCATTCTTCGTACAGCAAAGGACTGGAATAGTTTGACTTTCCTCTGTCTTTCCTTCCGATTACAATGTGGGTATTTTCAAGAGTAGAGTGAATAGGCATTTACTAAGCTAGTGCGCCTTACCATCCAGGACTGCATTTCCACTTAACATCAGGTGGGATCGTAGTCAAGCACTTGCTTAGAAATAATAAATATATATATATATATATATATATATATATATATATATATATATATATATATATATATATATTTATATATGTATATATATATATATACATAAATACAGACCTGAAAACGTCTAACACAAATTGCTATCCATCCAAAGAATACCTCGCTCTCAGCTATAAGACCACCTATTGCGCATGAAATAATATCGTATCATATAAAATATAATCGTCTCTGTGATTTATAATATAGTTCGAAGTGCGATCTCCAACGGTAACTGTGTCTATTTAAGCTGTGAAAGATAGAGTATGCAATCGTGTCTTTCAACTGTCCAACCAGCTAACCTTATTGTTACTACCGTTTCCTATTATAAAGATAGAGGATATCTCTCTGGCTGTCAATTAAAGCTATAAAGCACGTATCACACGGCAGGCAAGATAAAGGTAAATTAACAATTACACAATGCTGGCGGCCGTTGTCGGAACAAAGCGGCACGCGTCGACCCACCCCCGTGATTTGTTGAGCTCGTGATGAATGAACGGTAATTGCGACAATTATTTGTTGTCTAATACCGACACTGTAATACTTCGAAGGCCTTCGGTTACTTGATCCGATAAAGTTACGTATTGTATTGACTACGTGCCATTCCAATTGTCCAATCATGAGACGCTTTTGGTATCGATTTAAGAACAAAAATGTTTTATTATTTATAATTTTATCTCTCTGTGAGATTAAGCGATGGATGACTATTACCGACAATACCCTTGCTGCGAAGCATTTAATAGAAAATACAAAATCCTAATGTCATTTGTCCTCAGGAGACCGTCTTACGTCTCGTTTCCTCAGTCGGAAAATTACCTACATCCGCCTACCATCAGTAAGACTCTTCAAAAATCGACTTAAAATAAAGCATCTAATCAAAAAAAGTTACAATATTATAAGGTCTCATAAGCTTACGGTTTGAGAGAATTTTATTTCCTTAAGAATTACAAAAAAATTACTTAAGGAAAATACACAAATATACAATTTTAGGCTAATCGTTACAGTTCTAGGAATATGTTTATAAAATAATAATAGATTTAAAACATCCAGGAACAATATCAACATTTTGTTTTGAATAGTGGGTTATTGGAAATTGCAAAGTGATTAAGGCAAACTACATTTTGTAAATAAATATTATAAAAGACGGTGTTATTATTAATAAAAGACAATTTAATAATTATTTATTACATAGATAATTTTAATTTATTTTTTATTACTTCATTCTGACTTCTGTTATTTATTTATGACATGCTTTTTTAATATTTTCTTAAAAGTAAATATAGACTTAATATTTTTTATATCGTTAGGAAGTTTATTATAAATATTTACACCTTCACATTCGTTTTTTTGCCATAATTTGTTATTGGGAATCTAGACATAAAATTATTATCATTTCTTAGTTTAATTTTCTATTGGTGATGTTTTTTTTGAAAATCTTATTTTTGTATTAATGTCTTTGTTGATATTTATATGTTAGCTTCATGACACAACGTTGAACAGATATCCGGATATCCAACAGATTTATTTAAAATATTTATGGAAAGATTTATAGCTTACTTTCGCCGATTACATGAAAGATATTTCATTTTATTATGACCTTTGAAGAGAATTAAAATGAAAGTGAATATCCGTCATTAAACGTACGGACGTAGCGTCGTGTGTTTGAAGTGAAGAACAGACAATTACAAAGCTCTGGTGAAGGGTATTTACTGTAGTACTGCGAGCCGTTTGCGACCGCGCGTGTCCTCGGAGATCTTTATTGCCAACGACACGACTGCATTAAAATGTACGGCTGTGAAGACATGAAGCAAAACTCTGCACGGACCACCGTGAACGTAGTTTCTTTTTTAATTAATCTAACAAACGATATTATATATATTGTGCCAGTGAGCTGCTGTAGCTCAGAGTAGTACATAGACGGTAACCCGAGTTCTCCGGTGCTGGTATCAATTAAATTGTTTGTTTTTAAGTACTGATATTGTATAAGCGGTGAAGGAAAACATCGTGAAGAAACCTAAATATCTAAGACAGTTTACTGAAGCGATCTAAGAGTTGTGTCATCTCTCAAAAACCAGTAACACAGATCTGCGTAGTTCATGTCAAAAAATAAGTGGAAGTATTCGAACTACCCTAATACTCTGCTACAGAGAAGGCGTTTGCCCAACAGTGGGTGTTTCATCTAATCCTCTCAGTCGGGAGCACAGGCGCAAGATAAAGCTTTACGATTTTCTATAGATTTCATTTTAGAGAGTGTACTCAGGAATTACATGATCTAATTCCCCCATCCGCGTTCCTCCATCGGACTTTAAGACGCACTGCAGGATTTCATCCTTTTGTTGTGAACATCCCTCAAACGCGAACGAAACGATTTGTATCGTCTTTCATTCTTCGTACAGAAAAGAACTGGAAAAGTTTGCCCGCGTCTGTCTTCCCTCCCATTACAGTGTGGGTATTTTTAAGAGTTGAATTTGCATTTACTACGCTGGCGCGCCTTACCATACAGGTCGGCATTTCCATTTAACATCAGATTGGGAACGTCGTCCAGCACTTACTTTGAAAATAAAAATATATATGTCCTTCAATTGATCAGTAATTTATTATATGTTTATTTATTTATTTAATAAGATACACCAACAGCATTACACAAGCATACATTGTTGTAATAATCAAGTTTACAAACTAAGTCCTGTTGTGTATGCCAACTACAGGTGTACACAACATTCGCTATAAAGAAACGTAACGATTTTATTATTAATACTTATAAAAATATTTTAATAAATGATATAGAAATATCACTACAAAATTAATTAAATTAGCCAAAATTACTGAACAATTTTTAACACTAAGGTGCGGAAGACCTTGCGTGAATTAGAAAAATGTCAACCGACGTGGACTTAGTGTTAAGGAGGTTATATGTAGCGGAAATCCTTGGCAAGGGCGAGTGTGACAGAAGGTTGGTTTTAGATTGCGGCACATCAAAATCCTACAACAACGACTCCTTGGATATTTGAATGGCACTCTAATGTGAACGTTTTCGACTACCAGTCTACTTTTTATTTCGCCATTGATGGCTTTGTGAAGAAATGTTGACTAAAAGCAACGATAGTCTAGTAAACGTTTGACTTACTGATAGTCGAAATTCAAATCATAACCGGCTTAAAACAATGAGCTCACATTTATAATTAGAAATATGCTAAAATTTGTGCCTTCGTTGTTGGTTCACTCCTTAATTTTAACTTTTCAACATAATGACCCGTTTACACCTTTATAATAAACAGTTGTCATATGGTAAATGTGTATTTGTGTTTTCAAAAATGATCTATAACACTAAATGTATACATATTTACGTTACTCGAACATACAATATGAGCAAGAACTCTATACAGAAAACTTTCAAGCGTGCGTAGTCAATTAGCTCAGCTACCATAATGTTAAAGTGGCAACAATGTGGCAACGCAGTTATAGCTATTCTGTGCTTCTAACAATAATATCTTTAACTGATATAAAAAAGGAGGAGGTTATGAATTCGTGTATCATCAATGTACAATTAAACCACCATTATTTTTTAATAGATTTCAATTTTTTTTGTAAGGATTTGGTAAGAGAATAAAAGCGCCATAGCTCAGAACCTATGCACTTAATATTTTACGCGCAAATTTAATATATTCAGGTATATTTACCATTAAAAACAAACCAATATCAAATCGAATCAAACGCTCCTATTTCCGAAGTTATAATAGGTTGTCAAATATCTCCCTTCCGCCTTTTTGTCTTTTGAATTTCGCGGCTATGTACAAAGCGCTACAGAGCTCGTATCTAGCAATACTATACATAATTTGAAAGGTCTTGACATAACCTACAAAACGACGCTATGCATAATTAGTTTGGATATTGCGTTCAACAGTTATAGACGTGTAAACATGGAGTTTGACAACCTATATTACGAAATTCTGGCGCCTATCGCACATTCGTTTCCGTTGTTGTAGAATACTTGCCTGGTATTTGATTATCATAAACCCACAAACAACTAGCATTCTTCACTACGATTTATAGAAGTTTCCTCGTATATTCAAAAGCAACCTTTGCCAATAATATTTATAAGGGATCTAATTAAAACCAAATCCTTTTATATAAAAATCAAATATAAATAACGGTTCGACGAGAGTACAAACAGATTCTTCCACCTCAGACTAGATCTCAGTCTTTGGGCTTGTTTGCCTTCTTTTTTTTAGCATTTATTGATTTTTGTACATTTACAAAACATTTGTGGGAATGGCAATTCAATTTAACGTTAATGGGGAAAATTGATTTGAGGTACGAGCAATTTGACATACGAACAAAGTTTAAACTCGTATGTCGGCGTACCACTGTACTTATTTCAAAATCGGCTTCTGTTCGAAAGTTATAATACTAAATCTGCAGCCATAACCATGACTCACGAGCGGCGCAACAATGGTTGTTTTTGTTTCTGAGTAAACCGCTCAGGTGTTAGCAACTAAATATACCTTTGACGCCCAACGAGAAGGCATTGTGTACGATAGGATCGTGACCGGCTCGCCGACCCACCTATTACCTCCCAGTTTGCGCAACCTTCTGATACTGACTGCTTGCATGATCGAAGAAAAAGCATAACACATTTTCGGCACGTCACCATTTTATAAATAATTGATGTCTATTTTAAATCTTGTCACAAAAGAATAAGGTCCTATACATGAACAGAGCTTTGTATATTTCGACACGGTAATTTTTATTGTTGAAATTATAATATGTAATCAACCAACAACAACAAAGTTACAATTACCCTTCCCAACATTATTATCCGTTCCTCCATCGGACTTCAAGAGGCTAATGCCATTCCCGCAAGAGTAGGCAGAGATCACGGACTTTTACTATCCTGGCACATCAAAATTTCATTATTTATTTATTTATTTAAATCAACAAAAATTATAACACCGTTACAGATAATACCAATATGATGTTATAAAAACTTAGTTAAATATATATTATTAAAATTAAAACAAATAAAAAGCTGCTTTATGTATTGACAATAATATATAAATATAATAGAGTCAAACACCTTCTACGCATTTGAAGGCAGCTTCGATAAACACAGACTGTGCAACAAAATATATCAATGTGCAGTTAGATGGTATTTACAAACCCAACCGCGCGCGACAGCGGAGAGTTCCTGGATAAGTTAGTCCTGGAGACAGGTAGTAGGAACAATGGCGGACGACGGCGCATGCACACGTAATTGTCAGGCGACCGCAACTGTAGCGCGGCCAGCATTTCTGGGTGATGAACCCAGCCCCGCAGCACCCTCCACACATATTTAACCAGTGCGACGTCTCTCCTCACCTGCAGCCTGCTGTATCCGACCATGCCCAGTACAAATAGGCTCGGGTACATCATTATGAAACTTATCTATTACACTTACATCAATTAACATTCCATCATTATTAAACATGTCAATACTAACACACAAACGATTGGCGCGCCAGTGTCACGTCATCGTTAAACAGTAGTGGCACAAAATCAACTGAAAGATTACTAAAACTTGCAAATATCGACCACTATGATGCCAATGAACGTTTTGTTTTAACACTTGATTTTTACTAGTCTTTATAATCTGCTAGTTCAGTTGTGCGAATATGGTTTCCCAGTGGCGTACCACTGACATCCGTATATTGTTTCAAATGTTGCTATGTGCTATTAATATATTATCTCCATATATATTACAATGATATCTACCAAATATCCGGTACATTGCAATTATTCAATATCAAATAATCATAAAATTCAATTGAAAATTACATAATAAAAAATTAAATTATTAGATAACGGTTTTAGGCACAATGAACTGACGTGTAGTAGGTTGGTTTCATAGTGGAATGCTATTGGTTTTTAGGGTTTTATTGTCTATTCACTAAGTAGATAAGTGTGAATATAATTTGAAGCGTCGATAAAGGTAAATCGGGCGATAGATTCAAGTAAAAAGATGTTGACGGTCTCTGTATAGTGATGCGATTCGTCACGAGGAGGTCATACGATATTGCTTTTTGCCATTCGTTGTTCAACGATGATCTTTTTTTCGTATCCATCTTGAATAGATTGCCGCTACTCCTAAATATGTTTACGCCGATATTGTTGGATTTTTTGCGCGTCGTTACCAAAGCGATGACCCAGATGTATTGAAATAAGTAATAATAAACATAAATACAGTCTCTGGAATTTTACCGTTGTAACGAGGTAAAAAATATGGGGCGTTTAATATTTTGTATACTTTAATTATACAGCCTTGTGCGTCCATAGATTAAATAAAACATTATCAGCCCTGTAGTTCTGGGCTCTCAAGAATAAGACTACGGTATCCCCTACCTGTCGCATAAGGCGACTAAAGGGGCCTCAGGTTCACTGGGCGACAAGGGTGGGGGCCTTTGTCGTCCGCTAAGGTGGACCCGGGAAGAAGGCGACATCGGCTGGCCCGTGTAGCCTTGCACTATGAGGGCACAGGGGGGAGGGAGAATCCTCCCCCCCCCGGGACGTGCTCTCCTTGAGCACAGTGCAGAGGGGCTCCGGTGCGTTCCACTGAGATCCTGAGCCCCTCGTCAGGCACCGAGGAAAGGGCCACCGGGGAGGTTTTAGTGGGTAAAAATCCCACATAACCGCCGCCTTCCCCAGAAGGCGGGGTATCTTTCGAAGATTTCCTCCCCGTTAACAAAAAACATTACGGCAACTGCAGCAATAGCGAATACGAATTACACTCATTATTTTTCACAGTTTTTCTTCTTTGATACGCATGTTGATCTTCTTGGTTGGTGCATGCTGACGTCAAAGGAATTGCATTTCTAATCTAAAATATATAAAATAATACTTAATCAATTAGCTCTTAAGTCTAGCGGTAGATAGGGACTGCTCTCGTTGTATTGTAATTATTAGGTTCCAAATGTAACGTGGTAAGCTCATCTCCATACACCGGGCATAAATTTATAGCAAGTAATTTTTTGTACTCGAATGAACCAATTAGCCACAATAAATATAATAAGTAATTTCTATACACACATCAACATCAAGTTATCTAAACACATACTAAATACATCTGTATTTCAGATCTCGTCGCAGGTGCCTATATTTATGACAAATTAATTAAAATTCAAGCTACGTCAGTTCAAAACAAAAGCATAAAACTATAATTATGATACTTATATATAATTATAACAATAATACAATTATTTTATAGTGCGACATAACTTGATAACAGCGAAAGTTGAAGTAAAGACAAATGCGAGACTCGTGTATATTCTTCACACAACTGTTTTTATTTAAAAATTTGTACGGTTTTATTAAGAAACGTTAACTGAATATAATAATTATGAGGAACTAATGTCTGAAAGAATTGCTGAGGCGTATGAAAACCGCTAAGGAACGGTTAAATATAATGTAAATGCAGTTAAATTTAAAGCCAAGTGAGAAATATACCTTTCGTCTCATTTATGCAGACCATGGACGAAGCGATCATCACCATCATCAACCCGTATCAATGCACTGCTGGACATAAGGCTTCTACAATAGCGTCCACCATTTATGATCTTGTGGTTTCCCATCCAGCCAATCACGGCTAATGGTACAATATAATCATTACCTTTTTTGTTGACGGGGGAAATCTTCAAACTTTCAAACAAGGTACCCCGCCTTCTCTCTCTCTCTCTTCCTCCCCCCCTGAGCCATCGCAGTGCAAGGCGACACGGGCCAGCCGATGTCGCCTTCTTCCCGGGTCCACCCTTGTCGCCCAGTGAACCCAAGCCCCTTTTAGTCGCCTTCTACAACAGGCAGGAGATACCGTAGTCTTATTCTACGAGCCCAGAACTACAGGGCTGATATAATCATAGTAGTGTAGGTACCTACTCGATGACAGGCGTCATGGTAAGACTTTTAACACTTATTTTAGTGGATATTCAGAGTTGTGTATACTGCACATGTCCAAAACAGTGCTTTATGTTTGACTGACTCTTTCTATCTTCTTATCCTATCCTCTCATCTTCCATTGGCCTTTCCCGATCACATTTTTGGTAACGTATGTTTATTCCTTAAAGTCAATCCTGCGTAAAAAAGTCTTTTTACTTCAAATCACCCACGTCTTTTTAACGCTTTGTTCCCTGTCCTTAATATGACACATCACTGTCTCTAACTTTACAAATAAAACAATCCTACCCACAAATTAAACGACGTATTATATATTGATTAGTGATGTGAGTGAAACCACTGAAAGGCCGGGAGTCAAGGCTGTAGTGATGTCAGCGCGGCATTTGAAAGAGATTGATTTCGTGATATACCGAGCCGCGGGCGTGATGACTCTGCCAGTGTCAACAGCGTGTTGTTAAGTCGTGATATCGGATTATTCCCGTTACGAAAAATGATACACTATTTTAACCGACTTCAAAAAAGGAGGAGGTTCTCAATTCAAAAAAATTTATGATTTTTGATTATTAATTTTATTTATTTATTGATTTTTACCTCAGAACTTTGACTGGCTGAAGAAGCAGTTTTGATGATTTTTTTTAAACTGTGCTTCCCGTGTCCCATTTCAATTTGGCCCAGTTCTGACAATGGCACCAATGAGAAAACCATATAAGTCTGAAATTTGCATTAAGTATTTGTAAATGGAAGAATAAATTATTTAATAGGTAAGTACCTATTCGTTACTACGTTTTAAACATTTCTAACAAGATTTTTATATTTATATATTATATCAGAAGAAAGAGTGCTAACAAAATTTTCTTCTCACAAATATTATTAACATTGCGGAGGCCTGTGTTAGGAGATGGCTCGCGTCAATAGTCGAATGGTGGACTTGAACCCACCACCTTACAATTCGTAGACCGTACCCTAAACCATTAGGTTATTGACGCCTTTATAGCTTTTCCCCTAGGCCGCACTTCCGTTCAAGGACGGCTCACTAAGATTCTCGATAAAACAAAGGACCCATTGTCTCCACATTGGGTTCCGTTTTAACTTTCACCGAAGCAGTTGGACATTTTATTACACGAGTGTACTTTAAGATCGAATCAAAGATCTACGAGATAACATCAGATAAAATCTAACCTGGGTTGATTTTGTACTTCAAACAATGGGATCGTAAAATTATTGTGACTTATCGTGGGCTCTATTGTTCCTTAATATTTGAGTCGCTCGATTACTTCGCAATTATTAAGTTTCTGTTACGGAAAAAAAATACTGAGGCTAATAATATCACAGATAATTTCACATTATATCTAGTAAACTGTCGCCTAGTGGTACAGTAATCGACTTCGATGACAGTTAAATTCAAATCCGAATCGGCTTTTACAAATTTTTAATAGAAATATCATCAAAATTTGTGCCCATTTTATAGATGGGATTGGGGTCACTGCCTGTACATAAGATGAGAACCGAATAAAAGCGTGGAAATGTAATTAACTGTAAAATTCTCGATTATTATCTATACATGTAGTTTGTGTATGTGTTACTGTTATTGTGTTACCTTGGCAACAGATTGTATTAAGCAATATTATTTATTTTCATTAGTAATTATTTTTTTTAACAATTATATAGATTCAAGATGGAGTAATCAACATATTATAGCCTAAAATCTATACTAAACCACACATGTTCTTTTGGTATATAGTGAACTAGCGATCTATTGTATA
The DNA here is from genome assembly GCA_029286785.1 of Meandrusa payeni. Classification (NCBI taxonomy): domain Eukaryota; kingdom Metazoa; phylum Arthropoda; class Insecta; order Lepidoptera; family Papilionidae; genus Meandrusa; species Meandrusa payeni. Next base: position 6,074,647 of record JAGSMX010000022.1, read on the forward strand.
ACCGAATATGACATAACCGTCCAAGCTGTGTCTAGCGATAGAGGTGCAGGCTAAGCGACCTAAGAGCTATGCCGCCTCTCAATCCGATGAAGCAGTCACTGCCAGCTTCTCTGTCTAATCTCTAGTTCGTCAAAAAAAAGAAGAAATGTTCTATCTCGAAACATATCCTATATTACTTGTTGCATAGTATTGTTTTTAAATGAATGCCCCCTTGAGTTAGTCAAAGGAGAAGCCTTTACAAAAAGGCAAAAAGCCTGGTGGTATTGTTTAAGACTCAAGTCACTAAAAATAATGATAAAGCATTGAATTGTTTTCTAGTTTTTCGGCACCGGCATATTTAGATATTCCACTTTTCCGTTTTCTATATCGATGTATAGATTATACTATATTTATTATTATTGAGAGCTCTGCCGTTATCCGTTGCAGTAACTTATAGCGCAATGTTGTGTGATAACAATGGGATCGATAGAAATGTAGTTAATTGAACAATGAACTCGTGAATGGTTGTGACCTTATCTCGCACTACGGTAAATACATGGATTCACAGCTTAATATGGTTACAGCACTGCTTTTCAATCATTTCACAAAATGGAACGCTTATTTGAATTCATTGCAATGATACGCCACCTCTGCTGTAAATATAAGCAATTACACCTTTTTGGTGGAATCTAATTTAGGTCTAAATATGACTCAAAGTGGAAGGTACATATATTCTACTTCTGCGTTTCGCCTGGTGAACGAGGTGCGACCCAACGTTTCTTAATAGGTTAGCAACGCATCAGCTATCCCTTTAGCACCGATCACGTCTCCTATATTGCATAAGACCGGTATCTCTCTTTCCTGTGGTACATCCCCACAAAGATTGTTAGGTGGGAGTAATTCAGCGCGCATTTCTGTTGCCAAGTAGTAGTGTACATATATTACAATTTTTTTATACTTACTAAGCAAGGGCGATTACATGTGGAAATGCAATTCTGGATATTAATGCGCACTAGCTTAGTAAATGTCTATTCACTCTACTCTTGAAAACACCCACATTATAATCGAAGGGAAAGACACACAGGCAAACTATTCCAGTCCTTTACCGCATGAATGATGAAGGACGAAGCAAATATTTCATATCACGGGCCGCGCCGCGCGGTTTCACCCGCGTTTAAAAACGATTTACATTTTTTTTCTAATATAAAAGCCGCCTAAGTTACTCCTTATTACATCAGCTATCTGCCAGTGAAAGTCCTGTCGAAATCGATCCATTTATTGTAAAAAAAAATGGTACATGTACGTACACTTTGGTATATGTACCGTATATACATTCAAATGCATGTAGTAAAAAGTGGTTAGTTTAATATTACCAACAGACCCAATCAAATTTTATTAGTAGTATAGATAATCGGTATTAGTTATTATATAATTTCAAATGCATGTCCAGACAAATCGTATCACCCGTGATAGTTGTGTACAAAAATCAAATTATGTACGAACATAAACGCGACGTGTATGCTATTTACTTTTACCGAAGCTGCGCCCACGCAATCACATTATGTAAATTTAATGAGTAATTTTGTTTTCTTATTCTCTAGCCCATCACGGAGTGATGAGATGTTTAAGAGTCTATTTCTTGGTAATTTATGGACGAGGACCTACCATCACTGTTCGGTTAAAATTTTATATCACGATAAACAACAATAGGTAGCGTATTTATTGGCCCTCGCAGTCCAACCAAATATAAAGTTCTTTTTGAGAATAGGTGAATTAGATAGACTAATAGAACTCAGATATATTAGATAAAGCACCTATGTAATAGATTATTTAATATTTTTTAGTACTTTAATGTATATTTTACATAAGTGAAAGACCACACACTGACTCTCAAGACATTACTAAAACTTTGTACCCGATTTAGTTGCAATATAACATAGTTACTAATTTTATTATATTCGGACGTTCACCAAGAATCTGAATTTTTTGATCCTCATTCATCGCATCGCATCTATTTTTTTTTTTAATATGAAAAGTGGCAAACGAGCATACGGCTCACCTGATCTTAAGTGATCACCGTCGCCCATGAACATCCACAGCACCAGAGGAGCTGCAGGTGCGTTGCCGACCTTTGAGATAGGAATAGGCTCGTTTCTTGAAGGTCCCTAAATCGTAAACGTTCGGAAACACCGCTGGCGACAGTTGATTCCACAAGTTGGCAGTGCGTGGGAGAAAATTACGCGAAAAACGTACAGTCGTTGAACGCCAACCATCAAGATGGTGGCGGTGGAATTTGGAATTCTGCCGAGATGTGCGGTAATGGAAATCGGTAGCTGGAATGATTCCGAACAATTCCTCAGAACACTCCCCATGGTAAATGCGATACAGGATGCAAAGAGAACCGACATCTCTTCGCAGACTCAGAGGGTCGAGTCGATCGGAAAGATCTATTGGTATCATCTATTACCTATTGCCTCTACTTTAAAAAAATAACCAGTGGTAACCGTGCGGTTGCGGGTGGCTATTTATACGTACTTTATACTCTAAGAAACCCACTGTGTAAATCTTAAGATGATGTTTATTTATGCTATTTATATTTAGATAGATAGATATAACTTTATTGTACAACAAAATCAAACAAAAGCATTACATAAGGTACACTTTACAGTTCGTTGTACAATAGGCGACCTTATCGCTGAGAGCGATCTCTTCCAGGCAACCTGTGTATGGACAGGTAACATATGAACAAAACAGGACGATGGCGTTCAAGTACAAATATGATAACAAATCTATACATATTCTATTTATATTTATTTAATTATATACTTATATACATTACCTGTTTATGTATATTTATCTGAAAATACAATTTTAGTGGCACTACCATTAGCCTGCTACTTCTCTAATCACATAAAGGTTAGCTCAAGGAACTAAATAGTACGTTCGCCTTTGGACATATATTTTGGTGCAATAAAGAATTTTATCTAATATATCCAATCTATTTAAGATAATTTGTTTTTAATAATAACTTTATTTTATAATCTCGTTGAAATCACATATAATCTGTAACAATCTCTCTTTGTAGTCTGTAAAAATTCTTAACAAAAAACTTTACAAGTGAATACGTGCTAACCGCTCGTACCGCCCTTTTGTGTACTTTTTATTTAATTTTACTGAATAGCGTTGACCCACAAGTCAGCCATTGCCGTATTCGATTTCCCGCGCGTACTTCACTACCGCCATGTTTTTTTCCATAGTCACACCTTTTTTTTTATTATCAGAAATGTTATAGGGCTGGATTGTTTACGGCCAACGATTGTTGTTTACTCTATAACCAACATTACTTATATTTTATTGTATAGTATTGTTGTTTTGAATGCATTTAAATTTTCATACAATACTTTTATGACTTGCCGTGACTCGCTTTCGTTCATACCACCTGTTGTGGAGACTTTGATTTAAGAATAGATAAATCTAGTTTTACATATTTGTTTAACACAATAGAATTTCGTGCTCCAAGAACGTTTACAACAAATTTATTAAACTCATCGTTTGAATGTATTAAATAGCTTCGGCTGTTTGTATATCATTAGGAATTAAATAAATATACAATTAAATCAACGTTGAACTTCGGGGTTCTGATACCATTGCCATCTTTAAAAAAAAAACAACGCGTAATTCGTAAGTTAGTAAAATAAAATAAACCCAGTTTCGATAAGTCAATTTATTCGGCAGTATACCGTCATCTCATCAAATAACATCGTTACTGTACGTCCACGGGATTTTTTTTCCAAAGCAGTAACATATATTTTTTAATTTTAAAATATAGGATTATTAGAGTGTTTTCTTGTTAAACTGTTGTTGTGATAGAGGCATTACAAGACCACAAAATTGCTTAACTTTAAGGTGTTGAGGGTAAAACACTTCTTTTTTCGAATTCGTGGGGAAATCCCTAAGCATATCCGCCCTATCGCATGTTATAAGGATTATGTCGGAGTCACAATAACTAACAGTTCAGCCATAGACAATACGACCGCATCACATTAAAATCACAAATACATAAATAAAATAAAAATACAGTACAATACAACTCAACTTAAAATAAAAATAAATTATAACTGTTATAAAGAAAAATCAAAATTAACAGAAAAAAAAGTCAATTAACATAACAAAGCAACTATACAGTAGAGGCGAGCGGGGAGTGGTATCGGCGGACGGAACAGAGTACGACAGAAGACTCCCCTGTGATACCGTATTTTCGACGTCTGTGCATTAATGGTTGGCGCTTTAATGGTTAGAGTTATTTGCCGCTAACTATACCTACCTACCTAATTACCCCAACAGCCTAGCGTTATGAGATGATCAATTTATTAGGTGCGCAGAATATTTAGGTATGCTAAATGTGTGTGTGTTTGTTGCAGGTATTACAGCGCGACGTGGAATGCCACGGCCGCATCGTGAGCTCGGTGGTGAGGCTGTGCGGCGGCGGGGACGCGGCGCGCGCGCTAGAGCGCCGCTGGCACCTGCTTTACTTGCGTGCCATCGAGTGGCAGTGCCATCTGGAGGCCTGCCTCGCGAAGACTGATAGCCAGGTAAATAGAATGTAATAGACGTTTATTAGAGACATATAAGAAGGGAAACGACACAAGTAATTAATATAAAAGTAAACAAAAAGAAAGTAAAAAAAATTACCTTCTACCGAAAAGTGTTGGCTCAGTGAGAGTAAGAAATAACACAGCTCCGATTTTCAGCCACCGGTCGCTTTAGACTTTTCCAAATATTAGGCTGTAAGTATTGCGACAGTCGTAACTCCCAATTAAATTTGGGACCAAATTTAATAGAAGAATGAGGAAAACGAAAACCAGATTTGAGGTCGGTAGCTAAATTTTATCATGAAACGTTAGGTTGTATATATATACATATATATATATATATCCTAAGTTTGCTGATTATACTCCAAACCATAATTTTAATTTTTTTAATTTCGAAGCGTCAATAGCCTAATGGTTTAGGGTGCGGCCTGCGAATCGTATGGTCGTGGGTTCGAATCCACCATTCGACTATTGTTGTGAACCATGTCCTAGCACAAGCTTAAGCTTAGTTGAAATGGTTAACAAGATTGTTAGTAATATTTCTGAAAAAAAAATAATACTAGCTTTATTAAAAAAAAAGAATGACGCGGTAAAATGTAGTCTATTTATCTCGGTTGGATAAAATTGCTTTTTGTATCGCGTTTCAATCTTATTTTTGAATTTCCGCCATTTCGAACATTTTCCAAATCTATAAAATCCGTAAAAGTAGTTTAAATGAATGAGAGTAATATATGCGTAAATAAGAGAAGTCAGGATATACCACTGTTGGGTAAAATAGGCGAGATACTGATTTGACATTAATTTGTATTTCATAGAGAAAAAGCAGTGTTTTAACCATAAAAAAATCTCTGCATTCTTGCATTACCTTCTGGTAATAAGTAATGATAGTCTCAATATTAACTTGGCACGCTCATGTGTCAGATGACTTCAAAGCATCGTGTGTGGGTAATCCATGGCAAAATGAGGACGTATGGCAGCACTCGCTTTGTGTGAAAGCTGCGACATTAGTCAATATACTCAAGTTAGAATGGCGACCTTACCACCGCAAGGTTAATTGCCTGCTGCAATGACGTGGGAGCACGAATTAACTATGCTTTGCTAAATGAGACGCTCTTACTTGTGTTCTTTTACAAGAAGCCATGATAGACTTGTTTTTATTTTTATGACAAACCTGCATAGATTACAATAACATTCACAGACAGAGAAGCTCTCTCTCTCCTTTGCTATTGATCGCCCATGGTGGTCAGGTCAGCTTTCATGATTTTCGCTTTCCACTTCGCTCTGACCCCGACATCGCCTTGGGAAATCTTGCATTCCCTCATGTCTCTAGATTCTACACTTAGGTCTTCTTCTGGATCTTCGACCGGGGAGGGAAATTTGTAGCGCCAGGTTCTCAACGTAGTCGGGAGGCCTCCTCTAAAAAATTTAAGGCCAAAGTGAACAGACGACACCTTTTAGGCAAACGTTTAAAATCATAAGTTTCATCGGCGCCTTCCATCAAGCGAGGTAGAAATCCTACATATTTTTTACTATAAAAAAGAGCTTCTTTTTGTACTTTGGCTTCATTGAGATTTGACACAGCTTTGACTGACATTCTAGGTTCGTTAAAGAAATTAATAGGATACTATACAACTCTTGCACTAAGTGTCATAATTACGCAACAGTTGCTGAGTAATCTCGCTTTCAATGACCACAAGAATAAAGAAAGTGTTTGCTAGTGGTAGAAACTAACCACGGCGAAACAAATTGCAGCGGCAAACGCGCCTGTCCAAGGTGCGTTAGGGCGTTGTTCACTTGCAATAACAGAAAGGAAATGCTGGCATAGGCATAATTAGAATACATCAGAATCCTATAAGGATTAGCATCCTGCAACCTAGCGTCAATATCCCAATAGTTTTCGTAGCGGAATGAAGTGATGCGACCATTGACGTCAAATTTTTCACAAAATCCTTAACTACTTAGTGACCGTTAGGAGAACAGACGAATTGAGAACCTCCTCTTTCTTTGAAGTCGGTTAACAACGACACGGTTATCACGTGAAAAGGCAGCGATTATATGGGACTTTTGTTGTGGCTGAATAATTTAGAACTGGCCACTTTTATATACAAAGCGAGGCCGCGGATATTAAATTCTTTAAGAGCAATACGATATGATTCATTGTGTTATTAATCTATGAAGTCATCGTTTCTTTGTTTATGACGTGGGAAACTGGAAGATATTTCCCATTCATATATATTATAACAATGCACAATACCTATGAGTCGATGTGTAATATACTGGAAATTACCAAAGGCGATGCTCTTAAGAACTTATCAACGCTGCTTGGCCACCATAACTGAAAAGTTCACAGTATGTTGCCAATTGGTAATTCCATACTGTTAATTTCCTTTAACATACGTGAATATAATTGAATTACATCCTATATATGACCTAATGTTAGAGTTTTAGAGAATTCGGTCCTGGTCGGAGCTTTTTGGAACTAAGATCCGTATGAAGCATTGCGGAAGTGTACCCTAGTCGGCAAAAATGGTCCGTAACGTTAAAGAAAAGCGTAAGATTTTAGTGTCTACTGGTTTAGATAGATGGCGCTATTATTAATTATATATTTTTATAAATCATTGTTAATAAAATAAAGGTGTTAAGATAATTTTGTAGAGTAAAGTTGATTTTTAACGATAAAAAATGTATACTCGGGTAATTATTATCTTTATACCTTAAATAGAACTTGAAATTTTTGTTTTTTATAATAAGCAACTGCGAATATGGAAATAGGGATATTTTTTTATATTGTTTTTTCTTCTCAGTTCAATAATGGATCAGAGTCGTTAAAATCTTGTACTTCGCTCTGTTTGACTTGAGACATACAAAGTATATTTGTCCTAGTGCGGATTGGCGGACTTCTCATGCTTACAAATTTTCCTCTTCTGCATGTTTCCTCATCCTATTTTCCTTCACTACCAAGTACGGTAAATTAGCATTTAAAATTTCAAAACAATTTCATTGTTGCCGACACTGAGAATCGAACTCTATTGCTAGCATACCTGGGCTGTTCTAGCTCTATGAAAGATTAAATTACCTATTCAATACTTCGATACTTCGGTTGTAATTAAGTTAAAAAATCATAATTTCGTCGTCGTTTTCAGTCGTTTTGATGTGATGAAATGATTTAAATTAATCAAAATGAAAGTTGCATTTAGTTCATCACTACTCTCTCGCTATTGCATAAAATGTGAGACGTACAGAATCTAGACGGATCCATGAAAAAGTTTGTTCAAATCGCTTTCAATTGTCACGGCTCATTAGCCGTTCGAGCGCGGACCGTAGCGGCCACAATAGCGCAATCGACCCCCCGGCGATCCCCCTTGCGATTCGCACCAAATGAGCATTAACAATTGCTACGAGAGGGTTTAATCGCCTATACTCGATCTTTGTAAGTGTTAATATTTCTGGTTGGGGAAAACAAACAACTTAATTGGCTCAGACGTCACTTTTCTACTGACTTCAAAAAGGAGGAGTTTCTCGATTTTTTTTGTATGTAATTTGTCTTTATGTTTGTTACCTCGTAACTTTCAACTGTTTGATTTTTATAATTATTTTTTATTTAAAAGCTGGTGCTTCCCGCATGATTTTATTTGGTTCATTATAACAATGGCAACCATATACGTCTTGAATTTGCATTTTGAAAATTTACTTTAGTAAGTGCGCGACAAACGGACGTATAACTCAATAACAAGCCAACCGATTTCGATTAATTTTTTTTGGAACAGCCTGTACTTCAAGAGCTCTTTTCTACGTATATAGCCATAATTCACAATTTACATAAGATACAATAATGAATAATAACTATAATACTAAAATCAAATCTTGAATTTTATAATATATTATATATTTTATATATGTTTTTTACACGGTATTTGTATTAATATATATTTATATATATATATACTTAGGTATTTGTTGTATGTTTAGCATATTTATTTATATATTATTATTATTAATAGTATGTGTATATATTGATAAATGCGTATGTTTATACATATGTATATTGTTGTTTTGTATTAAAATAAATTTAATCACGGACCCACTAAATATTTTTAGACGAAAGTTTCTGTCCATACAAAGGTTGTCTGGAAGAGATCGCTCTTAGCGATAAGACCGCCCATTGCGCATGCAATGACCTTGTCTAATGTGAAAATTGTAGTTACTATTTCTGTGATGTATTTTGTTTTTAATTGTTGCGCAATAAAGAATATTCATTCATTCATTCAATATAACGAAACAATACAATACTAAGCAAAATCATCATCAAGATATGTCATCATATCTTCAAGAGTAGTTTGATGAGAGTTTGGTTAGGTTCTGAATTTACTACGGTATTCAGAAATACATAGAAGGTGTCTGCGCGTAATAACATTTGATTCGATTAGAAGTCGGTTTTTGTGTTTTCTCGTATATACACTAGATTTTTCTGTACTCCTGTGTTGTGTTATCTCTACTCTGTGGCCTCGAGTCTGCTATTTGCCAGTGACGTTTCATTATGAACCCTATTTCAATCAAGCGGATTATTATTGTATCGTTACAAAATACGTCAAATGTTAAACACACACGATTGACGTGCCACCAATTTTTATTTGTTTTTTTATTTTTATTTATTATCAAACAATTTATACATAATAAAGAAGATATTTCTTGACGCCATAAAAACCGCAGTGGTTTGTCTAGGCGTTGCACATTCGCCATAATTTAATAAAGAGTTTTGTTTTAGATATTTAATATAATGAAAAAAAGATTAACATAAATATCTCTTATTTATTTTACTCTTTTTTTCATTAAATGAACAAAAAAAAATAAAAAAATAGGAATTTGTCGAGTGAATATGATTGACGGTAGGTTCATTTTTATTTTGAACTACTAGATTACTCACAGTAGCAAATATCGACCACTATGATGCCATTGAACTTTCATTTTCGCGACTTTCATTTCATGGGCGATGGTGACCATAAGCTCGTTTGCCCTCTTTTCCTATATGAAACCCCTTATCCCTTAATCCCTGTTTATCGGTCCCTAAATTTTTAATATTTAAGGGTTGGGTTGGACACGCGCCCTTCACCTATAAATCGTTTCATTAAATTCATTGGAGATTTAATTTTTGCGGCTAGTATTGACCTAATTCAATTACCGTATTTGGGGCTTGCCTATTAATTTATATAATGGACCCGAAATGTTTCTCTAGGGTTTTTCTATGACGCTCTCTAGCCATAAATTAATTCATTTGGTTTATTCATAAATCGAATGAATAGCTCGAAAGCACCAACTAGACACATAATGTAATTTATTGCGTATAAACGATTACAAGCGCAGTCGCTGGACATTACTGTACAATTGAGCTCGTAATTTATTATACTAAAATTTTTATTTTAATCGATTTGCATTTCTTTAGGTACATAGAAAAAAATACATAAATTAAAACATGAACTTAAAAGTAACTTTATGCAAGCCTGGTGCAAACATTGCATTTGTAATGAGAAAATAAAATTTTATTACATACTTGCGTGAGGACATCCTACGCTGCGTCCGTGATCTTTAACCGAGAACTTTTCGGTCTCATCGAATTACGCGCCTTCCTGGATGCAAGCCACTTGCTGTATGCCTTTTAGAAATCTTTGGGGAAAGGCTATGTCCAGCAGTGCATGTTCTGCGGCTGAAATAATGATGATGATGACACCTTACTGCGATTACATTTGCGTACCCGCTACGTTAGAGACATTTCACATTAGTTAGAGACATTTGCCGTGTCGCGTCCTCCTTAGTTTTTACAGGTTTTTTGGCTGAAAATCAGCGCTGTGCTTCATGTGTGAGCACAACACATGTCGAGCCAACCCTTTTTGGCACAAGTACTATTTTGTTCTTTTTAATTTTTCACAATTTTAATTACTTTTGTTTATGCTGTTTTTTTATTTTTTAACCTGTTGTTTATGTGTTCTTGTGTCGAATAAATATTTATTCTATTCTATCTCCAACTATAAATGATACAAACGTTGCTGGGGTTTACTCTCCCAGTATTCTCCCCCTGTGCCGATGAGGCAATAATGTTAGCATGCTTAGTGTCGAGTCAATTTGCTATCGCGCTTACAATATTTTTTTTTCCTCTTTATTGTGGCAACAAACAGTCCTTATTGTCTATTATGTTACATTATATATTTTTTACAATTTTTTATCGACCAACAGTGCCGAGAATGTTTAGTTTATTATAATTTGCAATTTGCATCCGCGTACAAACTAGAAGAATCAAACAGAATCCAGTCAGGAGAATTTATTTACAATTAAGTTTTGAACCTAATAAATGAGTTGCTAAAAATATCCACTTCTGAAGTTAAGTCCTCCACGTTGCAGAAATTGTTATTGTAATAGTGCAAACTTCTGATTAGGAAACGATTACTTGTATAGTTTTTTGCTGGAGGTGGAACAAATATGTTTAAATACGAGTTGTTTAAGTGTAGAACACGAGAGGGTTGAATTAAAAATTTAGTTTTAGTGAATAATGGCACAAGATGAGATTTGAAGAAATCCTCGCGCTAAGCTACTCAAAATAGAGCTCAAAGCTAAGCGCTAAGCAAGTTGTCAAAGCGTTAGGATAATTAATGACAATTAACTGTAAAACTACGTTAGTTACAATGAAGAATATTCACATGTGATGGACGGTTTTCAAAATTATATTCAGCCTTATTTCGTGGACATTTTTGTGTAGGTTATATACGTTAAGAACTTTATTTTTTTATTTTAATTTATTTTATTTTATTTATTTATGCGTATAAACTAGCGCTTGACTATGATCCCAACTGGTGTTAAGTGGTGATATAGTCGAAAGATGGTACGCGCTCGTTTAATAAATGCATATTCACTCTACTCTTAAAGGCTCCCATGTCGTACTTGCACTGAAAGACTGATGCCGGCAACTTATTCCACTCCTTTGCTGTACGTACGATGAACGATGACTCACTTCGTTCGGACGCGCGGAACATCGACTAGAAAAGGGTGGAGACCCGCCGAGTGTCTAAACGTCCGAAGTTGGGGGAATTAACTCGTGTAATTCCTGTGTACACTCTCCAAAATGTAATCTGTAAAACATCGAAAGGCTGGCCACTTTGTGCCTGTGCTCAAGACTATCTAGGTGTAGATCTTGATCACCTATCAACTTTATAATTTTATATAATTTTAATACATAATGTATTGCTGTGCTTTTGTCCCGTCAAATAAATAAATACAAATTGTATATAGAAATATTCGGAACGGTAATTTCATGTAAAAAAGTATTTCACTATACTCAATTACCGTTACTACAAACATAATTAATTTAAACTTGGAGCTGATAACAGTTTATTAGTAAGTCATTTGATTCTATTAGAGAATTAATGAATGACATAGACATTAATGGAGTTGTTAGTATACTCTGATTGTCATGGTAACATATTACGGTAATATAGTGAAACATGTTGTTTAGTAAGAAGGGAAACAAGAAAGCATATTTCAAAGAAACTTTCCAATTGTTGAAAAACTTTTTGGACTTTACGACAATAAGCTAACAGTGTCAATGATGGAATGTATATATGGAACGATGAATTGTAATAAATAAAATTGTAGAACAAAAAAAGTATAGTTACTTTGAGTATATATTTTTTATTTTATTTTATTTATGCGTATAAACTAGCGCCATTGACTATGATCCCAACTGGTGTTAAGTGGTGATATAGTCGAAAGATGGTACGCGCTAGTTTAGTAAATGCCTATTCACTCTACTCTTGAAGGCTCCCATGTCGTACTTGCACGGAAAGACTGACGCCGGCAACTTATTCCACTCCTTTGCTGTACGTAGGATGAAAACGATGACTCACTTCGTTCGGACGCGCGGAACATCTAATATAAAAGGGTGGAGACCCGCCGAGTGTCTAAACGTCCGAAGTTGGGGGAATTAACTCGTGTAATTCCTGTGTACACTCTCCAAAATGTAATCTGTAAAACATCGAAAGGCTGGCCACTTTGTGCCTGTGCTCAAGACTATCTAGGTGTAGATCTTGATCACCTATCAACTTTATAATTTTATATAATTTTAATACATAATGTATTGCTGTGCTTTTGTCCCGTCAAATAAATAAATACAAATTGTATATAGAAATATTCGGAACGGTAATTTCATGTAAAAAAGTATTTCACTATACTCAATTACCGTTACTACAAACATAATTAATTTAAACTTGGAGCTGATAACAGTTTATTAGTAAGTCATTTGATTCTATTAGAGAATTAATGAATGACATAGACATTAATGGAGTTGTTAGTATACTCTGATTGTCATGGTAACATATTACGGTAATATAGTGAAACATGTTGTTTAGTAAGAAGGGAAACAAGAAAGCATATTTCAAAGAAACTTTCCAATTGTTGAAAAACTTTTTGGACTTTACGACAATAAGCTAACAGTGTCAATGATGGAATGTATATATGGAACGATGAATTGTAATAAATAAAATTGTAGAACAAAAAAAGTATAGTTACTTTGAGTATATATTTTTTATTTTATTTTATGTAACACGAGGCATGACTACTGACTTATATTTAAAATCAGAGTTTATTGCCCCTTGTCCTTTTTACTCTAAGTATAGTCTGCCTTTTTTTTTTTGTTAACGGGGAGGAAATCTTCAAGAATAGAATCTTCTAGAAGAAACCCCACATAATCCCCGCCTTCTGGGGGGAAGGCGGCGGTTATGTGGGGTTTTTACCCACTAAAACCTCCCCGGTGGCCCTTTCCTCGGTGCATGACGAGGGGCTCCGGGATCTCCAGTGGAACGCACCGGAACCCCTCTGCACTGTGCTCAAGGAGAGCACGTCCCGGGGGGGGAGGTTACTCCCTCCCCCCCTGTGCCCTCATAGTGCAAGGCTACACGGGCCAGCCGATGTCGCCTTCTTCCCGGGTCCACCTTAGTGGACGACAAAGGCCCCCACCCTTGTCGCCCAGTGAACCCGAGGCCCCTTTTAGTCGCCTTATACGACAGGCAGGGGATACCGTAGTCTTATTCTTGAGAGCCCAGAACTACAGGGCTGAAGTATACTTTGCCTTTTTTTGTTAACGGGGAGGAAATCTTCAAAAAGATACCCCGCCTTCTGGGGGGAAGGCGGCGGTTATGTGGGGTTTTTACCCACTAAAACGTCCCCGGTGGCCTTTTCCTCGGTGCATGACGAGGGGCTCCGGGATCTCCAGTGGAACGCACCGGAGCCCCTCTGCACTGTGCTCAAGGAGAGCACGTCCGGGGGAGGTTACTCCCTCCCCCCCTGTGCCCTCATAGTGCAAGGCTACACGGGCCAGCCGATGTCGCCTTCTTCCCGGGTCGACCTTAGCGGACGACAAAGGCCCCCACCCTTGTCGCCCAGTGAACCCGAGGCCCCTTTTAGTCGCCTTATACGACAGGCAGGGGATACCGTAGTCTTATTCTTGAGAGCCCAGAACTACAGGGCTGAAGTATAGTCTGCCTATGCTATGTCTAGTTCAAAAATTTTTTTTTATACAATTTGGTCTTATCATATACATTTCTTGGTCTTATCATATTTAGTTAATTTAGTTAATAAGTATTTATTAGTTCTTTTATTTCCTTATTTTTCTTCTTAATTTAAATTTTGTTGATAGTGTTTTTGTTTTTTAAGTGTTGCACGTTAAAATAATAATGATAATAATTTGCGGATAATGTTGTTGGTAGTGCAGTTACATATTTTATTTCTATTATGTCTTTTATAATATCAATTGTGCTATTGTTTATTGTCCCAAATAAAGAGAAAAAATCTTTACATTTACTTTTTAATATTACAATTTTACATAATTACTTATTTTCTATTTTAACTGTTTTAACACTCTTACTCTATGTGGTTTTTTATTTTTCTGACACTCTCTACTTTGAGTATATTACGAAGTGACTCAGATTTGAGAAAAAGGAAATCCGTATGTTGATCATGTTATATATCCTGGTATATGAGGATTTAGGTCAATTCTAATTCTAATTAATGACCGTTGATTCGTAAAGTCGGGCATTCAAAATTAGATTTCAATTGAAAGCGACAAGTTTTTCTTTTGAAATATACTATAATACTATTATTGTGTAACGTTAATTATATTATATTTATTTAATGCATTAACATATTGAAATATTTACAATATATATAATATATAAACTATAATATGACAGGGAAACCTACATCTCAGAGACATATTTCCAAGACGTGAAGTCTGTCATCCCGGCAACGTCCGCGTGGCGGACTATGCCCTTATACTTTTTCTTAGATAGTAGACTGCCAACTGTATATATTAATAAATAAGATTCTATTTATTATCTATATGCACATAAATAATACTGATAGAACAAGATGTTCTTTCAGTATTGCTATCGTTTAAAATTAATCTAACAAAAATTTCGCAACCGATAAATGTTACAATGAAGTCCAATATACTGTCCCACTGTTGGGCACAAGCCGTCTCTGTAAAGTGAGTGAGTATTATGGGACAGTCCGCATTGGTAGAGTTCACATGGTTTCCTCACGATATTTTCTTTCTTCGTGTAAGCGTTTCACCGCTTATCGTGATTCGGTACATAAATTTGCGACACACAATTTCATTGGTACCGGTACCGTGCATCAAAGTCGGGCTGCTAGAGTACTCTTTGAGACGAAATGGAAACTGAGCTGCCACAGTTCTTGAGAATACATTCTTCTTCGTCGGTATCACTCTTGATAGAGTAGTGATCATAACCAGGAAACCAAGGAAAACCGTAAAAGTCTTAAATTTACATCAAGTATGTGCGCCATAAATCGACGGATAACTGAATATCACGCCAATCAATCGATGATTGATTTTTTATTGGAAAGAATGTACTATAAAGGGTAGTTTGATGAGAGTTTGGTAAAGGTCTGATTATTTTTATTTCGTAATCCTAAGATAATTCGTAAATACAAACAGGGCTCCGCGCGTAATAGAGTTTAACGTTTGATGCTATTTGATTTTTGTGTTTGCTCGTAAATATACTTATATAAGAAGAGATGGTATTTAATATATTTTGTAATTTCCAGGGTTGTCTGCCAATAGAAGCGGCGAGCGATAGTGACGAGGAGCCAGCACTGAAGCAGCCCCGGCTCTGCAGACGAGGCTCACCGCGCCGGCTGCGCACACCACAGCCTCGACCGAGGAACCATTCACTCGACAGCCGACAGTCTGCCTCCGAGGTATTTATTCGTCTCCATCACCTTAAAACAATTTGAACTTCAAAATAAAATTAAACTTTTTTACGCACGCTTGACTTGGGGCGTAAACTGGTGAGTGCGTTATGAAAAGTGTGATCGGGCGAGAGGGAAGTTGAAAGGGAGATATATCCCTATCCTATAATATAAGATAATAAAGATAGAAAGAGTGAGCGTTACTGTACGCGCAAGAGAGAGTAGCGCGCACACACATTTTCTTTCTTTCTTGAACGATCGAGTATACAATATATTTTGTGTATATATTATAGATATATACATACATATAGCTAAAGAAGGTTTGCTTTAGTCGTGTGGCCTAAATCTTTAAAGAAAAAACATTTCTAATGCTTTTCAGTTTGTGTACTTTTCATCTAGAGAACTAATATCGTTACCTTAAGTCAGCGATTCGCAACTTGTACGTTAACCTTTGGGTAGCTTGGAGTACGCATGTTCCCATTGGGGGTCTATAATACGTAGATTTAAATTAACGTTAATACCATGAGGTCGGAATTGTAAAACATAGCATCTTCACTTTTCAAGTTTTATTTAGGGAGTTTTATTTGCGAAAAAAGATTGGAAACGTTACATTAAGTAAAATTTTAACTAGTGTTATGTTAAAATCCGATAGCGAACACTTATTATTTAGACATAAATATTTCATTTATTGATATCATAATATACAAAAACAATATAATAATAAATAATAATAAAATCTTTATTTTCAAAAACAAAAACATATAAAACAAGTATACAATGTTTGGATCTTCTTTTAAGTATAAAATATACTTGTGCCAGAAGATCCAGCTCTTCCTTAACCATATCATCTATTTTTTTTGTTTTATAGTTAATTAGTTTAAAGTAATTATATGTATTTATGTGTGTGTGTGTGTGTCAGTGTATGTGAATGTGTGTATTTATGTGAGATTACAATAAAAATTTACAAAAAGATATTATTGAAACTGGTATCGTAATATTGCCTCCGTGTCCTCATAGGCCAAACTTTCCAGCTACTTTAGTAAAGATGCTTTACAGTCGTGTCAGTTTAAAGCATTATACATATATATATATATATATATATATATATATATATACATATATATATAATATAGCAAATAAACAGAATTAAAGAAAAATAGTACAATTAAAGGAAGGAAAAGACAAATAGGATATGATGCCAACATTGAACAACGTCTCAGTATGTCGCAAGGATGCGATAGCGCTGATTTTCAGTCTTGCCCAGGACTACCCAAAGTCGTGAGCGTAGTTTTAAGGTAGTATCGCACCTTTACATGACATTAATACAAAGTGGAATAATTGCCATGTAAAGGTGCCAGGAAATTAGTATTTTAAGAGTCAATTTTCACTTTTACCTATGCATTATTGTAATTAGGTATTCCATGCCTAGCAGCTTTGAGCCTCTAATATATAATTACAAAGTTATTCAAAAATGTTGATCTATTTTCTAACATGAAGAAAAACCGATTCAGCGTTGTTTCCTAACATTTATTTACTATCTCGCTACACAGGAGGAACCGGATGATGTGCTGACGTGCACGTGGCAAGGATTAGTTCCGGAGTGCGAGTGGCAGCATCAGGGCAGGTTCCACAGAATGGAGCGCAACGACGAGCACCTCGTGCCTGACGTCACGGACGGCCATTTAGTCACCACCGCACACAACCGCCTGAACGGTGTGTTAACATTTTGAATTGATTTTTAACCGGCTTCAATAAAGGGGGTTCTCAGCTGACAAATCAATAATCAGTATCATGCCCAACAAATAAATATCATGCCAATTGTTTTTGATGATTCCTTTTTTTTGTTGGAGAGTTTGATTGGTTCTTATTAATTCTATTTCCTATTATTCCTACGATAATTCGGAAACACAAAGAGGGCGTTCGCGCGTAATAGCATTTAACGTTTAATTCGATTTGAGGTCGGTGTTTGTTTTGTTTGTCAAGGATGTGGTGAAACCAATCAAAATTTTAATGGGATCTAGGCATATGAACGTGTTGGCATAGAAGTTTAGAGTTCCGAAGATACACCAGACAACTTCTATTGGGCGGCAAATCATCCTAATATGGTTCTACTTCAGAAATAAACGAGAGCGTCCGCGCAAAGTAGCATTTAATGTTTATTAACGTTTGATTTTCAATTTATTTATTTATTTATTTAATTAATAAATAAATAAATAACTTACTTTTGTTTATGTTGTTTTTTTGTCTTGCACCTGTTGTCTCTGTGTTATTGTGTCGAATAAATGTTCTATTCTATTCTAGTTCTTCTAAATATACTTGTTTTAAAACAAACTACCATGGCACATCTATATTCATTAAAATTAGTTCAACTCAGCGCAGTTATTCTTCGCTTGTGACTGCCGGTCTTAAATTTTAATCGATACGAAGACTAGATCCTATACCTAGTCTGGATGAGACATCGATTTGGAACAAATTTTTATTGATAAAGTGAGTTCATGTTAAAAGTCTTCACCTCTGGTTATTTTATTAGGGTAATAGTAGTATTTATACTAGAAACCGGGGTAGCTCAGTGCGAGTCGTAGTAGCAGTGTCCGGGCGGTGGCCTCAAGTTGCGTAATACGTTAGCAACCCGAGTTCGATCCCCGGTGCCGGCACCAATAGAATTTGTTGTTGCAATTTTATGTACTGATTTACCACGTGCTCGACGGTGAAGGAAAACATCGTGAGGAAACCTACAAGTCTTAGAAATTTTTCCTTAAACATGTGAAGTCTCCCAATTCGCACTAGGGCCGCGTGGCGTACTATGCCCTTATACTCCCTTTACAGAGAAGGCCTGTGCCCAGCAGTGGGACATATATAAAGGCTGTAATTTTAACTTTATGTATTCTAGAAAGGAAAACTAACTACTTCTGTAGATAGACAGGTCATTAAGCGTCCTATTTGATTGTTTTATACGTTTAGTTAATCTAACTTTCATAATATTTTCATTCGTCTATTATAGAAAGTTGAATCATTTCCCATTGATCTCATGCGATTTCTATAAATGGTTAACAAAGAGTCAATCAATAACAAACCATCTTGTGAATGTAAATTACGCATCCGACTTTCCATTTTCTCACACAGATCGCGCTTGACGACCGTCGCTCGTGCAATTTGCATAAATAAACAATGAGTCGTTGAATCGATTACTAGTGACAATATTGTTCGAATACCGACGTTTGAAAACAAACAAACAAACAAACAAACAAACAAACAAACAATGTACAAGTATAGAACGAATCTTACCATTCACTTCTGTCCTTTGCAGGCCTCAGTACACAAGAGACAGAGACGATGAACTTCCACGAGCAAATCAAAACGCCACCCACGGTTGTGAAGAGAAAACATCGTGAGGAAACCTACTAGTCATAGACATTTTTCCTCAAACATGTAAAGTCTGCCAATTCGCAATAGGGCCGAGTGGCGTACTATGCCCTTATACTCCCTTTACAGAGAAGGCCTGTGCCCAGCAGTGGGACATATATAAAGGCTGTGATTTTAACTTTATGTATTCTAGAAAGAAAAACTAACTACTTCTGTAGATAGACAGGTCATTAAGCGTCCTATTTTATTGTTTTATACGTTTAGTAAATCTAACTTTCATAATATTTTCATGGGATCTAGGCATATGAACATGTTGGCATAGAACTTTAGAGTTCCGAAAATAAACCAGACAACTTCTATTAGGCGGCAAACCATCCTAATATGGTTCTACTTCAGAAATAAACGAGAGCGTCCGTGCGAGGTAGCATTTAATGTTTATTAACGTTTGATTTTCAATTTTTCACAATTTACTTGTGTTTATGTTGTTTTTTTGCGTTGCACCTGTTGTTTCTGTGTTCTTGTGTCGAATAAATGTTCTATTCTATTCTAGTTCTTCTAAATATACTTGTTTTAAAACAAACTACCATGGCACATCTATATTCATTAAAATTAGTTCAACTCAGCGCAGTTATTCTTCGCTTGTGACTGCCGGTCTTAAATTTTAATCGATACGAAGACTAGATCCTATACCTAGTCTGGATGAGACATCGATTTGGAACAATTTTTTATTGATAAAGTGAGTTCATGTAAAAAGTCTTCAACTCTGGTTATTTTATGAGTGTAATAGTAGTATTTATACTAGAAGCCGGGGTAGCTCAGTGCGAGTCGTGGTAGCAGTGTCCGGGCGGTGGCCTCAAGTTGCATAATACGTTAGCAACTCGAATTCGATCTCCGGTGCCGGCACCAATAGAATTTGTTGTTGCAATTTTATGTACTGATTTACCACGTGCTCGACGGCGAAGGAAAACATCGTGAGGAAACCTACAAGTCTTAGAAATTTTTCCTCAAACATGAAGTCTGCCAATTCGCACTAGGGCCGCGTGGCGTACTATGCCCTTATACTCCCTTAGAGAAGGCCTGTGCCCAGCAATGGGACATATATAAAGGCTGTAATTTTAACTTTATGTATTCTAGAAAGGAAAACTAACTACTTCTGTTGATAGACAGGTCATTAAGCGTCCTATTTTATTGTTTTATACGTTTAGTTAATCTAACTTTCATAATATTTTCATTCGTCTGTTATAGAAAGTTGAATCATTTTCCATTGATTTCATGCGATTTCTATAAATGGTTAACAAAGAGTCAATCAATAACAAAACATCTTGTGAATGTAAATTACGCATCCGACTTTCCATTTTCTCACACAGATCGCGCTTGACGACCGTCGCTCGTGCAATTTGCATAAATAAACAATGAGTCGTTGAATCGATTACTAGTGACAATATTGTTCGAATACCGACGTTTGAAAACAAACAAACAAACAATGTACAAGTATAGAACGAATCTTACCATTCACTTCTGTCCTTTGCAGGCCTCAGTACACAAGAGACAGAGACGATGAACTTCCACGAGCAAATCAAAACGCCACCCACGGTTGTGAAGAGAAAAAAACCAGTGGACACGTCCAAATTCAATCAAACCGATAGGAAATCGAAAAATTGTGCCACGTTCTACTTCAGACATCACGACACGGATTCGGATGGCCGGCAAATGGTCGAAACAGATGAGAAATCACAGGAGTCGTCGGAAGAGGAGTGGACTTACGTCGGCAATCCGAAGATTGCGAATGAAGATTCCACTGATCTGATGACGTCATCTGTAGAAATCCAATGCGAACTACCTCTAGACGAGAAAAAGGAAAAATCACCTTCTCCCAAACCGAAGCTAGAGTCGACAACACCGGACTTACTTAAAGTGGAGGCTAGATGTAAAGATATTGAAAGACTAGTGATACAGGCGGAGGAACTAGTTCAAAAGCAGGCACAGAATCAGATGGCAAAGAAGAAAAGTTCTAGAAGTTTCAAACCATTAATGTTGGACGAGGAAGGGAAATCCGTTAGCAGGGTGAAGATGTCTCGCATAAAGGAATGGTTAAATCAGAGCACGGAAGGCGAACGTTCGAAGAATGATAGCAGTCAGGTATGTATTTCTTTTGATAATTTTCCATCAATTGAAGGAATTACGGTTACCTCTTTTATAAAATTCTCTGCTACGCTTGCGGACATAATTATGAATTAAATTATGAATTTTTTTGGATGAATTAACACAGCTGACCAGAGAGGCTGGCCTTTACTGTTTCACTGGAATGAGAGGCAGCTAGCTAACCTCGGCGGACGGTTACTTTATGCGTTAGCAGTCTGATCCGAGGGCGCCTGATGGGGCCGAACCACGACTCGGTCGGAAGCTATTTTATTATTTCAGCTAAATGGGACAATCTTTTTTTATTTATTTTTTTTTTTAACGGGGAGGAAATCTTCAGAAGATACCCCGCCTTCTGGGGAAGGCGGTGGTTATGTGGGGTTCTTACCCACTAAAACCTCCCCAGTGGCCCTTTCCTCGGTGCATGACGAGGGGCTCCGGGATCTCCAGTGGAACGCACCGGAGCCCCTCTGCGCTCTCACTGTGCTCAAGGAGAGCACGTCCCGGGCGGGGAGGTTACTCCCTCCCCTGTGCCCTCGCAGCGCAAGGCGACACGGGCCAGCCGATGTCGCCTTCTTCCCGGGTCCACTTTGGTGGACGACTCAGGCCCCCTACCCTTTCGCCCAGTGAACCTGAGGCCCTTTAGGCAAGGAATACCGTAGTCTGGTAAATGGGACAATCTAAGCTAAACTAACTTATATGCCACTTCGGGAAACGTTGGCGCTGGGAGAAGTGACCGAAGAAACTCGAACAACGCACCTAATCCTATCAAATGGGTGTATTTTGGATGGTTTATTGCGTCTTATCTGCATTGGTTGCGAGTAATCTAGCATATTAATCTGCGTCAACTTACAGAAGCTTCTTCTAATTTGAAAGACAAATAATTAACTTGTTGATATAACGTACTAAATTAAGAATCGTTAAAAACGATATAATGTAATGTTAATCGATTGATGAAAAAGTTTCTTAGCAGAATTTGATAATCAATCCTATTGAATGCTATGATCTGTATAAATTTTGTCAGCCCGAAATCTCTCACCGATATCGTAAGTCGTGAAATATATTATATACAGTACTAATTACTAAATCACAGATCATTCTCCCGGGAATATAAAATTTATTACTTATTTAATTTATCAACCGACTTCAAAAGATGGAAGTTCGTCGAGAATTTAGTAGAGAAAGGCATATAAGTGGCCGCACTTACAACAAGATTGTTAGAATGTTTGCAATCTCGAAAAACCGTCCAGATGTCGGCTTAAAGAATTGGGCTATTGTCGGTAACCCTTTATCAATGTGGAGCTCGCGGTAACGTACGGACCACAAGCAAAGGGTAACCCCTCCGATTCCAACTCCAAGCTGCGTTGCAGTTCTATCACCGTCTAGGTCAGTTCCATAATGCGTCTGGCAATCAGGGCTAACTGCTCTACGGGGACATGACATAGAAGAAATTGCCAAAAAATCGAATCGAATTTAAAAATTATATCAATATAAATAGTTTATTAAAAAATCTTATGATAATAATAAACAACCACCAAACCAAGGAGCAACGTGCCTCGTCATGATTCTGAATGACTTGTTCTGAATTACCTATGGATTTGTTTATAGGCGGCATGCGCGAAGACTGGCTCGCGTACGTCATAACGGGACGTATGACTACTTTGTAAAGTAACACCTTATTACAAAAGGACATTTTTCTTTTACGCGTCAGTATTAGACATCTATTTGCCGTAGAATTTTCCTTGTCTAGACTCCTTCTTGTCATTGTTAGTTGAAGCACGGCTCTAACAATATTGTATACATATCAATTTTATATCTATTCCAATAGCGTTCGTTCATACAAATCTTTACAACCCTCTTCAACTGCCACAATTGTATTATTCTTCCAATTTACGTTCAACCGAAAATCGACCCTGTTACCTGACGTGAAGACTTGTTTTTCAGTGTACGGAGAGTTACGACGCGTCGGGTGAATACACCACAGAAAGCGAAGTGGACACATCGTTGACATCTGAAGAGCGCAACTTGCATTCGTCGATGGACATGAGTACATCTACATGTACCGTCACCCCGACACACCAGGCCAAGGTAAAACGACCTCACTGCCTATGTGTTAGGCTTCAATTTAAAGCGCTTTCTTTTGTTGTGTTTAAACATAACGATGTGATTAACAATGATGATTTAAGCTTCTCTCATAGGCTTTAATATTACGTCCTTATTTTGTCATTTTATATTTTAAAACAGCGCTGTTACTATATTCTATATCTTAAACATAAATCTTAGCAAGGTGAACTTTTTTTACGAAAATCAACAAAAATTGAGAAGAACTTACATTATAGGACATACGTGGATTTATGGTAGTATCTATATATACAGTATTCACATCGAGCTAGTATTTTATCGTGTCTAGAGGCGCCTAGGACATCATCCCTAGATGATAGAGCCGTTAAACAAGTTTCTAATGACAACGGATTTACATAATAAATAAAAAATATAATTCTTGTGACGTTTATTTAATATCGAAATATTCCAGTAATTTTCTCCACATTTCTTCCTGTCATACTGATTTTATGCATAATTCTACCTTTAACGCAATAAGACTCTGGAATGCGCTGCCAACAAATGTACGTACAGCTGGAACTAAATCTATTTTCAAACATTTACTATGGAAGCTTTACCTAAGCAAGGAATAGTTTGACAATTGCTGTCCCTATCCATCTATAATTATATATATATATATATGTATCTATTTATTATTATATATAATTATTATGTTCATATATTTAATTTATTTGTAAGTAGGTATGTATATTATATATGCATGCATTTATTATAGTTTTCTTTTATTTATTATTTTCTCACATAGCTTGCACCCGTTACTTTGTCTCTACACAACCCCAAGGTAGACTGGCAGAGAATGCCTACTGGCATTAAGTCCGCCTATGTGTACCTTTTTTTTGTATTGCGTGCAAATAAAGAGTAAATAAATATCCAATACCCAGTGGACGGTAAATTACATGAAAACGAATTTAATTATTGTAAATAGATTTTAGTATTTATTAGTCAGTGATAGCCTAGCGTCTAAGCAGACTACTATGTGATAGTCGTGAAGTCGAATTCCAAATAGCTTGTAGGTACTAATGAATTGCAGTTTTTCGGTTTTGTAAGTACAAAAAATTGCTTGACAAAAATTTGTGCCCTGTGTTTGTCGATGGGTATTCCCCTGCCTTTTTTTTGAAAACAGATTAGCTAGAGAAGCTAACATTGATTGTTTTATTGGATTGAGAGGTGGCATAGCTCTTGAAAAAATAGAAAGAACTATGCAGAAAGAGCTATACTCGGCATTTCTCTAAGGGATAGAATCCGAAACGAATAAATTCGTTTGAGTTTAAAGGTAGTCGACATAGCTCTTACAAGTGGCAGTGGGCCGGCCACATCTCACGAGTTAGTGACGGCATATGGGGGAGGAAAGTCTTGGAATGGAGGCCGCGCATAGGCCGGAGAAGCGTAGGGCGTCCTCCCGGACCGACAACTTATAAGGATAGCTGGAATTGGCTAGATGCGGAAAGCAGAGGATCGTATATCATGGAAGGCATTAGGGAAGGCCTAATTCCAGCAGTGGATAGACACAGGCTGATGATGATAATGATGATAGCTTTTAGGTCGATTAGGCTGAACCTTTATAGTAACACAACACAAGGGTCCGGATAGGAGATATGATAAGGGATCACTTATGGCATCTACTAAGCTCGGTCATAATAAAGCTACCTCTGCCTGTCCCGCCAAGAGGACGTTAGAGCTTATTAATTATATATTTTATTTATATGCCATATAATTTAATAATTTCTAGCCACATCTCGTATTGTGATTAACAAACTGACTCACTAACAATTAGGTGCAGCTGCGTAAGAAGCGCGGTGGGCCCCGGCCGTGGTCGGTCTCGTGCCTGTCGCAGCTGCCCGCCGCACAGGACGCCATCACGCACAACATGTCTATATCCGAGTCCGCGCTCAACACCCTCGCCTCGCCGCAAAGGGTAACCCCCTCCGATTCCAACTCCAAGCTGCGTGGCAGTTCTACCACCGTCCAGGTCAGTCCCATAATGCCTCTGGCATCCAGGGCTAACGGCTCTACGGCGACATGATAGAAGAAATAGGTGCCAAAAAATCGATCGAATTAAAAAAAAAAATTAAAAATAATTTGCATGCATGTGCATTGACGGCCTTTGTGAAACGAGTAGGATCGTTTGACAGTCAGACAGATGTACTTGTATCTTGGAAAGTTGGTGCCGGTAGTCAGGCGTGAAACTGTATAACTCTTTTAAGTATGCCACGATTTTTGAGACCAATTTGGCCTTGCCTTGATATATGATGCTCGATATATCGGCGCTGAGGATTTCAATATTGGACGATGCGACTAAGCGAGCTTACATCTTTTTGAGGTTAAATAGGACTAGGTTTATGGTTATGTGGTTAAGAAGAATGGTAAAGAAATCGGCGGACAATACATAAAAGATATATTAATATATATATATATATGTGTTTGTATAAATTCCATGTAAACGTAGTATTGCGCACGCACGATGGGTCGTCCTGCGCCCTGCTGAAAATCAGCGCTGTCACATTCTTGCGACGGCATATGCTGAGACGGCGTCTAATATTGGCATCATATCTTATGTCCTATTTGTCCGTTTTTTTCTTTCTTTAATGTATTTTTTTATTATATTTTTGGTCTTTTTATGTGTTACTCTGTACAAATAAAGAATATGTCTTCGTCTATGTCTATGCTGTTTATACTACTATTGTTGTTAAAAATTGTCCTTTCCCAGGGCCACGTGTCAAGTACGAACACAATGACGGAGGCCTGCACGTCGTGCGTAGAGGCGAACGACAAGCAATGCTGGCTCCGGCGTAAGAGGCTCAAGTTGCGTAAGCACAACGCTTCCGAGCGGAGGGACAGGCTCGTCAAGTCACTCTCCTTCTGCGGCAGACTGAGCCCTGAGATAGAGGATAAGAACGAGAGAAGCGCCGCCAGCGACCCTGCCACTAGTAGAAAGAATAGGTATGTGTATTCATTATGCCCCAGTTCTATAAATGCTACTTTACTAAAACATTCGGTGGTCTGTCTACCTCCAAATTACAAGGGCTTGTGTAAATTACACTGCATAGGCTGAATGTCGAGAGAGATAGAATTTTGAGCATGGTCGCGATCATCTAAGAAACATATTTAATATTTTATATACTTGTATAAATAATATTGTAATAATAAATAAATAATTATATATATGTATATATATATCTATATAAAAAACTGTTTAATATTTCTTTGTACATAATTCGATAATGTATATATATATATAATTTGCTATGGAAAAGCGAGATTTTCTGACACAAGCATATTTTCATGCTTACTAGAAGGTCTCGGCCAAAATTTGTAAATAGACAAGCATGTATGGAAAAAAACATTTATTTTTAAATCATCAGTCATTAGGAAACGACTACAAATTAAAGACTACATCAAATAGACTCTGATAAAATCAATACAAATTATGAAGACGCCCTACCCGTTTCGTCACTTACTATCATTAAAAAACGTCTGGAGTACCTTTCCTATCACATACACGCATTGTGCATAGTCGTCCGCCAATGTGGTGTGCGTATTACATCGGCCCAAAGAATTACTGACGAAAACCCTCCTAGACAACCGTCCTTCACCAAGATAGAAATAGATGGTCCGTCCGGGTCCGTTAGTAGTCAACCTTACTAATGGACCTGGCGTAGCTTACCCACCTTCACCATGGAAGCATGGAAGCAAGGATGACATTGGTCTTCACTTTGATATATTATTTTTATTTATTAGATATTAACACACTGTAAATTACAGATTTGACACAACATCGACGTCCGGCAACGAAAGCGACGAGGAACTAATCAAACAGCAGCTAGCCACCATCGCCCACCTACGCAGGAGTATCGAGAAGACGCACATCACCGCCAAGGAACCAGACAGTGCCATCCCTGAACAGAACGAACCAGAAACCGTGACGCCAAGCTTTAAATTGGGCCCGGAAGGTGGACCGGTGAGACCGAGACTGGCCAAGAGTACGGAGAGAGAGAGATCCTTCTTGGCACTGAGCTTAGGAGATCCAAGCCAGCTGTGGGATCTGAGTATAGACAAGGATTCTGATGTGGACAAGAGTGTGACTGCCGGCACTGAGGAACATAGCTCGTTTTCAGAGCAGGCTTGGGACTTTTATCAGGTACGGATTTTTGTAGTGTGTAAAAGTGCAGTGCTCAATAGATCAAGAAGGCTTTGCTCTCCAAATACAGTATTAGGGGGTACAATCCGCCAAGCACCCTAATGCGGATTGGCACACGCCCTAGGCATTTCCCATGTTCTAATTCTAAAAAAAACTTTAGATAATGTTGACCAGACAGCTTTGTTGTCAAATATGATTTGTTTCGTCACCGACGAGCGCAAAACGATAATACCATTTATCACAAAACAATCTTTAGTATAATTGAACGATAAACATACATACTTTTCATATCATAATACTATTGATATTTAACTCAGACACTGATTGTACATTTCTGATCCAACAGGAAAAATACAACTCGGAACCTTATTCAGAAGCACCAGATTCGGATGCTGCGCGCAGACTACTGGAATTCGGCGACGACTACCGCGCCTACCTCGACTCCCAATCCGACTGCTGCTCGAGCCTCTCAGCTCACCCAGAGCAGGACCCCAGTCCCACCGGCACACGCCGACGTAGACCTCCCTCCGAAATGTCCCGCGAACGAAGCCTGCCCCGGTACAAACGTCCTACACGAACCTCTCCCGTAGAGACACCACTTCGTAAACCCAAAAAGTCAATCAGTAGCGCGGAGCGCAAAAAAATCCTCCTCGACAGCCTAGAAAAGTCCAGAAACAGCGCCGAGAGCAACGAAAGCCGAAGGCGCAAGCCATCCGAGAGCGAACGCAAAAGCAAACGCTCTCCTGAATTCGACCTTCTCAATATCCAAGCATTGAGTAGGAGACGTCACAGTTCTAACATCACCAGTGACGAAGTTAACAGCTCCTTGGAGTACACCGAAGTGAACAACCGACCCGACATCTTAGACTCTTTGAATAGAAGGAGAAAGAATACTGAAAAAGATGGGGAGAGCGAATTACAAAAAGTAGCGTTGTCAGAGTTAAGGCGTAGGTCGACAGAGGGCGCTGATTCTGAAGAATCTTCCAGCCCTAAGAAGCACAGTAGGAGAAACTGGGAAGGCGACTCCGATTCGGAAGAGGAAGTGAGGTCACTAATACGGAGATCTAGTTCGCAGTTGGAGGTCACCGAGGCGGCGATGGCGAGGCAAGACTCGTCCCCGGACCTCCTGCGAGCATTCGACTACGTAAGGACACAATTCGATACAGATTATAGTTGCTATACCGAGGCGGAAGATGATTTATCCTCTTGCGTTACTGCCCGCCGGCCCGCATGTTTGAGGGCCAGAATCTGTCTGGCTGTAGCTGCCTTCTCAATTTTAGTCATAGTCTACATACATCTACAATGACATTTGGCTTTGGCTTGTGTGATATTTATCCTTATATATATAAGTAAATTCATTAAGTACGCTGCGATTGTCAGATCAACCAGAAAAGTGCACTAAACCTAAAAAAAATTGTGCACAACATTGAATATTGAGTATGAATTAATTATTCCAGTCTAGATCAACATATAAAGTTTTTAAAAAAAGAAAACTACAAAGAATTGCAACATTTTACGGTACTGCAATTATAATTAATTAAAAATTGGCAATCTCAGAGCTTCTTGTTCGTTTCATAATCATATTATACATTTATTTCTCAAAACTGGAAAACGAACAAAAAATTTTCCTTAAGGTTCGATAACGGTATTTTTAACCTATTAACCTGTTGCGAAAAATTACGAAGGATACGTATAAAATAGTGTTTTTTTGCGTCAAAAGCATTCCATTTGTAAACATTTTGAACGTAGATTTAGTTTTATATTGTACAAATTGTGGCATTTATATTGAAATGCGAAAGTCTGACAAGCGCAGTTTATATAATATATTCACTAAACTTATTGTATCTGAAGGTTTCGCACATAGACAGGGCCCTTATATATAATTTATTGCTCAAAATCGTAAACTAATACACTACGTATGTATTAATTACGCATGCGTGCGTTCACTAGATAAATCTCTTGTGAATTCTTAAAGTATATATGAAATAAATATAACCCAAATATAAGAAATATTTGTAAGAATAATTAATAACATTCATAAGCTCTCCTTTTTAATCCAATCGAGGTAAACAGAGAGACATAGCCCATCTATGTACGTTAATCTTTAATTGTATTATATTCCCCTTTGACATCTGTCATATCAACAATTTTAACAGCCATCAGCCAGAGAGAGTCTCCTAAACCAATAATGTCACAAGTATACTTACTAATAAAAACCAAAATCGACTTCAAATAGAATAGGAATTTTATGAAACAAAATTAATCAGAACCTTTCTTTCCAATAAAAATGATATATTGCAAATTTAAGACTTAATGGTTTTCTCGTGGATGCCACTGTCAGAACTGGACCGAAATTAAACGGGACCTACATGGGAAGTACTAGCTTTTGAGTAAAAACCATCAAACTCGGTCCAGTCAGTCGAATTACCTGATAACAAACATACAGGCGGGTTTAAACAGTCCAAGCCGAGGTTACCCCTCACCTGGGGGGCCCTTGTGTCGAGTTACTAGCGATAGAGGTTCATGCTAAGCGATCTAAGAGCTATGCCACCTCTCAATCCGGTGAAGCAGTCAAGGCCAGCTTCTCTGGATAATCTATGTAGTTCGTCATTAAAAAAAACATACAGGCGAATTGAGAAACTCCTCCTTTTTTGAAGTCAGTTGAAAATGAACGTTCAGTGACATCACAATTATCGTTTATTTTCACATTTACCAATACATTTTAATCTATTAATTATCAAATAATCAAAAAATTCAGTTTAAAATTTCATATTAAAAAAATTAATTAGTAGATTACGGTTTTTTGCACATTGACTTCAATTGAATTGTAATAGGTTAGTAATTGTGAAATGTCATTGGCAATTGGATGACTGTGGCACAGATTGTTGATTTGACAGTTGCCGTAGACCCAAAATAACACCTTTACTAAAGTATATCTAACCCTTAACATTCAAAGATCATTTATTGTCAAAGTGAAGACCACATTTATCTATATTTTGTCTGGTGTGTTTTATTTCCCTTATTTTTATTTGTTTAATTTTCTATATACTAACCGTGTTTTGATGGCCTTGTGTTTGTGATTTGTGTAGCTACAATTTTTTTAACTAACTGCTTGTTTTATTTTATTTTTTATAGTTTTTATTATCTTCTTAAAAAATATATCCTATTTATTTTTGGTGGTGATAACTTGGTGCTAGATCACACCTAACTTATAGATTTATTTCGGTAACATACATATAACTATTTAAATGCGGAGTTACAAGGCAGAATTTTCGCATAAACAGTTACCAGTGAAAAAAAAAACAACTGAGTTCTGATTGCATTGACAGCTGTCACTTTTGAAGCTTTCACCGCGGTTCGGAAATCTAGCTAGAATTGATATTTAAATTATTTTATTTATGATCTTAGTTAAATAACTGAAACGAGAGTTCTTGTCATTGCGTGATATAATTTTAAACTGTAACCATTAGGAGATTCGAGGTTATTTATTATATAATTTTTTTAAATGATAACTTAGGTCTCGGATAACAATATGATACTTATGTGATTTGACTGAACTCCGCAATATCTCACAATGTAGCTTTGTAATGTACTAATTATGTTGATTAGAGTTAGGTTGTTAATTGATTTTTTTTTTTACAAACATGTTAAAAATTAAAGTGAACTTTGTATAATTGTTTACAACAATAAATATGTCAGTTTTGAAAGTAAAAAATGGAGTTTCAGTCAATTAACACCCTTCTCTATAAACAGAAAGAATATATTTACCGCGAAATACGTAGTGAATGTGATGTTTTGAATTTAAATTTTTCCTATAGACCTTTGGGGCTGTTTAACTCGCTTCTCTAATATGTGTGTTGGCATGTGATTTTCTTTTTCGCTTATGCACTTCTGTAAAAAAAAAGTTTTTTTTTTCAAATAACGCCATATTTTAAAATTTTACAACTGTTATCGCGATATAAATTTTGACTTTAATTTTCAACGCATTGACTTCTTCCCAATGCAACCAGGGGAGTCATGGAAACGTCATGAATTTAAAATCAAATTTTAACCGCGACAAGATCTGTTACACTTGTTCTAATTTTGATTTTAAATTCAGTATGGAACATCGCGTCAATAAATGAATTGAAAAAAGGTTAATAAATTAATTATTGTCAACTTAATATTATGTTCATTAAATCAAATTTTAACCGCGACAAGATCTGTTACACTTGTTCTAATTTTGATTTTAAATTCAGTATGGAACATCGCGTCAATAAATGAATTGAAAAAAGGTTAATAAATTAATTATTGTCAACTTAATATTATGTTCATTAAATCGAATTTCACTTTAAAAAGAAAAGCTTACTCGTCTTCGGTAGTTAAAGTTTTTCACATTCACACAAAATGTCGCATGGTTTGCATTTAAGGCACGTTATATGAAATGGAAACTTATATATTATATATATAAAGGCTGTAACTTTAATTAATTATTGTCAACTTAATATTATGTTCATTAAATCGAATTTCACTTTAAAAAGAAAAGCTTACTCGTCTTCGGTAGTTAAAGTTTTCACATTCACACAAAATGTCGCATGGTTTGCATTTAAGGCACGTTATATGAAATGGAAACTTATATATTATGTCTCCACAGTTAGCGTCAGATAAATTAGGTCCCAAATTCTTCTACCATTTGCGAATTGAGTTGTTTTTCGGTGCACAGACGGAGGTCATAACGCGATGCCGCGAGAATATCAACATGCTGGACGCCGCACTGGCAGACGGCTCCGTTCTCTCGTCAGCATTGCAAAGGGACATTCGAGGTTTGTTATTTTCCTATTACAGCTAGTTTCGTTAGTCACTAGGAGAAAATCCGTTAAACCGAAATCTTTTTAACCGAGTTCCAAAAAGTAGGAGGTTTTGTGCTGTTATTTATGAAGAGATTTTTATTATACGAAATTGCTTACTTTTCTGTTACACCTAGATTCATTAGGCAAAATTCCGTGGTAACTTTCTTTTTTACCGACTTTAAAAAAGGAGAAATATCGATCGTCGCTATACCCTCGAGATAGAATACCGTTACTCTTAAAATGCGTAAGGTGACATCTTAAAGGCTCTATTGAAAAGTTGTAAAGTTGACGCCGAGGGCTCTAAGGCCACGGTCGTCTCTTTTTTTTTTTAATGACGAACTACACAGATTGGCCAGAGAAGCTGGCCTTGACCGGATTGAGAGGTGGCATAGCTCTTAGGTCGCTTAGCCTGAACCTCTATTGCCAGTAACTCGACACAAGGGTCCCCCCGGTGAGGGGTAGCCTCGGCTTGGACGGTTTCTATGTTACGCGTAAGCATGCCGATTCGAGGACGCCCGAGAGGGCCGAACCACGACTCGGTCGGTTGCTATTTCACGGATAATCTAAGAGACATTCAAAAGCTAAACTAACTTCGGGAAACGGAAAATATGCATCGGCCGGGAAACACGGTCGTCTCATTCAGCGTAAACCATAAAACGGCAAGCGCACCTGATGTTAAGGCATCACATGGGTGTCCATTACAATTTTGATTGTAATGGTAACATTCACCGATGAATTATGCCGTGAAGATCCTTTCTTAGGCATTTTTGTCCACAATCAGCATTACAACGAAGAACACTATTTATTCGAAAATATCGATTTTATAAAACACTTGTGTCAACATTTTGTTTAGCACGAAGTAACAATGAGTTATATAACGTATTCAGTCTCCTCAAATAGAGATAATTTATCATTTACAAATAACCAGTGAACGCCTTCTCTTGTATGATTCACGATTACATGATCGTGACCTCCAAGGTCATTGTATTAATGGTTAAAATATATACAAATATATAAAATTGGAGTGTCTATGTGTGTAATAAATGATTTTGCTACATACATATCAATATACAGATATAGTGAGAAAAGATTTTCCTTTGTAATTTTTCGAAAAAGTTCGTATTTATCGCGCTCTCTCAAATAGCTTCAGTACCCACCTTAGAGCCGTAGGAGTAAGTCGCATCAGCACACCAACATATATATGATAATGATGACGATGATGTGTCCAGGCCGATGTCGGCCTTGGCGACTGTGTCACTGGATAGCCATTTTAATTAGGACGCTTCATTCAGATAGTAATTAGGTAGGGCTTAGGTTTTCACGTACCCAAGCTTGTTACTAAAAGTACGAGAGCACACATAATTATAGTGGATGGACACTAGTTGGCGGGTCTTCAGTTTATCTCGATTTGTGTCGAGTTCTTCACGCCGTTCAACTTCGAAATTATCAACCTGTTGGTGGACAAGTCGCCTCCACTCAGGACGCAGTGCTGCTTGCCTCCCACTGTGAGGGCTCTATTTTGCATCTCTTCATATGTCTATTCAAAACGATCTTAGGTACTGGCCACCGCGTTTCCGCTTGCCGTACTAGAGTTATGAATAATTTAATTCAACAAAATGTATGGTAACAACTCACAATGTCAATCTATTGCAGAATGGATAGATCATAACTTTTTGCGGATTCTAATGAAATGTGTCTGTAATGATTTTTTAGCGAAAACAATACCGCAATTTGAATGTTATAGCACAAGATTCACACTTCGATTTGCTCTTCATCAGAGATGCAAATTGACACTTAAAATGCCAGTGCATGCTACAAAAATTTTCGAGCAAATCTTTCTCAGTGGAAGCAGTCCGACTTTAGAATGCTCTGCCACAAAGCATATGATGCACAGAATTCTTGACAGCTTTTAAGAACCTAGTACATAGGCTATATCTATCTTTATAAATATTTTTTTTTTTACGGTATTTGTATGAATATATATATATATATATGTATATTATTGTTTTGTATTAAAATAAATATATTATAATCCACAGACCCACTAAATATTTTTAGACGAAAGTTTCTGTCCATACCAAGGTTGCCTGGAAGGGCTTTTCATTTGGGTTGGTTGTCGGTTGTAGTCGGTGCTTGAGGGTGTTTATGGTCTTGGGGTTGTTGTTTGTAGCTTGGGGTTGTTTGTTTTATCTGGGGGTTGTTTTATCTAGGGGTTGTTTTTATCTTGTTGGGTGTTTTATCTTGTTATTTTGTTGTTATTCTGTTTTTGATATTGTTATTGTTGTTTTGTTATTTGGTGGTTGTTTGTCCGGCGTGTTAAAGTTGAACGATGAGTAGGAGGTCGAGTAAGGGGGGGGGGATCCGGGCGGGGGTCGCTCGTCAAGGGGGGGGGGGATTTACGACGAGGGAAGGGTGCTTCCGTTAGACGATGGAGTGAGCGATTCGGACGACGAACCACTCGCAGGGGGGTCGAAGGGGGTCACTGGTAGGGGGGGAGACTGCAGGAGCCAGAGACCTCTGGGGAGCTTGTCAGTGACGTCGCTGTCGGAGTCGGATCTAGGCCACGGGAAGAGATTGTTCTCTGAAGTGTCGGCCGTCTCCGGCTCCGACACCGAAACTGGGGAGGATCGTGGGAAAAGGAAGGGGAAGGGAAAGGTGTCCTCCCCCAAAAGGGGGAGCTCGCGGGTCGCAGACACCCTTGCGAAGGCAAGGGTGGCTTTGCGAGAAAAAAGGGTGGAGGAAACAGAAGCTGTTTTCGCGGCTGCTCTCGAGAGCAGATTTAGGAAAGGGGAAGCTGCGAGGGAGAAAGAGGGGAGGGAGGTAGAACTCCCTTCTGATCTGGGGGCAATGGGTCCGGAGGACCTCTTGTTGGCGGCAGAGGGTCAGCTCGGGGTTATCCTGGAGCTGACCGGGAAGAGTACGGCCCTCAAGGGGGGGTACTCCAACAAAATTAAGAGGGCGTCCTCCTTTGTGAAGGACGTCCTCGACAACCTTGTGGTGCGCACGGAGGCCGAAGAAACCCGCCGTCTAAGAGCCGATAATAATCGGCTCCAGCGGGAGGTGGCTAACCTGCGGGAGGAGGTCCGTGCGCACCGCAGGGAGTTTGAGGAGAGCCGAAGGAGCGCGAAGGAGAATCCCGTGAGCCGGGATCAACTCCAAGACCTGGAGGCGAACATCGCCAGGTTGGTGGGCAACCTGGTAGATGGGCGCCTCTCGGAATTGGAGTCCCGGCTCCCGCAACGGGTCTGCCGCCCACCTCTAGCGGGTGATGAAAGGCCCTTGGCGAGGGCGACGAGGGCCGCCATAGAGCGTGCAGAGGATAAACCTGCTGCGCGCTCAGGGGTAGAGCCTTCTTCCGCCCAGCCACAGGGAGGGCGCGAGGTGGAGGAGTTCCCGGCCCTTCCCCCTCCCAGGACACCCAAGGGAAAGGGGAAGGGTAAGGGAAAGAGTGGAGGTGGCATCGGGGTTGAGTGGACTCCTTTTGGTCCATCAACCTCTGGTCCCTCAACCTCAAAGGCGACGGCGGTAGCTCCGAAGTTGGTCCGGCTCCATCGGGGAGTAACCCGATGGAGTGGACGGAGGTGGTCCGCCGCAAGGCACCCGTCAGGAAGACGGTAGCCGGGGCGGCGGCACCACCGGCGAAGGAGGTGAGGAAGCCGCAAGTCGTCCTCCCTCGCTCTCAGGCCGTGGTTATTAAACTACGGCCTGAGGCAGCAACAAAGGGGTGACTTATGCCTCGGCCTATTAAAGGCTGAACGAGCGGTGGACCTGGCAGAGCTGGGTATTGGGCCGCTCCGGATCCGCCAATCGGCGACCGGAGCGCGCCTAATTGAGGTGCCAGGCTCCACCAGCTCGGAGAAGGCCGATGCCCTGGCGGACCGTCTGAGGGCGGTCCTCACAGAGGAGGTGGAGGTCAGCAGGCCCGTGAAAAACGCCGACATGCGCGTCACGGGCCTCAATGACACCACCACTGTGGACCGCCTCACGGCCGCGCTGGCGCAGGAAGGGGGGTGCACTGCCGCGCAGGTCATTGTCCGGAGCATGCGCACCGGCAATGGCCCGCAAGGGATGGGCTCTGCCCTCGTGGAGTGCCCGGCTGTAGCGGCGAAAAAGCTGCTGCAGCTGGGTAGCATCGCGGTGGGGTGGAGCCGAGTGCACCTCCACTTCCTGGAGCCAAGACCCAGGCACTGTTTTAGATGCCTGGGTCTGGGGCACGTCGCTGGAACGTGCCCCCATCAGGTTGACCGCAGCGATCTCTGTTATCGCTGCGGTCAGAAGGGGCACAAGGCAGCTGCCTGCTCGGCGCCACCGCACTGTGCGGTCTGCGCCGATGCAGGCAGGCCTGCCGGCCACGTGATGGGGGGCATGTCATGCCACCCCCCATCCACCCGTGGAAAGCTCCCCGCCCAACCCCAACGGGCCGGGAGCTCGAGGGACGTTGAGATGTCTGGTTGATGGCCAGACATCTCAACCTACTCCAGGCGAACGCCAACCACTCCGCCGCGGCGCAGGATCTCTTCCTGCAGTCCATGGCGGAGTGGGGCGTCGATCTCGCGGTGATGGCGGAGCCGTACTTCGTCCCTCCCTTCCTCACTGGGTGGGGATCTGGACGGCTCCGTTGCCATCACCGTGAGGCCTGGAGTAGGCCCGCCCCTCGTCCCCAAAGCGAGGGCCACGGGTACGTGGCGGCGGTTCGGGGAGAGGTGGCTCTGGTCGGAGTCTACTTCTCCCCGAACCGCGACCTGCCGGCCCTCGAGCGCTTTCTCGACGCTCTTGGGCCGGTGGTGGGCGGCTAGCGCCCTCCAGGTGTTCGTGCTGGGGACTTCAATGCCAAGTCCACGGCTTGGGGCAACCCCGCACGAACCCTAAAGGAGGGAGGTGGAAGAGTGGGCGCTAGCTGCCGGGCTGTCCCTTCTCAATGTTGGGACAGCCCACACATGCGTGCGGCGGTCGGGAGGTTCAGTGGTGGACTTGTCGTTCGCCACTCCGGCCGTCGCACGGCAAGTGGAGGGTTGGAGAGTGGAGACGGAGGTGGAGACACTATCGGACCACAAATATATAAGGTTCGAGGTGTCTCCAGCCTCCGGACGTCCGGCGTCGAATTCCTGGGGTCGTAGCCGGTTCCCGCGTTGGGCGCTCACAAAGCTCAACCGGGAACTGGCATTAGAGGCGGCCATTGTCGGCCGCTGGGGCCTCCCGCCAACAGAAGACGGGGGGGTGGACGATGCGGCTGGCCGCTTCTGCGACGTTTTACACAACGTCTGCAGAGCGGCCATGCCCCGCGTTGGGCGTCCACCCCCTAGGCGGGCGGTCTTCTGGTGGTCGACAGAGATTGCCGACCTCCGCGTCGCCTGCAACGGGGCCCGTAGGGCGTACACCCGAAGCAGGCGGCGCCGACCCCAGGATGTGGAGAGAGATGGTCGGCTGTACAGGGTCTACGTGGAGAAAAAGAAGATCCTGCAGCTGGCCATCTGCCGAGCCAAGGAGACTGCCTGGCTGGAGATGGTGAAGGGTCTCGAGAGAGACCCTTGGGGCCGACCGTATAAAAGGGTGCGGGAGAAACACCGGAGTGCTCCAGCCAGAGCTCCTGGGGAGGATAGTCGGGGAACTCTTCCCCGACGCCCCTGCGGGTTTCACTCCCCCCAGGATGGCTCGGCAGACGCCGGACGTCGAAGACGTCCCGCCACCACCCGTCACGGATTCCGAAATGGAGGCAGTTCTGACCTGCCTCCAGAGTAGGCGGAGGGCACCGGGTCCGGACGGGGTGCACGGAAAGGTTCTGGCCCTTTCCCTCGTGCACCTCGGTCAGGCCCTTAGGGAGCTGTTCGACCGCTGTCTGCGGTCGGGGCAGTTCCCGAGGGCCTGGAAAGAGGGTCGGCTGTGCCTTCTCCCGAAGGACAGTCGGCCCCCGGACTCGGCTTCGGCGGTTCGACCGGTTGTGTTGCTGGACGAGGCTGGCAAGGCCCTGGAGAGGGTCGTGGCTCGCCGCCTCGTCCGGCATATGGAGGAAGGTCCGGGCCCGAAACTCTATGAGTTTCAATTCGGGTTCCGGGCCCGCCGGTCGACCGTCGACGCCCTCCGACGCCTGCGGGCGGTGACGGAAGAGGCGGGGCGTCAGGGAGAGGTAGTGTTGGCGGTGTCACTGGACATCGCCAATGCCTTCAACAGTCTCCCTCATGCGGTGATACAGGCGGCACTCGTATATTTCGGAGTGCCCCTGTATCTCAGGAGGCTGTTGGGCGCCTACCTCTCCCAGAGGAGGGTGGCATTCGAGGACCGGAGGGGGTCTGTCAGGTGGAGGAAAGCCGAGCGCGGTGTCCCACAAGGATCGGTGTTGGGGCCGATTCTGTGGGACATCGGCTACGACTGGGTCCTGCGGAGCCGTCTCCTCCCCGGGATGGGTATACACCCTCGTATATTCCCGGGGAAAGGCGTATAAGGAGGCGGCGCGGCTGGCCGAGGTCGGAGTGGGCCTCGTGGTCAGCCGCATAAAGAGGTTAGGGCTTCGGGTAAAACTGGAGAAGACCGAAGCCCTCCTCTTCCGCAGGACCGGGCGTAAAGGACCCCTCCGGGTGCCACCCTCCTCATAGGAGGAGAAAGAGTGAGGTGAGTTCCCAGATGAAGTACCTGGGACTCACCCTCGATGGAAGAGATGGACCTTCGGACCCCACTTCGAACAGTTGGGGCCGAAGGTCCTGAGGACGGCAGCCGCGCTGGGAAGTCTCCTCCCGAACCTCGGAGGACCCAGCGCGGTGTGCAGGAGGCTGTACTCTGGGGTCTGTCGGAGTATGGCCACGTACGGTGCCCCCATCTGGGCGGGTGACCTGTCTCGCGGCAATCGCGCACAGCTGCGCAGGGCGCAGCGGATTGCCGCGATCAGGGTCATCCGGGGGTACCGTACGGTCTCGTGGGCGGCAGCTACTGCGCTTGCCGGCGATCCGCCGTGGGAGCTCGTGGCGGGGGTTCTGGCCGAGGTGTCCGACTATGTCTCGGATAGGAGGGCCCTCGGAGAGAACCCTCTGCCAGAAGAGGTCCGGCGGATCCGTCGGTTAGGTGAGGTAGCATTATGCCGGAGGTGGGAGGAGGACCTGGCGCATCACCCGTACGGTTTACGTACAACGGGTGCTCTGCGCCCGGTCCTGGAGCGGTGGATGCGCAGAAAGCGCAAACCTCTCACCTTCCGTCTGACGCAGGTGTTCACGGGGCATGGCTGCTTCGGGGACTACCTGTGTCGGACGGCCCGACGGGAGGCTGATGAGCGGTGCCATGATTGTGGCGCTGCGGTGGACTCTGCCCAGCACACCCTGGAGGTGTGCCCGAGATGGGCAGCGCAGCGTTGCGACTTGGCAACCGCCATCGGTGGAGTAGACCTGTCGCTTCCGAGCCTCGCACTTGCGATGGTACGGAGCGACAGGTCTTGATCGGCAGTCGCCTCCTTCTGCGAGACAGTCATGTCCCAGAAGGAGGCCGACGAGCGGGTCAGGGAGGGAGCCGTGGGGCTCCCTCCCTCCGCAGGCGACGAGTCGGGGTGCGCAGGAGGCGTTTCAAACGCCTCCTCTCGCTGCCCCTCTGTAATCCGGAAGCGGGGCCAGGATGGGAACCTGGCCCCAGCATGCTTCGGCGTCGTCGGGACTTCTCTGAGTGCCGGAGGAGTCCCCTCGAGGGTGAAGTCCGGTCTTGCCGAGACCGGCCGGTCGTTGGGGTGTCCTGTCGCTGACAGATCCGGGGCACCCGCTCATAACGGCTGATGGCATTCGCGGTAGGTTTAGTGGGTATGGGCTGCCCAGGCCGAGTCCCACACATCCCTCCGGGCCCACCCAGGGTACCGTAAAGAAGGTTGCCTGGAAGAGATCGCTCTTAGCGATAAGACCGCCCATTGCGCATGCAATGACCTTGTCTAATGTGAAAATTGTAGTTACTATTTCTGTGATGTATTTTGTTTTTAATTGTTGCGCAATAAATAATATTCATTCATTCATTCTGATGACGTTTGCAGTGAACATCCAGCAGACTCTTCTCGATGATGGTCGGACACTCATATGTAGCTTCTTTCTGCTGCTGTAACATATATATATATATATATATATATAGAGTGGTGAACACGCAATTCAAATATTCGCTTTAGTTTTAATCATATATATTCTCAGATTTAGATTGCATCCCTCTCACACGCAGGTCAAATTAGGAACGAGAGGGATGCCAATGACATAAGTATTGAAACGGAACATTTTCAAAGTAAATGCAAAGGTGGTTGTAACATAATTATGATCTTAAATTAACATGGTCACAAACTTAACAATTATTACTTAAAAATATCGGCAACTCATTTCGTATAAGATGGTATTATCCCGTTTTAAATAATAATTGTTTTGGTTGTAACATCTCTATATTATACAATTTTATTATTTATTTTAACACTAAACAATAAAGTTCTATATTTATGTATATGAAAATATCACTCATTTAATACGATCATCAATGACAGTTCGGATGTCATCGTATTCCGATAAAGATCAGAGTTTTCCAGAAGGAAAATAATTTCTCACTACATCTGTATGTATATGTATGAGGTACATATATCAAAATAACATATCACTTGTGATATACAATAACGTATCTCTTAACACAGTGTTATACTTGATTTCATCAACATCCTGGAGAGATAAACTTCTTATGACGGTGTGAATGGGGTCAACAAAAACGCAGTCCGTACACCTTCTGCTACTTACGGGATATTTCTAAAAAGTCGAATCGATCGCATTACCAACAGTTCAATGAACCAAATCGCGTCATCGTGTCGACATTGAAGTATTAAGAAAATGGCAATTTACTTTTTTACAGTTTTACAGCAATAATATCATATTTTAGGGAAAGAAGCAGTGCTTTTGAACAATGTCACAGTTAAAGATTCGAAACCCACTCGGTTTTCGCCAATGAGATTCCATTTTTAACCGACTGCAAAGTAGGAGAAGGTTCTCATTTAGTCTCTATTTTTTGATTATCCGTGAAATAGCAACCGACCGAGTCGGGCTCTGGAGCGCCCTCGAATCGGAATGCTTACGCGTAAAATAGTAACCGTCCAAGGCGAAGTTATCCCTTACACCCTTACACTTGTGTCGAGTCACTAGCGATAGAGGTTCAGGCTAAGCGACACGACGAGCTCTGCCACCATTGCGGTGAGCTAACCTCTCTATTCTCTAACCCACTATCTGGGTTCTAACTCGTGGGTTTGTCATAAATATGTCTCAAATAAAAGAATCCGTCCGTGTGTAGTTAAGACGTTTTTAATTCTTGTCATTTAAAATATATTCTATTTACAACTTTTTAGCCTAGATTTGATTTTAAGTTGGTTTTATTTTTAAAATAATACCATACAGGTATATTTACGAGTTAAAAACAAAAACAGACATCAAATCAAACGTTAAACGCCATTACGCGCGGCCGCTTTTTTGAATTTCTGAATTATCGTAGGAATATTAAGAAATCAGACTTAACCAGTACCATTTCTATAACCTTTCAACTGGCAAAATCCCGCTCTGGGAGTTAAAAAAATGCTTATATGACGGCCGTCATTTTGAAATTGTTTGTAAGAAACATGTGTTTTTTAATCTTAATAATGATGAGGCATAAGATAAATACATTTT
Source organism: Meandrusa payeni (assembly GCA_029286785.1). Lineage (NCBI taxonomy): Eukaryota > Metazoa > Arthropoda > Insecta > Lepidoptera > Papilionidae > Meandrusa > Meandrusa payeni. Next base: position 6,116,705 of record JAGSMX010000022.1, read on the forward strand.
GTATTGGTTTATATGTATATATAAATAGACCAATATTCCAAGTCATGTACTTTCCGACTGTCATAATTACCCTTACTTCCGGAATGAGACTATGCCAGATGCGCTTTTTGTTCTGGGCAGGAACGGGAGCTTGTCACTCGAGCAAATTAAATCAATATTCAAATGGCAACTGCCAGGCGAGGGGATAATACACTTTTATGAAAAAACTCTTAAAGTACATTCTTTCGAATAATAAATGAAGCATCGAAAGCCATTGGCATATTATTGAGTTCTTCGTCCATTTGTGGCGTACATACTTGATGCAAATTTAAGACTCATGGTTTTCACATGGATCCCATTGACAGAATTGAACCAAAATTAAATAGGACCACACGGGAAGCACCAGCTTTCAAATAAAAAAAGAATCATCAAAATCAACCTCCTCCATTTGAAGTCGGTTGAAAATAAGGTCTCTCGATCTTTCGACCTTAGCGGAATAGACAGAGATAGATTTGTTCGCTTTCCACTAAGCTTATTAGGCCATGTGATAGGTAGTGAGCTCATTGTCATAAACGTTTTAGCAAGTAATTTATATCTTTATACTTAAAAGGCTGATAAAACGCAATTTTGTTTTAATTTGTAAATTTACCTGTTTATTTTTTTACTTTTAATGAACTTGCTAAAGCAAGTTTCCATTTACATCTATACAAATAAATAAAATTAGAATGTGTCTGTTTGTAGCATTAAAATAATATTATTTACAATTTTTGTCTATGTGTTTGTTCCGGTTAATGTCTGAAATGGCTGGACGGTGTAACTGGCGATGTAATAAGAATTAACTAAGGCTGTTTTTAATTTGAGAAAAAAAAATAGTTTGTAAACGCGGGTAACACCGCGGGGCGTAGCTCGTATTGAATAAAGTTGTAATTGATCGCCATCTCTTAACGTTGCAAATACCGACACAAATTGTGCCCTAAAAAATACGGTATTTGGCAGAATGATCGAATGCAATTGCATTAAAAACACGACAACGCACCGTTAAACGTTGATTTTGCGAGAAAAATGCGAGCGATCGAGTTGGTCGGGGCGTCGCTCGCGTACCAACCGGTCCGCGGACCGCAGCCTCCTACAATCTCGACTTCTCGGCCGCGATCAAGGTAACTATTATTATTTCGGTACCCTCGGCACAACGGCTTTTTAAATTTATAATTAAATGATATATCTTACAGCGTAACTGTAAATACTCGTGGGTGTTTTATAAAAAGTTTTGACCCCGAAAAATGCAACTTTTTAACCAACTTCAAAAGAGAAGGTGGTTCTTATGTATGTTTTTTTTTTTGTTTGTTATCTCATAACTTTCGATTGAGTGAAACAAACAAAAGCGGAATAATACTGCCAATAGAATCAAGGTTGAATAATTTTTAGCAACAGGATCACAGGACCCCAAATGGGGGATTCATTTTACAAGAAAAAAACTGTATATAATATAAAGTCTCATATGCGTTACAATTAAAATCGTCACAACATATTCAAGGCAGTCTCCACAGATGCGAAAGCAAAGAATTAAAATAGCAGCAGGGAAACAGCAATGTGTTGTTAACATTATTGCATCTTTTGTTGTCCGTTACAGTTACAGTGTTTACCTCGGCAAGTACGCTATACAATTTATAATTCTTTAGTAAAATCGCATTTGTTATATTTAATCGAAGTCTGGGGCAGTGCTACGAAAACCAAACTTAATTAATTACAGATCAAACAAGTTAAAGTGGTAAAATGTTTATTCCAATTTCCATATTTGACGAGCACTGACAAGATCTATAATCAAACCAAAATAATGACTATTAATCAACTATATACCTACAGTACATGCATCATAATTAGAAAAATTATAAACAAACAAATTAGCACTAACATATCATTTGCAAAGATGTCACAGATGAATAAACGCAGTACTCGGCGAGCAAGTTTACTTGTTAAGCCAAAAGTACGAACAAACTATGGTTCAAAAAACATTACATTCGAAGGAGCGACGCTTCCCGAAGTGGCACTCAAAGTTAGTTTAGCTTTTGAATGTCTCTTAGATTATCCGTGAATAACAATCAACCGAGTCGTGGTTCGGCCCTCTCGGGCGTCCTCGGATCGGCATGCTTACGCGTAACATAGTAACCGTCCAAGCCGAGGTTACCCCTCACCGGGGGGACCCTTGTGTCGAGTTACTTGCAATAGAGGTTCAGGCTAAGCGACCTAAGAGCTATGCCACCTCTCAATCCGGTGAAGCAGTCAAGGCCAGCTTCTCTGGCCAATCTGTGTAGTTCGTCATTAAAAAAAAAATCGAAGGAGCGCAACTTTACAACAAGTTGCCTCCTGCTATTAAAAAAAGTGAGCTCATTTAATATATTTAAATCGTTGTTAGCACAACATATTTTGGAGAACTGTGTTAAAATTAGTAAATAATGAATACAGGCAAGTAATTATAAGTTAATATTATTCTCATGTAAGTGACTTTGTAAATTGTCTTTTTGAGAAGGAAAAAATCTTTAAACATTAACCGCTCAATTAGGTCTTTGCGCGAAGTCCCTTCAAATAGAATTTTAGGCTAAGCGACCTAAGAGATCTGTCATCTGCACATGCGCCGTCGTCCGCCATTGTTCCTACTGCCTCTCCACGACTAAATCGTCCAGGAACTTTCCGCTGCCGCGCGCAGTTGGGCTTGTTCGTAACATCTCACTGCACGTAGATATATTTTGTTGTACTCAGTCGGTCTTAATCGAAGCTGCCTACAAATGCGTTGAAGAAGCTTAACTCTAATATATATATTTATTGTCATTTTCATTGTGCATCGAGCTGCTTTTTATTTGTTTTAATTTTAGTAATATATATATATATATATGGTTCTTACAAATTGGTCTATCTGTAATGGTGTTATAATTTTTATTGTTTTAAATCATTATTGATTAATTAATTAATTTATTTATATATATAAATAAATCTTTCAAATCCGGTGAATCTGTATAGTCTTTGACAACTACATGTTCAACACAAAAACAAAATCTTTTACGATGTCCGTCGTATTAGTCAACGATTATAGATATACGATTATATTTAGGGATTTTACGTTTCTGTATGTTTAGTTCTTAAATGACTTCAGGCGTTGGAGAAGCCTCCGAGCTAACAATGGCAATCATCCAAAAAAAAACTGAGATTTCCTTAATTTTTTTGGCTATGACGAATTTAGAAGCCGTCAAAGCATAGTTTTTACACTCTGTCCTATTCTCACCATATAATCTATTTCTATTTGTGCTAAGGCAAGCGGAAAGATGTCGCTAACTCAAGAAGTTGGGAAAGCGCTGTCCATTTTGCAACTTTTATTTTTTCTTCAATTTTAAAATAGAATTCTGTCACCGCTTGTCGTTTTTGGCGGAAATTTAAGAAGGAAGCTTTCGTTGCCCTTTTTTATTCTAAGAATTTTGTCTCGCTTTTTCAGTACCCTCCCAGATAAAGACAATTCATTTATTATCGTTTCTTACAAGAAAGGCTTTTTTATGCAAATGTCTCAAATAAAACTAATTTATAGATTTTATCATAGTTTAAATTCGATCCCATAATTTTATCGAAGCTTTAGACATATGGTGTTCGCATTAGCGGACGCAGACAATTTCTAACGCTTCAATGCGTCGAAATGACGCAATTTGAAGCAGACCGTCAAATGAAGAAAAGTCATGTAAATATAAGACCAGGATGCCTGAAACTCTAGATTCAATTAGCTATTCAAACCCTTTAGTAATTCCTAGACTTAACCAAGTGACTGCACCATCTTTTTGTTTCAAAATTTGTCATCTATTCCTTATGTATATGTCGGAGAATCGAGCACCGACAACCGAACGCAAGTACGAAGTTGTACTTGGATGCGGCCATTGGAGGGGCGGGCATTATATCTCAGAACCCGTTGGACGGAGCGTCAGTCTGTCGTTAGTCGTTAGTCTGTCGTCTGTCGTGAGTCTGTCGTTAGTCGTTAGTCTGTCGTTAGTCTGTCGTGAGTCTGTCGTCTGTCGAGTCTGTCGTTAATCGTTAGTCTGTCGTTAGTCGTTAGTCTGTCGTCTGTCGAGTCTGTCGTTAATCGTTAGTCTGTCGTCTGTCGAGTCTGTCGTTAGTCTGTCGTTAGTGGTTAGTCTGTCGTTAGTCGTTACTCTGTCGTCTGTCGAGTCTGTCGTTAGTCGTTAGTCTGTCGTCTGTCGTTAGTGGTTAGTCTGTCGTTAGTGGTTAGTCTGTCGTTAGTCGTTACTCTGTCGTCTGTCGTTAGTGGTTAGTCTGTCGTCTGTCGAGTCTGTCGTTAATCGTTAGTCTGTCGTCTGTCGAGTCTGTCGTTAATCGTTAGTCTGTCGTCTGTCGTTAGTCTGTCGTCTGTCGTGAGTCTGTCGTTAGTCGTTAGTCTGTCGTTAGTCGTTAGTCTGTCGTTAGTCTGTCGTCTGTCGTTAGTCTGTCGTTAGTCTGTCGTCTGTCGTTAGTCGTTACTCTGTCGTCTGTCGAGTCTGTCGTTAATCGTTAGTCTGTCGTCTGTCGTTAGTCGTTAGTCTGTCGTTAGTCGTTAGTCTGTCGTTAGTCGTTAGTCTGTCGTCTGTCGTGAGTCTGTCGTTAGTCGTTAGTCTGTCGTTAGTCGTTAGTCTGTCGTTAGTCGTTAGTCTGTCGTTAGTCGTTAGTCTGTCGTCTGTCGTGAGTCTGTCGTTAGTCGTTAGTCTGTCGTTAGTCGTTAGTCGTTAGTCTGTCGTCTGTCGTGAGTCGTTAGTCTGTCGTTAGTCGTTAGTCTGTCGTCTGTCGTGAGTCTGTCGTTAGTCGTTAGTCTGTCGTTAGTCTGTCGTCTGTCGTGAGTCTGTCGTTAATCGTTAGTCTGTCGTCTGTCGAGTCTGTCGTTAATCGTTAGTCTGTCGTTAGTCTGTCGTCTGTCGAGTCTGTCGTTAGTCTGTCGTCTGTCGAGTCTGTCGTTAATCGTTAGTCTGTCGTCTGTCGTTAGTCTGTCGTTAGTCTGTCGTTAGTCTGTCGTCTGTCGTTAGTCGTTAGTCTGTCGTTAGTCTGTCGTTAGATCAATAAATAAATAAATCTTTCAAATCCGGTGAATCTGTATAGTCTTTGACAACTACATGTTCAACACAAAAACAAAATCTTTTACGATGTCCGTCGTATTAGTCAACGATTATAGATATACGATTATATTTAGGGATTTTACGTTTCTGTATGTTTAGTTCTTAAATGACTTCAGGCGTTGGAGAAGCCTCCGAGCTAACAATGGCAATCATCCAAAAACTGAGATTTCCTTAATTTTTGGCTATGACGAATTTAGAAGCCGTCAAAGCATAGTTTTACACTCTGTCCTATTCTCACCATATAATCTATTTCTATTTGTGCTAAGGCAAGCGGAAAGATGTCCCCAACTCCAGAAGTTGGGAAAGCGCTGTCCATTTTGCAACTTTTATTTTTCTTCAATTTAAAAATAGAATTCTGTCACCGCTTGTCGTTTTGGCGGAAATTTAAGAAGGAAGCTTTCGTTGCCCTTTTTATTCTAAGAATTTTGTCTCGCTTTTTCAGTACCCTCCCAGAAAATGTCTAGATAAAGACAATTCATTTATTATCGTTTCTTACAAGAAAGGCTTTTTATGCAAATTTCTCAAATAAAACTAATTTATAGATTTTATCATAGTTTAATTTTAATTTTTAAATTCGATCCCATAAGTTTATCGAAGCTTTAGACATATGGTGTTCGCATTAGCGGACACAGACAATTTCCAACGCTTCAATGCGTCGAAATGACGCAATTTGAAGCAGACCGTCAAATGAAGAAAAGTCATGTAAATATAAGAATATAGCACCAGGATGCCTGAAACTCTAGATTCAATTAACTATTCAAACCCTTTAGTAATTCCTAGACTTAACCAAGTGACTGCATCATCTTTTTGTTTCAAAATTTGTCATCTATTCCTTATGTACATATATTCTAAGATTGTTTGTTGCTTCCCAATAAGACCTATCTCCACGTGCATAATATTTTTTTCGACGTGAAAATCGATTACCTTATTTATTCATCACTAAGCAACCATATGACACACGTGTTTTATAAATAATTTTGAATGAAATTGATTTTCTTGGTCAAACCAAACACTGTTGCTTAACAAAGCCAACTACTGAAGTGTACTTTGTTTACCCTATACATAGCTAAGACCTCATTTTCTAAAAAACCTAGGTAGATAGATTTATCGTCCCCGGAACCGTCTGCATGCAAAATTTCATGACAATCATTCGAGCTGTTTCCAAGATTCAGTTTATACACAAGAATTACTCGTTTAAAGATATTAGATAGATAGATAAATAAGAGCTTTTTTAACCTATAATGATAGGCAAAATAGCAGTGAGAATCATGAACGATGAAACAAGGAATGAAAAACAGGATTGCCAGCATGGACTAGCTATTACGTTTGGTACAAGTGATAATATATAAGATCGTTGAGCTGACGGCAAACCTTTAGTAGTGGAAAGGCATTTGAAGAAGGAGAATAAATCTCGAACAGATGCTTAAATTATATTATGTGGTTACGGTGACGTAACTTTGATCTAATTTACAAATTCATTTGCAATAACAGAGTGCAATGTTTGAATAATTCGCGCAAGATGTGCGATTGTACCTGTTATTTCGTAATTAGTGTTGCAAGAACACAAAATAATGTTGTTTTGCAACAATTTTTATCACCGTAATTGTAGCAATGCTTACGTTTAAATATTTTCTTTTAATATTAAAGTATCATATTAAATCTGTTAAATTGTTGTTAGCTGTTACCCAAGTGGTGTTACTCACACACGGGACACAAATTTGCCAATTGTTTTGGATTTCCCAGATGCTGTATATAGAGATATTTTTTTTAAAAAGAAAGCTAGCAATATTTCTTTTTTTTTCCAGAAATATTACTAACAATCTTGTTGACCATTCCAATTAAGCTTAATCTTGTGCTAGGACATGGTTCACGGCAATAATCGAATGGTGGATTTTTTTTTATATGAAAAGTGGCAAACGAGCATACGGTTCACCTGATCTTAAGTGATGACCGTCGCCCATGAACATCCACAGCACCAGAAGAGCTGCCTGAGTGCGTTGCCGACCTTTGAGATAGGAATAGGCTCGTTTCTTGAAGGTCCCTAAATCGTAAACGTTCGGAAACACCGCTGGCGACAGTTGATTCCACAAGTTGACAGTGCGTGGGAGAAAGTTACGCGAAAAACGTACAGTCGTTGAACGCCAACCATCAAGATGGTGGCGGTGGAATTTCGAATTCTGCCGAGATGTGCGGTAATAGAAATCGGTAGCTGGGATGATTCCGAACAATTCCTCAGAACACTCCCTATGGTAAATGCGATACAGGATGCAAAGAGAACCGACATCTCTTCGCAGACTCAGAGGGTCGAGTCGATCGGAAAGACCCTGATCGTCGAAACCACGACCTTACGATTCGCAGGCCGTACCCTAAACCATTAGGCTATTGACGCTTCATGTTTTTAAACAAGTGATTGTTTCGTAATAATGTCCAAAAAAACAATCACTCATTGCTAAGCTTGTCTAGAATTCAATCTTTGACCATCAGTTCGAATACTAAGCTACTACGCCATAACTATATATGTTCAAGAAATTAAAACTTGACCTTATCGAATTAAGTTTGCCGTTTTATTTATACAAAAAGGGTCCTATACACCTCCGTCTCTTTTAAAACTTACACAATAAATCACTCAATACGACAACTAAATGTGTCGATGACTTTTTTATGGGATCCTTCAGACACGCATGGCATGGCGCGTTAATGATTTTCCACCAATCGCCTGAAATAAAGTATTTTAGGCATAATTTAGTATAAACAACGACTCTAGACTATGTAAACTACTTAAACATTTATTTATAACAAAGTTGCTGTTAAGTAGTTTTATCTCCCCTGTTTCACAAGGGGAGGCTGGGCTAACAATCTTACTCGAGCATCAAAATAACTCTTCTAAAAATATATCCATTGAATGGAATGAAATACATTACGCGTATGCTTCATTATTTGTGGTATTATATGGACTGACTGTTTTAGATATGAGTATTACTCAATTATTGTCGACATTTCATATTTCTTATAATAACGCGGTAAGACTTGGAGACCTTGAAGAAACGAACTACAAACTAGATCACTCTACTATGTCAGACATCCCGACCGATTATAACATTGATTGATATATTTACACTTAATAACGCCGGTATCTACCCCGTTTTGGTTCAAACGAATGGTAACAAATTGGTAATTCACACCATAACTAGCAGAAAACAGCCGAGGGTGAGTTGACTAGACGTATCGTGTTACTGAGATTCTTTCTTAGTAATTTGGCCTACCCTTTTAGGTTTAAGGAATAACGGGATATTCTTTTGTGGATAAAGTTTACTTGATTTAAAAGTTGTTAAAAAAATACTTTTACGATTTTCACCAAGGTTACCAGGTTAAGGGTAAAACTAAATTTACCCTTTGTTAATATAATTGTAGCGGTCCACGGTAAATTGAACGTCCGGTGACGTCATAGATACAAGGCCGATTTTCAATTTAAATAAAACCTTAATAGCACAGACCATTTTGATTGTGATAATGATTGGGCACATTAAACAAATAGTTGCGTTTAAAATAAGATGGGTATAATCATCAAGTATCCATTCATTCTCTGTGACTGGTCAATATATTTTTTCCAAATAAACACTGTCAACACGACAAAGTGACATCAGACATCGCCTTAAATAGGAAAGTAAACATTAGCTCGTTACATACACATGCACCAATAATATTTCCACTCAATGTCATTCTGGTTTAGTTTTGTGAACAGCGAGGTGTTTCATTTGGAAAAATGGTGATGGTGAAGCAAGTGCTCGTTTTTGTTAGGGAAGTTAAGAAACCAACTAAAATTGGTAAGTTCTTTTGTATAAAAAAGGAGAGATCAGGCCAGGGAGATGACGTAGAGATTTCGTCTCAAGTGATCGTTTTTAAGAAACAGTATTTTCTTAAGAAATGTAAAAATAGAAACTCATCTTTCAGCTATCATTATTTTAATTTATTCCTTGAATTTTCTTATATTCCAAAAGTAGTCTAAACAGAAATTTAATTTTAAATTTTTATCTCGAATCGATACGAACCGCTGACTCCTTTGCCCTTTCTCTCATGTTAAATATGACCGAGCTTTCCTCGGTGTTTTTTTTTTGTAAATCATGTTTTTCGATAATTATATTTACATGCGAATTTCAAACTTCGTGATATATTTCGTCCGTATGTTCTACTATTATCTTTTGTTTGTTTGTTAACGGGGAGGAAATCTTCAGAAAGATACCCCGCCTTCTGGGAGGAAGGCGGCGGTTTTGTGGGGTTTTTACCCACTAAAACCTCCCCGGTGGCCCTTTCCTCGGTGCATGACGAGGGACTTCGGGATCTCTAGTGGAACGCACCGGAGCCCTTCTGCACTGTGCTCAAGGAGAGCACGTCCCGGGGGAGAGGTTACTCCCTCCCGCCCTGTGCCCTCGCAGTGCAAGGCGACACGGGCCAGTGGGTGCTTATTCTTGAGAGCCCAGAACTACAGGGCTGATGTTTTACTATTATCTATTGCAACCCAATAAAACGTATTTGCACGCGCTATATCTTTTTTTAATGTGATTATCAATTACTTTATTGATTCATTACTAAGCTACCTTATGACACACGTATTTTATAAATAACTTTGATTGAAATAGATTTTCTTGGTTTAACGTCAAACTAATTGACTGTTTGTTTGCTTAGCAACGCCATCTACTTAAGTATGCTTTGTATACCCGGATAAAACATTTTTCTTATAATTTATGAAAATCGTTGGAGCCGTTTCCGAGATTATATATACTTATATACAAGAATAACGCGTTTAAATATATAAGCTAGAGGAAGCTAGGGATTCATGTTAAGCGAGCTAACAGCTACGCTACCTACGCTATGTGAAATTGTCAAAGTCATAAACCTAAACATAATATAAAAAAAAAACAATTTCTATTACGCAACTGCTATGATTATTTTTATAACAGCCTAATTATTTAGAAAGAACAAAGTGTGCTCATTGTGAATGCATCTTTCGTAATTTAAATTGGCGATGGTACTAATGCATTCCTTGGCATTGGCGCCATATCAAATGTCACTTTTCTAGCTTTACTGTAGATAATAATTCTACCACAATATTCTATTAATCTGTGACATGGCCAGTATTGTTTTTTAATGTTTTAAGTTTTATAATTATCATAGACAGTGAGATTATTGAATTTATTAATTTTCTATAATGCTAAAAATTAATTACATTCGATTGTATTCGCTAGTACGGCTATAATTTGGACGTCAATCGATAAGTTTACGATAAGCGGCAATATTGTAATGGTTTGGGGTCCGATCAATCAATTAATAGAGTTAGTACCTAAAAATTCACCATGATATTGAGGTGAATTACAGTTCTTTGTGTTGTTCGTGGGATGATTGAAAAGAACGTTAGTATATTTAGGAAGTTTTTTTAGATCATTGTCAAAATAAATAATTGGCAACGCACCTGCCTAACATGATAGATTTTATTATATTCGTGAGAGACTGTTATTACCTAACATCGGCACGTATTCTAGTTAAAAAAAAACTTGAAAAAAATTGTAATTAAAAAAATATATTTATCTATTGTACATTCATACAAACTATTACAAGTTTGCCTTTAGTGAGGCGACACTGTTATCATTAAGTTTTTTCTAACATCCACATTCCGCCAGTACCAACTCATCACTAAACGTACTGGCAGGGCAGCAACGTTATTACCTTTTTTTTCTAAATACCAATTACACAAACCGATCAACTCACAGCTGTAATTATTTTCAAGCCGAGATAAGTGGCGGGAATGCTGTATGTTAGGAACATGCTAGGGCAGGTAATTGACTCATCTAAAGCAGACATTTGAAACTTCTTTTGATAATAATTAAATTTTAAAAGTAATATACTCTTTAGATTATGAGCTCATAAAAGTTTCAAATTATAATATAGTAACTTTTCATATCATTTTCTGCCATCAATGCGTCAGTCAATCAGATTACAAAGGTTGCGGCTTCAACGAACTTCAAAATAACGCTTCAAAATAAATCGTGTTCAAGGATCTCCAAATGACTTTCGTCCAAGTAAAAATATGTATGGGTTGAAAATTATCTTTTTTTGGCTCTTAATTATTATTTTGAGATTTAATGATTATTTTCCTTATTATTACTATTTATTTCGGAGATATTTTCGCTTCAAAAATTCGTGTTTAAGGATCTCCAAATTACTTTCATCCAAGTAAAAAATATGTATGGGTTGAAAATTATCTTTTTTTGGGTATTAATTATTATTTTGAGATTTAATGATTACTTTCCTCATTATTATTATTTATTTTGATATATTTTCCTTATCATCCTCTAGACACATACGTGTTTCATTCTCATACCTAACTTTCATGTCATTATATTGCCAGTGCGGACTATCAAGTTTCTATTTATAATAATCAATACAGTCTATATTTAAAACGTCTAAAATACATAACAAATGTAATATTACCCCGTGAGTATGAAATATATATTTACCTCAATTATTAAATCCGTTCGATTGTTGTAATTTCAATAAATATTTATATGATTAGATGACCTTCTGGCCTAAAAGACGTATTTAACGTCGTATTAAAAGGAAAGTTATGATACTGGCAGCCAGACTTGGAAATTCATAAGAAAATAAAAACAATATTCACACAAGAAGAATAGAGATTTATTTGTTGAACTTAAAAAAAATAGAGTGGTAAGCAGACCATGCTGCCAGACTGATACGACAGAGAGAGACCGTGACACTTCCTAATCGACAAGGTAATAATTTTATGAAGTGGCCAAGAGAGGAGAACTTTTGGCAAGGTGCGAAGATTTTATTTAAAAAAAAGATCATGATCACTTCGTATGCCATAGCACAAAAAGGAGACATCTTTTTATAGGACTTTAATTATAGAGACTGTTGAAGACATATCAAAATATTTTTTATCACTTAAATCAATTCGTTTTAAAATCGACTTAAACCTATATGAAACAAAAGGCTTTTTTGTGTATATCTATAGTAGACTTCCTGATCTATTGTAAAGATGATCTCGATTTTATAAATTATGTAATGTGATGTTTCAACAATACCTAATATTTGCTTCTCTGCACACGTAAATTGCGTACAAACTGGGACGTTAGCTGACATCACCTTTTGAAAACATGACTTGTTTTCTCATTTAAATGCATCAATCGATTCATTACCGATTATAGACAGCTTACATTTGCTGTTTTTTTTCTTTAATGCTCTTTTAGGTAAGTATTGTGTACATGAAAGCGCTTTTATAGCTGGATTTATACATTTAGTATAATAGCCAGCGTCGCCTCAAGCGCTTTACGTGCATTCTGGTTTGGCCTAAAAGGTAAAGTACACAGTAGATCAGCTGTAAACGTCGCGCGCGGCGGACGTGCGTCGCAGTATTACGTCCTATACGTTCGCGAGTGAATTGTGCGTTGGAAAGTTCGTATTATTGACTTGTGATGACCGTTTTAACCCGATAAAATCACTTTTTTTTATTTTTACTGTAACAGATAATGTAAGATTAATTAACGACTTATTTTTTCGCAAAAACAAGAGAAACTGGACTTGATGCGCACGAGTGATTTAACACTTTCGCTTATTTAGAGACTATTATTAAATTGTTTTGTACTGAGAAAAACATGAATTGATGCTAATGGATGTTACGTAAAATTGTTACATAAATATAGTACAGACACGACCTTCGCGGGTAAATAAAGTCTAGACGCGCATTTGTTTGCCAGCTGAGATCACAATTTTAGCACGGAATCACTAGAAGAATCGTGACTTTACTATAGTACATAATGTAAAATTTAATTAGATTAACAAAATACTACGCGTTTCTTAATTATATGAAATAAATTGCACGTCTCGCAAATTACTACACAGAAACAAGTTCCTTTTTTTTTCGACTCTAGTTTTTATGATTAGAGATAATAACTACCACAACAAGATACTTACTGTTATTCTCCACATTCACGTCTTCAACATCAATTTTGTTGTAATTAGTATAATTTCAAGCCATTATCTTATCTCGAAGCACAGATTAAACAATGTTATCGGATTTTTTCCTTTCGGATATTCGTCCACTAAAATTTATGCAGATAAAAAATGTAACATAACTAGTTTCTCATTGTACGTCAACTTGTTAACGTCAACAATCTACGCATATGTCACTTGTGCGTGCGTGATCCCTTTATGCTTTTATTAATCAACGATTTATACCAATTGTCCATGCATTTAGCAAGAATTATCCTGTACAGATTACATGTTCCTCGTTATTGTCATAGTTATACGCGATGAATAAAATGTTTTCTTTGAATATAGAATGTTGCGCTAAAGGAATGCCATATGTCTGCTCTGTCTCTTAGTCATTATAGCCCTGTGACTCAACGGGATAAAAAGAAAAATGGCACTTATTGCATGATGTTTCGAATGTGCAGTAATCCTTTTTGAAAATAAATTATTTGAATTTTTTTTTTAATATGTGAACGATATGGCGCTAAAATAGTAATAAAGAAATTATATTTTCTCTTTAACAGATCATATCAAAACCATTATTCATACCTGAAAATAAGCATAAACAATGTAACCCTCTCTCTACTACCGTCACCTATAGACAATAGAAAAAGAAAGGTCGTGAATATAACAAGAAAATTGGACAATGCGAATAATTTCGCAAACATTGTTAGCTAGCTATTTTCATATTAGGGAAAGAAATAAGCTAAGATGTGACGCTAAATATTCACGACAATGAATAATTTACAATGCTGTCTATTCTGAAAAGATTTGACCGTACGAGCAAAAGACCGTGTCGCAAAAAGCGGCATAATTCAGTCGATTAGCATATGCGTCATGGAGATTTCTCTGATCCGCGTGAAAGTTATCATATTTTTATATAGCGACCTATAATCTCTCGGTAAAATGCTGCTATAAGTTCTTTTCTTTTCTATTAGAGATGAAACGGATATCCGGTAACTATCCGGTATCCGGCCTATCCGGCCTTGTTATCACTATCCGGCCGGATACCGGATAGTATAATTTTAAAAAATCTCATTATTTTACTCAAGGCAAATCAATCATACTCCAATAGGTTATGGACACCGTTTATTTTTAATTTTTATAATCGCACATCAAAAATGTTTGTTTTATTAATTATTAGTTTAATACTCAAAATTAACAAGTGGCAAATTGTGGTGAATAAATACCAAATTTTCCGCATTTGTTGGTAAGAGGCGACTCCGCTTACGTGCGATCCGAATGCGCCTGAATATATCCGATCTCGTTGACCGCGCCAATATTAAAATCAAACTGACGCGATGTCAGCGCAATAAAGGGCCGAATATCCGGCGCTCCGGCCTAGTAGGTTGCCGAATATCCGGTATCCGGTATCCGGCCACACTACTATCCGTTTCATCTCTATTTTCTATTAATAGAAATAAATTGACAATTAAAATGTAAACTAGACTTTGTTAAATAAATCACATTATTTTGCTTAACTATTAACTTATTAGTTAGATATAAGAACAAATTATGATTTCATATTCAAAGAATTATTTTAATAATGAGCCTAAAATTACATAATTCAATATTTTTTAATATTAATAGCACATTAAATTAATAGCACATTTAGCAAGCAATAATTGAGCTGTAATTTTGTTCAATTATTAAAATAAATCCCAAATTATTACAATTCGGGTAGCTCTGACTATCACGCTTTTTCGAGTGTTTTTATCGATCCTGCTTCTATTTCGTTGCGACAGAACACGAGTCATGTAAAACTAGCTGAAGTTGTCCATGAAAAAAAATTAAGGTACCAATAGATAAATGCAAATATCAACAATGAAAAAGACTGCATTTTTTTTTAAACACTGAATTATTAACAATTTTCGAGTTATATAAATATGGTCGAGAATTGCCCATTTAATGTTGTCCGATATAGATATATTGTCTATGTAACAAGATCCAAACGTTAAAAATCGTTACGTATAAAAAAGTGACCTCTTTTAATGTAGACATTTGTATGACGGGTCATTCTGATACTATCAGTATAATACGTCTCACGATTCCTTTAACATTTTAAAATTGATTTTAGTGGCGTATTTTGTTTATTTATCGAATATTTTGTAATGTCAATTAATTGCCTTTATTATAATTTTTGCAGTAATACTGAATAAAGTAAACACTACTTTGATGTAATTTAGTCCGGTCAATTTAGACATTCGAAGTTACCTAAATTCCCACCAAGCTGAAAATCGGTAAGATTGTTTAAAATATCATTAAAAACAAAATTTGAAAGTTCTCCATCTTTCCCCTGTAAGGAAAAAAAAATATTAAAGGTCAAAGGTCAAAAAAATGTGTTTTTCGCGATTTTCAGATGGTAAGTTTTATCATAAAAATACCTCAGACAAAAATTGTAGATCACTAAATTATCTACAAAAAATTTATTAATACTTTTTTTCTACGAGCCACCGTTTTTGAGATATAACGATTTTTTTGAGATTAACGAACCTTGAATTATTTTTTTTCCTTACAGGGGAAAAATTTTGTTTTTAATGTTTTCAACAATCTTACCGATTTTCAGCTTGGTGGGAATTTAGGTAATTTTACTCTTATTTTTTGGTCTAATTTGACCGGACTAATTCTTAACTGTGTTAAAGTTTATTAATAATTTATCGCGGAATTAACTTAAGAATAGTGATAGCCTAGCCGATAGGCTATCACTATTCTTGCTTGCTTGCTCTTCGGTTTGTTATGCATAAAATAATTCTAATAGAAATAAGTACGAGTAACACTAAAATGGGCAGGGATTGGTATAAATGTCTACCGGGTTAGAAAAAATTAAAGGATTTGAAAGGTTTTTTACTAACCTAATCTATACCAATATGTTCATCTCTTACGTTACAAACCTACTCTTAACAGGTTTAGATTTGTCGTGGATAGAGATTTCGTCTCTATTGATACCAATTGGTGTATATTATGTAGATTGTTTATAAGGAGTGTTCTTAAACGACGATTATACATGATTGTGAGCCTACGATAGTGTATGGCTGTGAATGAAGCACAGGAGTTGTGCTGGGATCGTTCATTTTCTGTCTGCCAGTAATTATTTATCATACTTAACCGTTGCCAAGCAACCACCATATAAAACCTATATATATATCAAACGCGTGGTGGTCGATTTTGTATGCATAATTAGGAAAATATATATAAACATTCTTCACACCTTCTATATATAAACTGTGTGGTAAATTTCATACTCCACCGTCCGGGCAAATTTCGTAAGAAAGGGTACGAAGTTTTTTCTTCACGTATTAATATAATGGTGTACATTTAAATTTTGTTTATATTCTATATATAAACTATATTATCAGTTAAATTGTTTTTATGCAAGGTAGACTGATATGGAATGCATTTTGGTCTTAAGTCCGTTTTGTAACTTCTTCTTACAAGTGCCTCTCCGACTAGCAAAGTCAGTTAACCATATTTCTCGATCTCTTACGAGACGAAACACATGGACAATTCTGATGCACTTTTTATACAAATAAATTTTAAATAGTAGTTTTTATTCTCTGGTATTACCGGCACGTAATACATTTCCAATGGCCACATATAAGACTTGCGTCGACGAATGATCTCATCGCCGCTCCTTATAAGACTAAAGACGAACGCCCGCAGGCCCCTTAAAGGTAACTTGCCATTATATGCTATTAATCGTTTAATATAACTCAAGGATGATCTAGAATTGTTTTCTTCTGGTCACGGCCGATAACCTGCATAGTTGTTACTTAATGTTAATTGTTTGATTATATTTTTGAAACATGGTAATATACAAGTTGTATTAAAACTGATTTCCTTTTCGGAATATACATTATATAGTCAACACATCAATTAGTTAAGCGTCAATAGCTTAATGGCATAAAGTAAGATGCGTAAACGTGAGGTAGTAGGTTCAAATCCACCATTCGAGTATTGCGTGAACCATCTCTTGGCACAAGACTAACTACAAAGTTAAGTATTCCCGCGTATCTTAATGCATTCTAAACAGTAAAAATGTATACATAGAAAAAGAATTGAAGAAAATTTATGGTGCAAACGCCCCTAAGGTAATGAAATTATCGGACACATTGTTGATTATATTATAATATGAGCCACTTTAAGAGTTTACGTAAGTGACGCACGTCGAAATCTGTACTCTCTGCTTGTCCTTTCCGAGCAACGGCCGTACAAAGTACGATTAAAGTTTGGCCCTAAGAAAATCGAGTGGCACTGTAAAGGAAGACGTAATCGTTTTTATTCTTGTAACGGCCATTGCCACATTAAATTTGTTTTAGCACGAGTCTTTCACTACGAAAATGGTTTCCAGTTAATAAAACCTCTTTGGAAATTGCAAATGCAATTTTTACTCTCTCGCTCAAGTCATTCGGATCGTTTTGCAACACGCAATGCGCTCTGTCAAAACGGCAGTTCATTGCCACTAGTACAGTTCAAAAATCTTTTGTTAGTAATTGAATTTAGTGTTTCGATACAATCTCTTAGATTGCAATCGTAAATGATCATGAATTATCAATCAAAAAATTACGTTCTCTTTACTATGACGTTTTTTTGTTCGTTTTTTTCATGTTTCAAATTCACAATCACAAATTTACACTTTCATCGATTTGTATCAATCTAAAATTGTGCTTGGTAATGGTGATAAGCGCACTCCCTGTCACATTTGGGCTATAATAAGCTGGGTGAAATGCGTATAGCAATTGCTATCTCTGATTACCTCGTTTCTGAAAACATTTCTATTGTTTTTTTTATAGTAGAGAGGGACAAAATACAATGAGATATGTTGAAAGTTTACGACCACTCGCGGACATGGAACGAATCCTTCTTTCTTTACGAGTTATACACCTCTACCATTCTCTCCCTCTCTCTCTCTGGGGAACCTTAGAGTTAGTATCCTATCGTGAAAAGGAT
The DNA here is from genome assembly GCA_029286785.1 of Meandrusa payeni. Taxonomy (NCBI): domain Eukaryota; kingdom Metazoa; phylum Arthropoda; class Insecta; order Lepidoptera; family Papilionidae; genus Meandrusa; species Meandrusa payeni. The sequence continues at coordinate 6,134,812 of JAGSMX010000022.1, forward strand.
AACGAAACCAACCAAACTCACAATCCAGAAGTTGGAAGAATGAAGTTGTAGAAGCTAAGAGCTATCAACCTATTATATAACTTATATAAAATTCTGCTATAAATCTATTCTTATTACAGAGTTCTCAACCAGCGCAATCGGGAAGTCCAGACTTGAAATAGATACTTTCGAACATGTTTTGTGACATTTCTTATCGCCTGTCACTATTCTAGTTTCTTTCTACTAATAGGCGAGTTGTAGACCCTCTTTGTCTTAGATATCAAACTTACAAGTTACACTTCCCCTAATGTAACGGTTGATTCTTTCGATTCTGCTCCCTATTGTTTGATAGATAGAGATTAATACGTACATTAATTGAGATTGGCAGGCGTAACGGTTTATCGGACTGACCATTCTAGTTCATCTAGCTAACCGCTATCTCTTATGTCCGACTGGCTCGTGTAACGTGACGTCATTTATCCTTCCAGTTGGAAGTAAACAAAGTTGTTACGGTCCGTTTAGTTCGCGTTTTAAGTGTCTTTGCAAAACATGAAAGCAAATATTACTTCACACTTAAGATTCCATCCGACACTAAAACTGATTTACCAAGAGTCAAACGAAACTTGCTGCATGTTATATTAAAAGTATCATGTGTAGCCCTTCTGTAGTTTTTGCGCAGTACACTGGAGACAAAAATCTCCCTGTTTATTAAAATTGAAGAAACAATTTTTTTTTGTGTTGACGGTGAAGATATCTTCAGAACGATACCCCGCCTTTTGGGGGGAAGGCGGCGGTTATGTGGGGTTCTTACCCACCGAAACGTCCCCGGTGGCCCTTTCCTCGGTGCATAACGAGGGGCTCCGGGATCTCAACGTGGAACGCACTGGAGCCCCTCTGCACTGTGCTCAAGGAGAGCACGTTCCGGCGGGGAGGTTACTCACTCCCTCCCTGTGCCCTCGCAGCGCAAGGCGACACGGACCAGCCGATGTCGCCTTCTTCCCGGGTCCACTTTGGTGCACGATGCAGACCCCCACCCTTGTTGCCCATTGAACCCGAGGCCCCTTTTAGTCGCCTTGTACGACAGGCAGGGGATACCGTAGTCTTATTCTTGAGAGCCCAGAACTACAGGGCTGAGGAAACAACTTATTGTATCTAGTCTCTCCTTAAATATTGTTACAACGTGAATTAATTAATCACTTATACACTTTAATAAACATTATAAGCATTATTACACTCTTTAAATTTATAATTGATTGTCTCTGTCGAGCCTTTAAACATACATTTATCTTAGTTATAGGCTATCATTTTTATTTATTATTAATTTAGTTAATGTAATATATGACGTAAAACAACGAAATGAAAGTAAAACAATGGGAAGGTTCAAGTCCAAAATAAATTTTAAAAGCAATTCTTAATCTCTAATCCGAGATTTAACAATAACATTCTTGTCTAATCTCAAGTACTTATACTGAACGGCACTCGGACCAGTTTAGTTCTTAATTAACGTGGTTTAAAGCGAAAGTCGAGGTATTTCGTCATTACTGACTGCAATGTTAAATCACTCGCAGAGCATCTATCTGTTAGATAACCGCCATCACTTCTTTAAGACGAGTTTTTTTTTATAGAGCGTCGATATCAATCTAATAGCTTAGTCATGCGCATTGTAATGTTTATGATTTACTTTAGTTAAATATTATTCAATTAACTAAAGAAGACAGATCATTCGAGTTAGTTTACAATTCGTTGGTTAAGTTTGTTTTTGTATTTCGAGATGCATAATATTCTCCGTTAAGCTAAAGTAGTAGTCGTAGTAGTCCAGTCGATACTATTATAATTTTATCTATGCCGAAGGGCAAATATCTGATTATAATATCTAGATATATGTATATACTTGTAACCTTATTATTGTAACTTTTGCAGTCTGTTTTTAATTTTGTGTGCAATTTTCACAGCCGCTAAGGTTTATATTTCTAACAATCAAAGTGCGAGTTTAGTTCATTATAGACAAAAATGACGATATAAATATACGAAGACTGATTAAAGTGATTTTAAAATGAGTTCGTTCGTTGCATCGACTACGGGAAGTGTTTCGAATAACGAGGAAATTGGTAAGCATAAAGACAAATTATTTACTGCAATTTTGTTTTTGTTTATAAACACAGGACATCATGATCATTTATCAGTGAATCTAGTCAATGTTTTATTAACATCTATGGCTTCGATATAAACAAGTAAATGGTGTACTTGACCCGATCTCTGCAAGTCTGGTTCGCCTACGACCGTGCTCTCGGATTGTTGCGGCCCACGCTCCTGACGGTACACTGACTTAACGTTTTCTCCTTCGCTCCTCCGCACTAATTACCTATACTTATATTCATACTAATGATGCGCTCGTCCGAGTATTTACATTCAAAGGAATGTGTATAAATGAATTCAATTCTAAATGAACATTCGTTGCAATCAATACGTGTAGCATACATTTATATATCAAACTTTAAATGAACAATTTATATATTTGCGTTTGTATCTAGAATATTCTATCGATTTAGATTTAATTTTGTATTCAAATGAAACCTAGTATTAGACCTTAAATTTATCAATAAAATAACACTATTTCGTGCAATTAAGTCCTCAACCTCAACCTCAGCATTTTGTCGTTTAGTGTTTTAGTATTAATTTTGTATAAATTCGAATAACAAATACGTTGACTGATTCTAAAAATATTAAAACGCCGAACGATTTAAGAGTAACACTTGGGTGTTTTAATACATTTAGTTCCGAATTTAGCATGCTCGAGACGTTTGTAGGTCGCAGCGTTGCAGGCCTCGGACTTTTATATTTAAGCCTCTGTTCCGATCATTATCTCTGCAAATGTTGCAACTGCATCGTTGCTGCGTCGAATTGCGTAACCTTTACCGTAAAGATTCATCACGTTCGGGTTTTACGCAAATTGGGCAAATCCTTCTGATGCGTGTGGACAATATTTTCTGATATTTTCGTTTTTTATAGAGACTTTAGACATGATGCTGATGATACGTTTGCAATATTATCTTCTCGGTCTTTTTGAGTTTGTGTTGGAATTATCATTTTTATAGCAGATTAAACACCAGCTTAGATAGCATTCAGACCCGAGGGTGTTTGAGACCGGCTAAAGTAACAGTAGTTACTGAACAATTGGCATTAACTGGATATGAGTAGACGAAGATTGCACTCATTAGTGCTGTTGTAGAGGCTTATGACCAGTAATGGACTGTTACGAGCTTGTCATGGCGATGATAATAGTGCGATACCAAACAGTTTAATTTTTATTATTATTATCTTTATATTCTTTTTATTATTTTATAGTAACAGACTGATGAAATCTAAAATTCATCATTGTCCTTCCATTGACTCTTATAAGACCCGTCTCAATGGTACCGCAATTACGTAGTGCCTATTTCAGACGCAATGAAGTTGTTGCATATCACATCGCTCTATTTAAAGGAATTGTAGCTAGTTAAATTACGTTAACGGGGAGGAAATCTTCAGAAAGATACCCCGCCCTCTGGGGGGAAGGCGGCGGTTATGTGGGGTTCTTAGCCACTAAAACCTCCCCGGTGGCCCTTTCCTCGGTGCATGACGAGGGGCTCCGGGATCTCCAGTGGAACGCACCGGAACCCCTCTGCACTGTGCTCAAGGAGAGCACGTCCCGGGGGGGAGGTTACTCCCTCCCCCCCTGTGCCCTCGCACGACGACTCAGGCCCCCACCCTTGTCGTCCAGTGAACCCGAGGCCCCTTTTAGTCGCCTTGTACGACAGGCAGGGGATACCGTAGTCTTATTCTTGAGAGCCCAGAACTACAGGACTGAGCTAGTTAAATTACTGGGCTAAGCCTACCATCTCGTGTGGGAGCACTTGGAGAATAATATGTATTTTATTTCGGTTCCTCTTCGGAGTTTTATAAAACATAGTGCCTATATTATCCCTTGTCGCTACCAATATGTTATCAATAGCAAGTAGTTCCACTCTATAAACTCTTTTAAATGGTTACACTTCACTAACTTTGATCACTTTAAAATCATCTAATTGCTCACCATGTTTGACATGAGCATTAATTATCTACAGTACTTTGGGCTCTTAATTAACTAATACTATGCCATCGCACGCTTACATTCACCGGTTAGCTTCTGTTACGTGATTGCATTCATTATATAATTTTATAATTTAATTCACGTACATGGTTCCTGTTTTATTTTCTGGGTTAAGTACTGCTTGGTATTCTGTAGTGGTGCGCCAATTGGGATGTAATGAGCGTATTGAAAATGTTCGGATGGCATTCATATACCTAAGGTCTCACTTGTTTGTTTATCCGGTTAGTTATATATTAGAAGTAATGATAACAAAGATTTTTTGGTAAACTATACACAATATGAAAATATCGCAACCAAAAGAAAATATGTTGCGATTACTGCACTTTGAATAAATCCAACTATTAGCCCCAAATTAAATTACTTATACGTACAACAAAACGTCGTTTAAAATTTATTTATCCTTAAACAAAAGACATATGTTTCCTATTGCTTCAAAATACAAAGTTAATAGTTTGTATTTTGCGTTGTTATTTCGTCAAATAAACTATATCCCTCCTTATAAGTGAACATGTCATTAAAATGTATCGTTCCCTTATCTAAACTAGTTGAGGTCATAGTCTTGACATACTGTCCTTAAAGTAGTCATTGAAGTAGTTTAATGACTTGTCACGAGTTAAATATCATCTGTTATTTTATTGCTCTATTAAGTTTCTTACTTATTAGGTCCTCGTACACGGTATTGGAAGATTGATTGATTAGCTTCCAAATTTAAAGAATCCGGATTGAATAATGGTATTCGCTTTCTATTTACTTATATTATATACCCCTATAGCCTTAATACTTACACTAGGCTACATATTAATATACAGTTTATCAAAGTAATTTGATGTCATATTCTAAGATAGATATTTTTAGATCAGCGTCAACACTAAAGTCTAACGGGGTCACCTACCATTTGTTAGTGTACCTGCATTGTGCATTGCAAATTTTCTAGTATCTATTTGACTGTTCTTGATTCCACTGAATAAGGCTGATTCTCGCTTGTATACTGCATTGTTATATCATGGCCTTCAGCTAACGTTAGTTTTCCTTCTGTCACAATTCATTCGACACTGTCTGAAATTATGTTCAAGGCAAAAAACGCCTTATGTTTTGTTAGAGATCGAATTTTCTTTGGCTTTGCTTTGTATCTGTTGCAAATGTTTACGTCCTAGCAACCGTTTAGATAGATTAGCAAAGGTGATTTGTGAGGTAAGTTACGCGTATATAGTGTACGTTAATATTAGTATGCTTTGTCACTTTTAGATTAATTTTAATAATTTTACCATCTACAACACTTGGTCAAAGTGTTAAAGTATTCATATCTCTTACCTAGATATTTTGTGATGTGTTACCTCCCCGGGCTCTGTCCTTTTAAATGATGCTTTTTTAGCACGATTCATCAGCATTGTTTTGGTAGTTCCACAACTGTATGATTCTCTTGTGGTATCAGTTTTCATCAGCCGATACGAATTGAGGACTTTCGAGAACGCTATCTAACGCTTTCTCAAAGACCGGCAACGTACCTGCAGCTCCTCTGGCTCGCGTAGGTTCATGCATGCCGGTGTAAGCTGTAAGTTTCTTCGTGTTAAAAGATAATTGTGGTCATCCTTATAATAACTATATAGTACACAACTGTTTAGAACCTTATTCTTTTTTGATGACGGTTAAAAATTTGTCCCGACCTTGTCCAGAGTATTCCACCCTCGCTTCCCAGCCGTAATGGATAGCGGACACTTCCCGCCTCGACGTGTCGCGCGAAATGTCATACTGACGTTTCCGTAGGGTTATTTGTGATGTGTATCGGGGATAGAACATTTATGCATCCATCTTTAATGCTATGGAGGTGATTTGACAGAGTTACTAAATCTAGCAACGTCAGCCAATGTTCGAAAAGGTAACCCATAAAAAAAGAACATTTAATTCACACACAAACTCATTCGATTTAATAATCCTTGCGCGTTACCGCTATTTTATGGGCAGGCCCCACCCCTTAGATGTTAGGAGCGTTGCTGGAGTTTCTTCGCCCAGCGCCAACGCTTCCCGAAGTGGCACTCAAAGTTAGTTTAGCTTTTGAATGTCTCTTAGATTATCCGTGAAATAGCAACCGATCGGCCCTCTCGGGCGCCCTCGGAGCGGCATGCTTACGCGTAACATAGTAACCGTCCAAGCCGAGGTTACCCCCCACCGGGGGGACCCTTGTGCCGAGTTACTAGCAATAGAGGTTCAGGCTAAGCGACCTAAGAGCTATGCCACCTCTCAATCCGGTGAAGCAGTCAAGGCCAGCTTCTCTGGCCAATCTGTGTAGTTCGTCATAAAAAAAAATCATTCGATCAAGCTGTCAGTAATCAATGAACTGTATTTGTATTCAACCGTGGCTAAGTAAAAGATTCATAACAACATGTGATATAAAAATTGTTGCTTTTCTTCGTCTCTACATGGTCTTGAATTATTTCAATACATAGATTATTTAATATGTAAGCCATATTGCTTAGATAACTAACTACATTTAATGTTAATACATTTATGTGTACTTTTATGTCTAAAACTTATACCGACTTATATCTTTGACTTTGCACTGCTCACAAAATATTTCAGTGGTAGCCCAGTGGCTGACCGGTTCGATTTACGATCTAATGGTTGCGAGATCGACTACCGATGATACCAATGAATTGCCGTTTTCGGTTTTTTAAGTACAAAAAAATTACTGGCTTAACCAGTATTTGTTTTGTACTTAAAAACCTATTGCTATAAACATAGTGATGGGCTCATCATCTGGAACCTAACAAGCCGCTTGAAAAGTGGACAGCGAGAAGCTATCTCGTACCTCTCTGCTCCTTTAGCGTCAAAAGGATGTGATTTTTTTTATTGTACATAACTTAAAATCGTATATATTCAACTAAGAACACATGCAACCAATGTATCGAATATGTATATATAAAATATATATATATAAATATATGTATATAAATATATATATGTATGTAAGAATGTAAAAAAGTAAAGTTGTCGGTTAGCGTAAAAATAAAAACCTTGCTCCCGTCAATTTCCATTTTCACCTCGTAAACATTGGCAGCCGTCTACACCATTGGCTTCGGTTAGGGTTATGATATTCAGCTTAGAGGGCTTTTATTATATACTGTACATTTGGGTACATAAATCTTTTATTTCGTTAAACAGCCTAAATGTACAAATCTCTTATACCAACGCAAATATATCTTATATGTATCAATATTATTTTGCAGGTATTTTTTTATTAATGTTTGGCTAGTTTTGTAATATAAGTACTTACTAGGAATTATGTAATAGGAGATGAGTTATTTTTCAATCCACTACCATTCCACTTTTTCTTTAAAAAGAATGCTAACAATTTTTCAAAAATTTTACTAACGTTCTTGTCAACCATTCCAACTAAGCTTAAGCTTATGTTAGGAGATGGTTTACGTCAATAGTCGAATGGTGGAGTGGAATCTACGAATTCAAAAAAGTAATGTCGTTGTTAAGAGTCTGATTTGAATCTGTAATTGCCCTAAGGTCAATTTTTATCACAATTTGTTGTTTTAATTTGTCATTACTTTTACTTATGTATTGAAGTTATTTGAATTTTAAATAACTTGAATGCATATTAAATTTAACAAAGTGGATAAATTCTTACATGCCAACCCTATCAAGCCTGTGCTACCAATTTGTTTGCTTTCACCCATGCGTGAGGATGTGAGCGTGTTGTAACGAACTGGTATCCCCTTATGGTTGAAATATTCGCGTTGGAAAGCCACAAGAATTCGCTGTCCGGCATTTTGATTTAAATTAAACGGTTTAGCGGACGGTAATAAATAAGAATAATCCACCATTAGAATTTTCTAGAATTTGCAAAGATTTTATTTCAATGTAGAAGTTTCTTTTTGGCAAAAGACTTAAACGAATAGTAGTTCTATAGTTTTAGGAGAGAACAATGAAAACGACATTTTAATAAAGTGTAACGGTTTGAAATGCAATACTGGCGAAGAATATAGTCAATTAGTTCGACCGAAAAAGACAAATGTAGAAAAATAGTACAAGAACGGAAAACTTTGTAAAGAGGCTAGACTAGAAGCCGTGATCATATAATTTTAATGAAGGTAAAATAGAAATCCATAGAATAAAATAAATTTATGATGGCGTTGAACACAAGCCCGAGAATATAGGAACCTGGTCCGATATCCACTAGGCTACGAAGACATCATAAGCACAGTAGCAATCTATTTAACCCCTTAATAAATCATAATCGAATGGGTGTTAACGCCGGCAAATGATACCAATACCTGGATGACCTGCCATGCGTTTAACTGCTAGTGGAAATACCTATTCCGACCTTCTTTCGATTCACCCTTATCATAAAATCAAAAAGCTACCATTAACAAACTCTTTATTTGTTAACATTATAGGTAAAGAAATATGTTATACCATTGTCGTGTAGTATTTTCTTTATACAAGTCAGAACACAAAACAAGAGTCACGTTTCTACTTTGCATAAAAATGAATAAAAAGAAACAATCGCCTTTAGCCAATGCAAATTTGGACACATTTCAATAGCTAATGTGTTCTGAATACATCTGTGCTTTTTTCTTTGTCTCCACACAATTTAAATGGTCCAAGAGTAATCTGGAACAAGGGGTTTAAATCGTTCTGTTCTTATTGCTTTTTAAATTTTTCCACTTATTTGTATATTTATATCAAATGGACTATTACTTACATTTGATATAACATACTTATATTAATATCAGTTCTCCATATGTCGCCTAATATTTGATTATATTAATTTATAGATTGAATAATTTAAATTTATTGACATAACGGTTATATTATAGGCCGTACTTTGGGAACAGAAAACGTTAAGCTGCTCAGCAAGGTTGAAAAACGAAAAATGATTTCCGAATTTATAATTCACTCAGTCCTTAAGACAATCGATATCACAAAAAATTAATTCAACTCCGTAGATATTGTGTACGTGAATACGTATATAGGAAGTTATAATGGGTTGTCGAAACCAATACAATTTAATATACCAAGAAAGATTACAAATTGTTTCCATCTCCGCTGACAAATTGGTTCAGTGCTCAAAATACGGTCAACGTATCCGTGCACACCACTAAAGATTATTCTTGTAGTCGAGTATCGCCAGAAGTAAGTTAATACCATTGCTGCCAGACCAAAAGTCTAGACATCCGCGAAACTTGACGTTGACTTTGGCCGTAAATTAACTGGACTATTCATACAACATCAAAGACCTAAAACAAGTTCATGGACCCAGTAACATTTAGAATACTATTTTATCGCTTCCGCAAATACTAATAATTTATTACCAGTAGCTTCCTATAAATATTTTATTGCTTGTAAAAAAGTACATTTTAAAATCTCAAATTATCTACTAAATATACATAAAATGTTAACAAGCAAGCTGTTGAAGGTCAGTCTCTTACAATTACACTCTTAAGAATAAAAAAAAGAATTGTTCAACTTTAAAAAGGATTGTGTCGATAAGGAAACAATAATTGGTCCACCGATGGAGGCTGCCATAAAAATTATATTATTTAACCGAATAGGAAACAAATGGAACTATATCGACATTTGTGTCTACACGGATTTATTCAGTTATACGATAAAAGCTACCGACTTCTCTGATACGTTCCATTGCTAACGCGATTGCCTCTTGGGAACCGTTGCGAGTTGCTCCGAATGAACTTTCAAGCTAAGCGACAAGAAGAGCTTTGTCACCTTTCAAAACCCTTTTTTTTGTTAACGGGAGGAAATCTTCAAAAAGATACCCCGCCTTCTGGGGGGAAGGCGGCGGTTATGTGGGGGTTTTATCCACTAAAACCTCCCCGGTGGCCCTTTCCTCGGTGCATGACGAGTTGCACTGCGAGGGCACAGGGAGGGAGGGAGTAAGAACCCCAGAAGGCGGGGTATCTTTCTGAAGATTTCCTCCCCGTCGACCAAAAAAAAGGTGCTATAGCATTACTCAAAGGATTCTAGGTTCTAAATAGCTTCTATCGTATGCTAGTCGTCCTTTGTAGTCTTTTACTTTGAAGATACTTGGCAGGGGCGTCTTTCCTAGTCACACCAATATCATATATTATTGACACATCAGCGTCACTCAGTAATGCTCATATTTAAGACGAGTCTATGTGTTTGAGCTATCATCTTTATATCTATAGAATGTAGCTCTTTATTTCGAATAAAGCATACCGGTTTCGTAATGATGTAAGTTCTGCTTAAAACCAACATGTAGCATCTATCTACGTCGATGATGGACGAATTCAAATAATATAAGTGCTTAATAGAGTGATAATGGCACCGTACAAGTATATTTCCTCGATTCAGTCTTTTTCTTTTCCATTATGCAATCTTTTCACTTTTACTTCGTTCAAACGTGACGCAATAATAACGTTAGAAAACTTGTTTCTCACATCTCGTTCTCTTATGAAAGTTAATTATTATAAATAACACTCCAATGTTAACGTGTTTAAACAGAACATGAGAAATTCTTTATCCACATTATACTTCATTTGTGGTAAATTACTCGCGTATTGCAACTACGCAATTGAGTTGACTTGTAAATTCATTTTCATTGTTCTTTTTAAAACTTAGTTCGATATGTCTTAAACAATTATTAAGTGCATTTTTCAAGTTAATAGTTCACCATAGTTTTCACGCTTTTTCTACATACTTGAACTGCATCTTTGAGCCATGGAAACAACTCTGTCGCAATTATAACTCGGTAGGATATTGCAATCAAATGTTTCTTAATCAATTGGCCCACTTTAATATATACTCTCTACATGTATTCTAAATCAAAGCATTCATAAGTTCCCATTCCAGCATTACTTTGCGACACGGGCCAGTAGATGTCGCCTTCTTCCCGGGTCCACCTTGGCGGACGACAAAGGCCCCCTTGTCGCCCAGTGACCCCGAGGCCCCTTTTAGTCGCCTTTTACGACAGGCAGGGGATACCTTAGTCTTATTCTTGAGAGCCCAGAACTACAAGGCTGATATACGAGTATATAGAAACCTAGGTAAATAAATACAAGCAAAGTATATAAAACGTCAATAGCTTAGCTTGGTTGAGTTGGGAAATATGTCGTAGGTTCAAGTACACCATTCGGCTAATGACGTAAATAATTTCCTAGCGCAAGCTTAAGCTTAGTTGAAATGGTTAATCGGAATGTTATTTATATTAGTGAAACATATTAGCATTGTTTTTGTTAAAAAAATATAATTGTCAATAAATAATTATAACACTGCTATATATTATTTGCTTTTAAATAATGACGATGAAGTAATTCGCTTAAAAATATGCTTATTCGATTATAAGTTATTTTTAGTTATACAAAAATAGCTCGTTTGAACTCTCTGGCATATCACTGGCTGTTTAATACCAGTGTGTAGTTCAGCGAATGTGTAACTTAAGAACCAGGCGACCTTAAGGCAAGACCACAGGCAATCGTACGCAATTATGTTAATAATATCCTTTGGTACACACGTATCTACGTGCATACTGTCTTTGAGTAACGTATCATGTTTTAAAAAGGTCATAGGTATCACTGCAAATATATCTCGGAAACCAGTTATGAATACATAAATATTTATCAGTTTTAGGCATATTTTTGTATGTAAAAAATAACAAACTCATAAAGTCTATATATTTGTTTGAAATAAAAGACTAAATTGCGTTTCTTTATAATATTTAGAGAAACAACATTTAATGTCCGTATTTCAATTCTATCTATTATATATTAGGTTGTCAAATATCTCCCTTCCGCCTTTTGTGTCATGCGGCACCCAAACATCAAGCTTTTTTTTGTATCCAGCCTTCTGCAGATGGTTATAATGGTTTGGTGACTAACTCCCATCTCCTGGGCGATGTCACGAGATGCCACATGCCGGTCTAACTCGATGTAGTCCATGATTTGATCGGTATTTGTCGTCACAGGTCTTCCGCCGGCTGGCTTATCCATGGTGTCGTTTTCACCGGCTCTGAATCGTCGAAACCATTCCTCCGTGGTTCGAAGTGATAGAGTACCCGAAGTGTACCGTACCCCAAAACACCATTAATCTCACGGAACGTTTCTCTAGCGGATTTGCCTTTAACGAAGGAAAACTTTAAAATAGCGCGAATTTCGGCGTTAGTGAACTACATGTTTACACGTCTATAACTGTTGAACGCAATATCCAAACTAATTATGCATAGCGTCGTTTTGTAGGTTAGATCAAGACCTTTCAAATAATGTATAGTATTGCTAGATACGAGCTCTGTAGCGCTTTGTACATAGCCGCGAAATTCAAAAGACAAAAACAACGTCACACATTTCATTGACATTTTACATGTAAAATTATAAAAATACAAAAAGAAATAAATTTAAGTAAAGGAGGTTTTATATCTTTACTTTACATATATATACCTTCTCCTTCTCTCTCGATAGTTTTAAAAGTTTTGTGCACATCCGTGTGATTTAGGCCTGGTGATCCATCTCACAGGTTTGTTCATAGTTTGGACCCCAGTCCCCGCCCATAATTGTAATTTAAGCAAGTTGCTATTTTAATTATTGTATTATGTATAATATTTTTTTTTTATACTTTCTAAGCAAGTGCTGGGCTACGATTCCACCTGTTGTTAAGTAGAAATGCAGTCCTGGATGGTAAGGCGCACTAGCTTACTAAATGTCTATTGACTCTACTCTTGAAAATACCTTCATTGTAATCGGAGGGAACGACAGACGCGAGCAAACTATTCCAGTCCTTTGTTGTACGAATAATGAAAGACGAAGCAAAGCGCCTCGTTTGGGTGACGTTGTGGGATATTAAAAATGTAGGTTTGTTATTTACTAGTACGTACTATTCAAATGTTATACTGTCTCCTGTGTAATTGACAGTCCAATAGGTTAGCACTCGAGTAGCTTGCAGTCTTTCCATGGTGTTACATACTATCATGAGTTACGTTACGTTATCTCTTTGATATAAGATAAAATGTAGCTTTTTTTTTTTAAATTAAGCTACTTTTGATAGTATTGTATTGTATTGTTGTGAGTAATTGCTTACTACTTGCTTAGTTTATTTCTCAAATGATTTTTATTTGATTAATACTTAACAAAGGTTAATCTGTAAACTTCAAAATTTATTCTTATTTATATTAGCTTTATATACTTGAATTTTGTTTGTTTCCTTTGTTAAGGAAGCAAAGAGTTTGTATGTTATTAACAGTATCGTAAGGTCAAGGATAGAGGCAATGCCAGAGAGAGGCAAAGGATCGATGCATTCGAGATGTGGTGCTGGAGGCGTATGTTAAGGATACCCTGGACTGCGAAACACACCAATGCATCTATCCTAAGCCAACTACAAATTAAGACTCGTTTGTCTACCATATGCCGACAACGAATCCTGGCGTATTTCGGACACACAATGCGCAGAGGCGACGAAAGTCTGGATAAACTGATCGTAGTTGGGAACACCGCAGGAAAAAGATCTTGCGGCCGTTCACCAACAAGGTGGTCCGATCAAGTAAAAGACTCGTCGTCCCCCAAATTTTACAGTGCTGTAAGAGACGCACTGGACAGAAGCCGGTGGAAGCAAATCATCCGCTCCAGGTGCAACCCTGATGGTGACCACGATCCTCAGACATGAGGGACCGACACTAGAGAGAGAGAGAGAGAAGGTCAAGGATATTATTTAAAAGAAAGAAGATACCATTTGTATTCTCTTGGTTTTGCTTTATATGTGACTGCGATGTTTCACGTTATTTGACGACTTATTTCCCCTTTTAACAGATTTCAAGTCGCTAGAGTACTTCGCTGGAACGTTACTGGTCTCCCGTTTAATTCCTAGACAGGGCGGGATGTGTTTGTAATTCGTAAGTGTTCATTATAGGACTTCTGCAGGTTTACGTTACTGTTATATACATATTTATTGGATCTAATGAGTTAAATGGAAAGCAATTGGTGTATCTTTTTATCACGCTAGGGATAAAGGACGTGAGAGCTTATTTGTTATTTTATATATGTGGGATGAGAATGTCAATGGTATAAGCCTGTCGTTTTTAACTCTTTTTTTCAATCGCTCCCTCACTGCTAAGGGTCATGACTCGTTTCTTGGCGATCAATCACCTGTCTTTCATGCATTCCGGTCCATGGCCTTGTGGAGGGCGTCGCTGGTAGATGACTCCAGTTCTTCGGAGATCTGGTCCGACCATCTTTTCGGACATCGGCCTCTCGGTCTTTTTCCTTCGACCTTTTATTAAACAAACGGAGGATAAAATCACGAATTTATTAAAATAAAAGATAACATATCATTTGATATAAAAATGTCATAAACTTGTACCATTATGAAATTGATAATCTTTTAAGCATTACGTATCTGTGATGTAAATATAACATAATAATTAATTGGTACTTGAGTGGTATTTACAAATTTAAATTATCAGAAAAATGCGAGATAACGTAAAGTACGGATCACTCATATACTTATGTGCAAGTATTTTTTTTACTTTGTCGCGTTTTATATGTTTAACCGACTTCAAGAAAGACGGTGGTTACAATTCGCCTGTTTTCGAATTTATGTTCGAAAGGGTTTGGTGAAATTAAGTGCCATATTAATTTTGTTGGATACAGGAGTTCTGAAGATATACTTGAGAACTAAATATTGTATGGATAAATATTTGCTGATCGAGATATTGGTAGGTTTGTGACAATCTCAGCTCTATAATTCTGGGCTCTCAAGAAAAAGACTACGGTATCCCCTGCCTGTCGTAGAAGGCGACTAAAAGGGACCTCGGGGTCACTGGGCGATAAGGGTGGCGGCCTTTGTCGTCCGCCAAGGTGGACCCGGGAAGAAGGCGACATCGGCTGGCCCGTGTCGCCTTGCACTGCGAGACACGGGAAGTGCTCTCCTTGAGCACAGTGCAGAGGGGCTCCGGTGCGTTCCACTGGAGATCCCGGAGCCCCTCACCATGCACCGAGGAAGGGCCACCGGAGAGGTTTTAGTAGGTAAAAACCCCAAATAACCGCCGCCTTCCCCCCAGACAGCGGGGTATCTTTTTGAAGATTTCCTCCTCGTTAACAAAAAAAAAGGTTTGTTAAAATCTATCTAATTGTTAATAATAACTAGCACGAATGTGGAATAGGAAAGTATAGTACAACAATGATACTTTGGAAATAAAAGGGAGCGTCTTCGCGCATTGACGTTTAATATTTGCTCCGTCACATTTTATTTGATTTGAAGTCGGTTTTTTGTTTTGAATCGTAAATATACTTGTCTCGTAATAAATAGTTGCGCAACTGCGCACCGGCAGACAGTAATAAAGTCAATAGAGTGCCAATTGGAGCTGAAGGGCGTTCGCAAGGTGACGGCGGTATACAATTTGATTAATGTTAAAATAGATAATGATCTAGTAAATGTATACTTAGCTCATTTATTTAAAGCCTTGGTAATACGGTGTCCGCTTCCAGTTGCAGTTTGAATAATTTTTTTACCCGACATGGAAAAAAAGGAGTAGGTTTTCAATTCGTCTGTATTTTCAAAGGAGTTTCATGTTTGTTCCCTTGCGTTCGATTTGATCTGAAATCTGTTCTAAGCCATCTTGCATTACCTATCTTGTAAACTCCTAGTTTCTGTTATCCAGTGGCCTCCGAGTACAAGATCGTATTCTGTTTTTATCCGGCTTCGAAAAGGAGGTTTTCAATTCGTCTTTCAGCTTCAAATACGCACGTAATTTCATTTTATTCGTATATAAGCTGTCCAATATACAAATTAACATCGTAAATCTGTGAGGTTGAGTTATTTCCGATCGTTAATGAAATTCTTTAACGATTTTTTCATTGATTTCTATTTGTTAGAGAATCAAAATTTATGAGCACTATGTAAATATATGTCATGTTATTCATGGATGCAGTAGCTAACTATTTATCGCTGAATTTGAATATGAACCGGTAATTACCAAACGAGACGGTTTGTGTTCGTCGTTTTATCGCTTACGCAACTAACTCTCTACGCGCGTCAAATACACATTAGCGGGTTATCCAATCGCTTCTAAATATTCCACTCGTCAATGTGAAATGGTCATTAGAATCTCTACGGTGTTACACCTGATGGCTCAAACCAGGGGTTCTTAACCTTTTTGTAATCTAGAGCAGAGCTTACCAAATACCAATTGGTGTAGCCATTAATGCCATTAGGTTTTAAAAAAACCGTGATAGCTCAGTCTCCGGGCGGTCGCCTCAAGTTGCATGGTACACTAGCAACCCGAGTTCGATCTCCGGTGCCGGCACCAATAAATTTTTATTGCAATTTTATGTGCTGATTTACCACGCGCTCGGCGGTGAAGGAATACGTCGTGAGGAAACCTACATGTCCTAGAAAAAAATTCTAAGGCATGTGAAGTCTGCCAATCCGCACTAGGGCCGCGTGGCGCACTGTGTACTTACGCTCTCTTTACAGAGAAGTGCCCAGCAGTGGGTTATATATAAAGACTGTTACTTTTAATTGGTTTAGCAAAGTTAGCAGTGCCTTGATAGTTCTTTCTTATTTCGAAGATCTATCTTGAGATGCATGTTCTAGTAACGAAACTGTCTAAACATTGATGTTGCATATCTAAAAATAGACCTATTCCTTATTAGCACAAAATATGAAACACATCAAAAAGACAGAAAAAATAAAATAAAAAATAATTACAGTTAAAGAAAAAACGCACAAAAAGGACATAAGATATGATGTCAATATCGGACAACGTCTCAGCATACGCCGAGGCAAGGATGCAATAGCGCTGATTTTCAGCGGTGCCCAAGACTACGATGCTTAAGACCCAAAGTCGTGCGCAATACTACATAGATATAATACGAAAGCTGTTTAAATTTTGTCCTCGGGTGGAAATGCAATAACTAAACTTTTTATGGTTTCTGTTTACTAAGAAATACGTATAAAATATAAGAGGCAATTGAATTGGAAATGATTTATACATGCACACATGATTCGCTCTATAGCGGGCATCGGATGTCATCGGATCGGTCGATCTCATGAATGACAATGGATACGCGGACCACTGTAGCGTGAAATGTTAACCAGATCAGGTTATATGTCAACCTTAGCGAAACAAATAATAATAAAAAACACGTAAATGCCACGCGTACAATTTGCTTACAAGTAATGTTGTGGAAAATAAATCAATTTTTAACTGACTTGAAAAAAAGAGTCAAAAACAAAAATTTTTTTTATATGAATTCGTAGGTATATGACCTTGGATTCCGAAGATCTAACAACTCCTAAAAATCGTTTGGAAGATTGCTTATTGGATGAGATATTGAAAGGTTTATGACTATTGTAGACTAGGTAAGTGTTCCTTAACAAAAATAAACAGAAATGTGTAAGAAGAGAAAATATAGACAGAGTACAGCAAAGTACCGGAATAGTTTGCCCCGTCTGTCTTTCCGATTACAATGTGGGTATCTTCAACAGTAGAGTGAGACATGTACTGAGCTAGTGCGCCTTACCATCCAGGAATGTATTTCCACTTAACATTAGATGGGATCGTGGTCAAACACTTGCTTAGAATGTACTTAAAAAAAAAGAGTAACTGGCCGAGCCGAGGTTCTTTCGAGGTCTTGCGCCGAGGGAGTAACCCCAAGGAGATTCAGGCTAAGCGATCTGAGAGCAAGTCACAATCCTATGAAATAGTCAAGGTTAACTTCTCTGGTTAATCTACTTACGGGAAATGTCTCAACGGTTTTCTTGTTATACAATATGCTCAGCAAGGCTCTCCCCTGTCACATTTTTGTTTTAAAGCTTTTTTATAAAGGTTTTTTTTAAAAGCAGACAGCAATTGATTTTTCCTACGACTTGTATCTGTCTCCTCTATTAGCTTTATTTTTAGCAAATTTCTATATTCTATGTTAGACAAAAAAGCACCGTTTTTATCGACGAAAATCGATTTGTTTGTGCTACAGTTTCTCATTCGTCGCTTTTGGAGAAGCATGGTTAATTACTTTCACGGTTAATCCAATTAACGGGCCAGTATCTTATCGGTGCATGTTTTTCTCCCACCGCGATCGCTTTTAAACCGAACTTATCAAAAATAATTTATTTTTGATATTTTCTTACAATGAACTTGATTTCGACTTGCGGTATTATGCACACTCTGTGTGACCGACCATCTAAGAATAGTCGGAATTTTTTATCTTAGGCTCACATTTGTCTGCAAACTCGGGTCTCTGGTATCTACGTTGTTGTCACAGCGGTTACGAACTAAGTCTTAAACATGTTAATTGTTTTCTATAGTTAGTATACTAGTTGTTTGCCTGTCTGTCACACGCCCTTGTGTTTGCATGCATCAGCTGTACCGTTAAAAATAAGTTAACATGCAATTGACGCCTGGCAGCGCTGCATGTAGGTCGCTCCTGGGTCGCGGGTATTCGAGTTACTGGGTTAACGTTCGTGTAAATACAACAACGTTGGTCGCTTGCCAGACATTCTGGCTTTTTATGTTTTGATAGTACGACTACATTACCAATGGTTTCAGAATACCACCTCCAGCGAAAAAATATATATATATATTTTTTAATGACGAACTACACAGATTGGCCAGAGAAGCTGGCCTTGACTGCTTCACCGGATTGAGAGGTGGCAAGGCTCTTAGGTCGCTTAGCCTGAACCTCTATTGCTAGTAACTCGACACAAGGGTCCCCCCAGTAAGGAGTAACCTCGGCTTGGACGGTTACTATGTTACGCGTAAGCATGCCGATCCGAGGGCGCCCGAGAGGGCCGAACCACGACTCGGTCGGTTGCTATTTCACGGATAATCTAAGAGACATTCAAAAGCTAAACTAACTTTGAGTGCCACTTCGGGAAGCGTTGGCGCTGGGAGAAGAAGTGGCCGAAGAAACTTCAGCAACGCTCCTAACATCTAAGGGGTGGGGCCTGCCCATAAAATAGCAGTAACGCGCAAGGATTATTCGCAACCTCCGACGGTCGCGAATGGACGCTTTGTTGATTTGTAAAAAATCTATATACGTATACGTTTCCTCATCAGAAGTTTGCACAATTACAATGGCAACTTCTGCAATGTGGACTAACTCTACTTAACTTCAGAAGTGGATATTTTTAGCAACTCACTTATTACATTTAACACTTTAATTATTAGCAAATTCTCTTTACTGGCTTCCGTTTAGTCTTTACTTAATTTTTTAAAAGATCGATTTGTTTTATAATAATAATAATAATAATAACAAATATTTATTTTCAGATAAATTAATCCATAGAATTTGTTAGTAACAAAATAACTTAATAACTATGTTAGTATATACAATTTAAATTAAAACTAAAACTTAAAAACTAATGCGTTGTCCGTCAGGGACAAGCCAATGAGGTGCTTTATGAGCCGCGAGTCATACCGCTCTGCAACAGTTCTCATGATGGCGTTGGAGCTGTCCCTCATTCTGCAGAGCAAGGAGGCCGCTTTTTTCCTGATGATGGCACAGAATCCATCAGTATGTGCCTTGGCGAACATTTCGGATGCACTGCAGAACTTGGGCAGCCCCATAAGCATCCTAAAGCCGTTATTATATTGGACCCGTAAAGCGCTGATTGTGCGCTGCGTATAGCTCGACCACAGACTGCACGTGTAGAAAACTTGGCAGAAGGCCTTAAACAGTGTAATTTTTGCCTCTTCACTGCAACGTGCAAACCTGTTTTGATGGAGCATATTCAACAAAATACCCGCACACGTCAAGTGGGTATACATACGAGTATACACTTAGCGCATTCAAAATGCAACTTGCTAAATTCTTGTTAATCGTCTCCAAGTCATTGAATGCGTGAGATGACTCCTTCTTTCGTGTGACAGCGATCTTATTGTTTTATTACATTTAACTAATTGTATTTTTTTATATGTCACAAAGGTTTTATCTGCTGAATTGTGGTTAATTTCAGAGTTGTAAAACCCTTTGTCTTTAATCTACGTTGTCCGATGTGACATTCTCTAGCTCCCCAACATGGGTGGTTAGGATTTTCTATACTCTTTCATTCTTCTCATGTTAGTTATTAGTCATACATTACAAACACATTACATTTACCTTATATTACAATTCTACATCACACTCTACATTATCACTCTACATTATCACTCTACATTACACAGTTTCCAATTCTTTACTGTATGCTACTCTATTCAACTAATTGTATTTAACGAACTTATTGCTCTCCCTGTAGTGACTAAAGTGAGGATAAAGTTTCTCAAAGCTAAGCTAAATTTATGTTTGTACGAGGATATAACTTAATTTTTTTTTTTTTTAATGTAACATGAGGCATGACTACTGACTTATGTACTAAATTCAGAGTTTATTGCCCTTGTCATTTTGCTCTAAGCATAGTCTACCTATGCTATGTCTAGTTCCCCAATGAGGGTGGTTAGGGATGTTTTTCATTCTTCACTTCCTTTCGTCTCTTAATAATATATACACAGAGTTATATTTTTAATATAGTTAGTCTTATCGTCTATTCTATCTTAGCATTTACTTCTAATAATACAATTTTACACATTTACTTATTCTCTATTTACTTTACTTTTGTAACACTCTTACTCTATATGGGTTTTTATTTTTCTGACACTCTCTATTTAAACTATGTACATAAAATATTTATTCTTACAGGCTTGTTACATACTATTTGCCATCGTCTTTTTAAATACATTTCCTTTTCTTTCCTTCTGTTATTCTATGTTTGGACTGTCTACACCGCTATGAACATGAAATGAAATAAAGTGAAATATTTATTTATTTACTTTTTACACACATATACCGACATGCACTTACACAAAAATATTAGATACATATTATATATCATATTCCATAAACATTTTCCTACTTCGGTCCTTTGGTACACATCTCCCTGCTAGACTAATACATAGCCTGTATTAGGGAGATGTTGTACCTAACTCCCAGTTTATTATGAACTAAAGTTTGTTAAATAACTTATGTGATAGTCGTGTGTTTTTGCAAAGAATAGTGTACGTGGGTGTATGTGCGAGTGAGTACATGAGCGTGAGGATAATTTATTTTATACTATGAAGAAACTTTTCAGTCTCTTCGTAGGTGAAATTATGGAAACAAGAGTATTGTCAATGACCATTTTAGCAACCAGTATATTTGCTTTAGCGGGCTCTATGCGGGTGTTTATAATTCGCATATGTACAGAGGCTTGCTATCGTATTGACATTAGCCAGCTGGTGTGACAGTTTTATGTTAACTGCGTATTGTTTCAACTTTCGCAAATGACATGTATTCATGGCAAAAACAAAATAAGATTCCTCAGTGATGGATATAGGATTTCTTATATTGTATTATATATATATTATTTCCGACTTCCAACTTTAAAAAAGGTTGGTCATCTATTCATGTCATGAACTCGTATCTTCGTCATTTATGGATTATTTTTTTTTTATACAAAGGCGTTCGTTTCCAATAAAAAGAAAAATGTTATTTTATAGGCATGGATGGTTTGTTTTCGAAGATGTACCAAATAATATCTAATAATGCGCTGTGCGCTTATGAGCACAGCTGTATAATAAAATACCAGCACACGTCAAGAGGGTAGACACACTTAGCGCATTCAAAATGCAACTTGTTAAATTCCTTAACGACAGCTAATCATCCCAAAGCAAATGAATGCGTTAAGAGTTCTTCCATATGACAGCGAACTTATTGTTTTATAATATATGTTATTTTATTGTTCTCATGTAAGTGACCTTTAATGTCTATAGTGAGAATAATACCATTTTCAAAACGTCTTTACGCGTTTTTAGTGTATAATATTTAAAACTGGTGTTAAGATACGTTGTTTTTGAGATTTTTCCCCAAAACAAATGTTCAAATTTTGAAAAAACGTTCTAATAGTTGTCATATTAAATTGTTGGTTCTGCTTAATTTTTTTTCCGAATGCCCATTAGCTTTATCATTACCGGATGGACACCAAATATATTATTATATTGAATATATTATATTTTATTAATATTATAACGACTGACTGATAATTTAAAAAAAGAACACACTTAATTATTTTGCACACTTTATTTTTGTTTAATTAACAACGAAGTGAACCTCCGCCAGCCAAAACAATCACTTTTATATTCTACCCTCTCCTCTCCTCTCCTCGCCTCACCCCCTGCGCTCGCCTTCTCTCCTCCCCACTACATTATTCGCTCCACATCCGCTCCTCACCAATCCTTCCGTTACAATATTTTTCTTAATTCTCTGTGTGTTAGGGAAATAAATGTTTATATTACTATGCAATTTTTAATTTATTTAACTTATTTCAGTGTCGATTGTTGTGTGTCGGGAAAAGTTCAGATATTTGTGTCTTTTAATAAACATTATATGACCACACAGTCTGGGAGAGATAACGCACTGTTTAGTATTCAAAGACCTGTGTTATCTGGTAGCGTTGTTTACATTAATGTACGCTTGGTATACAGTATAACCTGCATTTGTAGGTAACCTAAGCGGTTAAGTCTTCTATCTTCAAGATAATGTATGTGCTAACTGAATATGCAATTTCTCTCGTTTGCAACGGCACTTGTTGAAAGCCCCTGTCAACAACACAACTATGAATGCAGAAATATTCCAATTCTATAGATGGACGTTTATTTTCAAGCAGTCTGTCTGTGCAAATAATATTATGTGGGTTATGTTTACTTTGTTCAGACTGTGTGACAAATGTCTGTCAATGTTTTTTTTAAAATATTTTGTTATAAATTAAATATAATATAATGCAATAATGATCTATAAATACATATATACCTTATTGTCTCTATGTTTTAAGTAATAATATGTAACCATTTTTTTATACGTGGGGTGTTGTATACGCATATTCACCCTTATAGAGACAAGGACAGATATTGTCTTACTCGCACCGACTAAAACCCTATCGTTTTCCTCGCGATGCCTTCAGTCGGAACGGGGACGCTTTAGCACACTTCCGTAGCTCCGACAGCATTGGCTCTTTCCCAACCTCATCTGCTGGATACGAGGACACATTGCTTGTAAAATAATTAAATGTTTTTAATCTATCAGCTGTGTCGGCTCGTTGGTCGGCACTACGCGCGGCGGCACTACGACGAGGCGGGGCCAGGAGGTTGCGTCGCGAGATCGCGGCGCTAAGAGAGACCCTCGACGACGTCTGCGAGCCTGGAGACTGCGCTCCCCAGCCGCACACTAGAGCGCAGCTCAACAGGAGGATTGACGAGCTAAAGGTCTGAAACCTGACGTCTCATATTTACAATTGTAATAGACTACTGTTTGATCTTAATTGTTTTCTTTTTGCTCCGATTTATGCAGATTGAGCTGCATAATCTTTCATATACCAAGTTTCATAGTGATCTCCAAGACACCTAATAAGATTAAATTTCATTTATCACAAGACCCCAAGCAGGTGGTTGCTGTGTCGAAATTGGGACAGTTTTTCATTCATCAATCGCTGATCCTACCACTCTGTGTTCTGTATAATATACTCTATATGTTAGACACGGATAGAAATTAACCATATAATCCTAATGAATGGTAATTTTGAGCCGAGGAGCCGTGTTGATATCGTTTAAGAAGAATTTCGGAATTCCGGTGAATTTCCCAAAATTATCTAATACAGTCATGTGTCACTGCTTTCGTTATCGATATAACGTAGTTTTGTGAAGTAGACAGTGTTATTAAATCAAACCAGTACTTTCATCCATAAATAAACGAACAAAAAACATATCTTTCTTTTCAATCTTACAATATAGTCATAGAGAAATTATATAAAGAATGTTTTTAAGATTCCGTTAAACTTTGCTGGCGTTATACACAGGTGTGTTTATATAATGGAAAGGCATTTTGTGCCTAACGACAGCGCTGCCCCACCGTGTAGAATCTTAAATTCGTTGCAATGATGAACATTACAGACGCCCACGTTTACATGTAATTTTCCACCTTCCGCAATGTTTTCCTCCTGCCTCAATATGCCGTTTTTCAAAACGGACGATATCGACCTCTTTTTCCTAGTATAAGTATGTATAAACATTCACTAAACTACAAATAGTTTTTTTATTAGTTAATTTTTAATTTCAAATTTAGTTTTATTTTTACTTTGTGTTATCTTTATTTTATCTTACATTGTCACTCGCCAATTAATTGCTTGCAGTCTACGCCTATAACTGCGATGGCATTAACTTCATAACTTTTCACTGTTTTCTGTATTGTTTGTTAAAATGTTCATTGTGTTGATGTAATAAATAAATAAATAAATCCTTTGCATTAGATTGTATACAGTACCGACAGGCATTTCTTTGTCATCGATTAAAATTTTGTTTAAAAGGGTCAGCTTTCAATTGCGTTCTATTATATATTATGTTGTTTTTAGTTATCTATAATAAAATATTTTCATTTTGTTAGCAAAGAACTCCAAAATCCTATTGAAAAAGGCCTATTGCCATAAACGAGCCATTATTTCGTAATATAACCATGATACTTCAGAAATACAAGTATATTTACGGTTAAAAAAATCTTTTTCGTTGGTATCACTCTTGACTGATCGTGGTCATAACTTCAAATGTTGGTACCAAGCTTCACAATACACCACCGCTCTTCTCTGATGGCCGCCTTTCTTCCGCAGTCTTTGGCTTGGTATAAAATACCTGACTTGAAGAGAAATCAGTGACTGATTAAACATTAAATAATACTGCGTGCATCGACTCTCCTAATTTATTTCAGTGTCAGTTTCAGCTTGTTAATTTTCCTATAATTCATTTGTTTCAGGAGCGTCTATCACGTCTGTTAGAATGCAAAGTGTCGATGCTGAAGCTGACCGTGTCAGTGCGCCGGACTCTGGGAGAGATGGGCACAGACGACAACGGGCTGACCGAGGACCTAGCCACCTTGCTGGCAGCCTGGGACGACGCCCATCAACGGTAACTCTTTAATAAAAACTTTAATTGGATGCAAATAATTCGTTAGAATTAAATTTTAAAAGGATTAAGTAGTAAAGGATAGTTAACACAGATAATAAAGATAAAAAAATAAATATGTTTTAATATATCAATAAATAATAGATACAGATAATCTCAATCATATTGGAGGCATTAAAAAGCTCAACTTGTTACTGTCATCATTTTGTCATACCGCGCCTAAAGAAATGTAACTCACAAATATAATTTATTTCAGCACGTCGAACGAGCTTCTCTCATTGGAGAAGGCAGTATCAGCATGGGCTGAGTGGGAAAGCGCACTGCGCGAGTTGCAAGGCGCTCTCCGTGGAGACATGGCTACGTTACAGACCCTGAGGGATCGCGGGGGAGACCAGCCAGACGTGGCCAAGCAAATTCGACAACTGGCTGCTTCACTTGTGGATAAGAAGAAAGTAAGACAGAGGAATTCATAATTATCCCAATCTACAAGCTTCCTTCAATTCTTCTATACGATTCAACGTCGACGCAAGGCAATTCCACCTTGGCGGACGATAAAGGCCCCCACCTTCGTCGCCCAGTGAACCCGAGGCCCCTTTTAGTCGCCTTCTACGACAGCCAGGGGATACCGTAGTCTTATTCTGCGAGCCCAGAAATACGGGCCGGTACGGGCCGGCCCGCCTGCGTCATCTCCGAACGGGATCGGCCCTCTCCCGATCCCAAAGTACTGATCTGCCCTAAGCCCGGATAAATCCCTGTGGCGTTAGCGTGTTTGTTACTGCGGTTTTTATTCTAACAAATATATTTAACAGTAAAAATAAAAGCCTTTTTCAAATCAAATTGCACGGGGCGTATCAAACAAAAACGACTTAAGTACCTAGCTACCATTTATTTTAGAGTCATTTAATCTTACCTACGTTTAGAGTCAGTTAAAAAGGTAATTTCGTTGCAGGGCGGCTCTACGTGCGACTCGCTGTCGGACTCCGGCATATCGGACGGGGACAGCGAGGCCGCGGGAGGGCGTGCCCGTCGCCTGTACGCGTTGCGCGAGCTGGCACGTCGCTTGCAGGCCGCGCTGGCGCCAGGCTCCCCGCGCACCGTGCCATCGCCAAGGTACACACACCTCTCCACTCCACTTACCATGTTTATTTATTAAGTCTTTACACACAAAACTAGTACAAATACAACAATTAGTACAAAGACAAAAGGCATTCGCTGCCAATTTACCTTGTGGTTGTGACAGACAAAGTAGCATTGCTAGGCTAGTTAGTGAAAAAAATAACAAATAAAAAGACTTTAGGAGACATAAGAATTATATTTAATACTAAATAGATACATATTATATCAAAGTATAGATGGAAAAGGACATTAAATAAAATAAAAACAAACTATTCCTTGCTTAGGTAAAGCTTCCAGTGTTAGTTAATTCCAGTTCCTAACCTAACCTCCATAGTTTTTACTTGTCAATAATGTCAGTGTGAAATGAGTTTCACAATTTTAATTTGTACATTTTCAGAAAAGCAGGAATAAACTTTATATTTAGTTTTATAAAACGACGTTTTCATATTGTATAAAATATCAAGAATAACGTTGTATTGATTTATAATCAAAGAAACCGTATTAAAAGTTTATTCACGTTTTTCTAAAAATGTGCACTCATTTCACACTGACATTATTGACAAGTTTTTTTTTTGACAAACTAACACAGTTGGCACAGAGAAGCTGGCCTTTACTGCTTCACCGGATTTGAGAGGTGGCACAGCTCTCAGAAGCGATCTGAGCCTGAACTTAGGTGGTAACTCGACACAAGGGTCCCCCCGGTGAGGGGTAACCTCGGCTTGGACGGTTACCATTATTACGCGTTAGCAGTCCGATCCGAGGGATCCGAACTAACTTATATAACTAACTTATATGCCACTTCCCATAAAATACTTGTATCGCGCAAGGATTTTTCGCAACCTCTACTGACAAGTAAAAACTATGGAGGTTATATACAAAAAAATATATATACTTTTTACAAATATGTTATACATTTTAAATAATTAAATAAATAAATAATTTTAAATAGTTACACAGTAGAAAGGCTACTATTACTGTTGGCTACGAAATACAAGTATAGGTAAAGGTACATACTCTTTACCTGTAATATTTGGTATAAGTGTTGATCTTATT
Organism: Meandrusa payeni; assembly: GCA_029286785.1. Taxonomy (NCBI): domain Eukaryota; kingdom Metazoa; phylum Arthropoda; class Insecta; order Lepidoptera; family Papilionidae; genus Meandrusa; species Meandrusa payeni. The sequence goes on from JAGSMX010000022.1 coordinate 6,162,018, forward strand.
TTTATATCGGTGGTCTTTGTATATAACAAATTCTAACTGTTATTGTATTTATATTTTACAGCGTATGGAACAAACTGAGAACGAAGTGAAAACCTTGCAAGAATCCTGTCGGGCGCTCGTCGAACAGAACATTCCCGATCTCAAAATGGAGTCAGACACGTAAGTTCCATTTGATTTATTAAATCTTGTCTCATTTTATTTTTTTTGTCATTGGTGGGTCACTGGGATTTGTGTGTGAACGGAGAGTACCTATAACACACAGACAATCGGAATACATAATAATATAGTTGAGTGAAATATGCTGTACTCCTGCTTTTCGCCCAGTGAGTGAGACGGAAACGCTCTAACTCCTAAGGTAGCTATTATCGCAAAATGACAACCAACCAACTACTAATAATCTAGCAATTTCATTAATGATCGACCATTGTTAGATTCTTGTGAATCCGATTTTTTGTATTTTTTTCCTATTGTTTTATTTTTAATTGACTGAAATTAAGACTGACATCTTAATTTCAATCAATTAAAAATAAAAGTAGAGCCTCTGCCCCGCCTAAGTGACATAGGATGTCTAGTGGAAATTAGTATTCAACTTTACCGTTTACATTATATAAGAAATTAAACCAATAAACGTGTGTCAGTAATACACCGTGGAAAGGAAAACACACAGCAGATAACCGAAAGTAGCAAAAATCGAACGTTCATTTTGTTACAACTGTAAATGCACCTTCTCACATACAAAAATCTCTTAGATACATGTCCTTAAGATCACTCACCGACGTGTGAAATGGACACTTATTTTTAACATATTTAATATGATTGAGGATACATAGTTATTAGTATGAATGTAATTAATAAATAAATATGTGTCTCATGTTTATTACAGAGACACAATGAGTGCTGTGGCCGGCAATAAAACTGGAGCCGGAGATCCTGACTACAGCCCACGCAGCGGATGGGTGTGGCGCGTAATTCGCTCCTCTCTGCCCATACAACTTTGTCTAGTTGCTCTACTCTTAGCTGCGTGGTTGGTGGAAAGACCACGCTGTTGCGACGCTCTCAACTCCCTCGCTCAAACGTTGACCCCACAACTGCGTTACGTCCGCGGCCCACCGCCTGTGTGAGCACAGCTTGATATTCTATGGTCGTTGTAATACGCTGTATATTATCTGTGGTGACAGTTTGACATGTGTCGTGTTAGGAAAATTGTTGTTCCTACTGGGGATATTTGATGTTGCAAAAACGATTTAAATTACAAAAGTAAATATCGACGTTTTTTCGAACACTAAATTATTAATATTGATTATTTAACGTCATATATATTTCTGGGATTAAACACGGTAAACTCTGTTAAACGAATATGTGATATTTTCGTGAATGGTGTAATTCAATTATACGACTTACACAGTTTTGTAGCAATTGCCTATAATTGTTGTCCGTCGCTATTCTTGATAATGTGTTCGTGGCATCAATATTTTGTACCTAATGTCATCGAATGTTCCCGGTTAAACATTTATCTGGATAAGAAAATGGCTGGGATAATACCTGTTTCCTAATTTCCAACTATAACAAGGTTGTGACATTGTTTATTTTGTTGACAAAATACCGTAATTCGTTAAACAACTTCTATATACGAGAGTTGTATGCGGTACGGATTTGGTTAGTAATTTAGTTATTAAATGTGACCGGATTTGGGTTTGGAAAAGTGATTATACTGGAAATCTAGAAACGTAGTAGTGTATGGCATATTTTTTTAAATAAAGACACTACTAATATAACTATATGTTATAGGTAAGAGGTTTTCAATTGCGCGAGGCAGTAACTTTTAAGTATTTGAAAGTGTTTTCAAAGATAGACAAGATAATGTTTTAGTTAAAAGACTAACATGTCTAGTGGAAATTGTAATAAGTATTCAACTTTACCGTTTACATTATATAAGAAATTAAACCAATAAACGTGTGTCAGTAATACACCGTGGAAAGGAAAACACACAGCAGATAACCGAAAGTAGCAAAATCGAACGTTCATTTTGTCACAACTGTAAATGCACCTTCTCACATACAAAAATCTCTTAGATACATGTCCTTAAGATCACTCACCGACGTGTGAAATGGACACTTATTTTTAACATATTTAATATGATTGAGGATACATAGTTATTAGTATGAATGTAATTAATAAATAAATATGTGTCTCATGTTTATTACAGAGACACAATGAGTGCTGTGGCCGGCAATAAAACTGGAGCCGGAGATCCTGACTACAGCCCTCGCAGCGGATGGGTGTGGCGCGTAATTCGCTCCTCTCTGCCCATACAACTTTGTCTAGTTGCTCTACTCTTAGCTGCGTGGTTGGTGGAAAGACCACGCTGTTGCGACGCTCTCAACTCCCTCGCTCAAACGTTGACCCCACAACTGCGTTACGTCCGCGGCCCACCGCCTGTGTGAGCACAGCTTGATATTCTATGGTCGTTGTAATACGCTGTATATTATCTGTGGTGACAGTTTGACATGTGTCGTGTTAGGAAAATTGTTGTTCCTACTGGGGATATTTGATGTTGCAAAAACGATTTAAATTACAAAAGTAAATATCGACGTTTTTCGAACACTAAATTATTAATATTGATTATTTAACGTCATATATATTTCTGGGATTAAACACGGTAAACTCTGTTAAACGAATATGTGATATTTTCGTGAATGGTGTAATTCAATTATACGACTTACACAGTTTTGTAGCAATTGCCTATAATTGTTGTCCGTCGCTATTCTTGATAATGTGTTCGTGGCATCAATATTTTGTACCTAATGTCATCGAATGTTCCCAGTTAAACATTTATCTGGATAAGAAAATGGCTGGGATAATACCTGTTTCCTAATTTCCAACTATAACAAGGTTGTGACATTGTTTATTTTGTTGACAAAATACCGTAATTCGTTAAACAACTTCTATATACGAGAGTTGTATGCGGTACGGATTTGGTTAGTAATTTAGTTATTAAATGTGACCGGATTTGGGTTTGGAAAAGTGATTATACTGGAAATGTAGAAACGTAGTAGTGTATGGCATATTTTTTTAAATAAAGACACTACTAATATAACTATATGTTATAGGTAAGAGGTTTTCAATTGCGCGAGGCAGTAACTTTTAAGTATTTGAAAGTGTTTTCAAAGATAGACAAGATAATGTTTTAGTTAAAAGACTAACATGTCTAGTGGAAATTGTAATAAGTATTCAACTTTATCGTTTACAATATATAAGAATTGTAGAATGACGGAATCTGAATGAATAAAAAACGCTTGAAATAGCATATTGAAATAAATATCCATGAAAAAGACCACAGTATTGAGAGGTACAATAACTTATGCATTTGAATGAAATCGGGTCTTGAAATAAAAAAAAAACGAATTGCTCATAAAAGTGCAAATAAAGACGAAAGTAATAAAATCATCTGCATCAGATGAAGTTCAAATTAGCTACAGTTTTAGAATTAGTATACTAACAATTTGACAAACAATTTTTAGTTTGTTCGTAAGCATGCCTATTTTAGTACAATTAATTATTAGTATAACTAAAATGTATAGGAGTGCGCTTCGTGTGTGAGATATTTTCAAATTACACATCTTTTTTACTGCCATTTTCAAATATTATTAAGCACCTCTAAGAGGAAATATCAGTAGGAAAATCATAAACAATTTTAATAAAAATAATTTTTAAATTTTCACTACACTAAAACCATATATTTATGTTAAAAAGACTGATTTTTCTTCTTCACTTTTATTAATTTAATACAGTAGAGAAGAAATAGAATATTTTTATGATTCAAAACAATTTTTTACTAATTTTTATTATGAAATTTACAATATAATATAATAGTATGAATTCAATTTCCATAAACAATGTTATTTTATCATGTCGATTTTTCATCCTTTGTGACTTACATCTACAAAGAATTTTGTTATACTTTTGTATATTTTTGTTACAATATAAAAATAATATGTCAATTTTTATTTGAAAACAAATATAATATTGATACAATATTATTAATAATAATAGTCATTCTATTTCGTAATTATTTATTTTATATTGTTATGAATTATTATATACATGAATTTTATGTTTATTTTACCAATGATAATATGTCTCATGAATACAAATCATGATATTAATTACATGCTATAAATGTATTTATACTGTATTTTTATATGATAAATTATATTCATTAAAAGCTATTTCCTGCTGTCAAAACTTCATTGGTACCTTTACCCATGGCCAGGGCAGAAGGCCACTCTATCCCTCTTTGTGCTCTATTAATTGTGACAGTTTAACTGTTGATTGAAATAGTTTAAAAAATGGCCGGCCATTGGCAAAAAGATCTAACATAATAAAAATTTAATTAAATTGTTTTACTATGTACTATGCAACTGTTGTATTTGTATTCATAACTATATTTCATGCATTTGTTATGTCTAATATGAATTAACTATTTCCGAGTATTATACAGCACTAAGATTCTTGACTTCTCTTTTGTAATTCTTGCACTAAAAATATCACACTTGAAATTCTTTACATTATTCATGCAAATACATTTTTATAGAATTTTTATTGAATATCATTATACTACGAAAGAAATTTTATGCCTATTTCTTTTGAAAATTTAACATCAAAATATGTAATTCATTTTTTGTGTTAATAATAATTTCGGTACTTAATCGTGTACAACTAAGGCATGTACCTTAATTTTTACCGACATTTTACGAAACAGTTAGGTCCCGTAATTATCATTAATAAGATTGTAAATCGTGAAAATTTAAAAACACCATATACTTGTGTTAGGTTTTTTTAATGCTAAAAAAAGGCTCATTATAAAATGACACAGAATGTTAAGATATGGTAAATACACTGTCTGTATGTTGTGTAAGGCGCATTCTAGTAGTGCATGTTTGATTTAGAAATAAGTTTTTCCCTGTGCGTTTAAAAAAAATATATAACTAAATATCTCAATGAATTATTAAATAATTGGCCTGTTATGAAAATTACTTGCCTTTTAGTAATTTGTATCTTTTATACAACAGCAACACTGATTTTTAACATTGATGTCAGTTCAATTTATTTTCAATGGAGTAAATGTAAGTCACTCTAAACCACGGGGAAAATATTATAGGATCTTACTGTTATTACTTATAAAGGCGCCCGACGCCCATGTAGTGTGTCATATTTCTTTTAACATTTTGTATTTTAGATTAAACTAAGATAACAGGAAAGAGTATGGACATGCTATGACAGTGCATTTAAAATTAATTTTTAACAAGGAAAGGAGCATAATAAGTAAATTGCAAAACATCATGTTGGCTTGTTTAAATGGAAATAAACATTTCGTTTTATGCATATTTTTTTTTATTTATACATTCACCATCGTTTAAAAAAATAGATCCGCTACACCTTAGCGGAGTATACTGGTTGGTGTGTTAGCAATCACTGTTCACGTTTGAACAAACTTATTAGATTCCATATGTGGAAGGTGGTGAGGACAATAAACACACATTTCAGTTAGTGATTTATTTGTAAGTTAGGAACCCAGAAAGAGAACAAAACGTTTAATTGACATAGATTAGAAAATTGAACCTCCGACTATAATATGCGTAAAGTCGAACTCTTTGTCACTAGGCTATCCATTTTTTTTATTTTTTCGATTTATTTTGGTACAAACAGTCTTGTAATATAAAATAAGACTTGGCAACATTTAAAAATATATTTTAAATGTTGCCAAGGAGTACCCAATATTTCTTATACTAATATCAAGTTTAAGCCAACATTTATTACGGCGCATTATATTTTATATTTAATACGCTGTAATAAATGTTGCTGAAATTGGAGTGCACGGTGTGATTGTGTGCATTGCCTTGTTACGACGGTGGTGAAAAATTGATAACGTGTAATCCGATATAAACTGTTGATCGAGCTGTGGTTCGACCCCTACATCTTATATGCTATTTTGCGTTATTTTAAGAATCAACACCATAAAAGCACAAAAATGTCAATATAACATACACATCGTAACGACCCATTAGCCTTCAATGAAATCAGGATCGCTTTCAGAACTTCATTTTGGTCGTTTCATGGGATACAAGACTTAGACCCATAGCCCTTTTAAGAGCGCATTGGTATCTGACTGCGAATCTGATCTTTAAAAAATGCAACATCAAGCTCGGTTGTATGTGTATTGAGAAGTGTAGCCAATTTGAAATCGTGTTCTAGCTGAAATTGATCTAATCAGCCTCAAACTCGGACTCAAGGCAGCCACTCTCTTTTAGAAGTACCGCACTGTGGGGTTGCAGATGCTAATACCAACAATGTATTCGGATATGTGTCGTTAATTCCCGCGATTGATACAATATTATTAATTTTTACTTTGTCGCCGGCTTGGCATGAAATAAAATGCACATTGTTTTACTATGACTATCGTTTATGGTATGACTATGGTAGCAGAGCGTGGTTTTAACGATATGAAGTAAATAATGTAATTATTATAGCAAGTTCCGCATACCGTATCGAAAGTCTGACGGAAAAACAACTACGACACGTGGTGTTTAAAAGAGCAAGCCGTTCTCGTGAAAAATGAATTATGGGACTACGTATCTGGCGAAAAATGCTTGACGACGACATCGACGGCGGAAGAGACTGAAAAGTTAAAAAAGAACAATCTCTTAGCACGGGCGGAACTTCTGCTTCTCATTTCACCATCCGAGCTGAAACAGATCAAAGGATGCACAACGTCGAAGGAGCCTTGGAATAAATTAAAAAGTATTTACCAAAGTCATAATATTACGACATTAGATACAATTTTGAAATAATCGTAATTTATATTCATATAATATAAAAGATGCATGCAGTATCGATATCGGCTAATGTAAATGCTATCACGGCTCTACGTGTTTCCATTTCCGGAAACGCAGCTTGCTGTGGCACTGTGGCACGCTTTGGGTAGATTGTTACTAACACGTGTGTGATCGTTAATATTTAAAAGAAAATTGAATCTTTATAATTGGCAATTGCTTTAAATCCTTGTTGTTTTAATTATTGAATTCTTTAGTTCATAAAGAGGTAAGAAACATTAATTTTATTTTAATTTCTCTCATGGCAACTTTTTCTTTGTCTAGTCTAGCGCTGTCGACTAAAATTTGTAAATCATATTGTATCGATACATTGCTGGTCATTTTAATTTCTTTTTTTTTTCTTGTAAGCATCATATCGAGATCATATCAGAGTTATTCAATATTTGTGTAATAAATTGTCAAACAGTAAAATTAAATTTCAAAAAGCTAATCCCACTATGATAGCTTCTGTTTTTCAAACATCATAAAACATTTTTTTTATTTTTCCAATAATCATGAACCACATTATAATTCTCCTTTAATAAAGTCATAATATTACGACATTAGATACAATTTTGAAATAGTCGAAATTTATATTCATATAATATAAAAGATGCATGCAGTATCGATATCGGCTAATGTAAATGCTATCACGGCTCTACGTGTTTCCATTTCCGGAAACGCAGCTTGCTGTGGCACTGTGGCACGCTTTGGGTAGATTGTTACTAACACGTGTGTGATCGTTAATATTTAAAAGAAAATTGAATCTTTATAATTGGCAATTGCTTTAAATCCTTGTTGTTTTAATTATTGAATTCTTTAGTTCATAAAGAGGTAAGAAACATTAATTTTATTTTAATGCTTTCGTAGTCAGTCGCCATGTTGTCTTATTGTAAGTTATGATTTTATAAATTTGTCCTACTTGAAACTACGTAAATAGTGTTTCATATATTTTAATATGTGATGTAAATCTTTATCTTAAATATTATACATTTATTGCTTTTGATTTTCGCTAAAACGGGTTTTCAATAACGTGACGCCATTTCGATTGTTTTTATCTTTGTATCAGTTGTAAGTTTTGTTTAGTAAAGCTAACATTATATTATGTATTTAATTTAACTAGCAGGGTCTTTTTTTCGTAAACCGGTCATTTTCAACACGAGCTGTTTATAGTTGCCAAAACGTTGCGTTTACTAATATAATTTTTTTAGGGTAAAGCGCTTACATAATCGCCATTTAGCAATTTTTTTTTAATTTACATATTTATTATTATGGTAGTTTGTCGTTTTCTACTATTTTCTTCTAAAATAGTCATCATCTATTTCGTTATCACTCAGAGTTTGCTATAGATTACACATTTGCCGCCATTTTGTTTATTGCTATAACACGAGGTTACTATAATAACTGAACGTATTTGTGATAAAGATGGTGTAATTTGTGACGCAAAAGTATAATCTAGTAACCATCTATTCTTTTGACGTGACGAGAAAGTTGCTACCTAACTAGTTTCTTGGCTATTTTTAATGTTGTTTTAAAATAGACTTTTTTTTTGTAAGAACCATGGTCGGATCGCGGGTGTACGTCGGCGGTCTGCCGTTCGGGGTAAGAGACAGAGACTTAGAAAAATTCTTCAAAGGCTTCGGACGCATTAGAGACATTCTTATCAAAAATGGATATGGGTTTGTGGTAAGTTATGACTATTGTTGACTTTAAAATCCACAACAATTGGTAGCAGAGCGTGGTTTTAACGATATGAAGTAAATAATGTAATTATTATAGCAAGTTCCGCATACCGTATCGAAAGTCTGACGGAAAAACAACTACGACACGTGGTGTTTAAAAGAGCAAGCCGTTCTCGTGAAAAATGAATTATGGGACTACGTATCCGGCGAAAATGCTTGACGACGACATCGACGGCGGAAGTGACTGAAAAGTTCAAAAACGATCTCTTAGCACGGGCGGAACTCCTGCTTCTCATTTCACCATCGAGCTGAAACAGATCAAAGGATGCACAACGTCGAAAGAGCCTTGGAATAAATTAAAAGTATTTACCAAAGTCAAGGGCGATATTCGAATACATTTCCTTCGTGAACATGTGAGAAATGGTATTCTCTCCATGAAATAAAATGTACATTATTTTACTATGACTATCGTTTATTTTAAAATCCACAACAATTGGTAGCAGAGCGTGGTTTTAACGATATGAAGTAAATAATGTAATTATTATAGCAAGTTCCGCATACCGTATCGAAAGTCTGACGGAAAAACAACTACGACACGTGGTGTTTAAAAGAGCAAGCCGTTCTCGTGAAAAATGAATTATGGGACTACGTATCCGGCGAAAATGCTTGACGACGACATCGACGGCGGAAGTGACTGAAAAGTTCAAAAACGATCTCTTAGCACGGGCGGAACTCCTGCTTCTCATTTCACCATCGAGCTGAAACAGATCAAAGGATGCACAACGTCGAAAGAGCCTTGGAATAAATTAAAAGTATTTACCAAAGTCAAGGGCGATATTCGAATACATTTCCTTCGTGAACATGTGAGAAATGGTATTCTCTCCATGAAATAAAATGTACATTATTTTACTATGACTATCGTTTATTTTAAAATCCACAACAATTGGTAGCAGAGCGTGGTTTTAACGATATGAAGTAAATAATGTAATTATTATAGCAAGTTCCGCATACCGTATCGAAAGTCTGACGGAAAAACAACTACGACACGTGGTGTTTAAAAGAGCAAGCCGTTCTCGTGAAAAATGAATTATGGGACTACGTATCCGGCGAAAATGCTTGACGACGACATCGACGGCGGAAGTGACTGAAAAGTTCAAAAACGATCTCTTAGCACGGGCGGAACTCCTGCTTCTCATTTCACCATCGAGCTGAAACAGATCAAAGGATGCACAACGTCGAAAGAGCCTTGGAATAAATTAAAAGTATTTACCAAAGTCAAGGGCGATATTCGAATACATTTCCTTCGTGAACATGTGAGAAATGGTATTCTCTCCATGAAATAAAATGTACATTATTTTACTATGACTATCGTTTATTTTAAAATCCACAACAATTGGTAGCAGAGCGTGGTTTTAACGATATGAAGTAAATAATGTAATTATTATAGCAAGTTCCGCATACCGTATCGAAAGTCTGACGGAAAAACAACTACGACACGTGGTGTTTAAAAGAGCAAGCCGTTCTCGTGAAAAATGAATTATGGGACTACGTATCCGGCGAAAATGCTTGACGACGACATCGACGGCGGAAGTGACTGAAAAGTTCAAAAACGATCTCTTAGCACGGGCGGAACTCCTGCTTCTCATTTCACCATCGAGCTGAAACAGATCAAAGGATGCACAACGTCGAAAGAGCCTTGGAATAAATTAAAAGTATTTACCAAAGTCAAGGGCGATATTCGAATACATTTCCTTCGTGAACATGTGAGAAATGGTATTCTCTCCATGAAATAAAATGTACATTATTTTACTATGACTATCGTTTATTTTAAAATCCACAACAATTGGTAGCAGAGCGTGGTTTTAACGATATGAAGTAAATAATGTAATTATTATAGCAAGTTCCGCATACCGTATCGAAAGTCTGACGGAAAAACAACTACGACACGTGGTGTTTAAAAGAGCAAGCCGTTCTCGTGAAAAATGAATTATGGGACTACGTATCTGGCAAAAAATCTTGACGACGCCATCGACGGCGGAAGAGACTGAAAAGTTCAAAAAGAACAATCTCTTAGCACGGGCGGAACTCCTGCTTCTCATTTCACCATCCGAGCTGAAACAGATCAAAGGATGCACAACGTCAAAGGAGCCTTGGAATAAATTAAAAAGTATTTACCAAAGTCAAGGGCGATATTCGAATACATTTCCTTCGTGAACATGTGAGAAATGGTATTCTCTCCATGAAATAAAATGTACATTATTTTACTATGACTATCGTTTATTTTAAAATCCACAACAATTGGTAGCAGAGCGTGGTTTTAACGATATGAAGTAAATAATGTAATTATTATAGCAAGTTCCGCATACCGTATCGAAAGTCTGACGGAAAAACAACTACGACACGTGGTGTTTAAAAGAGCAAGCCGTTCTCGTGAAAAATGAATTATGGGACTACGTATCCGGCGAAAATGCTTGACGACGACATCGACGGCGGAAGTGACTGAAAAGTTCAAAAACGATCTCTTAGCACGGGCGGAACTCCTGCTTCTCATTTCACCATCGAGCTGAAACAGATCAAAGGATGCACAACGTCGAAAGAGCCTTGGAATAAATTAAAAGTATTTACCAAAGTCAAGGGCGATATTCGAATACATTTCCTTCGTGAACATGTGAGAAATGGTATTCTCTCCATGAAATAAAATGTACATTATTTTACTATGACTATCGTTTATTTTAAAATCCACAACAATTGGTAGCAGAGCGTGGTTTTAACGATATGAAGTAAATAATGTAATTATTATAGCAAGTTCCGCATACCGTATCGAAAGTCTGACGGAAAAACAACTACGACACGTGGTGTTTAAAAGAGCAAGCCGTTCTCGTGAAAAATGAATTATGGGACTACGTATCCGGCGAAAATGCTTGACGACGACATCGACGGCGGAAGTGACTGAAAAGTTCAAAAACGATCTCTTAGCACGGGCGGAACTCCTGCTTCTCATTTCACCATCGAGCTGAAACAGATCAAAGGATGCACAACGTCGAAAGAGCCTTGGAATAAATTAAAAGTATTTACCAAAGTCAAGGGCGATATTCGAATACATTTCCTTCGTGAACATGTGAGAAATGGTATTCTCTCCATGAAATAAAATGTACATTATTTTACTATGACTATCGTTTATTTTAAAATCCACAACAATTGGTAGCAGAGCGTGGTTTTAACGATATGAAGTAAATAATGTAATTATTATAGCAAGTTCCGCATACCGTATCGAAAGTCTGACGGAAAAACAACTACGACACGTGGTGTTTAAAAGAGATTTAAGAATATAATTGAACAAAAATACTAAGGCCAGTCTATGATCAGTTCTAAATACATTACAAAGTGAAATTTAATAAAACAACATGCTTTATGTACAAAGTACAGTCATGTGGGACTGTTGTTTAAATTGAAAGAATAATCATACAGATTAAACATAGGACCATTCATTTACAAACTGAGTATTTCAAAAGATAACTTGCTAAATGTGGAATAACACAAATTTTATGGGTCATACTCATTTTAAATATAAATTCTTAATTTTATAATATTGTGTCAAGTACTCAGTACAGGTGGTCTGAAATAATAAGTGAATATATTGGTTGTTGAAGGCTAGACCTCAATCAATGAGTTGACAAAAGTGTCAAGAACCTAATGATTTAGGATATGGTCTGCAAATCATGAGGAAACATGTAACACAAGCCTGAGCTTATTTGGACAAGAATGTTATTAATATTTGTGAAAAATGTTGTAGGCATTCTTTTAAAAAAAATTTTATCCTCCATAAAATAAGTGTTATCGGATAAATGAATACCAATGCCTTAAAGGGTTATTTTGTAATCAACTATTTATTTGATGATTTGTTATTGGATGTCATCTTAATAATGTTTTTTACCAGCCGGCTCCACTCCTTGAAGAATAACATTGAAGTTAAGGTATATTAGGTAGTTAGGAGGGTATTTTGATGATATTCTGATTATATTTTTGTGTGACCTACCTTATGGTATGTCCTTTGATCAAATCAATGGCTTTACATATGAAGTAATTTCTGAGCTAACTTAGCCATCTCTTTTGACATTTGGTGTGAAGTTACTTCTCTTGGTATTTGTTCAATGTGACAAATGAAGTACTGTTTAATTTTCCCATACTTGGCTATATCTTAGCTCTTCCTATAGTTTATGAACTCCTAGAATATGTCCTACTTGTTTTGACACCATAAATTATATTTGTGATGCCAAAACCAGCGAGGCAACTTTGACATTAAAATGAATATCATGAATAGTGTTGATTGTTTTCAATTTAATAATATAAATTAGACTGGATTTTCTATTTTAAAATTTCTTTCTCTAGACCCCTTTGTGCTTCGACAGTTACCTTGGAGGCTACTCCTTCAATTTTTGTTAAAAAAATGAATATGCATAATATTATAAAAGATTTCGAGCCAATTTACAATGGACATGCATGTAGGACAACAATCCGATTGCATCAATGGGTACGTAAATAGACTGTTTGGAAGTATTGGGGTCGAGTCAAGCGCTGGGGGTTAGCTAACGCGCGGGGTTGCCGCAGGGTGGTGGTGGAGCCGGCGCGGGGCATCGACCGCAGCGCGGACCGCTACCGGCGCGACCGCCACTACGAGCGCGAGCGCGGCCGCTCGCGATACGAGTGAGTGCGTGTGTTGTAGGGTGTCGGTGGAGCGCGCGCGGGGCGTGCCGCGCGGTGCCGACCGCCGCCGGGGCCGCGACGCGCCCGCACCGCGCGCACACCCGCCCCACCCGCCGCACAGAGACGCGTTTGTACAATACACACACACCACACATGTTCACTTGTACAGAACACACCTCTCCTACAAACATTTTCTTCTTCATCGTATTCTTCATTTCTGAAGGTCGTGCTTATCTTGAACTCGACTTTACCGAGACGTCGACGAGCTGCCTCTACACCGCTGTCCTCGGCTTTTCTTATTGCAGTCGGAATGTCGAGTCCCACTATGTTTTTAATTTGGTCAGACCAGTGGGTTGGTGATTACCCTGTTATCTTTAGCTCTCTATTTTACCTACAACAACCATTTTCACCTAATTATCTGGTTGCCTACAAACATTTTAATGGAATCCCAAAATACCAACGGCAAGAGCCTAATAGTTTATACTACGGTCTGCTAAACATTAAAAAAAGAATTTCTACGGCGTGAGAGATTAATCCCATTTGGGACTTGTGTTTATGACACTATCTCTTTTCTGACAACACTAATCCCAACTACCACTTCTACTACATACAAGATTTTTGTATTATGAATGTTTCCTTACATAGCGCATTATTTTCTGCACGGGACTGTGGTATTTATTTCTTTTAAATGTTTGATAACATAACATTATAGTTCATTGACTCAGAAAATAGTATACAATACCCATCATCATACATTAACACAAATTATTTTATTGATAAGTTACTCTAGACATTGATGTTATATTGTTTGCTTGCAATTTTAGTTATTATATTTGTTTGTTTTGGCGTGCACTTTTTGCATCCATGCATATTTTATAATTATTAGTCATCAGAAAAGTAGTTAAAATCTTTTTCTTTTCACATTTCAGTACTAATATGTAAGTATTATATGTTTAAAAAAAGTTATTAAATATAATACAGTAAATAACAACACGTCAATAACAGTTGTGAACTGGCTTATAACAAACAATTAAATTCCAAGGAATGCATAATATTCACTCTATAGTAATTATTATATTAGATTTAATATCAACAATAATATAGTGTGTTTAATACTTAACTAAAAATTAGAAAGTTAAAATATTTTACTGATTTTGTTGGGTTGTTAATCAGAAGGGTGACCTTTCAGGGTTCAAATAAACTGTCATGAAAAGTTAGTTATCTTTAACTATGAACCATTACAGTCATGACATCTAAATTTTATTATACACATGTGTATACTCTATATAATTTTATTTAACATGAAAGCTTAGCTGTTTTTTTTAAATGCTTTTTAGCCATTTTCTGTAAGTTATACAATTCTTAAATCATACAAGTAATAAAAGAGAAATACGATGATTTGATAATCATAACAGTAGGTGACATTTTGTCTTCTAAGAGTGTAATGAATCCACAGTCATTATGTTTAATCAAAAGATTTATGCACAATCTGTGTATGTATATATAAAATATTATCATATATTCTCTCTTTTTTTACTTTGTTTTGCATTTAGCTATTTTTTTTTAATATTCATTGTCTATGTTTATTATTACCAAATGGGAACAAGGAATTATACAAAACATAAATTTACTGCCTAAAGTTGGTGAGCTTATGTTTTTGTATTTACAGTGACTACAATTACAGATACGGACCCCCAACGCGCACCGAGTATCGACTTATCGTCGAAAATCTGTCTAGCCGCATTAGCTGGCAGGTAAGAAACTGAGCGGGCACGCTACTGGCTCCATCATCATTCCATCACCACTCACTCAGGGTTTGGACGAGCTCGGTCGATTGAGGGCGGACCTGGTACCATCACACTGGCCTATTCACATGCGCTATCGGGTATCGAACGGACTTTCTGGAACATGGCAGCCACCTGGAGATGCTGACTGACTGATTTACTGAGAAAAAGGACGAATTCTAGCTGGATGGCAAACAATTGGAGGGACAATTGGACTCTTGAGAAAATGAACTTAAGTCTATGTGGATTATATTTGGAGGCGAATCCTTTCCGGAAGAAGACTTGATACAATGTGAAAAGATGATTAATTCCATGGAAGGTGACTCAGCTACCGTGAAGGGACGAGATCCACGCCGCTATCACGCCTTATGGAGAGAATGTAATATGAAATAACAAATGTAGGCTTTTTTAACATTGTAAGTTAGTTTAAATAGCCATTGCATAGAGTTCATATAAAAAAATAATATTATAATGCAATCTTACGAGCTTATGATGATTTTTAAAAACGACAGAAGGTGGCGATTCGTGCCCTGTGACCCCCGATGTAGCGCAGTGTGATGTGGTCTGAGGCGATATTATGAGGGTTTCGTCGCCGCAGCCGCCTCCGCGCCGCCATAGACAAGGTAAAGTAGGGGGGGCACAACAGGACCTGATCTCGTTATGTGCAATCCTCCCATTTTCTATTTCATTTTGTCATTGATCCTCTTTAACGACACGTTTATCGGACGCATAGCGTACGTGATATTCGCCGCACGGTGGCATCGCATTCAAGTCCTAATTTTGTTTCTCCTTCTAATTTTGTGCTCGGACAATGTTTCGTGAATGGTAAATAGTCATTGGTATCATTGCTTACGAAGATATTTACGTTCGAAGGACCTGCCAATCACTGCCATAGGAAAACCGATGCACCCATGGATGATACAGGCTCGCAAATGATGACACTGGACTAGTTTCACTGGCCGATCTATGAAAAGAGACAATGAAATGGAAGCCAAACTTATTAGAATGCAATGCACAGGATGACCACAGGCTGAGAAATAAGAGACTGAGGACCATGTAAAGGACGAGATAAAGATGAATATACTAAGACAACAGAAATTTTCTAAAGATCTAAGAGGAAAATCCATGAGAGGACTGATGTCAGAGCAATCTAAAGAGGGAAGGAAACCATAGCTGTTGGGAGAGACATCTTGGCATGGACAATTCATGACTTCGTTCTACGACATATTAAGCAATGATAACCAACGAGTAATCATTCGCGTAGCATTTGTGTTGACACACTTTTATTTTACCTTCTTGGTTCATCAGGTCCTATCCTTGATCAGGTCACCATAAAACAATTCATCATTACTTTACCATTAGCATAGATCATCCAGCATTTCAATGATGATATCGTATTTTTAACCATCTTTCGGGGCTGAAGGCCTTGATGATAAATTTTTAATCTGATGAAGATATCATTTGACTTATTGCTTATTTATATTGTAAAACTTTCTAACATGCTATTTTGGTCTTCAGGACTTGAAGGATTACATGCGTCAAGCTGGCGAAGTTACTTACGCTGATGCTCATAAGCAGCATCGAAATGAAGGGTGAGTAAGCTAGAATACTCAATAGGTCAATGGGTTAAAATATA
Source organism: Meandrusa payeni (assembly GCA_029286785.1). Taxonomy (NCBI): domain Eukaryota; kingdom Metazoa; phylum Arthropoda; class Insecta; order Lepidoptera; family Papilionidae; genus Meandrusa; species Meandrusa payeni. The sequence continues at coordinate 6,178,696 of JAGSMX010000022.1, forward strand.
TAAAGTAAGCTCTCACGTACTTATAACCTTAGCGGAATAGACAGTGCAAAACTTA